>OX376711.1:15447959-16829722 GCA_947389935.1 Agrilus cyanescens
GCTCTTCAATATGAAGGAACCCAATTCAAAATTAATACGATGGCGTTTGCGATTGGAAGAATTTGAATATACCATCCTACACAAAAAAAGTAAGAACAATGCTAACGCAGATTTCTTATCACGCGTAGAAGCCAATCCAATCGAAACACAAGACGATTTACTATCACTATTCAATAACCCCGGAGACATTAGTCACCGTGAACCATTAGACATTGCAGACATAGACGAGTACTTAACCGAAGATGTAATTGAACCCCCAATTAAGCAAAACAAAACAAAACCCAAAATACACGTCATATCGGATATACAAATTCGACCTCCGACAGAAGATGACACGATTACGCAACATTCTCAACTGGAGAATTTGAACGCGACTTTACCAATAACAGATAAGCCTTTAAATCAATTTAAAAATCAGTTTGTATTTTCAATTCATTATAAACCCAAATTTACCAAAGAGAATCTATTTGGCAAAACTCGATATTTAATACAACTATCCGAAAATAATTACGAGAACGAAATTATAAATATTTTGAGAGAATATACAAATAATCCTAATATAATTAATGCAGTACACTCTAGAACAACAGACTTATACGAAATTATCGCTAATTTAATAAACAATACGTTTGACAACAAGGTAAGATTCGTGTATAGTAACGAACTACGGAAAGACGTTACAGACATCGAAATTCAACAAAATTTAATGTCAAAATTTCATTCACCAGGACACAGAGGAGCTCAAGAATTATACGAAGAAATAGTTAGGGCGTATTATTGGCCAGATATTTTGGCGTCTTGCCAAAAATACGTAGATAACTGTCAGACATGTCAGGAAGCCAAATACGAGCGACATCCCGTGAAGTACAAGTTAAAAATTACCCCAACCTCTAAGGGTCCATTCGAAATTGTTTTTATAGATACGTTTACTTTGAACGGCAAGAAATTTTTAACAGCAATAGACGCTTTTACTAAATACTTCATGTTTGAACCATTAGATTCGGCAAACTTGCCAGATCTAGTAAGTGCATATTTTAATCTTTTTTCGCGATATAGAGTACCAAAATTAATAGTGGCCGATAACCAATTTAACAATTCATTATATGCATAATGTCAATTTTCACTTTATAACACCGGGACATCCCAATAGCAATGGCCCAACTGAAAGAGTCCACGGAACGTTAATTGAAATCATAAAGACATTAACAGCATCCAAAAATAAATTACTTTTGATGAACTCCCTTCAAAATGCAGCGATAATTTACAATAGAACAATACACACCCAAACTAATTATAAACCGATTGAATTACTATTAGGACACACCGAAGGTTCAGACATTATGGAAATTTTTGACAATACATTTTATCACGAATACACGAGCGAGGTCTATGATAAAATTAAAACACTCTATGACATAGTTAGGCGAACAACTGAAAATAATAACTGAAAAACACTTAAAAGATATGAAAAGAATTCTCAGGGAATTCCATGACACAAAAGCTTATTATAGTTATGATAACATTCTATTTTTAAGAACGATTCAAGTAGAATTTTATGTAACCATAGATCATATTGTGTTTCTATTACATGTACCCATTTTGGATGAAACCAATTTTGGTTTATATCATTTATATTCCATACCTACTAACCAAAACACAACGATTATACCTCCTACGCCATATGTGACGTTAGCAGAAGACAAAATTTATTATTTAAAAAAAAATTGTAAACGTATGCAGCAAGAATACTATTGTTCAACCGAAATCTTAGAAAGAAATTATCAACGGGATAATTGTGTAAAAAATTTACTACAGATCAAAAGTAATCCATCATGTAAACACGTACCGGTCGATATCACTGAGGAACATTTTTGGTCACTCTTCCGTATTCTTGCTCGTTCGTAGCGAAAAACTTTAAATATGTTAACATCGAAGAAACGATAGTGGAAACTCCAGTTTACTTACCAGCAAATATTAAAGAGATTTTAGAGGTGAAACCAGTACAACTAAGTCTAAAATCAATTGGCCTTGACCAACTCTCGAAATTGACACTACAAGCCTATTACCCAATAGTGTACGCGAGTGACAGTGGAAGTGCGCGTTACGCATACCCGATTACGACGATAATTTTAATAATCATAAATTTAATAATCATATTTGTAATCTTTAGAAGTAAGATTTTACATTGAACTACATTAAACAAAAGGGTTGAGGATAAGTCAACATTAAAAGAAAAGGCTTTTCCTCTGCCTCCTAGAAAATAAGTGTATCTATTATTGTTTAACATTGTATTTAGATTTAATGATATTTTTTAAGCTATGGCTAAATATCTGAGGATGAAATTTTCCCTTCTTTTCGGTAAAATTTCATCTTAGTAGGGGAGGAGTTAACAAAACTAAATTGTCAACGTTTTAAGAAGTAACGTGCCTTATCGGCAGTTGACGGTAGACATAACTCACGCCAACCACCGATATACTTATTTTGCAAATTCCATTATACTTCTTGTTTCATTAAATAAATTAAAAAAGTAGTTACTAAGTTCTCTTCAACGGGAACGGGTCGTCATCTTTAACCAAATATACTTAACGCACATAGTGTATTAGTAAATGCGGTAAGATAGTAACTCCTATCCCAAAAGGCCATTTTATAACATTTTATTATTTAACAAATTGTGGAAGGTTAATCAAATAAATAAAGTTAATTTGTGCCTAAATAAAAAGAATTTGTTTCTTTTTTTTTAAAACAAACTGGGATAGCGTCGACCTAAAACTTCCTGGCGTTGTTTCTATGTGATGTTCTGTCCGATGTTTTACAGCCTCTCTTCTAAAAACTGCCGGTCGGGTCAAATCAGAGTATTCAGCAAGCAGACGATGGTATCTCGTTTCGCCAACAATTGTCTTTATGGATACTACGGTCTTGTTTGCAACTTTACCCATAGTTTAAAGTTTTGTAGTCGCATCTATAAGAACTTTATGGCGCGGGTCTATTAATAAATTGTAGTACAAGAAGTCCATGTCAATTATAGGGAAATCTACGTCGGCCACAATAAACCGCCACAGAAACTCACGCCGCAAATCAAAATTTAAATTCATGGCCACGTGACCATAGGTACCAATACGAGTCCCGTTCGTTGCGAAAAGCTCGTACTGACACTTGACCGCACGACTACCGATTTTTGATCGCGGGTAAACGCACACATCTGCTCCGGTATCGATTCAAAATAGGATTTTCGAGTCTTTGTCTGTTACAAAAATGCAGCCGTTTTTGGGACCGTCAACCGCCGCGCACATAGACGGTCCTCCGGTCGGCAATTGTCACCAAATTTATAGTGATACCAGCATGTCGCGAATTTTCCGCGACTATTACTGCGGCCTCGACTTGCTCCACGGGAGCGTGATCTGCTGCGATTCCGGTGGTTACTGCCAATATTTTTTGTTATTGCACCAATCACCTCCGATTCCATCCTCTGTATCATTTTCTCAAAAAGATCGCACATTGAGGACGATTGATGCGATTCTACCGCTGCTATCTGGCTTGTTGGTGGCACCTCATGAATTATGTCGGCAATTTCTGCCAGTTTTTTCCATCCATCTGATCGAGAGCGGAACTTAATTCTTGAGTCCGTATAGGAAGCCTGCTTTTCCACAACTTGATCAGAAGGTCATCTTGGAGTCTATTATTGGCGAGTCTTTTCATATGCCTCCAAAACTAAGCTGGCGTTCGGTCTCCCATCTCTTCTCTTTCGAGAAGCCGTCGTACCTTGGCCATATCGGAATCCGATAATCGTTTCATAAGCGCCGCTTTTAGGGTCTCATATTTGTTCTCCGCTGGTGGATGTACCAGGATGTCTTCCACTTCGTCCAGGTATTGGGGGCTAAGTTTACTCACGACATGCATATATTTAGTTATTCGATTCAGTGAAAATATCACTTCAATTTGCGTGAACCACAATGCAATTTTCTTGGTCCAAAAATCTGGCAACTTCACTACTGCCGATGCGTGGTTGCTTGCGGAAGACGCGGCACTATTTTCATCATCCTTACCCATTTTTGTAATGTTTCTCTTTTTTATATTTTAAACACTCACGTTGCCCAAACGAATTGATCACTACTTGATCACGTACAATCACGTCGGGGTCACCAATTTAGGAAACGGAGGTTGATCTAATTATAAAAAGAAGTGAGCTTCGTTTTAAACTTAAACTAAAGGAAATTGAATTTTCGTTGATGTTATTATGAAACATTTTTTGAATAGACGTAAAGAAAGTAAATGCTTTTAAATGTTTCAAAGTAATTTATTAGACTCTACAATATTGTTTACTGTAAACGATGACAAAGGGCTCAGAACCCGAAACAATATTATACAGTCTAATAAATTACTTTGAAACATTTAAAACCATTTACCTTCTTTACGTCTATTAAACTTATTTATTTGACTACCGGAGGCAATGTCCAGGACTTGTTTTCTTGTTCACGCTGTTTTACTCAATCCCCGTTTTCGGAACGGTTATTCGAAAGCTACCCCCGGTCGGACCTTCCTCCAAGGGCAGCTTTCTTTACCATCATAAAAATATTTTCAAGCAAAACCACCTTCTTGGGTCCTCTAAATATAGAATCGGAGAACTGAAGTAAAAGCGTTCAATTACCCCGTTTCTATTTAAGCTGATCGCTAACCTTCAAATTTAATTATGAGGACCATTTTCAACCGTATCCTCAGGGGGTGCATAGCACTTACCCTATTGGTGCATAGCACCTATCGGCGGTTCATGGTGAAATTCACATGTATTTTTTCATTTGGAATCACCTACAAAGCGTACAAATACTTCTACTATAACAACACAACTGTTGGTATTTATTATGTATAGTACATCTCATTATTTTAAAGAGACATCCCTAAATATCATAATCATTTTCAAAAATGTAGTTATTATTTAATTATTTCAATGCACGCGATTTCACTTTCAGCTAAAAACGCGTTTTTTCCCGTTTTCATTCGCTAATATCTTTTAAACCACTTGTTAAATCTTTATGAAATTTTCCAAAACCCTACTTCGTTTTAATATAAATCGTTATTGTTTACGGCATTTTGGGTGTTTTCTGCAGCTTCTCGACAATAGTGAACTGAAAAGTGCAATTTACGCTACTTTTTTCCAAGGCGAACTGAATGTTCGACGGACAAACCTCCAAACACTTGAACAGTATTATATATATATATGATGATGTTGATGATGATGATTATGATGATGATGATGACTATTTTTAATTGTGACCCTTCAATTATTTATTTTTTCTTCTGTTATATAGTAAGATCTGTCTTAATGTAGTACTTTTTGCTCTGCCTGCCCCTTTTATTGTTGTCTGTTTAATTAATTTATGTATGTTTATTTATTAATTGAAATCATTCAATAATTTATTTCTTCTCCCGTGGCGTGTGGTAGGTTACGTATTGATAATGGTGCGAATAGAGAGAATTAAACATAAGCTTAAAGAAGACTCCATAAAACTTGGTAAAAGTTGATTTCTTACCTGCTGTATTGGTTCAAAAATGTAGTCATTATATTATTGCCACCAATTTTAAAAAGATTTAACATTTTACTATTTATTACTTCATAGTAAGCGCCACGTGTTTACCTTCGAGAGAAAGCATTTGTAAAACGGTGAGTAAGTGTTGTTTTTTAAGACTTAATCTCTTAATTTTGGCATTTTTTCTAATGCCAGGTGCTGGCTCAACGCAACAAGCTCAGGGCCAACCAGTTAATGGTTGGACTCTAGTGTCAAACAATAAAAAACGGATAAGAAGCAGTTCAGAAGCTAATACTAACGTTATTAAACGTCAGTCAATTATCACCGATTATTGGCGGAGTGGACACCTCAAATTCTTTCAGCCCTCTCGGAAATGATAATGAGGATCTCTCCGGTGACGAGGAGAAATCAGTTGCTAATTCGAGTAAACCACCGCCTATCTTCATCTGTAAAGTCAACAATATAAAACCCCTCTTTTCAAGTTAAAGTGCAGCTAATTAGTTCTGATCTCTACCTACCTACGATCGAGAATCTCAAGAAAAAAAATACCGAGTTTTTTACTTATCAAAGAAAACAATATAAGCCCTTCAAAGTGGTCCTTAGAAACATGCACCATTCCGTCGATTTGAAGATACTGCAGGACGAAATCGAAAATCTTGGACATAAAGTAATAAGGATCTCAAACATTAAAAAAAGCGGGACCTTCGATCCAATGCCCTTGTTCAACATAGATCTTGCCTTAAATGATAACAACAAAGATATTTTCAAAATCACCAGATTACTTAACTGCGTCTTCAATTTTGAATCTCCATATAAAAAGAGAGAAGTCCCTCAGTGCTTTAAGTGCCAAGAATTTGGTCATACAAAAAGATACTGTTTTAAAGCTCCAGTATGTGTCTAGTGTGCTAAATCTCACGATACAAAGGAATGTCCTCTTCAAGGAAAAATCAAACAAGTAATCTGTGCGAACTGTGAAGGAAATCACCCAGCCAGTTACAAGGTGTGCGTCGAGCGGAAAAAATTCAAAATAGAATGTTTCCGACTTTGAGACCACAACAAACATTAAATATGCCGCAGGGTCACAACAATTCGATAAAGAAAATTATAAATCCCGGTGTTACCTTCTCCCAGATTGTCAACGGAAGCGACGAATCGGATCAAAACAAAGAGTCAAAAACTCAAAGTCTAAACTTTACCCAAACTCCAAACGATATACACGTACGGGTTAATAATCTCGAAACTCTCATGGCCCATGACACGTATGGATATTCTTATCAATTTAATAACTGGTTTATTAAGCAACAACGCTAATAATAAAAACTATAATGCTTAAAATTGCTACTTGGAATTCTAACGGCTTGGCCCACAGATATCACGAACTAAAGGCATTTTTAATTGAATTCGATATAGATATTATGCTCATTTCAGAGACGCACTTCTCAGGTAAAAACTATATAAAAGTACCCGGTTTTAAAATTTATCTGACTAACTCTCCTAATAACAAATCCCACGGTGGCACAGCCATTATAATAAAATCAAATACCTATCAAACACCATGAAGCTGAAGGACTTACAGAAGAATACTTGCAAGCCACCAGTGTTATAATCGAGGATCAACAAGGAGCTCTGACTGTGACATCAGTATATTGCCCCCCTAAATTCAACATTATTCAAGAACAATTTGAAAACTTTTTAAAACATTGGGTCCAAGATTTATTGCTGCAGGTGATTATAATGCCAAACACCCCTGGTGGGGCTCTAGACTTAACACACCAAATCCAAAGGGGCGAAATCATTACGCCACTATCATTAACAAAAAGTTATCAGTCATTTCTACACGGGAACCAACATACTGCCCTTCCGAATTCCGGACCTGTTGGATTTCGCTGTCGTCGCAGGTATCAACCAAAATTACTTCAAGGCTGAGTCTTGTTCTGGTCTCTCCTCCGATCACTCCCCAGTAATAATAACATTATATAAAGAGTTTTACAGCACTAAATCTTCAAACTCAATCGTTAACAAAAATACAAACTGGAATAAATTTAAAAATCATATTGAAGACACTTTAAGCTGTAATATTCGTTTAAAAAGCCAGTCTGATTTAGAAGAAGCCGTCGACTATCTGTTTATAAAAATCCAGGATGCTTTAGTATCGTCAACTCCAGTAACTAAAGCTCAAAAACAAAAACAAAGTCTACCGTTACAAATAGAAAAAAGAAAATTACGTAATATATGGCAAAAAAACTAGATCTCCAGTAGATAAAAATAAGTTCAATAAATCAGTTAAGGAATTGAAAGTCATGCTCCAAAGATACAGAGATAACAAGATAAAAAACTATATATCCAACTTAACAGCTGATAAAAGCACAGATTACTCTCTGTGGAAAGCTACCAGACATTTAAAACGACCACAGCAACATATTCCCCCAATTGCTCAACAAAACGGGCAATGGGCTCGCACCGATACTGAAAAAGTTAATCTATTTGCCACACATCTCAGTAACATATTTAAGCCACATATCAAATCAATTTCAATAGAAGAAGAAACAAAAATTTTAACTGAGTGTCCATTAACAAATGCAGACAGTTAAATTGAGAAAGTTAAAGTCAACAAAATTACAAAAATAATTAAAAATCTAAAAAATAAAAAAGCATCTGGTTTCGGTGGCATCCCTGGAACGGTCTACAAGAATCTACCTCCGAAAGCTCTTAGATTCATAACCATATTAATAAATGTAATTTACAATCTTTCATATTTTCCTAATCAATTAAAAATAGCTCAAATAATTTTAATACCAAAACCGGGAAAGGATATAACAAAAGTAACTTCGTACAGACCTATTAGCTTGCTTCCAGTTTTATCGCAAATCTTTGAAATAACAATAGTAAACTGATTAAACAAAATTATTGAATCACGGTCTCTCATCCCCAATTATCAATTTGGATTTCGAAGAAAACACGCAACCATAGAACAAGTTAATAGAATCACCTCAGAAATAAGAAAAAATTATGAAAAAAAAAGAGTATTGCAACGCTGTATTTCTGGATGTATCCCAGGCTTTCGATCGTGTGTGGCATGAAGGCCTTATTTGTAAACTGAAGAGGTGCTTACCGGGTAAATTGGCAAAGCTATTGGAATCATACCTAAATGACAGATGTTTCAGAGTCAAACACGGTGAACAAGTGTCATCATTCTTCTAGATTAAAGCTGGAGTGCCGCAGGGCAGCGTATTGGGGCCTACACTCTATCTGTTGTACACCGCAGATCTTCCAGGTGCCTCAAATATAACTGTTGCAACGTATGCTGACGATACGGCCTTAATTCACTCAAATTCAGATCATGTAGCTGCCGCGGAGACACTTCAAAAATTCATAACCCTTGCCGAAAAATGGTTTGAAATCTGGAGGATTAAAATCAACGAGGATAAATCGATCAACGTTACATTCACACGGCGCAAGGACACATGCCCTCCAATCAAGCTAAACGGAAAAATCATCCCACAGGATAGTAAGATTAAATATCTGGGCTTACATCTTGACCGTCGCTTAAATTGGAGAGACCATATTTGGAGCAAAAGAAAACAACTCAACTTCACTTTTAGGAAACTCTACTGGCTGATGGGAAGTAGATCTACAGAAAACAAAATTCAACTTTATTTGGCTATTCATAAACCAATCTGGACCTATGGAATTCAAATCTGGGTGTAGCGGTTGTTACAGCGCTACATGAAGGTACGTGTTGAGAGAGAGGTCCTAAGAAGGACCGTTGTATTGGAAGGATATTTCAGCCACCAATGAAATGCTAGTCAGGATTAGACTCATTTTATTATAAAAACTTACGGGTATTTATACAAAAACTATTTTACATAAAGCTTATGGAGAATGCATGGTCAACCGTTTACACTTGTGTGTGTATTTGCGGTTGACCTAATTTGTGGTTCAAAATGACAAGTTCTCTGTCAGCAGAATTTGTACCTGCTGTACAGTGTAATAATTAATAAATTACGACTACTACTGAGTGTTCCCACAGGACTCCCTTCCCAGTGATGAAGCTTGGAAATAGTCAGGAAATCGAACTCGTCGCCCGGAACGGGTGGTTTTCTTATGTGTATCTTCATCATTGGTTGTTGTAGTTGTGGGAACTGGTTCACGCTTCTCGTCTGTGGTTATATAAGCTGGTTTAAGACGATTAATGGACACAGATTTCTCTGAATTGGGCAGTTGTAAGACGAAATGATGTTGGTTCCTTTTAAGGACTCTATATGGACCATCGTAAGGAAATTGTAGGGCTTTCTTGGGTCCATCGCGACGGATAAGGACATACTCTGATGTTTCCAGGTCCTTGAAAAGGAAAGTCTTCTTTTCACCATGACGAGATGCAGGCAGGGGTCGTAATGTCTGGAAATGCTGGCGTAGATGCTGTATATATGATGATGGTGGTGTGGTATCGATTGGTTTCGTGGATGGGGCTAAAAATTCTCCCGGTAGACGGAGTGTTTTACCACACAACATGTCGGCTGTTGTAGCTTTCAGATCTTCCTTCTAGGCTGCACGGATGCCTAGAAGAACAGTGGGAAGAATCTGGGTCCAACCATTGGTTTGATGGCATGTTATTGCAGCTTTAAGTTGGCGATGTAGTCGTTCCACCATTCCATTTGCTGCAGGGTGGTAAGCAGTTGTACGAATACGTTGGGAGTTCGTCAGGCGAGATAATTCGTTAAAGAGTTGGGACTCGAATTGTCGGCCTTGATCCGTCGTGATTCGTAGTGGTGTACCAAACCGGCAAATCCAACCTTCATAGAAAGCTCGTGCTACTGTTACAGCTTCTTGGTCTTTAAGGGGGAAAGCTTCCGGCCAGCGTGAGAATCGATCTATGCAGGTGAGACAGTATCGATATCCCTCTGAGTGTGATAACATGACTATATCGATATGGACATGATCGAATTTCTCTTCTGGTAGATCGAAGTTGCCTGAGGGAACTGAGACATGTCGGGATATTTTAGCCTTTTGACAACTCATGCATTCACGAGCCCATCTGGCACAATCTCTGCTTGCTGATGGCCAAATGAAGCGTTGTGTTACCAGTTTGCTTGATGCTCGACAGCCGGGATGCGTGAGTGCATGCAGCTGTTTGAATGCAGCGTAACGAAAAGTTGATGTCAAAAAAGGTCTTGCAGTTCCAGTGGAAATGTCGCAGAAAATGGCTTTATTTGATCCGGGAATATGGATCTGTTTCAGCACTAGGGAGTTGTTTGATTCGCGGTAGGTTTTTATTTCTTCATCAGTCTCTTGTTCCGTTGCAAGGGCTTCGTAATCAATGGGGGTTGATAACTCTGATATACGTGAGAGAGTATCAGCTACCACGTTGTCCTTGCCGGAGATGTGTTTAATATTCGTTGAGAATTGGCTGATGAAACTCAGATGGCGGGACTGTCTGGGGGAACACTTGTCAGGGCTCTGACGGAAGGCGAAGGTGAGCGGCTTGTGGTCTGTGTAAATGATGAAATCACGAGCCTCAAGGAGATGTCGAAAGTGCTTGATGGTGCGGTAAATTGCCAGAAGTTCTCTGCCAAAAGCACTGTATCTTGTCTCCGCGTTGGAGAGTTTCGTAGAGAAAAATGCTAGTGGCTCCCATCTACCTTGGTGGAACTGTTGTAACGCGGCGCCCAAGCTGTGGTCGGAAGCGTCACAAAATATTGCTGGTGTAGCATTTGGCTGTGGGTGATGAAGTAGAGTAGTTTGTGCAAGCTGTCGCTTGCTTGTGTTGAATGCTTCATCAGCCGTGGTGTTCCATTGAAGTGGTGCGTTGCCCTTAATTTTCCCTTTGAGTAGCTCATTGAGTGGTGAGTGTGTGCGTGCGGCATTTGGCAGGAATTTTCTATAGAAGTTCAGCATAACCAAGAATTGACGCAATTGTTTTGCTGAGGTAGGTTTTGGGTAGTTGCTGATTGACGTAACTCGGTCAGGTAAAGGACGTATTCCATTTGCCGTGACCGAGTAACTCAGAAAAGAGACTTCCTTCATGTCAAGTTTGCATTTTGCCTGGTTCAGCAGAATGCCGTATGACTGTAATCGTGAAAATACAGTATGTAAGTGTTGACGGTGCTGTTCTGCTGACTCTGATGCTACCAAAATATCGCCGATGTATGCAAAGCAAAAATCTAGGCCATGCAATACCTCGTCGATAAATCGTTGGAATGTTTGGCTGGCATTACGTAACCCAAAGTTCATGTAGGGGAATTCGAAGAGACCAAATGAAGTTGTTATCGCTGTTTTGGGGATGTCTTCTGCTGCAACCGGGATCTGATTGTATGCACGAACAAAATCGATGGTGGAGAAGATGGTTTTGTTAGCAAGCGCATGCGTGAAATCGTCGATGTTGCGGACAGGATATCTGTCGGGAATGGTCCTTGCGTTTAGGGAGCGGTAGTCTCCACATGGTCGCCATTCGTCTTGTTTCTTGGGTACCATGTGCAGCGGTGATGCCCAAGGACTGGAGGATGGTCGAGCGATGCCCAGTTGCACTATGGTTTCAAATTCCTTCTTTGCAGCCATGAAACGGTCCGGGGCTAAGCGTCGTGGTTTGCAGGACACGGTTGGACCGGGGGTGGTGGTTATGTAATGCCTTGTTGAATGTTTCGGTACGGATAATTGGCCACTCGGTCGTAGTAGCGATGGACATTCGAGCAGTACATTGTTATAGACCGATGTGCCATGATGATCGTCCGAGATGAATGTGATTAGGGGTTGAGTGGTTCCAGAGACTTGGCCAGGGCTAACAAGATGCGTCAGCTGGTCCAGTATTCGTTGCTTGTTGAGATCGACCAGTAATTGATAGTGTGTCAGGAAATTAGCACCAATTATTGGTTTCGTGACGTCAGCAATCACGAAACGCCATGTAAAGTTTCTTCGGAGACCTAAATCGAGAGACAGATTGATTGTGCCGTATGTGGGAATGATGGTACCGTTGGCGGCTTGTAGTGTAAAGCCGGACTTCTGACGTGGCCCATGTAGTAAAGACTTGGGATACACGCAGATGTCAGCACTGGTGTCGACCAAAAATTTGTGGCGTGAATTTCTGTCAGTCACGAAAAGGCGACGTTGCGTCTGGCGGATTTCACTCGTCGCCGTTAGTGATTTCCGGGTTGGTTTCCCGACGCCATCTTGCAAGGGGGGTGCATTTGTTTGCTTTCTCTTTGTAGCGGTTATGGTAGAAACAAATACCATTTGTGGGGTGTCGTCTGAAGGAGGAGCTACGAGAGCGGGATCGGTTCCTGAAGTGTGGAGATCGTCCTCGGTCTCTCGAGTAGCGTTGCTTCATCTTGTTGAGGTCCATTTGTAGGGCGCATACCATTTCCGTTAGCTTCTGAATTGGATCCATGACATGAGCAGTTGTGGGGGTGGCGGAGGCAATGGTTTGTGCCGAACTTGCTGTGATAATGCTGTCAGCAAGTTCGGCAACTTCATCCAGGTCCTTGTCTTTGAGAGTCGCAAGGATCGGCTGGATGGAGGGGGGAAGACGACTCGTCCAAATGGCACGCAGCAGTTCGTCGGGGGTTGTAGGTCCAGCCAGGTTTCGAAGGTGGCGCAGGAATTGGGACGGTTTCCTGTCCCCAAGGTCCTCGTGCTCCAAGAGTTGTCTCGTTCGAGATTCTTGGGAGACACCGAGCCGACGAATAAGCTCCCTTTTAATCGTGGTGTAGGGATCTGTGGCTGGAGGATTGACGATTATGTCCCGCACTTCCGCAGCGTAACGGGGATCCAGGTTGCCAATGACATACCCAAACCTGGTGGCCTCTGTTGTAATTGCTGACGCCTCAAAACTTCGTTACACCATGCAGAACCATAGTTCCGGGTCGGTGGGCACGAAAGGGGGAAGTTTGACCGCGAGTCGGTCCACGGATGATGAGGGGTTGGCGGCGGGTGGTGGCATGTTTGGACGATGATGGCTGTGACGGCGACAGCAGGGACAGCGGTGGCAGTGATGGCGGCAGGGCGCTGTTGCACTTTGAATACGTCACCAATGTAGCGGTGGCGTGCTTCTAGGGTAGCGTGCTTAGGCGTCGCTCTGGGTTGCTCGTGCAACCTTCTTGGTCACCATGTTGCGGTGACGAATTTGCAGGGTAGTCACGTCGGGCGGCGACGCGGGCGGCGGCGGGTCCATGAGGTCTGTCTTCGTGAGAGAAAAAGACAAACAAAAACACAAACTATAAACACACACAAAAAAAAAAGTCACTGCAAACACGTCTCTGGAAGAGGAGGAACGCCCAACAGGGGGGAATACTCGTATTCCAGCCTTGTAAAGAGGTCGTCCAATGCACGGGGATTGTACACCGTTCTACTGGATGGCCTGGGTAAATGTTGAGATTCTACCCTGGGTTCGACCTGACGCTGAATAGGGTTGGAACGTTCCAACAGGCGACATTGAGTTCTCCGTTGACGAGCGTTCATCCCCTGGAGAGATGAATACGACGGAGCGGCGTTGAACTTGTTGATCTCTCAGATATAATTTTATTATAAAAACTTACGGGTATTTATACAAAAACTATTTTACATAAAGCTTATGGAGAATGCATGGTCAACCGTTTACACTTGTGTGTGTATTTACGGTTGACCTAATTTGTGGTTCAAAATGACAAGTTCTCTGTCAGCAGAATTTGTACCTGCTGTACAGAGTGTAATAATTAATATATTACGACTACTACTGAGTGTTCCCACACTGGGGAACTGCGTCCAAATCAAACATTGATATAATAGAAAGATTTCAATCTAAAACACTAAGAACGATACTAAAGGCTCCATGGTACATACCAAACAACTATGTAAATGCAGATCTACAAATTCCGACCGTCGTTGAAGAAGCTAAAAACTATTACTCAAGATACAAAGAAAGACTTTCGACTAATCCCAATCAGCTCGCTAGAAGGTTAATCGTTATCAACAGCAGAAAGTCAAGACTATCAAGATATAAAATCATTAAATGAAAAACTTGTACTTTATTTTTCATATCTACTCTGTAATTTAAATGTATTTTTATCTTATCGTACTTTACTTACTTCATTTTCTTACAGTCACTGGACTGTTACCAAAAACTTGAAAACTTGATTCGCGCGTTAAATTCTCTTGTAATACACAATATTTTCTTATTGTCCGCTCTTGGACAGATTGTAATTTTTTTTCTTGGAGTTAATAAAAAAAAACAATTTATTACTTAATTTCATTATTTATTTATATGTATATTTGGCACAAAAACTGTTGTTATTACGAATATTTTACATGTAAGCAAACTTTTTAGGTTAGAATCATTGTCCTTAAACACTGAATATATATGTGGTCAGACATTGAGAGAATTGTCGACTTCTAATTGCAAAATTCTGATTAAACCGTGCGTTCCTCGGTTTAAAAAATAGGCCTATATTACCAATTGGTCCTTATTTTAGACGCTATAATAGTTACCAAATTCCAGGTTGTTCGACCTTCGGATGAGATAGATGCACAAAATCATTTTCATTCGAAAACGCCTTTTCTCTTAAACCGCTGGATACAATCGGATGAAATTTTGCATAAGTCTAGTTCCGTTCGATATTAATCGATAGGGTTTAATTCGTTTCAGGCATTTTTCGTTTTTCCCGCGAAGTTCGAAAACGTGGAGTTAGAAATTCATGCAAGCGTGGAATTTGACAATTTGTGATGAGCTTAAAAATATTTTTCTTCAGCAGCGCCCTGCCGCCATCACTCTAATATTGTCATTCAAAATTCGTGAATCCGCTATAAAAATTGCTATAAGAACAGTTGATAAAGATTTGCTTAGAAATACACTACAAAATTTGCTCTATGTACACAACAATCCCTTGCATCAGCTACATTGACCATGTTGTTGTCGTTCGTATTATCATGGATAATAATTTCTGATGTCTAATTGCAGGCAATATTGGCACTTTATTTTTACATGAATTATGTATCTTCTTATTTGTCTCTTATTTAAGCTACAATATTTGAAGTCATTTTACAAACAGTTATGAACTACAGCCGAAAACAACAAACGTAAGCCAACGACGAAGCTTACGTTAAGCTTAAGTAGTTGTTGATGTACGTAAACCATTTCTATCATTATAAGACTTTCTAAAATATAAGTCCTAATAAAGAACGTTCGTGCAAACGGGCATCAGTAACAATCTTATTACCGAATGTTATTTCGGATGTTTTATTGGGCGTTGGGTTGAAAACTTTGTGTAATTTATTTTAAAAACGACCGAAAGGCGTGCAAGAGACCTCTAATAAGTATTTTGTGTAAACTCTTATCGTTTGATTATAAATACTTATTAAAATAGTTTCCATTTAATGTACATACTTCTTTATAGCAGTTCCTGTATGTTAAATTAAATGGTCGTTTTATTATTGTTAATTCATTAAGGATTAATGAAATTACGGAATCCGACTCAGATAACAGTCTATTAATGCTTTGCTTTTAGCAATTATATTATCTTCATGATGTAAAAGTTATCCCAACTTGTTATATTTTTAGCATAAAGAGTTCAATTCATAATATGTATTTTGAAATTTATCATATCTATTTATATGTTTGTTTTGCCTCAATATTTTTCAAGTTCTCTAGAAAGTAACCGAGAAGAATTGCCTATTTGTATTTTTCACTCATGGTATTGAAATTTACGCATAGTTTCTTTTGGTTTAATCGTTAATACCTTGTATCTGGAAATCTGCTGTACTTACATTTATTTGGATATATTTTTTTTTTTAAATAAATATTCAACACTACTTATTAAAGTTTCTTTATGCTTTTCTGAAAACTTGACTTGGAAAAGTGTGATTAATATGTGACTATTCGATACGTTCGTTTAGTGGAAAACCAAATAGTGCCATATATTTCCTCAATATTCAATTGCCGATCAGATAAAACCATGTCACAATTTTTTTCAATGTTATCGTCGGTGGTTGACGTTGATGGTCGCACATTACGTGGGTCATCTTCAACGCCCTCGCGAAAACGTTTAAACTCCGTTACCCACTTTTTCACGGTAGCATACAAAAGCGCTGATTCGCTGTTTTTAGTGTGCCTTCATAAATCCCTTTTGGTGTTATATTTTTTTAATTCAAGTTGTTAATAACTGTCAAATACTCGCTTTTTCTGTTTTCAAAAATTGTCACTACTTGTTCGACGGGATCGCGTGTGGGACCTGAACGAATGAGATTTCATACCGTCACTATTGAAAAATATGGCTTTAAAATGAGGGTGGTTCGAAAAATATATCACGTTTGAACATGTTTTCAACCGTTACCATCGTGACAAGGGCAGAGTGCAGATGACGTAACAGGTAGACTTGGCGGTGATAGTAAGCCCCATGGATCGTGCATGTGGTATGCGGCGATTTTGGAACCAAATCAGTATTTATAAATTTTTTGTTGTGCCGATTTACTTTAAGTTTAATATAAGGGTGATTTAAACTAAAATCTATTTAAATGATTTTAAAAAATAAAATGAATTTGGTGAAAGAGTTGAGTTGTGAGTCTACTTAAACCATTAAATGTGAAGCAGTAGTTCGGTCATATACAGGTCTTTTAATGAGAAAATAGTGTAAAAATTGAATTCATACAAATGAATTTACTAGCGTTTTACAAGACTTTAACAAATAAACCTATCAAATTGTTTAACCCCCACATCTCCGATTTGATTCAAATTTTAGTATGTTGTAGTATTCATCATATTGGGCAATAATATATATATACATGTATAGTAATTTATGCTAGGCGTGGAAACCACCCCTGCATATAATGTTTCAATTTCGAAAATTGTGCAGGAACTAGTATGGTGGGAGGGTGTAAAGAATTGTCAAGTGCGGTTGGGAGGGGAATAAAGGTCCTTGAAGACATTCGAAAGAGAAGAAAGGAATGTTAAAAGAGTAGATCAGTTGTATAAGCATTTACTTTTATTTTATTTTGTAAAGAAAATTAGCAGATTTTAACAACTGTTTGATTTTTAATAAAAAATTTATGCCCAAAGAATTTAGTACTTCTTAAATGTCCATTATCCTCATGTTCTTAAATAACAATCCCAGTTATCATTTCATGAGGAATACATAATCGATACCGAATTCCATCTCGATTGCTTTCTTTGCAGAGAAGTAATCGTTCGTGAATGCAAAACCACTTATGCACCCCGAATTTGCAAGATTAAGCATTTATTTATTTGACTAGCTTACTACACAATATGTCATTCGCTTGTCCATCATGAATTTTCGAAAAACGCTTTCGAATGTTTCTTATTTGTTCGTTTAACTAAAAGCCTCTTTTCCATTATGGGCCGATCGTCCAATTAGATAGCGAGATAGTACGTCAGCTATTCTGTTATCCACGCCCTTGAAATGTAGAATTTCGAAACTGTATTCTTGAAGAAATAACGTCCATTGTTTCAGTCGTGCATTCAACAATTTACATCTCATAAGAAACGTCAGTGCTTTGTAGTGCATGATAATGGTTAAATCTTGGCCAAACAACAATACGCGCCATGCTTTCAAAGCATAGCACGGCAAGCATATCTTTCTCGATTTTGCAATCATTAAGTTCTAGACCTTTTAACGACCGACAATATGCAAACACTCCCTTTTCAACGTCTTCTAATTCCTGGAATACGCATGCTCCGATCCCACATCGGGAGCTATCGGTTTGGATAAAATAGGGCTGCAAAACCATTTAATATCTTTTCTTAATAAGTTATTTAAGGGTATCGTAAGTACTTCGTGATTTTTACAGAAACGACACTCGTAATTGCATAGGCCTAAAAAAGCTTTGTTGTTTTTGGTTTCTGGGTTTTGAAAATTCACTATTTGCCTTTACCCGTTCTGGATCAAGTTCAAAACCGGCGTCGGTTAATATGTGGCCCAAAAATACGTTGCATTTACGTTATATATTTTACGTTAATCCTTCTAAATGGGGGTTTTGAATAGTATATCTAGATGCTGCAAGTGTATTCGGGGACACAATCGGTATATCATATGGTTGAATAAATTCCAACGATGTTGGACCTAATACTTTTCCAAGAACTCTTATGAAACTTGCCATATTCGTACTTAAGCCAAACAGAAGAACGTATTATACATAAAGCCAGTAAACTATCTATCAGGTTTCTTTATGGGAATTTGCCAATATGAACTTGCTAAGTTCCAAACAAACTCTGTTTCTACCTGTAGTGGTCAGAGGGGTGGTTCGTTATACTTCAAAAGGAAGTAACCAAAATGCAAGAAAGTAACATGGTGGAACAGGACAAACAAAACAAAAAATAAAACTATCCAAAATAATGTGAAAAATAAATCGTATTTATTAAAAAAGTTAAATCAAGTAAATGTTACGATAAAAAAAAATAAATTAAATTGCCATGTTCACTAGGACTCCCAGGGAAAAGAACATGACAAAGAAAAACCCCGATCTCAGTCCTTAAAAGTCAAAATTGTGAGATGTAAACAAATAAAAAAAAAACAAACATAATATAAGATAGAGAAAGCCGCCCATCGGAATGAAAGTAACATTATAACGTCCCACTATCATTCCGCGCCCCTAATCCCCTTCGTTCCTTTTACACAAAACAAACATAAGTGAAGAAAAATTTATGTTAGTTAACTGGACGCCGCCAGTAGGTACACATGACCCTGGGCTACGGGATTCACGGCTAGAGTTGAAATTTAGGGTACGATCTGGGCCTCACTTTAAATATTCTAATTCAAATCAGTAATTCGAAATGGACACATAAATAAACAGTTTCGTGAATACTCCTCAGATCTGTTACCCTACACGGGAGAAAAATGTTAGTCAAATTCAACAAGTCAGATCGTTCCGTACGTTATAATGAAACATAAACCGAAGGCGGATTTCGACGCGACAAAAAAACAACACACAGTATAGATTTAAAAATTACGCACGTTACATGACTGCACCCCACAATTGACAACAAGAAATAAATTTAGAAAGACAAAATCACAGAATTATATACACGTTGAAAATAAAATATAAACAAAATCATCAAATATCGTACAACAAAAAAAGAATTCCACAAAACACATCACAACAAAATTAAAGAAATTGAAATATAAAATTCAGAAACATATAAAAATCAAACGTATCGATCAAATTCTTTTCTTAACACAAACAAAAAAATATTATATACAAATAACTCATCTACAAGAAATAACTTTACACACTAAAAAAAACGTACAAAAATTAACACTGTTCACTCTCGTAACACTGCGTCTCGAATGCCCTCTTCTTCGCGTCTTTAGTTATTCGTAAAACGAAAGAATTTCTAACATAAACATTCCCACTGGAACCACGAATACATAGAAGCCCATACACAGCGTAGCCAAAAACTACCCTGCGAACCTACCACATGTGAGAGCGATAACGTCGCCTCCAGAACCACTTATGTAAACATTCCACCCCAAATTAGAAACCACTGGCTTCAAACTAGTAACACGAATAAATGATTTTTTAAAATTTCAGATACTGGGGAGAAAATAATAATATTTCCCTTATTGTGAAATCGTTTGAAAATAAATTAAAGAGGTGCGATTCCTTCATACCTTTTCTCTTACTATTATGAGTGCACTCACGTACTGCGTTGTCTGTTTTGATATCATCCCCCAATGGATCATTTATTTTATTTATCTGCGTGCCTCGTTTCTATAGCCTTCTGGAAATGGAATCTATTAACTTTATTTCATGTTCTTGTACTGGTTTACACCACCATTGATCAGAGTATTTAATCATAACTTGTATTAATGGTCTCTTTTGTAATTCTGTAAACATTTCGGCTTCTTCCACTATTTTCTCTATCTCATTTGTCTTCTCTGTTCTCATGCATCCACGATCCCATCTTGCACAATCCCTACTTGCGGATGGCCCAATGAGAAACGTTGTGTTATCAATTCAATAAATAAACATTCAACGAAGCATTACAATACCACCCCCGGTCCTCCCGTGTCATGCAAACCACGACTCCTACCCCCGGACCGTTTCATAGCAGCAAAACAGGAATTCGAAACATTAGTACAACTACGACGAAGTACTGCATGGTTTAGATTTTTGTTTCGCATACATTGACGATATATTGGTAGCATCCGAGTCAGCAGAACACCATCGTCAGCACCTTCATACCGTGTTTTCACGATTGCAGTCTTACGGCACCCTGCTGAACCAAGCAAAATGCAAACTAGGCATTTTCTGGATTACTCGGTCACAGCAAATGAAATTCGTCCTACGTGTGTGTAGGACAATTGAGCGCACTGGTCGGTTTACTCCCTACTGTCGTTCAAATAACTCTAGAACTTAAGTTACTTGATGACCTTTGCGGAAAGAATCATTCTTTATGATTTCCTGGCAATTTTTATTTTGGCTTCAAAGATTAAACTAGTGATAAATAAATTAGTAGAAATGCAATTCAGGTAATAATTCCATGTAGGTATGCATGCAAATGGCCCATCACTTAGTTTTAGTGTTAGTTGAACGACAGTCCTACACCCACGTATTATTGGTAAACAATTCTGGTAGTTTTGCAATTATGCTCATTACTTTTGTTAAAAAGACTTACGAAAACGGTATGGAGAAACAAAAAAAAATAATTTAGACAAAATAATACCCGATATTATACAAAAGCGTACAAGAGACTAATAAAAAGTATTATTTATATCTATTTGTTTTCTTTAGCCCGTCACTAATTAAATAATTATTACATTTGCATTTAAGATTTTCAGCTTTTCCGAAATATTGCTAAGATGCGAAAAAGCCGTATTCAGAATAAAATTTTTGCAACCGAAATGCCCTTTGCAACGCCTATACTTAGTTCGAAATTCATATGGAAGTTGACCACCGTCTAATTGTCATTCAAACTTTCAGGTAAATTTTATCCCTATGCAAATTTTACACTTTTATTGTATGACCTGTGCAATAAAGTTATATAGATGGGCGGGCGGAGGTTGGACTTACGAATTGAATTAAAAAAAATAGATACCAGCGCCCCGTAGCGGAATTCAGTTGTCCCTAAATCACTACAAACAGCCTTAGGAGTGTTTGGAACCTTTAATTCGCCTATACCAAAGCAATTTTAACCTTCTGCAAATACATCGGAAAATTGAATAGATAAAATTACGAAATCCTTGTACCAATATACTCAGTATGAACACATCTAAGGATTCTCGTGCCAACTTTTTCAAAAAATTGTTTTTTTAGCTCAATAAAAAATGAAAAATCGTCGTGGATGTACGTAATTCTGGACACGACAATCCTTGGATAATACAAATTAAGAAGCAATTTCCAAAGATGAAATTACTAATTATATAGGTTAATTAGTAGCGATTTCCAAAAGAAAATTAGTACCGCCTCCCACTGGATACTGCCCAACACCTACCACCACAAAAATTTGCAGCCAATCGTACAAGGATATTGTTGTAAATTGTTGATTTATTAGGGGTACCTATCCATAAATTTACATAGATGTTTAAGAATATTGTTTTGCCTGCCTTAGAAGTGTTTTGTGTTCATTGTTGATTTTTATCCTGTTATTATATCTACAAAGCAGTGACTTTGCATCAAATTCAAAATAATAATAATAATTACTTGTCTTATTTAGGTACATATTCTTGGACACAAGAAAGATGAGAGGGTTGTTTACGTTTCGCGTATCGAAATTCATTAGGTTTACTTGGAATTAACTAATGCTTCGCTAGTAACAAGTGCTTTATACTTATTACACGGTTTGACTAATAATAATTTATTCAAGTTAAAGGAATGATTTGTACCTAATTGAAAAATGTGGAGCTACTGCGAGTTTCTGTAGGTGGTTGTTTTTTAAATGAAGATAATGCTCTTTAAATCTTGCATGTGTGTTTCCTTTTATTAGACCTATATAGACTTATTCGCAATAATTGTAACTAATTTTATAAATACCTGCTATGTTTCTATTTTCTCTTGGGTTTCCAAGAAGAGTTGAGAGTTAATTTTTATTGTTGGAGAAAATAGGTTGTATATTCAACTCTTTTTTAATGTTGTTTATATTTTTTGATAACCTATTACAGCCTATTGTTCTCCACAAAAAGAAACATACATTCAAGATTTAAAGAGCATTATTTTCATTTAAAATACAACCACCTACAGAAATCCGCAGTATCGGCACATTTTTTTAATGAGGTACGAATCATTCCTTTGATTTGAATTATTTATAATTAGTCAAACCGTGTAATAAGTATCACGAATTTGTTACTAGCAAAGCTGTTTTCATTAATAAATTCCAAGTAAACGTAATGAATTTCGATACGCATCACGTAAACAACCCTCTCATTTCGCCTGTGTCCAAGAACATATAAATAAGACAAGCAATTAGGTATTTCTGTTAATAATACGTTAATATGTTTGGACTGAAGATGACCACGTAGTAGATTAGCATGTATTGTAAACAAACATACCTTAGACTTAAATAATATTAAATTGCTACATTATGTTCCTAAAGGTAAACGTATGAATTTATTAGAAATAGTCGAAATAACAAAAGCTCACCACAACAACAAGGTCATTACGAACGACCAATTAGATTACAATGTGTCACCTCTATTAAATTTCGTGGTAACTAACCAGGTATAAATATTGTATTCCTTTAGTTTTATATTTTATAATCTCTTCGATAATGGTGTAAAAACCGAAACATTTGTCAGAGTATTTTATATATTTTTTCAATAAAACCTTTTTGACAAGTTGGAAGAGTGATCGATGTTTCAAATTAAAGGTCTTATTGCTGTTTAGTGCGGTACATCGAGCTTTTTTTAGATTGACTTTTCGTTTTTGATTTATTTAGAAAAAACCGTAAATCTTTGTTAGCAAATTAAAGCTACACTATTAATAGCTACAACCTGCGCTTTCGGAAATCGTTAGTTTAAAGCTTTCTTACATGCGGTACATCGCCCGATTTTTTATAAATGTTATAAAAACAGAGATATTTTCATTCTTTTGGTGAACTGCATGATCTAAGAAAATTATGATAGGCAACCAACTTTACACGGATTAGCGTGATTTATTAGGTGCCATTAACCAGCCACTAGTAAACGCCTACACTTAGCATCCGTCGAAACTTTGCAAACAAGTTTATACCTGGAACCGTATTTGTTAAAATTGTTTACTTTTGTCCATAGAAATAAGAAATAATGTCAATATGCATTCTATAAATTAACTTGTTCACTTTTGGTAAGTAATTGTTGTTAGGGATACAAAATCTTATTGTTAGAATTGAGATTTAACCTTCTCGGCATTACATAGAGCTGAAATGCCAGCTCGTAATATGCGTCCCATGTCTCGTTCGTTGTAACGATGCGACCGAATAATATTTGAATGGTATTAACGCTAGGGATGCGGATAGGCGATAAACTAAGAGTGCATCGATTATTTACCAAGGAAAATTATTAATGCTAAATTAAGAAATTTGCAGGTAGTGCGCGCGCATCTGCGCACCTTATTGACTCCTTTTATGCCATAAGTTTTTTAAATACCTACTTAGTTCAAATGTATAAGTGAATTATTAGCGGTTATTAATGATTGACGGTGAAACGTTTTAGGTACACTGAATATAGCAACTAATTCTTATTGAACCTATATTGATTTAGTTGACACAACTTTTCGCACAAATTAGGAAATCAAAAATTTAAAATGTGTTAATTGGCCGAGGTTAAGCCTTTGTTAACAAATAGTTGCCGTTTTAAGTAAATGTAAGATAATATTCTACCGTTAAATTATATTTACGACTTTGTCTTCCAAGAACGTTGAGGTGCTGTCCGCCCAGTATTCAGCGCGGCCCAAAATGCTCATTACGTTCAAAATATAACTTCAATTCAAAACAAAACAAGTTCCCTTTGAAAGCAGAAATAAATTTACCATATAGGATATCCATATTCACAACAATTACGAAATCAAGTGTGCAAATTTCTGTAACGGGAAAGCAATTCTTACCTAAGAGAAAGTATCTGAACCGTTGCTCTGGCTATGGATGACACAAGTAAAGTCGATTAGCTGCCTACATCCATTAGACCTTAAAAAAAGTTTGATTATATAAAATGTAATTACAAACAAACATTTCAATGTCAATGTATATTAGATTTAAATAAATAAATGAAAAAACTAATTAATAGTATATTACGCATCAAATTCGTGTGGAAAATTTGTCATTTAATTGAACAAAAAGAGGTTTTGTTACACCTGACGTCGCGAAGTTTGTGTGTTTACGCATGCGCTATCTTGTTTCCATATAGCTGAAGAAGTATACTATATACTACCTTCGTTCATGGATTGAGCGTTATACAGCAGTTGATACTGTTATACATTGGTTTGATGATAACCGAAATTGATGGTGGAAACGTTGCTTGACTACTCATTAACAGTCTTTAGTTATTGATAAGACAAGCTTTTATTGATCTTTCGTCAAGTTCATTCCACAAGCGGTAAGACCCGTCTTAAGTAAAATTATTTGAGAGAGATTTTTTACTCGTAACATACCTTCAACAAAGTAATTTGTCTGAAAAGGTTAGCCTGCCAATCAATTTCTATAACCACCTGCCCCAAAAGTTGAGCGAAAATAATTCGGCGTGCGTAAGGTTAAAAGCTGTAGCACGGAGCATGAAGTGCGTGCGACCAACCAACACCTACTATTACGTATAATCTCGAATAGGTCTCAAAAGATCATAACGGGTAGGCCCCCACATCATAAACAGTTGGTCAATTTTAGTAATTAACAGTTAAACTTCGTTGGGATAAATTAATTTACTTTCATTCTTTTCAAAAATTATTGCCTTTAACGTTGTTATTAAGTACTGACATCGAACCTGCAAAATATTCTAAGGATGTAGTTCCGAATAGCGATCATCTCCGATTAGGACTAAACTTTGGGCGTATGTTTCCCTTGACAGGACATGAAAATACTCAAAGGATTTGTGGCGGAAATGCACAACAATTTTTTTTATGGGGGTTTAAAAAGTCAGACTTCCGAAACGTGATGTCTACGAAAAAAAGGTTTTTCTTTTGGGAAAATAGCTCAAAAAATAATTGGGAGAAGGGCTATTCAATACCTTTTTCTACAAATAAAGGTCGACTTTTAATATAATTAAACTTTTACCCGAATGACAGTTTTAAAGCATTTTTACAGAAAAATTATTACTGTTTCATATCAGTTGGTTGTCCGAATTGAACTGTTGCAACTAAAAAATCGGGTGCTGCAACGATTTTTCGCGTACGCTAACGTTAAAATAGGTAGGTTATGTGGTTTAGGTTTGGTTCTTTACATGTTTTGAATTCATTTTATTTTTAGAGAACTAAACCTCAACTCATAACCTAACTTACCTACAACAATCCAAACGACCGAATATTACCGACCACTATCGAATAGTGATAATTGATTTTTCGGCTATACGTTTAATTGGATTAAAAATCGATATTTATTTACAAAAAGAGGAGCTGAAAGGCCTATCTCACAATTATTTATTTAAAATTTTTATTATTAGCCTATTTCGACCCATTTTTCAAAGGTACTACGACAGGGAAGTGTCACATAGTGCTTACAATTTACAAAATAGTTTTCTGTTCCGATATTATTTAATTTACACAACGCGGAATATTGTTAACGCGGAATCGATTATGCGGAACCAAAACACGGAATTATAAAAATGTAGGCCGCGGCCAAGTTCCATTGCACAAAGAGAAAGATAAGCACTAGGTGTGATTCTATACAGAGCCACAGAGTTTAAGGAGAGGAGGAGTGATAGCGAAGCAGCGTAACCGGTAGGAAGTAGGTACCAGGACCAACGACGGGTAAAATAAGTATCACCCGGAGCAGTTACGTTCAAGAGGAATCCATTACTGGATCCTTAGACGCCGTTAAATCGTCCCTCTCCAATACACCGTATTAAGGTAGGCGATAACTATTAATCGCATAAGTAGCTCTTGGTTTCCTCCTTTACTAAAAATTTATATGTTTGGTTCAGTTAATTTATGATTAAGAAAGTAACAAAAAGACGGACAGCAAAATATAGAGAGATAATAGGGAACTGGAATATTGTTGGCTCACCGAACTTTTGCGCAATTTGGTCAGTTGTGTAGCGATCGGAAGTGAAAGCAAAAAAGTAATTTGAACGCGCATATATTTGATTCGAATAGAGTCTGTCTGGTTCCGTGTCCGTAATTTGTTTTCTTACTGCCGCCACCCCTGATCTGAGTCGGACGCCTGCTTATCAACCACTCCAGAGAATCGCAGATGACCCTGCCAGTGTTACCAGACAATCGTACCGGTTGCAGTCGTTCGTAGAAATGTACGGTATCGTTAACTACCTCATTACCGGTATGTCGTTCATCAACCCCAAACCAGATGTTTCTGACGTCGATGGCACAATACAAAGGTGGGTAACCTTACTGTATATTCGTATATTGAGACCGTTTTACATTTCAAAATTAACGATTCTTTTGTTGTCACTTTTACTTTGATATTGCATTGCTACCATTGCTTACGTTTTATCCTTTTGATTTTTAAGACATTTTATCTTATTTGAATGTGATCACCTTCTGTCATTAAATTTAATGTTTAATTGACTAATTCGAGTCTTTTTTGGACCATGTACAATTTCTCACTAATTTCTGTACTTCTTCTTTGTATTCAGGTGTATGACAAGCACATGATTTTGGTTTATTTTTCTTGTATAAGTTGAGCTTTGGCTCTGGTATATTTACCGCAAAATGTAATAAACGTGGATGTGACTAAATCGGCTTGAGGGAGGAACTGCCAGCAGGGATTTAGAAGGAGCTCTCACGTTTGCACTCTAATTCAAATAAACGTGTAGCTACTGTATTAATTATTTAGCGGTATTTATTCCTTCAGTTGAAGGTGTCTGTTTTGATTTGATTTCTTGAACCACTAACACTGTTCGAGCATCTCAAAAAATATTATAATTACTGTTTCGTCTAAATTGCAGCGAAAAGTCTTACTTCGTGAGGAGCCGAGTAAGTTGACATACTTTGTTTTATAGTTAATATAAATAAATAAATAAATACGGACAATATTGAAATTTTACATTTAGCTCCAAAAGGCAAAAAACTTACACTTTTAGAAAATTTAGAAATAAAAAGATCAATTGCGAACAATTATAATATTGTAAACAACCAAACGGAGCTCATAACAAATGGTTCACCCCTGATTATGACGGGAATTTCCAAACGACCCGACCTGCCTACAAACTTGCAGGTATAAATTGTATAAATAGAGATAACCAACGATTGTACCTTCAATACAGAAACCACTTACTTTTGAATAATGGCGTAAATGCCGAAACAAATTTGTAAAGTTTTTTAATAAAAATATTTGTGAAACTAAACTCAACGTGTTTCTATATTCATCAACAAAGTACACTTTGTTTTTCTGAACTGTCATAAAATAGGTAGATGCTGATTGTACTCACAGTTTCATTAGTCCTTTGAAACCGATCATATTCCTAAATTGCTATGAAAATCTTGTCGTAATAAAGACTGCCATTATTAACCTTGCAAACCATGATACCATCTGTACCAGACATGTACCATATACCATAAGTGCATAAAAAATCACCATTTCTCAGCGCTTTGTATTGCGTGAAACATCATAGTTCCTTTATTACTGAAAGCGTACGGGCCTGTTTTCCCGGGTAAATTTCAACATTTACATCAAGAGACCGACAAAAGCTGTCAATTCTGAAAATGTTATGTTGGGAATGGTATATTTCTTCACGTTATTATTTTGACAGAAATGCCTTCTATGTATCATCTGTCAAAAAGAGTTTGCAACACTCAACAGCTGTCTTTAGATTCTTCTCAACAATTCTTACGCCCCATCTTTCCCTTACATTATTTTCAGACCTGGTACGCACGTTAGACCTTTCTGGTGCCCTAGACCATTTTGTGCCATTTTTCCCAATCCAATATCGTCTGTTACCTTCACTCTCACTTTCTTCAGATCTAGCAGGCCCTTCTTCTTCATCAAGTTGATTATTTATCTCTTGCTTGGAATTACTTTCACAGCTTCTATGACTAGCATTATCGATTTCAATCTCACTACCGGAATCATCGCAAGAATCAACATCAGCTTCATCAAAAAAACATAATAATCTTCTTTATGAAATACATACCTCTCAAAAAGGGCTACAAAGCGACGTTAGTAACTAACCTTTTGAACAAATAACTTATCAAAAAACTATTGAAAGTATATATACATATTGTAGCGAACACTAGTATGCTTGTGTGCGATAGGGCGTACGTGTACGCGACTTCGCTGGTGTGCGTCGTACTTGCAAATATGTGGATAGTGCCTGCCTTCTAGGAAAGCAGTTAAGCATTTCAGAGAAAAAATAGTAATCCCGACATTTCTAAATATCTAGAGAAAGTTCCAGAAATAAAAACAAAAGAGTACACAAAGGAAGAAACCATCGCCGAGATTAGTCATAAATAAATTGACAGTTGTATAAATGAAATCATAAATAAATCGAGACGTGAAAGAAATAAATAGCGCAGTGAAGAGTGCTATACAAACAGCAAAGTGTAAATAAATAATCTAGGTTTAGTAATAATTCAATTGTGTGTTTAAGTTTCATTAATAAATAATGTAAATAAATTGTTGTTGTTATAAGTCTTTGAGTTTGAATTTGTTAAGCCCACGAACATTATAACTGGTATCAGGTGTGGACTTCAATGTAACTTGTGGTGTTTCTCCCCAAACACCCAAATAGGGATTGGGAAATAAGGGTTCGTCAGAATAAGCACTTTGAAGACACTAAATAACTGGTTTTATTACGTATCAAAATTATACATGAACTGTGTACAGAAAGAGGCACACATCGACTGGCCTCGCGGTATTCCCAACCAGTCACGCGTGTCGCGTACCTACCTGACACACACACATACAGCCATGCCGAGGCAGCATTGCTCCCAAACACTACATAACTGTTGAAGACTTTAGTGCGGGTTGAGTAAAAGGCATTACACTGGCCAAGAAATTGTGCGAATTAAAAGTAGCCGAGTTAAAAAGAAAATTAAAAGAACGGGTTGAAGCGACAAGCGGTAACAAGGCAGTGGCAGCTCGCGGAGGCATTGAAAAAGGATGACTCTGATCCTGAGACGTTCCTTAACCAAGATAAATTGTCGCAAATGATGAATATATTAGAAGAAAATACCAAAATTTTGGAAAAATTAGAAGAAAACAGTGAGTCTGAAACTAAATTGGAAGAAAAATTAGGAAAAAAATAGTAAAAATTTTAAAAGCAAATTGGAAGATATTAGTAGAAGCCTGGAGAATAAATTGGAAGAAAATAATAAAAGTTTCAAACGTGAATTGACACACACCTTGTTTCTAAGAATACACCCGAAACAACGTATACAGAAATGAACGACTAGAGTTGTGAAGCATTGTCTCATATTTGTAGGTTTATCTGTAGCTACCATTTACACAAGTACAATATACTTGTTTGGATGTTATAAAGAAATCGATTTTGTACGTTTACAACACAAACAAAATGTTTTCCTATCAGTTGTCTGGGAATAAACAGCAAGTTTTCTTCCACCTTTAATCGACTATCTGTGCTAGCTCAGTTGGAGGATTATCTAATCCAACACGCATCGTATCTTTGGTATATGGGTGTTTACGTAATCTCTCTGTAATCAGTACAAGTTAATATCACTTCAATTATGCGAAAGTGCTTTTTAATAATTACTGGCAATAGTAACTTCTGTTGTTGTAGATCAGCAGACAGCAGGGGTCTTCTTATTCGCGAGGTTGATTACATCCCGACAGTCGAAGAACCTGAATTGATGAATAATTCCTTTCTATTATAGTTCGGCAAAGAAATAAGCTATGTGCATGGTGAGCCAAATTGGACACTTTTAAAGGCAAAGTATATGTTAAAGAGGAGGTAGACAAAAACCGATGTCGGTGTCTGAAGCTCAATTTTTATGAGAAGTTAAGTGGTGTAAACCGCGATTAGTTATCTGTCACCGTTACAGTGATACAAGGTGTTTTTGGAAAGTGTACGTTTTCGAAAAACTTTTTTCCAGGCGAAATTTTTTTATTTTTGTAAAAACATTCCCAAAGCACTTTTTTACGTAGAATTCTACTGTGTTATGTGAATTGTTGTAAAGGAATAGTTTAGCAGTAAACAACACAAACAGTCATTTTTTAAATGGAACACCCACTATATTTTTACACGCTTTAAGAATGCTCAAAATTACCTTTCCAAATATAGATTTCGTATTGCGTATTTCGACAAGTAGGTCGTGGAATCATACTACATACAAAAAAAATATCGTTAAAATAATTGCAGAGTAGTAGCGTTGCTGCTATTTAATATTTACATTTAGTATAACAATTTCTCAACGACAGGTCAGTTTAAAAAGTAATTCAGTAAAAGACAAAATATACCTACAATAAACTAACAACAGTGAGATATTCTCCTATCGGAGAAGTTTGAACTGTCATGCAACTTCCAATTACGAACAACATCTGATTTTCATATTTCTGGCCGAATTTAGATAAAATTTTAAGTCAATTGCCAAAAACCCGTACAGTTGGTGTTGATTTACAAATCACTGCAATGTTAAAGTTTGTATTTCTAACTCCAGCTGAGCAAATAAATTTGGCCAGAAATATTAAAAAGAGAAGTTGTTTACGCAGGAACCTAAACGACACTTCAAGCATCTCCTATGAGAGAATATCTCATTGTTAGTAGTGCACGTATATGTTGTCTCTTACTTAATTACTTGTTAAACTATTTTAATGTTTAGAAATAGTTATACTAAATGTAAATATTAAATAGCAGCAACTATTATTTTAAGGATATTTTTTTGTATGTAGTTTGATTCCACGGCCTACTTATCGAAATTAAGGAATACGAAATCTAAAAAGTGCTGTATTTTGAAGATTACTTGAGAAAAATATCAAGTGTGTTACATATTTGGAAAGGTAATTTTGAGCACCCTTAAGAGTTGTTACAATATACAGGGTGCTCCATTTAAAAACTGACTGTTTATGTTTATTACAGCTAAACTAGTCACTTTACAACAATTCGCCTAACACCGTCGAATTCTACGTAAAAAGTGCTTTGGGAATGTTTTTACAGAAATAAAAAATTTTCGCCAGGAAAAAAGTTGTACGGGTTTTTCGAAAACGTACATTTTCCGAAAATACCCTGGATCTCTGAAACGGTGACGATAACGAGACGCGGTTTGCACCAATTAACTTCTCATAAATATTGAGCTTCAGACACCGACATCGGTTTTTGTATATCTCCTCTTTAAAGTATACTTTGCAGTTAAAAGTGTCCATTTTGGCCCATCCTGTACGCTTTTTTATATTGGTAGAATAAACTTCATGCAGGCTATAAATGTAAATTCTCAGCTGAAGGTATAAGGTAGCTTATTTCGATGAGGATTTTGTTGACAGGTGAATGAGAAATTAGGTTTTATTTCAGTATGGAGCGTATTTCGGCTGTTAAATTGAATAAACATCTATTTCCTTTTTTGGTTCTGTTCTAGTTTTTTTACTTTAGAAACTTTTACTATCAAAGGGAACTCAAAGGTAAAAGATTTTTGAATCAACAAAAAAGTGTATTCAAATATGACGTTAAGTTTTTACATTTATTGCACACACATTTTATTTAATCTGTGCTACTCGCGCCACATGTAATGTTTGTTTTCAACTGAAAAACTTCTGTAGAAAACATTTATACTAATACCTTTATGAGAATCTATACATGGAACGTTTTTATACATCTGCGAATACAGCCATTCGCCGTACAATTACAAAAAACTGTTCATTATTTACAAGAAGTCTGTGGCATATGTAGGTAGGTTGATTCATTTCTATTTTTCGTTAGCATAATAGTATGCAACTGGCAGCGTAAAAAGTGCTGTACGAATTTATAAATACAAAGTACATATTCATTCTGAATAGGCTCGATGTTTCCTTTCTCTCTTTCAACGTTTAAGTGTAGCATCACATTATATATAATATTTACCTTTTGACTTCCAACGGGTATATTCGTCAAAAGCAAGGTAACATTTTTTAATCCTCAAAATTAATCACATTCTGCTTTCTAGTACAGTTGCATTTCTTTTCGTAAGTATAACGTATAGCAGCCTGATCATTTTTAATCTTCCAATGTAATTGTATGGTTCCTAATTTGAAATACACTGCTTTCTAGTTCTCATTATTTTGGATATGATTTTACTGCTCTTTTTTCTGCTTTTAATGCAATTTTTTATCGTTTTGTCTCTAAATGCAGCATATATCCCGGTGTTGTTCTATCTAAATTTAGTGTCCATTTGATATACTTGTGCTGAATTTCTTCTATCCCTTTGTACTCTTGCCAGCCCCATACATTAGAATGCTCTCTACTAGTGTGTCAAAACGATATTCTTTTTTTTCCAGCAGTCTTTAAAGTTCCTTTCGGCTATTCTCCATATCCTTCCTAGTGTTGTCGTTGCTTTTTTCTTTAAATACTTTATATGCTCTTCATTAACATTATTTTGCTGTAGAATATATTCTAAGTAGTTAAAAGTCATTACTTCTTCTAGGGTTTTCCCTTCTCATGAGAAATCCATTTTCTCTCTTCTTCCTCCCGATGTTCTTCCTCTGAGAATCTTTGATTTCTTGATATTTAACTCAAATCCTCTTTCTGAAATGTACCGTCCAAATCTTTTTATCATTTCTTTAAGCCCTTGTTCATTACCAGCCATTAAAACTATATTACCTGCATATGCTACCGTCCAGATCTTCTCTTTCCCTATTACCACTCCTCCTGTCTCTATTTTATTCATCGTCTCTTCCATATTTCCGAAAGCCAAGTTAAATAGCGGGCATCCCTGCCTTACACCGTTTATGGTTAGTATTTTGTTTGAGTACTCATCATTTATTCTTACTTTAAATGTTGTATCATTATACAATAAATCTCCTTTATTCTTTCACTTAGATTATTGCTAATGTTTTTTTGTTCCATAATCTTCCAAATTTTTTCTCTTTTTATTTAGTCAAAGGCACTCTTCATGTCTGCCAAGAACAGAAATATTTGGCCCTTTTCCTTTTTCATTTCCTCTTCCATAGCAGTTTTAACAGTATATATCGCACCTATTGTTCCTTTGCCTTTTTTGTTTCCAAATTGCGTTTTACTCAACACCTTTTTCTCCTCCATTTCCTTTTCCCGTCTTGTTTTCAAAATTTCGGCGTATATCTTATAACCCATGTCCATGAGGGTAATTCCCCTGTAGTTTTCTGCATCATCTTTGTTTCCTTTTTTGAATATAGGCGTTATTATTCCTACTTTCCATTCTTCCGGTATTTTCTCCTCCCCATTCCATATGTTATTTAATATTCTGTGCATCTCCTTTGTCACCTGCTCCATTCCATATATCCACGCTTCATTTGGTATTTTATCTTGGCCAGGTTAGGTTAGTTAAGAAGACGAAACGCTGCAACATATATTCGAAAGGTGCAAGTTCACGGGAATAGATGGTAAAAGCTGGAAACAACAACTTTTGGGGAAGGATTGCCTGAAAAGAATGAAGAACATAATATGGAAAAGAAAGGAGAATGGATAAAACGACAGCACAAACCACAGACGCGCATTCAACTAAAAAGGTTTTTAATGTAAATACTCAATCAAATATGTAACAATTTTGTTAATAAAACTATTATTATTATTATTTATTCAAACGATTCACTTATATGCACTTTTTCAATTTATTTTATTCTCACTACTGTCGATTTACTTTCGATGTTACCACTGTCTGTCAATTTATTACATTCTTTGTTTAATACTTTCTTAGAAAGCAGATACGGGACACACATAAACAAATACAACGCACACTGCTGATACCAGCCCCGGCTAGTCGAACCGACCGGGAACGCATACAACCGTACCCGGTCGCACACAAGCACGCTCGCGTTCGCTACAGTACTTATTTTTCTATATTTATCTTGGAATTTATTTCATTTTCCTACTTCATTAATTCAAATTAGTTTAAATTCTTTAATAATTTATAAGTCCTTATACATGATTACTACATATTACAAATTCATTGTAATAGTGTTGTCAATATATTACATTGTTTATATTACATTTATTAATTCTTTTCAAATTGTATTGTAGCCTCATTCTGCTTCTGAATTCGGATGTCTGTGAACTCGAATGATCACTTCATTCGTAGTAGTGTGTTTTAATACATTGAAGTCAACTCTGTCCAGTAGTAGCTTATTCTGCCTATTTGTCTACGACTCCAACTAAGATCTCTCATATAGGGTAAAATGAGCGTCCCCCCTCTACCTGGTGCTGTTTTATTCTTCAAGTTCTTTAAAGCTAATTAAAACTCCTTTCTTATTATGGGGTAGGTATTCCTGATTCACCTGTTTATAAACTATTATCGTTTTTAATTGAAATCTGGATAGAAACTGAGTTGTTTGGACTCATCAGTATCCTTGAAGATAGAATTTGCGTTAAAAATGTCCAACCGATCTACGAAGTTGAATAGGATAGCATTAACAGAGGTATTATCGATACCTAACTCAGAAGTGATAAACATTAACGCTTAGACTAGGAAAGAGAGGGGACACGTAACTCCTATGCCGAATGTACGTCGAAAATTGACGCAATATTTTGGTACCGGCTCCATTTACTGATACCAAACAGTGCGTTGACAGCGTTATGTAAAAGTGTCAATATAATTAAATAGTGTCGTTAGGTTTTAGTAGATTTTTGTTTAAAACAATGCTGATTTGTTCTTCTTACGGCTGTAAAAGCCGCAGTGAAAGAAATCAATCAGAAATCACATTTCACAAGTAAAAAGAATTTTACGTAGTAAAGTTAAGCAAAGAAAATCGTGTTTAATGTGTTTATTGTTTACATACTACTTAAAATATGTTATGATTTACGTACAATAATCATTAATGCATCATATTTTTTTTGTTGGAATGGTTTACTGATAGCGAGAGAAACAATAAATACTTTCAAAGTTGTAAGATGCATGCGTTTACCACAGTATTACCATAGGCGGCGTCACTTTTAGTTATAAAAATCTAAAAAAGTAAAATTAATTAATTAATAAAATTCGTCTTAATGTTTATTAGTTCCGCCACATCATGTTAATTAACGTTAATAAAATAATTCTTTGCATTTAATTTCATTGAACATGTATTCTCTTTGACATAAAATAAATAATATTTTCTTAGTAACGTAAGACGCAAAAAAACAGTTCTTAATAATTGTTTACGTTATCAAATAAACAATTGATACTCTGTATGGAATGATAATTGTACGAATAATGGTAACAAAACAAACTCCCTCTTAACATTTTATGTTTCGATACTGAGCGCTGTCTCGCGATCCCAATCGGCCTCAATTTGCAGTCGACTATTACCTGTCCCCTCTCTTTCCTAGTCTAAGCATTAACGGATGTAAAACTGCAGCCGATTCATAGCTCGTTTGAAAAATGGCCGCCTATTAGAAGGCCCTGCGGAACTATGATTTATAATATTAGCATCAGATGTGGTTGCGTTATGATGTACTACGTTTTTATAGATTGACGAATATTATTAGAAATATATACATATATATATATATATATATATATATATATATATATATATATATATAATCAACTTCCCATCTACCGTATGGTGTAGGGAAATATAACATGAAAATATATTGTTTCGACTAATCACGATACTAAAATAGGAAATTTACATCCACTGCATTGTACAGAAACGGCCCATATACCTAAAACAAGTTAACGAGTATGTACAGTAAGTTGAACTGTTTATTATTAATTCCAAATAAACGGGTAAAAACTCATATCACAGTATTAGTAAATAGTCTGTCAGTGTTCATGTCCATGTATTTCATTAACGTAGGTCAATCGTGGGGACTTGGACGGGTTAGAAAATTCAAAGAAAGATAGTTTGAAAATTTCGTTGGACGTTTCGCCACTTTATTGTAGCTTCTTCAGCAACTCATTTTCTAAAAAAGAAAAGAAAGAAATTAGAAAATGAGTTGCTGAAGAAGCTACAATAAAGTGGCGAAACGTCCAACGAAATTTTCAAACTATCTTTCTTTGAATTTTCTAACCCGTCCAAGTCCCCACGATTGACCTACGTTAATTAGTAAATAGTATTTATGTATGAGTAACAATACAATATTCACATATCTGTTACTTTTAACAAACTTTTTGGTGATTTAGAAGTCGAATGAACATTAGGTGTGTAAATGTCAACTAAAGTTAATTAACTAACACTGTTTGAGCATCTCAAGATTTTTGCCTTGATAACAGATGGGTTTAAAAAGATATTATAATTACAGTTTTGTCTAAATGTAGGCGAAACTCTCTATTAGCGAACTCTAACCCCGAGAGCAGTTAGCACAGTAAGTTTATATACACTGTTGTTCTGAACTGTCATAAAATAGAGGCTATGTCCACCAAGCTTGGTGTATCTCGCCTGCCGACGTCCTGGCCACTTAACTTCGGGAATTGACGCTTACGTCTCACCAACAAATCTCGTCCCTTCGTCAAGAAGTATAGGAGCTAAAAAGTCAGATTCGTTTTCAAGGAAAGTCGCATTTCCGCTCACGATCAAGGTCTCGAAGCCGTTATCACCCCGACGGCATGTGTTGGTTTCACTGCAGGTATGGCTCCCAGGCAAACAAGTATACACAACCGTGTACGTTTACTACGACCTTTTATAACCAGGGAAATACCAGCGGCAGTCGTTAATGGCGGCAGACGCCGGCCAGCTCAATACATGACACCGCATTTTTATCACGGATTCGAGCACGAAGCTGCAATTTTCGGTGAACACGGGCGCGAACCTGTATGTATTCCCCCGTTCGCGAATAAATGATCATCGGGATAAGTCTTCTTACAAGTTGTCAGCAGCAAATGGAACGACCATCGCTACATGTGGTACCCTGTTGCTGACCCTCAACTTCGGACTTCGCCGCGACTTCTCCTGGCGATTCGTGGTAGCGGACGTGACAAAGCCGATAATTGGTGTAGATTTCCTCGCATTTTACGATTTATTAGTAAATGCGAGGAATAAAACGGTCATCGATGGGAATAATTTATTGATGGTTCAAGGACAGGCTGTAAAAGAAAAGGTACACCAGGTAAAAGGTAAACCATCACGGAATCCAGCCCATTCCACGAACTTTTGCCTAAGTACCCGGGAATAACCCGACCCAAAGGCACTATTAACCAAAGGAAGCACCAAACCTGACATCACATAAACCCAGACTGTTGGCGCCGGAAAAACTACAAATCGCAAAAAGGGAATTCGATGCGATGTTAAAATTAAGAATAGCCAGGCCCTCTGAAAGCTGCTGGTCCTCTCCCCTACATTTGGTCCATAAGCAAGGCGAGGAATGGAGACCGTGTGGCGACTATCGCGAAGAAAAGACATCCTGTGCACACCGCGAAAATTTAGGTACCTGGATTTTATAAGACAATTTTGTACGGATATCCAGCATGTTTCAGGGGAAGACAATACCGTTGCGGATGCGCTGTCGCGTATCGCAATGGTAGAGCCGATTATCAACTTCAGTGAACTGGCGGCTTCCCAAACAAAGGACGTTGAACTAACGAAACTACTGCAAGGATTGCCAACTGGACTGCAATTAAAAGTTGAAATACCAAGTTCCCGAACGTCGTTATACTGCGACGTTTCCACATCTACCGATCGCCCCTTCGTAACATCATAGTTTAGGCGTGCTATCTTCGACAAGCTTCATGGTCTTTCACACCCTGGAATAAACGCGTCGGTTAAATTGGCATCCCAGCGTTTTGTATGGCCGTCAATGAAGAAGAATTGCCGACCATGGTCCAAAAGTTGTTTAGAGTGTCAGCGAGCCAAAATAAGCCGTCGTGTCGACTCCGCCAAGAACCTTTGCCCTGCCATCAAATAAGTTCGAACATGTACATATGGACATTGTAGTAATGCCCATCTCCGAAGGCTACATGTATTGTTTAACATGTATGGACCGATTCAGCCGTTGGCCGGAAGCAATACATTTCGAAAATCAGGAAGCCGAAACTGCTTCCCGTCCCTTCTAGACGAGTTGCGTCTCCAGATTTGGCACTCCACTTCGTATAACAACCGACTAAGGAAGGCAGGTTGAGTCTCACCTATTTAGGCAGTTAAATAACCTACTAGGTGTGACTCATTTCAGAACGGCATACCATCCGGCAGCTAATGCCCTGGTGGAGAGGTAGACAGATAAAGGCGACGATCAAGTGTCATGAACATTCTTCCTGGACCGAAGCCCTCACAGCAGTTTTGCTAGGAATCCGAGCAGCTTGGAAGGACGATCTACGGGCACGATAGCAGAAATGGTCTTCGGAGAAGCGTTATACAGGGTGGTTCTGATATAAATACGGATTTTTGGTGGGTGTCAACTAGATGCAATATGTAATCGAATGGTCACTACAGCAGCGCGGTGAAGAAACAAAAAAATTTTCAAAATTTTTGAAAAACATCTTAACATGAATTAATTTGAATACGGTCCTGTGCGTTTTCGCTTTGACTTAAGCAACACATTTGGCAACTGTCACAAAATTCTGATGAACTAAACGCCATTTTCGAACACACTTGTTTACGTTACAGTAACCGAGTAACCTCATTCACCGTCAGCTGATTGAAGACAGCGTTGCCACTATACACGACCAGGTCAATCGAGGACACGTTTTACACAGGACCGTACTCGGTTTTGCCTGTATTTTCACATACGTTTTTCTCGAAAACGGTAAACTTTAGGACCTGCGAAGTTTTGCTTAATTTTCTTATTTTCTACTGCCCTATCACCTCCTTAAATATCCGCAGTTATATCAGTAACACCCTGTATTTGCTCGGGGAGTTCCTTACAACGTCACGGAAACCCGACAATAGTATACCAGCCGATTTCGTGCAGGTGTTGCACCTACATATCCGATTTTTGAGCCCAACAGATGAGACTCGACTAGGGAAAAAGACCCCCTTTGTGTTCAAAGGCCTCGCTACTACAGAACAAGTACTTATAAGGCGCGATGGACCCAAGAGCATTTTACAGCAACCTTGCGAAGTGTTAAAAAGAACTAACAAGACATTCGTTATCCTGAGGATGCTGAGCAGCATCCCGAACCACTAGCCCAACCGAGTGTAACCCTACTAACTCGCGCTCGTTCTGGTAGGCGCGTGAATTTTTCGGATCGCCTACAAGACGTGAAGTAATTTTCGAGATGTTCATCACTCACAGGGGGTGTTGTGGCAAAAAGATACAATGTAAAAAACAACAATATACTTGTATTTGTGTGTTTGGGAAATTGTGTAACTGTCTTTGTGTATTGTTAGGGTTGTCAATTTTATTGTGTGTTGTATTGTAATTGTGTGTAAATATTCTTTTCTTACAATTATTTTTCTACGCTAACTTGCCCTTTATGTGCTCTGTATCTATTTTTCGCTTAACGACTATTTAATTGACTTAACACTTTGTGGGGTGCAACTATTGTGAAACATACTTAATGAAGTTAAAAACAAACACACAGAAAGGTCTTACCAAATTTTATTAGAAAAATCCCAACAAGCTTCGGTCAACACGGCCATTTTCAAAGGCTATTTAATTGCCTACGTACTTTCCTATCATCCCTTTAACAATTCAACTCTGGGTACTAACTGCATGACGTATATAATCCTTTCTTTTCCTAATTGCATTTTTATGATTGGTTCTTCGGTGATTTTGGTTCAAACTTTAATTTTCAGTATTTCTTCTAAACGGCATTTCTAGAATTCAGTACTTTCTTATTGGTTCCCTGCTTTGATTAACTTAATTCTAACTCCTCCTTATCACCCTTCTTACAACCTCTTCTCAAAAACTAAAGTTAGTTCTGATCAAGTCTTAGATTCCACAATTTAAAATTTTATAACTTTCCACTCAATTCATTTTTCATTTCTAGTCTTCCTTTGTTGAGTTATTTACTAAACTGTTTACCGTTTTTGAATAATTTTTTATTCATACGTCCTATCAACAAAACTGATGGAGACGAAACTACAAATTCAGTTCAGTGAACAGTCATCAAGTGAAAACGACAGAATATCACACCACACACAGCTTGAATGTTGCTTCAAAACTCTCCTGTAAAGTCGCTCGGCAACAAGAAGCCGACGCGAAGCTTAGATGTTTCTTGATTGTAGCGTTGGTGGGTGCATGGTGCATATAAACCATCAGTTCAACACGAAAGATATACGCTGGTGACATCGGGTCGTTGTCGCGTCGCTGTTGCGTAGCTTAGGTGGGACAAGGACCTAAGTAACGGCGGTAGTATTAGTAATTTCACTTTAACTTTTCATTTTTACTCCATTGTACAATATACAATACAGGTAATCACAATAATTATTCATTCTGTATTTGTTGTCAATGTCATCGGGGAGAATAATCATAATAAGTAACGAGTTTAAAGTAGCGTTTACCTATTGTGAGAGTGCCTAGTACTTGTAATCTCATAAAAGTAGTAGGATCTGACGTTACTGCTACTATATTCTCGGCTAAAACGATCAATGGTCAAAATAAAACTTTCATGCAAGCTTTCTTTAACCACAACAGATAAGATAATGCCAACAAATTGTTGTCAGTCATTAAAAATCACACTTTCCACCCTTCATAGTTTTTTGCAAAGATTAATAGATTTCCTACTAGAAGCCCTACAAAAACCGTATGACAAAGTTTCATAAAAGAGTTTGTAAACAAGTCTGATCAACAATGAGGTGTCATTAAACTATTTAAAAGCAGTTAGATCGTTCTGCAAAGGATGTACGACAATGATAAAAGTTAGAAATAATCTTTCTCTAGGGTTTACGGTGACAAAATATCTACGGCAGGGATGTGTACTCACCCCTACGTTAATGAAGATCTACTTAGAGGTAGCGCTAAAGCATTGGAAAAGAATATACGGAAGAATGGGTATCCCCACAGAAGAAGAAACCTTGTTCACGTTCGTTGTCGATGACCAAGTGATTGTATCTGTAGATATGAAAGACGCTCATTACATACTTCGAAATACGAATAATGGGAGCTTATAATAAACACGTTTAAAACAGAATGCCTAAAGGCGGGAGAAAATGGCGCTAATGATATACCAGCAGGCACTGACCTTGTTAAAGGATGCTGCAGTTCTAAATTAATGCTTGGGGTGACTCTACTATCAAATGGAAGAAGCTCGGAGCTCGGATGATATAAATAAAACAACTAAATGGCATTCCTAAAATCAAAAGATCAAAATTAAACAATATGGATAATTTCACCAATTTTATTAAACTTCCTAACAAGTTTCGATACATACGATCAATATCAAAGGTTTAGAGTAATCTTATACTAAAGGTTAAACGTAAATACAGCCATTTATGTTAACGGTACAAACATAAAATACGTGGGGAGTCCATGAAACTTAGTTTTAACTGGTTATTTACAATGTTCATCTTACGTGTGAAGGCTCTTTTAATTTCTAGACCTTCCAGAAAGTATAGCGTTTCCTTGAACCATGGTATAGATAAAAATAACACTAACGCATCCATGGTCGGGAGTCCGATTCCTGTAGTGGTAGTTGCAATTCATACAATTGCAACTACTTTTTGGCTAGATCAATCTTATCAGCTTGGCCTCATCAAATCATTTTCACTTTCAGTGTTACGGGTTCTCTGCCTAGCCGTTTTATAGTAGTAGTGGATACTACACCTGCACAAAACGCAACGACGTTTGTGCGCCATTTTCGTTTGAATTGTTGAATTCTCATTAGCTTTCAACTAAGATTTTACTTTGTCATTGGCAATGTAATACAATTTGATTATCTCTCAGTTGTTTGACTCCACAACGAGGGTACAGATAGAAATACGTGTTTTGGATAGAACCTTAACAAATAGCCTACTACGGCAGTACTGGATTCTACCAACGTAATTGGCTTTAACTTCCTCTGATTGATACCTTATACTTTAAATTCTTCATTTCTTCCATTAAATAGGCATGATAACGACTAGTTCTCTACATTCTGAAAACATTAACTTTCGATAACTTCTATAGGTAAATTAAAAAATTGTATACAATTTGTGTTATAAAGTTGCGTGTGGACGAAACTATAAGCCGACGTACGACACGTAGCCCCTTTCGTACAGCCACTTACTATACACCATGCTAATTAATTGAACTTATGTTAGGAAAAGAGGTTTATTACTGACTACAATTGAACCATTTATTATAAACATATTTCTCGAACATCTTCCTAGCAGAAATTAATCCAAAGAAAGTATTTAGTGTGGTTTTTCTTTGATTGTCGTTAGTTGTTAATTGTCCAAGGCACACTCTTATTACGCTAAAATTAATGAAATTACCTATTCTGAATGATTCAAAATTACTCGAAATTTTTCAAATAAAACAACGTAAAGTATCCATATGGGTCGAAAAAGGATTAAAAAAGGATTTAATTGTAAGAATAAAATACAGAAGGTGCCATTTGAAAAAAAAAAACGAAGTTATTCGTGTTTGAAGGTTTTAAACTTTACAGTGTTTTTTTGGACACCCTGTATAAATTTGTTGAAGAGTACAAAGAAAATCAAATATATTTGATCAAATCAGTTTCTGATTTGTTATTAAACATACGTAAATCGCATTATAATCGTTCTTGTGAATAAAAATGTAAAGCAAACACAAACTAAGTAGTTTTACAATATTTATTAAAAACCTCAGTTCCTTTGTTACTCTCAGATGATGATCTAAGCAGTCGAAACAATTGGAGGTTTTTAATAAATATTGTAAAACTATTTAGTTTGTGTTAGCTAACCTTCAGGCGTACCCTTTTTAGGCTAACCATCCGTCGAAACGACGGGTATTTTAAAGATGTATTCTTTTCATAAAATACAACCTTAATGGTACAGTTTTTTAATTTAATATAGTTATTTAATAGATTTACTAATAAAAAACATAATGTAATTATCCTTATTCATTAATTTTTAAAACTAATCAACTTTTTCTTAAACCTCAAAAAAGTAGGAACATTTTCTTAATGAACATTTTGACATGAGAAATCAAATTTAAAAAAAAACTTACATAACAATCAGTCTTATGACGCTACATGGCACATAAGGATATAAATTATAAGTACAATATAAAAAAACTATTTTCGTTGAGCACGTGTGACACAAAAGTTAACTTTATGTTCACCACATATTGCTACCTTACAATTTTCACAAATGCTCTTGGTCATGCGCTTTTTTTATAGTGGCACAAGCCACGCGATTTTCTTCTCTTGAAGAAGAAGAAGATGTCCCTTGTTCATTTTCTAATTTATGAAGAGAAGTTTGACCTGACGACTGGTGCTCTTGGCTGGTGGAGGGTTGCCCTAAAAGAACAACCCGAATCTTATCTTTCACTTGGGTCGGCATCGTGGTTTTGGCTAGCCTTACCTTCAGACAAGGCTCCGCGAGTTGAAAATGTAGCCTTTTCATACAATCCCTTCGTGGATTTATTTTTCGTCCAACTGTCAACAAATTGTGACACTGAATAATGTAACCATTGATTGACGCAATATTGATCATTCCATAAAAGATGCACATCACCCATCTATTGGTTTTTCTGCTACTCGACATATTAGAGCACATCTGGTCGAAAGTATCTACACCTCCTTTGGTTGAGTTATAAAACTCAATCATGTGTGGTTTTTAGTAGATGCGTTTACAGTACCTTCCTCATCGCAAGACGACAACAAGTATACTACTTTCGACGGCTTTGGTTTATAGGACAGCAAAGTAAGTGATCCGTCATAACAGAATATTGAAGTATTCACTTGTCTAGTTCTGTTATTATTTAGTTCTTTTGGAATCTCCCTTTTATTCGCTCGAAGTGTACCAACTATTGTTAATTTATATGGCTCATGTTGGAGGCTTTTTAAACCAGTTATCGGTAGTAACATTCCTGTTTGAACCATAAATCGTGCGCGTCAATTCCTTTACGAAATATTCGCCTAAGGGTAGTCTTCCAGTATCTGTCCCTTTTCCCAAGTATGGTATGGCATCTACCATGTAATAGGTCCCACTGTCACACATCATTTCAATTTTAATTCCATATTCGGCGGGTTTATTCGGAAAGTATATACGGAATTTGCATCTGCCTCGAAAGCCAAGTAATTGTTCATCTATTGTAACATTAGTCCCTGGAATATAATTATTGCGACATTGTGTTATAATCATATCCCAAATTACTCTAATAGGTGTAAAAGGAACGCTCTGGGATCTTTGCAGTCGAAGATCTCGGTCATCAAATCGTAAGCATCTTATCAGAAAATCAAATCTTTCTCGGCTCATAGAAGCGACGTATCCAGATCCACAATAATTAAAATTAAATATCTCGTCTGAAGTTAAATGGTTATCCTTCAAAGCAGCACTCAAAATGAGAACCACTACCAACGCTTTTACTTCTAAAATATTTGTGTCGCTTTGTGTTGGGGTCACAGTCTTATATACGCATCTTTTCACTGATATTTCGACGTTCGTCCATTTAACAATTTCCTCGTAAATTTCATTAGTGAAAAACATTTCGAAGCAAGACATTTCACCCGTTAATCCTCTACACAAACGGCTAGGTCTCCTAGAAGTACGCACGATGTTTATCGCCGAGGTTCTAGACGAAGTACTTCCTTTACTTGTAGCCCAAACATATCGATTTTTACCTCGTAGGTTCCTTTGAGGCACTTGTATAATGCTGCTTTGTGAGCCATCTGAAGGAGCACGATTCGAGCTACTTGGCATATCATTTTCCTCGTCTAAAGAAATATCAGGTGGTGGACTTGCATGCCTTTCTTCGGAATCTGATGGTTCGTAATTTTCATCACTTTGAACATCATCTTCTATCACTAAGTCTTCGGTCTCACTATCAGAGCCATCATCCAGGTCATTGTCACTAAGCTCTTGATTTAAAAGATTGATTATCATGTCTTCATTTAACGAAGACATGGTAAAAATCTAGAAAGAAACACAATTTTTGTTAAAAATATATACGGGTAGTCAAATCAAAACAGTTACGGTAAAGCTAACCATCCGTCGAAGCAACGGGCAAAAGCCACATATCTCAAAAACTGTGAAACTTACCTGTTCGGTGCGTGCGCCACTGCAACGAGCTCATCGCCGCAGAATCAGTTAATATTAATAAAAATGTGTATAAAACACTCTCAAATATTTTCATTACACTGCCGCTGTTCTAACACCTTAACGAATAAGGGTAGAGTGAAATATTGTGAAGAGTAGTTTTATTAATAAAAATTGAAATAATTGTGTAAGAACCCATTTCTGCCTTGGAGTTCCTTGGATTTAATAGTATAATTTGTTTGCATGATCTTACTACCATAAATACAACTTGGACTCCACCGCGGAAACTATTGTGTCCATTATGGGGGTTGGTTTGAATTTTATCATGCGCCTAGTAAATGAATAAAATGTACCTACTTATCGCCATATATAAGTGCAAAATACCAATTTATTATACCTGTTGCAGTCTATTGTTATATTGCACCTTTGATGGTTAATTAAAGCAAATGTACTAAACATATTGACCCGTATACCATTATTACCAGAGGATGTACATACTTCGTGGATTGAGTTTATTTGTTGTCTATGCTTTATTTTCTAAATTTTTCCTTTCAACAGCTGTTAACTGTCATTGTAATAATTATCGTGATTCTAATCGGTAATGGATACGCACGCGCGTTTGAAGAATGCGAACGCATACGGTACTAACCTATAGTTTCTGTCTCCTTTTGTTTTCGGACTTCACCTCTCATTGCGGAGATAGGTAGCGGGCAGTATAGGAATATTATGTATATTGGTATATACCTAAGTATATACAAAAGGAAAAGAAAGAGATTCATTCTTTCTCTATAGTTGGGCTAGTTAAGTAGTATTGCACTGTTACTGTTCTGAATTGTACACAAGAAGTGTAAAGAGTATATTAAATATATATTTTGAGCAAAAGTCGTGTAAATCTAGAAAGTTGTAAACTCCTTTTAATTGAAAGGCTTATTTTTGGCGGCATTTAATATGTCATCGTTGGGATCCGTATGAATCGAACTACTCAATAAAAATAATTTTGACACATGGAAGATTGTGAATTGAATGAATCAATAGGGAGACCCATATTAAACGATAAAAATGCGGCTGAAGGTAAACAATGGGAATTAAATGATAGTAGAACAAAGTCAGATAGAATATTGTCTATTAATCCTTCAGGGCTAAAACAAATCAAAGGGTTTGGCAAATGTTGATTAACGTATATCAATCACAAAGTCCAGCTAAAAAGGCTAACTTTCATACAATGAATAATAATGAAAATGTTACCGATTCTTTGCATACGTTTGTCTATACTATCGACAAATCAGCTGATATGGACTTTGAAATAAATCAAGATTTATTATCTATCATACAGTTTACCGTTACGTTTCGAAAACATTAGATGTGCAGTTGAATATCGCGACACTCAACTAACCCACGAAGTTTTACGAATAAAAATAATCAAAGAAAGATTGGAGCTTCTGAGGCAATTTCTGATGCGATGATTGCGAAAGTGAGTTGATCGAATAAATACAAAAAATGAATGAAAACAAAATTAATACTGAATCGAAAGAAGAATTTAAAAAAAAAATTGTCATATTTGTCACAAGAAAGGACATAGCTGAAAATAGTTATAAATTAATTAATTGGTAGAAAATCAAACCGGTAAAAGAATTAAGAATCTACAATCAGACAATGGAAAGGAGTACGTTAATAATACTTTCAATAATTTCTTAAAAGAGAACGGTATAAGGCGACGATTGACGGTGACAAACACTCCAAAACAGAACGGCGTAGCAGAGAGGCGAAACCGTACATTAGTTGAAATGGCACGTTGCATGCTTATCCAATCTGGACATACAAAAAGGTTTTGGGGAAAAGCTATTAATACAGCTAACTATATAAGAACTCGTAGATGTCTTTCACGTACACTGAGTGGAAAAACTGCATTTGAAAAATGGATGGCAAGAAAACCTAATGTAGGCTATTTTCAGGAATTTGGATGTGAAGTTCATACATTAAATAGAAATCCAAATAAAGGAGAATTTATTGACCGTTCAAAGACAGGTATCTTTGTGGGATATGGCTTACACAGTTTTGATTATTGATTTAAAATTTCTCGGCAAATTAAGAATTAAATCTTCAGAACAATGATTTACTGATTTTTCAATTGTTAGTGATAGTGATATTATAGAAGAGAATCAAGATGAAGTAAGTGAAGAAATAACATCCGGTAAACCAGTTCAAGTTAAAGGAATTGTGAGAAGATATATTGTAAGCTATACCTATACAGAACTTCGAGGTAGACCTAGAAAGGAAAAGAGTAGATTTAAATAGGGTAGAAAAGGTTGATGAATTTGTTGGTTTATCAGAAATTTCTATTCAACAGGCGATTCATGGATCTGATTCCGACGATTGGTACAAGCGATCGCATTAGAATTGAAATCTATTACAAAAAATGATACATAGATTTTTGTCGATCGTCTAAAAAATCAATCAGAAATTGGAAGTCGTATTGTATTGCGAAATAAATACAATTCTGTTGGCTTTCTATAATGAACAAAAAAGCAAGAATTGTTGTTAAAGGTCTTTCTCAGCGTCCAGGAAAATATTTTGACGAGACTATTGCTCCTGTAGCATGCATAAGTTGAATTCATATGATCACATCAGTTGCAGCACAGTATGATCTAAAAATTAATCAATTTGATGATACAACTACATATTTGAAAGCAGGACTTGAAAAAACAATATTTATTAAAATTCCAGAATACACAGAAGCTACATTAAATAAAATTATTTATACAGAATTTAAAGATAGTGAAACTCAAACGAAAGCAATTAATTTTCGAAATGATTTGAAACAAGTAAATAAAGTTTGTTTAATGAAGAAGGCTTTGTATGTACGTCAAGCTGGGAGCTGCTGATATATTAAATTAACTAACTATTTATTGAAATTTAATCCAAAACAATCAAAATATGACGAATGTGTCCTCTATTCGGGGCGAGCAGACGTTTATGTTGATGATATTTTAATTTTCTAAAGAAATAAAAAGAAGATTCACCAATCTGAAAATTTCCTTTCTAATAATTTTGAATTAAAGAATCTTGGTATTATAAATTATTGTCTAGGAATTGAATCATGAAGCCAAGCCAAGACAGAATCAACATGAATGAATGAATGAACCTCTTTGATTCATTTTGATTTAAAAGATATTTTTGAATGCTTTGGTATGACCGATGTGTAGGAAGTGGTACGGGAAGGAGGTGGAAAATATTACGGATAAAATAAAAGTTTGGGATTGGTTCGAGGGTGTTGTAGGGCGAATTCTAGACAGCCTTCAAACCCCCAACAACTGCAACCACTACCCTCTGTAATTACCACCTAAAACGCACTCACTACTACCCCCACCACCGACCACAACAGTATTCTTAAACGTTTTCCAGATGATTCACAATTTTCAGTGTTTGGAATTTGAATTCTCAAAGCGGAAAACCATGTGAAGGGGTGAGTTCTGCGCCCAGCATACATGTATAATCTTGCTAGGGGCGATAAATACCATAACATACTAAACTTTAAATCGAATCGGGGAGGTGGGAGTAAACGCGTACAATTACCATAACCTGATCGATAACGTTAATAACACACTCCATATTTTACTGTTATAGTACCTACTACCCGTCAAAACTTGGAAGGTGGTGCATAGCGTTTAATAAATTTACCGTAACCTATCGCCGGTTGACAATTTAGTATCATGACCTCAGTTGCTTCTTGCAAACTTTTTTCTAAATCGTCTATACAGGGTTATTCACGTTATACGACACGGAAGATTACGCCTATATTATTCGTTTTGGAAAAAAAAATTATTTTAGAGATAGATAGAGATCTATAAGCGGTACATTTTAAAATTATTTTCATAATGTACAGGGTGTTCTAAAAACGGTAAACATATCAAAGTTGTATTTTTTTAAATGGAACGCCCTGTATATTTTCACATTTTTGGATTGTATGATCAAAATAACAGTGAGTTTCATTAACTTACCTAAACCTTAAGGATTTTGAATTATTTTGAATTTTGTGAAAATGTAGTAATAATTTTAAAGTTTAAATTCTCAACATCTATTTTTGCTTTCAAAGCCAAATTTGAACTGAGGCCTACTAATTGATTGAGTTTTGTGCTGCACTTGTGAAAAATTGACCAATGTGTACAGGGTGTCCAAAAATTGTGGTTAAATAAATACAAAGTTTAACAGGCAATAACTTGTTTATTTTAAATGGAACACCCTGTATTTTATGTTAGCATCAGTTGTAGAATTTAATTCCCTATCGAATACTATTATACCTTCCTATAGCTAACTGTTAAGGTTTTCAGGAAAAACGCACAATTTCAGAATGAAATGCAATTTTAACGAATTTAATACTTATCAAGGCAGGTATGGCATTTTTACATATCAGATTTACATAAATAACTGGTATAAATCAAAAACATTTAATAATGTAAGTATAGGTTAGTTTAAAGGAGGAACGTAAAACGAATAGTGGGAATAAATAATACTGCCTTACAGCAAGTGTTCAAAATGACGACCGCCTGATTCTAAACATAAATGTATCCTCTTTTCAAAATCTTCAGTAACATTAGCCAACATTTGTGAATCTATAGTTCTAAAAACTTCTCCGATGCGCTGCTTCATATTATTTGGTGTTGTTGGAGGTGTGTTATAAACAATTCCTTTTACATATCCCCATAAAAAGGAATCCGGTGGAGTTAAGTCGGGCGATCGTGGGGGCCAATTCTGAAACCCATTTCTGCCAATCCTACGATTTTGGAAATTGACATTTAAATATTCTCGGACCTCACGATGGAAATGTGCTGGTGCTCCGTCCAATTGGAGCCACATTTTTGCCCTTACGTCCAAAGAAACATCTTCTAATAAAATTGGAAGTTGGTTTCTCAGAAAATCAAGAAACAATCTTCCATTTAAATGTTCTTCAAAAAAATAGGGACCAATTAAATATGGGCCCATAATTCCTCCCCATACATTTACTGACCACCTGTGTTGATTATTAATTACTCGAAATTGATGCGGATTGGAATCAGAATAGTACTGGAAGTTGTGTCTATTAACGGATCCACTGTTGTGAAACGTACATTCGTCAGAGATTAGAACGAGATTAAAAAAGTTTTGATTTTCTGCCACTTTATCTAAGACCCACATACAAAATTCAACTCGTTTCTCAAAGTCATTTTCGGAAAGTTCTTGGTGAAGCTGAATTGCATAATCATGATAATGATGTTTTTTAAGAATTCTTGAGATGCTTGCTTAGCTAATGTTGAAATTTTGGGCAATTTGGTTTTGTCCAATATGGGGATTTTCGATTACAGAGGCAAGAACATCTAATTCAAGTTCTTCGTTTCCTGTCACGGGTTTTGTTTTAACAGGTTTTTCATACTGAACACTTCCAGTTTGTCTAAACAGAGCCAACATCCTTTCAAGAACGGATTTATTTGGATGATTTCTGTTCGAAAATCTTTGTTCGTAAACTCGTGACGCCAATAAAGAGTTTTGTAGGCATTCTCCAAGAATAAAAATCATGTCGATTCGCTCTTCTATGGGATAACGCTTCATTTTAAATTTTAAATAAAATGAAAAAGAACAAAAACCAAAATCTAACACTATTGGACAATTTGAACAGATTTGAACAGAATTACTGCTGGGAGTGAATACCTAACATATCAGTTCTAATCGGTTAAAATGCCATATCTACCTGCCTTGATAAATATTAAATTCGTTAAAATTGCATTTCATTCTGAAATTGTGCGTTTTTCTTGAAAACCTTAACAGTTAGCTATAGGAAGGTATAATAGTATTCGATAGGGAACTAAATTTTACAACTGATGCTGACATAAAATACAGGGTGTTCCATTTAAAATAAACAAGTTATTGCCTGTTAAACTTTGTATTTATTCAACCACAATTTTTGGACACCCTGTACACATTAGTCAATGGTAAACCTTAATGAAACTCACTGTTATTTTGATCATAGAATCCAAAAATGTGAAAATATACAGGGTGTTCCATTTAAAAAAAATACAACTTTGATATGTTTACCGTTTTCAGAACACCCTGTACATTATGAAAATAATTTTAAAATGTACCGCTTATACATCTCTATCTATCTCCAAAACAAATCTTTTTCTAAAACGAATAATATAGGCGTAATCTTCCGTGTCGTATAACGTGAATAACCCTGTATAATAATTATGCTGTTTTGAGACAAGTTACATATCTCTGAAAATTGTTGCAAACGTTTCTATTTAAACTGATTGCTTCCCTTCACCATACATCCCATTTTTTACTGTCATGAATACTGTCCGTCAAAGCTAGGACGATGGTGCATAGCACTGTGACAAATTTAATCATAGGGGCCGCCTTGTACTGTAACCTCACGGTGGTGCATAGCACTTACCCTAATGGTGCATAGCACTAATCCTACTGGTGCATAGCAATCCTCCTATTAGTGCATAGCACCTGTCGCCGGTTCATGGCGAAAATCGTAAATTACTTCAACTTAACTTTTTGTATTTATGACGCAAAGCACATACTATTATTTCAAAGAGGCCGCCCTTAAATACCAAACCGTATTCTACTTAACGCATTTACCATTTTATTGCTTCAAATATTTATTATTATTCAATTATTTCCGCAAAAGTTAATAATATTTAGCATTTTACTGTGTATATATTATTTGATTTACATATTTCTGTTTTTATATCTAGCATGAAAGCTATAATGAATACTATGTACATTTACGCGTACACCCACCCGCTTCCGTAACTTCCATTAAAACTTACATAATTTCATTCCCATCCTTGACAATATTCCCGACTCTCAAAAAAACATGCTGGGAGACACACACACACACATACACACCCTATCATAACCGTTTCTCCCTTGTCGTCTTGAAAAAATTTAAAAATACTGTTGTGGTGGGTGGTGGGAGTAGTAGTGAGTTCGTTCTAGGTGGTAGTTACAAAGGGTAGCGGTTTTAGGGGTTCGGGGTTTTAAGAGGGTCCCCCTGCCACACCCTCGAACCCATCCCAAACTCATATTTTATATACAATATTTACCACCCCCTTACCTTTCCAGCCTCTACACAACTCCCAAACCCCCATCACACTACCACCTACAGTAGCCCCTCCACTGACACTACCTTAATCCTCTTTTATCCTGCAAGAAGATCTCAGAGTGTTTCGATTTTGAATTCTCAAAGTGGAAAAACGATGTGAAGAGGTGGTTTCTTCGTCCAGCACACATGTATAATCTTGCTAGGGGCGATAAATACTACAACATACTAATATTTGAATCGAAACGGGGAGGTGGAAGTAAAAGCGTACAATTACCTTCATAATACACCCCATATTTTACTGTTATAGTACTACCGGTCAAAACTTGGAAGGTGGTGCATAGCCTTTAACAATTTTTACCGTAACCTATCGCCGGTTCATGGCAAAATTCAGATGTTTTTGTTTATTTCGAATAACCTACAGATGGTTATGTTAATTTAATTTTTTGGAACTTACTTTGAGAAAAATATTCATGCTCGATTTAATTAATTTAATATTTAAATTAAATAAAATAGTTTCTATTTAAAAAAAAAATTATTCTCTCACATATCATGACAGTATATTTATATATTCTTGTTCAGCTTAACATGCTCTACAACATACTACGAGCTGAAAGTAATCTAAGTTGGCGGGCTAAAGTCCACCATTACCGTTAAAAGCGTAAAATAAAAAAGAAAAAAAGAAATTTGTCGGATGGGATTTGAACCAACTACTGCTGGAGATAAGGCGTTAGCGAGATCGATGCACTACCCAATACGCTACGAACCGATTTTACTTACACTTTTATATTTATTTACTTTTATATTAACCATGAAAACTGCAATGAATTAAATTACATTTATTTTCCCATTTCGTATCTTTCATAAACGTTCTTTGATAAACGTCAAAATAAACGTCAAACTTCCAAGGTTAAAATATACAGGTATACAAGTAATAACAACATAAGCCCCGCACATCCCACTGAGCAGTTATTTCCTTAGAATCCGGACATGTCAGAATTATCGAGTTTTAATTACAAATTCTAATTAAACGACACCACCTTCCGATTCGAAAATAGGCCTATTCCGCTTTTTGGTCCTTAACTTGGACGTTTTAATTGTCGACAAATTCCAGATTATCATACCTTCGGACGAGATAGATCTGAAAATTATGACTTTTAACCAACAACGCGTTTTTTCCCATTTTCATTTGCTAATATCTTTTAAACCGCTTAATAAATCGGTATGAAATTTTGCAAAACCCTACTTCGTTTTAATCTTAATCGATATCGTTTACGGCATTTTGCGCTTATTTTTCAGTTTTTCGACAATCGTTAATCGAAAAGTGCAATTTTCGCTACTTTTTCCATGGCTAACTGAGTGTTTGACCGACAAACATCCATACCCTAGAACATTATTATATAGTACAGATTGCATAACAATTGTTTCATTATAAACATTATTCTCTGCAACTTATTATTCTATTTAGATCCATATCAAATTTAACTTTAGAATGAGGAACGTTTATGAGCCTATGTATCATTGAGTGTAAGAAAGACAGTTTTTGTGAATAAGGATGAAAACGGTCATTACGTATTTTTGTGTCAGTTTGGGTAGATTTATGATAAACTGAGAATTTATGTTTTTTTGTTTATACGCCTAATGTTTAGGTCTACAGAGTTAATCGAGTTATTTGTTTCGGATTCAAGTGTAAATTTAATTTTAGGATGAATGTTGTTAAGGAATGAAAAGAAATGATTTAGTTTAGTTGTACCAATAAAACAGCTAAGAATATCGTTGTCATAACGAAAATAATAGTGATATTTTTTGAAAACAATATTTTGTGATATTTTGTTTTCTAGGTCATCCACAAATATTTCAGCGAATGATGGGCTAAGTAGGTTTCCCATAGCTAGGCCTTGTTTTTGTTCATCAAACTTTTCGTTAAACTGTAAATAATATTTCTTTAAACAAAGTTCTAGAAGCGATAAAATTTCGTACGTTATAACTGGATTTATCTTATTTCAATGTGAATTAAATCAATGAATCAACTGCAAATTACCTCAAACTAATGAGGAAGAAGCTATTGCTGTCATCTTGCCCCCGCCGGGATTTGAGCCTGGGTCTCTGGCTGTACGCGCCATTGCTCTAACCACTAAGCTAGGTAGACATGATGACAGCAACATCGACAAAATGTGCTTGCTAAGTCACTGAATCGTCGAATTAATATCTATTAACAATGAAATATTAAGAAGCACATGGTAGTGGTGAATTATAATAAATTAATTTGGATTAAATCTGTGGACCAACTACAAATTACCTCAAATTAATAAGGAAAAAGGTATTGTTAGAGCAATGGCGCTTAAAGCCAGAGACTCGGTTTCGAATCGCGGCGGGGGTATGATGACAGCAATAGCCATTTCCTCATTAATTTGAGGTAATTTGTAATTGGTTCATAGATTTAATTCACATTAATTTATTTAAATTCACTACTACCATGTGCTTCTTAAATATAATATTGTTTTTAGATTTTTCTTTTATGCATTTAACGGTTAAATGATTGGGCTTAAAATTGTTTTGCTTTAATTTTGAGTAAATAGTTTCTGTTACTGTTTTCAGTTGATATTTTTTATAAATTGTGTGGCTTGCTCTTTTTATAGCTAATTCTGTTTGTACTGCTAGATTTTGAAGATGTTGCTTTTTAACAATAGGTTTTAAATTAAAACTATAACCTTTTGTTCACAAATTATGTTTTGAATCATTAAAGTTGGTGTCAGTAAGATTTTTAAATCTATCAAATATGCTTACATCTAGTTGACATGTTTATGATGAAGGTGCATTATTTAGGAATGTAACAATCCTCCCCTCTTAGTTGGAACTGTTGCGGCTTCCATCATTCTAACGGTGGAATTGGACCAATTTCTTTCTTGAATTATAAGCCGTCGGATCTTCGTAGTGCTTCTCAGATGTTTCTGGGCAATTACTTTGGGACATTACCATTTCTTCCGAATTTCTTATAGGTTCAATCTTTTTACAGTTGGTTATCGTTTGACTAATTATAATAAATAGTCTAAATGGGTTAATTAAATTTAAACATTGCCGACAGAACATTTAGCAACAGCAACAAGTCATTAATAGTCCTCCAAGGCACGAAAGCATGTATTTCCACCATGAAGTGCGAAAATGAAGAAGTGGCATGTCATATTCCCTATTGACATTTTTCCGGAATTGGTTCATTTCTTCATGTAAAAGGATGATGTTGTTTATATGTTCGAAGCTCAATTCTACTGGGTCCAAATTTAAATAATTTATTTTATCGATTTTGTGTCCTCTTGAAGTAGTGGCAGGTCATTTTCGACAGTTTTATTGCGTATCTCGTCAGTCTCCGCTTTTAAGATGATGTCGCTTCCAAGGATGGTATTGCAACCAGGACTGAACCTTATTAGAGCACTTGACGGAATAATTTCTTCAATTGCTGGGTGTCTTCACACTTGCAGAATAATCTTCGGGGTTCGGTTGTTACGAACATTTATTCGTTAAAATCGGGGTAAACTGTGTTTTTAGTTTCAAGTGGAATGCTTTGAACAGTACAATGGTCGGGAACTTTCGGCGAAGTTTTCATTAGGACCTCGCAGGGCTTTCTGTGTTGATTGTGTGGGTTTTCAGATGTGAACATAACCAAATATTCCCTTATTTTCGTGGAAGACTATATATCCGTAATACTTGGATATTCGTTTTTATCGTTAAATGATACAAATTGATAGTGAAATTGTATAACGTGGAACAATTTTGGATTTTATTTTATTTGGAACTGGGTAGGAAAATATTTTGAAGAGGCTAAAAGTAGAATCCATTACCAGAGGACAATGCGTCTCGATTATGAGAAGGTCTTTGCCTATTTTGATATTGGGTCTTATAATTTTATATAATGAAGCAAAATTAACTTTGAATAAATCTGACATTAATTTATCATCTTTTAATTTCCATTCCAAGAATAGCTGAGCGAAATTCATGGCATTCAAAATTGTGTTTATTTCTTTTTTTAAAATAATTGCGTATTCAATAAATTCGGCATGTAACTCTAAAGCCAAAGCAGAAATTTAATTCTCATTTTGTTGTGTAATAATTTTATTAGTTTTAACCTCAAGCTTTTTTAGACTGCATAATATTTGATTTGACCCTCGGAATTTTTGAAAATACTCTTAAATTTTACATTACCGTTTTCGAGATGTGCGTATTTTGTTTCATTAATTCTATGCTTTTAAGTTCAATTCCGACATAGGTACTTAATAATAAAGCAGGATCAAGGGTGTATGGAAATTATAGTGGAATTGGTTGATTACCTATGCTTCGTCGCCTTTATTGCGACTTTATCAAGCTCTGGTAAACAACTAATAACATTGTTAATACATATAACAATAAAACATAATATTAATAATAATCAATCGAACCTCAACACGTTCAACTTCGTGTCAAAATTAAAACCATGCAAGAAACATTTCACAAATCCATCTCCACCTGTTATTTTAAATATTACGATGGTAATTAAATACATAAACAATGAAGTTGATCAACAATGAAACAATTTTACAATACAGACTTAACAGGTTCTTAAAAGTCTACCAGTCAACTAAACTCTGAAGTTAACATGACAGTTGTCCTTGTCAAAACTCTCAAGATAATCGGTCATCTAACTCCCAGGATGTCATTGCACACTAAACTTAAGTGCGTATCTGATCTTGAATTCACTGTTTTATTCATTTTGATGAAGACCACCTCACTCAGATTCCTTTTAAAAAAGTTTGTCCAAAGTTAATACATCCTCATACTGAAAATTATGTTCTGTTTGGCCAATATATGATTTCCCCTAGCTGCAAGGAATTTTGCAGATAATATTCGACTGTTCAAATAGTGGAATTTTGTCCTTTAATTTTGTTGACAGTTATCAAATTGTAAAAAGCTAACTTGCCATACTTTTACTATTATATTTACTTATTACTATTACTATTTACTTTTTTCAAGTCTATCAATCTTAAACGAAATCTCCTTAATGTACGCAAATCTGCAGTAAATTAAAACTGGATTATTAGCTTCTTCGCTTTTAGATAACGGGTCGTCAACAATGCTACCATGATATTCTTGTTCTTTTCATGGAAATCTTGATAACTTAGTTTTAAAGCTCTATTTAACAAGCCTTTAATCATTCCCATTTTCTGACTCATAGAACGGTTGGAAGCATGATTAACAGTCTGCTCGAATTGATTGGTTTACGACACCAATCGGTGTTCAAACTTATATCTGGTAATCTATGTATAGTGACATCTAAGAAATTAATTGCACCATATTCTTCTACCTCCATTATTGTAAAATTCACCTTTGAGTTAAAAATGTTTAATATTGTTAGTAAACTGTTAGCCTTACTTTTCGGTATACTGAAGACGCTGTCATCAACATACAACTTAACTACAAATACAGGAAAATTCAGCAATTCCACGACATTTCTAAAAACGCGATTCATAATAATATCAGCTAGTATCGGACTTGCTGGATTCCCCATGCTGCTACCATCACATTGTTGAGAAAAGTATGGCAAGTTAGTTTTTTGCAACTTGAAAGCAGTCAACACAGTTAATCAAAGGTAAAGGGCAAGATTCCAAAACCTGAACAGTTGAAGGTTATCTACAAAATTCCTAGCAGCTGTGGGAAATCATATATTGGCTAAACCAAACAGAAACTTAAAGACAGAATCAGACAACACCGATATGATTGTAAAGAAATCAACATCTTCAAAGAAAACAAAACAGAGTTTAGTTGACTGGTAAACTGTTAAGCACTTGTTAAGTCTGTAATGTAATATTGTTCCATTGTCGATCAAAAATCGGTTATTTATTTAATTACTATCGTAATATTTAAAATGGAGATGGATTTACCAAATGTTTCTTATACGGTTTTAATTTTGACACGAAGTTGAACATGTTGTTATAATCGTTTATTCTTACACGCTAAAATATATACAAGAACACAGGATACGAACAGAATATATACAAAGGACTAAACTAGAACAATTACAAAAACAAATATATATACAAAACAAAACAAAAAAATGGTGTGATATGCAGTCAGAAATTGATATTTGAAAAGAAAATCCCTAAGTGAAAAAAAAAGTAAAAAAATCTATGTACGCGTTAGGTAGGCTACTTTACTTAAGACTCCCTCTCCCTTGTCACGGGTGGGTGGAATATCGGAGCTTAAGTAAAGCTGTTAGGTAAGGTGGATCTCTCTCTTCCTTATTTGGAAGTTAAAACTTAGTGTTTTTATTTTGTTCGATTAAATATGTTAGACTTCCATCAAGTATCCGCTAATTCAATACAAACATTTGTGTTTTTTGAAGTCGGTTTTCTTTTTACAACAATTAGTTTTTATAGAGCAACCTGTTAGTGCATGCAATAATAAGTATTATAATTCAAAAGACAAACAATTAGTGGCATCATATTTTATTTTACTTACGTCTATCATCGTTCAATTCAATTTGTTTTCGCTTTTTTCGGTAAAGAAGTAAATCATTTATGGGTTTTCGTCTATCGGAAGCATTGATATGCAGTCAGAAATTGATATTTGAAAAGAAAATCCCTAAGTGAAAAAAAAAGTAAAAAAATCTATGTACGCGTTAGGTAGGCTACTTTACTTAAGACTCCCTCTCCCTTGTCACGGGTGGGTGGAATATCGGAGCTTAAGGGCATGTTCCGATATAGACTGTGAGCACTGGACAGTAATGCCAGTATACAGAAATGCGTTCCGATATAGGCTTCCAGTGCACTGTGACAGTGACAGAAAGAAACTAATGACGTCATATTTGCCACCATCTTTGTACTGGGAGCGTATTACCTCTGGGAGGTAAGGCGCTTCCAGTAGTTTCCAGTAGATAAAAATGGCAGACATAGCAAGAACACAGACCACACCACAACATGGACCAATATTTGTCTTCAAACTTATAAAAAGCTACAATTCATTAAAAGGTTTAAAATGAAAGAAATTGAAACATTCTTATTGCTCTGTTTTACGGTTTTTGTAATTTGTTTGTTACTTAAACCACTAAACATCGTTTTTACTTAAAATTATTCTAAAAGCAGACCTGTTCAATCATGTAAGAGAAGGAACTTTTCATCATTCTTTTACATTGTGTTCAATCCACTAGGTCTGGATGAATTAGAAAATTGTGAAAAACTGAAATAGAAATTTTGAAGTGATATTTACTCTTAAGGTTTCTCTGCAAAAAATATGCATATTTTTATTTTAACTTTTTAACATTAATTAGCATGCATATACCTAAGCACAACATATACTATTAACAGTAGTTTTGGTCGGTTCTTTATGAAACATTTTTTAAGTAGAAGAAAATAAAATAAATAAACCACTTTTAAATGTTTCAAAACGAGTATTTATTTAACTCTACAATTATTTCGGTATTATAATACCTTTCTCAAGAGTAACAGGATTTAGGTATAAATAGACGATAAGGTATAAATAGATGATAAACACCTCATTAAATTTAGTAAAATCCTGTTACTCTTGAGAAATTGTAGAGTTAAATAAAAACTCCTTTTTGAAACATTTAAAAGTGGTTTATTTATTTTATTTTCTTCTAAGCACAACATATTGGTCACTAGGAACGTTTTCTTGTTAGTATTTTCATTAGTTAAGATCATGAAATTTTATTAGGTACCTATACCGTGATAAACATTTTTTTATTCTCAAGTAGTTTAAAAGATTTATTTGCCAAAAATTGCAATATTTATGCCATATTAAATGTTAATATCGTGCATTAATACATCTAGCGCCTCTATCGGATAGTGTCTTAATTATTTTTGACAAAAGTACTGAAACAGTACTGAAATACGTTCCGATATATAACAGCCAGTAGTAGATTCAGTGCAAAAATCTAAACCGGAACGGTGTTTACAGTATACTGTGTGACGTAACGTGTCACAGTGCTCACAGTGTATATCGGAACACGGTCTAAGTAAAGAGGTTAGGTAAGGTGAATCTCTCTCTTCCTTGCCGCGGGTGGGTGGAATATCTGAGATGCTGGTAGTGAGGAAAGCATCGGTTATTTATACAAACCCCAGTACCAAGCAGGGTTTGGAAAAAAGAGGGGTTGGAAGTGGGGTAGGTAGAGAAGGGCGAAAGTAACGATAAAAACGAAATTGTCTAAAAAGTCACTATCGCGACGGAAAACGAAAAAACAGATAGCAGAAACAAATAGAGCATGCATGAAAACATATGGTTAGAAAAAAGAACGGTAAATAAATTTTGTGAAGTAAATAGGTCGCTTACAACAATGTTGAGGTTAGATTGATTATTATTAATATTATGTTTTATTGTTATATGTATTAATAATATTAATTATTTTCCAGATCTGGATAAAGTCGCAATAAAGGCGACGAAACGTTTCTAATCAACCTTGGTTTAATTTTAATTTCACCATAATTTCCAAATACCCGTGATCTTGCTTCATTATTAATTCTAAGGTTTCATTATTTCTACTTTCTAATTGGGTAATTAATCCGTTATAGTACTTTTCGTCATTGTTATCCATCGCTCCAGAAGGTGTCTGTAATCCGGCTCCTATAATATCGAACCATCCCCTTTTACGAAAACGCTTTGCATACAGACTTCCTATTTCAATAATATTGGTTTCAATTTCATATAGATAAAATTAAATTCCTCCTTATATATTGATTTTATTGTCATGTTTCCTAAGTCGCGATAGTAGAGTCCACTTTTAGGAAATTCGTATATTTCAATTCCTTTCTGCTCTACTGAGAGGATTGTCGTCGCTACGACCCTGTAAAGGATTAGCTACTTAAGGGTTCGCATCAGTAGTTTTTAGGTATATGAGATTTTGTTGAATTTCATTTTGAAAATACCTTTGATGTAGACAAGTTGGAAGAGTGATCGATGTTTCAAATTAAAGGTCTTATTGCTGTTTAGTGCGGTACATCGAGCTTTTTTAGATTGACTTTTCGTTTTTGATTTATTTAGAAAAAACCGTAAATCTTTGTTAGCAAATTAAAGCTACACTATTAATAGCTACAACCTGCGTTTTCGGAAATCGTTAGTTCAAAGCTTTCTTACATGCGGTAAATCGCCCGATTGTTTATAAATGTTATAAAAACAGATATTTTTATTCTTTTGGTGAACTGCATGGTCTAAAAAGAATATGATAGACAACCAACTTTACACGGATTAGCACGATTTATTAGGTGCCATTAACCAGCCACTAGTAAACGCCTACACTTAGCATCTGTCGAAACTTTGCAAACAAGTTTATACCTGGAACCGTATTAGTTAAAATTGTTTACTTTTGCGCATAGAAATAAGAAATAATGTCAATATGCCTTCTATAAATTTACTTGTTCATTTTTGGTAAGTAATTGTTGTTAGGGATACAAAATCTTATTGTTAGAATTGAGATTTGACCTTGTCGGCATTACATAGAGCTGAAATTCCACATACATATACAATATACATATGTGTAATAGGGATGACAATAAATGTTTTTGATATCATGGAGCTGATTCTAAGTAAAATGTAAAAAAAATCTAGGAATGTCACTTCTCAGTATCAAATCGGGCTAAAGCTTTACAGCTAAGAGCCAACCACGGCTACCTTCAGTTGACTTTATTTTTTAGTCAAAAAAAAATAATCAAAAACTTTTTTTGAAAAATAAAGGGTTTCTTTTAAAAATGAGTGGCACTAAAAAGTCGTAAATAATTATTATTCAGTGACTAAATGATGAGAAAGAAAACCATTGGACGCCATAAATACAATGCAACTTTATCCGAACTTGAATTGAGGGTGTTCGAATAATACAATACAGTTTCAGTGTTCGGTTAAGCGGATGTGTAAAAAGTGTAGTGGTAATAACAATAATGAACAGTGATACTTTATCAACGTCATTGTAATCATTTAATCACCGAATAAAAAATATTTTCTACCTTTTAATGCAATTAATTTTTAATAGAAACTATTGTTCTTACAAAATATGTCTTTATTTATTTCTCTTAGTTCTATAATTCAATGCATTGTAAACAATTTATACCTGGAACTAGAAATTGTTTGTTTTAATGCATAAATATATTAACGGAATTGGTATATATTCTGTATTGCTAAATTTGGTGGTAGGTAATTATATAAATAGCCTTCCAAGTTTTGTTGCATCGTATTTACATTGTACGTTTTGTGTAAATTGCTTTTTATTTTTTTTCATTTGAAAGAAGTTTTTTTACTTACGTAATCTTGTATATCTTAAATAATCATGGAAAAAACAAAGAGGGTCTACTATTCTCAAAGAAAAAGTTTACGAAAGAAAATGAAAATTGTTAGGCAGAAACAAATAAAAAAGTCGGAATTATTAAACAATGAGACAGTCGGTAACAATTATTACAAAAACACATCACACTTGCCCGATTTATATACGGGAAAAGAAGGTACAAGTTCGGAATGTAACTTTTTATTAACAGGTAGATAGACGTGTAGTAGATATCAACCATTTATTTAATTCATTAAAAAAATTAAAACATGCGGGATTAGGTTGTAGTTTCTTTGATATGGATATAATTAATGAAAAAAGAATGGGGTTAAAAAGTTTATTTTTTGTAAAATGTAAGGTTTGCAATTTGTCAACATGTTTATCTTCTGAACCAGATGGTAGCGATATTAATAAAGATTTAGTATGCGGTGCTATAGCAATATAGGAGCAGGATGTAATCAAATAACAGAATTATGTGCAGCAATTAATATGCCATCAATTTCGGTAAATACGTACGCGAAAAATAGGAAAACAGTGGAGGAAGAAATAAGATGTGCCCTCGAAAAAATAAAAATTGCAGGGCAAGAAGAGAAACAGTTAGCCCAAGAAGCTGGCGATGTTGACGAATTCGGTGTTTCTGTTATAACAGTAATAGCTGATGGTGCTTGGAGTAAGCGTTCGTATAAAACTAACTATAATGCTGTGTCCGGTGTTGCGTGTATTATTGGAGCTCGAACTAAAAAAGTTCTTTAAATTGGAACAAAAAACAAATATTGCATGATTTGTGAAAGATCTGACAAAAATGATAAAAAAACAACACAACATACTTGTTTTTTTTACACGCCTTTTTAGAAAGGTTGATAAATCTATCAAAAAAGTTAAAGTTACCTATTTTTTCAGTAGTAGTGTTTCTAATTAAAGGTTTCTTATACGTAAGTAAATATTTAAGTTTATTACTTTAAACGTTAAATTTTTTTGTTAGATATGATCGGTCTAATTTTTTTATGTATACTAGTAGATAAGATATCAAAGTCAATATTATGAAGTTTATAAGCCAAAGAAGAGTGAGTTACCAGTAAGTAAACGGAGATCGTTGATGTAGAATCTTAAAATCTTCTCGTATCCAAATTATTTCTGCGTGTTTTAAAGTTGTTTTTGCAGAACCACTATTGTTGTGACACTTCACACAGATATGTTTCGGAGTAACTTCTAATTTTTGGCATTGATGAAGCAACCAAATGTTCTGTTCGATAGTCTTGTATTTCAAAGTTAATTTGAAAAACCATTTTGCCTGTTCTCCAACACTGGATTCTTTTAACTATTTAATTGAGGAGGCATCATAGACAATATTTAAAAAAACAAACTTAAGAAAAATATTTTACGGTCAGTTTACCCCATCCAAAAAAAAACATTCAAAATTATTCTAGTTTTACTTATGTTGGTAAACTTACAGAAGAAATTTCTAGAGAACTAAGAAACTTAACACACAAACCACGTTTAAATCAAGAAATACGTTAGGAAATTTACTGAAAAATAATAAAGACACTAGTGATAGGTCATCGGGTTCACGGGTTTATTTGCTAAACTGTGGAAGAAGCCAAAAAGTATATATTGGTCAGACAGGAAGGAAGTTCTGCGAAAGAATAAAAAAACATCAAGATGCTGTCACCAAAAATAAAGACAAGTCTACCTATGCCAATCATCTTAAGGAAGAAAACCATCAACCGAATTTTGAATTTAAAATTTTACACAAAGAAAACAAGGATTACAAATTAAATCTTCTTGAGTATTTTGAAATAAACAAATAGGTACAATAATGTTAAACTAATTCTTAATGACCAATTAGACATAAATAAATCACCGTTACTAAATATTTTTCCCCCCACTTTATAATTTTGTATATATATCCTGTAATTATTTTTGTTCTCAATTAAGTAACCCACCACCAAACACCCACATACACACACCTACCCTCATGTACACGCACATACACACACCCCCTTACACATTCCCACCAACATATCAGACAACCACCTAAATTTCAACATACACACGGCCTAAGGTAGAGGCCCTGAGGTAGAGGGGTTTTAGTCGGTAGGTCTGAGGACACCTTCCTCAAGAATCCGACACTACCCAGTCGCATCGGGCGGCTGGGCGTCTTTCGAAGTTTTCCCCTCTTCCGCGAAAACAAAAAAAAAAACATATAAGTGCCTCCTCAATTAAATATTTAGGCTAATTTTTCGTTTTTTTATTGATATTCTGATATAACAATAAGGTATCAAAAATATGAACAAACTGAATAAATATCGAACATTGAACAACTGAACGACGATGTAATAGCAAGAAATAGATATGAGCGGCTGAATTAACTATGGCTCAGTAACGAGTATGGAAGAGAAGCTGATCGATATTGGGGCCATCTTCTCTAGATTTAAACGGATCTACATATGTAAGTTGTCAAACATCCGTTCCATGGTACTCAATGTGAGGAATAAGCACTGTTAATACTGGGGTTAGGTTCAGTGTATTCAAATAAAATTTAATTGTTCATTCGCAGCCACGCCCACATTTTATTCTAAGACAAGAATTTGCGGACTGCGACTACTACATCAATAAACTTGAATGGTATCATCGTTTTAAAGTGTTTTTATTAATTTTCTTTACCATTAGAAACTTTGGACTTCTTTCACAATAATAATAAAATATCACAAGAATTACTTATTTAACAAGCTAGCAATTGCGTTCGTTTTCGGTGTTATTATGATTAATGGTAGTTTGTAGTTTTTATTAGCGCGAAAAAACGAAACGGAAGTGATAACTTTCCCCTAAAGGTAATCTTGTAACAATACAGTTCTACCTAGAAAATGCGGACATGGTTATCATGCATAAATTTCACAAGATTGTGACAGATTTAGTAGGGGACATCATTGACAGAGAATTGTAGCTTTCAGTAGGATTACTACGCTACCATTTATGTTTATAGCTATGAGGTCCCATATGAAGCGTTTTATTTCTTTATTATATATCTCTTTCACTCTTAATTTTACTGTCAATACCAATAATACACTCGTATGTGAAGATAAAAATGTATTGCTCTAGCGGTAGAATAGTTTATTTTTATAAAATTCGTTTAACAACCGTCATTTTTGTTGTTTTTTAGCTAGTCGGTATTAATTCTAATCAATTACGTAACTCTTTCATACCCACGAATAGCGCCTTAATTTGAATCATTTTCTTTAAATGCTTAAAGAATACGGAGTATGAGAATACACGGATTTTTCCTTACTGTTCTTTTCCTATTATTACTTGACAGAAACACCTTGACCCCTGAAATGTTAACCCCCACCGATAAGAATTGATACGCGATAGACATAGCTGAAATGTAGTGGCACAGCTTATGTATTTTGTCCTAGTACTTTGGTAAAGACATGAAAGACATGTCGGGGTGTATATAAACTCGCCACTTTATTATCAGAAAACAAGCTTAAATTCAAGGGTTAATTTTCGTTTTTGCATATATATTATTGGATACAGCATTGCTCATTTAATCCATCCTTTACCAGCATAGCGCCTTAATTGCATTTCTACTACCGTTAAATTAGTCATTATATTTTCGTTACTACTAATATTTTGGTGGGTAAGTTACCTATATATTGGCACTATGATGATAGGTATTATTAAATAGAATAGGATAAAATCTTTTTAAAAGTTATTTAAAATCTGCTGTATTAACGTTAGTTTTCCTGTAAATATTACCGATGCAATTAAGACACCGTGGGGTGAGTTTACCTACACAATACGGACCCGATTTGAGATATGCCACAATCCGAATGCGCTTTCTTTCTATCGTTTGCGCCGTTCTTTCGAGATCTGAAGGGCCAAGCTGTTTCTGTCAAGTAATATACTTATTCAAAACGCATAAGTCGTTTATCACACCATTAGTGTCGGCAGTGGGTTTCACTTCTCATAATTTTACCAACATCTGATTGTCGTAGAAAAACAACCGATAGTATATAGGAATTTACGACAACGCGACGTTTTAAAATATTTCGCCTTTCGATGTTTATTCCTATCACAGAAAGAAATAACTGCATTTTCTCGTGTTTTATTGCGAGCAGCAGACGGGCCTGTAGCGAATACGGCGAAATATTTACTGTATATTAAGATTTACAATGATATTTTCTACATTCGAAATCAGTATAAATTTTACTTCCTATTTTGTACTATTCTTTTTGTAAAGTACACTAAGAAATATCATTCTATAACTTAAATATGTGTAGAACCAGTTTTCAATAAAATTTGTTTGAATATTTAATGTTATAAATAGTATAAAAAAAGTTATTTAACAATTTGAGTAAACGCACATCCGTTATTGCCTAAATTTATATTATATAGCCAGAAACGCGGGTTCGAATCCCGCCGGGGACATGATGACAGCGATACCTTTTTCCACATTAATTTGTGGTAATTTGTAGTTGATTCTTGAATTGATTTCATATTGATGTCTTTATATTCATGATTGTCCTTCAATTAATACTATTATTAACCTTTTTAGTTTTGAAAAGGGCCATTTTTAAAATAAACGAGACGTAGACTATATTTCACACATTGTTGTTCTTATTTATCATATATAATAATGTTCTAGTGCAAGGTGTTTGTGTGTTTGAGCCCCACTCAGCTATGGAAAAAATTAGCGCAAATTGTACTAATCGTTTAACGATTCTCGGAAAACTGCAAAACTTTCTCAAAATGCCACCCTAAAACAATATGCTCCAAGTCATCCCCAATTTTGTCTTTGTCGCTATCGTTTAACCTACTTCCAACATCCCATCACTCCCTGTATAACCCGAAACACCCTACCACCGTTTCTCCTGCTAAATTCCCACCCATTACACTTTACTCTTTTTGTTCATGCCCGAGGCTAACAATTTTTACAAAAATCGAATACATATTTGTTGTTAGGAATTTGAATTTTCAAAGTGGGAGAACCATCTAAATGGGTGGTTTCCACGCCCAACATATATAGCATATATATTTTTGCTCGAATACTACAACATATTACATATACGCTGTATAATAGAACAAAATATGTTCTTGGTAAGTATTCTGTCGAAACCACCAGACACGGATCGCGATTTCGAGCTGGTTGGCTCTCATCAGCGTGCCGCAGATGGTTCCGACAGAATACCGACCGACCAAAGTCTCTTCTTACCAGAAGTATATTTAATACGGACCAAAGATGTCACTAGAGCGCTATCTATGGTAAATGCTATTTAATAACAGGTACTGTGGTGTTCAACAAGATACCTTTTTCATTATGGCAATGCTTGCTGAAACAAACCTCCGCATAGCTACAACTGCGTGAAAGGCACGCATACCTAAATAGAACAAAATATTGTCACGACAGTAATTGGGGGTCGAATAATAATTTATTTATTTATTTAATAAAGGAGGGACTGTTGCTTGAACTATCGTGACTGAGCATAAAGGTACTAAGAGTTATTGAGGATAATGAAGACAAGATTTATAACAATAACAGTTTTATTAAAATTGAGATTGAATTAAATCTAAATTAAAATTAAATTAAACAAACTAAGATAGTTACAGACAAAACAAGAGATAATTGAGAAAGGGATTTTTCCCCTCAATGTAGATCGACACACTAATTGTTAATTATTGGTTTTACAGTACTTACATTATTATGGTGATTAACCTTGGCATTATTCCTTGGGGGTAGCGTCACAAGAACTTCCCGATTTTTAGATGATTCCGTTATCGCGGACCTGGATCGACTGACCGGCAATTGCCGATCAATCGACCGCGAAGCGTTGATCTTATTAATGAATCAGTAATTTTCGTACATGAGTTCGGTAAATTCGGTCACTCACCGGTTCTCGAACTTTCCCTGGTTTTGCTGATTTTGTCAAGACTTACGAAATCTTTCGACATTAGTTTGCATCGCAAACCTTCGTCGTTTTCGATGACTTCGTGAAGTTCTTGAACTCGTCGGTAACCAAACCTACCGAAGTCGCATTAATTTTTGCTTAATTAATTCCTTCAAAAATTGTCAATTGCTTACTGTTTCATCGTTGAACGCTAACAGCTCATTTTGCGGGTAAATGAACTCGATATCCGCCTCGTGACTTTTGAAAGAATTGCAACTTATTGCAACTTTGTAATAATGAAATATTAATTTAATAAATTTTGAAATATGTTTTAAAGTCGAAAATATTTTTTGTTAAAAATCCTCTGTGTGACAATATGTTCTTGGTCAGTATTCTGTCGAAACCACCAGACACGGACCGCGATTTCGAGCAGGTTGGTTCTATTTAGGTATGCGTGCCTTTCACGCAGTCGTAGCTATGCGGAGGCCAGGTTCAGCAAGCATTGCCTTTTTGAAAAAGGTATCTTGTTGAACACCACAGTACCTGTTATTAAATAGCATTTACCATAGATAGCGCTCTAGTGACATCTTTGGTCCTTATTAAATCCACTTCTGGTAAGAAGAGACTTTGGTCGGTCGGTATTCTGTCGGAACCATCTGCGGCACGCTGATGAGAGCCAGCCAGCTCGAAATCGCGATCCGTGTCTGGTGGTTTCGACAGAATACTGACCAAGAACATATTTTGTTCTATTTAGGTATGCGTGCCTTTCACGCAGTCGTAGTTATGCGGAGGTCTGGTTCAGCAATGAAAGAGGTATTTTGTTGAACACTACAGTACCTGTTATTAAATAGCAATTACCATAGATGGCGGTCTAGTGACATCTTTGGTCCTTATTATGCTATATAATTTGCATCGAGTCGGAGAGGTGGGGTTAAATGCGTACAATTACCTAGAAACGTTTATAAAACTTCTCGGAGAGAGAGAGGTTCTTAAATGCTACGCACCACCGTCCAAAATTGGACGGGTTCGACTAGTTTTTATAATAGCAGTCGAAGAAATTTCCATTCAGTTCAGTTATGAAGCTACTGTCTTTAGTTCAAATTTGCATTACAATCATGACACTAAATTAATGCGATTTGTCAAAGGTGTTGAAAGCAAACTTTATAAGAGGAATATAAAAAAGGTAAAACCGTTAGGTACTATTTAGAGAAAAGGAAATTAACAGTGTTTTAGAAAAATTATTAAAGCTAGAAATTTACACTCCCTAAAATCTGAATCGGTAATTCGCAAAATTAGGTCAAAAAGTTTAATGAACAAAGATTACCATGAGGACTATTTGATTGAATTTACTTTAATGCAAACAATTTTGCTTACATAAAATCTGTTGGACAACATCCCCATGTCTTTATTTTTAGAAAGCAACAATTATGCTGATAAAACATTCAAAGGAACTAGGAGAAATAATTTATATATTGATGCAACAGGATCATCAGTACGACAACCACCGCCTTATGATAAAAGAATATATTACTACGCAGGTGTTATAAAAACAGACTTTTTTTCGTTCTAGAAATGATTAACTGTAATCATGATTCCGCATCAATAGGCGTTTGGCTCGTAAAATTTAAACAATTTCATATAGTAAACGCAAAAAATGGCCAAATTGTTCCAGGGTGGTTTCTGATTTTAGTTTTGCTATTATAAATGCTGTTCTTTTATACTGGAACGGCTTGGATATAAAACCATATTTGCATATCACTTACTGACGTGTTTTGTTCATGGTTTAAAAATTATACCATCGTTGTAAATATGCAGTATACTGATTCAAATGTTATAAATGCAAAATTAGATTTAGCAAAAACGTCTCTGGAAGAATGAATTTAAGGAATCTGAAACTGATTTCAATGACATGTTACTGTTTGATTCAATGGAAGACGTGGGTGAAAACTACAAAAGCAGTAAATTTTACATTAAACTTCAAAATAAAAAGAATAAAATTTTGGAAGAAAGTAGAAGTAACAAGCATGCTGCCGAGATTAATCCTCTATCTAACTAAGAGTTTTTTACTTTATCCTTAAAGAAGAATTTTGTCTATTTACTCTTTGGTTCGGCTTACTTGCAGTAAAACTTGGACTCCGATATAATTATGCTAGTGTTGAGAACTGGTTCTCTGTTGTAAAAATATTATCCTGGATGAGCACATTAATGAACAGTGCAGAAGGATATTTAGGAAGTTATGACAGCATGTCTTGAACGTTTATAAAGAAGTTAACATGTACATGATACATCTATAGAGAAACAGTGGAATAAAAGACCCAAAAAGAAAGTGAGCTATTTTCAAGGAAATAATTTTAAAAAAATCTTGGGGAGTGATAAGATCAATAATTGAACTCTTCCAATCCACAACCAAGAAAGCGCCAAATTACTGATACACTTATTATAAAAAAGACACCTCTATTTTTCAAATGGATTTTTTAGATTAAAAGTCACTGTTGTAAACAATAAAATAGAGTGCGACATATTTAGAAAATATACTTTCTCAGACGCCGTTATACCTTTTAAAAATAAAAAAGAAAAGTGGTTTTCAGTTCCCCCATTATAAAAATATTAGTAAGCAGGTACCAATAGCAATAATTTAAAAAAAATGTTAGTAAATAACAAAATTGATTAGTTTGACAAACACAAAAAATCAGGGGTGTAGAAAATTACTTGTAGTGACTGTGATACAATATACATATATAGGGCAAACGGAAAGGAACTTCGAAATACGCTTTAAAGAACATGAAAAATCTATCATTGATAAAAAAACCTCTGCAGGCTTATCTCTACACTGAATTGACTTAAAACATTCAATTACGGCAATAATTTATCAATAATTCATATAGAAAGTAAAGCTTACAAACTTAATATTTAGAAAAACTTGAGATTCAAAAGGCCCTAAATTTAAAATTAAATGTCACTAATGAAATAATGGAAGGTTTAAATAGTCCTATATTTAAATGCGTCGCAGACATAACAAACAACTCGGCTTTTCCAAATTAAATCAACATCGGTACCATGTAAAATATATAAATGTAATCACCTTTTAATTTTAAGCTAGTTTCTGTACGAATTCTCTCTGAAGATGGCTGTTATCAGTTGAAACAATTGTTAGAGTATTTAATAAGTAACCAACAATTTTTGTGTTTTCTTAATTTTATCAAAATGTTTTACCACAATCCAACCGCTCAATCAATTAACGTTAAAATAATTTTAAACCATTTATCTATTTTTTTTTTTCAATTCTATTTCCCTTATTAGAAGCAATACTATTATTGAGATTCATCGATTCAGTACATTTATAATTCACTCAGGAACGCCATATTCTACTAGGTTGAGTTATGAATTTATTATCAAATACTAATACATGTTGCGCTGTTAAATTGGAATACGTTCACTTTCTCCTATCTAAAGCAATATTGGACCACAAAACAATTGTGAATGGTTGTTTTTTTAAAGTACGCAAATCATATCACGGAAAAATTATATGCAAATAGATATGGATAAAAGAACAAAACATTCTAGCATTTGTTCTACTTGAAACACTGTACAGCACTTTAACTTTGGATTAACGATTTAGGAGGTCGTAGTTTCAAAAGAATCCTTTGGGACACGTCCGACACCGAGGAGTTTTCAAATAAATGTCCTGGCGTGGTTTAAAGCAACGGAAATGCTCTAATTAGCAGGAGGGAGATACATATCAACGTATATATATATTAATTAGAGTTAAATACAATTTAAAGCCGTGATCCTGGATCAGTTTGTTTTCCCAATGAAATGCAGCGTTCTCATGAAAATTAATATACGTTAATCTTACAGGCAACTTATCTCACCAAGGAAATAAAATTATATTTATTGTTGTAGAGGAAAATACTGGTACGTTTTAATACATAACAGTAATGAGTGTAGTTTTTCTACTTCTTCTGAAAATTACTCTAATATGCATTAATTAGTAAGTGAAAAGAGTAGGGCTCATTCAAACAAAAAATCCATATTCCATATATCAAACGGGATCTTAAGTTGTCGTTTCAAAACGCAACACAATCCGTAAAAAATTATGAAGTAAATTTCTTTTTCATTATGAATACGTTATTACTCTTGTTTGGTAGTTACTAAACATAAACTGCAAACAAGGAACTGTTTGCAGCTATCGTTTATCTGCCTTTGGAATAAGGTTTTTTCTTATTTTTCATATTAGTTGGTAACTTTTCATATATCTTTTTTTTCAGTACTTATAGTTAGTACATATTTCCTTTCCTAGCATATAAATAGGTTTTACGCATGAAAAGAACAATTTGGACGGCGCCCGCTATATAGAGACTGTACAGTTCACTGTGTGTTGCACGCCAAAATTGAATATTGTGGAACTAATTATTTGAGAATCGCGATAGTCAGAATAAAATCCACTGTCGTTTTAAAAACATTTAATTAAATTTTACTCTAACGCTAAAATCCAAAGCGTCTCACTTATATCTTAAAACTAGTCCAAAAAATATACAAAGGCTGAATATTGAAGTAATAACAGAAAAGCGACTCGCCTATCCGAAGTCAAAAATGGCAATGTTTAATTAAATTGTCTTAAAAGCTATAGGTAGAATTGAAATTTCTTGTTGCTAAGAGTGAATATTGTGTAGCAGAGTTAGTAGTTACCTGGAACTATCCAGTAGAAGAAAAGCATGGAAAATCCAGCACATAATACCAAAATTAGCAAGTAAACAAACAAAACCCTTGGGGCTTACGAAAGGTCTAATAAAACCAGATAATAATTTGAAGCCGTATTATGGTTGCAACAATATTTGAAAATTCCTATGACTAATACTGAGTAAAACTAAACATGTGATAAAATAGAAGAAAAACAGAAATGTTAATTAGGGCTTAAAACAAACGTTGACACATATACAATCTAAGCTACAGAATATAGCAAAGTATGCTCTACAAAACAAACAGATTGACAGTAAGATACTAAGAAGGAAAGATAGGATCACTTGCGAACCGAGTTTTCGCCTTCTTCGCGCATGACGTCACTGAGTGACAGAAACCATACAGAATCGCATGGCGACATACAGCACCGGATAGCATCTCTGTAACTAGACAAGAATTTAGAATTCTGTTTTCTTTATCATGTATTTTTTTAAATATTATTTATACGTACATTTAAAAATTAAACTATTTTTGGTGTAGAAAGTTTATTTTATTATTTTTGTCATTTTAGGTTTACGAGTGTTTGAGGTTTCTTTTATTTGTCTATTAAGATTCATAATTTTAAAGTATATTTTGCATTTAAAAATTTTTTTTGCGTTGACACTCAAATCGACATCGTTTGCTAAACAGAATAAATTTTGTAAATAATTCTTTTCGATTTTCAAAGTGTCTCCATTGTAATGGTTAAATATTTGATCAGGTTAGGTTAAAAATTATTCTTTTGGTTTTTGCAGCCAACCTTCTGTTAGGTGATCCATCCAAGAGAAGGATGTATCGTATGTGTACAATTTGGAATATATCCTAGATGTTCAGCTTGCTTTAATTTAAATGTTATGAAACCACCTTAATTCTCTTAACCATCCTAACGTAGGTCTTCTATTTTTTAATCTTCAAACAAAAAATCAATATTCGCAGGTTGTTCAGTTCGCTCCGTATCAGCAACTGGTACATTTAGGACATTAAAAATTTGTCCAGTGACTACATCAGGATTAAATTATTGATGTGACAAACCCTCACAGTTTACTTTGTTCTTGTTGTATATTAGATGATTGGGATATCATTTCATGATTTCTTCCCATGATGTACTTAGTTTCGCAACCGATATTTAAATTGAAGGGATGTTGGGTGATCATTCAAACCTCCTATTGCTCTTATAATGGTGAATAAGCCTTCCAAGGGGTCTTGATTGAGGTGACATCTCAATACGTAATTTATACTAAAATCTTCCTGCAATTCTTTAAACAAATTGTTTAAAGATTCTATGCTAACAATAAATCCTTTTTCGAAAGGCAACAATAAAGTTACACCAACTTTTCTCATTTCCTTCATTGTATTTGTCATTTTGATCAGTATTTCATTTTGTTCATTCAGTGCTAAACCATAAGCTTTTACTCGGTCTCTTGAATCGGCACACGGCTTTTGGAAATTAAATATGGCAAACCAACTGACTTCGAGATACAATCTTCGCTCTTGTCAACACTTCCACTGAAGTCAGCCGCAGTTGCTGACGAAACGTCTGTACTAAATAGTTCCTATGGACCACGGCTTACAAGCCCGAGCACTAGTTTTTTTTTTTAAATATACTTATGTTTGGTCAGCATTCCAAGCTAGACGCAGATCGTGATTTATAAGTTATTGAAGTCATACTTTTTATGGAACAGGAGTTTCGGCAACCTGTTAAACTCCTTGTCTTTCTAATTACCATTCCCTTAGGCAGAGATAATGACACGGAAAAATCTGTTGAGCGCGCATATGGAAATAAATCGACTTGTGAGAGGCATTGTTCATTTGTGGCAGTTATGACAGTTCTTGAGAGTTGATCAATATATGCCTGCATAGGACTCAAGCATTATTTATGTTGTTTATTTGATATTGCTGTCATTTTTGTCTGTTTTTTAAATAGTGTGTTTTTATTTTTAGTTATTCTCAATGAGGATACAAAAAAAAATTATGCATCAGTCAAAAACTAGCAGCGTTGAAGTGAAACTTTTACAAAAATAGTCAACGAGTGCCCAAAAAACAATGTAGGTACTGATTTTACCAAATTAATTACTACGGACGTTTCACCTATACGTACCTATATGTATAAATGTGTTAAACAGTTATGCGAAGCCCAAGGTATATATTTTGCAGTTTAAGCGAAATCCAAACAACACTTACTACACAGTAAAAAAATCTGTAGTCATGTTATGTATATGTTTTTTTTTTATGTATGTAACAGCTGGTTTAAATAAATAAATAAATTAACAAAAATAGGGTGTGCCCACAGGTCCACACCCTATTATAGTAATTTTAACAACTAGATATAGTTGCTAAGGCTTTCACGGTCGGAGCTTGTAGTCGGTGATGATTCCGGGCTGGTAGGCCGTGGTCCTGGCGATGTCTTCTTCGCTGACGTTTCGCTCACAACTGTGGTGAGCATCTTCGGAGCTTGGTTTGTAATCTAGGTCGTAGCTGTCTCGATTCAAACTGATTTAACAACTAGGTTTGTAGTTAAATCTACTAAGAAATATTTTGTTAATTAAGAAGGACATTGCAGTGAAATTAACTATTCCATTTTGTCTTTTCAACAACGAACGGTCCTTAAATTTCTTATTCTTTTTTGTGAAATTGGAAAGACCTTTTTTTGATATTAGCTAGATTTTGTAGTTGATCATGCAATACTACATTTCGAATCTAACAAAAAAATATTGCTATTTCAACACGAGGTGTTAGTTAGATATGCTTCAAGAATTAACTGATTTACATCAAATATATTGTCTATACTTCAATTTTAGGTTGTGAAATTAATAAAATTATAGTGTCGATTGCATAAAATAATTTTGTTACAAGTTTCAACCTAATAATATTAAGTTTAACAAAAGTGTCTTTATGAGTTTAACACTGCAAAATTGTTACATCTACAAATTAATGTACATGCACACTTTCTTTGTTGAATAAAAGCATGCTGCCTGCTTCTTAAAAGCGCACATAGGCAGTTCCAACTAACGATCACGTCGCGCCGCCCCTTCATAAAACGAGTTCACTGAACAAGCGTAGATGGGTATGTGAGCGCTATCTCTGGCGGTTCGCTATACATTTATAAGTTTAAAATTAACTAAATTAAATTTCAACTTGCTGGAAACTTATTCACAATAACAACTTGCTTGAAAGCAACACAACCCATTTATGAAATAAGAAAAGTGTATCTATGAAACAAATACTCATTTACTTAACAGGATACATTAAATACTTTCTTAAAAGATAAAAGTAAGAGAAATACAAACTTCTGTATATTACTTTTTCGAAATTTATGGAGGATAATGAAGACCATTGTAATTTTTCTTGATACTTGTAACGAACATGATTGCATCCTGAAAGTATATGTAAATGACAAATTGGCAAATTTAAATGATTGCGATGTTCTAGTGAATTCTAAAAATTGAAAATATTTAAACAACTATTTTATTCTGAATAAATAAGATAAACTGCAACTTCACTAATAGTATAATAGTATGACGTCAGAGCTAATTATCTCATCGAATAATTAATGTTTTGATTTTATAATAACGAAAACAAAATACATATGTATTAAATAGTAATCTGTTACCTCAAAAACATGACTATGTATCTATTTTACCCTTATATTAAATTGTTTGTTCTATTTAATAAAACAGAGAAAGAAAATCAATAAAATATAATCTTGCCAATAACCAACGACTTTTAATGAATAATTAAACAACGTTTCGACCATCAATTTCGGTCATCGTCAGGCTAATACCCAACATAATGTAAGTATGTATGTATAATAATTGGTTTGCGATCGCCATCCCATTTGAGAATTGGGGAGACGATGACGCTGTTGTTCCATTCCAACCAATGTTTAAAAAACACGTTAGAAAACTAGCCGAAATTAGTTTATAAAAATTATACATAGATGTATGTATATTGTACAGGTACCTACCGCAAAAAAGTTTTTGAGAAAATGCAAATAACTGTTTCATATTCGACACTTCTAAATTGGTGTAATAACTACATAAATATAGTCAAAGTGGCAATAATAAATCGCTAAAGCAACTACCCTTTACAGTATATTCTTCACTGCAATAGTGCGCTTTCCACACTAAGCATGAAGCAACCGATTTTAGTAATATTTTCGAATATATTTTGTTAATGTTACAATTTCAGTTTTAACTACTAGAGGAATCCCAGTAATGCAGATTTAAAAACAAATTATAATCAATATTCACTACAAAGATTTAACTACAACCGTGTTGTTAATAAAAGGTAAGTTTGACAAAAGATTTCTTACAGTGTAAGATCGCCTTCGGGCTTCGCAGAAATTCACGTGTATAAATGTCGAGGTCCGCCATGTTGAAGCTTTTGTCACCAAATATGACATTTTCGGTGGGACTTCTTATTTGTCGTTTTTAATCTCACATACGTCATATATTTCAGCGTTTTGACAATTAGGCGGCGCTGTAGCATTTTGTGTATGAAAGTCCCTAGGTAAACAAAGTGTGGACAGATGCATTTACTTGCTTGAGTGAAACAGTGATCCCTCGGCCCTTTTCTAAAAATTAGACAATGGAGAAGTTCACGCGACTGCGTGTATACATCAATGGTTCATCTCAATGAAACCATAAGTAAAATCTGTCATCGAGGTTAAGCGAAGTTAAAGTGCGCTTTAAGTGTTGTGATTAAATGTTTGATTAGTACAACCGAGACATTCGCATACAACCTTTTACTCGTACATAACTTCTTTTCTCTTTTACCGTTTATCCGTCATTTTTTCTATTTTGTACCAGACTTGTCAGTTGTTAATAATTTTAGTATTTAGTGTATTAAAGAATATTCGCAATTACCGTGTTCCATTAACTCACAATATTTGAACTATTCTAGTGAATATTAATAAGACTAGAAGTGTAAATAAAATAAGTTTGCACAATTTTACAGTCGACAATGTATGTAATAAAATAAAAATTAAGAAATACTGTAATTAATCTGTGATATATACATCAGTAAAATAAATGGTTACATTCGATCTGTCTGTCTACTTCTTGTCAATTAAATAAAAGGTTTTATAAGGAGACCATGTTCCGATATTTATATCAGGTCCTTAGTATAGCTTAACAAGACACTACTTTTTGTCTGTAATTCACAGATATGAGCACCCAATACGGATTTGAAAGAACTTAAACTGAATCGTACTCAGCATAAATTTCTGAGATTCATAAGCTTTAAAAGTGACAATTTCAAATTCTTTCAGTCATGATTACAATGAGATAGTAACTAAATTTCAATTTCCTCTACATGGATACCGTGACATCCATTCTAAAAGTTAAGACTGTATTTTAAGGGCTAACAGGGGTTACACAGATGTTGCTATTACTAAGGATTATATTTTCTATTCCTCAACTTTTAGACTAAGGAGCATATGTAATAGATTACCGTATGAAATTAAGATTATCCCGGACTTGTGCAAGTTAAGCAAAAAGCTCTTAAGACACTGTAGTTAATATGTAGTAGATTTGTTAAACTTTCCCATATGTTAATATGCTGATTTCTTTTGTATAATCGGGTTTACTTGTTCTATATAACCTCACCTTGTACCAATGCTGGAGAATTGAATTCATTTTGTTTGTAAAGTACTTACTTCTGTTAAACAAAACCTGTTTCTTTTTTCTTCGAACCCAAAAACTTAAAAACTAATAATGAATCGTGACTTGAACCTGGTTTATATCACAAGAACAATTTGGGCAACAAAAAATGACAGTGCAAAATTCAAGAGGTTTGGATATGGATTTCCAGGATGATGGGGAGGGCTACCGCCTTATTCAAGAAATCAAAGATATAAGTAAAATCAATGATAATTTTAATGTTACTGATGATATAATTAATCAAGTTGAAGAACAATGTATCCAACAAGAAATGATTCTACAAAATTATTTGGATGTTGATAAGTATATAAAAAATAATAATGAAAACATATTATACATAAACATAAGGAGTTTAAATGCAAATTTTCTCAAACTCCAAATACTACTAAATAGAATGAAAGAAAATAAACCAAGCATTATAATATGCGCTGAAACTTGGAATTTGGAATGCTACACATACTTCGTACTTGATGAGTACAAAATCTATTACAATCATAGCAGAATCAATAAATCTGATGGTGTAGTAGTTTACATTCATAATAGTTTAGATGATAATACAACTATAAATGAAGTGAACAAGTTAAAAATAATTAACTCTTGCATAAAAGTGGAAAATAAGAAGACAATGGAGATCTCAGCTATTTATAGGTCACATGATATGCCCAACGCCGAATTTATTCAGAATATAAGTGAATATATAAATACCAAGAAAAACACTAAGAATCATATTTTGATAGGTGACTATAATATAGACTCCCTCACTATTGATAGCTTTAGTCAAGAGCTTTTGAGCATCTTTCTAGAGAATGGATACACTCCTGGTTTCCAAGGAATAACAAGACCATCTACTGATAATAGTACTGGAACATGTATTGATAACGCATTCTTAAAGACTAAGGATATATGCATACGAACTGCAAAAATAATAAGCTCATTCACAGATCACTATCCGTTGCTCATATCAGTTAACAAAATAAGAAAATTAAATCAACAATGTCCGATCAAGGCGAGACTGTAGACATTTACAAAACGTTGCTCAAGAACAAAATTGGATTGAAATTTTTACGATTCAAAATCCTAATGTTGCTATTAATAAATTAATTATGAAAATTAATAACTGCATTAAATTATCAGATAAGAAACAAATATCAAAAAATTCACGTAAATATCTACCCAGGAGCAAATGGATTACAAAAGGTATAATAATATCCTGTAACAATAAGGAACAATTCTATAGATTATGGAGAGCGGTTCCTAATAATGAGCATGTCAAACTGATATACAAAAGGAACTTAAAAATACTCAACAAAGTAATTCTTGAAGCAAAACTAATATACGATAAGAAACAAATAGAAAAGAACAGTATTAACCTAAAAAAATTATGGAATTGCATTAATTCGAAAATGGGTAGAAATAGTAACAAGGATAATAACATTAAGTATATATGTGATAAAAATAAATTACAGATTACTGATCCTTATGAAATAGCAAACAAAATGAACGCTTTCTTTTGCAATATTGGAAAAGATCTAAGCAATAGGATAACGCAACCAATTAACGCTGAAAATAAGTTACCCCCAAAAAATCTACATTCTATGTTCTTCTCCAAGACGACGGTACAAGAAATCTCATACATCATAACTAAAATGGAACTTAAAAATGGAGGGGTTGATAAAATAAATGTCAAAACACTAAAAGAACTTTAACGATATATATTGGAACCTCTCACCTACATAATAAATATGTGCATTGACAAAACGGTGTGGCCAGACGCTCTTAAAAGAGCTGAAGTTATACCCATCCACAAAACTAAGAGTAAAAGTGACGCATCAAATTACAGACCCATTTCCTTAATATCAAATTTGGCAAAATTTTTCGAAAAAATAGTGTACAGTAGAATTCTGAATTTTGTAAATAAACACAAAATAATCTCAGATGTACAATTTGGCTTTATGATGAATAGAGGAACCAAAGACGCAATACAGTATATAAGCAACATAATTTATAGCAATCTAGACAAGAGTATCCCTATAGCAATAGCTTTACTTGATTTAGCCGAGGCTTTTGACACCGTGGATCACGATATTTTACTGAAGAAATTATACAACTATGGTATTAGAGGTGTACCTCATCAATTAATGAAGAACTATCTAGAAAACAGACAACAACGAGTGAAAGTAAATGCACGTTGGAGAATACCAGAATATAAACACTGGTGTCCCACAAGGAACAATACTTGGACTATTTGTATTGTATATTAATGACCTACTGGTGGAAATACCTTTGAGCTCTACAATATCATATGCTGATAACAGCTGTAATATCCATAGATGAAAAATGGAGTGGAGTAGAAGAGAAAATGAATAATTACCTAATTAATATTTCAGATTGGTTTACATTAAATAAGTTATCCTTAAATGTTGACAAAACAGTATATATTATTGTAACAATGTATACATTTGGGAATTACTGTGATAGCATACCAAATAACAATAACATTAATATGAAAATTAATAATACCCAAATAAAAAGAGAGAATGAATTTAAGTATTTAGGATTAATTTTTGACTTCAATATGAGATGGAAAAATATATTAGAAATATAATTAGCAAAGCAAAGTACCTGATATTTATATTTTATAAATTATCTAAATCCATGTCAACAGAACTTCTAAGAATAATTTACTATGCTTTTTTTCCATAGTATTGCCAACTATGGAATTATAGCATGGGGAGGTGCATATACAAATAAACTGGACATGCTTCAAAGATTGCAAAATAGACTGTTAAAAATCGTGAATAAACACAATTGTATGGTTGAGATAAACCCATTGCGTATCGATCAAATGTTCATTTATGAATCTATTATATATCACTATAATGATTTAAAAAAGAAATATTGGGAATCTGAGAGTAGAACTAGAGAAAAACAAATACCGATTCCTTTAATAAAGAAGGAAGTTGGCAAAAAAATGAGTTAATATACTGCAGTTTTCAACTTTAATAGACTGACAAAGGAACTTGAAAATGTTAAAAATATTAAAAATGGTAAAATAAAAATTAAAGATTGGGTAGCACACAACTGTTGATGTTCTTTTGACCTTTTTTTTTATATGTATACGATTTAAATGATAAAATTGTGGCAACTTATACTATATTGTGCAATGTCAGTATAATGTAATATTTAAAATTTACTGTTACATTTAAGATTAGTTTGTAAGTAGTATTAATAGTGTTATTTTCATTGTAAACAACCAGCCCGGCGAACAGGTAACTGCGTTTACCTCTGTCGGATTTACTTTAATGTATCTAAATTTACTGGTTCAATAAATAATAAATAAATATCATTAGTTTAAGGATATCACAGTGTGTTAGATTCTCTTGCTTAGCCATTTTTGTCAATTCGATTTTTTTTAATATGTAAATCTAATTTAATATCTTTAAATAATAAAAAAAAAAACAAAAGGAAAATCGAAGTATATGTAGTAACGGAGAATTATATATTTGTCTTATGTAATTAGTTTTAAATAAATAGTCGCCTTAGTGTAGTTAATGTTTGTGTGACAGTCTGTATGTATACCTATAAGTTGTAGATTTTAAGTGAGAAGAATGTTTAACAGATGTGTTTGTTTTCGAAGTAATGTTTAGGGTAAGCAGGTAGTTTTGGTATCCGTAGTTGAGGTAGAAATTAAGGGATAGTTTTTAAGACAGTTCTATTCAGGCAGTCGTTTAGGCAACTTAAATAAATTTCACTGTTATCGCATTTATAGTTAGTTTTAATAAATAAATTTTAAAAAGAAAAAGCGCGTTCACGTTTGATTGAGCCACGTACCCGCGATTGAACAACATTGTAAAAAATAAACTTTTACATATAATTGCTAAATAATATTCGAAATATACAAGGGAAATATACAGAGCTAATCATTAAGAAAAAAATTAACTGGGTCAGAACGAAAACAAAACATGACGATGGAATTTTGCTAACCTACTAAATTTGTATTTTATAATAAAGTGTAGGACAAGTAAAAAAATACATCTACGCTTGGTAAGTAAAAAATAACTGGATCGATTAAAAAAAAGTTTAATCAATTAGTGCCAATTAAATATTTATCTGAAAAACTAAAAATAATAATTCTAATAAATAGTAGATACTTTCAATTTTATGGAGAATCAATAAACAGTCTCCACCAAATGTCTGGTTATTTTATTTATTTTGTGCAAGTATCGAAAGGGCCTTCGCCAAATGTGTGACTATTTTATATGGTTATTACTTGTGCAGGGATCAAAAGGGCCTCCACCAAATGTGTAGTTATTATATTTAGTTAATACTTGCACAAGGATCGAGAGGGCCACCACCAATACGTAATACGACGTATTCCACCAATTGTGGCGGTGTTTTAAGAGGTTTCAACAAATATCGGGTTATTATTCGCCTGAGGGTTTGATTTTGGCAGATGGTTTAGACTCGATTGGCAAAGCAAGAGTGCACATGAACAGTCAACAACTAATTTGTTATTAATAATAATAATAAAATGATTAATATTAATTGAATAATATTTTATCCTTAATGTCATAATAATATAATATAACTTACCCCAGAACCCAGAGCAGACAATAGTATTCCGTCTTCAGACGGTGCGGACACTAACTTAGCGATCTGCGCTTGGTGACCCCTTTTATGGGGCCGTCACCTGCTTATTCCGCGGTTACAAAAAATTAGTTTGCGGAATAAGTAGGTGACATCGCTGCCGGGTGAATAAATATTTTCATACACCATATGCGACAGTTGCAAATTCAGTAAATGCCAGAGATTCTTAAAGAAGTGAAAAATAATTTCGGTAGACGTACCGAAGATTGCCTTCCAGCTCGCTGTTCTAATTTCGAACAGTTCTTGTAATACACTCGTGTGTGTATATATCACTCCTGGAACAGTTAAATCGTCGGTCCTAGTCGTTGAATAAGCGGTAGGTTACTGTTCTTTTTACGAAAGTCGACTAATAAGAGGCTCGCTTTCTTTTACGTCCGTCGATTGAACGGCTCAATTGTTTTGTTGCAGACATTTTCAATATTCAGATTGTAAGATATTCCTGTTTTCTTAAAAAAATCTTTGTCACTTAATTCCACCATTGAATTACTTACTGTTTAGGTGACACCCTCTAAGTACCGGTACGTTTTTCATTCATATCCAGTATACAGCATAGCGCGAACTCATTTTATTGGCATATTTCAGCAGGTAACCGTTTCGCTTTTATCCATATGTAAAAAATTAATCGCACACATAATTTAATGTATTTGTAGTTTACAGTATGTCTTCCTTTGTGAATAAATACAACTTAAGGTTAGTAAAAGCCGAATATATCGCGGGTCCTTTTATACTTTACTCTACGCTTAGTTGCAAAATGAAGTTCAATGCAAAATTTTATATCAAATTCTCTTGGTAGAGATGCATTACAGAGAATAAAACCCCTTACTTTGCAACGAAACAAATTGACCCTGTATATACGACAACGATTAATGGTAACATTTTATCGAGTATAGTAGAAGGACAAATAATTGAACTGATGGTAAGAACCATAAATAAATAATAAACCAATTTCCTGATAATTATCATTATGTTTACAACTCTAACAATGAAACCATCTTATAAAACTGAGCAACTAAGGCCGTCCGCACACGGAGCGTATCGTCATAGACGCGTATTAGACGCGCTGTACGGAACGTGTACGCTTTTGTGCTGCACACATGTATTTTAATGGAGAACCGTACACGAGGCATCAGCGGTAAGGAATCGTCAAAGCAGACAAGCTGTAAATCGCCAGGCGCACAACAGTGTCAGTCGCTTAGCTGCATACGCTTAAGAAGGGTGGTATTTAACTTTAAAATGGCCGACAATAAAATCGTGAAATTTGTGAAATTAATCGAAAAGTACCCCTGTTTGAACAAAAATACTTTACAGAAGTATTCCATAAAGGCTGTTACCGAAAAAATATGGGGACAAATATCCCGAAGTATAGATTGTACAGGTAATATTATTATTTCGACTGTATAGGTACCGGAACACCAATACCTCTTCTTCGTCGCTACACATCGTGTCAACTGCCATTCAATTTTTTAAATTTCATACGATACCCATACGTTTAATGTACACCTCATGTGCAGTTTTCTAGATGTATAGGAATCGTCGCTACAGGACGAATCTTGTACGCCTCTATGACGATACGCTCCGTGTACGGACGGCCTAAGAGGGTTTACAGGTAGAAAGGCAGGACCGTATTCAAACTGTTGAGTAATTCTAACTTGTAGCAAGGCAATATCACTGTAATGTTTAAAAAAGATGAAATAGATAAACACAATCAGGCAATTTAAAACATTACGGCGGTTGTTTATTGTCGTATTATTACACTGAAAATATATCCTACACTGATTGCACTATTTACAATTTTGTCTACACTTTCCGTAGAATCATTCTCACTTTCTTCTGACTCAGGCAGGCCTAAGTCTATAATGACATTCGAATGACAGAACTGCTGTCGATACTCATTTTCTTTACCAATTACATGGAGCACAGAATTTTTCCAATGATTTGGGGTGCAATTATTAAATTCATGTTTAATTAAAGAAATTTTTTTTTTCAGAAAATTTATGGGCTTTATTATTCCTGCTAATTCTTTGTTTAAGTTGACCCAAAATAAGTTCTATTGGGTTAAAAACGCAATGGTAAGGCGGTAACCGAAACACTAAATGTCCACTACTTTCCGTCAACATGTCGACGTAATATTGTTTTGGAAATTCTTTTGTTTTGAGAACTTCCAATAACTGTTTTTTAGTGTAAAAATCTTCGAAGTACATGTCATTTTCAATTAAGAAATTTGCAATGTCGTTCTTTTTACTGCTGGAATTTGGAATTTTATGCAATTGCTGGGAATGGTAATTGGCGTTGTCCATTACGACGACGCACCTTGATGGAAGAGCTGGCAATAAAGAACCAGTTTTGAACCAGTACTCGAAAAGTTGTGAAGACATATCTTCATGTTAATCCAGTTTTGAATTGGATATATTTTTACAGGATATTAGACATTCTCCGATCCATCCATTACTGGATCCAGCATGTAAAATTATAATTCTTTTGCCTTTTGAGACAGGGGTGTCGAGAGCACAATTTTTTGATTTATCATCCCATCCTCTTTTGATGACATCGTGGGTGTCATACCAAGTTTCATCAAGGTAGCCAATGAAACGGTTTTCGTTCCTATATAAATACTCTTTTCTTAGTTCTTGAAGCCTTTTGGATTCCATGATAATTTGTCTTTTATTTAAAAGCTGCACCTTAAATCCAACTTTTTTTAAAAATCTCCCTAAAGATTTTTCGCAACAACGCAAATCTATTTATTTTTCATCTAGAACCTTTTTTAAAGATGACAAAGTAGGCACTGTATTATTTTCATACATTTAGTATGTAATGGTCTTCTGGACTTTTTGAAGCGTCGAATAAATTGGAGAACTGATTTTCTTTTATTTCACTTTATTTTAATTAATAACAGCACTTAAAAATACAATTAACTTATATTATTTTCTTGTAGGACTTGTAGAAGAATTAGTAAGTAATTAGATATAGAAAATGAATTAGAATTGAGATGGTAACGTTGTCGATAGTGGTTTTGATTAACTTTTAAATTATTCTGTTCTCCTGACCATCGATCAAGAGATTATATTAACTTGTATTATGACGTATTGATAAAAGTCCAGTTTGTACTTCTATTAATCGGACTTCTATTGTTTACTATTCTCAAGAGAAATCGTTTGTTATCAAATTGTAATACAAATATTCAGAAGAAGAACAACTATTGATTTTACTAAATAATTAATTTCTCTTGTGTCTATAAAGATAACTAATGACTAACATCCTCTAAAATGTTTACAAACTAATTACAAATTTAAAACCAATTTTAATATACAGAGTGTTATAAAAAAAATAATATTATAAAGAGTAGGTAGGTACATTACACCTCCCCCCTTAAGAAACTGGAAGATCAAGGTGCATCTTTCAGTTTAGCAATCCTTGCGCTTCTACGCAAAGGTACTTCGACATCGTTTTCAAAATTATCCAAATTTGTTTCATCAAGTTCTATTGAAATTGATTTTGTTTCATTTTTCCTTTTATACAAATTTAAAGTAAGACAATTGGTAAAATTAGTACATCTAGAATGAGTGTCATGATTTTCCTTATAATTTCTTCTACATCTACGTTTTAATCTAACTAACAATCTATAGACTAAATATACAAAAAATATTTTAACAATAGCAAAAAGAATATACATAAAATAACCACTTGAAGTTAGCCTAGAATAAAAAGGTTCCCGATAAAGAACGTCTTCTGCCGATTTGCTTATTTGATCAAGTTTGAGACTTGCAATGTTGAGACTTTCTCTGTCTAACTTATTTGATTGAAAAGGTAAAATTTTAATATTCTCAGTTTTATTAAATTTTTCTTTTAAACAACAATCTGTGTCATGAAGATCAAATTCGGGAATGAAAGATTGATATTCACTAGAGTATGAAGGGTTATTTGCTATCAAGATTGTATTACTTGTATATAATTTACATTGTTTGCTTAATGAAATTATACCTGAGTTTGAGAGATAAATCGACGTTGGTAAATGATTTTTGCAAGTTAGTGTAACATCGGTAGTTTTTGGTAAAATATATAACCACTTGTTGTTTTCATGTAACTTATGCCATATTTCTGAATTTAGCGACGTGATTCTAGTGTCACAACCTTCAGGTAACTTATTTAATTTTTGCAACAATTCTGTTTCACAAATAGGTCTACCGTAGACTGAATAGATCGCTTGATTTGAGGGACAAATATAATTTTGATTGCTTAATTTTTTACACATATCTAAATTTTCAGGTAATGCATAATTAATCTTGCTTTCTGATACTGCAAGATATTTGATACTTGGATAAATGAATACGTGATTAGAGTCTTGCAGTTTAACTAATAAAGGTATTAAATGATATAAATTAAAATAGTTTTGATTAACCAAAGGGTTAGATATAACAAAAACTAATCTATTTCCGGTAAAGAACACTTTTAGTTCGACCAGGGACAATAATTCGTGAGCATTTTTAATTTCAATTGAAATTGGGTAAGTCGAATGAGTAGGTAGGAAAGGAAGGGTTTTAGATAATTCAGTAATATATTGTTCAGGTGTAATAATAGTTGGATGTAAAAGATTTGTTTTAGCAAGCATAACTGCACTGATCAAAGTTGAATATTCGTTATATAATTCTGAGGTTAAAAGAATTAAAAGTCTTAAATGTTCTTCGATTGACTGTTTCATTTGGAGATTAAAATAATTTTTATTTAATTCGCGAGAATAATTATGAAGTGTTTCAAAATTTTGAGCAAATATCTTTTCATTGACTTCCAAATTAGTAATTGTATTATTAAAATTTATTATTGTTGACTTGACAACTTGGGCTTGTTCTTTTATAAGCTTAGAAAATTCTTTTCCGTCATTGGTTACAGCGTGAATAGCAGCATCATAATATTCAGCATCACTTTGGTCTAATGTTCCGAATATCGTTTTAAATACAGTTCCAATACCATTGAACCACGCACGTTTAACCCTTTTGTTTTGATTTAATATTTCATGTAGAATTACATCTTTTGATTGTAACTGAGGAATTTTTTGAGCAAGGATTTTCAAGGAATTTTGGCATAAGGAAAAGTTATGATAGGGTTGTAATTGACATAAATTACTAGTTTTAAAATAAGTGTTTTCAATGAGTGCTAGTTTATCTTTCAAAATATCGATATTTAAATATGTGATAAGATTCCAATGGTCTTCCATAAAACGTAATTTACTTATGTGCTCATAATAGATTCCAGATGAATTTGGAATTTCTGTGATGTTATAAAAATTGTTTGCTGAAAGTTGTCCTATTGGGACCCTGTAACAAAAGCTTGCTTAAGTCGATTTACATGTATTACGGTTTTCTTATTGTTTATTAATACTGTATAATTAACTGGAGAATTTACTTCAACAATCTTGTAAGGACCATTATAAGTTGGTGTAAGCTTTTTTGATTTACCTATTTTATTCTGTTCGTTTCGAACAAAAACCATATCGCCTATACTAAAATTAACGCTATTTACTTTCTTGTCGTAATATCTTTTATTGGTTTCCTTTGTTTTTATAGAGTGTTCTCTAGCTAGTTGATTGCTTTTTTGTATTTTAAGTTTCAATTCGTCTAGGTAATCGTTATAGGTGTATTTAAATTCAGGTGGTTTCAATAGACTTGAAGGGATCGTTGCTTTAAATCCAAATATTAACTCATGGGGTGTGAATTTTGTGGAAGTATGGATAGTAGTGTTATAGGAGAACATCGCAAAATCTAACCAATCGTCCCAATCAGTTTGATCGGCCTTAACGTAGTGTCTCAAATATTCCGCTAGTGTCGCGTGACTCCTTTCTAGCGCGCCGTTAGTTTGTGGATGATAAGCAGAACTATGAATTTGTTTGATTTTGAATAATTTAGCAACCTCCTTTAATAATTTTGACGTAAAGTCTTTTCCTTGATCGGTTAATATTGATTCGGGGCTACCAAATTTACAAATGAAACTGTGAACAAGAGTTTTAGCAATAGTATTGGCATCATGATTGGGTATGCCATAAGCCTGTGAAAATTTGGTTAGATCGTCTTGTAAGGTTAAAATGTATTTGTTACCCCTTTCGGTAAGAGTTAGAGGACCCACGATATCTAAAAAGATTTTTTGAAAAGGTTTGTCTGATGTGGTGGTAATTTCCATTGGATTTTTGATTTTATGTCTGACTAGTTTGTTACGTTGACAATCTTCACAATACTTAATAAAGTTTTTTATATCTCTCTTCATATTATGCCAACGATAGTTTTGCTTAATTCTTTGGTATGTCCTATGAAAACCCGAGTGACCCGATGTAGGGTTGAGATGGTTTTCTTTTAAAATTTCGTTTATTTCATCCTGATTAGGTTGAACTAGAGTGTTATGATAAATGACTATTTCGATCCTCGTTTTACGAAATATATACCTTAAAATTGATCGAACCTTGTTCCAATGGAGTCGATCGAAACCATCCCCTAACCTAGGTAAAGCTATCCTATTACATTTATTATTATCTAAAATAGTTTTTAATTTATTAATTAGGGCGAACATATTTTCATAATTTACCTTATCCCAGTAGTTTTCTTTATTAATGAGATAATGGACGTTTTGATTTTCATTAACCTTAACAGAATAAATACTGTTAACTTCAATATTTTGAGATTTTAAATTGTCTAAATGATCAGGGAAACGATTAAAAATGTTCTTTTGGGTGTTATTTACAGCCTCTAAATCTAAAGCTATCGTAATTGCAATATCGGTTTTAGCGGAACAAATATTCTCATTGATTTCATTTAGATTATTACAGGTAATTAAAGTTGTTTTGTATTTTTTTAAGAATTTTGAATAAGTTTCATCTTCATCTTGACAATTGGAAATGTTATTGATTTGAACAAAATTTTCCTCATCTAACTTAATCCTACTAAGAGCATCAGCGTTTTGGTTTATTTTTCCCGGTTTATATAAGATTTCGAAGTCATATTCCTCTAGTAACAAACGCCATCTAACTAATCTCGAACCTGGATCTTTTACGTTAAACAGCCATTTCAGTGACCTGTGATCCGAAAATACTTTGAAATGTCGACCGTAAAGGTATGGCCTGAAGTGTTTTACACTCCATACTATCGCCAACGATTCACGTTCCGTAACTGAATAGTTACTTTCAGCTCGGTTCAAAGTCCTGCTAGCATATGCTATAGGAAGATCATTCGGGGGATCACCCTGTGATAATATTGACCCTATTGCAAAGTTACTGGCATCGGCAGTAAGTATGAAGGTCTTGGAAAAATCAGGATATTGAAGTAGCGGTTCTGTACATAACATATTTTTTAGAGTTTCAAAAGATTCTTGTTGTGTGCTTGTCCAATTAAAGGGTGTGTTCTTTTTTAATAATTTTGTTAATGGTTGCGAGAACTGACTGAAGTTTTTAATAAAGCGTCGGTAATATCCGGCCAAACCAAGGAAGGATTTGATATCGGAAGGACATTTAGGTACAGGGAAATTCTTTACAGCAATTACCTTTTTGGGATCTGGTTTAACGCCTTCTTCAGTTATTAAATGACTAAGGTACATAACTTCATGTCTAAGGAATTCACATTTATCAACCTGCAATTTAAGGTTAAATTCGGAAAGTTTTTTAAATAATTTTTGGAATTTGGTATTATGATTTTGTAAAGTATCTGCGTGAACAACAATATCATCCAAATAGACAAAGCTTTTTAGTTCATTTAACCCGGAGAGCACCGTATTCATTAAACGTTGAAATGTAGCAGGTGAATTCTTTAGTCCGAAAGGCATTCGGTTAAAACAATAGTGACCTGAAGGGACGGAAAACGCGGTTTTATCTCTATCGTTAGGATGCATCTGTATCTGGTGAAACCCAGAAGCTAAATCGATGGTAGAAAAAAATTTTGAGTGTCCTAACTGGTCCAAAATTTCTGTAATATTAGGTAAAGGATAACTATCACCTACCGTTATAGAGTTTAATTTGCGGTAGTCGATTACTACTCGCCATTTCTTTTTTCCTGAATAATCCATCTTTTTGGGAACTACCCAAACGGGACTATTCCAAGGGGAATTTGATGGTTCAATAATTTTTTGATCTAACATTTTACTTATTTGTCTGTCGACCTCTTCTTTTAACGCTTCGGGATATCGGTATGGTTTAGTGTTTATAGGTATTTGACTAGTGGTATGAATTTCGTGCATTACTGCGCTCGCAAATGTTAATTGATCACCTTCTAGGAAAAATAAGTCATTAAATTCGCAACATAAATCCGTGATTGATTGTTTTTCTTCTTCATTCATATGTGAAGTGCGGAGGGCCTTTTTTATTTGTTCGAGTCGGTTAGATCTAGAATTAGATGATTCTACTTCAATTTTATTTATTTGGCTTTCATTTTTTATTTCAGGAGTTGGTAAAGGTTCTAAATTTACACTAACATTTTCTAATTTAACAGAGTAATCGTTTGTGTTCAAAATAGTCGTAATAAAGGTGTTATCAGGCTGAACTTTCACTAAACTGTTACCTAAAAAGACTCCATTTTGAATTTCTTGAGAACTTATTATACCTTCTTTTATTGATGTATTTACTGTTTTTATTCTTACACATTTTTCGCTACGAGCTTCAACTTCATAAACGTTTTTATTTAAAGGATTTGGGATTTCATTTTCAAAATTAGTATCAGAATTGGAGTAGGAGTTAGAACTAGAATTAGAATTAGGAGAAATAGGGCGTCTTTGAACTTGTATTGGCAATTTATTTTGTTCAAAAATTAGTAAATCATTTTGATAGTCAAGTTGCATTTCAAATTTTTTTAAAAGATCATTTCCTATTATACCATCACAATCGATTGGGAATGAGTCAGGGACGGAATGGAATACATGAGTTAGTATTTTATCACCGAAAATTATGTCGATCTCTGAATAACAAAGAGTTTTATAAGGATTTTGAACGTTGTCGATGCCTTTAAGTGTAACTTTATTGTTTTCGAAACACGGAGTGTCACCTTTTAGAACACAAAGTTTTACTAGAGAAATATCGGCACCAGTATCGATTAAAAATTTTGAATTTGGATTTATTAATTGTTTAGTTTTTAAATTTATGAAAGAGACGATTGATTCCAGGTTAATTAAAGTGATATTGGTTACTGATGGTTTGGAGTGTTCGGAGGAATACGTTTTGATTCGGCCTGTAAGGTTTGGGCAACTCTCGTCCCGGCCGTCTGACAAGACGCCTGAGCGTTTAAAGAATTATTATTACGGGACTGGGAATTACTAGGACCAGGATTGTTTACTCTATTCGAATTATCCCGCATTCTATTATTGTACTCTCTTTTCCTGCATTCATTTATCAAGTGCCCAACATTCTTACAGTAAGCACAAGTTTTATTTTGAAATGATTTAGTTTGAGGATATCTTGAATTGTTTTGGAAATATTTATTGTTGTTTTGAGAAGATGAATGATTTGACCTTTGTGAATCAGAATTTTGAATATGTCTAACATTATGTTGTCTTTGATTGTTATTTTTATTGAAATGACAATTAAAACTAGAGTGACCACTTTTATTGCAAAAGGTACATAATCTGGCAGTGTTATTATGAACATTTTGATATTTTTGAATTTCTACACGGGATTTCTGTTCCTGTTCTTCATTAAGAGCAAACGCTATTGCATCCTCCAGAGATTCAGGTTTTAAGGATTTTACGATTAAAGAAAGATTATTTTGCAATCCTGTAATGAATACGTTCAATGCTTGATTTTTTAAAAGATTTACGCACGCCTCTCTAGCTTCTTTAGACAGATTATGATCTAGCGAATTTATTAACTTGATATAGCAATTCTCAACCTTGTTCGCATAAGACATTACATTTTCATTCGCATTTTGTTTGCAACTATTTAATTCTAATTGCCATTGACTGACAGTTCGCTTTTCAGAATAAGCATCTAAGAGGTGATTTTTTAATGTAATCCAATTATCAAAAGTCCTATTTCTGATTAATGCCCTAGCATTGTCTGTTAATTTAGTTTCTATTATTGCAAAAAGAATACTTTTATACTCCGGTTTTATTAAAGATACAGCCTTATCGCAATTATCAATGAACTCATATAGTTTTGATTTAGAACCGTCAAACTTTACAAGCATTTTTTCGGCTAATTCCAAAGATATGCGTACCTGACTAGGAGTAGTAGTTTCACTGTTAGCAGGCATTTCGGAGGTCGTAGGTAATTCAGGATACAAATTTGGCATCACAAAATATGGAAACAGAATTAGTACTCACAGTAGTAGAGCATACGTTATCAGCATTCTCCTTCGGCTTTCCAGAATTCCACTTGAGCCTCTTTCGGTCAATTTATTTGGGTTGACCACGGCTGTTTCTCTTTTTCCGTAGTTGTGAAAAATCTTGTAGCAGTCACCAGAAGCAAGAGGGTACCTTCCCACAATCCACAGATGTCCGGGTTGCCAAAGGTGTTGTTCTTCGGTGTCCACGACTTCGCAACTCTTGAATCCCACTCCTGACACCAATTATTTTCTTGTAATGGTCTTCTGGACTTTTTGAAGCGTCGAATAAATTGGAGAACTGATTTTCTTTTATTTCACTTTATTTTAATTAATAACAGCACTTAAAAATACAATTAACTTATATTATTTTCTTGTAGGACTTGTAGAAGAATTAGTAAGTAATTAGATATAGAAAATGAATTAGAATTGAGATGGTAACGTTGTCGATAGTGGTTTTGATTAACTTTTAAATTATTCTGTTCTCCTGACCATCGATCAAGAGATTATATTAACTTGTATTATGACGTATTGATAAAAGTCCAGTTTGTACTTCTATTAATCGGACTTCTATTGTTTACTATTCTCAAGAGAAATCGTTTGTTATCAAATTGTAATACAAATATTCAGAAGAAGAACAACTATTGATTTTACTAAATAATTAATTTCTCTTGTGTCTATAAAGATAACTAATGACTAACATCCTCTAAAATGTTTACAAACTAATTACAAATTTAAAACCAATTTTAATATACAGTGTTATAAAAAAAATAATATTATAAAGAGTAGGTAGGTACATTACAAGTAAATGCTTTGGCGAATAATTTCTGGGTTTGAAGAATTAATTTTTCTTGATACTCCTACATCTTTTCGTTTTTTTCGTCCAGGTATTTCTATACCATTTTTAATAATTCAGTAAACTGTTGTTCGGGACACTAGTCAAAATAGAAGTTTTTCTTATTAAATGGGCTTTATCTCTAAGCCCATTATAAACATTAAAAACAATCCGTTTCGCATCTTCGGTTAAGTGTATTGTTTTACGTAGTGTAACATTTTCTTCCTCTTCAAATTCAGTATCGCTGTTGTAAATATTATCATCAGATAAATAATCATCTTCATAGTTTGGTCTAGGCGTACTTTCCCAAGGTCTGAACATTTAAAAACACCGATACGAAATTCAAATTTAAAACGCGTTCTAAAATTTTAAACTTCAAATAAATGTAAAATAAGGAACCGAATTTATATCCTAATTTATCATTTTTGATAAACCAATCAGAAAAGTGCAATTTGAAAGAACGAAATATTTGCGAAAGACTAATAATAATGAGTTTTTAATGTGTTTAGTAGGTATAATGATGTCTATATTATTATGAACAACACATTAAATTAAATTTAATTCTGTATTCATATGAGTAATATTTTTGTAATTATTATATACTTAGTATAGATTATTACTAAATTATTGTTGAATTTGAAAATCAAATTGAAATCATATTTGGAAATACTAAGTCTTTATTATGCACCATAGTTTAAATACGGCCCTTATTGATTATAAATTACCCCAAGCTGTGGCAGGTAATTTAAACGATTTGATTTTTATTTATGGTTCTTCCCATCAGTTCAATTATTTGTCCTTCTACTATAACAAATGACCCTTGAGATTAACAGATATAACTTTTCAGTATATCAAAGAGTAATTTTCATGACAATCAAAAATTAACACATTTATATATTTGTAGGCCACTACAGTATTTATTTATAAATTATCCTTGAAAAGTTTATGTGTGGTGTAATTTTTAATTGCTAATATCAATATTTCATTGTTAATAACACTAGTTTATTGTTTTTAAAGATACTTAATTGTTAATAATAAGATTTAATTATTAGTTTTAATTATGAACCTCGTAATAATAGTACAGAAGAATAAATAGAATCGAAGTCGATATCATTTTCTATTAGCGCGATATCAGTTAGGAAAAAATTTACAATACAATAACATCCCTATAGACTGCGAAGTTAAAAAAAATATACTCCTTAAACAACTATTTTAAATAAATCTACATAAATCGTTCTTCAGTGTGATTAAGATTATTTTTCGGTTCGTCGCAGAGATTACGTAATACTCTAATTTTGTTATAGGATAATTGTGCATATTCTGTAAATTTGCCCATAAGAAAATTATCGTTCGAATTGTGTCAATTATATAGTAGATCTGTGCAAAAGAAATATTAGATAAATGAAATTAACGGGAAAAAATATTGAGTTTGTAAAAACATACAGTCACATAAAAATGGACTTTTCGCAACTGTTACTTTTTCTAATTAATCTAAAAACAACATTCTCAAATCTGGTGAACATCAGATAATATAGAATAAATCTAATACGGAGATTTGTTCTTTGATCTGTTCTCATATAGGGTTGCGCAAGGGCTTTTATGGTGAGAAAACTTACATTTATAAACAGAAGTATGGACCAAAAATTTTGCGGTAACATTCTAAAGTGAATCCTCATCCAAATGCATCTACAATGGGTTTCAATAATTATTGGAAATTCTGCAAGATAACCACCCGAAACATAAAGCGTGGAATTCCAAAGAGTGGATCTTATTACACTCCAGAATACCTTCTAAATTCTATATTAGTGTTATAGGACATGCGGGGTATCAAATCAACCAATTTCAAATAAAGCACAAAATAAGAATAGCACCCTCGTGAACGTGACATGCATCGTACATTTCATATGATCTGCTTATACGTATATTAAAACTAGTTGATTCTATGCCGCAGGGATTCCAACATACTGTGGGTGGACCAACTGATATTAAAAAAAATGTAATTATTATTTTTTCAATTCTCATTTATTAATTTGTAAAGTGTACGAATTCTGTTTTGTTTCTTATTTGTACACCTGACGTAAAAAAATTCTGTTATTGAGAATTCATGTTTTAAAAAAAATAGTCATAAGTTAATTCAGTGGTATTTTTCAAATAAACCAAATAAAAGAAAGTATAGTTAATAGATTGTGTCCCACTCATTGTGAAACATGATGAATACTTTGTTGATGAATATAGAAACACGTTGAGTTTAGTTTCACAAATATTTTTATTAAAAACATTACAAATTTGTTTCGGCATTTACGCCATTATTCAAAAGTAAGTTGTTTCTGTATTGAAGGTAGAATCGTTGGTTATCTCTATTTATACAATTTATACCTGCAAGTTTGTAGGCAGGTCGGGTCGTTTGGAAATTCCCGTCATAATCAGGGGTGAACCATTTGTTATGAGCTCCGTTTGATTGTACAATAGTATAATTGTTCGCAATTGATCTTTTTAAAAGTGTAAGTTTTTTGCCTTTTGGAGCTAAATGTAAAATTTCCATATTGTCCGTATTTATACTGTGACTGAGACTAATACAATGTTCGGCAATGCCTGTTGTTATTTTGTTCTTTCCAATTGCGTACAAATGCTCTTTTTGTCTTATTTTAATGGCTCTTCCTGATTGGCCGATATAAAAGGCGTCACACATCTTACAATTAATTTTGTAGACACCGCTTTTGTCTAGAGGATCTATTTTAGTTTTATCGTTGACAAGTAGAGTTCCTAAATTTGTTTTGTTGGTTTGTATTGGTTGACGACCTATTTTCTTTAAATTGTTACAAATTTTGTTGCTAACGGTGTTTACAAAATTAATTGAACAGTATTTGATGTTGTTATTTTGTTCTATATTAGTACGATTATACAGTACAGATCTAACTTTTAACCGTTCTTTACGTCTTACAATCTTATCAATGAAATTGAAGTTGTATCCGTTGTTAATAGCAATCGTTTTGATTGTGTGAATTCCTTTTTTAAAATTTTGTTTTGACAAAGGAATGCTTATCAGTCTGTGTATGAAGCTATTGAAAGAGGCAAATTTAATGTTAAATGATTGATTGGATGAAAAGGGAATTACTGTATCTGTAGTAGACGGTTTCCTGTAGATGTCGAATGTTATTGTGTTATTATTACTTCTTATGACTTTTAAATCGAGAAAATTGAGACTATTGTTGTCTTCTACTTCTGTCGTGAACTGTATTTTTGATATTTAATGAGTTTAACTGATCTAAAAATAAAGAAAGTTGTCTGTTGGTTCCTTTCCAGATACATCGACATATCTGCACCAGAATAAAACAGATTTTGAATAGATTATTTTCTAAATCTGACATGAAGAGTAGTGGTGATACTGGGGAACCCATAGGTAAACCGTCCTTTAGGTGAAAAACTTATTTTGTAATTTAAAATAATGCTGTTCTAAGCATATGGGTATGAATTTGTAAGAGGTCCATTTTTTGATTGGCGTTAATATTTTCTTTGTTTTCTAAATAATTTTCTATAATGTTATAAAGTTTATTAACCGGAATAGACGTAAACAAGCTTCTAACATCAAATGATACAAATTTCGTGTTGTTCGGTAGCTGAATGTTTTTTTAGTTTATTTCAAATTCGAGAGAATTCTTAACACTAAATTTTGAAGAGCAGACTAAGTTAGCTTGGAGAATATTATTTACGTATTTGCATAATTTATAGCTGGGAGCATTTATGCATGACACAATAGGTCTTATACAATCAACTTCCCATCTACCGTATGGTGTAGGGATTTTCATTTTAGTATTTTATGTAATATATACAAATGAACTCCACATTTTTTTGTCACTTGTCATTTCTTTTGCTTCTGACCACGTTTTTCCTTTTCTATTTAATATTTTTCCTATTGTCTTATCCCATGTTTCATGCGGTCGACTCCTTCTTCTTGTTTCTAACACTTTTGCTTGCCATATTCTTTTAACTGTTCTGTCATTCTTCATCCTATGTAGATGTCCCCACCAGCTGAGTTGTCTCTTTTCTATGAAGTCAGTCAGTCGGTTTATTTCCAGTTCTTCTCTTATTTGGCTACTACGGATTCAGTCTTTCAGCGTAATACCTTTTATCCTTCTTAGGTATTTCATTTCCATTGCTTCTAGTCTTCTTTTCATTTTATTTGTTAATACCCAAGTTTCGCAGCCATATGTCAGTACAGGTCTATAAATTACCTTATTTACCTTTATTTTGGTACTCTGGGATATTTCTTTCTTATTGATGAAGGTCTTGTTTATTGAGTAATATAATTTATTGCTTTTTTCTATTCTTTCTGTTATATCGATTTCTTGTTTTCCCATTTCGTCTATTGTTACACCTAAATAATTGAACTGTTACACCTAAATAATTGAACTGTTGCACCTGTTCAACCAATATTCCATCAAGTTCTATTTGTATTTGCTGTTTTTCATTAGTTACTACCATTAATTTGTTTTTGTCCACATTTATTTTCATGCCAAATTCTTTTAGTGTTTCATTCCAAATTTTCAGGTTTGTTTGTAAGCCACTTTCACTTCCAGCCATAATTACAACATCATCAGCAAAAGCACATTCGGAAATGAACACTGATTGTAGATGTCTATAACCCATATGTAGCTTTTTAATTCCGTTTTGGCATTTTTTCATTATATCATCCATAAATATTGTGAAAAGTACTGGACTCATAACTCCTCCTTGTCTTAACCCTTCTTTTGTTATAAATTCTTCTGATTGGCTATTATGACTAATTACGTAGTTTCTGTTGTGTTTGTATAAGCTTTCTTTTGCTTTTCTTAATTTTGGATCTACTCCTCTATTTTTCAAGCTTTTCCATATTCTCTCTCGTGGTACTTTGTCGAACGGTTTCTCTAAATCTATAAATGCCAAAAATGCTTTCTTATTTACTTCTTGTATTTTGGCCGTTATTTGTTTAATCGTAAATATATGATCTTGTACGCTACGCCCTTTACGAAATCCACACTGTGCTTCTGATAATATCGGTTCTACAATTTTTCTTAATTTGTTTTCCAGGATTTGTTCGTAAATTATTAGTGGTACACTTAGCAGTGTTATTCCTCTGTAGTTATTACATTGCTTGCTGTCCCCTTTTTTATATATTGGTATTATTTGGCCTATTTCCCTGTCTTTCGGTATTTTTTCTTCTTGCCAGATCTTGTTGTACAATATCAGTAACATGTCTTTACCATTTTCTCCCATTTTCTTAATCATTTCCGCTGTTATTTTGTCGTGTCCTGATGCTTTACCGTTCTTCAGTTTTCTAAGAGCTTCATTCATCTCTTCTTCTGTTATATTGATTTCCTGTTCATTCATTTGATTCTTCCTCATTTCTGTCTTTTCGTTTGCATTGTCATCTTGGTTTCCTATATTGTCGATTCCTTGTCCACCTAATAGTTCTTGAAAGTGTTCTTTCCATCTTGGCAGTATATCATTTGTGTTGGTAAGTATTTTTCCTGTACTACTTTTTATTGTCTGTGTTGCTTTCAGTTTTTTATTTCTCAGCTTTTTTAACACATTGTAAAAGAGTTTCTGATTTTCTTTACTGTTAGTTTCTAATTTTTCACCAAATTCTTTCCATGATTTTTCTTTCGCTTCATTTATCATTTGTTTCACCTTTATTCTTTGTTAGTTTATATTCTTCATATTTATTTTGTGCTTTATTTGTTAAATATTTCTGCCATAATTGTTTTTTCAGTTTCACTTCTTCTCTTATTGTTTAATTCCGCCAAGCTGTTCTTTTATTACTTTTACCTATTATATTGGTTCCACAAGCTTCTTTCGTCGCATTTATTATTAATGCCTTTGCATTTTCCCGCATTTCTTCTGCTGTCATTTTCGTCCATTGCCATTTTATATGTTGTATTTTATTTCTTACTATTATTTCATATTTCCTGGTTACTTTTTCATCTTGTAGTCTGTATGTTTTTATAACTTCTTTTTTAGTTGTTCTTTCTATATTTCTTTCTTCTTGGACCGTATTTATTGTTTTTATTTTACCTAGGACCCTAGGAGTAAAAAATGATCACTGTAGATTTCGGCACCTCTTCTTACTCTAACGTCCTTCACTGCTTTTCTATCTTCTTTTTCAACTAATATGTTGTCTATTATTGATCTTTATGCTTATAGAATGTATTAGTTACTATAAGATTATTTACTGTACAGTAGTCGATTAGTCTGTCACCGTTGTTATTTCTGCCTACTTCTCCATATTTTCCTATTACTGATTCCCCTTTGTTTTTTCGTATACCCACTCTATTGTTGAAGTCTCCAGCCACAATAATTTTCCCTTTACTTGTTTCTGTAACTAATGAAAGATCGTTCCAGAATTTATCTTTCATTTCTTTTGTCTCATTTTCGTTTGGACCATAAACAGCTATCAGCGTGATCATTTCTGTGTTAATCATAAATTCTAGCGTTAGTATTCTTTCTGTCCATCCCTTCCAATTTGTGATATTTCTTATATGTTTCCTGTTTATTATACATCCTACCCCCTCTGCTGCTCTACTATTTTCGGATACCCCAGGATATATTAGTAAATGGCCCTCACTTAGTTGCACTTCCCCTTGTCCTCTTTTCTTTGTTTCCGCTATTACCAATATAATATGTCTATTCCTATATTGTTTATTTCATAGATGATTTCATTTTCTTTTCCATTAAAGCTCCTGTAACCACCCGTACCCGGGTGTTACAATAATTTAAATAAATTACTTTTGTTTATTTATTTAACAGGCAATTTTACCTGATGACGTCATTTCTTTTAAACTAAACTACCGGTATTTAATTTATTTTATCGTAATTTTTGTTTTTGTTCAGTTCTAATTTATTCATTGAAGTATTTAATTAATTTGTACTTTCCTGTTTCAAAGTGGTAAATAGTTTTCCTGTATATAATAGTTTCATTTGAGAAATTTTAATCTTGAATATCAACTAAATTAAAGTAAGGATGTCAATGCAAACTAAATAAATTTTAAAATAATTTTTGTACCTAATGAGTGAAAGAAAATTTAAAACTTCGTAAAAGCGAGCATTTTAACATCGACTTAGCGACCAGGAATGTCTCGTCTAGACACACATATCCGGTCGGCCACAAGTGAGAGAGACAGGTTTCATAGGTTGTCCATGTATAGAAGTGAGTTAGGTATATTATTTCACCCCTGAGTCAGTTCGTAGGTTGGAATGTAGTAAAGGGGAGACCACGCGGTATGCAAACTACGTTGGAAAGAACGAGTGAACTAGCTTGATCTAGGTAAGCAAGAGAGACAGGAATTTCTGAATATGCGCGCTTGAACCCCGCGACACGCAGACTCGCGCGGTGGAAAGGGTAGAATTTTGGTATAAAAGGCTGCGGGTTTCTACAGGATTTCATAGGGAGTTTGGTCATTGTGGCTCTCTATCTTTGCTGGATTTGGCTGCTGGTGAGATCCGGTCATTTATTGGCCTAGCTCGTCCTTCAGTAAAAGAGGTCCTTGGGCAAATTTGAACGCTCGCTTGATTCTTCTGTTGGTGAGATCCGGTCATTTATTGGCCTAGCACGTCCCTCAGTACATGAGGTCAATAAGTGTAGTCGCAGTGATTGAACTCGTTGACGAGTGTTAAGACTGCCATTGTGCGGTCCATCAAGATCTGGTTTTGGTCCGTCCCTGTAAATTGGTTGTCCCGCCGCTGTACCTGTCGCTGACTACGTTACCAACCCCGAGTCTCTGTCTCCGCCGTCACTGCCACGTCCGAGTGACTGCCACTGCCACCACGGCTACGCCGAGAGTCTGCCACCGCTGCCCCTGCTGTCCTGAGGTTGACCCCTGACCCGTCTTCCCGTGCTGTCGCCGTCCGGTCCACCCTGTCTGTACGTGAGAGGCCCTAGAGTTGTCCGTCTACGTACCTATGTCCATTCACCCCGAGGTTGACGACATTCAGAGCGAAGGTGCGTGTAAACCACTGACCCATAGATGTGTCGGTGTAACTTGATACTTTTCACTGTCGGTCTTAGTTATAATCCCTCCTTAAATCACTCTTGACTTTTGCTTTGACATTGCTACCATTGCTTATAATTTACGATTTAGGTTAAATTATGGTTCTCTTTAGATCTTTACATTCTAGGTATAAAATTTTAATTCATTTTAGATTAACACTGGTTTTTAATTCAATTATTATAATGTTTCAATTTCCTTTATATTCTTAGGTATATTAAAAAATCTTGTACATACTGTAGTCCATCCTGGACCATGTTCACTTTTGTTCACAGATCCCTGTACCGCTACTTGGCATTCAGTAGGTAACAACAAGCACTTTCATTTGGTTTAATCAATAATTATCTTAAGGGTTTGACCAGTTGTTTTCGAATGGGTTCCTAATAACGTTGGTATGTTTACCACAAAATTTAGTAAACGTAGATATAACTAAGTCTACCTGAGGTACGAACTGTACGCAGGGGTTTAGAAGTAACACTCTCGTTTACACTCTGATTAATCCAGCTGAACGTGTAGCTATCGTATTAACATATTTGGCGGTATCTATTCTTTCAGTTGAAGGTATCTGTTTTGGTTTGATTTTTGAACCACTAACACTGTTTAAGCATCTCAAGGTTTTGACTTGGTAACAGGTGCGAAGTAAAATATCACAATTATAGTTTTGTCTAAATTAAGGCGAAACTCTCTATTGAAGAAACCTTATTCCGAGAGAAGATAGTCGAGTAAGTTGACATATACTGTTGTTCTGAACTGTCATAAAATAGAGGCTATGTCCACTAAGCGTGGCGTGTCTCGACCAACCTTACAAAATAGAGGCTATGTTCACTACGGTGTCGTGTCTCGCCAAAACCAATAGAGGCTATGTTCACTACGGTGTCGTGTCTCGCCAAAACCAATGGAGGCTATGTTCACTACGGTGTCGTGTCTCGCCAAACCAATAGAGGCTATGTTCACTACGGTGTCGTGTCTCGCCAAACAAATAAAAGGTTTCGTGGTTACCAGGTGTACCCGATACCTTCCCCCCACCCCAAACAAACTATATATATTATTACCGTGCAAATGACTACTTCAAACAACAGATATTTGAACATGGCCTACCAAGGTAGCCCATGGACTTACAGCAGTTGTGATTATAATCACAGTTATAGTTACGATTTGCACAACTTATCTTCTCCCAGTTCAACACGAACATGCTAGAGTTTTGCCTGCCACCATTTGTTGGTGCACGGTGTTGACGAAGTTCGGATTGTGCTCCAACCCCTAATTTTTGGTAGTTCAATTTTGATACCACACTTGTTACCACCCCTAAATTCTCCGATGTGTCTAACAGGTGCTTGTCCCCGCCAATGATTGCCAAGGGTGTTTGTATATACGTATCAAAATGTTAATAAACGATGTTGTTAAAATTTCTTGTGTTTTCTTTATCAGCACATATAACTTGTACGGAACTCATAAAAGAATCTAAGTTACTACATTCTATTGACACAACGTAAGTAAAAGGTCCTAACACTAGACGATTCACATTCACAGCCAAATTCTTCGATTTAAATCAATAAATAAAGATTTTTGAAAAGATTAATTTTGTTTATTTTCATTTCTCAATTGTTGACGAAAGTGAGGGTTCCCCCCCTACCGACTAGTTACACTCCTAATATTCCATACCCCTAGTTTCCATATTATATTGTCATCTTTTTTTTTTTCTGTATCTAATTTCCAAAACCTCGCAAGGTCCTTGTCGTTCCTTTTCGTCATCTGTTTTCCGTTCAGCTTATTTAACAAATTTAGTTTTTTGATTCTTCTTGTGAAGTTGCTTTTTTTAAATCTTGAGATTCGTTGCACCACGTCCATTTTACATTATCGATTATTAAGTATTTGTAACCAATATTCGTTTTTCTTCCGTTTTTCCGTTCTTCATTCGATCTTTCGCTTATTTTCTTTTGAACGGTTCTCTCTCTGAAGGTGAGATCGCTGGAGATGTATACTTTTCTATCTTTAATATTGTTTAGGATGGACTTAGTTTTCATTATGTTAATTTTTTGTTCTAGCGTTTCTAGGGTTGCCACACATAATTTATTTTTTTTTTGGCCATTGTAATTTTCACATTTAGTTTTAAATGCGTTTTTAAAAATCCTTCAAGCCACAATGATATTATTATTTTTTTTTTTGCTTTCTCTTCATTTTCTAATCTCCATTCAATATTTTCTAGCGCTTTAATTTTATTTCCCATGGTAGCAATTTCTGCTTTTAAATTGTGATTCTCCTGTCTCAGACCTTTTAGTTCGTTCCTGTACTCGGTGTTTTCTTTCCTTAATTCTTTCATGTCCCTCATCACTTCTAACAGCATTTTATTAAATTCTTCCATTTCCGTTGGAATCCTACTTTTCTTCTTGCTTCTCTTGATTGGCGATTCTTCATCACTTCTTTTCCTTTTTGTATCGTCTGTAGAGTATCCGTCCGCACTTGTATAGCTCATTCATACAGTTTTTTTTTAAAGTTCAATAGGTAAATAGGTCAATTGTCAATATTTTCGCCGTGTCGTTATTTGCACACAACTCACGCGTTACTCGGGTCAATAACTCGCGGAAACTACACGTGCCTATTTACTGTGTCTCAGCTGGTTTTGTTTAACAATAAATTTATGTATTTCAATTAATTAATTTTATCAGATAACTTTGGTTTAATCGAAACTGTTTTGTCACTTTGACTTTGAATTTTTAGTTAGGTCTGTAGATTTAATTGTGTTTGCAAGTACATGTTTTAGATCTATGTCTACATTATCTAAATTTCCAAGCGCTAATTCTATATTTATACCCAGCATTTCTAACTCTCTTTGTTCATTTGCTAGATAAGGTGAATATATGAGGCTCTTCTGTAAGAGGTCTAATTGAGTTTTGTTAAAATTGACTTTTGAAATATTGTTAATTCCATCATTGAACTGAAATTGGTTATTTTTACTGATCTTATCATTTGTATTAAGGTTTTTAATCTTTTGGCTATTCTTTAAAATATTTAATTTATTAACTAATTTCTGATGATGAGGATGTGCTTGTGATTTAACGGTTTCATATATTTCTATAGGGAGAAGGTCAAAAGTTATGTTGTCTAGCCTAATATGTAGTTAGCAACAAAATTTGTAACAATTTAAAGAAAATAGGTCGTCAACCAATACAAACCAACAAAACAAATTTAGGAACTCTACTTGTCAACGATAAAACTAAAATAGATCCCCTAGACAAAAGCGGTGTCTACAAAATTAATTGTAAGATGTGTGACGCCTTTTATATCGGCCAATCAGGAAGAGCCATTAAAATAAGACAAAAAGAGCAATTGTACGCAATTGGAAAGAACAAAATAACAACAGGCATTGCCGAACATTGTATTAGTCTCAGTCACAGTATAAATACGGGCAATATGGAAATTTTACATTTAGCTCCAAAAGGCAAAAAACTTACACTTTTAAAAAGGTCAATTGCGAACAATTATACTATTGTACAATCAAACGGAGCTCATAACAAATGGTTCACCCCTGATTATGACGGGAATTTCCAAACGACCCGACCTGCCTACAAACTTGCAGGTATAAATTGTATAAATAGAGATAACCAACGATTCTACCTTCAATACAGAAACAACTTACTTTTGAATAATGGCGTAAATGCCGAAACAAATTTGTAATGTTTTTAATAAAAATATTTGTGAAACTAAACTCAACGTGTTTCTATATTCATCAATAAAGTAAAAGAAAGTATATCAAACTCGTAATTTTTATTACAATTGTGGGTATAAGAATACCCTCTACACTCACTGTATCTCAATCATTTTTGGAGAAGTATTAAAAGAGGTATGGTGCGTTAAAAGAAAGTGGAATTTCCATTTTTAAATTTTGTACGTAATTTTAATGGAGTTCGTTGAATTCAAAAGAGACGTGTATATACAGTATAAGAAAGAATAGAAAGTACAAAAGCAACGTTTGTATTGTATGTGTACGTTTATTTTATTTAGTTAGTAGTACAAGTTGATACATCTTTAAGTTGATTTAGAATAACAAGCTCCTTAGCGCAGTACTAAATATACAAGTTGCAGATACAATGCTTTTATTAGAGCTGCAGCAGTAGCTATGGTAACAAATTCTGCAATTGGAAGTGTAATCGAAAGAACAACTGCATCTTGGCACAAATTTCCTGTGACTGCAACGTAAGCCACATTGAGTATCCACTTTACTTCGAGTCCTTCATTTCTACGACTAGCGTAATGTAATATCTTTTTAAAAATACTGAATTTTAGACAAATTTTTAATTACAGCTTTTAGGTATTCTATCTTTGACAAACTTTAATGACGGCTTCTTCTATAATATCTAAACGTAATAGGGCGGGAGTGTACTTGCAAAGTTTTGCTATCCAAAATTTCGGTTCTTTTTAGAAAATTCTTTACTTTATACTAGTTGAACCCATCCAATTTGGGACGGTGGTGCGTAGCAATTAAGAAACCATAATCGTGACGACAGTTAAACTGTTTGAGAAACAGTTACACATCTCTCTGAAAAGTGTGTAGAGCACTCCTATTTAAGCTGATCGCGACCCATCTTAACACCCCATTTTTTACCGTTATACAACCCGTCAAAACTTTAAGCATTTAACAAATTTATTAATTTGAAAGGCCACTATTTACCATAACCGCACGGTAGTGCATAGCACTTATCCTATTGGTGTATACCACCAACCCTATTACTGCATTACATTTACCCTATTAGTGCATAGCACCTATTGGTGGTTCATGGCAAAATTCAGATGCATTTCTTCATTTCGAAAGACCTAAAAAGCATAGAATACTTCAAATATAACAACATTACATTACTTTTTATTATACAGAGCACATCTTATTTTTTCCAAAGAGACACACCTAAATATCACAACGAATTTAAACATTTTATTGTTTCAAATATGTAATTATTATTTATTACCTCAAAATTAACAATATCTAGGAATCTTACTACTTAGGTATTTTAATAGTCGGCATATTCCAGATTATTACGATCTTCGAACGAGATAGACATTGATGATGGAACTTTTAGACAAAAACGCGTTTTTGCCCATATTCATTTGCTAATATCTTTAAAACCTCTTAATAAATCCTGATGAAATTTTACAAAAATTTACTTCATTGTATTCTTAATCGAAATCGTTTATGGCATTTTCCGTGTCTTTTGCAGTTTTTCGATAATCTTTAACCGAAGGGTGTAATTTTCGAGGGTTTTGTCGATGGTTAACTAAATAGGGCTCAAACATAGAAACATCCGGACACTAGAAAATTATTATATATGATGATGGTGGTACAAGTTAAAGCCGCATACAATGTGACCTTTTACTTATTAGCTTATTACTATATGAGATTATCTCGCAACAAACTGTATCCAATAATTAAGCAATAAGTATCAGGTTTTTCGTCATTACAGATGTATCTTATCTGTACTTAACATTCTTAAAACGCATGAGCACCATTTCATGGCATCCTTGATCCATCTACTACAAATCACCTAATATTAATGAGAAAAAGCCGGGTTCGAATCCCAGCGGGGGCATAATGACAGCGATAGATCTTTCCATAATAATTTGAGATAATTTGTAGATGGTTCAAGGATTTACATCACATTATTGTATCTAAAATCACTACTACTAAATGTTACTAACTATTTCTTTGATAATAGATATTAATACTAGTATATGTCGGAGAATGGCATTCCTGAACACATTATTTGGTTTTATGGCATCATCGAATCGTATTCTTATGGTTTTGGGTCCATATTCTCTTAAAGTGGTTTTAACCCTAATTGTGAGAATGTTTTCCTAAGTTCTAGTATTTCAAGTCGAGGTGATAAATTAAAAGCTCACCGAACGTAGACACCCGCTGCTCGAGTATCTTTATTATGAGATTGGGACAAGGTCGTAAACAAACTTGTGGAAACCTGTGGAAGGAGACGCCGGAGGAGAGTAGTCGAGAATTGGCAGGTTGTGTATTCGTTTCGGCTTGATACAATATTGTCACAGTTTAGTTATTTTCTTTAATAATCGATTTTGGATCACCGCTTGGCCGCCTGATCCGACATCAGGAGTGGGATATCGACCATTCTGAATTTCCTGAGCCACACATTTGTCGAAAATTCGCAAATATATAAACCGAAGATGCAAAATCGTCCTTGTTGTGCCAATATAATGGGTATCTATTATTGCTATTCAAAAGGATAGTTTGCTTTATGTGTGGGGTTTGCTTTGTGTGTGGGGATAGTGGTAAAGCTGTATCTAATGTTCTCACCTGCCATTTGATCTGGCAGAGATATTAGCGGTAAAATGCAGAAACATCGTTATAAGACTGACTAGAAACAAGAGAAACAATTACTCCGAGGGCTAATACCCCTACCGGCATTGAATTACACTATTGAATCTGAAGGTACATACATGTTAGACGCAGATAAATAATCTAAAAAGACAGGTAAATTCCTGTAACGTCTAAATATTTAAGGATTACAAATCCCACATTTGGAACGCGTTCTATACAATAGACACAACGAACCATAAGTCATATCCTACAACCGGTTTCGACCTATTGGGTCTCATCAGGTAGGCGCTGGCAAAACACAAACTGCAAAGTTCACTTGAATAACAAGACTGACTTTTGTTTGACTGTGTGTAATGTTATATATTTCTAGTATTTCAAGTCGAGGTGATAAATTAAAAGCTCGCCGAACGTAGACACCCGCTGTTCGAGTATATTTACCATGAGATTGGGACAAGGTCGTTAAAAACTTATTAAAACTAGTGGAAGTAGACGCCGGAGGAGAGTAGTGAAGAATTGGCAGCGGGTGTATTCGTTTCGGTTTGATATAATATTGTCACAATTTAGTTATTATCTTTAATAATTGATCTTGGATCACCGCTTGGCTGCCTGATCCGACATATACATTAATTCGACGATTCAGTAACTAAGTAAGTTTCGGTTATGTTGTTATCATGTCTCCGTAGCTTATCATTAGTAGTTAAAGCAATAGCTCGTAAAGCCAGACACTAGGGTTCGAATCCCGGCGGGGCATGATGACAAGAATAGATTTTTCCTTATTAATTTGAGGTAATTTGTAGATGGTTCAAGGATTTAATTCGCATTAATGTATATAAATGTATTAACTTGTGAATAAGAATGGCCTTACTTGTTTACCATGCAGGTGCATTGGATGCAGTAGATGGAAAATTGGTAAAGTTAGATCCACTTTAACCATCTGCAACTGCAGACCAGAGAAAAGATTTCAAAGAAAATAATGATTTAAATCGAAAGGCAAATGATTATGGTAAATCAATGATCGCAAGCGCAGTCAGTGATACTGTATATGAAAAGATTTTGGATAAAGAAACTGCCAAATATGCACGGAAAGCTTTAAAACAGCAGTTTTAAGTTTTAAGTTCTTCGAGATTTGTTAAAATTGTAAGAACTTTGAAATACTCCAACCCCGAAGCAGATTTTCTAAGTGCACTGTGGGTCGAGCCAGTCATAAGTGCAATATATGTATATATTTTAAATAGAATTGGAAAATCATCTGTGAAAAGTAGAACTGCGTACGAATTATGGATGGGTAAAAAATCAAGAATAAAACATTTAGGGATTATTGGATCGGTTTGTTAGGAACATATTTCATGTCAGAAGCGAAATAAAATGGATAAGAAAGCAATCAAGAATATAACGCTTGTACAGTGTCCTGTACGTTACACGTCACTTAAAATATTTTGTTTCGGTTCGGTGTAACTATTTCTCATTATTTTTCGGACGTTAACCGTTTTGATAAATTGATGAAAAACTCGGCCTTTTTGAAACTACTTTAATATCCAAAACCGATAAAAAACACACAACAACAAAAATATACATACAATAATTTAACGTCTTACATAACTAGTGATAAACAATAATATCAAAAATTTAAGAATTGAATGGGAAAAAGACAAAATGCTGAATTCGTGTTCATTGAATGAATTGTGAAATGTGAATGCTTACTGTTACTGAACTATATAGGTACCTCTCTTAAGGGAAGGAGGGTAACTGTCATAAAATGTAAATAATGTAAGGGTCCGCTAACATTATACCTGGACCAAAAAAGTTAAGGAATACAAGCCATATACTTAAAGATAAATGCTAGAAAAATATACTTATGATAAATTTAAAACTAGTGAGAACTGAACATGCCGCCCGCCTTGAACGACTATGTTCAAAAAGACAAAAAAGTTTTATGAAAAAGTACAACAATTAATGATGTTGATCAATATTCTTGTATATGACATTGTCCAAATCGCGGAGTTACTATTTGCAGAGAATGTACTGATTTGTACACGCACCTTATCACTGATTGTATTATTCTATTGGAAGTATACACACTTTTTTTTATTGTTCGCGTAAAAGAACCACTCGCGGTTTTTACAGTCACTACCCGGATAAACCCGTCCTTGCCAGGATGAACTGTTTCGACGCGTCCCAATTTCCAGTGTCGTGGTGGTTGGTGGTCTTCTTTCAGGACGACCATGGTTCCCGGTTTTATGGAATTGTTGTCCGAACAGGTGTTCCATTTGCTCCGGATGTGCAATTCGTTTAGGTACTCCTTGTAACAACGTGCCCAAAAATTTTGCCTGAGTCTTTGTATGTGTTGCCAAGCTGATAGGCGGTTAGCTGGAGTGTGGGTGAGATCGCCTTCACGCAAGTTTAAATTTGATTCACCAAGGAGAAAGTGATTTGGGGTAAGAGGGTTTAAATCGTTGGGGTCGGAGGATAATGGTGTCAGTGGGCCAGAGTTTAATATTGCTTCTATTTCGACAACATAGGTGTATAATTGTTCATACGTAAATAAAGTTTCACCTAATACACGGACAAAATGGTGTTTAAAGGATTTGACCGCTGCCTCCCATAACCCACCAAAATGGGGAGAACCCGGAGGAGAAAAACGCCAAGTTATTTCTTGTTTATTGAGCTCGCTTGTTAATTTGTTTTGATAATGCTTTGATTGAGTGAGTTTTTACAAGTCTTCAAGTTGATTTTTGACTCCAACAAAATTTGTCGGATTATCCGAGTAAATATTTTTGCAGCGGCCTCTTCTAGCTATAAATCGTCTAATTGCCGAAAAGCATGACTCTGATGAGAGATTTCCTACAAGTTCTAAATGAACTGCCTTTGTTAAAAAACATACAGAAACTGCAACGTATACCTTTAGTTTCTTTAGGTTTCTGAATTCCTTTTCTTTAATGAAAAAAGGTCCACAATAATCAATACCTACATTTTGAAAAGGTTTCGTAGCATTAAATCTGCTTTGGGGTAAATCAGCCATGATGTATTTGTTATCCATCAAAGGTTTTGATCTAAAGCAAGTTAGACATTTACGAATTATATACCTTGTAGTATTTTTCCCGTCAACTGGCCAATAAATTTGTCTTACTGAGTTTAGTGTAGAAAAAATTCCCGCATGCATTTGTTTAATATGTTCTCTTTGAATAATTAAGCGAGTTATATGATGAGAGCGTGGTAATAAAATGGGATGTTTTTTACAGAATTTGAAAGGAAACGTAATACATAGGCGAAGACCCGTTGTAATTTAGAAAATGACGAAAAGCGAAGAAAAAGATCTGAACATGTGGTGTTAACTATCAGAGAAATTGTAGTTCTTTGTTCCGGAATATCTATGTTTTGGAAGGTTATTTTACGAGGCCAACAATGTTCCTTTTCCGAAAACCAAACAGGTCCCTCAACCCAAAGTTTATTGTTTAAGAACTCGGAGGGTAATTGCCCTCGAGAAATATAATTTGGAGGGTTATCTTCTGAAGGAACATGTGACCAGTCTTCAGGATTAGAGTGACCTTGTATTTCTGCTACTCGATTGTCGACAAAAGTTTTGAATTTATGAGGCTCTGTATTTATCCAGTGCAAAGTTATGGTAGAATCTGACCAGAACTTGCTGGAGTTAAATTCTATTTTCAAGGAACCCTTCGTGGTTTTGAAAAGGTTTGCCAATAATTTTGCTGCACATAATTCGAGCCGAGGAAGAGAAGTTGTTTTTAAAGGAGCTACCTTTGATTTTACACATATTAATCGCTATGTAATGTAACCTAAACTGTCCACTGATCTTAAATATATACAAGCACCGTACGCTTTCTCGCTTGCATCGCAAAATCCATGGAGCTGTCGGTTAATACAATTTTTTGTCACTAAAAAACGAGGAATTTTAAAATTGATTAAAAGGTACAACTGTTTTCGGTATTGCAACCATGAATTATGTATTGTTTGAGGAATTGATTCGTCCCAATCAAGTTTACATAACCATAATACCTGAATAATTAATTTTGCTCTGTAGTTTTCGCATTTGGTGGAGTCTCCTTTTTTATATATTGGTATTATTAGGTTATTCTCCCATTCTTCTGGTATCTTTTGATTTTCCCATGATTCTTTACATATTTTCCATAACCACTCTACCCCTTTATTCCCCATCCATTTAATCATTTCTGGTGCTATATTATCTTCTCCACATGCTTTTCCTATTTTTATTTTGCTTATTGCTTCTTCTACTTCTTCTCTCTCAATTTTGTATTCTTGCGTATCTTCTATATTTATTATTATTTCCTTTTTCTTGTTTGTTCCAAACTTCTTGTTGTAGTACTCCCACCATACTTTCATTATTTCATTGGGTTCTGTTTTAATCTGGTTGTTCTCGTTTTTCATTTCTTTTATTTCTTTTTTCTGAGTTGTTTTCATATTTCTTAATTTATTCCAGAATGGTCTATTGTTTGTTTTGAAGTTTGTTTCCAGTTCTTTGCTAAATTTCTCCCAACTCCTTTTCTTTTCTAGTTTTATCAGATTTTTTACATTATTTCTGTTGTTTATGTATTCTTGTCTTTTTAATTCTGTTCTGTCTCTATTATATCTTATCCAAGCTTCTTTCTTTTTCTTTACTTCCTCTTTTATTTCTTCATTCCACCACGCTGTCATTTTCCTTTGTTTGTTTGTTTTAATTGTTCCACAAATCAGCGTTGCTTTATTTATTATGCTTTCTTTAAATTTTTTCCATCTTTCTTCTAGTGTCACCATTTTTTCTTCTAACTCTATGTTTGTTAAAGATTTATTTATCTCTGCCTGATATTCTTTCCTTTTATTTTCATCTCTTAGTTTATTAATTGCTATCTTTTTGTATTCCTTTATTTCTTCTATTCTGTTTTCACTTTTGTTCATTTTCCAGATAGCTTTTACTAGTCTATGGTGTGTTGATAGTTCTGCATCATTTTCTGTCTGAACTTTTTGGATTTCTTTTCTTATTTCTTGTGTATATGTAATATAGTCGATTATACTTTTCGCATTTCTTTCTTCTGCTCTAAAAGTATATCTTTCTTCTAGCTCTTGTTCCCAGTAGGTGTTTCCTATTAATATATCATTCGTTTGACAGAATTCTAACATCTTTCGGCCGTTTCTATTTATTATTTCTTCTCCATAACTCCCCATACATCCCATTCCTGCGTTTTCATCTCTTCCTATTCTTGCATTCCAATCTCCCATTATTATTATATTGTCGCAGTTTTCTCTTTCTTTGTCTACTGTTTCTTCTAGCTCGTTGTAGAATTCTATCATTTTTATTTCTTCTGTTCCCTCTATTGGTGCATAAATCTGTATTATGACTATTTTTTCTTTTGCTTGTATTCTTAACATAATTATTCTAGAGCTTATTGATTCGTAGTTTGTTACCATTTGGTTTATTTCTTCTTCTACTATTATCCCTACTCCCTCTTTTACTCTCTTTTCTGCCTGTGCCATCCCTGAGTAGTAAAGGTAATAGTTGTTTGTTAGTTTTGTGTATCCTTTTCCCAGTTTCTTTGTTTCGCTTATTCCTAGTATTTTGATTTTGTGATTTTTCATATCTTCTGTAATTTCTATTTCTTTTCCTGTTAGTGACGTTATGTTCCACGTTCCTATTCCCATCTCTTCTCGTTTTTCTTGGAGGTTCAGTTTTTCTATCTTTCTTTTATTTTTATCTTCATCCATATTCGTTTTCCTTTTTCTTTGCTCGGTCGTTTTCATTATATCTTCTACCTTCTCCATTTTCGTTAGTTTTTTGCTTCTAATTTTCCTTTTTTCTCCTCCCATCTGTGCCATTCATCATTTATTTTAAGTTTCTTGTAGTCGATTTTTACCCCGTTTCCTTTTTCTTTTTCTAGTTTTGCTATTTCAAATATTTTTTGTTGTATCTTCTTCTCTTTTTGGGTTAGTTCATTTTCTATATATATCTTTGTATCTCTGAGTCTGTTTTTGTTAATCATTATTTCCCTTTTTTGTTTCCATGATTCTACTCTTGCGAAAATTATGTCCTTATCTTTTTGATTAATTTTATGCGCTGTTATTATCTTGATTTCTACATTTAGTTTGTTCTTTAAGTATTCTTTTATTTCTTCCTTTAGTTCTTCCTTTTCTTTATTTGTTTTAAAACCTTTTATTACTATGTTGTTCGCCTTGTCTTTTTTCTCCATTTCTTCCATTTTTCTCTCTATTTCTTTCATTTTTTCTTCTAAATCTTTCTTCACTCTTTCCCATCTCTCTCTATCTTTTTTATAGTTTTCCTTTATCTCTTTTAGTTCTTCTTTAATTTCGTGATTTTCCTTTCTTATTTCTTTCATCTCTTCTTTAAGTTCTCTTAGAATTTTCATCATTTCTTCCTCTCTACTCATTTTTCCTTGTTCGATTTTTTCCGATTGTTTTGGTTTTTGAGGCGATCTTGCTGTCTTCTTTCTTTTTGTGAGAATTTCTTCTGGTTTACCGTTTTCTTCTTCTTCTCTTTTCCTTTTTATTAGTTCCTGTATGTTGCTTTCAAGACTACCACTTCTGTTTCTTGCTATTATTTTATAGATGTCGCTTTGGTGCTCGGTTTTTCTTCTTTATTATCGTTGGCAATAATAATTTTTTTCTTATCGTTCTTTTTGGACATAACCTCACTTCTCCTCTTACAAACGAAGGTGGTATTTATTTCCTTTTCTTTATTTTCTTCTTCCGGGGGTCTTCCACTTTACCTCTCCCTCCCTGTCTGTTTTCTCCAATTGACACTTTTCTGTACACTCTTCTCTGGCTTTTAAGCTAGTTTTCCCAAATTAATTGCTCTCGCTGTACGAACACGTCAGTTCACTCTACGCGCACACTCACAGTCCTATCAAGAAATGTAAAGTTTTTAGGAAACCCGAGTGATTGTAATGATGTTGCCTTTAGATGATCTTCAAAAGAAAAACGCAACAAAACATAACAAACAAAGATAACGATGAAGAAACGAGATGATAAACAGAGAGGGTCAAATATTTGACAAATTTGCGAAAGAATTGTTCGTTTACTAATGTTAGTTGTACAAGACTGATTATTAGGAACTTCATATTTAATACTGTCATCTTTATGATCCCAATAAATACCTAATGTTTTCCTGTTAGAATTTGAATCAAGATAAAAATTATTACTGTGAGAGATATTTTCAAGGTCTTGTAATAATGATGGTTCATTTGAAGCCCATTTCCGTAAATTAAGACCACCTGAACGACATAATTGAATCAATTCATTTCGCAATTTGTGAGCTTCTTCTAATGTAGAAGTACCAGTCAAAAGATCGTCTACATAAAAGTCATTTGCTAAAATTACAGAGGCTAAAGGGAAATTTTGTGCTTCATCGATTGCCAATTGCTTAAGACAACGAACCGCAAAAAAAGGGGCCGATGCGGTACCATAAGTAACTGTATTCAATTGATATGTTTGAATGGGTTCGTCAGGATTATTGCGCCACAATTTTTTTTGATATTCTCTATCTTTGTCGTGTACATTGATTTGTCTAAACATTTTTTCTATGTCTGCAGTTAATACATACCGGTAAAAGCGAAATCTCGTTATTAATGAAAAAACATTGTCTTGGATTGTTGCACCAACCATGGGTGTATCATTTAATGAATACCCTGTGTCAGATTTTAATGAACCATCGAAAACTACTCTAACCTTAGTGGTATCACTCGTTTCCTTGACTACTGCATGATGTGAAAATAAAAACCTAAATATGTAGAAGTTGAACTTGTTATGTTAGACATGTGACCTACCCCAATATATTCATTCACGAATTCACAATAATCATGTCGTAAATTTTGATTAATTGACAGCCTTCTTTCTAGAGCATAAAAACGTTTTAGAGCAAAATTGTAAGTGTTTCCTAATTTACCTTTGTGATCATTAAACGGTAGACGAACTGTATAACGACCTGTGTAGTCACAACTTACTGAATTTTGAAAATGTACTTCGCATGTTAATTCCTCCTTTGATAGATGCTTTGTATTAGAATAATCCTCTAATTTCCAGAAATTTTCTAGTTGTGTATCAAGTGTAGCGGAGTGACAAAAGGTGGAATTTACTTGAATTGCATTGATTGTATTGGCTTTACCTGAGACTATCCAGCCTAATCTGGTTTTCTGCAGTATAGTGGTGTCATTTGTTAACCTGATTTGACCCACACACAATAAATTGTAAAATATATATTCGCCTAGCAACATGTCGATTTCTGCCGGCTTGTGAAATTCGGGATCGGCTAAACGTAAATTTTTTGGTATGTTTAAACCTTTGCGGTCAATAATACGTGAGGCTAGTTTTGCAGTTATAACAGGCAATACCAAGAATGTTTGTTGAGCCGAAAAATTGTTCCTATTATCTCTAATAGTTGCTTCAACGCTATACCTAATAATATTTTGGGACAGACCCAACCCAGAAGCAGGTAGACAAATCTTTCGTTTACGTAAACTTAAAATATTTGCTAAATCTTCTGTCATAAAGTTTGACTGCGAACAACCGTCTAGTAGAACCCTACATTCGTGTTCCTTATTTTGTTTATCGAGTACAATATTACGCGCGGTAGATAAAAGAACTTCGTTTCCTTGAATGGTTGTAAATGTAGAGGTAGAGGGTTCATCGGTACTGTTAGATTGAACAGAGCTATTTTTGTTTTGGGTCGCAATAAAGTTATTAAAATGTAGCAAAGTGTTTTGCCTACCATGAAATTTTTTACAAGAGGAAGCTTTACATGAATTTGTTTTATGACCAGATTTAAGACAATTTATACACAGCTGTGCCCTTTTAGCAGCATCTAATCTTTGTTCTGGAGTTAATTTTAAAAACTTGTCACAACTATATAGAGAATGAGTTTGTGAGCAGATTGAGCATTTCAAAGTTTGGGATGTTAAATACGTATGTGTATCGCGTTTATTCTGATGAAGGGTTGACCTCTTTTGGAATACCTGATTACCCTTACCATTAGATTTATCAGTAACAGTTTTGAATAAAGGTACCGGTTGTGAGTCGCGAGAAATTTTATTTAAAAAAGATATAAAATTTGAAAAGGTTGGCATAAGGTCGTCTTCTAGAGAGCGATCCCACAGTAGTCGAGATTGTGTATCCAATTTTGCAGAAACGATATATATTAACATTTCATGCCAATCTACATGTTGATTTAAGGCCTTTAATGCATTGGCATGCACTTCTGCCCTGTCTGCTAGTGACCTTAAAGCTAACGCTAAATCTTTCGTGGCTTCTGGTAACTCAAAAAGTGCTTATAAATGACTGTGAATGATTTTGCGTGGATTATTAAATCGTTTTTGTAAAAGGTTCCAAGCAACAAGATAGTTTTCCTCTGGTGCACTTAATGATTCAATAACTGATGAGGCATTGCCGATTAAATATGACTTAAGTAATTGAAATTTGTGAATAGGTTTTATGGTATTACTATCGTGGACCACCGATTTGAATGTATCATAAAAACTACGCCATTCAATGAAATCCCCGTTAAATTGTTTAATATTGATTTTGGGTACGATATCGCATATTTAAATTGTGCAATTTATTTGATATTGTATCAGCACATGCAAAGTAAACGTTCTCTAATTCTATTCTCTCGGGTTCGTGATCTACCTGATCGTCTAGACATTCCATTTGTGTTTGTTTACTACACCAATTGTTACAAAATTCTTCTAATTTTAATTTGCGATTTTCTAAAACTGAAATGTTTAAATTTTCTTGGGAATTTAAGGAGGTATGAAGTCGAGTGATCTGACCCTCTGCAACACCACGTCGTTTAAACAGAGCCTTTAATGATTTGGCTGTCATAGTAAAAGATACAATAAGTGAAAATATTCGACGTAAAAATAGAAGCAATATAAGAAAAAAGGAAGGATAGCAGGAAAGTAAATCAAATTCTTACTTGTGAAATTGATGACGGCGACTGGACAATGAATTGTTGAATTTCTGATCCTGTGATGTTCCTCGAAAATTGTTGAATTGGACGTTGATTGGTTGATGTGATTGATTGTGATTTCTTTTCTGGTAGATGTTGATATCGTAAAGGATAATCTAATCAGCTGCGTCGCGATCACAGTAGATGTACTTTGAAAATTGTTCAATCACACGTTGAACTGCTGACGATAGTTGTTGTGGTTGATTGTGATCACTGTTCCGATGGATGATAATCTTGTAAAGATAATAGTAGTTCGGACGTGCTGACGTGTTCGTGCGGTGAGAACAAATAGTTTTGAGAAGACTGGTTTGAGGGTCGAGGAAAATTGTGCAGAGGGGTGTCAATTGAGAGGGACGGACAGGGAAAGAGAAGTGAAGTAGGAGAGCCCCAAAAACGGGAAATAAATACCACCCTCGATTTATAAGAAACGAGGTGAGGTTATGTCTAAACAAAACGATAAGGCAAAAATTAATAATAAAGAAAAAAAACCGAGCACAAGTAGCGACATCTATAAAATAATAGCAAGAAACAGAAGTGGTAGCCTTGAAAGCAATTTACAGGAAATAATAAAAAGGAAAAGAGAAGAAGAAGAAAACGGTAAACCAGAAGAAATTTTCACAAGAAGTAAGAAGACCGCAAGGTCGCCCCAAAAACCAAAGCATTCGGAAACAATTGAACAAGGAAAAATGGACAGAGAGGGAGAAATGATGAAAATCCTAAGAGACATTAAAGAAGAAATGAAAGAAATAAGAAAGGAAAATCATGAAATTAAAAAAGAACTAAAAGAGATAAAGGAAAACTATAAAAAAGATAGAGAGAGATGGGAAAGAGAGAAGAAAGATTTAGAAGAAAAAATGAAAGAAATAGAGAGAAAAATGGAAGAAATGGAGAAAAAAGACAAGGCGAACAACATAGTAATAAAAGGTTTTAAAACAAATAAAGAAAAGGAAGAACTAAAGGAAGAAATAAAAGAATACTTAAAGAACAAACTAAATGTAGAAATCAAGATAATAACAGCGCATAAAATTAATCAAAAAGATAAGGACATAATTTTCGCAAGAGTAGAATCATGGAAACAAAAAAGGGAAATAATGATTAACAAAAACAGACTCAGAGATACAAAGATATATATAGAAAATGAACTAACCCAAAAAGAGAAGAAGATACAACAAAAAATATTTGAAATAGCAAAACTAGAAAAAGAAAAAGGAAACGGGGTAAAAATCGACTACAAGAAACTTAAAATAAATGATGAATGGCACAGATGGGAGGAGAAAAAAGGAAAATTAGAAGCAAAAAACTAACGAAAATGGAGAAGGTAGAAGATATAATGAAAACGACCGAGCAAAGAAAAAGGAAAACGAATATGGATGAAGATAAAAATAAAAGAAAGATAGAAAAACTGAACCTCCAAGAAAAACGAGAAGAGATGGAAATAGGAACGTGGAACATAACGTCACTAACAGGAAAAGAAATAGAAATTACAGAAGATATGAAAAATCACAAAATCAAAATACTAGGAATAAGCGAAACAAAGAAACTGGGAAAAAGATACACAAAACTAACAAACAACTATTACCTTTACTACTCAGGGATGGCACAGGCAGAAAAGAGAGTAAAAGAGGGAGTAGGGATAATAGTAGAAGAAGAAATAAACCAAATGGTAACAAACTACGAATCAATAAGCTCTAGAATAATTATGTTAAGAATACAAGCAAAAGAAAAAATAGTCATAATACAGATTTATGCACCAATAGAGGGAACAGAAGAAATAAAAATGATAGAATTCTACAACGAGCTAGAAGAAACAGTAGACAAAGAAAGAGAAAACTGCGACAATATAATAATAATGGGAGATTGGAATGCAAGAATAGGAAGAGATGAAAACGCAGGAATGGGATGTATGGGGAGTTATGGAGAAGAAATAATAAATAGAAACGGCCGAAAGATGTTAGAATTCTGTCAAACGAATGATATATTAATAGGAAACACCTACTGGGAACAAGAGCTAGAAGAAAGATATACTTTTAGAGCAGAAGAAAGAAATGCGAAAAGTATAATCGACTATATTACATATACACAAGAAATAAGAAAAGAAGTCCAAAAAGTTCAGACAGAAGATGATGCAGAACTATCAACACACCATAGACTAGTAAAAGCTATCTGGAAAATGAACAAAAATGAAAACAGAACAGAGGAAAGAAAGGAATACCGAAAGATAGCAATTAATAAACTAAGAGATGAAAATAAAAGGAGAGAATATCAGGCAGAGATAAATAAATCTTTAACAAACATAGAGTTAGAAGAAAAAATGGTGACAATAGAAGAAAGATGGAAAAAATTTAAAGAAAGCATAATAAATAAAGCAACGCTAATTTGTGGAACTATTAAAACAAATAAAGAAAGGAAAATGACAGCGTGGTGGAATGAAGAAATAAAAGAGGAAGTGAAGAAAAAGAAAGAAGCTTGGATAAGATATAATAGAGACAGAACAGAATTAAATAGACAAGAATACATAAACAAAAGAAATTATCTAAAAAATCGAATAAAGCTAGAAAAGAAAAAGAGCTGGGAGAAATTTAGCAAAGAACTGCAAACAAATTTCAAAACAAACAATAGACTATTCTGGAATAAAATAAGAAATATGAAAACAACTCAGAAAAAAGAAATAAAAGAAATGAAAAACGAGAACAACCAGATTAAAACAGAACCCAATGAAATAATGAAGATATGGTGGGAGTACTATAACAAGAAGTTTGGAACAAACGAGAAAAAAGAATTAATAAAAAACACAGAAGATACACAAGAATACAAAATTGAGAGAGAAGAAGTTGAAGAAGCAATAAGCAAAATAAAAATAGGAAAAGCAAGTGGAGAAGATAATATAGAACCAGAAATGATTATGTGGTTATGGAAAATATGTAGAGAATCATGGGAAAAACAGAAGATACCAGAAGAATGGGAGAATAACCTAATATTACCAATATATAAAAAAGGAGACTCCACCAAATGCGAAAACTACAGAGCGATATGTCTATCAAGTGTTTGCTTTAAAGTATATACAAGAGTGGTGGAAGGAAAACTCCGAAGAATAATAGAAGAGAACTTAGAACAAGAACAAGCAGCTTTTAGAACAGAAAGACAAACAAGTGACAACATATTCGTACTAAGAAATATTATAGAAAGAAAAATAAATGAAGGAGAAGAACTATTTCTAACATTCATAGATTTAAGAGCAGCTTTTGACACAATAAATAGACAAAGCATTTGGGAGAGCCTAGAGCAAATAGGAGTACCAAAACAGATCATAAAATCAATAGAAAGCATATATAGAAAAGTAAAAGGAAAAATACAAATAGCAGGCAGGAGATCGGAAGTTTTTGAAATGAAAAAGGGACTGAAACAGGGAGACAGTCTGAGTCCTTTACTATTTATAATAGTAATGGACAAAATACTGAAAAACATCAAAGAAAGAATAAAGGGCCTAGAAACAACAATAGGATACAAAAACCTAACACCAATTAAAATCAATTGTCTACTATACGCAGATGATATAGTTATAATAGCAGATAAAGAAATTAAAATGCAAAAACTAGTAAACATATGGATAGAAGAAATAGAGAAGATGGAAATGAAAATAAACATAGATAAAAGTAAAATGATGATAATAAACGAGAACAAAAATATCAAAACAGAAAGAGTGATAAAATGTAAGGGAAATAAACTAGAGAGAGTAAAAGTATATGAATATCTAGGAACTATAATAACACAAGATGGAAAGATAGACGCGGAAATAACAAACAGAGCAAGAAAGGGAAAAAGAATATACTATACAATAAATAAAACCATACTAAGTAATAAAGACATAGAGAAAGAAACAAAAATACGAATTCACAACATAATAACGGTACCAACCATAACATATGCAAGCGAAAACTGGACGATACAAAAAGAACACCAAAAGAAAATAGAATCAATTGAAATGAAACACCTACGTAAAATAGCAGGCAAAACAAAATGGAATAGAGTACGAAATGACGAAATAAGAGAAATGGTAGAACAAGAATCAATAATTAAGAAAATAGAAAAGAAACAATTGAAATGGTATGGACATATCGAGAGAATGGACACAGAAAGAATAACTAGAAAAATACTAGAAACAAAAACCAGTAGGAAGAGGAAGAAAGGAAGACCAAGACGAACATGGATAGAACAAATGAATCATATAATTTCAAAACCCACCAACTTCATTTCTGTTTGAATTTCTATTGATGAGCTTTTCTTTTAGTAATTTTGCCGGGCTACACGGTGGTTAGATTGTTGTGCTTCAAAAAGCGTCAAATCCCCGCATAAAGTAGGTCAAAAGTATGGCGTTAGTTTCAAAATCCGCCAACTCCAACGCGCGGGAAGCTTCTAAACCCGCCATCTCCATATTAACCAATAAGATTGTCTCTTTTCAAATACGGCCGTTACTTTTATAATAATTAGAGTGAGTTGTTAGTTTGTATTTGCTGTAGGTGCATAAAAGTGAGTGTAGGGTAGTGTAATAACTAGTAACCGCAACAAATAATCCTAAGTGGTAACAATATGGACGAATTTAGTATTTTTATAAAAAAGACATTTCCTACAGAGTCTAGAAAGAAAACAAGGAACCCTAGTAAATGGAAACGCAAGAGGGCCCAAGAGCAAAGGTGAGCTGTAAAGTAATTACTTTATTTCTATTCAGTTAAATTGATAAGTCGAAATTGTTGTAGGTATGCACCGACGCAACCTCCAACAATGCCAACTTGTGGATATGATACAAAAGCATTCCGATGCAGTACATTAAAGGCTATGGACATTGCAAAATTTCACTCTGTGTTTTTTTCATCTCATTCAAAATTACAGCAAGACAATTTAATAATCAAACATGCTGAAGTGTTCCCTTGTAAAAGAAGGCGACCTAAAAATGAAACCAGATCAAAAAAGGAATTTGCGTTTAAGTTTTTTGTTCGAACGAGAAGTGGTGACAAGGTAGCAGTGTGTAAGGTTTCGTTTATGAAAATCCTAGAATTAAAGAAAGATAGGGTAGAAGGTGTCTTAAGAAGACATTTCCAACATTCTGGTAATATGGCTATGGAAAAAAGAAGCGGCGACAGAAAGAGTCATAGAAATGAAGCTAAGAGGGCTAAAATCCATAGCTTTATAGAATTTCTGAAGGCTGCACAACCTCACTACTGCCGTTCTAAGACAATGGTTCGGCTGTATCTGCCCTCGGAGTTGAATATCAAGAAATTATGGAGAATGTACAACGACAGCGTGGAGCCCCATCTGCAAGTTAAGGAGTCACTGTTTCGTTTAGAATTTACAACAAAATACAATATAGGATTCGGAGCTCCGCAGACAGATGTATGTTCAACGTGCATTTGATTAACCAACACTATAAAAATCGAACAGGATTCTACTATAAAGTCCTCTCTCATGGCAGAGAAACGACTTCATAAACTAAAAGCAAAGGCATTTTATCAATATTTACGAGAAGAGGATGAAAAAATTTGTACCATGTCAATTGACTGCCAAAAAAATGTATTGCTTCCCAAGTTACCAGACGCTCAAGCTTATTTTAGTAGTCTTTACAACTTTTATAACTTTACTGTGGTAACGGGTAACTCCAAATCGAAGTTAACAAAAGACAATGTTCACATTTATTGCTGGAATGAAACAGCAAGACCCAAAGGTTCCAATGAAATCTCTAGTGCCATATACGACAGATTACAGAATGTTGACCTAAAAGACAAACACACCGTCAGACTTTTTGCTGACGGTTGTGGTGGACAAAATAAAAACACCATACTGGTCAGTATGTGTTGCAAGTGGTTACAGTCAGATGCTCCGCCTAACATAAAACAAATACAGATAATTTTTCCAGTTGTTGGACATTCGTTCCTACCACCCGATCGCATTTTTGCCCGAATTGAGAAAGTAATACGTAAAAAGGGAATTATTCTCCAGCCTGAAGAATATTATAGTATTTTAGAAGATCATGGTTCGGTGAAAAGGTTAGGTGAAGAAGTACCAGTTTGTGATTGGAAGAGTGCAGCATCTGCAATTATAAAACGACCCGGTCTATGGCACTTTAAGTTTCATAAAGCAAAACGATTCTTTATGATCAAGGTTGGTAGCAACGTGAGCGTCCAAGGAGAAGTTGCATATCGCTCTGAAATAAATAATGCAAAACCGATTACTAAAAAAGGAAATTGTCTAGATATGATTAATCCAGTTCCTCTTCCAACCACCATACCGGTAAAAGAAAGTAAAGTTTCTAGTGTTGCTAGCCTTTTAGAAGCTCATTCAGGCACACACTGGCGACAACTAGAAGATCATCAGTTTTATGTGAACATAGAAAACCGTCAGCAGGAGCTCCAGAGGAGAGGAGAACATTTAGATATATCTAAAGATGATTATTGTGAAGCCCACGAGGACTTTGATCATTCGGTCTAACAGTTGCGCATTAATATTTTTATTGGCATATGTATTTGTTTAGTTTTTTTTTATCTATTAATAAAGTGAGAGTATAGTTAATTTGTTGTTTATACATTCGGGTAGTTGCATTTCGACTTTTAAAATTAATATTACGTTGTCTTATGTGTACGTGTTTAGCTGAATAGAAGCATCTCTAGTACTTGGTTGGTCAATAAACTATTTTGGAGCAAAAACTTTTGGTTTAACGATCATAATCCGCCAACTCCATGAAGGATAGTATCAAAACCCTTCAACTCCGAGCTTATTATCAAAACACACCAACTCCAAACTTTGATCACAAATACCACATTAACTACCATATGTCGGTATATAATAAACACATAAAATGTTTTTTAAGTATTCTAGCTGTCTATAAACCGACTGACAGAACCTTATTGCATTTGTATACGTGGGAAACAGTTTTTTTGGTTTCCTGTAAAATCTGTCATTATGGAGTTGGCGGGTTTTAAAACTATATGATTCAAATAGTAGAACTGGGAAAACATCGAGGAAAAACACAAGAAAAAATGAAAAGAATAGCGCAAGACAGGAAAATATGGAAGAAATGGGTTGAAAGCAACCCAAACTCCGACGCCTGAAAAGGCATAAGGAGAATGGAGAAGAAGAAGAAGAAGAAGAAGTAAAGATAATCCAATCGGCTGCGTCGCGAACACTTGTTATGCAGTAGACGAAAAGCGGTGATAATATCCGGCTCGAAGGACCATAAAATATGTACAGTGTTCTGTACGTTACACGTCAGTTAAGATATTTTGTTTCGGTTCGGTGTAACTATTTCTCATTATTTTTCGGACGTTAACCGTTTCAAAACCGATAAAAAACACATAACAACAAAAAAATATTGTCATGATATAGGGATGGTCACAATACAATTTTAAAAATATTAACAAATTTAGAAATTGAAACAAAAGTTCCAAAATATTAAAAAAAAAAAAATATTTTAAAAAAGAAATGTATTATTATTATTAGTTATGTATTATAATTGTTTATTTATAGTTTAAAATTGTAACAAAGAAAATTTAATTTTAAAATGTTTTGAATTGACCGATGCATTTCAAAATTATTATATCATTCTTGATTGCTTTAAAAAAAAAAAAGAAAATAAAATTTTATTTGAAAGATCAAGACACTAGAGAATTTGTTATTGTTACTAAGGGTTAAGACTTAAAATGATTATAGAGAACAGAAATTTAGAAATTTAAAAAAAAAAATTAAACCAAAAGTACATTATTAATTTCAATTGAAAATGTTTAAAGTGATGAAGTGATAAGAAATATTATGAAGACAACGACAGTTTATAGAAAGTTCGAGATTATTTAAAAGGCAGCATTGATAGAACCATACCAGAAGAAGAATAAGTACAAGAAGAAGATTAAGATGAAGAGCCACTACAAAAGAAAAAAATAGAAAACTAATGTGGGTGTGGAGTTGGAGTTTTGGTGAAGGCTGATTTTCAATTGACATCGTGACAGTGTATTATACAGGTTATTTACTTACAATACAAATGAAAGAAAATTTAAAAATTTTATTCAAAATTTGCCTAAAATTTTAAAATTTTGGGGGGATTATGTCATGATATAGGGATGGTCACAATACAATTTTAAAAATATTAACAAATTTAGAAATTGAAACAAAAGTTCCAAAATATTTAAAAAAAAAAAAATTTTAAAAAGGAAATGTATTATTATTATTAGTTATGTATTATAATTGTTTATTTATAGTTTAAAATTGTAACAAAGAAAATTTAATTTTAAAATGTTTTGAATTGACCGATGCATTTCAAAATTATTATATCATTCTTAATTGCTTTTAAAAAAAAAAAAGAAAATTAAATTTTATTTGAAAGATCAAGACACTAGAGAGTTTGTTATTGTTACTAAGGGTAGAGACTTTATTAATTTAAAATTTTCATATTTATTAAAACAATTGTTTATAGTTCTAATTAGATTTAGTTTTATAGTAGAATTTTTGAATTTAATTTAGTTTTAAAGGTATTTGTAATTTTTATAATTTTTGGAACTTACTCCGAGTTGAGAATTTTCATGCTCTTGGAATTCAGTAAATTAAATTAAAATTTTATTTAAAAAATTGTTTTGTTATCATCAGATCATTACTTATTTTATTAGCCCCACATCTCATATCTTAACAATATATACAATAATTTAACGTCTTACATAACTAGTGATAAACAATAATATCAAAAATTTAAGAATTGAATGGGAAAAAGACAAAATGCTGAATTCGTGTTCATTGAATGAATTGTGAAATGTGAATGCTTACTGTTACTGAACTATATAGGTACCTCTCTTAAGAGAAGGAGGGTATCTGTCATAAAATGTAAATAATGTAAGGGTCGGCTAACATTATACCTGGACCAAAAAAGTTAAGGAATACAAGCCATATACTTAAAGATAAATGCTAGAAAAATATACCTATGATAAATTTAAAACTAGTGAGAACTGAACAACGCTGATGAACATTACAGAGTATGGCTAAAAGAGAGGCATAAGGTTATCCTATCAAGAGATGTAAAGTTTTTAGGAAACCCGAGTGATTGTAATGAAGTTGCCTTTAGAAGATCTTCAAAAGAAAAACGCAACAAAACATAACAAACAAAGATAACGATGAAGAAACGAGATGATAAACAGAGTGGTTCAGAAGACGAAGAACTGAATGATTCACAAGATGAAGATCAAAGTGTTTCAGAAAATTTCAACGAAAAATGTTAAGATGGTGAAGACAAATGTCAAGATGAGAAACAATAAAAAACTGATTAACCTAATCGATGCCTCAGAGACAGATCAAGTTTGAGAAATACAATCTATTTATACGAATATGTTCTTGCAGCAGAAAACTTGTATAATACTATGAATAATCCAGGAACCTGTAGTGATATTATCAACAGTGAGAAAAATTACGAGTGGAAGAGAGAGAGCTATGGGTAATGAGATGACGTCTTTAATAGAAAATCAAACATGGGAGTTAGCTAACTTATCTCCAGGTGCGAAAGCAATACCTTGTAAATGGGTTTTTCGTATTAAAACAAAACCAAACGGTCGAATAGAACGATACAAAGCACGGTTCGTTGCAAAGGATTTAGGCCAGTAGCAGAATTGGGAACCATACGCTCAATTCTTAGTATTGCTGCAAATGAAGGGTTGTTTTTAAATCAATTTGACTTCTCTACAGCATTCTTATACAGAGAATTAGAAGCAGTAATTTATATGAAACAGCCTGAAGGATTTGATGACGGCACAAGAAGAGTTTGCAAACTAAAAAGTTTGCATGGGCTAAAACAGGCACCAAGATGCTGGAACAACCAATTTGGAAACTTTCTATTGAAGTTACGATTCAAGCCTAGTGAAGCATATCCATGTTTGTATATTCGAAAACTTAAACAATGAAAATTACTCTTTACATATTTTGATGATGGATTACTTGCAGTATTGAATCAAACGGATTTACAAATCTTTCATCAAGAGCTCAACAAGGAATTTAAGATCACTATACAACCAACAAATTATTTCTTGGGACTAGAAATTGAACAACACATTGATAAGAGTATCAATTTATTCAATTTCTCTGAAGTGAGTGTAAACCTATTTCAACAGCGATATTAAAAAGTCCAGAGACTTCAGAACAAGGAAAAGACAGTATAGAAAAGAAAAATTTCCCTTATAGACAAGCCGTAGGTGCTCTAATGTACCTGATGCTTGGAATCGAACCAGATCTAATCTACGCTATAGGATTTATGTCAAGTTCATTAGAAAATCCAAAAGATATAACAACAGCAACAAGAGTGTTTCGGTATATTGCAGGAACCATTGACTTGGTTATTACGTATTCCTCATGCACAAAAAAAAAGTATAATGCAGTGTTATAGCGATGTAGATTTTGGAGGATGTAGTAAGATTGGACGATTATCCTCACGAGAAGTCATAGGGGAGCAATCTCATAATTAAGTCAGAGACAAACAATGGTCGCTACCTGCACAACAGAAGCTGCGGTTGTAGCTGCCAATAAAGCAGCAAAATTTGGTTATCACGACTGTTCAAAGGCATCCTGAAACTTAAGCATGTGCCAAACCTTCAAGTGCATAATTCAGGATAATTTGAGTGCATTAGAATTAAAATGATAAGTGAGATTGCAATAAGAAAGAAAAGCGTTCAAACTAATTTTAAATTGACTTGTAGCTCTTTTGCCTAAGTACATTTCATTTCTACTAATTGTAACTAGCAAAAAAGTACAAAGGAAAATAATAGCGCTTAAACGGGTACAAACGAATGGTAAACTGCATCCTTTTTAGATATTTGAAAAGATAATGTAATACTCAAAATGTAACAAACGGGCACAAGCGAATTATAGTTAGCAGTACCGGTTCATCATTAAGCGAGGTAGCCGTTTCTGTTATACCAAAGTTTTAAATATTCGTATTTATGAATACTTAATGGCGTAAAGAAAAATGAAAACGATGCAAGCGGGTATCGGCGCCTACTTACAAACAAGTAAAATGAATAGTAAGCAACACCCGATTTCAGATTTTCGAAAAGTTCATAATTAACGAAGATAGATACTTATTGTAATACGAAATCTCCAAAAATTAAAATTCCAGCATCCTCAACGATACAAACAAAAGTATAAACGATACAAAGGAATAGTTAACATAATTAAGCGAGATAGCCTATATGCGAAATATGAAATTTTCAAAGATTTGTATTTCGGAGTCCTTAAAAGTACAACTCAAACTTATAGAAGCTGTATAGACGGGTATTAACATATTGTAATAGACGAGTACTTTTATATTTTTAAAAAAGTTCAAATAATCTGTCAGATACCGCTTTACAAAATCTTCAAAAAGTTATATTTTCCTAACCCTATAACGATACAAATAAGATAAAAAAGCAACACAAACGGATACAGACAAATATTAAACAAAAAAAACTACAAAAGTAAGGGCGATAGTCACTTATCGCATGAAGCAATCAACAAATTCATACTTCAATACTAATAGTACAAACAAGGTTAAGAACGTGCTAGGTTTTTGAAAAGTTCAAAAAATTTATCGTTATTAAAAGTTTCCAAAAATTCGTTTTTCATAACCTTGAAGGGCATAAATGAAAATAAAAGAGATAAACAAATTTGACATACTAGAGGTTAGAACGGAGTGTTAGAATTTCTTTGGACCTGTATATTTTCCATCGAAGTACTACCGAAAGAAATAATGGTGCAAACAAGTGCAAATGCTACTTTTATGGATTTATCTAGTTAAGTAGGTGGTCAAGCAAGATCAATTCTCAGCACAAATCAACCAAAAGGTTGGGTTAATTTTAAATCACCCTTCTTAAATCGATTTGGGTATCCAAAATCCAAGCAGGTGCTTTACATTTCTTTAAACACTTGCTATCAAAAATCCAATCAAAGTAGTCACAGTACTGTCACATAGCATTAGTGTTTAATACTTAGACTAGGAAAGAGAGGGGACAGGTAATAGTCGACTGCAAATTGAGGCCGATTGGGATCGCGAGACAGCGCTCAGTATCGCAACATAAAATGTTAAGAGGGAGTTTATTTTATTACCATTATTCGTACAATTATCATTCCATACAGAGTATCAATTGTTTATTTGATAACGTAAACAATTATTAAGAACTTTTTTTTTGCGTCTTACGTTACTAAGAAAATATTATTTATTTTATGTCAAAGAGAATACATGTTCAATGAAATTAAATGCAAAGAATTATTTTATTAACGTTAATTAACATGATGTGGCGAAACTAATAAACATTAAGACGAATTTTATTAATTAATTAATTTTACTTTTTTAGATTTTTATAACTAAAAGTGACGCCGCCTATGGTAATACTGTGGTAAACGCATGCATCTTACAATTTTGAAAGTATTTATTGTTTCTCTCACTATCAGTAAACCATTCCAACAAAAAAAAAATGATGCATTAATGATTATTGTACGTAAATCATAACATATTTTAAGTAGTATGTAAACAATAAGCAAATTAAACGCGATTTTCTTTGCTTAACCTTACTACGTAAAATTCTTTTTACTTGTGAAATGTGATTTCTGGTTCATTTCTTTCACTGCGGCTTTTACAGCCGTAAGAAGAACAAATCAGCATTGTTTTAAACAAAGATCGACTAAAACCTAACTACACTATTTAATTATATTGACACTTTTACACAACGCTGTCAACGCACTGTTTGGGATCAGTAAATAGAGCCGGTACCAAAATATTGCGTCAATTTTCGACGTACAGTCGGCATAGGAGTTACGTGTCCCCTCTCTTTCCTAGTCTAAGGTTTAATAAGTAATTATTTAAGCCAGTTGTACATTGTATGCACATATTTGAAACAGAATTAGAATGTAGTACCTGACATACATTTAGTACGCCAGTGTGTGAGCTTCTAAATAGTCAGAGCAGGAAAAAATCGAGGAAGTTAATTAACAGTAGTAAAGAAAGCACATCGGGTAGATGGTGGTGGCGTTCCGTCATCAGCCATGTACCCCATCTTCACACACGCTTAATGTTCCCTGTCATTTCCTACATCTCGAATCATTATTTAATAAGGCAAGTGCCTCTTATTCTAATTATTGTCTAATTATCATTGTTGTTTAGTGTCACGTGTAAGCGAAGGCCATCATTATACAAAAGGCACTATTAGTGGGACGCACGCTCGTAAGAACTGGATCACCATCGATACCTGTGAGGATAATCAATTTAAAGGACTTCGAGCAAAAGATCTCCAAAAGCACAGAGTTGTTAGGAGTATTTGAACTAGTAGCAGAAATTCACCACTGCAATTCAAAGGAAGAGCCTAAAGCCAAATCAACACCACTCCCTGCAGCTCTGAAAAAGCTGATGAAACGGTCAAGTAACTATGTCAACAAATATAAAAACAAGCAATTGGAAGAGCTGCTTATCCGTTTCCAACATGTCTTCGCTCTCTCAGACCACGATTTTAAAGGAACCAGCCTGACATACCCATTAAACAACCACCTAGAAGAGTTTCCTGGGCGAAACAATCTTATAGAAGATATGCTGAAACAAGGAGTAATTGAACCATCTCAAAGTTCCTGGTCTTCCCTTATGGTGTCAGTACGAAAGTACGACGTACAAGGAGATTTTGCGTGAAAGGAAGCTGAATGAAGCAACGCTGAAGGATGGTTACCCATTACCCATAATCAACGACATATTAGACAATTTACTCTGGATTTGAAAAGCGGACACTGGCAAGTAAAAGTGCACCCACATGATAAAGAAAAGACTTCGTTCACAACTGGGAATGACTATAGCAAGTCAATGTGTAGCCTTTTGGATTATTATTGACGTAGTTTTCTTAAATCCTGCCACTAGCAATTTGAGCATGCCGGCGAACCGACTCGTGGATATCGTTAAGCTTCCTTCGGAGGTTGGTAACATAATCTTCTCCAGCCAAGTCATCTCCTGGTTTACAGCCGAATTTGAGAAGGTAGTCGTAGCTCCCTTCCAAAAAGGACACTGATAGGTGTTTAGCCAGTGGTTTCTTGGACAGACAAACGGTATGCCACTAAAAATAAAGGTAAATAGCGGCCCCAGTCCCTTTGGTGATCAGACACTACCTTAGAGAGATATTTAATTAAGGTCCGGTTCATTCGTTCAACCATGCCGTCCGATTGTGGATAGAGTGGAATAGTTCGAGTTTTCTTTATCTCTAGGAGCTCGCATATATCACGGAATACAATTAACTCAAAAATTCCTCCCTTGGTCTGAGTGCAAGTCCAAGGGTACTCCAAAACGACTGATCAACTCTCACTAGCTCCTCAATTATGATTTCCGACTCCTGGTTCGGGAGGGCATAGGCTTCAACCCTCTTGGCGAAATAGTCCATAACGAGCACGTTGTACTTGTTACCTTTTTCGGACTCTGAGAAGGAACCTGCCACATCAATTGCTATTCTTTCAACGGGGCCTACAAACGTAGCGTTACATTTCTTGCACCAATTCTTGACATCTTCCTTACAATTCAGCCAATAAAATCGCTCTCGAACCTTTCCAAGCGTCTTAGCCACTCCAAAATGGCCACCAGATGGTCCATCGTGAAGATACTACAACACCGCTTTAACCCTGTTTCGAGGAATAACCAGTTGCCTCCTATCTTCCTTTCCATCTGTAGTTTCAACAACACGCTTCAGGATGCCATATCCTAAGGCCATTGAGTCCCACTGAAACCACAACGATTTCAGTACTTGGGGCTCTTATTAAAGCGTCTCAAATACCGTTTGACGATCCGAATCCCAATGAAATTTGCGGTCACTTTTTGATAAGCGTGTCAAAGGTTTGGTGATATTGTCGAATCCATGAACATAGCGACGGTAATACGTGCACAAACCAAAGAAGCTTCATGTCTCGTGAACATCTTCAGGCACTGGCCATTTCTTCACGGCCTTTATCTTCTCTGGATCCATGGCCACGCCCTTCGCTGATACAACATGTCCCAAGTAAGAAGCTTTTTCGCGGAAAAGGTGGCACTTTTTCGGACTGAGCTTCAAATTGGCTTCACGTAACCGCTGGAAAACTGCTTGCAAATTCTGCAGGTGTTCATTGAAGGTTCTTTACGCAGTATGATGTCAAACAAGTAAACCAAGCAGGTCCCTCCAATTTGATCGCTCAAGATTTTCTCCGTCAACATTTCGAACGTCGCCGGGGCATTGCATAACCCGAAAGGCATAATTGTAAACTGCCATAGGCCCGTGCTGATCGAAAATGCAACTTGTCAGTATCCGCTTTTCAAGTCGAGTGTGGAAAACATTTTCGAGCCAGCAAGCATATCCAAGGTATCAACAATTCGTGGTAGCGGATAACTGTCTTTCTTGGGCCGTCGGTAATCCTCACAAAAGCGGGTTGTTCCGTCCTTTTTCTTTATCAACAGTACCGCTGATGTCCACGTACTTGATGATGGTTTAATTATGCCGGTCTCATGCATTTCGTGGATTATTCGCTCTGGTTCTTCCTTCTTCGCCAGGGGCAGTCTTCTAGGTTTTTGACGAATCAGCTGCGCATTACCGGTATTGATCTTGTGTTTTACAATGTTAGTCCTTCCCCTACCATTCTTGTCAGTTTAACAGACGTCGATATTCTGATAAAGTAAAAGTTGCACTTTGCATTTCTGCTCACTGGTTGGATTCCTACAATATCCGCCAATCACTACACTTATTTCGGCAGGTACTGTTTCAGAATTTACCTTTAGCGTTACCGCCTCCTGTCTATGTTTTATGAGACAAAATTGTTCACGATTCAGTCTCACAACACCTCTCCTTAAATTCTTGTCAAAATCGTAGTTTTGTAATATGTCTACTCCAGGAATAACGTCGTCTTCAATATCTGCTACCAGCACTTGATGGTCAAACACTGTTTTGCCAATTTCAAATGACACATTAATTTCGCCATGAACAACCACTCTCTCTTCGGTAGCCGTACGCAGAGCCCACTTAGTTGACACAACCTGGGCAGGACTCTCAACTACGCTGGGTTTTACAATGCTCCTAGTGGCCCCTGTGTCTAAAGGAAACACACAACTTTGTCCATTAATTTTACCTCCTAAGAGTAGACTCTCTACTGGTGCTTCAAGGTATTTGTAAATGCGATAAGTTCGGTATCTCGTTGTCAATGGATCAAAGTTTGCCCCGTTACGTCGACGCTATCTAGTTTTCCTGCGGTTGAGGTCGGGTACTTGGGGAAAAAGTAGTTTTCTTATACTGTCCCTTCGTATGGCCCTGTTCGCAGCAATTCCAACATCATAGTTTTCGCGTTTCTTTGTTGATCTTGGAGATGGTTCGGAAAACGGTTTCTTCTAACAATTCTGACGAATGCGCTTCTTCACACAGTAGCCGAACCCTTCCTTGTTTGTTATAGGCCCGTTTAACAGTTTCGTACTCTAATGCACTTTCCAAAGCATCAGCTAGCGTCTTAGGTCGGTCGAGGCCTATCCATTGTTGAGCGTCGTTGTCTCGAAGAACATCAGTAAATGCTTCCACTACCAACCTTTCCATCAGTTCTTCTGGAGTATTCGGATTGGCCAGTCGAGACAGTCTTGCAGTATCCGCTTCGAATTCTTGCAGGGATTGCGTTGGCTTCCGCTTACGGGTTTCCAGTTGAATGTGATGTACCGCTGTTAAGTGAGCCTCACCGTAGCGCTATTCCAACCGTTTTACCATTTGTTCATAATCCGCCAATTCTTCCGGGGATTGGGTGTTCAGAATGTCACATGCGTTGCTACGAATCGCAATGGTCACGCGCCCAGTTATTCGACTTGGCAGCCGCCTCGAATTACTTGTAGTATGTGGTCCATGAGGACTTTCCGTCAAACGTTTGGTGGTTTTTTCGTGTTCTTGACTCTACACCGCTTTCTTGGCTAATTTGGCTGACTTCGTTAAGTGAACTAGATGCGCCAACATACACTTCGATTGGTTTTATCCTGCCATTAAAAATCATTTCTTCCAGAACTTTTATCGTTTCCTCTGTTTCTTGATATTTCGCCTTTAATTTGCTTTCCAGGCTTTTTGCTATTTTCTTCCAGTTTTTCTTCCAATTCATGTATCGAAGCTTTTACTATTTCCTTCTGATTTTTCTTCTAATTTATTTTCCAAACTTTTATTTTCTTTTAATTTGTTTTCCAAACTCTTACTGTTTTCTTCTGATTTTTTCATCACTTGCGACAATTCATCTTCGAAAAGGAATGTCTCAGGATCATGGCCATCCTTTTTCAACGCCTCTGCGAGTCGCCAACAATGCTCCTCCTTGTTACCGCTTGGCACTTCATCCCGTTCTTCTAATTCTCTCCTTAACTCGGCTACTTTTAATTTGCGTAAATTCCTTGCCATTGCAGTGTGTTTTACTCAATCCGCACTAAAGTCTTCAATAGTTATGTTTCACCCCACACCTTACACCAGTTGTAGTAGGTATTCGTGGGTTTATTAAAATTTATTTACAAGACTAATACAGGAACACAATTTATATACACTTAGATTACTATTTACTTTAAAGATTCACTTATATGCTTTTTTCAATTTATTTTTATTCTCACTACTGTCGATTTATTTCTGATGTTACCACTCTCACTGTCAATTCATCACTAACTAACTCGGAGAACGTCTCTATCACTTTTATAGCATCATAGAACAAGTCGGGAAAAGGTCTAGAATATTCGAAAGATCATTTACATTTCGGCGAACCGCTTAACTGCTTTCTTGGAAGGCAGGTACGAAACACACGTCAACAAATACGACGTACACTGCCGAAAACCGCCCGCGGCTAGTCGAGCCGCCAGCCCGCAACACATGCAAGTGTACCTGATCGCACACAAGCATGCTTGTGTTCGATACACTATTCAAGAGAGAAGTAAAGTACGTGGGGCATGTTATTACACCAGAAGGAGCAATGACCGACATTGACAAAACAGACACCGTACCAATATTAGAATCTTTCTGAGACGTTGTTTCATTCAAAGATTCGTCGACGTAGCCCGACCATTGCACAGACTCACCGAAGACAGAATTTTATTTCAATTGACACCTGAGTTTCAAAAATGCATTCGTTACGTTAAAGATCGTGCTGTCTGAATTTTCAGTATTGAAATATCCACAGTTCAGCGAACCCTTCATAGTTGATGCTAATGCTGGTAATGTAGGAAAATGAGAAGGTCATCGTATATTTTAGTAAAACACTTAAAGCAAGAACGGAACCACTGTGTCACTCATCTACTGGCAGTGATTAAAACTTTAAAACATTTCCATACGTATCTGCACAGACGGGCATTCCTATTGAGAAGTAGCTATTGGAATTCAAGAATCCGGAAGGACAGATTGCGCAATAGCTACAATGACTTCAGGAATACGAGTTCGATATTGATCGTCATCCAGACAAAACAACACGGTGACGCAGATGCACTATCCCAGAGACCTTGTATGGAGAACTGCAAACATTGTTTAGCTGTAGAGAAGAAAGAAGAACTAATTTCGACCTACTGTAATCTCACCACCATCCAGCCTGAAGGAACTTGGGAAGATGGTCAACTAACCGAAGACCAGAGAAAAGAAAATGATATTGGCCCAATAATGAAATAGAAAAAATCCCGAATTGCAAAACCATCGTGGGCAGATGTGAGTCAACTAAGTCCGGAAACAAGAAGTTACTAGGCCCAGTGGAATTCTCTTACCTTAGACCACTGCATTCCAGAAATCATAGAAGTAATCCATGCAGTAGGGCATTTCGGCGTTACGAAGACACTGGGAAAAGTATGTAAACGATTCTATTGGCTAGTGATGTAGAAGCGACATAGGAGACAGGTGAAAGAACTGTCAGACATGCGCCGCCAGTATGTGATGGAATATCAGAAGTCGTGGGCGAATGCAGCAAAACAACGTAGGGGCACTTTTTGAGAGAACTGCAGTCCACGTAACTGGACCTTTCCCATTGACAGATTCAGGTCTTTCTTGGTCATCATGTAGTACTTTAGCAAGTGGCTCGAAGCATACGTAATTCCAAAATTAGGAAGCACACACCATTGCAGACATGCTTGTAAACAGATGAATTGGTTGCTATGGGGTGCCAATGGAGTTGCATTCAGGCCAAAGCAGGAACTATTAGTTGGCTATGTGCAAGAAGGTCACTGAACTAATTGGTACCACCAAAACAAGGACCACGACGTTACAACCGCAGTTTGATGGAATGGTAGAACGATGTAGCGCGGCACTAGAGACTAGAAAAAGATGCAGAGAGAATAGGGATATGGAATTTTGTTGGATCCCTACCTCTTGCATTAATCCGAATAATCTGGTCAGTTGAGTAGGTTCTGATCATATCAGAATTGAAGTAACCTGGTAACTTGCCGTCACCACCACTCCTGACCTAAGTCGTACACAATACCGCTACTGTTGCTGACTAATCAGCAATTACTCGAGAGTCATAGTGTTCGCTGTCGCCTGTAGAGACCTGTCCGATCCGTAAACCACTCCATAACGAGTACCTCGTCAGTTAACCCCGAGCCAGAGTTTGCCGATGTCGATGGCATATAATACAACTGTGTGCAAACATACTGACCGATATTTTATCCGTTTATTTATCTCTTTAATGTAGTTCCAAAATTTGAGCTAATCACGTACTTCACCTTTAAATTTCGTTATTTCCTTTTTCGCTAACTTCCCGGTTCGTCTGACCAATCATATTATATAAATATTTTCGCGAAACATTCTCACCGTTTTCATTCCTCTCCTCTGAATTAGAGCATGAGAAATCGTGTCTATAATATAAACATACAGGCGACGATTGGACGCCAATCGGTCAGTAGTACAAACAAATAGTCATAATTAATGATAGGATTGTAATTCTATAACAATTCGGCCATTCCTGATAAAATTCTTGTCCCCAGAATGTGCCGTTTCCCTGATCTAATAATATTACAAATGAAGAAAATAAACCTAAGCCTATTCTAAAACAGTATAAATTCGTGACAGTTAAACAATTTTTTTACTAGGTACATACACTGGTTTAAGTCTATCAGATGAAATTATACCTTTGTACAACCTTCCGCTTTGCATTTCGCCTTCAACATCCTGAACTTAATACCTGTCGTTCCCTATGGTTTTGACTATTTTATAGGGCCCTCGATACTTTCAACTTATGAATCTTTTATTATCCTTTAATCAACCATAAGAGGTAATACAGCAGTGCTTAAGATATAAGCACCAGAGCATGGCGTCCATTTGGATACCGTTATACAACAGTATGATGTAACTTATCAATAAGTCCTATTTTTCTAAAATTTTATTTGTTTCATTTTTAATTACCTATCATTATTAAAAAAAAAACGAAAAATATATTTATGAAAAGTTAACACTGTATTAATAAAATTCGGTTATTATTCAGAAGTTTCTTACTCCTATTTCACAAAAATACTTCTAATACCCCATTTATCTTGAAAACCCTGTTTATACATAGACACCTTATTTTTTCCTTTTCTCCCTATCACAGCAACTTGTGGAATATTGCAAAACGCTTGTTTAAGATTATGTTAATAAATACTTACTTGAGTTTGGAAAACTTCTACACAGCTCAATATCTAGTAAAGGCAGCTGAAGGGTCTTATGTAGATGGTGCAGCACCTTTAGAGGAGACTGTCTTTAAAGTAGCTCACAACTCTGCAACAAAAAATGAAATACATGAAACACGTTGCTGAACAAAATACTATTCCCCAACCTTGAAATAACATAGTACGTGGGGCTAGTATTTTGATGCAAATTAGCATTGTACATTTACATCTTTAAATAACAAAAGAATGTAGATGCAGTCGTATGCTAACAACAAACATAAAAAGCAAAAGGAAAGCTGCGAAATGTTAATTTTTGTTACCATATGATATAACTAACCCGAATGTAAATGATTGCATTGTAATATAAAGGACCTTCAAAATTTACTTTCAATTTGAGACGGACCCACGTCGGATAAGAAAAACAAATTACATAAAAGCTAACGGTAGCACCGGTTACTCGCGTAAAATTTTGAGAATTCTTAAATTCAAATAAAAGATCATTAAAATACCAATAATTGAGCTCTACTTCATAAAAACAGCAAATGATTAGAAAATGTGACAAAAAAGAAAAATTACTAAATAAATATATATTTATATAAAAATAAAAATCCATCTCTGATGTGTTCAACCAGCAAGATAGTGACCCACATAAATCCAACACTCAAATTTCAAACAAAACTGAAGAACCCATGTTAGTAGTTATCCTTCACAGCCAGACGGTACTGAGGTCCTATACAGGAGGCAACCCAGCTATAGTTCAAAATTACGATCTGGGCCTTACTATTAATTTCTATCTCAAAAGAGAAAGCCGAAAGGGACACATGAATATAAAACAGCTTCGTGAATACACCACAGATCTGATATCCTGCACGGGTGAAAAATATTAATAGATACAACAAGGCAGAATCATTCATAAGATCATAAGCACGTTCAACAGAAACTAAATTAAGTATTTACTTATAAGCAAAAATATCAAAAATATAAATATGACGTAATTATATAGAAGATTCAAAATCCTTTTAAAACAGCCAGTGATAAACGTCAGAGCTAAATCAGTGTAATTTACAAATTCAGAGATAATAATTTATGTTTAAACTGAGATTGTAAGTTATAATATGAATTGATGAACAAAGAAAATGACGACATTCAATAAAAGATAATGATTTTTCATAAATTCTTTTTCAAACATTGTAATGAATAAACTAAGTCATAAATAGAAACATAAGTAATTGAATAATAAATCAGATGGAGCACAATTAATTGAATTTATTTTATAAATAAAATACAATATAAAATCATACCTCTTCTATCATCGGCAAACAAGCAGTAGGTAACTGAACTCGACCTTAAATTCTTTTCTCTATCTATCTAAAAAAATCATTTTTTCTTTCTCTAACGAGAAATAAGTTAACTAACAAAATATAACTTAAAGGAACTTATTGACCGCTACAAAATTATTATTAATTTATCCATTTATTTATGTGTCGATCTGATAGATGACAATAGTAGTATACCCGGTTTATTACAACATGTTTTCTAACACCACCGTGTCCTTAAACTTAAAATAGTACCTGCAAAATATGAAGGATGTTTGTTTGCACGTATGTTAAGAAATATATGAATCTCCGAAACTTGAATTTAGTGTACAAAAAGGTTGTCAATGTTTGAATTCAGCGATCGTTCAAATCTATGTCTAGGGTATAGGGTCAAATAGTCACGGAATGAGCAATTATCAATTTTTATCTAATTTTTCTTTAAAGGTGTGTAATTAGGAATGTTATTATTAATTGAACTTTCGACTCATTTATAAACATTTGTATTATACATGAATCGCATTCCCCTACATATTGCTGACCCCGTTGTGACAAAGTGAATATCTCATAATACCTTGAACGAACAATGGTTTTTTTTTCCTCCATCGGCAATTGGATTATTTTTGACCTGAATATAAACCGCTTCAAGAAGAGGAGCATAGCAATGCACCTGCACAACCTTATTGCTATCGCGTAACATCATTCACCAATCCGTCTCATTACAATGTAAATGCTGCTACGCCTATCAGAGATGTTCCGCGGCCCTATTTGACACTTTTTAAATGTAGTTCGGTTTTTACCCAAGATATACATATTTAGTTAAATATGGACTTAGATATGAACTATCATTGAAGTCAAATATTCACAACAATAAAAGAAACAATTGTTGGTGTTGATTATCTGCACAGTGCTCTGCCGTGGGAAATGGAGTGAATCGGACATGGAAGGACCTCTGAAGAAGTTCGCCACTCTTTAGAAATAAATATAAAATTGTATCTACGTTAATGTAATTATGCTAAGTTTGGCATCATGGCATTTATTTTCGATCGACGTCGGAAGAGTGCATAAACGGCAGTCAAGAAACAAGGGGTTGACAGTAGGGGGACGTTCTCCATGGTGAACGTCATTTGGTCTCTGCTACAGTGGTGTTTTGAATAGCATTTTCCATACTATCATAATAGTGTATCCTCTCCGGTAGCTGTCAATTGTGTTCGAGTGTTTGTATGAACATTATTTTGGATTCTTGGTATTTTCCGTAAAACAATGATGCAGCCTCTTAACGGATGAACAAGCATAGCGAATATTGGGTCTTAGATTATGTGGCTGTATTTGCCTATAGAGGTATTTATGTATTACATCGATTTAATTCTTCTATTTGTAATTTCTTGCTTGTCATGTCAAATACTTTATTGGATAAATTTTATAAGCATGCAGTTTATGTTGATTTGTATTTTCAAGAATTTTGGACTATTTTAGTTTATTCCTGTTTTGATTCCGAATGTTTTAATACGTTACGTCAGATTCTTTGTTTTGCTTTCTTTGTATTAGCCATTATTACGAATAATATTTCTTATAATAATAATCGTATTATTAGCAATCGTCCAGTCATCCTTTCACGTAAGAATCAAAGAACCCTCCCCTCTCTAAAAGAGCAAACACGCTTAAGTCTTTTAATTGTTCTACCGCAGAGTTTACTCCTTAAGAATCGATATAAGCCCGGGGTATGAGAAATATGGAGAGTACAATCGAGTGAACCTTTCGTAAGGAATATACAGTATATATTTAATTACATATAATTAGTCATAAAAAAATCATAAATAACTATTTTCTATCGACAATCAGTGTATCCACATAGACTCAACGAGTAAACTCTAGTCGCGTGTATGAGCTGACCCACACCCCTTATTTTCTCTCGTCTCTGGTAGGTTTTAATCCTGGTGCTATTTCAGTCGTGATCACCACCATTCCTATTTGTATTACTGGTACTAAAAGGGGATTCACCAAGTGTTTCAGGTGCCTACATGTAAGCTAAGTGGTTTATATTTATTTCGGTCAATATTGACTTCTCGTATCAATATTAACAGTGAAGTGAACAAAGTTAACGGGGGTTATAAAGCATGGGAAATAAATATTTATCGCTTTTTCACATTGACGACAATTACATGACATGCTAATTTTTTTTCCTCAACTGTTTGTTGATTATTGCGGCGTTGTAGTTTTAGTTTTGGATTTTCTAATATTTACAATAAAACACAGTTTTTGGTTACAAAATATTTATTTTTAGATCACAATGACCACTTCGACTTACAAAGTCTTCTTCAGGTGAAGTATAATAAACTAAAACTAAACAGAACAACCTTATATACTAATTATAACTAAGTGCAGGAGAGGGGATTTTATAAATTTAAATGTAAAGTAGAGGAGAATTGCAAAACTATTTGGTCGTTTAAGGCACACCTTTTTTTATATAGTTTGTTGATTTCTAATTTTTCTAAAAGTGTCAATTTTAAACTTTTATTTTCTAAATGAAGAATGTTGAAATTTTCGTTAGTTATGCTTGAACTCGTGAACATGTTCGGCGTAGGTTGATTTTGAGTTATTGTTTTTAAAACTTGCTATATGTTCTTTGATCCTTTGTTTAAAAGATCTCCCTGTTTGTCCCACGTACCCTTTATCGCAATCGCTACAATTAAGAAAGTATACACCTGATTTTAGGACTTTATTTGATTTAGGTTTTACAATGGGGTATACTGAATTTAATATTTGTTTATGTAATTTGTTTTTTAATAAGTTAGTTACTGCTGTTAGTTAATACGGTAGCCGTTGTTTAGAACAATTTGATGAATCCTGTTTAATTCTGTTTTATAATCGATATTTGATAACGGTACATTTAATAGTCTATGAAGACTAGAATGGAAAAAGGACAATTTATGTGATAAAGGATGAAACGATTTTAAATGGATTATTTTATCTGTTTGTGGTTCTTTATGAAATATAGAAAACACGTGGTTATTACGAATATTTTTAATAGTAAGATCTAAAACGTTAATAGATTTGTGCTCATTTTCGATTTCAAGGGTGAATTTAATTTTTGGATGTAAATTATTCATGTAGTTAAAAAGGTTTGATAGTTGTCTCTCTGTACCTGCAAAACATACCAAGATATCATCTACATATCTATGGTAATAAAGACAATTTTGAAAAAGTTTATGTTTAGAAACTTGTTTTTCTATATCGTTTAAGAAAAATTCCGCTAACAACGGGCTTAAAGGATTTACCATTGCTAAACCTTCTTGTTGAATATAAAATTGATTGTTAAATTTTAAATAATTTTGTTTGAGGCATATTTCTAAGAGAGTAATAACTTCATTTATAATTACCTGATCAATGTTGTTGTTGTCTAAATGAGTTCTAATGATTTCAACTATCTCATTAGGAGGTACACTTGGGAATTATTTAACTATGTCGAATGAGATAAGTTTGGCATTACTAGGAATAGTATTAGTATATAAGGTTGTTCTATTTAGTTTTAGTTTATTATACTTCACCTGAAGAAGACTTTGTAAGTCGAAATGGTCATTGTGTTCTAAAAATAAATATTTTGTAACCAAAACCTGTATGTTTTATTGTTAATATTGTTAATATGGAGTTACAAGAGTGAAAAGCCTCGTCTATTCAATTAGGATTTTATAGCAATTCTTGTAATTCCTTATCCTTTCCTCGGTCTGCTGCGATAGTTACGATGTTCTCTTTACCCTATGTAAACTATTTCTGTGCTGAACTGAAATATAAATGATAATTGACGAAGTTGACGGGGTGAAATTTATTTATATTTTCTTTGTAGTCCATAGATTAGAGCTATACGATCTGCTTTGGTAGTTAAAGGCGGTATTTTAAGAGATACTGGAAAAACTTTATAGCCGAACAAATCGCGAGGAGTTCTCTTTCATAAGTGCTGTGTACTTTTTCAATTATGTTAATTTTTCCGGAAACGAGCCTACAGGTTTTCAATGCCATTCGACGAGCTGTTCTGAAGTTCCAATTGTTATTTCAGAAGCATCTGTTCTAAGTACCAATGGTGCTTTTGGATTTGGAAACGACGTAAGAGTTAAAAGTAGCCCATTATATTTATGTGTTACTGATTTCATTATTCTTATATCTCGTTGCAGATCTTTGTTTCTTGGAGGTAGTTGTTTATGTTAAGTTTATCGCTGATTGCTGTATGATGAATATTGGCAACAGGATGTATGAATAAAGTTTAATCTATGTAGTAAACTCTACAAGCGCGTTTTATTTCTTAACAGGTTATGGGCCCAGGCCGTGATTCGTGATTGCCTTTAACCGTTATTGTTTTTTCATTTTTTGATAGAATTGCGAAAGTCAGAATAGTTTATTTTTTCAGTGTTAAATAAGAATGTCTTCTAATCTCATAGTTAACGTGCCAAAGTTGAAGGGCAGGGAAAACTATGATGAATCCTTGAGGGTTTATCTAACTGCACAACAGAAGTTGTAGCAGCGGACGACGCAAAAGCTAAAGCAAAAACTATTTTAACCGTCGATGCATCATTGTATGTTCATATAAAGGATGCTACTACAACGGTTGATCTCTGGAAAAAATTGAGAGCATTGTTTGATGACAAGGGTTTCGCACGAAGAATTAGTTTACTTAGAAGTTTAATTTCAACACGGTTGGAAAATTGTGATGGAATGTCAAGCTATGTGAATCAGATGGTGGAAACTGGTCAAAAGCTACGGGGCACAGGTTTTAAGATCGACGATGAATGGATCGGTTCGTTGCTTCTTGCGGGTTTGCCAGAAAAGTTTTCCCCGATGATTATGGCAATTGACCATTCGGGTATCACTATTACAACGGATTCCATAAAAAGTAAACTACTCGACATGGAAGTTGATTGTAACAAAAGTAGTGGGGCGTTTTTCAGCAAGAAATGCGTACAGAAGAATCGCACACTCAAGTCTACTGAGCATAATGGAAATTTAAGGATCAAGTGCTATAAGTGCAAGAGGTATGGACACTATCAAAACAAGTGCTCAAATAATGAATTCAGAAAAGAAAAATTAGGTCCTTCACACGCGTTTAGTGCAGTTTTTCTGAGTGGATTATACAATGAATCTGATTGGTACATAGACTCGAGTGCAAGTGTGCATTTAACAGCTAAACGAGACTGGATGAAAAACATTTCCAATTTTCAAGATAAACAAGAAATCATGATTGCAGACAAGACCAAAATACCTATTACTTGTTTCGGTGACATAGATTTAGTGACAAAAGTAAATAAGAAGAAATTTGATATAACTGTCAAAAACGTTTCATATGTTCCGGGTTTAACAACAAATTTATTGTCAGTAAGCAAATTGATTGAAAATGGAAATAAAGTGAAATTCGAAGATAATCGTTGCATGATTCACAACAAAGTTGGTGAATTAGTTGCTTCCGCGAACTGGGAAAATATGGCACCGTAGGTTTGGTCATCTAAACAGTGAATGTTTGAATAAAATGAAGAATGGCATAGTAAATGGACTGCAATATACGGGGTCTGTTCAAAAAAGTAGTAAAGAATTTGAGAGATTCTTAGATCAAAATGGGATTTTGCATCAAAAAACAAATCCGTACACGCCACAGCAAAATGGCATGTCTGAACGTTTAAATCGCTCAATAATAGAAAAAGCCAAATGTTTATTATTTGATGCTCAAAAAAATTTTGGGCTGAAGCGGTAAATACTGCATGTTATTTTTGGAATAGATCGCTAGTTTCGGGTCTAGAACAAACACCTTATGGATTGTGGACAGGTCTTAAACTTGATGTAAGCCACTTAAGAGTTTTTGGAAGTCGGGTCATGGTTCATATACCGATTGAAAAAAGATTGAAGTTAGATAAAAAAGCGAACAAATATATTTTGGTGGGTTATAGCGAAAATATCAAAGGATATAGAGTGTAGGATCCAAGGAAAAATACAATAATTACCAGCAGGGATGTAATTATAATTGAGAACACGGAAAAAGAATTAACTGTTTTAAACCACGAAGAGAAGTCAGACAAAAATGACGAGGTATTGGTTCCAGTGGGAGCTGGAATTGAAGACACCGAGGAAGAAACAATAACCGATAGTTCATTTGAAGTTTGGGAAAATACGGTAGATAACTCCGATGGTTCTTCTATTGATGTTGAAGAGGTTCCTTCTGAACAAAAAAGATCTCAACGTCAACCAAAACCAAGAAAATTTGAAGGAAGTGTCACTTATCTCTGTGCGCAAGATGAAGATCCAGTAACAGTGGAAAGTGCTTTATCAAGACCGGATAGTCTTGAATGGGAGCTGGCGATGAAAGAAGAACTGAAATCTTTTGAAGATAACGAAGCTTGGGAGCTGGTTGATCCTCCAGATAAAAGCACAATAGTGGACTGTAAGTGGGTTTTCAAGAACAAATGTGACAGTGAAAATAAAGTGCACTATAGAGCAAGATTGGTGGCGAAAGGATTTACCCAAAAAGCTGGAATAGATTATGAAGAGACATTCTCGCCAGTTGTGCGTCATAGTACTTTAAGACTGTTATTTGCGTTGTCAGTAAAATTAGGATTATTTACTAAACATCTTGATGTTACAACTGCTTTTTTAAATGGTGTATTAGAGGAAACTGTTTTCATGACGATACCTGAAAAAGCCTAACTGTAAAAACAAGGTATTAAAATTGAACAAGGCAATTTATGGTCTAAAACAGTCTTCTCGAACTTGGTATAAAAGAGTTGATGATTATTTGAGTAATTTGGATTATCAAAAGTCTAGATTGGAACCTTGTTTATTCACAAAAAGAAAAGGTGATTTGTTAACAATAATTGCTTTATATGTTGACGATTTTTTTGTTTTTTCCAACGATAAACATGAAACGGATGTTTTAAAATAAAAATTAGGAGAAGCATTTAAGATAAAGGATTTAGGAGAAATAAAACAATTTCTCGGTATGAATGTAAGATTTGATAAGCAAAGGCAAACTGTAACATTAGACCAGGGAAAATATATAGAACAAGTTCTAGAACGTTTCGGAATGACTAATTGTAAGACTGTTTTGACTCCCATGGAGATAAATGTAAACTTAACTAAGAACGAATCTGAATGTTAAGCGAAAATGCCATATCAGCAATTAATCGGAAGTTTGATGTATCTCGCTGTTTTAACAAGACCCGATATCGCATTTTCGGTGAATTATTGAAGCCAATTTAATAACTGCTACAGTGACGGTAATTTTAAACAAGCAAAACGTGTTTTAAAATATCTTCAGTTAACCAATAGTTATTGTTTACGTTATGAGCATGATAATGCAGAACTTGAAGGTTTTGTCGATGCTGATTGGGGAGGTTGTTTGATTAATAGAAAATCATATACGGGTTTCTGTTTCATGCTAAGTGGTTCTACAATATCATGGGAAAGTAGGAAACAAAAAACTGTTGCGCTTTCAAGTACGGAAGCCGAATATATGGCTATTTCGGAGGCTTCAAAAGAGGCAATGTTTCTAAGGGGTTTGATTGCCGAATTAATCGGAAATTTAAATTGTGTTGTTTTATACAATGATAGTCAGACTGCACAAAAGTTGTCTGCAAATAAAATTTATCATAATAGAACGAAGCACATAGACGTGCGACATCATTTCATAAGAGATGCGGTTGCTAATGGTATTATTAAACTTGAATATTTACAGACGGCCGACATGCCCGCCGACATTTTAACGAAAGGTTTGTTAGCAACAGGTTTCAATGGTCTAAATGTATTTGAGAGTTGTTTGGGTAATGGATGGCGATACGTCATCGAGTGATAGCGAGCGGAGGTGCTGGAGAGGCCGGAAGGGGACTTGGTGCCGGGACTCCTGCACAGCAGTCGTTGTTATAGCTGTTATTAGATATTTCCTATATTTGGCCTATTATACACATAAATTATTGTATTCATTAAAGAAGTATTTAAACTAAAGCTTACAGGTTTGATGTCAATAAAACATTATCGTTTTTTAAAGATTTTAGGTATTGCTAAGCTTAGTTAATATTATGTGCTAGTGGGAGTGTTAAAAGTAGCCAATAATATTTATGTTTTACTTATTTCATTATTCTTATATCTCGTTGGAGATATCTTTGTTTCTTGGAGGTAGTTGTTTATGTTAAGTTTATCGCTGATTGCTGTATGACGAATATTGTATGAATAAAGTTCAGTCTATGTAGTAAACTTGACAAGCGCGTTTTATGTCTTTAACAATAAGTACTACCGCTGCTACACTTTTCTTACACTTCTCAATTGCCTAAATTGTGTCTGATGTCTATGAAAGGTGTAGGTTGTGATGTCAAGATGTCCGTGATCTGCTTCCGGATGAATGATTATAATTTCTCCGGTTACTCGCGAGTTCTTTTATTGAATTTTTTTTGTCAGAGAATAGACAAGGATTTCCAGGGTTGAAGTCCTTTTGCTTGCCGGTAGCCATAATACTTGTAGACGAATTGGTTTCGACCAACCGGTCAGCTAATGTTGCTACCTAGGTCTTGCATTTGGTGTAACATCTGAGGTTTACTGTCTCTTAGATACCACGAAGTAAAATTTGTGTTTGTTGATCTTATGCGTCGACAACTGATCAAACCTGATTTAATGTTCTGTAATATCTGAGACAAGCTGAAGCAGTTTTGCGCCAATGTGTGAAATAACTGTCCAGTATTTGCTATTATCACTAGTGGTTCATTTTCGATGAAATGCGGCGTCAACTTGAATGAACCAGAACACACAATACTGTTTCCTAAATAGCTAGTCTGAAATCAACTGAAACTACGCCACTTTCTTCGGTGTTACTTCCGCTAATATTGTCTGTACGCTCATGTTACTAAAATTTGTTTCTTTTTATAGTCTGTCAGGTTTATTTTTTTGAGTAGCAGCTTGATCTTTTGTTTCATAAGGTGCCATTTTGACCGGATAATGCCCATGAGTCATAAATCAAGTGATATTTACTGTTCGACCGGGGTCATAAATACAGATTTTTTGCCCTTATAAAGCTATTTTCTTGTTCTCATCCAAAAGTCAATGCTTCTTTTAGCACACAACGCCGCGAGAGCGAATACTCTTGTAGGATGCATGGAACAGCGCACGGGTTTGAAGAACTACCAGATTACTACAGAAGTATATAGTATTATCGGAATTTTTGAGGAGGTAAAACCAACATAAATACTGTACCAGTGCGATTTAATTGTGAATTAGACTGCAGTGCGAAGTACGTGTATATATATATATATACATCCCGCTATCATTACGGCGTCATTACAAAAGGCGGTGGTCGGGCGTCCGTACGATAAATAGCAATAATTAACATGGAAAGCGTGCTTGCAGATTTATAGAAACCAATTTATACTCCTAGTTACTTCCATGTAAAGGCAACAAGGTGGCATTAGTGACAAAATAAAAAATTTTAGTTTCACTGTACCGTCATTGTGGCGTCATTCCTTTTTACCTACAACGACGCGTCCTCGATATACAATTTACTTATTTCTGGCCGCTTTTGTGGCGTCCGTAATATACGGTTACGTTTACTTCAGTAATTGTAAGGCGTCCAGCAGTGTTGCCATTTCTTTGAGCTACAAGCATTACATTTATTACCATTTGGGAAATGAGTCTTTTTAATGGCTCTTATGTAATCTCGTAGAACACAGACAGATGAATGCGAAACCGTTAAAAATGAAAAAATTTAATACTTCTCATTGGTGTCAAATACTTTCAAATGATTTAATTATTATAAACGCAGTGAGAATGAAATATATTCAATTAACCTCCCATTCAAAGGAATGTTTTCTATATAATATAATTACTTACAATTAATTAATGAAATAGATATCTGGCTTGGCTCTTGGTGAAACATGTTTTATAATAAGAAAACAAAACACTTGGGATATGTTCTACTAATTTTATTAAATTGCTGACAATATCGTTTCGGTTGTTATGCCATTATCAAAGTGAATAAATATTACAAAGTTAAGTACATTTAAATACAAGGGATGAAAAGTAAACATCCTTATAGTCATAAATATAGAACATGCCTATTGTTATAATATTAATTTCAGACAGGTATTTATAAATCACTCATTGCCAAACAGGCATCTTAAAGACACTTTTATGTAAGACTCTTTTGTGCGAACTTATAAAAAGGGCCTACGCCTTAAAATGTTAGTTATTCTTAGAATAAAGTTCTTGCTGGTAACCTACGTTTTTCTTATTCCGTTGCCTTTAATATTCCTATAATTATTCTTCATTATTATATTAAGTGCTGTGTTAGATGGTTTTCGGTTTCACGGGGTAAATATCAATTTACACGACTAAGTGAAACAATCGACCATATTGCATCTCAAAGGACTTTTTATTTTCGTCCTACCGGATTCGCAATATAACACTATGCATAAAATTATCGGTGTGACCCAATGCTTAGTTTTAATAACGGGGAAAGCCCAGAAAAAAATAGGTTACAAATGACCAGACGGAGTATTTGTGTGTGCGGCGCTGTGTGTTAGTGTATGCGTATTAGTGCGTGCGTGCGTGCGTGTGTGTGTGTGTGTGTGTGTGTGTGTGTGCGTGCGTGCGTGCGTGCGTGCGTGGGTGTGTGTGTGTGTATGTGTGTGTGTGTGTCTATGACCAAGACCACACATTTACCACGGCATCTTGAAATCATCATAAGCTTTAAAGCGTTGGTGACCAATATAAACATTATTATTGTTATTACGAATAGCTTGAAATAGATTAGGAGGAACATCAATAATAATACATTGAGAATCTCTGAATTTGAAATTGCGAATTACTGTACATTTATCTTCAAAATCACTAAAGTTTCTGTCATTGATATCTTTTTCAATAATATTTGAAGTCATACTGTTCGGGATATTTGATATTTTCATTCTTGGATTTTTAAGGGATTGCATTTGAACATTATATTTGTCACTTAGCTTTTTACAGAGATTTGTTTTTATGATTTCAGTATCTTCTTTGTTTACACAACATATGTTAACTGAGCCATCTTTTTTTCTTGATATATACATTTTTAACTTTAATTTTGTTGTAACTGTGTATCTCTTTGGTTAAAATTTCGAAAGCGTCAGCTTTAAAATTCATTTCTTTGGCTGAAACTACTATGTTGGGAACATGCTCGTTATGTTTAAAAGATCTTTTAACGCTATTTTTTGTTGCCATTACGTAGGAGAACGGAAGAGCAGATTTCTCACGTTCAACCAATTTTCTCAAAAACTTATTGTTTTCCATTAATTCGTCGTTGTGTTTTTTCAGCTCACTATTCATCTCTTCCTTAGCTATGGCATCTTTGTAGACTTCATGTATTGTTTGTACTGAGTCACAAGATACACTGGAATTTTCGTCACTTGATTTATTTGAATTATTCAGATTATCTAATTCTTTCTGTATTAATTGTAACCTGTCAGTGTTCATGTCCATGTATTTCATTAACGTAGGTCAATCGTGGGGACTTGGACGGGTTAGAAAATTCAAAGAAAGATAGTTTGAAAATTTCGTTGGACGTTTCGCCACTTTATTGTAGCTTCTTCAGCAACTACAAGGTTTGATATAATATAACTACTATGTATCCAATATGTGTGATTACCTCATTAAACATTAAATGGTTTAAGTCAGAACTTACAAAGATTATACAATAATATGAATTTACGTAATTTATTAAATACATTATTTTAGAAAAAATTTTTTCATTCGTTTTGAAAAGTTTTTATGATTAAGTACAAAAATTGATAGTTATAAAAGTATAATTTAATTACAAATATTAGTAAACATGTGTATAATTTAATTTTATATTTACCTCATTTTCTAATTTCTTTCTTTTCGTTGTAACATAATATGTTTAAAACCCAAAAAATCTGTTGGGTTAGTCAATTACAAAGGGCAAATGTACAACATTTAATGGTGTGGTTACTCAATCCATCAAATAATCATTATTCTTGTTAAAAATTAAACATAAAACTGCAATTATGCATAAAAACACTGTACACAACCGAAAATTTGTAAAATTAAAATTGATTCTTGAGATAAAAAAAGAAAATTAACTGAAAATTCTAACGTGCTATCAACGCGTTACTATCGTGGTGACTACATCTTGCCAAGTGAAAGTGACAATTATTCTGAGACTGTCAGATATAAAATACTGTAGAGAAATTCTTTTAAATTGTGATACCAAAGAGTATATTGTAACGACTTTTCTAGTAGCACTTATTTATTTAACGGATATTTATTTTACAACTATTTATTTAACACTTAAACACTAATAGAATACTTAAACACTAATAATAATTCAACGACTTATTTATATCACAAGAAAAATGCGTATTTATATCACTATATATCGTAGTTCGGTATTTATATCACTCGTTCGGAAGCTCACTGTAAACCGACCGACTACTGGCCACGTCAACAGGTATTTATACTGATTAGGAACAATCCAGAAAGTTCCAGAATTACATACTAGACTTTACTGGAGTGCCTATTGTGTTCATCTAATTTATGGCCTTGTTTATCGTCATCAAAGCGCCGACCGACGCCGGCATTCTTTGAGCTCCGCTTATCTGCTGTCGGTTCTCGTCGCCGCTATCGCACACACACACGCTCGCCGCACTGCTCGCTCTCGTACACATATACGCTCGCTACACTGCCCACTCTCGCACACATACGCTCATTACACTGCCCCCTCCTTAAGGGTGATCCGTCCCGGATCACATCTTCCGTTCCTTCGAAGGATCATGCCGGTACTTGCAATTCTGTCCCCTAAGGCACCCAGTCGTCATATGGAAATAGCAATCCACCGTCCTTGGCTGTGCGGGATCTCGTTGAGGATTATTGGTGTATACCGTTATTTCGACGCCGCTCCACCGGAACAGGACCTCCAACATGCTCCGCACCACTCTCCAGTTCAGTCCATCCAACCCACATCCTATCCTTGGCATGGCTAACCTTGTGGTACCTGTGGATAGCAGTTGGTCTCTTAGTTCCACCAACGAATTCCATAACGAGCGGTAGGTGGGCTTTTCAGACGACGCCTCCTTAGTAACCAGGTAGTAAATGGATCGGTTCCCGTCCACCAGACTTAGCACTTTCTTTCTATCTCCGAGTTGGTCCCGCAGCTCTGACAAGCGGCCAAACTTCTTCTTGAATTCGGTGGCAATACCGCGATCCATCCTCAAGTCTTCGGCCACACAATGAACCAGCGAGTCCGAAGCAGAAAACAAATCTTCGGATCTCTCGGAGGTGACACCGAATCTGGAGTTGGCATATAAGCTCGGCGTGGCCATAAACTCGTCATACTGGGGATCCGGAGAACGAGCTTGCATAAGCCTGATCCGTGCTTCTTCGTGATTGTCACCGGCATATGGGGCCAAACGGTTAAAATGGACAACCTTCGGTTTTCCATTTGGTGTGCGTCGAATCCGGTAAATAACGTCATTTATTCTCTTGACGATTGTATATGGACCTTCCCAGTGCTGCTGTAGCTTCGGCGAAAGACCTTTACGGGGCTGTGGATTGTATAACCACACCATGTCTCCCTCCTGGAAACCTCCATCAGTGGCCCGTATATCGTAAGTGTCCTTCATGCGGTCGCTAGCTATCTGCATCCGGGAACGTACTTCCTCATGGATATCGTCAAGTCTTCTGCGAAGATCACTAACGTAGTCTTCTCCGGACTTCTTCATGTTCCTCCAGGCGCTTGCAGTGCTTGCAGTTTTCGGAACATGGTCTTCTGGATAAGGCATCCGCGTTCTTATGGCTATTTCCAGCTCGATGTTCTACGTCGAAGTCGTATTCTTGGAGCTTTTCTATCCAACGCGCGACTTGACCCTCTGGATTCTTAAAACTCAGTAACCACCGTAAAGCAGCATGATCTGTTCGGAGCAGGAACTTCCTTCCATACAAGTACTTATAAAAGTGCTCCACGCTCTTTACTACTGCCAGTAGTTCTCGTCGGGTTACACAGTAGTTTCGTTCGGGCTTGGATAGGGTCTTGCTGAAATAGCCGATGACTTTTTCCTCTCCGTGTTGTACTTGTGAGAGTATTGCGCCTAACCCAACATTGCTAGCGTCGGTGTCCAGAACAAATTTCCCCTCTGGTATCGGATAACTCAACACGGGTGTGGAAACGAGAGCTTGCTTTAACTTTTCGAAGGCAGCTTGGCAGTCCGGTTCCCAGCAGAATGGTCTGCCACTTTCGGTTAGTCGAGTCAATGGCTTGGCAATATTGGCAAATCCAGGAACGAAGCGTCTATAGTAAGTACACAGGCCAAGGAAGCTTCTGACCTGATGTACGTCAGTAGGTACTGGCCATTCTCGTACGGCTGTGATCTTCTGCGGGTCGACTGAAACGCCGGTCTTCGTGACTACGTGCCCCAGGTAGTTCACTGTCTCCTGAAATAGCTGGCATTTCTTGGGGCTTAATTTCAGGTTGACATCACGCAGCCTTCGAAGTACCTCTTCCAAGTTTTTCAGGTGATCGTCGAAGTCTTTTCCGATCACGATTATGTCGTCAAGGTATACTAGGCAAGTTTTCCCAATCAAGCCGTTCAAGGCCGTCTCCATGAGTCGTTCAAATGTGGCTGGCGCATTACACAACCCGAACGGCATTACGTTGAACTGCCACAGCCCGGTTCCGATCGAAAATGCCGTCTTCTCTTTGGCCTCAGGATCCAGATCTACTTGCCAGTATCCACTTTTAAGGTCTAGCGTTGAGAATATTGTCGACCCCGCAAGCGTGTCCAAGGTATCATCGATGCGTGGCAAGGGGTAGCTGTCTTTCTTGGTGACATTATTTAGCTGGCGGTAGTCAACACAGAAGCGTGTAGATCCGTCCTTCTTCTTGACCAAAACTACCGGCGACGTCCATGGACTGGTCGATGGTTCTATTATTCCGTCCTTCCGCATGTCGCTTATAATCTTTTCGGCCTCTTCCTTTTTGGCCAGTGGTAGTCTCCTCGGTCTCTGACGGATGGGCTGCGCTTCGCCAGTGTTGATTTTATGGACGACGATGTTGGTTCGCCCTTTCTTGCCGCTGTGCAATGCGAACACGTCCTGGTACTCTACAAGGAGTTCCCCTATTCGACGTTATTCAGGTTGATTACGGTTTTCACCCGCCTCCTTGTACAGTTTTAACAACGCCTCCGGAATACCTTGAACTTTGCGCATCCCTGAACTCAATCTTTTAACTTGTGGCATGGCAGTGTCCTGGGCGTGTAACTGGAACGTTTCGCCGTTCAGTGTCACATTCTTTCTCCGGAAATTCAAGCAGAAGTCATATTTTCGGAGGACGTCCAAACCCAGTATTACATTGTCCTCTATTTCTGCCACTAACACGCAGTGTTTAAAAGACGTTCTTCCCATTTGGATGTTAACGTAACTTTCGCCCCTGACTGCTACTTGTTCTCCAGTGGCGGTACGGAGCTTCCATTGCGTTGGCAGAAGTTTACTGGGCTTGGTCAATATTCCGGGCCTTATGATTGTTCTGCTAGTTCCAGTATCCAGCAGAAATGAACACTGCTTCCTGTTTATGAGTCCAGTGAGAAAAAGGCTGTCAGTTCGATCTTTCATTGTCTTAGTCAGTGCTACTAAACCTGGGGCCTCGTGTCCCGGGACCGACGTTTGCTCCGCCGCGTCGTCCCTGATTAGTTTTCCGGAACGCGGGGAACGCGCTCTTGAGTAACCTCTTCGTTCTTGCAAGCGCTTCTTACGTGTCCCAATTTCCCGCAGTTCCAACATCGTATTGGTCTCGGTTTCTTGTTTAATCTTCCCACTATCCTGCTAACTATTTCTTCTAGTCTGTCTTCGTATCGACCGTCGGGCTCCTCCCTTAGCTCACGCACTCTACCTTGCCGTTGCGATGCCTGTTTAACGACGTCATACTCCAGTGCCCGAGCCAACGTGTCAGCGAGTGTCTTTGGCCTGTCTAATCGGAGTCGCTGTTGTATGTCGTCATCCCTCAACCCATCGATGAAAGAGTCGACAGCCAACTTTTCTAGCGTGTCGTCGGGAGTACCTGGATACGCGAGGCGGACTAGACGAGCGATATCGGCTTCGTATTCTTGCAGGTTTTCCCCTGCCTTCTGACGTCGGTTTCTTAGCTGCACGTGACTGACGCTTGTCATATATGCCTGACCATACCGCATCTCTAACTTCTTCACTAGGTGTTCATAGTCGTTCAACTTCTCGGGTGGTATGGTATCCAAAATCTCCTCGGCATTACCATGCAGCGCGCAGACCAGCTCGGAGGCTTTATTTTCCAACGTCCATGCGTTCGACTTCGCGGCCGTTTCAAATTTCTTAAGGAAAGTGGTCCATGATGTTTTCCCGTCGAATTTAGGTGGCTTCGTATATGCTTTCGATGAAACCCCGTGTCCATTCTCCTGCTTCACACTTCTGGCTTCATTATCGATCTGTTCGGACATTGTCGTACATAGAAACCTTTCTTCTATTTCTTTAATTCGTGAATCTATTTCTTGAAATTTTCCTGCAAAATTCTGTTCTGTTTCGGCCAATTTTGCGTCGAATTTCTCTAAATTTTCTTTAAATTCTTCTCTCAAATTTTCTTTTAGTTCTTCCAGATTTCCTTTTAGTTCCTTTGAATTTTCGGTTAATTTCTCTTCCAGGTTTTCTTTCAGTTCTTCCAGATTTCCTTTTAGTTCCTTTGAATTTTCAGTTAATTTCTTTTCCAGATTTTCTTTCAGTTTCCCTTCCAATTCCATTGAATTTTCCTTTAATTTCTTTTCTAATTCATCCTCAAATTCGTAGATATTCGGATCGAAACCCTCTCGTATCAGAGCTTCCTCAAGTCGCCCTTGTAAAGTGAGCTTGTTACCAGACGTATCTTCGTCTCGCTCCTCGAGTTCACTTTTCAGTTCGGCAACTTTCAACTCCAACAACTTTTTCGGCATTTTGATTTATCTAACTATTTTCCTTCTACTAGAAAATTCTCTTCTTTGGGGGATTGATTGGCTGAGCACCCCACACCTGACACCAATGTAACGACTTTTCTAGTAGCACTTATTTATTTAACGGATATTTATTTTACAACTATTTATTTAACACTTAAACACTAATAGAATACTTAAACACTAATAATAATTCAACGACTTATTTATATCACAAGAAAAATGCGTATTTATATCACTATATATCGTAGTTCGGTATTTATATCACTCGTTCGGAAGCTCACTGTAAACCGACCGACTACTGGCCACGTCAACAGGTATTTATACTGATTAGGAACAATCCAGAAAGTTCCAGAATTACATACTAGACTTTACTGGAGTGCCTATTGTGTTCATCTAATTTATGGCCTTGTTTATCGTCATCAAAGCGCCGACCGACGCCGGCATTCTTTGAGCTCCGCTTATCTGCTGTCGGTTCTCGTCGCCGCTATCGCACACACACACGCTCGCCGCACTGCTCGCTCTCGTACACATATACGCTCGCTACACTGCCCACTCTCGCACACATACGCTCATTACAATATGTACGTCTATAAATTGTTCATCGATTTAGTGAACATATAAAATTATTGTATGTGAAATTGAATTTTTTAAGAAAAAACGAGTTTTTTATTATGTTATTTGAAAGAAAGGTATTAGTATGAGTTGCTTAAGAGTTATAGTTCTATCTGTAAATAAATAAATACCTAATAAAATTAATGAAGTTATAATTGTTATTTTTATATGTTAGTTAAGAATTGAAAGAAATATTGTAGAAAATTATTTGTATGATTGTTGTAGGATATTATTATAGATTTCACTGAGTCCTAAAGTGTCAGTTCTCAAATTAACCGTTAAATTTTGTTTAGAAAACCATTTCACTAATGTTACGTTTGAACCAATTATTTTCCAAGTCTAATATTCGTGTGTCTTCAAAATTAAAGTTATGACCTGTTGTAAAATGGTGATTTGCTAGTGCTGTTTTATTTTCTTTACATAAATTATGGTTTTTACAGTCATATTTATGTTGGTCTAAACGTTTTTTTAATTTTTGTTTTGTTTGGCCAATGTAAGACCTTTCACATTCACATGGGATTTTATAAACTAATCCTGAATGTTCTAGTGTTGGAGTTTTATCTTTTAAATTGGTATAAAGTGACTGTATTTTATTTAAATTGTAAAATGCAAGTGTTATGTTATGTTTTTGAAATAGTTTTTTAATTTTAAATGAGATGTTTTCTATATAAGGGAATTTTACATAAGATTGATTGTTTGAGTTTATTTGAGTAAGTGTTTTACTTTGTACTTGAAACCTGTTAGCACATTTTAATGAAATTTGAAGGGTAATTATTGTTCTTTAAGATGTTGGTTATTTTAACAATATTGTTTTTATGAAATTGTGGATGACTAAGTGAGTGTATTCTATGAAGGAGACCTTTAACAACACCTATTTTTTGTGACACTGGGTGGTAAGATAAATAGTTAAGAATTCTGCCTGAGCTTGTTGGTTTCATGTACCAATCTGTTACTAGTGCCCCTTCTGTAGTTCTTATCACCATAATATCAAGGAAAGCTAGTCTTCTATTGTTTTCTGTTTCTATTGTAAACTGAATTTTATGATTAACGTTGTTAAAAGTAGATAATGTTTCATTTACTTTATTACCTGGTATAGCAAGGATTGTGTCATCTACATAAATTTTGATGAAAGGAATAACGAAAGGGAGAGACGAAAGTGCTTTTTTGATTATGAAGTTCATTACTATATTTGCTAAAATAGGACTGGAGGGGTTACCCATGCTAGTACCATCTAGTTGTGAATAAAATAAATTGTTAAATTGGAAATAGCTCGATTCAAAACAAAAATTAATAATCTCTAATAATAAATTTAATGGTATGTTAATTATATCTTTTATGTTAATCCAGTCTTCTAATATAATATCAGAGACTAAACTTTGAGGAATATTGGTGAATAAAGACACTACGTCAAGGGATATTAAAATGTAGTTAGGTGGAATTTTTATATCATTAATGAATTGAACAAACTCAAACGAGTTTTTTAAGGAGAATTGAAATTTATCTGTGATCGGGGTAAGAACTTTGTGAAGGTATTTAGCTAGATTATAACATGGTGAGTTAATAGAACTTACAACTGGTCTTAGTTTGCAACCTGATTTGTGAGTTTTTCTAAGTCCATATAATTTAGGTGGAATTGCATTTTGTATTTTGAGTTTCTTTTCTACTTGTTCATCAATGATTGCAGAGTTTAAGAGTTTTTTCAAAATTGTGTTTGCTTGTTTAAGATATTTTGTGGTTGGGTCTTTCTTTAACTGTGAATAGATAGAGGTGTCTTTTAACATTTCATTCATTACTTTTAAATATTCTTCTTTCCACATAATTACTGTATTATTACCTTTGTCTGATCTTGTTATTATAATTTCTGGATTTTGATTTAAAAATTTTTTTGTTGAAATGAAGTCTTTTTCTATTAAAGTATGTGATTTATTATTTGGGGTCTTATAAAAATTTGAAATGATATTAACAATTTTTGCTCTTAAGTTATTTTTTTCCTCAGTTAATGAGTTATCTGTAATGACGTTATTTAAAGTAAGTAACCCAAATTCTATATCTTTAATTAAAATTGTAATTGGTATTTTTTCTTTTTTAGTTGGTATGCTAAATCCTGGTTCTAGATTAAAAATTCTTACTGTTTGTTCTGGAAGATTGATGTTTGTGAAGTTGAATATGCAATTATTAAGATTGTTCGAATAATTTAAAGGAGCTTTGTTATTCACTAGTTTTTTAAATTTTAGTTGCCCAGTTTCTTTCAGTTTAACAAAGATATTTTCGTATCTACTATGTGATGAATATTTAAATGAGTTAAAATCTTGAAGAGATAATATGTTTTTTAGTTTAACTATATTTGCTTTAATGGACAAGTTTAATTTTCTTATTTTCCAAATAGTAATTTTTATTTCTAGATTTAAGACGTTCTTGTGGAAATTCTGTATAATTTTATCTGTGTCATTTTTAAAAGGGTGTGGTTCTAATTGTAGACTAAATACGCATTTTATGTTATTGATGATATGAATCGGGTAAATTCCATACCTTCTACATTGTAGTAAAAAAATTCTTCGGTTGGTGAGTGATGCTAGCAAAATTTAACGGTTAATTTGAGAACTGACACTTTAGGACTCAGTGAAATTTATAATAATATCCTACAACAATCATACAAATAATTTTCTACAATATCTTTCCCAGTTTCTTTCAATTCTTAACTAACATATAAAAATAACAATTATAACTTCATTAATTTTATTAGGTATTTATTTATTTACAGATAGAACTATAACTCTTAAGCAACTCATACTAATTCCTTTCTTTCAAATAACATAATAAAAAACTCGTTTTTTCTTAAAAAATTCAATTTCACATCCAATAATTTTATATGTTAACTAAATCGATGAACAATTTATAGACGTACATATACTCTATGGTATCACAATTTAAAAGAATTTCTCTACAGTATTTTATATCTGACAGTCTCAGAATAATTGTCACTTTCACTTGGCAAGATGTAGTCACCACGATAGTAACGCGTTGATAGCACGTTAGAATTTTCAGTTAATTTTCTTTTTTTATCTCAAGAATCAATTTTAATTTTACAAATTTTCGGTTGTGTACAGTGTTTTTATGCATAATTGCAGTTTTATGTTTAATTTTTAACAAGAATAATGATTATTTGATGGATTGAGTAACCACACCATTAAATGTTGTACATTTGCCCTTTGTAATTGACTAACCCAACAGATTTTTTGGGTTTTAAACATATTATGTTACAACGAAAAGAAAGAAATTAGAAAATGAGGTAAATATAAAATTAAATTATACACATGTTTACTAATATTTGTAATTAAATTATACTTTTATAACTATCAATTTTTGTACTTAATCATAAAAACTTTTCAAAACGAATGAAAAAATTTTTTCTAAAATAATGTATTTAATAAATTACGTAAATTCATATTATTGTATAATCTTTGTAAGTTCTGACTTAAACCATTTAATGTTTAATGAGGTAATCACACATATTGGATACATAGTAGTTATATTATATCAAACCTTGTAGTTGCTGAAGAAGCTACAATAAAGTGGCGAAACGTCCAACGAAATTTTCAAACTATCTTTCTTTGAATTTTCTAACCCGTCCAAGTCCCCACGATTGACCTACGTTAATTAATTGTAACTTTAGTTGTAGAATGGTAACTATGTTAAACTCTTCTTAATTAATATCACACACATGACGCGTGTTATAGCGTAGGTTATGTTTGTCACAAACTGCTAGAGAATTTGTAATAAAGAGGCCCTTGCCTTTTTTAACACCTCGCACAAAATCACTAAAGCAAAATGGTTTATCACATAATATACAAATTACATATTTATGCAGTCTATCAGGATGACAAGAGGTTCCAATATTTGGAGGAACACATCGAGCATCCTCACCGGACGCCATTTTTCTGTGTTTATTATTATTTATTTTAACATTTTAAAAAAGGTTTAGGAGGGGTGTACTACTGCAATCTATTTGGTTGTTTAACGAATTATAATGTTTTTTGAATTGAAAGTTATCAATGATGGACACCTTATTCGGATAACACTGTGTAGTAGTATTAGCTTATTGTTATCTAATCTAAATCACGTGTATATATTCCTGGTTCACATGACTGTGTATAAATAAATTAAATAAATAGAAGGATATTCACCCCGTAGATTAATACACCTCTCGATAGAGGCGATTTTCGTTGGTGGGTATTCTTTCGGAACTTTCTATGGCACACTGATGAGAGGTAACAAACTCGAAATCGCATCCATGTAGGATAGTCTCAATGGTTCTGTGGCGACTCATATTTAATTAAATTTTGTATATTTTGTATATTTTTTGTGTATATTTTCTTGTGTACAAACCTTTAAAAATCCTTCGTAGAATTCACCTTTTATATCTATTGTCTGTCAGTTTATTATTCTTGTATTGTAACCCTCTGTAATTTCCGTCTGTAAATATCTCTATTCAAATTCTTTTAAATTCTATTCATCTATCTTATTAACTTTATTACTTGGTCTTTCCTATAATCCTTTAACAATTCAATTTCGCTTACTAACCGCATGACATCTATAACTTTCATTGCTTCCTATTGCAGTTTTATGATGGGTAACTTTGGTGATTTTGGGACTATTCTTTATTTCTTAGAATTTCTTATCTTCAGTATTTCCAACCTTATTACCTTCTGATTGGCACCCTACTTTCACCCTGTTTTCTTCTGATTGGCACCCTACTTTGTTTCACTATCTTTTAACTCCTCCTTCTTAGTTTTCAAAAATAATTTTTTTTCAAAAATAGTCAGTTCCTTCAGAGTCTTTCTCCCTTCAACTTCGATCTTGCTTTCGCCTAGTTAATCTTCCTTTTTTGTAAATAAAGTTTTTAAGTTTGAAGTACGCGTATTATTATTTCTCACTACCAAACGCCAAAGTAGTGACCCCGTTAAGTTAAAGTGTTATTAGTGAGAACAACTGTAAGTACCTTTTATTTTAAAAAGAAAAACATTTTTCGCCGTGCTCGTGGACTTCGAAAACTGTGCAAGTTTTTTCTTTAATTCAAAATAAACATGGCAGTTAATAATTCAAACGTTCAGAGTGACCAATTAAGTCCCGCATTAGAAAACGCGCTCTCGGTTAATCGTATAGCAGTCCGTGTACCACCGTTTATCCCATCAGACCCGGAATGATGGAAGAAAACTTTTCATCGGCCGGAGTGACGAGTGACGCAACAAAATTCGGTTATGTAACGGGAGTGTTAGAACCGCGCTACGCGCTCGAGGTTCGGGACATTATTGTAAACAAACCTGCGACTAATGCCTACGCAACTTTAAAAGCTGAATTAATTAAGCGCCTGAGTACTTCGCAAGAGAAGAAAACGCGTCGTCTGCTGGAAAATGAAGAGATAGGTGATAGAAAACCCTCTCAATTCTTGCGCCATTTGCAAGCACTTGCTGGTTCGGATGTTCCTGATACCATGTTACGGACCTTGTGGCTAGGACGCCTTCCATCGGGAATGCAAGCTATTCTGGCCGCCCATCGGGACCTATCCCTTCAGAAAGTCTCCGAATTGGCAGATTCTATAGCAGATTTAACGGAACAACGCCCACGCATCACTGAAGCATCTGCACCAAGTGATCTTCTTGCTGCCCAACTTCAGCAATTAACATTGACATTACAGCAGGAAATTTCGTCAATTCGCAAAGAAGTGTCCGAATTAAGAAATCAAGGTCGATTCCGCAATAGGTCACATTTCCGCCCACGTTCCAGGTCTAGAAGTCGTCAGCATCGCGATGATGTTTGCTGGTATCACCGTAGATTTGGACCCAACGCCAAAAGGTGCAATCAACCGTGTACCTTTACAACAATCAGCAACCAGGGAAACGCATCAGGCAGTCGTTGATAGCGGCTAACGACAGCCAACAACCAACTTTTCGCCGCATCTTTATAACCGATTCCACCTCAAAAATGCAATTTTTAGTGGATACCGGAGCAGACCTTTGCGTGTTTCCTCGCGCTAAAGTCAAACAACGGCTAGAAAAGTCTAATTATGAACTGCCGCAGCCAATGGGACAACAATTTCCACGTATGGTACCATTACCATAACCCTAAACTTTGGACTACGTCGCGATTTCACCTGGCGGTTCGTTATAGCAGATGTAACTAAACCAATCATTGGTGTTGATTTTCTTGCATACTACGGTTTATTGGTAGATGTGAGAAAGCAGAAATTAGTTGATGGAACAACTCTCCTCTCCGCGCAAGGGCAGTCAGCTAACAAGGAAGTGGCATCAATCAAAGTTATCTCTGGATCCACAACATTCCATGAACTTCTTGCAAAATTTCCGGAGATTACTCGCCCAAATGGTACCACGAGAGAAGTCAAACACCAGACGTGTCACCATATTAAAACCACGCCAGGACCACCAGTACCGCATAAACCAAGACGGTTGATGCCATGCTGAAACTGGGGATAGCCAGGACATCGAAGAGCTGCTGGTCGTCTCCTCTTCATTTGGTCCCAAAGCAGGGCGACGAGTGGAGATTGTGTGGCGATTATAGAGGCCTAAACGCACGTACCGAACCTGATCGTTATCCTATTCGACACATTCAGGACTTTTCACACAATCTTGCTGGAAAAAACATCTTTTCCACGGTCGATTTGGTCAAGGCATTCCATCAAATCCCAGTGGCAAAGGAGGACATTCCGAAGACCGCTATAACCACGCCCTTTGGACTGTTTGAGTTTCCGTTTATGGGCTTTGGACTTCGCAACGCCGCTCAAACATTCCAAAGATTCATTGATGAGGTTCTACGAGGTCTGCAGTTCTGCTATGCATACGTAGATGACATTCTGGTTGCGTCATCTTCACTAGAAGAACATCACCAGCATTTGGAGCTTCTATTCAAACGACTCGCGAGCTATGGAGTGGTGATTAATCCTTCCAAATGTATATTCGGCCAGCCTTCCGTTAAATTCCTTGGGTACCACATCACCAGCGACGGAACTCTACCACTTCCGGAGAAAGTCGATACCATCCGTTCATTTCCTTAGCCCGAAACAATAAAGCAACTCCGACAATATTTAGGTATGCTCAATTTTTACAGACGGTTTATACCTAAAGCTGCCCAGATTCAAGCACCTCTAAACGAGTTGTTGAAAGGAAATGCTAGAGGGAAAACACCAGTCGATTGGACACCGGAAGCAACGGCTGCGTTTGAAGCAAGTAAGGAAAGTCTAGCACATGCAACCATGGTCGCACACCCAATTTTGAACGCCCCTATAGCCATTCATTGCGACGCATCTGACTTCACCATCGGCGCTGTCCTGCAGCAACAAATTGGGGAAGACTGGCAACCTCTTGGTTTCTATTCGAGGAAACTTAGCCCCACGGAGCGAAGGTATTCAGCTTATGATCGTGAATTACTTGCTATCTATGAAGCCATCAAGTGCTTCCGCCATATGGTGGAAGGAAGAGTTTTCACCATATTTACGGATCACAAGCAATTGGTTTATGCTTTTAAGAAAAAGGATAGCCAATGTTCACCGCGTCAGTTCAGACATCTTGATTTTATCAGTCAACTTACCACCGACATAGTTCACATATCCGGAGAAGAAAATATCGTGGCTGACACCCTTTCTCGTATTACCGAAGTGGAAACTACACTGGACCTCCGATCGTTAACGGAGGCGCAAAAAGAAGACGAAGAACTTCAGAAGTTGTTAAATGGAACATCGACAGCGCTGCGTTTAAAATTAGTCGAAATACCAGACGCAGGTATTTCCATCTTTTGCGATGTGTCTACGTCAACAGCACGTCCTTTTATCACTTCCAAATTCAGACGTACAGTTTTTGACATGCTACATCGCCTCTCGCATCCCAGTGCCAACGCAACAATCAAACTTGTTACTCAGCGGTATGTCTGGCCGTCCGTTAAGAAAGATTGTAGGACGTGGACCCGAAGTTGCCTACCATGTCAGCGCTCAAAAATTTCCCGCCATGTGACAACTATACCAGGAACGTTCGCTCAACCCTCTGGAAGGTTCGAGCACGTACATTTGGACCTAGTGGTTATGCCAAGCTCTGAAGGATATAGGTACTGCCTGACATGCATCGATCGTTTCTCCCGTTGGCCGGAGGCCATACCAATCGAAGATCAAGAAGTGGAAACTGTTGCTCGCGCCTTTTATGCTAGTTGGGTATCCAGATTTGGTACGCCGCTCCGTATTACAACTGACCAGGGACGACAATTTGAGTCTCACCTATTTAGGCAACTCAATAACCTATTAGGTGTAGCTCACTTCAAAACGACAGCTTACCACCCATCGGCCAACGGAATGATAGAGAGATTTCACCGACAACTGAAAGCTGCCATCAAATGCCATGAAAACCTTCCTTGGACTGAGGTTTTACCAACAGTGATGTTAGGCATAAGAGCTGCATGGAAGGAAGATCTCCAGACTACCACTGCCGAAATAGTCTATGGAGAACCACTGCGGCTGCCTGGAGAATTTTTGGTAGAGTCAGAGCCGGGAAACGAGTCAACTACTGAATTTGTCCAATCATTACGTCAACACGTCCAAATGCTGCGTCCAGTCAACGGCACCAGGCACGGGATCAAAAGACCATTCATATTCAAGGACCTATCGACGGCAGAGAACGTGTTTGTCCGCCGTGACGGACCAAAAACTCTTTTACAGCAGCCCTACGAGGGCCCATTCAAGGTTCTAAGAAGAACTCCCAAGACGTTCCTTATTTCTATTAAAGGACGAGAAGTCACCGTGTCAATCGACAGATTGAAACCTGCTTACATTCTAGCGGACCAGGGATCGGCTGCCACTGACAATAAGAAACCAGGAAACGCCATAGTCACCCCAGAGATAACATAACACCAACAGAAGGACGGAACATCAGAGCAGGCCCGAACACGTTCCGGCAGACGTGTCCACTTTCCAGATCGCCTACAATATACGTCGTTATCGTGATCTTCGTCACTAGCGGGGGGGTACTGTGGCGACTCATATTTAATTAAATTTTGTATATTTTGTATATTTTCTTGTGTTCAAACCTTTAAAAATCCTTCGTAGAATTCACCTTTTATATCTATTGTCTGTCAGTTTATTATTCTTCTATTGTAACCCTCTGTAATTTCCGTCTGTAAATATCTCTATTCAAATTCTTTTAAATTCTATTCATCTATCTTATTAACTTTATTACTTGGTCTTTCCTATAATCCTTTAACAATTCAATTTCGCTTACTAACCGCATGACATCTATAACTTTCATTGCTTCCTATTGCAGTTTTATGATGGGTAACTTTGGTGATTTTGGGACTATTCTTTATTTCTTAGAATTTCTTATCTTCAGTATTTCCAACCTTATTACCTTCTGATTGGCACCCTACTTTCACCCTGTTTTCTTCTGATTGGCACCCTACTTTGTTTCACTATCTTTTAACTCCTCCTTCTTAGTTTTCAAAAATAATTTTTTTTCAAAAATAGTCAGTTCCTTCAGTCTTTCTCCCTCCAACTTCGATCTTGCTTTCGCCTAGTTAATCTTCCTTTTTTGTAAATAAAGTTTTTAAGTTTGTAGTACGCGTATTATTATTTCTCACTACCAAACGCCAAAGTTCCATGATTTTTCATCCCCCGACATAATATCACCGGACAAAATATCCACAACAAAATATCCCCGGACAAAATATCCCCGTGACAAAATGTCCCCGTGACAATATATCTCCAGACTAAATATCACTAGACAAAATATCTTCCCCACCCTAAAAATCGCTATAAGAAATTTTTTCCAATATTTTATTCATCACTAATGCCTGCATGATGAATAATAATTACTACTTTGTTATTTGTATTTGAGCGCGAAAAATTTCTCATACTGACATCTCATGGTGAATTATTGAAACACTTAATTATACTACATCCACGCTGTCTATTGTATTTAGTTGCTTTCAATACACGTTCTGTCAGCTGATGACTCATTTGACGTCTGTCGTTAATAATAACTACCGCATTAAAAATTTTATATTGAAAGTATATAAATATATATTAAACTATTGTTGACATAATATTATACTAGGTGGATTGTGAATAATAACCTAACCTAACCTAACCAATATATATGCTATTATATTTATTTGATTATCGATTTAATAACATATATTACTGACAATCAAACGTTATTAATATTAAATAAATACAAATATATATATATATATATATATATATATATATATATATATATATATATATGAAATGAAGTATATGAATTTTATATTATTTATTGGAGTATCGGTTCGATAATTTATTATCGGGGCTTTTGTTCGGTGATATTTAGTCTGGAGATATTTTGTCACGGGGATATTTTGTCTAGGGATATTTTGTCACGGGGATATTTTGTCCAGGGATATTTTGTCACGGGGATATTTTGTCAGGGATGTTTTGTCCGGGGACATTTTGTCAGGGGATCAAAACGCCTGATACCAGTCTTCTCAATTGCAAAATTTTACTGTATAAAGTAGTAAATACTTATTAATCACATTCCATAACGTGATATTAAAGTAATTATAAATACAGTTGCTTTGATTTCATTATAAATGTGGTCAGTATTTTAATTTTTTTGCATGAGTTATTTCCATATGTTATAATTTTTATTTTTCTTTATTCATTGTAAAATCTATTTTGGAATAAAACTCTTCAACGATTCAAATTAAAATGCTTTCTGTTACGTTCTCCCCTGAAAAACCGTATCTATTTTTATTTTATATCGCTTTTATATGACGTGAAAATAAAATATCTATATATGTTCAGCGACGAGGTTTGTTCCAAGTAAATCACTCTAAAAATTAAGCCGTCCGCAACTTTAACTCCTACAAATCCTTATTGAAACTTATTTTCACGTTCTAAAGGCGGAAGGTGTTATAAAACAAAAAACTTAATAGCATTAAATTTGACCTTAATACCGTTTGGTTAATCTCGACCATACAGTCTCGTAAACTTCGTTGTAGAATAAAAGTGCCAAGTTCTCGTATACGAATTCGCGGCTCACCAATTTCCATGTGTTACTACCCCTTGAGCTTGATGTTATTGATTAAGGTATAATATTGTGAGGTTGACTGTTAAAATAACATGGCAAGGTTATTAGTGGAATATATTTTCACATACGTGAAACGGTCACTATCAAAGAAGGGAATAATTTTCTTTACATTAGCAACCAACAATGGAGGGAGCCTTGCTGACGGCAAATTGATGAAAAGCAGAATGCACTGTTATTGATTTTGAATACATTCAACTACTTTTAAAATAAATATAAGAGGTAGACAGACTAAAGCTAAATTCAAGTAAATAAGACATTTCTATTTCAGAAAGAAAATCTTTGGGCAAATTTTCTCATACTAAAAAGTTGTGGTGTGCTACGCAATAATTATGTTGCCCTCTTGATCATATTTTACTAATCTAAATCCATGAACAAAACAAAATAAATTAGATCCTAGTTGCATATAACCAAATTACATAAAAAGTGAAGCGCCAACATAGGATACTAGGTATAGTTAAAAAGTGTCATAATCGTATTGGATAGCGGAGTATAAAACGTAACGAATTTGAATTTAATACATACGTGTGAGATTTAGGACAAAATCTCGTGTACTTATAAGTGAATGAAGTAGAGCAACTGCGTTTACTGTAAAACTCATTTTGGGGCTTGTAGGCCGCGTTCTATATAAACTGTTAGGTCCAGGCATCCCGTCCAGTTTTTGTTCTCATTTTCACAATTTGTTTTCAAATGTTGTCTTATCGTATGTCTATACGAAAGCAATATTTTTCAAATATGCACTGTTTGTATTACGTTCTGATTGTTTTGTGTCCCGTAGAGAGGACTCACTTCTGGTAATCTAGAATTCAGGAATCACTGGTTGTGTCATCCCTCAGCAATTTTCCTTGGTTTGATTCCTTAGCATTTGACAGTGGTGCCCGAACTAAACTGTGAGAACGGTTTCCTCAGTTTTGAAAATTTTCTTACCAAATTCTGTTCTTTTTTTATTTATCGCTTATAACTCATTTGTTATGGCGTTTATTGACTATGACATCTAAGCCATCGTATCACAATTCAGATTCATACAGAACAAAATTACTGAATAAAGAAAGTCTCTCGAATGTACTGAACAAAATTATTACATACGCTGGATGGGATACGAAACTTAAGCGGATGAATAAAGTCAATATACACTTAGAGAAACATAACAAAACGTTGGCCCAAAACTCCATCTTTTATAATGGAGTGAAGGATTACAATTCTCTTCAAGAAGGTATAAAAGCTCTGGATATAAAAAGTTTTAAAAGAGAAATAAAGAGACAGTTACATGAAAATTAATTATTTATTATTAATAATTAAATAAGTGCTAGAATTAAGCCAATTTGTTTATTTTTTATTCAGATGTAAGAACTAGCTAATGCTAAATAAAGGTATATTATTATATTATTATTATTATTATTAATACAATAAATCCAACGTGTTAAGATTTAACGTATGTCAGAAAGTCAACTCCTTTGTACTTACGTAATTAGCCAGTCTTTTTAAACTAATAAACTAAAAGCAAATTAGGGTGAAGGTTGTTTTTATTACATTTCGCATTATGGAATGTTTTACCAATGCTAAAAATATTCTTATTGTATGAACAGCACACACTACAGTCGACAGGTTAAAATAATTTTACTATAGATAAAACTAAAGGTAAAATTGTGTGACATTTTTTATAAATTATTAAAAACTTTTTTATAATAGAGAGATAAAATATTTACATTAAAATAAAAGACCAAGAATGTAATATTAAAGACAATGTAATCAAGTTAGTTAAGGTAATAAATTAAAATTGAGTTAAATTATGTTAAGTTAAAATTAAGTTAAGCTAATTAAGGTGGAAATAATTTCTTAACTTGTAGCAAATTACTTTTCTCCCATCCCTCGTAGTGCTTGTTATTACACCGCATGCGCTCCCTGAGAGACGTTCAACCCCGACGACACGTCGATTGGCGAACTTCTCCGCAGAAGTGTATTCACCGTACATCGCTTGGAAGCATTTGCGAGCGATTTTACTTTTATTTTGTATTTTCCGATCTGCACCCTTGTTGGGCTTCTCGTGAAATATGTTTTATTTGTTATTGTTTTGTGTCCCAGTGATTTTCATTTCTTTAGAAATTTAACTCCTCAGTTTATATTCAGTCATTTTTAAAAATTAAAGTCTATGTAGTTCGTGGTATAAGGTGTTGTTTCTAAGCTAGACCTTCAATTGTACATGCTACAGAGTTAATTTTTACTCAATTTTAATTTACTACCTTAACTAACTTCATTTCATTGTCTTATATGTCAAATTCCTGTTCTATTATTTTAATGTAAATATTTTACCTCTCTACTATGGGAAAGCTTTCATTAATTTTTAAAAAAATGCACCTTAATTTTACCTATTGTTTTATCTTCACTAAGATTATTTTAACCTGTTGAATGTATTGTACTGTCCTTCACGTGTAATTTTGACTTATTTATTATTTTAATTGTGTTGTCTGAATTATTTTAAATTATTGTTGTTGTTTATGTCTTCACAAAATGTAATAAAATGAACTATTTTACAAATGTTTTCTGTGATGCCGATTAGTTATATAATGATATTATAATCTAGTAAGTTCTTCAAATTTTACTTACGATTTTATATACCATTGTCAAGAAATTATGGTACTGTAATAATTTTTTTTATCAATCCCTCAACGGAGAAAAGTTTCTGGAATTGAACGTTTCACTTATAGCACTTTTGGAAGACGTTTCCTTGGAAATAACAAGAAACATGTATTTCCAGCTTGATGGTTGTCCGGCGCATTACAATTAAAACGTTCGTCAGAATTTTTAAGACCATTACCCGAATCGTGTGATTGGAAGAGGAAGTCTATTTATCTTGCCGGCGGGTTCACCGGATCTAGCTTGTTTACATTTCTATTTGTGGGGTAGATTGAAAGACTTGGTTTATCAACAGAAACCAACCACCAAGGATAATATGAAGGAAAGGATTTGAAATGCTATTAGAACCTTGCGAAGGGTTGAAATTGAAACGGCAGTTATTTCCACAGAAATAAGACTAGATAAATGCATCGAAAATGATGGAAGACATTTTGAAGATTTGTGAACTATTTGTAGCGTTTTGGGTTTTTTTTATTTTATTGTTAGTATTGATATTGATGTTTTAGCCTGCTGACTTTTAAGCACGCTACATAGTCAATTAGCGTTTTGAACCAGTCCTAAGCTTGGATTAAGTGTGCAAGGAGACAACGTGTTAATAGTTTTGCTACTAAGCGGATGAAAGTCGAATTGTAGTTTATAATATGTGTATGTATTGTGTTATTATTTGTCTTAAAAAAGCATGGATAAGTTTCTCCAAGTATCAGCTACTACCATAAAAAGTTAATTCAAATGGTTGACCAAAGTGCGAAGATTTGGATTTGTGTGTTGAAAATAATCCTTTCTTTATATAACGGCAACTTTTCGCATTATAACTACCAAGAGACTCTTCTTGCCATTGCAAGAAATTTTGTAAATCACAACTGTCCAAATCGTTTATTGTTTATTTTTAACTTTATTGGTACAAAAGTTCTTAAAATAATTGCTGAATTAATTTGCCCCACTTTGAAATCTACTGAAACAGATTAATGGTATTAATGCATATGCGGATGATACGGTTGTTATTGCGTTAGGGGATAGCTGGGAAAAGACCACCCGTGAATGAACTGGAAGTTGGTTCAAATTAAGACCTGGTTTGACAAGAACAAGCTTACTGTTAATGTAGATAAAACGGTCTACATGTTGTTTGGATGCTATCGTCATAGTTATCCCAGCTCAATTGCACTCTATATTGGCGATATACCTTTGCAAAGAGTTTCTACCAGCAAATATTTAGGGGTTATAATTGATTCGAATCTGAGGTGGGATCAACATATCCAGACAATTGTAAAAAGATTGCGTTACTACCACTACATTTTTTATAGATTAAGACATCTAAGCAAGGAAACCCTTAGGATGTTGTTCTATGCTTTTGTTCACAGTTTTGCGTACTATGGCATTTTAGCTTGTGGTGGCGCATATGGTAATACTATTAACCCTATGATTAAGTCGATTGTTAAATTTCATAAGAGATTGGCGGGAGATCGTTTTACACCGCTTGATGTTAGAACTAGCTTCATTCTGAATTCCTTATTGTTTCATTACGGAGAGTTGCAGGAGTAATATCGCACCTCTTCCTCCATTACTAGAAGTAAAATTGTGATACCTAGAGTTAATAATAAATTATTTCAGAGGAGTAGCTCATACGTGGCTAATAAAACTTTTAGCATGATTAAGGATAACGAACTTAAAAATTACTGTGGGAATAAACTCACATTAAAAACTAAATTGAGTCATTATATAAGATCTATGAAATTGTCTGATATAATCTCATAATACTCATTGGTATAGGTTAGATATCTTTTTGTACATGCCCTTTTTGTTTTTGATTTTCTTTTATATTGATATATAAGAATTGTTTTGACTAATGTTTTAATGTTTAGGCTTATGAGTTTATTTCATAATGTACGTTTTTACTTTTTTTTTACCCTCCTACGCGCAGTTGGCTTAGTCCAACTTAGTGGGAGGCAATACATTTTTTGTGTATTGTTTTTTGGGTCAATAAATAAAAAAAAAAAAAAAACTAACAGAGTTCTTAAGTAGACTTTATTTACATCTATTGAGGCTAAATCTCATTATCTTAATCGATTCTTATTTTTTCAGAATGCAAAAATAGAACATTGTACCCGAAATTGTGAAAATATTGGTCTAAATAAAACAAAAAGCTAAACAATTGCTAGAAATTATTATAAACTAGTTGAACCCGTCCAGCATTAGACGGTGGTGCATAGCATTTAAAAAATCATAATCAGGTTGACAATTTAGTATCATGACCTCAGTTGCTTTTTGCAAATTTTTTTCTAAATCGTCTATATAATAATTATGCTGTTTTGAGAAAAGTTACATATCTCTGAAAATTGTTGCAAACGTTTCTATTTAAACTGATTGCTTCCCTTCACCATACATCCAGTCTTTTACTGTTATGAATACTATCCGTCAAAGCTTGGACGATGGTGCATAGCACTGTAACAAATTTAATCAGAGGGGCCGCTTTGTACCGTAACCTCACGGTGGTGCGTAGCACTTACCCTAATGGTGCATAGCACTTATCTTACTGGTGCATTGCACTTCTTCTATTAGTGCATAGCACTCCTTCTATTAGTGCATAGCACCTATCGGCGGTTCATGGCGAAAATCATATGTATTTTTTTAATTTTGATTTATCTAAAAATCGTAAAATACTTCTACTTAACTTTTAGTAATTATGACGTAGAGCACATTTTATTTTTTCAAAGAGGCCCTTAAATACCAAAACGTATTCTACATAATGCATTTACCATTCTATTGCTTCAAATATTTCTTATTATTCAATTATTTGCGCAAAAGTTAATAATATTTAGCATTTTACTGTGTATATATTATTCGATTTACATATTTATGTTTTTATGTCTAGCATGAAAGCTATATTGAATACTACGTATATTTACGTGTACACCCACTAACTTCCGTAGCTTCCTTCAACCCTTACATAATATGATTCCCATCTTTGACAATATCCCCGCCTCTCAAAAGACATGCTCGGAGACACACACACACACATACACACCCTATCATAACCGTTTCTCACTTGACATCTTGAAAAAATTTAAGAATACTGTTGTGGTGGGTGGTGGGGGTAGTAGTGAGTGCGTTCTAGGTGCTAGTTACAAAGGGTAGCGGTTGTAGGGGTTGGGGGTTTTAAGAGGGTCAAGAACTGTCCCCGTACCACACCCTCAAACCCATCCCAAACTTTTATTTTATCTACAATATTCACAACTCCCTTCCCTTACCACCCTCGACACAACCCCCAACCCCCATCACACTACCTCCTACAGTAGCCCCTCCTCTGACACCACCTTCATCCTCTTTTATCCTGCAAGAAGATCTCAGAGTGTTTCGATTTTGAATTCTCAAAGTGGAAAAAACATTTGAAGGGGTGGTTTCTGCGCCCAGCACACATGTATAATCTTGCTAGGGGCGATAAATACTACAACATACTAATATTTGAATCGAAACGGGGAGATGGAAGTAAAAGCGTATACAAATACCTACCATGTTTTCTAAGATGATCGCTAACCTTCATAACACACCCCATATTTTACTGTAATAGTACCTACTACCTACCCGTCCTAACTTAGAAGGTGGTGCATATTAATATAATTTTTTGGAACTTACTTTGAGGAAATTATTTATGCTCGAAATAATAAATTCAATATCTAAATTAAATAGAATAATTGATATTTAAGAAAATTGTATTGTATCCCACATATCATTGCAGTATATTTATATATTCTTGCTCAGCTTAACATGCTCTACAACATACCTACTACAAGCTCAAAGTAATCTAAGTTGGCGGGCTAAAGTCTATCATTATCGTTAAAATCGTTAAATTAAAAAAAAAAAAACAAGAAAAGAAATTCGCCTCGGATGGGACTTGAACCAACTACTGCTGGAGTAGGTGTTGCGAGATCGGTGCACTACCGAATATGCTACGAACCGATTTGACTTGTAAGCCTATATTTATTTGCTTTTATATTAACCATGAAAACTGCAATGAATTTTATTGCATGATGATTGTTTATAAATTACATTTATTTTCTCATTTCGTATCTTTCATAAACGTTCTTTGATAAACGTCAAAATAAACGTCAAACTTCCAAGGTTCGAATCTACAAATATATAAGCAATAACAACATAAGCCCCGCCAATCCCTCTGAGCAGTTGTTTCCTTAGAATCCGGACATGTCAAAATTAACGATTTTTAATTACAAATTTTGATTAAACGAACACATAATGGATGATGAAAATAGGCCTATTTTCATTTGCTAATATCTTTTAAACCACTTATTAAATCCGGATGAAATTTTGCAAAACCCTACTTCGTCTTAATCTTAATCGATATCGTTTACGGCATTTTGCGCGTCTTTTGTAGGTTTTCGGCAATCTTTAATCGAAAAGTGCAATTTTTTTCATGGCTAACTGGGTCGTCCTCAAACAAACATCCGGACACTAGAACATTATTATATAGTAAGTATAGATGATGATAGATAGATAGAAAATTTGGAAATCAAGAAAGCAATATATAGTGATAAATTAGTAAAGGCTTTCGCGGTCAGTTACTGAACTGGTGATGCCTTGATTCGGGACCAAAAAACGTAACCGGTTAGAGTTACTTCCTGAGGTTTTGCTAGCACGAGTGGCGTATTTCTTCAGAGGTCCTTCCATATCCGGATGTAGAATTGTGACTTTTCCTGCGCAAATTGTAGTTATGCCGGGGCTAGGAAGCGTGATGTTCTGTCGAGATAGTATACATAGTTAATCATATTAGTTAGTTATATTTCATGTAACATTTAATTCAAATTTTTTAACATTCTTTTATTTTTGTAAGTATGAAATTTCGTTTCAAACGGTCACAATTTCAACGGTTGAGCAAAATAACCATCCTTTGTATAGCCGACCGTCATAAAACTTTGCCTGGACCTTCGAGTCCCTTATTCTAGGAACCTGAAACGGTACTTGCATTCCAATGCAGAAAAAAAAACCGTTTTTTTCAGCTTTCATCAGTCTTGTTACAACTTTCTTATCGACCAGTTCTTTGTAAATCTTCATTAACTAAACTGTCACCTATTTTCTTTACATTGTTAATCCGTCGTTTTTACTTATAATTAAATCTAGTTCTTAGTGCGTTATTGTTTCATTTAACAATCCGAAAACATATAGTCGTTTACGATTAAGTTCAAGAACGATACATATATCGCAAACTCACAATAAACAAATGCGATATTTTCCACGTGACTTGCTCCGCTTCAGTCAGTCATGGTATGCCGTTACCATCGTTAGAGGTGGCCAGACTGCTGATTTGCGGCATAATACGTATATGGGGCTCCCCGTATGGTACTGTTTTAAACAGATAAGAGATTTTATCGTCCAAATATTTTTTTGATCGCGGATTATTGTTGAGAAAGGACAAAGAAGCATTTGTTGAAATATTTAAGCTAGAAAATAGTTGTCGCTACATTTAATTTTAAATTAAATTTTGTAAAACGTGTAATTCCATCTTTCGATGCGTACGCTGCCCAAACCGTGATTGATGCAAGGAAAATGTAAAGACCTTTTTGTAGATAATTGAATTTTATGTTATTAAAAAGTCCGCACAGCATCCCTCTATCTTTTAGATGTAAAAAGAACAGCACCACAAAAGCGCTTAGGTGGTACATTGAACGTTGAAGCGCCTCTGTTAAACGCTGTATTTTCTTACCTATAAAAAGTACATAGATGCTGTCCCAGGCTCTATTCATATTTGTCACGGTTTTGGCTATTTACACGTAGATAGGTCAAACAACGCTTATGCAAACTTAATTGTAAATGAAAAATAGTAACAATTATTATTAGTCATCGCTACAAAATTAAACAAATGCTTTTCTAATCTCCCTGATCTGGTTGAGTCTGGAGGTCTCCTCCTTCCTGTTGAAGTCCTCCGGATGTTTTTGTATCTCGATCGCCCCGTTGACCAATGCTAGCAGCCTGTGGTTGTCAAAGGGTAATTTGTGGTCACCGGCGCCCTAGCTGGCAGTTTGTTTTATATTCCTTAAGTCTCGTTCCCATAGATTTCTTAGTGATTTCTACGTAGACCTTTCCGCAGGAACAGGGTATGCAGTAAACACCTGGAGCTGAAGGAGGGTCCTTTTTGTCCCTTACTGATCTGATGGTCTGCTGGATCTTTCTCGTTAGTTTGAAGATGGTTCTCATATTGTGTCTCTACAAGGCTTTGCCAATTCGATCTGTGACTTTTGATAGATTTGCAAGAGTGGTAATGTACCGTTCATCATTCCAACGTGCCCATAACCTATTGAAGCCCATTGCTCTCTCAATCTCCTTATTTTTTAAGCCATTCGCATCGAAAGTTCTCTTCAGGTAATTTTTCAGAAATATTTGTACTTTATTTTGAGAATGGTTTTGTGGTCGAAACAATATTGTAAAGAAATAAAATATTCAAGTGAAACCCTCAACGGTTTTTGTAGTATCTGCTTAAACAATATTTCACAGTAACTGCACCAAATAATGTTCAAATGATATTACATTCTTACATTATTTGAAGATTATATTATTAACCCATATAATCCTGAAACGTTTTTCAAAATCAGTGTATTTCTTTGTCAGATATTATAAATGAACTTGAAAGGAGTTCAGGAAAAACATTTAAAAAAATATGTAACTTTCACTTTTGTTTTTAAAAGGACAGCAGGATTGTGGGTTACTTTTGCATTATAACTAGTTTTTTTGACTCCTGAGAGAGATTGAAACTGTTGTTCCGATTTTTGATCGTCTTGGTTAGCCACAAATTACAACCTTTATTTGACAATGGCAACAGTCATTTCATCTTAATCTAGAAGTGGTGAAATTAAAACCCGCAAGTTGAAAATGACAGTGGTTATTTCATCTTGGTCCGACAATGGTCAGACTAATGACTAACGTTTAAAAATTACGACGGTCATTTTACTTTGGTATGACGATGGCCAGACTAAGATCTGAAGTTCGGGGATGACAAGGGTCACAGTTCTAATAATGGTTGTACGCAGACCTAGGTTCGGGAATGGTAAGGGTCATATCTCCGGTTGGCAATGGCCAAAGTAAACCAAATCTGAAGAAGTACTTATTTGGGTTTTATAGAAGAACTGCTATTCATCTCTGAAAATACACATATATCTATATTTATTGTATAACTGTTAAAATACTAGTTTTCTAAGTTTAACCAACCACAATTTTTATTTACCATTAACAGTCAGAGCATAAAACTAAAACCACATTTATATATAGATCCTGTACGGATTTGTTTTGTAATGACAAATTAATATCCACACGCTCTCTTATTAAATGTAGTTATTTATTGAAGTAGCATACGTTACACTACCAGTTTTCGTGAAAAGAATAATGATGAGCTAACGGTTGAACAAATTGATCGTGCAAGACAAATGCATTAATTAAGTAAGTTTGTTCGTGATATGCCAACTGAGACATTTTTCATGGCATCGCCCTTAAATATATATATATGAGGTACCTTAAATTATTTTAGATAAGTGGAAAAAGGATAATTAGAGCTGTATATGTCTGGCTTATTTATCTTATGCTGAAGGTGATTTAAGAACGTAAGTTGAAAACAATTTAATACTTGGAAGAATTAAAATTTGTTCATGTAAAACAATCATGCATTAATAAAAAAATTTTAATTACTAGGCATGTTGAAATGTTTTCAATGCCTAATGAAGGGATTCGACGACAACGTACCTACCCAAAAATCTAAATTATTATTTCATTTCTTGCAGATGTGAATAGCATAAATGCTTTTGCAGTATAATTCTAACAGTATTCAAATTTTATATTATTAAAGGAAATGAACATTTTAGACCCTTTAGTGATGGTTAGGTTAGGTGATTATGTTTATACTCTTCATAGTATTTCCGTCTGCTATGATTATGAATTCTATGCAGCGTATGGTAAGACATCTTGTAAAACCAAACAAAAAAAGAACTCAAAAAACAAAGATGGGCATCTCGGCATAGATAATTATGATGGAATAATTTCTTGAAAAAACATGGATATGATAGTTATAAATTATTTGTAGGTTATTAAGAGGAATGGCAATTATGTATTTTATAATTAGGTTTTATACATAAGCAATATTTTAATAAAATGAAGAATTTCCTACTTGAGGGAAAGTTAACAAAATTTTGTTGCTAATAAAAGCTCCAAATGATTTAGATTAAGGTGATTTGGCTTAAATTAAGCCCTTCCAATTTAGAAAAACCAAAAGTAGGCTGCCTTAAATGCAAATTAGTTGATCACTGAACTTTGAAATGAGGAAAAAGTTAAATGGATTGTTGCGGTTTGGGTCTTCTGATTTGTATGATAGCTGACAGTACAACGGTCATTCTACGGTCATATGTAACTCTCAAATTGGTTGTTTTGCGACTTTTGTAATTGCTACTGAGCTGAGGTACACTTAAGCTATTCGTGAAAATATCGAGACTAGTTACACTTTGTTCGTCTTACCTTCCGGATGTTTTGTTGTTGTTTAGTTTAAAATTAAGTCCGTTTCCGTCATCAAATTTTCGTAAAAAAAGTGTTTCAAGTTTCTTTTGACTCCTTATTTAACGAAGACCGCCACCTTTAAAGAGGCCAAACACATGCACGCGATTCTCAAGGCTGTAGTTACAACGGCGCATACGACGCTTATTTGTCATAATTATTTTTATTTTAATCCACGTAATAAATAGTATTTATCATTCACCTTTAAATACTTCAGGACGAAGTTAATCCATATAAAGTAACGAAAATCGTATGGAAATGGAAACTCGTTGGCTCTCCAAGCTGATGAATAACGTACCAGACATTTTAAGCTGAAGTTGTTAGACCTTGTAATTTCGATGGTAACAAAAGGACCCGAACTTATTCCTTAACTGAAAGGCGACGTGTAGACTAGCGAAACCGAATGGTGATGGTCACACATTGGGGTACACCTTTCACAGTTGGAATAATTTCAAAACCAATCTTATGTTCGTATGTACGTATACTATGCAATTTAGCGCCACAACTGCATAATTAACCATTACCTACAAACACCCGTGTGAATTTATGATTGTAATGTATTAGCAAAGTGTTTAAAGAAGATGAGTTCACCCAATAACCCAAACTGATATCCTGGTTTCATAAGAAAAAAACTAGAGAGAAGAAAACACTGCGTTGGGATTCAAGGAAATGGAAATGAAATTTTAAGAGAATAATTTGGGAACACCTTGGAACATCTGATGAAAAAACTTGTTTGGTTTTTTTTTTAAGGACACCTTTGCTTGTCGAAGTTTACAGATATGACGCTTTTTTAAATATATTGATACCAAAACTACAACACTATTTTGAAAATCTCATGCCATTTTTAGTTAAAAACAAAAGCAGTTGTATAGTGGATCCATTCTAAGTAGAAAATATAATAAATTCAGCGTCTCTACGAGGGACGTTCATTTCTATGAGTATAAACAGGCACGCCAAACAGCATTTTCTATAAATATCTCGCCTTATGTATGAGCGTAGTCCACCAGATGTACAATTGCGTCGGTGTGAGCATGGGCGTGCGTACGTGTAATACGGAAAGGATTTTTAAAGTACAGTAGGTCATGTATTGTTATGAAAAGTTACGGCCGTGCGTCTATGGGAGGGACGTGTTCGACTGACACTGCAGGGAATACCGCACACTGTTTTTTTTATATCGTTTTAAATTGAGATTAGAAAACCTATACATGATAGGAGAACTCGGTAACTATAACAGATACAAAAAAATTATGGCGCTTCCTCGATCTCTCTTTTTGATACAAACTATGTTGGAATTGTTAAGTTGTACTGATAATGCTGACGCAGATTTTTTTGGCAAAAAGTTGGCTTTTAGGTCACTAATTAGGGATTCATTATTAGGATAAGTGGAACTTAAACGAATTTTCCTGTTTTCAGAAAGTCTTGTCTATCGTATCTAAGAGGCTATCATAAAACTCAATAACATCAATTAATTGCTTGGTTATAATTTCTGTACCATCCATCAACGGCAATACATTGGAAGCCGTTCTTAAATTAAATTTTTCCGTCATTTTTAAATTTAGGTGATACGGCTGTACTGATTCTGTATTTTGAGATTCTAAGGTAGAGTCAGTTTTATACCTGTAATAAGATCTAACCTATATTTAATAGAGGAGCTATACATTTAAAATTTTCCCTAAATAAATGACAACAAATTTTAGTAGCTTCAATTTTCATTATTAAAAATTTCTCTCACATTATTGTAGTATCAGAAAGAGCGTTTGTATATATAGATTAGGGAAAAGGTTATTTTAGCTCGTAAGATGATCTTAAGTGTTGTAGGAATAAGCTAGGTTTAGGAAGTTAACGTGGAAACGACATACAGCCGAAGCTCGAGCAATGGTTTATTGCCGATGGTACTCTATCCTTCAGGGGTAGCAGGTAGCGGGTAGTAGTTTTAGAACAGAAGAAGTCATTGAACAGTTTCTAAAGGAGAAGGTTGTTCGAGGATCGGCTCGCGTTTAACGATTTTTCTTTGTAAATATTTTGTGTATAGTTGATTGTTTTATATCTAATAAAGAAAGGCTCTCAAGTCGCGACTTTAAATTCACTGTAATTTCCCACATTATCAAATTCCAATATCAATTTACTTAACTTAGCTAACCACCCTGAGGTCGGCACGTTTACAATAATTTTATTTCTAGGCGGGGACAGTAATAGGTCTTTCCTCATTAATTTGAGGTAGATTGTAGATAGTTCAAGGATTTAATTCACATTAAAGTATTTAAAATCACCACTTCTAAATTTTACTTAATATTTCATTGCAATAATTGTCTTTGAGAAGATTCCGATGAAAGACTTTAGCTTCCTCCAATATACGTCTTAATCTTTTGGACGCTGATATGGAATAATGTATTTGCTTAATTTGTAACTGTGACTTTTCATTTCCACTTTTTAACTTAACAACCAAATTCATTTATTTCACTTCAATTTCACTGAGTATTTCTAGTTTATTTTGATAAAATTCCTCAAAACGGTTTTTTCACACCTGTATCTGCTATTTACGCAGATGTTCTAACACTACACTCGTCCTATGCTGCGGCTAACTTCTTTGCGAATTCGATTCGTCACATGTTTTATGCAAAATTTGCAACAGTAAATTACGAAAATTATCAGAACAGAACGATGAAAATTCCTTCAACTACTATTTTAGCATCCGTCGCTGGTGTTTGACTATTTTCGTTTGTTTGACCACCACTATCCCAACTTTAGCAATGATGATCTCTTCTTTTGGTTCTTTACTTTGCCGATTTTCACTCATTTTCCGTTATACGTTCTCAAACGAAAACAGTTTTCACTTTTTTTTAAGGGGTTGTCCGTATTAGTTTCATAATGTAAATCTTATGGTAGTTAATTTGAACTTCATGGCAGGTTATTCGATTTTTAGGGCAAGTGGCAGGGTCATGATATGGAGTTGCTTTATGATGGGTTCAAAGAATAAAAATAAATTATTTTTTAGTTTCCCAAAAGTATTTATTTCAACCTTATGTCGTTTTGGTTTACGATACAACTGGTTTAAGCGAACTGTTGTTACTTATTTTATGCTTTTTCAGAGTAAAAATTACTGATTAAAAATGCTTGCAATTACAAAATAAACCTATGGTGAAGTACTACATTAATACATAAAACACAAAAAGTAATAACTAAGGAATTTGTGTGGCCAATAACCTATCGATCGTTAACCTCGATGAGCTAGAAAAATTCCAAAGGAAATGCAACGCTAAATTGCTGAGTTTTCACTGTGATTTGTACTTTAATTTTCAAAACTTATTTGTTACGTAAAATATTCAAATTTATAATAATTTTTGAAAAGGAGTATATATTTCAATGGTTATTATTTTAAGAAGAAATTGATCGATATAAACCATTCATTTAATAATTAAAATTGTATCTAACAATGACAAAGTACAGACGTTTCGATCATTAAGATTTATGATCATTATCAATGTAAATCTAAAAAAATATTTTTATATATAAAATGTAAAATAATCTTAATTTTTAATTGTAAATAATGTAAAATAATCTTAATTTTTAATTGTAAATAATGAATTAGATATAACATAATTAATAAGTTAACATACCATGGGGATGAAGAACACGTTTTCCAAATCATCATTTAAAAAACCAATCAGGATTTCGTTTAAGAAGTTTTTGTAAAATACAATAAATTTAATAACATATTATCAATAAAAATGAATGGTATAAATATAATGATGATTTAAATTATTTTTAAATATTTAAGGATATAAAAATAAATTGTAAAAGAAAAAACAAGTAAAATGGATGTTAACTTGATGAGTTAACATCCAAGAATGAGGAAAAATTACATTTTTTTTTTGAGAAATATAATGATTGACATACAAGAGGTCAATAAAAAAAAACCAAGATATTCAAGAAGTAAGTTTCAATTCTTATGTTGGACAGAACACAGGAACACCAAAAAAAGAAGGATGATATTAGATAGCCTTAAGTAATTTGTCATAAATTTTATTCAGCTGGTGAACAAAAAGATTCAGACCAGCTGAATAAAATAAAATTTATGACAAATTACTTAAGGCTATCTAATATCATCCTTCTTTTTTTGGTGTTCCTGTGTTCTGTCCAACATAAGAATTGAAACTTACTTCTTGAATATCTTGGTTTTTTTTTATTGACCTCTTGTATGTCAATCATTATATTTCTCAAAAAAAAAATGTAATTTTTCCTCATTCTTGGATGTTAACTCATCAAGTTAACATCCATTTTACTTGTTTTTTCTTTTACAATTTATTTTTATATCCTTAAATATTTAAAAATAATTTAAATCATCATTATATTTATACCATTCATTTTTATTGATAATATGTTATTAAATTTATTGTATTTTACAAAAACTTCTTAAACGAAATCCTGATTGGTTTTTTAAATGATGATTTGGAAAACGTGTTCTTCATCCCCATGGTATGTTAACTTATTAATTATGTTATATCTAATTCATTATTTACAATTAAAAATTAAGATTATTTTACATTATTTACAATTAAAAATTAAGATTATTTTACATTTTATATATAAAAATATTTTTTTAGATTTACATTGATAATGATCATAAATCTTAATGATCGAAACGTCTGTACTTTGTCATTGTTAGATACAATTTTAATTATTAACTGAATGGTTTATATCGATCAATTTCTTCTTATTATAATAATTTTATTGAAATATACATATTTAGAGTGGTTTCGATACAGACTGTCCACAACTTTGCACACAGAGGTTGCTTGTTTTTCTTCTTTTTCTTTCTGCTATATTCGATAAACTACCACTTTACACTTTGCACCACTTTACACTTTCTGGAGATAGAAATCCCAACCTTCCTCTGTTACTCCTTCTTTTCCTTCCAGAAGCTTTCAGAATTATGCTCTCATATTTTATTTTCTAGTAATTTCTCTTCTTCTGTTTGCTTTCTGTTCATATATCCTTTTCTTTATTTTTTCTAGTCTACTACAAACAACGTATTATAAAAAACCATTTTAATTATGCAACGTTTCGACTGTCAATTTCGCTCGTCATGAGGTTAGGTTAGGTTAGGTTACATCAATACATTAAAAATTATGACAAATTCTTATACCCGACTAGAATAGTTTCTCTTTTAACGGAACACTAACATTGTATTTGGGGTACCTAGTGCCGATACAGGTGGCCTTTTCAATAAAGTCCAGGAAGGGTAACATAGTATGGCCAGACTTATAGAATTGGCGAAGGTAAATTAATTATATAAATTTCATGACAAAGGTAATCCACATATAAACCGCCGCCGCTACTGTATTGATGGAAACAATGCAAAGTAATAATCAGAAGTGGAAAATTAAATTAAAAGTCATGCTTCTATAATGAGAATAGGTAGAAGATTCAAATGGCAGAAACAATTTGAATGTGAATGGTAGCAAAGGGTGTTTTGAATATACCGCTTCTTTCTATTTAGTCTTCTACAAATAACAATGTAAATGCCGACGCTGCTTATTTCCTACGTGCAATTCATCAGTAACATCAGATCGACAAATAGTTAAGAGACGACCACGTCATTAAATTTAGCCACAAAAAGAATTGTTACTACCAATCTTACATAAATATTTTACACTAACGAAAAACCTGACTTAATAATTCTTCTCTAATGGGATGTTTAAGTCAATAAAAAAAGTAAGGATACGTAATAAATTACCCGCGATATGAGTTAAGACAATTCTACCGTTTTTCTAACTTTTCCAATCGCGCTTTTGAAACAAAAATTTGTAGGATCATCATCATCTATCTATATCTACACTATATAATAATGTTCTAGTGTCCGGATGTTTGTTTGAGCCCCACTCAGTTAGCCATGAAAAAAAGCATCGAAAATTGCACTTTTCGGTAACAGATTGTCGAAAAACTGCAAAAGACGCGCGAAATGCTATAAACGATATCGATTAAGATTAAAACGAAGTAGGGTTTTGCAAAATTTCATCACGATTTATTAAGCGGTTTGCCGACTATTAAAACGTCTAATATAAGGACCAAAAGGTTACATAGGCCTATTGTCGACATCCATAATGATTTCATTTAATTAGAATTTGTAATTAAAAGTCGAAGATCTATTTGAAATTTGAAGCTGTAGGTCTTTTCGCTATAAAGGTGTCAGTAAAAATATATTTTTTGCAATATCCTTACAATAATTGCTCGAAATTATTGCGTCAACAGACTGTAAGTATCTTATTGAACATGTGGTGGCGATTATTGTTATCGCATGGTCCTAAAACAGCACTCCTTAATTCGCCAGCATTATTAGAGGACACAGATTTCAATAAAAATGTTCCAGAAATAAAAGTCGAAAAGATTTCAGTCATTGTTATTGAAGGCCATCTGACTAGTTCAAAAGTTTGACATAAATTTAGTCTTAACTTATTGTTTATATATTGTCTAACAGCAACTGTTATGACCGGACGCATCGGTCTTGCCGAAACCATAAGTAACGAAGCCGGCATAGTTAAAGATCATTAAGGTAGTTTGAGGTGTTATGAAATAAAACTCAAAATTAGAAGCAAACGATTTTCAGACACTTTTTTACTTAGACAGACAGTTGCGCCGAAAACAATTAACAACAAATACCATGAATTTTCGAGTTCTAGCACGAAGTTGTGGAGACCCTTCTTGACTCAAGAGTAGAATAACAAAAAAAAAACATTTGAGTGTATAGCTTCTCTATTAAACAATAGGTTAGAACTTATTACAGGTATAAAAACTGAGTCTACCTTGGAATTTCAAAATACCGAATCAGTATAGTCGTATTATCTAAATATATAAAATGACGACAAAATTTGATTTAAGAACGGGTTCCAACTTATTGCCATTGATGGATGGAACATAAATTATAATATTTAAACTGTTTAAGGTGCAATTGTGATGAAACATTGTAATATATTAAATTAAGAACGAAAAGTTCCAACAAAAGAATTTATTAAATTAACTGATTGCGTATCGCATTCTTTGTGAAACATGATTAAATAATTGCAAATTAATTTGAGTAAAAAAAAACCAACTGGGTAGTTTCACTAAAATTTACTGATAAGACTCAACAATTGTTTCGACCGTCTCCGGTCATTATCAAGAGCAAAAATCTGGTCGAAACAATTGTTGAGTCTTATCAATAAATTTTAGTGAACCTACCCAGTTGGTTTTTTGTTACTCAAATTAATTTGTAAAAGAATTTATTACTAATAATAATAATTTATGTGTACTCTTTGAAAATAGCCCATGGGCCGAAACAATTGTAGAGTTGTGAATAAATTCTTTTGTTGAAACTTTTCGTTTTTAATTTAATACAGAAATTATAACCTGATGGTATTGACTTCTATGATAGCCTCTTAGATAACGATAGTAATAAATTATTAACAACTTAAATTTTAATGACAAGACTTTCTGAGTTCCACTTATCCTAATAACGAGTCCCTAATCAGTGACCTAAAAGCCAACTTGTTCCAAAAAAACCTGCGTCAGCATTATCAGTACAAGTTAACAATTCCAACATAACTGTAAATCTGTTGAACAGTTAAGAAAGGTAAATCAGTAGAGGTACTTCTTCTTAATTTAACAGTTTCGCAAGCCGATGATAATAGGGCCGCTATTCCAATTTTACAAGGAACAAACGAAAAAATCACAATTAATGCTTCTGCGAATGGTTTATAGAACCATGAATTACGAACGATTATAAATGCGCGTAACTATTCTAAATTAAGTGAATCTATTCGTGGAGCTAGTGATGAAGATACTATAAAAAAGATAATGGTGAAGTTTTTCATTTGCAAAATAATCAATAGAATTTCAACAATAGTTCTAATTACAACTATAATAGGAACAAAAACCGGTATGGAGCCTCAAATTACCGTTCAGGAAATCGAGGTCATCAACACTTTTCTTTACAACACATATTAAATAGACAACATTTTGCAAATAAGCATAATAATAATGCTATTGATACTAACCATACTCAACGTCAATTCCATAACAACGGTCGCGCTAGTAGTAATAGTTACAGAGCTCCATCTAAGCTCGATCAAATTACAATGGATCAAGTTATGAAAATAATGTGAGATCATTTTATATAAACAATGTAGAACAATACAATACAAGCAATAATGAAAATGTGAAGATTAGCGACCCCTTTGTTTTCGCGTCCACTCGCAAAGAAATTAAGGAGGAATTAAATATTATTTTTAGTCTAAATGAACTTCATTTTATAAAATTACACTATAATGACACTTATTTAACATTTCTGATCGATACAGGTGCAGCATCCAGTATTTTCTTTCGACAAGATAATTCTAAAGGCCAATAATATAAATCTCGGGTATATCTGGTTCAACTAGGTCACAAGGTTCAGAATAACTGTTGCTTCATACACAAAATGTACCTATAGAGCACCTATTCCTCATTGTTGATGATTTTCATAATGGTATGAGTGGCATACTAGGTTCAGATTCCTTTACTATATGTAATGCCCAGATTAATTTTGAAAACTATAGTATTTCCCTTCATATAAATGGCGAAAATATTATTTTGCCTTTACAATCAAATTTTGACTTCTACACTACAATTCCCCCTCGATGTGAGATAATAACTTCCTGTTACGTCAACAGAATAGGCGACTGTGTTGTCCTCCCTGATCAAGCATGTGAGGGTGTTTATGTGGCCGGTTGTTCGGCTACTCCACGTAATACACTCATTCCTCTCAGAATATTAAATGTTCGAGATGATGAAATACAATTAAACAATTTCCAACCTAAAATAGATACACCTTCAAACTATTTTTTCATTGATGCTAAAGATAAAATATCTGTGTTGAACGTGTTGAAAAATTATAAGTATTCAATTATTATAAGGTGGAAATAGAAAATTGCGATTAGTCATCGACTACAGATTTTTAAATAAATAAATCGCAGATGATTAATTCCCGTTACCAAACATCACAGGTTTCTTTGCTTGGATGACAGTAGAATTATAGGTTTAAATTATGAAAAATGCTTCGTTTATTTAGACGACTTCGGCAAGTCTTACAATGTTTACACAAAGTTAGTTTAAAACTGAAACCCAGCTAATGTGATTTTTTAAAAAAAGAAATTCTTTACTTAGGACATATTATTTCAGATAAAGGAATTTCCCCTGACCCTTCTGAAAAGACGCCATTAAAAACTATCCCGTTCCAAAAAATTCTAATAAAACTAAAAGTTTTGTGGCGTTTACCAACTGTTACAGACATCAAAAATTTAGCAGAAATTGCAGCCCCTCTTGACAACCAAACACGAAAAAATGTCCCCTTTATTTGGAATGATACAAAAATCTCTTGAGTGACTTAAAAATGCTCTTATGAAACCACCTTTCTTCAAAACCCATATTTCTCGCCTTCCAATAAATTGATTTTCAAAACCGACGCATCTGGATTTGCTATGGGTTCCACATTATGTGATGGCAACGATAGAACCCTTGCATATCTAGTCGATCACTAAAAAACTCTGAAAAAAAATTGTACCATAGAAAAACAACTTCTTGCAATAGTATGGGCAGTAAACCATTTCCGACCATATTTATATGTCAGACCTTTTACTATCTAACTGACCACAGACCACTTCTTTATTTATTTAGAATGCATAATCCCTCAAGTCGTTTCACAAAATTCCGACTAACTTCAGAGGAATACAATTTTACAATTCAACATATTAAAGGCAATCTCAATGTTATTGTTATCTATAGTTGAAATTTCAATTAATGACTTAAAAGACATAACTCAGACTATGGCTGCTTCTACGTTTAATGTAACGTGAAGCCAAAGTCGTTGTTGAAAGAATAAAACCACCAAATTACGCTTTTGAATTAAGATACGTATCTAAATATGGATTTGACAGTCCCCTATAATAAAAATACTGTAGAGAACACGAGTATGCTTGTGTGCAATCTGGCACACTTGTACATGTTGCGGGCTAAATCGTCTAGCAGCGGGCAATTTCAGCGATGTGTGCGTCGTATTTGTAAATGTGTGTATCATACCTGCATTCTAAGAAAGCAATCAAGCAGTTCGCAGAGAAATGGACTATTCTCGACGTTTCGGAATATTCCAGAATTTTCTCGACTTTAACGACAGATACTATAAAAATGAAGTCAGTAATAAATTGACAGTGATAGCAGTCACATAAGAAATAAATCGACACTGACAGTAGTGACAATACAAATAAATTGAGACGCGCTCATAAGTGAATAAACTGTAAATAAATAGTGCAGTTAGTAATCTAAGTTAGTAATAATTAAGTAGGGTTTTAAGATAATTAATAAATTAGTGTATGTAAATTGTTATTCCTGTATATTTAGTCTTTAAACATAAATTTAATAAACCCACAAACATTACATTACAATTGGTGTCAGGCGTGGTGTGAAACGTGACTGTTCAAAACTTTAGTGCGGGTTAAGTAAAAGACATTACAATGACAAAGAAGTTGTGCGAATTAAACGTAGCTGAGTTCAGAAGAGAATTAGAAGAACGGGATGAAGCGACAAGCGGTAACAAGGCGGAGCTTCAGTGGCGGCTCGCGGAGGCTTTGAAAAAAAATGGCCATGATTCTGGGAGGTTCCTTTTCCAAAATGATGTATCGCAAAAGGTGAAAAAAATAGAAGAAAATGGTAAAATTCTGGAAAATATATTGGAATAAGAATTAGAAGAAAACAGTAAAAGACTGGAAAGCAAATTGGAAGAAAAATTAAAGAAAAACAGCAAAAGTTTGGAAAAATTAGGAGAAAAATTAGTAGAAAATAGTAAAAGTTTGAAACATGAATCGGAAGAAAACAGTAAAAGTTTGGAAAGCAAATGGGAAGAAAACTGTAAAAGCCTGGAAAATAAATTGGAAGAAAATAGTAAAAGCTTGAAACATGAATTGGAAAAACATTAGAGGAAAAATTCTGGTAGTCATTTCTTCCCCAATTTTTTGGTATAATAATAGGTAAAAATCAAAGCTAATTAGGGGCAAATAGTTTAATTGTTTAAAAAACCAACGCACCGACGTTTCGCCTAATGTTTATAGGCTTTATCAAGGCTAAAAAAATATTTTTTTAAAAAACAAATTAGAAACGTAAACATAATGATATTCCTCAAAATACTTACTGTAGATTTAACAGTTCAAATCATATAGTTAAGGGAGGAATATAGACTGGTGCACAAAGGGTACATAATTATCGTGCCCCAAGGTAACATACAAAACAAATAAATGTAAACAACACACAACAAAAACTAAAATGTTGATAGAATAACACAGTTAAAGTAATAAATAATTAATACATAGTTTAAAATTGTGTTTAAAATTAATGAACCACGTGGAAACAAAAAAAGGACGAACAATGACATTACTTAAAGATATAAAAACAATTTTTCCACTTTTTTTAAAAAAAGAATTTAGGTTGTTTTCATTTGATAATTCTTCTTCATTTTAAATTTATTGTATATGTTGTAAAAATTGTTTACTATTAAATTATTTTCCAGGTCTGATCGTAAATTCATAGTTTTATTCTCATTAATCAAGATATAAGAGGCTTCTAAAAATAACCTTTTAAAATAGTTAGATTCAACGTGAACAACTCTACTATTATTAAACTGTGGCTTATGACCAGTCTCAATGCTATGTTTTAAAAGAGCAGTCTTATATATTGTGGTCCTGGTAGTTAGACTGGCATGGTCGTATTTGTGTTCTTTCAACCTAGTAAGTAAAGGTCTTTTTGTTTGTCCAATGTAACACATATCACAGTTGTTGCAGGGGATTTTGTATATAATATTAGACATATTTAGGTTGTCAATTTTTGGTTAATGTCTAGTGAAAAAATTTGTATTTGTGTTACATGGTTTAAATACAATCTTTATGTTAAGATCCTTAAAAATGTGTTTTATTTTTTCTGATAGACCTTTGATGTAAGGTATTGAGATATAAATTTTATTTTCCCTATCTGCCGTCCTCGTTACGGTAGTCACATCAAAAATTGGGTTAGGTGTCAAACCATGGCTGCATTGTTGTTGTTGTCTTTGGTATAAGAATTTATTGATTATTAATTTAGGATAGCCATTTCTAATGAGCGTGCGTTCGATGTTGAGTAAATTCTTTTTTAAGTATTCAGGTGAGCTCAACTTGTATGCTTTTTGTCCAAGGTTTAAGATGGTGTTAATTTTATATTGTAAAGGATGACACGACGAGAAATTCAGGTATCTATTAGACGCTGTTTGTTTAGAATACCAGTCAAATTTGAACTTGTTAGACTTGCGTATAAGGAGAACGTCCAGAAAGGGTAGGAAACCATTATTTTCAACTTCGTAGGTGAATTTCAAGGTAGGATGATAAGAACACAAGATGTTGTTGACAAAATCTACCATCCCAACAGGAACCATTGTGAGGCAATGGTATTCTAAACAAACAGCGTCTAATAGATACCTGAATTTCTCGTCGTGTCATCCTTTACAATATAAAATTAACACCATCTTAAACCTTGGACAAAAAGCATACAAGTTGAGCTCACCTGAATACTTAAAAAAGAATTTACTCAACATCGAACGCACGCTCATTAGAAATGGCTATCCTGAATTAATAATCAATAAATTCTTATACCAAAGACAACAAAAACAATGCAGCCATGGTTTGACACCTAACCCAATTTTTGATGTGACTACCGTAACGAGGACGGCAGATAGGGAAAATAAAATTTATATCTCAATACCTTACATCAAAGGTCTATCAGAAAAAATAAAACACATTTTTAAGGATCTTAACATAAAGATTGTATTTAAACCATGTAACACAAATACAAATTTTTTCACTAGACATTAACCAAAAATTGACAACCTAAATATGTCTAATATTATATACAAAATCCCCTGCAACAACTGTGATATGTGTTACATTGGACAAACAAAAAGACCTTTACTTACTAGGTTGAAAGAACACAAATACGACCATGCCAGTCTAACTACCAGGACCACAATATATAAGACTGCTCTTTTAAAACATAGCATTGAGACTGGTCATAAGCCACAGTTTAATAATAGTAGAGTTGTTCACGTTGAATCTAACTATTTTAAAAGGTTATTTTTAGAAGCCTCTTATATCTTGATTAATGAGAATAAAACTATGAATTTACGATCAGACCTGGAAAATAATTTAATAGTAAACAATTTTTACAACATATACAATAAATTTAAAATGAAGAAGAATTATCAAATGAAAACAACCTAAATTCTTTTTTTAAAAAAAGTGGAAAAATTGTTTTTATATCTTTAAGTAATGTCATTGTTCGTCCTTTTTTTGTTTCCACGTGGTTCATTAATTTTAAACACAATTTTAAACTATGTATTAATTATTTATTACTTTAACTGTGTTATTCTATCAACATTTTAGTTTTTGTTGTGTGTTGTTTACATTTATTTGTTTTGTATGTTACCTTGGGGCACGATAATTATGTACCCTTTGTGCACCAGTCTATATTCCTCCCTTAACTATATGATTTGAACTGTTAAATCTACAGTAAGTATTTTGAGGAATATCATTATGTTTACGTTTCTAATTTGTTTTTTAAAAAAATATTTTTTTAGCCTTGATAAAGCCTATAAACATTAGGCGAAACGTCGGTGCGTTGGTTTTTTAAACAATTAAACTATTTGCCCCTAATTGGCTTTGATTTTTACCTATTATTAGAGGAAAAAGGTAAAAGTTTGGAAAGTAAATTACAAGAAAATTTTAGTAATAGATTTCTAGAAACAGAAGAAAAGATAAAAGTGCTGGAAGAAATGATTTTTAATAGCAAAATAAAACCAATCGAAGTGGACGTTGGCATATCTACTACACTTCACGAAGCCAACGATGCGGTATAGAGTCAAAAGCACGAGTAAAATCACCAACGTTTGACGAGAAATTCTCATGGACCACATACCACATGCAATTCGAGGCGGCTGCCAAGGCGAATAACTGGGAGTCTGAAGAAAATGCCACTGCGTTGACCATTGCGTTTCGTGGAGATGCATGTGACATTTTTAACACATTATACCCGGAAGAATTTGGGGATTATGAAGAGTAGGAGTTGCGTTACGGCGACGCTCACTGACCAGCGGTGTATCAAATCCTGCTAAAAACCCGTCAGCAGAAGCCAACGAAATCCCTGCAAGAATTCGAGGCCGATATTGCAACACTGTCTCGACTAGCCTATCAGAATACTCCAGAAGAATTGGTGAATAGGTTGGCAGTGGAAGCATTTACTGATGGACTTCGGGACAATGACACTCAACACGGATACGCCTCGACCGACCTAAGACGCTAGCTGATGCTTTGGCTCATGCATTGGAGTACGAAACTGTTAAACGGGCCTATAGCAAACAAGAAAGGGTTGGCTACTGTGTGCAGAGGCGGATTCGTTAGAATATTTAGAAGCAACTGTCTGCCGAATCATCTCCAATCTCAACAATGAAACTGGAAAACTAAGTCGTAACGAGACAAACGTTGACCCATGGAGAAATAAACCCCGAACTTGTCAGAATGCCGACGTCTTTGCAACTAACAAGAATGGTAGGGGATGGACTTACATCGTAAAACACACGATTGCCCCTAGCGAAGAAGGAAGAAGCAGAGTGAATAACCCACGAAATGCATGAGACTGGCATAATTGAACCATCGTCAAGTCCGTGGACATCACCAGTAGTGTTGGTAAAGAAAAATAACGGGACACCCCGTTTTTATGTGGATTACCGGCAGCTCAACAACGTAACCAAGAAAAGAGTTGTCCACTATCACGCATTAATGACACCTTGGATATGCTTGCTGGCTGGAAAATGTTTTCCACACTCGACAAGGAAAAGACAGCATTTTCGATCGACACGGGCCTATAGCAGTTTACAGTTATGCCTTTTAGGTTATACAATGCCCCGGCGATGTTCAAAAGGTTGATGGAGAAAATTTTGAGTGATCAAATTGGAAAGACCTGCTTGTATACTTGGATGACATCGTAGTGATTGAAGGAACCTTCAATGAACACCTACAGAATTTGCAAGCTGTATTCCAGCGGATACGTGAAGAAAATTTGAAGCCCAGTCCGAAAAAGTGCCACCTTCTCCGCGAAGAAGTTTCTTACTTGGGACACGTTGTATCAGCGAAGGGCGTGGCCGTGGATCCAGAGAAGATAAAGGCCGTGAAGGAATGGCCAGTGCCTGAAGACGTTCACGACATAAGAAGCCTCTTGGGTTGTGCACGTATTACCGTCGCTATGTTCATGGATTCGCCAATATCGCCAAACCTTTAACACTTTTAACTGAAAGTGACCGCAAATTACATTGGGATCCGCATTGTCAAACGGCATTTGAGATTTGTAGCAGGCTTTAATCACAGCACCCGTCTTGGTATATCCTCGACCCAATGGAATGTTCGTTTTAGACACAGACGCCAGCAATGTGGGAATGGGAGCCATTCTCTCGCAGCTACAAGATGGCCAAGAGAAGGTAGTCGGCTATTTTAGCAAGACCTTGTCAAAACCCAAGAGAACCTATTGTGTCACTGTGCGAGAGATGCTGGGTGTAGTCAAAGGTGCAGAAGACTTTTACAAATACCTATATGAACGGAAATTCACCTTACGCACCGATCACGCAGCTTTAAAGTGGCTTCTGAATTTCAAGAATCCCGAGGGCCAGGTAGCTAGATGGATTGAGAAGCTACAGGAATATAACTTTGTCATAGAGCACCTGGAACAGGACAAGAAAATGCCGATGCACTTTCCAGAAAATCCTGTGAAGCAAATTGCAAGCAGTGATCGAATGGAAAAGAACGAAGAAACAATTCGACGTGTCACAGCAATCAATGCGAGTGGTTACCTGAAAACATAAGACAAGACCAAGAAAACGACCTGGACTTGAAGAAGGTGATGGAATGGAAAACAACACATTTCTTTCTGCACCCAAGTAGGTACTAAAATCGTGACGGGCTAAGTGGGACACAATGGTCCTAGAAGATGGCATCCTGAAGCGTGTTATTGAAAGCACAGATGAAGAAGAAGATAGGGAGTAACTGGTTGTCTCTCGAAACAGGGTTAAAGAGATGTTGCAGTATCTTCACGGTGGATCATCTGGTGGCCATTTTGGGGTTGCTAAGACGCTTGGGAAGGTTTGAGAGCGATTTTATTGGGTGAATTGTAAGGAAGATGTCAAGAATTGGTGCAGGAAGTGTACTACCTGTGCGGGTCGCCAATGCGTCAATAAAACGTCAGTGGCTCCGAAAGGATAGCAATCGATGTGGCAGGTCCCTTCTCAGAGTCCGAAAAAGGTAACAAGTACATCGTGGTCGTTATGGACTATTTTACCAAGAGGGTTGAAGCCTATGCCCTCCCGAACCACGAGTCTGACACCATAGGTAAGGAGCTAGTGAAAGAGTTGATCAGTCGTTTTGGAGTACCCTTGGAGTTGCACTCGGACAAAGAGAGGAACTTCGAATAAACTATATTCCGTGGAATATGGGAGCTTCTAGGGATAAAGGAAACTCGAACTACTCCACTCCATCCAAAATCGGACGGCATGGTTGAACGAATGAACCGGACCTTAATGAAATATTTCTCCAATGTAGTGTCTCGTCATCAAAGGGACTGGGACCGCTATTTGCCTTTATTTGTAATGGCCGTTCATCTGTCCGCGAAACGACTGGCCAGGGAGTTGCGACTACCTTATAACCTCAAATTCGGCTGTGAAGCAGAAGATGACTTGGCTGGAGAAGATTATGTTACCAATCTACGTAGGTAGATCGCTTAACGATATCCACGAGTCGGTTCGTCGGCATATGCCAATTGCTAGTGACAGGACTAAAGAAAAATACGATATCGTGGCTACAGCAGGTGATTACCAAGCTAGAGATCTTGTTTGGTTGTATAATCCTCGCCGTCGCCGTGGACTATCACGTAAGTTCTAAAAAAATTGGGAAGGACCCTACGAAATAGTGAAAATGATTAACAACGTCATCTACCGAATTAAGAGAACTCCAAATGGGAAGCCATTTTAATCGCTTGGCTCCATTTGCCGGCGCAAATGAAGAGGAGGCGTGGACCAGATTATTAAGGACTATCCCTTCCGACCCCACATTCGAAGAGTCATGATATAAGGCCCCCATGTCAACAAGAGATTTGGAGTGAAGCAGGAAAACCAACTAGATCTCTTTTCTATATTCAAGGAATATTCCCTTCACGTCATCGTTTCTATCATTTTTTTAATGTACTTTCACAAGTACCCCTCTCACTAGCTTTAATACAAGAGAGCGCGAGTGACAATTCGTCCCTCCTGGGTGTTAATTCGCCCCATATTTTATCTACCAGTCATGTTCGGGTGCCAAATCAACCATGTCTGATAAAATAAATAGGCTTAAAGCAATGATTTTCGTTGTTTCAAAGTATTACTGTGGACTCAAAAAAGGTGCGTGTAACTATCTATTGTTCAAAATAAACACTCATTGGGAAAAAAAAAGGACATATTGAGTACACATGTTTATAGTGTTTCATTTTAATTTTAAATCCTAATTATTAATCTCTTAATTTGAAATCATTATTGCATATTCTTCTTATACTGTACTTTAAGCGATGATATATCACTTGATCTTGAGTTTCAAATTGTTTAATAAATAAACATTTGTACACAAATAAATATATAATTGTGACCTAATGACGTTGTTACTATTTGAATGGTGCTTATCCTCGCAATCAGAGGCGGACGTGAGTATTAAGTAGCTTATATTAGAGAGCTCCAATTCAATGTGACGTGACAAAATGGAAAATGGATACGATTTTTATAGCAACACTGGAATGTACGATATATAGGTGAACAATAAAGTTTGCAGCCTAAAAATTTTACGTAGCTCTATTAGCATCCACCAAATGAGTGTACATATATCACCTGGCGGAAAGTCTCAGAAATAAGGGTGAGAGTCAAGACAGACAGACTAAAATTCATTTCAATAACAAACATCAAGAAACAGTAACTAGTCTTTTTCTAATAGTATATTAAATCATAATAAAATCGTCAAAATCTAGTTCACTAAAGAACTAGTTATTACGTAGCTTACGGACGGGAATATTTTATCGAAAATTAACGTTTGTACAAGTAACCACAATTGTTACTTTCTTAGCAGCAAGATCAATGTTTTTAATTTCGAGTTCACGGACGTAGTAAGTAATAGAATAAAAGTATCCACGTTACTAAATTAGAGGAACACAAGTATTTTATTTAAAAAACAAACACTTAAGCGACAGGTAATACGTCCAAATTAAAGAGGCCATCAGTATACTGTAGTTTCATTCTACCACACTCGTACAGATATATTGAAGTTGAATTCTTTTATTACCGAATGTATGCTGATGTATGTTACCATTAATGGAAATAAGGCTTTTACTCTAATAAGCAATTGTAATGTTGTGATGTTCACTACCTGTTTATCGATTTCTTTTATCGTGCCGCTTATTATGTAAAATTACATAAGCAAGTCTAAGCCAATTTGCCAAACACTGACAATTTAATAATAATTCCTTTGCAATTGTGTTACTTAGTATTTTAAAACAACACCGCTAAATTGAGGGTGATTGAAACTAGGGACAATTATTTTCCCCTTATGCAACAAACGTCGTTCGTAATATAAAAAAGTCCTGAAAACTAAGCCATGGCAATACTGAAAAGTGCAAATTTAAAAAAAACAAGGAAGATAACAGGTTTAACAGGCTTGTTTTGGCATTAACGCAAAAGCCGATTCAATAAAAACAACTAGTGATGGTTAAGTAATGTTTAATTTTGATGAGCGGGCCTATCAGATAAGTCGTGCTATGTAAAAGTCGGTTCAACTAGTCATTTCCTTAATTAAAAAAGGAATCTTGTTGGACATTATTGTGCCTATATTTTATAGCGTTTACCACAAATGGCAGTCTCATGCTATCTGTCGCCGTACGTTAATGTACCTCTGGCAACAGGAGACTTTTGTCGGAACTTCCTACGATACTCTGATGAGAGCCAACAAGTTCGAAATCGCTGTCCGTGACCGGTGGTTTCAACAGAATACTAAGAAAGATCGTATTTTATTCGTTAAATAAGATTATGCTTTAAAAAACAGCCTTTCGACTTTCAGTACCTGTCTTGTTTCCGGTTTTATTATTCTACAATACATATTATTATTTATTTACACATAGTAGACGACATAAAGCCGATGCAACTGTTTCCATTTACAAAATTTATACTTTATGTTTGAAATCATTATTGATAATTGAAATTTAAAGCCCGCATCACACGAGGCTAGATTACGCGCTGGATTGTTAGCTGAGACCTCCGCTGGCAACCAAGCTGGCTGCGGAGGTATAAAATGACGTCACTGCGGGCTTGGTTGCTTGGGAGCCTGCTAGATTTTACGGATAGAACATGCGCTATTTTCCGAGTTAGATTTGCTGCTGGATTCGAATGAGAGCCAATCGGGAAGCAGTATTTTATCACGTGGTTGACATGCGCATAAGATGACAGATGATATATTATTTACACTTTTTGATCTTCAATATTTTTCATAAAGTAATGAAAAAGCAATAATTGCAGCTCGTCTACGATTAATAATTTCCGCAATAATCTTATTATTGGCCATTTTTGTTTATATTAGAGCTGTCACTGCACATATAACAAAACCAGATAGCTTTAAAATCCAGCTTCAAAACTTGCACCGTGTGAAGCCAAGCGCGAAAAAAGCTATCACGACATCTAGCGTCATAGCACGCTTCAAATCTAGCTACTAAATCGAGCAAAGATTCCAGCGCGTAATCTAGCCTCGTGTGATGCGGGCTGGAGTTCATAATTTCTACTCTATCCAATTGGTTCTTAAAGTTATTGACACTTGATTGACATATATCTTGCTGAATTACTTTCAATGGATAGACCGCACAATTGCCCAGAAAATGTTTTGTGGGAAGTTTAGCGGTGTACATCATATCAGTTTTTTTTTTGCACCCTTATGTTGAAATGATGGATTTTCAAAGGACAATGATAAAACTATAGCAATATTTGAAACGTTTCGATAAGATCCTTCAGTCGTCGCTCTCTTAAGGTTGTTAAATGTAGTATCAGTAATCCGTTTTCATATGGTAATACAGGGTGTTCCACTTAAGCGTATTTCTTTTATAGCTGGCTTAATATTATAAATACGAAAAAAAAATAATGAAATAAAAGCTTCATCCAATGTGTATCTTCGCTTCATAAAATTATTTTTATTTATACAGAGTGTTCTATTACGCCTGGGTGAATGCGCAAATGTTGAATGAGACGAGCACTTTTTCTCAAAGGTTTTGTCCATCTTTCATAAAAATGACTTCGTCAGTCGGCCCAATTTTCACTATTATTCGACCGAAAACTCTCACTTCCTTCGAGTATCACGCTCCCAAGATCGTTGGTCGCTAAATGTTTGGGTAGGATATTTGGCGATCCTGTTGTATTTTGAGTGGAATCAGTTACAAATAATTCCTTAAGAACGAATTTATCGGTATCTTAGACAATATTACTCCTTAGCTGTTCTTCCACGAATGTGGTTTCAGCATGATGGGGAACCAGTACATAATTTCCAAAGAGCTTGCAATTTTTTGAGTGAAAAATTTCCTAATAAATGAATTGGACGAGGCGGATATAGAAGTTGGCCAGCCAGACCTCCTGACCTGACAAAGTGCGATTATTTCTTGTAGGGCTGTGTAACATAAAGTTTATGTTTTACCACCGACTACAACCCAAGACATAAAAGATCGAATATTTGAAGCTTTTTGAGACATCACGCCTGAAATGCTTACAAATGTAGACGAGTGTTTTAAAAAACGAGTAAGACTGTGTGCCGATTACAATGGACAACATTTTGAGCATTTAATATTAAATCTTTTTGGTTATCAAGTTAGGTTTCTTCTACAATTTATTGGTTCGTTTAGTTGTTATGAATAAAGCTGAATTTGTTGATTTAAAGTAGTCTTTTACAATTTGTGAGGCATTTTTTTAGCATACCAATAAGATGTCGGTCCTAAACCTGCTAAAATTTCACAAGCTAAAGTAGAAATACACAGGCTGTTTTTTTTTCTTTATTTGATAAGTCACGCATTAAGACCAGAACACTAAAAAAATTGCACAAATGCCCGAATATCTTGATAACTACCGAATATAGTCACCAAAAAACCTGTAAAAAATCGACATGTACTTTAATTCTACACCTGATTATGCAAAAAGTTGTATATCGTTCCATTTAAAAAAATCAAGTTTTCCTTGATTGATTTAATCACATCATTTTAATTGATGATTTTTCAAAAAAAAAAAAACTAATGAAAATTGTCGAATGATGTGAAAACATTAACCCTTCTTAAGCTTATTTAAAAGGCGCGGCTTTTTTAATTGATTTAGTTTCGGAGACACAGAGGATTTTAGAGAGCACCGCAAGCGTAATATTTTTTCAAAATGACGAAATAACTCCCAAACGACAACAGTAAGATACAATGTATGGTTATCAAACTACCTTTTAAATTTATCGCCTAATTGAAAAATTTAAAAATATAGGGGGTGTTCCATTTAAAAAAACAAAAATTGGTATCACCCAGGCGTAATAGAACCTCCTGTATAAATAAAAATAATTTTATGAAATGAAGATACAAATTGGATGAAGCTTTTATTTCATTATTTTTTTTCGTATTTATAAAATTAAGCCAGCTATGAAAGAAATACGCTTAAGTAGAACACCCTGTATCCTTAAGCCTCCATCACACGAGGCAAATTTAGCTGCTACGTTTTCTGCTTGATTTTGTTGCTGGGTTTCAGGCGAGTTTTGATGCTGGCTGTTGTAAACGGTCACACGATGCTGGATTTTAAACCAGATGTCTTTATTGCGTGCGCAGAAACTTCTTGACGTTACAGCAAGTTAACTCATGTGACAAAAGACTGCCATTCGATTTACTCTTATTCGCATCCCGCAGAATATCATGCGTCGAAAATAGCATATCTTGTATCTGTAGAAACTTGAAAATGATTAAGCAACGGAGGCCGCAATGACTCCATTTTCCATACCAGCTCAAATGCAGACAATCTAGTTTGTAAAGTTCCCTTACGTGATGCGGGCTTTAGTTCTGGAGGTATCCTTGCTACTCTTCTTTGGACCTTCTCTAAAGCATTAATGTCCTTAAAATAGTAGGTACGAATACGAAATAGTATCAGCATCCTCTCGTTTCAGACGAATAAGGATTTAGAAAGTTTAAGTATTGTTGCCGATTTACCTTTAAAGGGTCTTTGCATCAAATATGACATAGGAGAATTCGCCGTCTTGACCAGCGAGTTTATATGCTATTCCCACTTCAGTTCGTTGTTAAAAATTTCAAGATCTTTCTGTTGAGACGTAGATTTCAATGTAGTACTATTTAATTAATATTGAATCTTGTTATTTGGACGGATATGAATCACCGTACACTTGACAAAATTAAATTTCGTTTTCCATGTGTTTGTCCATTTTTCTGTTTTCTTTAGGTCTTCGAGTAAAACATTGTATTGGGAGACAGGGTTAGCGAATAATTTGGTGGAAATGTCCCGTGCAAAGTTACTAACGTATAGCAGGAACAAAACAAGACCAAGCACTGATCCTTAAGAAACGCCACTTGTAGCATTGTGCTTTTTAGGCACTTACCTTACAGTGACGGTTTTTTGAAATCTTTTATTAGGTGGAGTAGATTTCCTGTTTCTCCATAATAATTTAGCTTAAATAATAGATGTTTGTGTGGTACCCTATCAAAAGGTTTTTGAAAATCTGGATATAGCACATCTGTTGGCAGTATGTTGTCGTCATTTAGGCATGTAAGAGATTGGTTTACTATTTATTTATGGTTCTTACCATCAGTTCAATTATTTGTCCTTATACTATAAATGAGTCGATTTTTGGTACAATCACTACAGATACAGTGTCTGCTGACGTCGAAATACTCTTGGTACCGGACAATTTGTGCCCGGTGGACATTTTAATCGGAAACTCTTTCATTCTATTTATAAAACAAGGAAACGACATAAAATTCTTTGAATCGGCAAAAAAACTTAATATATTAATTGTGGAAAATCAAAGTAAAGACTTGGCTTCGTTAATAAAAAGTGACATAAATTATAGAAACGACTCTACACCATTCGCATGCAATCCATACCGGCTGTCGGCAGACAGAAAAAGAAAACTGAAGGACATCCTGGACGATATATTGCAAAATAATATTATAAGAAAGTCGCAATCATCATACGCTAGTCCGGTGGTACTAGTTCCGAAACCAAACGGACAATTTCGTTAGTGCATCGATTATCGGAAATTAAATAGTGTGACGGCCAAAAAAAAAATTCCCTATGCCCATTATAGATGAACAGATTGATAAATTGCGGAACTTTTGCGTTTTCACGACCCTCGACCTGTATTCCGGGTATTATCAAATACCCATGGCAAGTGAATCAATAGATAAAACCGCTTTTACACGCTGGACGGGAAGTTTGAATTCTTAAGAATGAGTTTGGGTCTGTGCAATGGACCTGCGGTATTTCAGCGACTAATGACGAAAATATTAAGCGAACTTAGCACCGGAACGGCATTTGCATACTCCCAGCCAGTACCGTGACAGAAAACTTACAAAAACAAGAAAAGTTTTAACCCTGTTGAGAAAATATAACCTTACTCTTCAACATCCAAAATGCAACTTCTTAGCAAACAAACTGGTTTATTTAGGTAGGGAAATCTCTGAGGAAGGAGTCCGGCCCGACCAGAATAAGACAGCTGCTTTATTAGACACCTACCCCTAATAATATAAAACAGTTGCGTCAATTTTTAGGTCCCTTCGGATATTTTCGGAAATTTATACAAAACCATGCCGCCATCACACAACCGTTAACACAAAAATTAAAGAAAAACATACCTTGGAACTGGACCCAAGAACAAAATACAGCCATGACTAAAATTAAGAATATTCCTGTAAAGCGTCCGGTGTTAAAAGTCTTCGATCCAGAACTAGAGATCGAAGTGCACACGGACGCTAACTCGTTAGGAGTCGGAGCTATCCTTTTGCAAAAACATAAAACTGGCATGCAACCGGTAGCGTACTACAGTAAACAATGTACATATGAATGGTCAAAATACCATGCCTACGAATAGAGACCATGGCGGTAGTTTCCGCATTACGATATTTTAGAGTATATTTATTGGAGGCGAAATTTGTCGTGTACACTGATTGTACCGCCCTAAGAGCCACTACCACCAAATAGGACTTAGTACCTCGCATTGCGAGGTGGTGGTTAGAAATCCAGGACTACACGTTTGATGTACGCTACCGACCAGGAAAGAGAATGCCTTATGTCGACTACTTGAGCCGAAATATCTCGAACGTACACGCTATAATAAATCTGACCGAATTAGAATGGGTCAAAGCTGTTCAATCACAAGATGAAAAGCTCAAAAGAATACAAATTATTTTGGCTTCAGCACCATCATCCGTCACAATAAACTACCATAAACATTTTACAAACAGAAACGGTGTTCTGTATCGAAAGGTCGAGAAAAGTTTGAAACGGGTTGTCCCAAATGCTTCTCGCTGGTTGGTTTGCAGACTAAATCACGACGACTGCGGACATTTGGGGTATGAGAAAACACTAGAGAGAATTAGAAGGAATTACTGGTTTCAAAAGATGCCTAAATTTGTAAGAAATACGTGGCAAGCTGTCTTAATTGCTTATATATGAAGCATAAGGGTATTTGCACCCTATTGACAAAAGCAAAATACCGTTTGAGACAGTACATGCAGACCATATAGGACCATTCGTTCGATAACAAAAAGGGAACACTACCCTTTTTGTCCTAGTGGATGGTTTTACCAAGTTCGTTTTCATGGAACCCGTGAAATCAACAAAAGTAAAGTGTGTAGTACAGTCAATGATGGACTTCTTCCACATATTTGGAGTACCGAAATGCACAATTACGGACAGAGGGACCTCATTTACGTCAACAACGATGAAAAACTTTTGTTGGAAACACGGTATAAAGCATGTACTCAATGCTGTGTCGCCTCCTCGCTCAAATGGACAATGCGAAAGAATCAACGGAACTGTAGTAGAGTCATTAAGGTGCTTATCAGTCAATGATGAAGACGAAGCAATGTGGGATAAGCATGTTAAGACATTACAGTTTAGTTTAACACAACTGTAAAGACCACGGGCGAGACACCCTACCAAATTCCGATGGGCATTTACCCTCAACATTGGGCAGATGCATATATAAAAAACTCTGTAGCCCAAGAAATATGGAGGAAAAACATCACTGAGTTAAGAAGCATAGTGGAAGAGAGAATTCAAAAACAACAAAGGAAATATAAGGAGAGATTTGTCAAAAAGAGATGTAACCCAAAGAAATACCGTGTGGGTGATCTCGTTATGGTCATGAAAACCAGTAACCCTAGTACAGGGGATAGCAGAAAACTGCAACCTAAATATAGAGGACCGTTCAGCGTTCAAGATCCGTAATGTGCTACCAAATGACAGGTACACAGTCGAACACTTTACGAACAACAAAAAGGCAATAACGGTAACCTCCGTGGAACATTTAGAACCATGGATAACAATGTTGACCGAGGGAGATGGACCGTTTGAGTAAGTAAAGAAATCGATAATAATAATAAAAACAAGGTTGTTTCGGCAACATAAAAACATGGTTGTTTTGGCAACATGAAAACAAGGTTGCTTCGGCAGCACAAAAACAAGATTGCTTCGGCAACACAAAAACAAGATTGCTTCAGGAACACAAAAACAAGGTTGCTTCGGCAACACAAAAACAAGGTTGCTTCGGCAACATAAAAACAAAGTTGTTTCGGCAAAAACAAGGTTGCTTCGGCAAACGTAAAAACAAGGTTGTTTCGGCAATACAAAAACAAGGTTGCTTCGGCAACACAAAAACAAGGTTGCTTCGGCAACATAAAAACATGGTTGTTTCGGCAACACAAAAACATAGTTTCTTCGGCAACATAAAAACAAGGTTGCTTCGGCAGCACAAAAACAAGATTGCTTCGGCAACACAAAAACAAGATTGCTTCGGGAACACAAAAACAAGGTTGCTTCGGCAACACAAAAACAAGGTTGCTTCGGCAACATAAAAACAAAGTTGTTTCGGCAAAAACAAGGTTGCTTCGGCAAACGTAAAAACTAGGTTGTTTCGGCAACACACAAGCAAGGTTGTTTCGGCAACATAAAATATTCCTGTTTCATCCTAGGATGTCCAACGACGACCTCGCAGACCAAAGGCCCAGATGGAGATGCGATACAACACTGCTAAAAATGAATAAACAAACGCAATAAAATCATTGTTATTGTAACACAATCTCGGTTGATTATTAGTGTCGTCGGGATGTCGTACGTAGGATTATTAATGTATATAGGCACCTTTGTATATAATGTATTGAAAATGTATCGCTACAATAGAGTTAGCTTAAGGAGAATTACACATATATGAGTTAGTTTGTTAATCTTTTCCTGTATAAGTTACACCTAAAATAAAGTGTGTCGTTGAGACTTTCTCTTTAGCCATTTTTCTTGTTCGGTGATAACACATGGCTTGAATTATCTATTTTTAACATGCTGAACATGAAAAAATATCATTTCGAGTAATATGGGTTAAAATCGGTCGTTATAATTAGGGCCACACTTGAAAAACCATAATACGGTAGTATAAAGGCAATCCATATCCGGGGCTAAAATGTAAATGCTTAATATGGGCTAAAATCGGCCGTTCTAATTAGGGCCACACTTGAAAAAAAAAAATACCATAATACGGTAGTGTCCATATCCGGGATTAAAATGTAAATACTTAATAGGGCGATTTAAATATAGGCCAAATTAGGCCCAATGAAGAATACTGTAAAAGGTCTGCCACAATAATGCCTTATCCGGCCCTAGTCAGTAACACGGTTATCCGTAACAATTGCTACTCGGGAAGATATGTCATATAATAGCATAAGGAGTAATTTTTATTGTCTCAGCGACACGTACCTCATCTGCAGAAGTTCATTATTATCCTAAAAAAAAAAAAAGAAATTTATTCCTTTAAAGTTTGAAAATGTCAAACACGAATAACTTCGTTTTCTTAAATGGCGCCTAATAGGTTTTATTTTTTCAATCGATTCTTTTTTTCATTATCTTTCGACCCATATGGAAATTTCCTGTTGTTTTATTTGAAAACTTTTGAGTAATTTCGAATTTTCAAAATAGGTAATTGAATTAATTTTGGCATAAAAAGAGTGTGCCTTGCATAATTGGCAATTAACGACAATTAAAGCAAAAGCGCAGTAAAAACCTTTCTTTCGATTAATTTGTATTAGGAAAAATAAACAATTTTAAGTGAAAATTCAAAATTACTCAGTTTTTCAAACAATTAGTAAGTAACGCCAGGTTGTTCCTAATCGAGTACCATTTTTTGATTTCGAGTTGCAACCATAGTGTGTAGGCTTTTTTCATAGTTTCTTGAGCTTCCTTTGATCGGTGTTTGCAATGTATTTTCATGTATTTTGGAGAAATGTTGAGTTTGAGGCACTGTTTGTTGAACCATAAATGGTTATTACACTTTTTGAACTTAATTAAGCACTTTCTGTAGTATACCGCTAGAGTTGCTTTACTTGCGTTTAAAATATTGGAAATTAAGCGGTTGTTGGTCACTTGGTGAAACATGTCGAATAAAGGATTAGTAATAAAAACACACTTGGTTTAAGTTTCACAACAGTGCTTCAAACTCAACATTTCTCCAAAATACATGAAAATACATTGCAAACACCGATCAAAGGAAGCTCAAGAAACTGTGAAAAAAGCCTACACACTATGGTTGCAACTCGAAATCAATTAGTAAGTATATATATGAATTCTCATATGTATTCCTTTGAATCATAACTTCGGCTACATTAGAATTACCATCTGCACACATTTTTTTAATTCTAAACCTTTTAATGTTCTCATTCATATACTTAAAATCACCATTATCAAGTATTACTTAATATTTCACGTCTTGGAAGCTGGAAAGACCAATTCAGCAGAATCGAATGGCATATATCAAACTTTTTAGTACTAATTTAGTACTAATTTGTACTATTAAAAAAAAAATTTGTACCACGTGCCATTACAAAGAAACTAGTGGCGCTGCTAAGTTCATATGGAGCTAGCAGGACCATAAAAAAAATAATAAGAAAAAGAACCAAAAAAGTACATAAATAGCAATAATAGATTTTGTACAAATTTGTACTAGCTATAAGGAAGCAATATTGACATTTATTCGTTTGAAAAGATCCCTTAATAAATTTATGAACACTATAACCACCAAAAAAGTACCACTTTTTATCAGTAGAATCGAATCGCGTTTTTAGCAATGAACATGGGATAATTTGTACCGCAAAGATATGCAATGGCAGATTTTGTACCTTTTGCCGTTCACCGAAAACTACCCCGAAGGGACATTACGTGTAAGACTAAGGTACCATTTTTTATCAGCAGAATCGAACATCGACTTTTGAAAGCACAATTGGCTTTGGTCTTTCAACTCTTTAGAAAAATATGATGTTAAATTATGGCATTTAATAAATTATTAAGCAAAATAGGTGAATATGAAAGTAACAACAAGGTGCACAGAAATGTAAAGGAAAATTATATATTTCGGCCATTTTTGAACATAAATGTGAACATTTTCTATCACCGAAAATTGCTTAATACGGGAAATTACATAAGCCAAATTTACGTGTTTTTTGTTAAAAAAAAATTTTTACTTATTTCTGATAAAATTGACGGTGATAGAAAAAGTCTGAGAATGCCATTGGATTGTTTTTAAAAAAAGTGGCTAGAATATGTTTGCAGAGATATAATATTTTCCGAAGACGAAAAAGCACTGAAGACACATCTAAAGTTGGCTCCCAAATTTTCAAAAATAAATACATGATAAAACAGGAATGGTTGCAAATATGTAATTCTTTAGGAGGAAGGATAAAATCTTCTTCCACCTGAAGTAGTCCCTGTGGGGTGAAATAATTATTGTGGACTTTCAATAAACAATTATTTGTAACTTTTCGTGTTTTAATGTATTATGATCATAGAGTTACAAAAAATAGAAGCCTCATCAATTTTTTATCAGAGACTACACTAGATAACAGTACCTAAAAAGATTTTTGGCGATTCGAAAAAAGTTTTTTGATGATTTTTTTACAGCTTGGACATCCTAATACTATCGAACGGAAATCCTCTTATTGACTTTGAATTTTTACCAGACTCTGTACTGTACAGTAATGTCCCTTCGGGGTAGTTTTCGGTGAACGGCAAAAGGTACAAAATCTGTCATTGCATATCCTTGCGGCACAAATTATCCCATATTCATTGCAAAAAACGCGATTCGATTCTGCTGGTAAAAAATGGTACTTTAGTCGTACACGCAATGTCCCTTCGGGGTAGTTTTCGGTGAACGGCAAAAGGTACAAAATCTGCCATAGCATATCTTTGCGGTACAAATTATCCCATGTTCATTGCTAAAAACGCGATTCGATTCTACTGATAAAAAGTGGTACTTTTTTGGTGGTTATAGTGTTCATAAATTTATTGAGGGATCTTTTCAAACAAATAAATGTAAATATTGCTTCCTAATAGCTAGTACAAATTTGTACAAAATCTATTATTGCTATTTATGTACTTTTTTGGTTCTTTTTCTTATTATTTTTTTATGGTCCTGCTAGCTCCATATGAACTTAGCAGCGCCACTAGTTTCTTTGTAATAGCACGTGGTACAAATTTTTTTTAATAGTACAAATTAGTACTAAATAAGTACTAAAAAGTTTGATATATGCCATTCGATGCTGCTGAATTGGTTTTTCCAGCTTCCAAGACGTTAATATTTCATTGTTCTAATAAAGTTAAATGTTTGCTGACCAATGCACTCTTTCTTGTTCAAATCTTAAGTAAACCAACCCACTCTCTACTTTATTTGTTGAAAGAATTACATTTTAATGTATCATCAACACTTTCGTTAGATAACGTAGACTTCTTTTTATCGTAACTGTGATATTACCTTCGTCCGTCGATGTAAACTATAACATTGTGTTCCTTTACGTTCTTTTCGTGTTTTCTAGATAGTTCTTTAATAATTTTTGATCAAAATTTACATGCTTTTGTTTTTTATGTTTGTCCACTAATATACGTTCAACAACTTTTCTTCAACTTTACCTTATTTAATATGCGATGGTGGTAAACTCACAGAGCTTTCCACATCTTTGAGTGTTTGCATTTTTATGTAGTTCTAATTTTTCTGTTTAAACATTGATTTTTGGACCACGCCACACTGCATTTTGCACATGGTCCGGAATTTCAAAATTAGTCACATTACATACATTACCATTTTATCTTTGTAATTCTGTACAGATGCAGGTTGAACGTTTTCATTTCGTTTTGAATAGTGCTTCTCAACCACTTTTGCGTGCCGTCAAATTCTTGAAATGCAAGAAATATACAAACAATAAGAATTAATTTGTATGTAAATTTGTACAATAATTTATTGGAATCATATACGATTTATTTATAAATTGCTATATGCACCCGAAAATGAAAATTTTGATTCATCGTTGATTCTGATTTTGTCAAGAAGATTAAGTAAGTAAATGTAGACTTAGTTATCATTCATTTAACCTTCAATTCCATCTACAAGTTTTATGCTTTATTGACTAAGTAAAATTCTTTTTGGATTTATTTGTTGTAAAACCCTGCATCTCTTACCTACAATATATTTCTTCTTAGTTTTCCTTATCCTTCCCAGAAATGCTGACAACACTATCCAAAAGAATTTTTTTTACAGTTTCTTTTAAAAATTATGCTTTTACTTCTATTTCAACAATCACCGACAATATTTTCTCCAACTAACAATACAATTTATAAAAATTCTTTCGCTTCAGCATTGCTGCATCCAAATTACTATGAACCGGCACCACCTCCCAAGTTAACACCACAGTTGTAAAACCCTCTTTCATACTTTTCACTTCAATACTGTTCTTTTATCTATTCCTTTTCCAAACAGTAAATATATGTTATATACCTATTTCTTATTTCTATTAGTTTCTAAACAGCCAAACGTGTCTTTGTACCAGGCCGACAAGTGCTTTTGGTTCAAGTTTTCTTTCCTTTTCTTATTTTCAATACCATTATATTAACTAACCTGCACGAACCCCTCCACAAGGACACATTTGGTACACTCCCACAAAGTGGCGGGGATTTAAAAATTTATAAATGTTTTCAAAAAAGGCTATAATAGCCTGAGGGGGAGAGGTTTTAGTCGGTAGGTTCGAGGACACCTTCCTCGGGAATCCGATAATAATCAGTTGCGCGGGTGGCTGGGTGTCTTTTGAAGATTTCCTCTCCTCCCCGAAAACAAAAAAAAAAGGACTGACTGATTAACAAAAAAAAAAAGAACTGAACTAAACTTAAGAAGAATTTGAAAAACAACCCCAATAGAAGGATTAATAGAATCGTAGTACCCACATCTGGTTTATTTACTTAATAGCGTAGGAACCAAATTTCAAACATATTTTATTGTTATTATGCCGCCAAATTTTGAATTCGTTAAAAGTATGCTACACCAACAAAAAGTGTGAGAACCACTGCTCTACAATTTAAAAATATATATCTTCAAAACGAACGATTGTGTTCATATGAATATAATCAGTTGATTTTAATGTTTGGTGAAAAAATGCTGTAGTTCAACGTTTCTTTAAATTTCAAGGTGGAATCGTAGGACTAGTAGCTACTGAAGGAAATGTCTTCGTGTGCTAGTTTACGTGGTATTATAGTTCCAGACAAATCTACTTTGCTTCAATTTTCGATTGTAAGAATTTAGAAAACGTAATTTTACCAATTTTGATCATCAGTATCACAGCATATTGTGTTTTAGGATCTATATAGATACATATTTACTCATTAAAGTAAGTAAGTAAAGTAAAAAGTTAAATATATTGTGCTAAAAAATTCTGCATACAATTAACATAATGACTTACTTATAAAATTAATCTATCAGTTCTTTCTTCAAGCAAAATAGTTTCGAAAGTACCTACTTCTTAAAAAGTTTCTCATTGCGCCACTGACGTTTAAGCACGCACACGAAGCAGACTTGAGACTGTTCGAAACAACTGAAATTTTACTTCACTGTGGTTCGCCGTTGTAACGCAGGCGCCACACGAACTCATGCTGCGTGTTTATGATCGTTAAACAACACGCACATTCATATGTTAACCCCGAAATATATAGCGCGGCGTTCTAATAACTAATTGAATTCGTGTATAAAGACTAATCAACATTCTTCATACGATGATTTCTGCAAAAATCTTTCCTTTTATTATGGTTATAATACATTATATGAAATTACAATAACGGAATTTACTCCCGTTGATAAACCTTTCAATAGATTATGTATTTTGCTTATTTTACACGGTAGAGCAGTCTTCCTCATAGTACGCGAAATCGTCCCGTTTAGACACCAACAGTTAATTCATTCTTATTCCTCTCCAGTGAAATTACATAAAAAACATATGGTGATTTTCATACGCATTGATACTTGTTTTAATTGTAACTTGCTGGGTACGAAATTAAAATTGTTATTTAATGTGAAGAAATTTTTTTAATCTAAATGTTATTTATAAGTTTCCGTTTTGTTGCTCTCAATAAAATACTCAGAAACAGATAATATTCATACAATACGCTGTAATGAAATTAACGACTGCGACTGCGCTAGACGAAATAAGTTTGAAAACTTATGCCACTTCAGTCAGCACAGTATTCTCGATTAATTTGACTAAAAAATCACATCAATACTTTCCGTAGTAATACCATAATTTGCCCAAACGAATATTTTTAGTAGTTTCCTATCTAGATAGAAAAGCAATTATATCCACTTCTACTGACACTTTAATTAAGATAAATTCCGTTCAATTAATTCCTAATTTTCTTTTTCAACCAAATGAAATTACTACTTTTTTGTGTTAAAAAGATTGGCAATACTCCGGCTGTGGTTCGGAAATATAACTGACACCTTCAGTAGAAAGAACTGATAGGAATTTTTAATATAACGAGGAACACATCTAAAATGCAACGAAACTAACGATAAGAGGCATTCATAAAGAAGCCGAATGAATACTTAATACGAGCGTATAAGCCAATAATAGAATACCGTTTAATAAGTAAAGTCTTTATCTTAATTTTTTTTTATTTGAAAACCGCTTCATCTTATTTACTTAAACGTTGTTAAATCATAAATAATAGGAAAATCTAAATTCCTTAAGCAAGCCTAAATATAGGACCCATGGGAAAATATGTTCTAGAAAAATGCCTGTGAATGTCTTTTACTCGCTAAATAATTTTTTTAACCTATTAAAAAATTCATCTGGTTTTATATTACTATGAATATAAAGACCAACGCATTCTTTGGTGATAGATTACAGTTATGAATAGAATTTAAGCTACTCAAATCAAGAGCCATAATAAATGTAACTTAAATGGTTTTCTGATGTACATTCTTATAATTGTTTCTTTAACGAAAACATTAATTTCAAACTTGCTGTTTATTCTTCGCCAATAGCGGGAAACAAAATCTTTAAAATATAATCTCAAATAATAGTCTTGATGAGATATAAAGGGGGACATGTAAAACGGACCTTTGAGAAGCATGCCATACAGGAATCGTTAAATGCTCACTGATACGAATTTCTCAGATCAGCGGCATTCAACAGAAGCCGCTAACAGTATTCAGATGGGATACAACAAATTTTATTAACTTCTAGAGATACAGTATAAAAATGAATGAATTTCAACGAGCGCGGATACCACATAGGTAACAGGCAATTTTAAAATATATAATATACTTTCTGTAGTATTTCGACGAGAAAACAATTAAATTGATACATTTTGACAACGAGTTAAAGGAGTGTAGCTTTCCTCAATGATCATATCCACATATTTAGTATTTAAAATGAATATATATAAAATCTTAATTAATAGGTTATCAAATGCACTGACTAAAAATAGTTTAGAAGTTTTTACATGAAATCAATTCACTTGAATAATCGTTATAAATATCTTTTAATAAGGAGTTGCCCATAAATATTCTTTAATAGGCCGCGAAGGGTTAATAAATCCAACAAGCTCCGAAAGTTATGCAGACCATTTAAATGCAACAGATCAATTCTGATTTTCATTTTGCCTTCTCTTCGTGAAATGTATCTTTTTTAGATAGCTCCCTCTATATTTAAATGCTTTTGGTGTAGATCATGTGAAATAATATCAGTTATAAAACAATGTTCTTAAAGGTCCATCATGTTGATTGATTTGAACCAATGGTTTTGTGCTATTAAGAGCTGTATACACATAGGTGCAAATATTAGGCAGACCTATTTTATATAAGGTAATAATTTAGTGCTACATTTATACCTAAGTATTTTTTCTAATTCAAAGGTGCCTACTACGTACAAATCGCCAAAATGAAATACGGGTACATACGCGCAATTAGTTGTCACAGCAGTGTACAGAATCAACAGTATCACTAGAACTGCAATTCATTAAGTCATCTCACGAATTTCATTAAACGATTTTGAATACCGCACGCGATGAATGTTTTCCGACGTTTCCTGCGATATCCTTCCAACGTGAACTTCGCAAACAAGACCAGTTGGCAACTGTTCGAAGACTAAAATTCACCTCTAGTAGTTCCTAGCAACGCAAGCGCCGTGTCGCAGGCACCCCGCGATCTGTTGAGTAAACGTTTATAATAGTTCAATAATATTAAAATTCATATTAGCCCTTTCATTTAGAAAAATTCCTGAAAACTTGAACTTCTTAGAACATGGATTAAGTTTGATTCAAATGAGTAATAAACCCTGATATGAAGACAATAATGAACATTTGCTCTTCAAAACTATTAAGTGAGAAAATCATATTACACATTTTTCCGAAATGACAGAAAAGTAGCTAAATAAAAGGAGGCTCTACGTACTTAGCAGAACAACGAGGGGAGACAAACGTAAAAGTCTATAGAGGTTCACCAAAAATAACCCTTTATTAAAATTGTTTTACAAATAAGTCTTTTCTCAAAGAAGGTCATTTTTGAGAGTCGTGCCTTACCAATACTTTTCATGGAGCAAATTTTTCGGTGGAATGCCCTGCCTTACAAAATTGCAGCAGTGTTAATGTTTATAAAACATCTATGCATTTGTGTACTTGTTGTAAATAGAAAAATATGTGAAAATTGAATAAATCAAACTAGAATAAGGCAAAGCTAAGACAATGCCTTGAAACTTAATCGCGCGATATACATTTATGTATACAAAATTTCAGAAAAATGGTTTCCTGAAGAAATAATTTAAAGCAAGCCAAAATTGTACGTAATTAAATAAATAAAGCACATTCAACATACAGCAGAGTGTGGGTAGAGTGTTTTTTTACCCAGGGGAAAAAAGTCACGTGACAGAGTGTATCTGGAATGTATTTGGGGTGTAAAAACATTTCTGAACGGTTTGGGGTGTTTTTGATCGAAATCAGTCGAAGTTGGGTCGAAGTTTGTCGACGCTGATTCGTTAACCTAACCTAATTTGATTTTTAAATTTGTTTTACCTAAATCAAAAATTAAATACATGATTGTTTTAATTGTGTATTAATTATAACTACAAATCACACAATGTAATAAAAATCGATAACTTTTAATTTAATTTAAACTATTGCCACAACTATGTATACGATGTTTTAAATTATTTATTAATTATAAGTACGAATAACAGAACGTAATAGAAAAATTGTAACTTTTAATTTAAAATTCTGTTAATTTTTGTTTTTTCATAGTTAATAATTAAAATTACTAGTCAATTTTATATTCTAATGAAAGTATGAAAACCGAAAAAATTGCTTCTTTATTATTTTATCTAAATCAAGAATTAAATTATTATTTTAACTGTTAATTAATTATAAGTACAAATTTCATAACATAATAAAAAACCCGTAACTATTAATTTATAATTCTGACCACTTTCGTTTTCTTCACAGTATGTAATTAAAATTACTAGGCAATATTATGTTCTATTTATATGGAATTGATAAACGAGACTTTTTACTAGGTTTTTTTTTGAGTCTACGCTAGGTTAAGTTAACGTGAAATGACTTAAAACATCAAACAAATTTCAAACAACCACGGTAGTGCGCAAGTCGGGTGTTTTTTAACCACCTCATCGAGGTAGGTAAAATTTTAACAATCCGGATACACTCTGGGTAATTTTTTTTTCATTTCTGAACGGACACTCCAGTGTCACACCAGCTGTCAATTGCATTTCTGAACGCATTTGGGCGTTTAGAGGTATATCTTTTACCCTGGGGTGTTCATTTCTGAACGCACTCCTATACTCTTTTCTGTTTGGTATTGAACGTTTACTTCATTTTACCTCACCCTTAATATCTACCCCACCCCATAAATTGTTAATGGGGTTTAAAGGTTGGTACGATTTTCACATAGGCTAACGTTAAGTAGGGTGGGTTATGGTTTGGTTCTTTGCATATTTTAATCTCATTTTAGTTTTAGAGAACTAAACCTCAGCTCATAATCTAATTTACCTTCAATCATTCAATACAAATTTTAAATCATCAATGTGGGCAAACTATGTGAAGGACTGGTTTTCGCGCCCAACATATATGTATATACATATAAGTAGAAAGTATCTCTTTCGGACCTTTTTTTTGTACAATTGTTATTTTTAAGACTTTTGCATGCTTTGAGGACCATCCTCAAATTATTTTTTGATACAATGTATTTTTTATTGACAAGTCCTTAAATTAACCATTGGATATATTAAATTAACTGATTGCGTATCGCATTCTTTGTGAAACATGATTAAATAATTACAAATTAATTTGAGTAACAAAAAACAAATGGGTAGTATCACTAAAGTATATGCCTACATTTTCTATTCAATGGTTAGTTTTAAAGACTTTGTTATGGGTTTAATAGATGTGTTTACAGTAATAAACAAGTCATTATCAGAAAGGTATATTACACACCATGTGAAGAAAGTAAACTATTTCAGACATGACGTGAAAGCATATTTCGAAGGCTTGTCTTCAAAAAAACTTTGCGTAGAAATAAAAAATACGCAACGTATCTTTGTATACTGTCTTTTCAATTCATTATCTTAATTTACAATTAAAAAATATTCGAAGAGCAATGACAGGACCAGCAAAATAATCTTAAGTTCTCCAAACTCAGAGGTTATGCACTTGGTCAGCCCCTGACATTTTTGGAAATGTGAAGGTATATGAAACCATATCATGGAAAAAATAACATTTGTTTTTAATCTCCTGAATAGAAAAAATTGCGTAAGTGCAGTTGTTTATTGTTAAAATAAATAATCAATCAACCGTTGCACTATCACGCACCACACACTGCATTGACTGTTACACACGGAAAATGGAGCCACTTTGAGGATTGAGTTAGTATATTGAGCACATGCAAAAGGTCACCTGACGATTGTCTAGTGTGAATGCATAACCCATCGGTAACTGTGATTGAGCCCCCAATTTACGGTGTATTGAAGTTTCGAATAAGTAAAGACAAATCTGCCGTTTTGGGCCGTATGTACGATGTACAGGTAAAATTACGAGGGTGGTCTGAAAAGTTTCCGACCTAACATAGATACAAGAATTTTTATCTTAATTTTTTTTTTATTTTTTTCACATAGTTTCCTTGTGACTCTATACACTTCTCCCAGCGATGCTCCCATCTCTTCAATCCGTCCAAATAGTACTCGGCGTTCTTCTCTGCAAAATAATTGTTCACGAAGGTGATTACCTCCTCATTTGACAAAAATCTTTGTCCTCCGAGCGCAGTTTTTAGTTGAGGGAACAGAAGAAGTCGCTTGGGGCTAGATCTGGTGAATGAAGTGGATGGTCAAGCTCCTGTAATGGTTTTCCCTTTTTGAAGATAATCGATTAAAAAACAGTCGCCATCACTTTCCCAGCCGAAAAAACAGATTTTGCTTTTTTTGGAGCCGGTTCTCCCTTTGCAGTCCACTGTTTTGACTGTATTTTTGTTTCAGGCGTATAGTGGTGTATCCAAGTTACATCTACAGTAATTAATCGGCGCCAAAACTCAGATTTATTGCGCCTAAACTGCGCCAACAGTGCATTGGAAATGTTCATTCGAACACGTTTTTGGTCTAACGTTAACAAACGCGGCACGCGGCACCCAACGCGCGGACAGCTTTCTCATGCCTAGATCTTGATTTAATATGTGACAAATACGTTTTTTGGACATTTTCATTGCCTCTGCTATTTCTCTCACTTTAATTCGGCCGTCGTCTAACACCATTTGGTGAGCTTTAGCGATGTTATCATCAGTAGTTACAGTTTTTGGACGTCCCGAACGTTCATCATCTCCCAAGCTCTTACTGCCACGTTTAAATTCAGCTGCCCAAAATTTCACTGTGGTAAATGACGGTGAAGAGTCCCCGTACACAGAGCCTAACTCATCTTTGATTTGCGTAGGCGTATTCCCTTTCAAAAACAATTATTTTATGGCAGCTCGATACTCGATTTTTTCCATTTTCACAAAAATACTTACATCGACTCACTCAAACGACTGTCAAATAAAAACTACGCGTCCAAAATGGCTGAAACTTTGATGTGTTGCTGTTAACAGGTACACAACTACATTCCCTGACTTTTATTGACGAGTGCTGCCATCTTCACGTTAAGGTCGGAAACTTTTCATATCTGATATATCTATCGTTCATTTGGCGACGCGAGAATGCCATTGGTATATAGGCCTATGTACAAAGCTTTTATTTAAAATTTTATTTAAATTTTAAGTTTATGCATTCTGTTTTCATACGATATTTTAAACACAAATTTTTACTTTTCTTCACACTTTAACCCAGACTTAGGACTAGCAATTTTGTTTAACAAAATTGGCATGTTTAAAAGTATAAGGATAATAAACTTTCGTTATACTATGTACAAAAAACTTCTAATTAACTAAGTGAGTACATTTATGTCATTTTTATAATTATACTAATTCCACTTATTCCAATTTTTGAGCGTATGCTAAAACTCCAATCATAAGTCCTTGTCAAAATTATATTTTTCTAAAATAGTGGCTATCCTTTCATCAATTTTTAGATATTTAATTTTTCTTACTTTTTTATTTGTTCAATTTCCGCTAGTAAAAATTCTTCGCACGATTTTTGTGTTTATTTTTTTAATGTTTCTATTAAAATTACTATATATGATAATAATACGAACCCGATCATAACAATTGTTTATTATTTCGGTTTTGGTAATAATTATTAGTTGTTACTTTTGAAATGAAGATTTAACGATGGATAATCTCCAATAATATTAGCACAATTGTTGTGAAACTTAGAACGTAATTTTAAAATTTAGAAATGTGGCATTAATGAAGTCACATTGTATCTGAGTTTCCTGTACATATTATGATTAAGGTTTATATTATAATGCCTACACCATTAAACTCACCTGTTTTGTTAAACAAGACGGCCAATCCTAAGTCTGCGTTAAAATGTAAAAGGAAGTAAAACTTTTTCTTTAAAATATACGAAAACAGAATTCATAAACTTAATATAAAATATTATACAAAGGCTTATATACTGATGGTATACCCGCAGTGATTAATGCACGATATAATTTTACCTGCACTTTTCGGGGTGATACCTGCACGCGAAAGGGTCGCGGCGCTAACTGCACGGCGCTAACAACACCGACTCGTATGTACTAAGTGCGGATCACAACAAGCAGGCCATCGTGAGATTTGCCGAATTTTAGCCACCGTAAATTACTACAGGCGGTTTAGATATTTGAACTAGAATATAAGACGATGATTTATGAATTCATAAAATGTCTCAGTTAATGTTGAGCCAACTAATTTACAATCGAAAACGATAGGATACACTTCCGCAAAAAATTATATCAGAATACTTTTCTAGTTATAATCACCCAGAAAATCTATAAATATTGTTATCAAGTCGAAAAAAAATCAAATTGATAGTCAAACATTGCTAAAAACTTCAAGTCGTAGTGTTCCATGTATCTACTGCCTTATTATTATTGAGAGCACGTTGGAGGGGGAGAGGGTTTAATTAGTATATCCTGGTAAAAGATATGTTTGCGTGTCCGAATAATCAAAAATATTTATTACTACCTACTCTAAATTTCAAAAAGGTAATTTTCCGTAAACTGAAGTTTAGAATAAGCTGATGAGACATACCTACCGATTTTGGGCTGTATTAACTACAACAAGCGGTTTAGATATTTGCATTGCCATATAAGACGCTGATTTATGAATTCATATAATTCTTTCGAAGCACATTTTACATGCTTTATTCAACAATTACTTTTACAATACCGACTTCGGTGATACGCACTTCCGATTCCTATGAATATATGGCGGATACCAACACACGAAAAAGAAGTAAGAAGAGTAGCGACAGTTAGTGTAAGTCATTCCATTTTATCGATGCAATCTAACCAAAACTGACTTACCTATTTGCTTCCATCAATTTTTAAATGATCGATTCAATGTGTTGTGTTGTCACCTGTTAAAGGAAACAGTATTATTGATTGAATTACATACAAATTCAAACAATTATCTTAAACATTTTACCGCTTGCCCAGTTCTCTATTAAAGTTATTAACGATGAGTTCGCAAGATATGAATAAATTAATTCAAAAAAGAGGTACGGTTATGGGAAAATTGATGAATTTTGCCACATTTTGAAAACCGATATAAAATGCTTTTTCCGCAAATCTAAAAATAGAAGAAATTAAACTCCTAGAGTTGCAAAGTCTGGTAGATACGTTGCCAGATATATTACAAGAGTTTGAGTCTGTTCAATGCGAAATAAAGGTTATGATAAGATGTACATGGATGAGGATGTAGAATGTCATCAAAAAGAAATAAATTTTTTTTTTTTGACATATTCGGCGCAGTTAGCTCATTTTATTTTAAAATTACAATCTTGTTTAGACTTCAAAAAATACCTTTGACTCGTTAATCGATTCCAATGAAACAATTAATTCAATACAAAGATTTCATTATTTCAGGGTAGCTATTAAGGGTGATGCTCTTAAGATTATTCAATCATAGGAATTCACAAGCAGCAATTACGCGATTGCTTGGAAGCTATTACGAGAATGCTTCTACAATTCGAGGTTATTAATGCAAAAACATATAAAATCAATGTTTGAAATTGAACCTTTACTTAAGGAACCACCAACCGGTTAAAGAGGTATAATTGATACTATTAACAAACATTTTCGCGTTTTGTAGACTTTAGGGCAGCCTACATATCATTGGGATATTGTATTAATTTTTATTATTTTCTTTAAAATTGACAAGTGCCGCTAGAGAATAGGAAAAATGTTATTACGAAATTAAATGTTTTATTAACCTTTCTAAAGGATAGGGCTGCGTTGCTAGAAACAATTAAGCAAATCATAACACCAAACAATCAAAAGAAGACTAGAGGTTAAATTCTAGTACCGGACAATGGTCGTTACTAGTAGGCAACCCTAAATGCAACTTTTTTAATCAGCCACATTTAATTTACCGCTGTACTGAGTTTTAAACCTTGACGTGATACAACGTTTAGTAAAGGCAAAGGCCTTATATCTATGTGTCAATTGTTTGTGTTCCGGGCAATTGCATAACAGGTGTCGTAGTAGTCCTTGCAAAAAAATGCAAGGGTAATCATAATGCACTGCTTCATATGAATTTGACAAGTAAACCACACGTTGGTTTTTCATCAGAAATCAGACTGTTAAGTCAGGTCTCGTGCGATCATACATAGAGTACTTTTATCCTCTATTTCTGGTTCGCGATTTGGAAGTTAGGGCTACGGTAGGTAGTGCATCGCAGTCAAACGTCATTTATTTAAAATATAAGAATAAGGAGACTGTGGCGTGGAAATAATTAAAAACCAAAATGGACTTACCCCAAAATACCACAACACTTTTTAAACGGGGACACGTGTTTCGCTCACTTAGATTGTGAGCATTTTCAACGCAAGACTGGTTCTCAATTAATAACATTATTATTTATACTTATCGACGGGATGAGAACAAGGGGGGGGAAGACGAAAATATCTAACTCAATAGACCAAGAACAAAAATACCTTAAATTACCCTTTCATCAGGAATAGAAAATTTTTTTAAAGAATTCGGTTTCACTAGAGTATTCAAAACTAATAATAGCCTCAAAAATCTTTTAAGGAACACTAAAGACAAAATAAACAACGAATTAAAGTCTGGAATTTATGAAATTAATTGTGAAGGGTGTGAACTAAAATACGTTGGACAGACCAAAAGAGCAATTTCAATTAGGTATAAAGAACATATAGCTCATTTTAGACATAATCGGATTGAAAAATCAAGTGTAGCTGAACATATTTTTAACACGAATCATCCCATAGGCCCTAAGAGTTTGAAACTTATAAAAGAAGTCTCTTGCAAATTTGAACTTGATGCTCTCGAAAGTTTACATATTCAAAAGAACAAAGAACGCCTAATGAATTCAGATCTTGGGCCTATTCCTAATTCTAGTTTGTTTAATCTTTTGCAAAAGGTTTAGTTTATCAGGATTAATTTAAGTTAAATTTAATTGACCCTCCTTTTCCGTTGGCTTGGAGTTCGTTTTGTGAAGCATGTGTTTATTACAGATACGGCTTACACAAAGCCTATAAGTAATTAACAGCTATTGAACACACACGTTTCCCCATGTCCAAAAAACTCCTGTTATCCTGTTTTAGGTATTTGGTACCGTGAAGCATACGTTAGTTGCTTAAATTTGGAAACCAATTCCATAAAAAAGTAACAGCGGTTATTGAACACGTGCAGTTCTTAAACACATATCCCTCCACACATGTGTAGCAAAGCATACATAGGTTAGTTTGAAATATTTAGATCAAAATATTGGTCACCTCAAACATTAACCATGGCATTGAACGCACTCATATTTTCCAACCCTTCCTTTTTCGTCTTCCCCCCCCTTGTTCTCATCCCGTCGATAAGTATAAATAATAATGTTATTAATTGAGAACCAGTCTTGCGTTGAAAATGCTCACAATCTAAGTAAGCGAAACACGTGTCCGCGATTAAAAAAGTGTTGTGGTATTTTGGGGTGTCCATTTTGGTTTTTAATTTTTAGTCATTTATTTAGATTTATTTAAACGATTAGGTTTGAAATAACGTAGCAGTAATTGGGTTGAATGCTGCGTCATCAAATTTGAATTATAAATATTGAATAGTTTCGACCTTCACTTGATGAAAATTCATTATAATAATAATAACACAATTAACGAAATTTTCACAAACTTTATTTAATAACGTAACATATGTTTCGCCAAACTTTGGCTTCATCAGACGGTAGAGTATTTACTACTAATTGTACAAAAGAGGGTTGGATGTTTAAATAGTTTACAATATGGTTTTATGAATTTTGTTTAGAATATATTTAAGAGTGGGGAATTGTTCCCTTCTATTTGATCGTTGAGTACTGTACCTAGTTTTTTATATTTATTAATTTCTAACTTTTCTAGTAATGATAATCTAAATCCCTTAGTTTCTAAATGTAAAATGTCCAAATCACAGTTAAATTGGTGGTTTTCTTCAGTAATGTGGTTTGCATAGGTGGAATCTGTCTTGTTTTTTATGTAACTATTTTTATGTTCTTGTAGACGTTTTTTGAAGTTCCTGCCTGTTTGACCGATATATACTTTTTGGCATGACCCACAGGTTAACTTATACACTCCAGAACACATTTCTTTATTAAGCCATCTGTGCAAGTAAATATCTGATCATTAAACTGAAAATAATTTTGTGATAAACATATCGGAAAGTGCATTTATAATTTCTAGGTTTTCTTCTGGACAGTTATTATTTTTATGAAGTAATTTTTTGACGATATTAATGACGTCCATTGGTGGTATGCATACCATGCATACTTATAATGGACGTCATTAATATCGTCAAAAAATTACTTCATAAAAATTTATTCCCCAGCATACTCTACAATACACAATAGTTCCTTTCATCCGGTACAACATAAATTAGCAGCCTACAACAGTATGACACATAGACTCCTAAGTGTTCCTATGTCTAAAGATAATTATCTTAAAGAACTAAATTTAATTAAACAAATAGCTTTTAATAATGGTTATAACCCTTCTTTAATAGATAATTTAGTAATTAAAAAACAATACAAACTAGCCTTAAAATCAATTTATCCATCAATAGTTGAAAATTTAGATAAAAAATATAAATGTGTAACTTATTTAGGTCCCATAAGTAATAAAATATATACCTATTTACAACGTTGTGGTCTTAACTTAGCTTATAAAACTAATTTTTCGATAGGTAAGTTAATTAAAAACAAAGACAAAATTAATAAAGAAATGTGTTCTGGAGTGTATAAGTTAACCTGTGGGTCATGCCAAAAAGTATATATCGGTCAAACAGGCAGGAACTTCAAAAAACGACTACAAGAACATAAAAATAGTTACATAAAAAACAAGACAGATTCCACCTATGCAAACCACATTACTGAAGAAGGCCACCAATTTAACTGTGATTTGGACATTTTACATTTAGAAACTAAGGGATTTAGATTATCATTACTAGAAAAGTTAGAAATTAATAAATATAAAAAACTAGGTACAGTACTCAACGATCAAATAGAAGGGAACAATTCCCCACTCTTAAATATATTCTAAACAAAATTCATAAAACCATATTGTAAACTATTTAAACATCCAACCCTCTTTTGTACAATTAGTAGTAAATACTCTACCGTCTGATGAAGCCAAAGTTTGGCGAAACATATGTTACGTTATTAAATAAAGTTTGTGAAAATTTCGTTAATTGTGTTATTATTATGAATTATAAATAGTTCACTCTAAATCTTGTTATAACTAGAACGTTCTTAATCAAAATTTATTATACGGTACACGAGAAATACACAAACTTATTCTAAATGAAACGTATATACAACATATAATAAGGTAAAAAACGAAATAACAATTCTTATAAATGAAACATATATACAAAAAGAAAAGGAAAAACGAAGCAACTCAACAATGATGAAACATATGTACAAATAAAGGAAGCAAAAGAAATTATATGCCAAAAAATTAATTAAAACAAAAATGGTAAACTGAGCTCCCTCTTCCTTGCCACTGGTGGGTGGAATGTCGAAGTTTCAGTAGATTTGAATTTGTCACAATGGAGGTTAGGGTTAGGGTTAGGATTAGGATCTCTCTCTTCCTTGCCGCTGGTGGGTGGAATGTCAGAGATGGTGGTACTGAGGAAAGCATCGGTTATTTATACAAACCCCAGTACCAAGCAGGGTTGGGAAAAAAGAGGGGTAGGTAGAGAAGGGCGAAAGTAACGATAAAAAAGAAATTGTCTAAAAAGTCACTATCGCGGCGGAAAACAAAAAAAAACAGATAGCAGAAACAAATAGAGCATGCATGAAAACATATGTTTCGAAAAAAGAACGGTGACTGTAGGATAAAAAATAGTAAAATAGAAAATAGAACATTTAGAGAAAGAAAAAAAAAACAGTGGGAAATAGATACAAAATAGAAGGGAAACGAACTACAACCGAATAAGAAGTAGGAAGGTTGAAAATACTAAATACAAGTGAATTAAAAAGAAGTAAATAAGTTAAATTTAAAAGTGGTTAAAGAAAGTTGTTATGTACAAGTTCGGTTGTAGCACAGGGGTAGGCCAGGTAAACGGCAAGGTAATTAAACTGGTCGGCGACAACTACGTCACCGGGAAAAACCGGTAATGCAGCAAGAATAAATTTTGGGAAGTAAGTAGGTCGCTTACAACAATCTTTGTTGAAGTCGATGTAAGTTCTTGGAAAACCATAGTAAATTATTCCTGACAGATCCGCAATTTAATAAAATCGGTGAGATTGATATATTAATCGCAGCTGGTCATTTTTACAGTTTAGTTAGGAATAACAAGATTCATCTCGCAAAGCAGCTGTATATTCTCTAACTTAGCGAATTCGGTTACTTCTCAAAAGAAGAGGTCTTCTCGCAAAATAAATTTTAATCTCCGAAAAAAACTGTTGAAGACAAAATTTCAAAGAAACCGCTTCTCGAAACAGTATCGGTCGATTTGTCATTCGGATTTACGCATGAGTTTGAAAAATTGGGTGAATCAAAACAGTGCGTTATTAATAGATCATTTAGAGCGAAGGTTTCTCAAAGAGGTGGAATTTAAAAATGAAAACATCCAATTCATGAGAAAATATCAATTATTAGATCATATGGACGAAGTTAGGGGTAATCCAAAATTTCTCATGTATTTTCTTCCTTGTCATGGGGTTCTAAAAAAAGAAAGCTTGACCACCAAACCGTGGGTCGTCTTTGACGGCTCTGCTGTTTCAGATTCCGGATGGTCTGTAAAGGATTTACAATTTATAAGACTAACTATTCACAATGAGATTTTTAATTTTTTTTTTACAATTTAGAGAATTCCCTATAGCAGTCTTGCTGACATAGAAAAAATGTTCAGACAAATAGAGATACACCCTGAAGACAGAGCTCTACAATGTATCTTGTGGACTGAGAATCCAGATGATGAATTAAAGGTGTACAGTTTAAAAACGGTTACATACGGGATGGTTTCTTCATCCTGTCTAGTAACACGTTGCGCAGGGAAATTAGCTGAAGTAAATAAATCTCTGTTTCCCGACGCGTCCAAAATAATCAGTCAAAATCTGTTAATGATTTGATCATTAGTTTTGAAAGCGCAGGTCACGCGATGATGTTCTGCAGACAAATATCGAGTATTCTAGAATCGGCTTGTTTCCCCTTGTTTGGAGTGACTCTTATATCTCACCTAGTATTACCTCCATACCCGAGTCGCTAAAGTAATCTCAATTTAAATCAAAAGTGTCGCTAATTTCACAGTCGCTTTTGGTAATATCGCTTCTGACTTGACATGCCACCCTAAAGTTTTATGAGTATTTGAAAATTTTTCGTATATTTTGAAACGAATAAAAACATTTAGTCGCACAAAAATGAACCGCTTTAAAAATAACCCTGTTCACATGCTTCAAAAATAAGCATTTGAGTATATCTTTCAGCAGCTGCCCCCCCTTGGCGGAGTTGCAACTCTGCGTGCCACCTGTTTGACACATTTCTTTCTAACGTCGAATTTAAATTTCGGGGAGCAAACCATTGAAGTAAAAATGAATCGTTGTATAAACAAAGAAGTAGCAGATGCCTTAATTAGCTTTGTGCATAACTTCCCCCATATCTGATACATGTATGTAAGTAATGATTACTCTAGTGAAATTTCTTTATCTTTACCATCTAGTGTTCAGTACTTTATGAGTTTATTCCAAAATGCATCATCTACTACCAAATACATCAACACGCAGAGATCTTCTAACGAATAACTTGTTTTGCATCTTATCCGAAATGTGAATATTTGGATCTATTCAGCATTTATTCGCCAAAGCTAGTTATTGGGAAAAATCTTACCTAAGGAGATATGAGAAATATTTCTCATTGCTAGGACTGTTTGTATTGGATAGAATTACTAATATGAGTTGAACAAGTAAATTCAAGAAATGCATATCATTATGTATTTCTAGGAATTGCATTTCAAATTTGAAAATATTTAGTTCATCTACCCTTTTGTCTGAGTTAGTTTCTACAACGACGGCATGGCTTTCTAATCAATAATTGCTATGTATTAGGTACGCCTACAAAATTTATTCCGATGGTTCAGCAGATGTAGATCCTCAAAAAGCAATTACTTTTGAAAGATGTCTTTAATTGGGAAATAGATAAACGAATGTGCTACTGCATACACGCGGAAATACAGGTTTAAGTATTTATAGCTGCCTTATACAATACTAGTTGAACCCGTCCAACTTTGGACGGTGATACATAGAATTTAAGAAAATTTAATAAGGGCAGCAAATTAAAACCATAACCTCGCTTGCTTCTTCCTTAAGGGTGTATATAATTAAGCTATTTTGAGATCAATTACACATATCTCGATTGTACGATTTTACCCATACCTCTCCGATTTGATTCAAATTATATAATATGTTTGTATTATGTTGTAGTATTCGTCGTCCCAAGCAAGAATATATATTTTTCCATTTTGAAAATTCAAATTCATAACAACATATACCTAGTACATTTTTCTAAACATTGAGAGCTTCGGGCAGAAACAGGGAAAGGGTAAATGAAGTGTGATAGGTAGGGGTGCTGTAGGTACGGTGGTGGTATAGGCGGTGGGGAATGTTGGGGGGAAGGGATGGGATAAATAATATTGACGGAGTGAAAGTATATAATATCTCTCCCAGCATGGTTTTTGAGGGCTGGGGATGTTGTAAGGGATGGAAGTTAAATAATAGAGGAGGTTACGGGAGGAAGTAGGTATACGCGTAAATGTACACACCCCCCCTCTACCCTAACCTTTTCCAACCCTCGTATACTTGAAACAAATTAAGAATACCGTTAGGAAGACTGGTGAAGGGTTGTACAGGGTAGTGGTTGCAGGTTTGGAGTTTGTAGGAAGTGTTTTGGAGTACTTAGTAAAACTCGCGTAGTTCACGATTTTTGGATAAAATAATATCTTGAATTTTTCTAATATATAGTATATTTGGACTTATATTGTACATAAAAATGATGTTTGCAGTCGCAGGGTTGGTGCTTAACTTAACTTGGATAATATCGTCATACTAGACAACCAATAAAAGAATCCCCAAAGGGAAAATCAATAATTTGGCGCATGCCCAGAATCATAGCATTACAGAACTAAAATAATGTAGCATACGGAACAGAAAATACAACAGAATAATAACAAAATGGCATGACACAACATACCGGCGCCCTTGGACGAATTTGCGTCCAACAATTTATATTCACTGAACTAAACATAGCAAATGATATAAAAAAAGGTACAAAGAATACAAATAAATCAACGACTGAATAAAGAAAAGTCTGAAAACAAAGTTTTGTCACTTAACATAATTCAGTCTTCATCTTGAATGGTTGGTAGTAGGCACACTTTCGCGATTGCTCGCTTCACTTCACCATTTGTAGTTTTCACTGATACTACTCTTGTAATGTTGTCTTTTCCGGGGTATAATTTGGTGATTCTTCCCATTTTCCAATGAAGTGGTGGGAGACCGTCTTCTTTAAGTATGACCAAAGTGCCTTCTTTGATTGGAGATGTCACCTTCGACTTCCACTTAGTCCGTTGTTGTAAACCAGTTAGATATTCTGCGGACCAACGTCGCCAAAAATGTTGAATGTTTTGCTGAAGTCCTTTGTAGTGATTTAGCCTATTTGATGGTACGGAATCTACGTTTTCTTGTGGTAAGGACGTTAACGCGTCTCCAATCAAAAAATGACCGGGTGTGAGGGGTAGGAGATCGTTTGGATCATTGGATAGAGGTGTAATTGGCCGTGAATTTAAAATTGCCTCTACTTGAGTAGCAATTGTGTAAAAATCTTCGTAAGTTAGGTTCGAGTTTCCAATTACGCGTTTTAGATGGGTTTTGGCTAATTTAACGGCTGATTCCCAAAGTCCGCCAAAATTTGGCGACCGGGGGGGAATGAAATGCCATTCAATTAAATTATTTTTTATGAATTCCCCATAAGCAGAATTTGGCAAATTTTTTAATAAAGATTTTAGATCATTATCAACACCAATGAAATTTGTTGCGTTGTCAGAGTATATTTTCCGACATAAACCTCTCCGAGAAATGAATCGTTTCAAAGCATTGAGAAATGAATCAGAAGTTAAATCCTGAACTATTTCAAGATGGATAGCCTTTGTAATAAAACAAATAAATAAGCATAAGTATGATTTGATAAATTTGAGATTTCGGAATTTTTTCTCTTTAATCATAAAAGGGCCGGCGTAATCTACGCCCGTTATTGAGAAAGGTCGTGCAGGTGTTGTTCTATCTGAAGGAAGATTACCTAGTAAGTTACTAAGGCTTTTAGGATTAGTCCTATAACAAGTCATGCATTTATGTAGAATTTCTTTCACAATTCGTTTGCCACCGCATATCCAATACTTGTGTCTAATAATTGCAAGTAATGATTGTACCCCTGCATGTAAGTTTTTGTGGTGTTCTTGTCTAATTACTAAGGTAGTAAATGGGTGTCTGTGTGGCAGAATAATAGGAAATTTCATGTCAGTAGTCAAAATATTTAAAGAATTCTGTATTCTTCCACCAACGCGAAGTATATTTTCTTGGTCTAAAAAAGGGTTTAAAGACAATAGATGACTTTTGCGAGATAAGCATTTACCATTTTTTAAGCAATCAATTTCATTACTGAAAGCATTTGATTGAACTACTTTGATTAGATTGTTTAGAGCTGTTTTTAGTTCAACGACAGATAACTTACCTAATATTCTAGAATGTTCTGGTACAGAAGCGTTTTTCGTGAATCGAAAGCAATAAGCTACGATGTTAATAAGTTTATTTAAATTGGAAAATTTGTCAAATATGCTTTGATCAATAGTGTTGAAAAGTGAGATATGTTTTTGCTTGCGTTTTTCTGGTATATTTGAATTCATATTCTTTTTTGAGATTTGAGTTTGAGGCCAAGATTCTTTATCATCTTTAAGCCATGATGGCCCGTGCCACCAAAGTTCTGAGGTAATTAAGTTTTCAGGTTTACAACCTCGCGAAATAAGGTCTGCGGGATTGTCGGCAGAAATTATATGTCTCCAGGAATTTTTGTTAGTAATTTCTTGGATCTCAGAGACCCTATTGGCCACAAAAGTCTTCCAGGATACAGGTTCAGAAGATAACCAGTGTAATACTATATTAGAATCGCACCAATAGAAGGTTTCGTCTATAGGCATTTTCATTGCTTCACTAACCTTCCTCGTTAATTTTGCTAGTAATAATGCACCACATAATTCTAATCTAGGCAATGATTGAAGTTTTAGAGGCGCTACGCGCGATTTGGCACACATTAAGCTAATTTTGTGTTCATTTTTCGAGTTAGAAGTTCTTAAATATAAGCAAGCTCCGTAGGCTTCTTCACTTGAATCGCAGAAACCGTGTAATTGAATTAGTTTGCGATCTTCCAGCGTTACGTGTCTCGGAATTTTTAATTCGTTTATAGCGTTTAATCGGTTTATGAAATGTGTCCAATGAGTGTATATATCCATTGGTACGGACTCGTCCCATTCTAACTGAAGTCGCCAGATTTTTTGAAGTAATATTTTTGCGGAAACCGTAATCGGACCAATAAGACCTAATGGATCAAACAATTTTGAAATTATGGACAGAATGGTTCGTTTAGTGATTCGTGATTTTGAGTTTTCTTTGACATTTATAGAATATTGTAGAGTGTCATATCTAGGATTCCAAACTAAACCTAGTGTTTTTGAATTTTCATTATCGGACATGTTGTAATTCGTTTCCTTTGAATTTGTATGATCAGTAATACACGTCGCGTTTGATAACCATCCTCGTAAATTAAAACCTGCGCTAATCAAAATTTCGCTTACTTCTTGTTTTATGTTTAACAGTTCATCGATTGTATCTGCTCCACTAATAAAGTCGTCTACATAAAAATCTGTTTGAATAAGCTGGGAAGCAGTTGGATATTTTGACGCGTTTTCGATTGCTACTTGATTTAATGCGCGAGTAGCCAAGAAGGATGCTGATGCGGTTCCGTACGTGACTGTGTTTAGCATGTAATGTTCAATTTCTTTATTTGGATCGGATCTCCAAACAATTCGTTGTAAGTTTCGCTGATTTTCGAATATGTTTATTTGTCGATACATTTTCTCTATATCGGCAGTTATAGCGAAAGCGTGTTTTCTAAATCTCAGGGCGATTAATATTAGATCATCTTGTAGAGATGGACCTACCTTTAAGACGTCGTTTAGCGATAAGTTTGATGAAGTCTTTGCCGAAGCATCGAAGACTACGCGTAACTTGGTGGTTAATGACGTTTCCTTCATCACTGCGTGATGAGGTAGATAGCATACTGTATCATTTGGCGTGTTTTGTGTATTGTCAATACGCGTCATGTGCCCTAAGGCCTCGTATTCCTTTAAGAATTTGTGGTATTGTTGTTTTAGTGTGTTATCCTTTAGTAATTTTCTTTCCACAGCATAAAAACGTTTAATGGCGATTTCCTTTGATTCGCCCAATTCCGTGTAATTGTCTCGTAGCGGTAAAGAAACTGAAAATCGACCGTTTTCGTCGTGTTTGAAATTTTCGATAAAGTTTTGTTCACATTCGCGTTCTTCTTTAGAGAAAAATTTAATATTTGGACATTCTTCGATTCTCCAAAATTTTTCGAGTTGAATATTTAAATTTTGATCTTCGATTGCCAAATTACAGATTGTTGATGTTTTATTGTTTTGATTGATTAAATTGCCAGATAAAATCCAGCCCAGTTTGGTCTTTTGCAAAATTGGACCCGTTTTGTTCACATGTAGTTGTCCTACACAAATTAATTCCCAAAATATTCCCGAACCTAATAGAGCGTCTATAGGTCCCGAAACGTTGCAAGTAGGATCCGCCAATAATATGTTTTGAGGTATGGATAATTTTGAAATATCAAATTTCCTAATGGGAATGTTATCCGTTATTTTGTCTATTACCAAAAACGTTAACGATGTTTCGAATGAGTTAATAGTGGATCGAATTTTGGCATCGGTTTTGTAAGAAATTGGAGTAGAAGATTGATTTATTCCCTTTACCGGAATATGTATTTTGACTTTGTTTAATTTTAGTTTGTCTACTAATGATTTCGAAATGAAGTTAGATTGTGAGCCACTATCCAATAAGACTCTGCATTTTATTGTTTGTCCGTGAGTGTTTGAAATATGAATTATCGCGGTTGCTAAAAGAACTTCTGTTTTTTGCTCAATGGAATGTGTGTTTATTGATTTCTGATCTTCGTCATTATTTGTATTGTTGGATTCTTCAAGAGTGTCTTTGTCATAGTGCAATGATGTGTTGTGTTTCCTTTTACAAATTTTACAAGTGCCAGACTTGCAATGTTGAGCGAAATGATCTGGTCTGAGGCAGTTCGAACATAGTTTTAATTTTTTGACTTCAACCCAACGCATATTTACCGGCATTGTTTTGAATTTGTCGCATTCGTAGTTAAGATGACTGCCTTTGCAAAACATACATTTGAAATTTGATGTGGTTGAGACATGTATGTAACTTTTGGATTGACTCTTGTTGTCAAAGTATTGTTTTTGTGCGATTTTGTATGTTTGTTTGTTTGAATCGATTGTTTCCAAAACTTGACATCTGTTTTCAATAAATTTAATGAAATCATCGATGTTAGGTAGTTCGTTACCCTTTATGCTTCCTTCCCAATCTTTACGAATTGAACAATCCAATTTTGTAGAAAGTAAATGAATCATTAATATTCCCCAACTGTCTGTTGGTAAATCTAAAGCTTTTAGACATCGGATATGCTTTTGAAAATTATCTAACATTTTTCTAAGTGACATATGAGATTCATGTTTAATTGGTGGTAATTCGAAAATAGCTTTGATGTGGCTATGTACGATTACGCGTTTGTTTTCATATCGGTTTTTTAATAAATCCCATGCAATGGTATAATTGCTTTCTGTAATATCTAAAGATTGAATTATTTGCGCGGCTTCTCCCTTTAGACAAGATTTTAGATAATGAAGCTTTTGTACATTATTTAACGAATTGTTATTGTTAATAAGACCATTGAAGGATTCAAAGAATTGTAACCACTGATCATAATTGCCATAAAATTCTGGCAGTTGTAAAGTAGGTAATTTAATTTGACTTTGAATATCATTAACAATGTTCGTTGATGTTGAATTTTCATTTGAATTGGCATTAGTACCTTGATCGTTATATAATAATTGTTTTGCTTTGGAAATCAGTGAAAAATAACTATCTTCAAAATTTACTCGTTCATTGATTTGAGCATCAGATGAGTCTATTATTTCTATTTCGATTTGAATTTGATTAAAGCTATCCCAAATGGAATCAATTTTGTTAATTCGAGTTTGTAATTCAACGAGGTGTTTATTGGCATCAAAAGAATCTAAGAAATTTGAAAATCTCGTTAATTGACCTTTGTATTGTTCGCGTACTACAGACAATTGTCTTATAATATCCTCTGTATTTTGATTCATTGTCATTTAAAGGGGCGGTTATATGGGAAAGAATAGGAATAATGAAATTTGGAGACTTACGTTTGTCCCGCGTGTTTGTACCTTATGGCAGCGTAGTGTCGATGTCGTGGCTTGGTTTATGATTTGGAGGTTATTCCACGTGTTTGTACCTTGTAATTTGTGGTAGCGTAATGGCGACTGCGAAGCTTGATGAATAATTCGAATTGAATTTGAGATGTAACATATTTTGCTTGGATTATCCGGCTCGAAGGACCATGTTTTGGAGTACTTAGTAAAACTCGCGTAGTTCACGATTTTTGGATAAAATAATATCTTGAATTTTTCTAATATATAGTATATTTGGACTTATATTGTACATAAAAATGATGTTTGCAGTCGCAGGGTTGGTGCTTAACTTAACTTGGATAATATCGTCATACTAGACAACCAATAAAAGAATCCCCAAAGGGAAAATCAATAATTTGGCGCATGCCCAGAATCATAGCATTACAGAACTAAAATAATGTAGCATACGGAACAGAAAATACAACAGAATAATAACAAAATGGCATGACACAACAGGAAGTTCAAAACTTATCACTATAACACCCAACCCAACAGTATTCTTATTTTTTTTTCAATAATACAGGGGTTGGAAAAGGTTAGGGTAGAGGGTGGGTGTTTGTACAATACTATACAGACCCCCTCTATCCTAACCTTTTCCAATCCCTGTATTATTGAAAAAAATTAAAAATACTGTTGGGGTTGGAGGTGGGGAGTTGTAGGAGGTGGTGGTTGTAGGGGGAGGTGTTTGTAGGGAGTCAAAACTCAACACAATAATCTCCTCAACTCCCTACTACCCCTCACAAATTTAAATTTATTGAAGAATATAAGAGTTAGAAACGGATAAGACAGAGGGTGGGTGTATGTAATTGACACAAACATATGTATAGACACCCTACCGTAACCGTTTCTTACTTGCAATCCTGAAAAAGCTTAAGCATACTATTGGGATGGGCAATGAGGGTAGTAGAGAGTGCTTTGTAGATGGTAGTTGCAAAGGGTGGTGGTTGCAGGGGTGGGGGTTTGGAGGTGGTCGGAATCTCCCCCTACTACACTGTCGAACCCATCCAAAAATTTTACTCTATCCATAAAATTTCGCACCCCTACACAACCCCCATCACACTTTTGCCTGCTAGAAGTTCTCAATTTTCAGTGTTTCGAATTTGAATTTTCAAAGCAGAAAGACCATGTGAAGGGGTGATTTCCGCAATCAATGTATATGTATATTCTTGCTAGGGATGACGAATGCTACAACATACTAAAAGTTGAATCGGAGAGGTGGGAGTAATAGCCTACAGATACTACGTGTCTATTTAAGCTAATCGCTACCCTTCATAACAAACCCCACCTTTTACTGTTATTTTTCTACCCGAAACTTGGACGGTGATGCATAGCATTTAACAAATTTAATTCTGAGGACGACTTTCTACCGTAACCTCAGGGTAGTGCATAGTACTTACGCTACTGGTGCACAGCACCTGTCAGCCGTTCATTCCGAGATTCAGATATATGTTTTTCATTTCAATGATCTACAAAGCGTACAATACTTTAGCTATAACAACATTACTTTCAGTATTTATTATTTAGAGCACATAATATTATTTCGAAAAAACTCACCCCTAAATATCACAACGATTTTAACACAACGCATTTACCATATTGTTGCTTCAAAAATATAGTTATTATTTAATTAGTTAATAATATTCAGCATTTTAGTGTTTATACCTATATTATTTGATATATATATATATATATATATAATCAACTTCCCATCTACCGTATGGTGTAGGGATATATTATTTGATATATGATCTAAAAATTTATTTGTATTTATGTTTACCAAGAAAACTATAATGAATATTCTTGCGCGATTATTTCTAACTTACATTTATTTTCTCATTTCGTACCTCTTATAAAAGTTCTTTGATAAACGTCAAACATACTAGGTTAGAATCTACATGCCAAGTAATAACAATATAACGTAACCGTCCATTCCGTCTGTGCAATTGTTTCTTTAGAATCCGGACTTGTCTAAATTAACGATTTTTATTACAAATTCTGATTAAACGAACACATCATGGATGTAGACAATTGGCCTGTGTAATTCTTTGGTCCTTGAACTAAACGTTTTAATAGTCGGCAAATTCAAGATTATTCGATATTCGGAGAAGTTTGAAGCACGCGATTTCACTTTTAAACGAAAACCCGTTCTTTCACGTTTTCATTTGCTAATATCTATCAAACGGATTAATAAATCGCGATAAAATTTTTCAAAACCCTACTTCGTTTTAAACTTAATCGATATCGTTTACGGAATGTTGGGCGTCTTTTGCAGTTTTTCGGCATTCTTCAACCGGAAAGTACAATTGTCGCTACTATTTTCCATGGCTAACTGAGTGGGGCTCAAACAAACATTCGGACACTAGAACATTATTATATACTAGTTGAACCCGTAAAGCATTGGACGGTGGTGCATAGCATTTAAGAAATCATAATCAGGTTGACAATTTAGTATCAAGACCTCAGTTGCTTTCTGAAAACTTTCTTCTAAATCGTCTATAATAATCATCCTGTTTTAAGAAAAGTTACACATCTCTAAAAATTGTTGTAAAAGTTTCTATTTAAACTGATTGCTTCCCTTCACCACACTTCCAATTTTTTACTCTTATGAATACCATCCGTCAAAGCTTGGACGGTGGTGCATAGCACTTTAACAAATTTAATTAGAGGGGCCGCTTTGGACCGTAACCTCACGGTGGTGCGTAGCACTTACCCTAATGGTGCATAGCATTTACCTTACTCGTGCATCGCATTTCTCCTATTAGTGCATAGCACCTATCGGCGGTTTATAGCGAACTTCTAGCAGGATCAAAGAGGATGAAGGTGGCGTCAGAGGCGGATCTGCTGTAGGAGGTGGTGTGATGGGGGGTTGGGGGTTGTGTAGGAAGTGGTACGGGAAGGAGGTGGAAAATATTACGGATAAAATAACAGTATGGAACTGCTTCGAGGGTGTCGTAGGGGGAGTTCTAGATCCCCTTCAAACCCCCAACAACTGCAACTACTACCCTCTATAACTACCACCTAAAACTCACTCACTGCTACCTCCACCATCCACCACAACAGTATTCTTTAACGTTTTCCAGATGATTCTCAATTTTCAGTGTTTGGAATTTGAATTCTCAAAGCGGAAAACCATGTGAAGGGGTAAATCAGAAACTGGAGAAAACTTTGGCGGTGTTGTAGAACGTACTAAATAGCTCAAACCCCAACGCCAAAACTTGGATCAAAAATGTCCGAAGCACTTTTCGATAACAAAGTTATCTTCTTCAGGGACTGAAGTGAACTTTAGTATGTAAAGGGGTGATTTCTGCGCCCAGCATACATGTATAAACTTGTTAGGGGCGATAAATACTACAACATACTAATATGTATTTAAATCGAACCGGGGAGGTGGGAGAAAACGCGTACAATTACCATTACCTGATCGATAACCTTAATAACACACACCATATTTTACTGTTATAGTACTACCCGTCAAAACTGGGAAGGTGGTGAATAGCTTTCAACGAATTTACCGTTACCTATCGCCGGTTGACAATTTAGTATCATGACCTCAGTTGCTTTTTGCAAACTTTTTTCTAAATCGTCTATATAATAATTATGCTGTTTTGAGAATAGTTACATATCTGAAGATTGTTGCAAACGTATCTATTTAAACTGATTGCTTTTCTTCACCATACATCCCATTTTTTACTGTTATGAATACTATCCGTCAAAGCTTGGACGAAGGTGCATAGCAATGTAACAAATTTAATCAGAGGGGCCGCTTTGTACCGTAACCTCACGGTGGTGCATAGCACACCTTATTTCTGCATAGCACTTCTCCTATTAGTGCATTGCACTTACCCTATTAGTGCATAGCACCTATCGGCGATTCATGGCGAAAATCATATGTATTTTTTTAATTTTGTTTTATCTAAAAATAGTAAAATACTTCAACCTAACTTTTAGTATTTGTGACGTAGAGCACATCTTATTATTTCAAAGACGGCCTTAGATACCAAAACGTATTCTACATATGCATTTACCGTTCTATTACTTCAAATATTTATTATTATTCAATTATTTGAGCAAAAGTTAATAATATTTAGCATTTTACTGTGTATATATTGTTAGCGGCATTCTATGTGCAGACTCGAGTGGCCACCAGACTAGAGCCACTGTCGCGGATGGAGGGGGAAAAAAAACGCATGAAGTAGAGATTCGAGTACTAATTAATGAATTAAGAAACGTGAGAGGTGGCTGATGATCATTATTATAATTATCAAAAATAAATTGTGTGGAGTTAATGGTGTTTTCTTTGTGGAGTGAAATTAAAAATAAAACTAAATAACTTTTTGATAATATCAGGAGTGGGATATACAATCCTCCTTTTGTGCGAAATTAATAACAATAAAAAAATTAAAAAAATGAGAAGGAATGCGAGGGGTCGAAAAAGGGTTCTCCCCGCTGACGATGTGGCGTCGACCACATCCGCAAATTCTGGTGCCTTGGATGAAATCCTGGAATCGATGCGGCGATATGTAACCTCAATGGAAAAGGTTGCTTCGTCGGTCGTAAACACTTTGGAAGCTGGAACTAGTGAAATCCGAAAAAATACAACATCCCATAATAACGACAAGCAAGAAATCAAATTGTCCACGTTTAATCCAAAAGAAGATGATGTACGTGACTGGATTGCTGACGTCGAAAGAGCTTGGGAATTGTACGGATGGGACGAGTATGAAACAATGTACAGGGTCCCAATCTACCTCGCTGGAGAAGCCCAGGAATGGTTTAAGCAGTGGAAAGTTTTAGACAGGAAGTGGTCAACATTTGTGGAGGAATTACGTTGCTCTTTCTCAAGAACGATTGATTTCGGCATAAGGTTTGAGAAGGCGGCGGAATGTAAGTCAAATTCTTTTTCTTCCTACGCTAGTTATGCTAGAACTAAATTGGCATATTTGAATAGACTAAATAAGAATTTTAGCGATCAAGAACTTGTAAGTATCATTTGTAGAGGTATTGAGTGTAAGAGGATCCAAGATGAGGTTAAACAAGCACAAAAGCGGACGGTATCAGATTTAATTTCCTTGCTTTGTGAATTTGATGACACAGGAATAAAACCTATTTTAGTGCGTGGAAATTACAACCGCCGCGATATTGCTCAGTTTTCTCAAGTTCAGGCGCCTCGAATTAATAATAATAACAGATGTTTTGACTGCGGTCGTCGCGGACATTTGCGATCACAATGTACCTACTCTAGTAATAACGGCAACACTGTCGCTGACTCACCAAGAAACGAACCAAAGAAAAAAATAAACAAAACAGAACCATGTTCATTTTGCAATAAATTAGGTCATACCCAGGATAAATGCTTTGCAAAACAACGTAGCTTAGGCCGTAACGAAAAATCCATTAAGTTCTTATCTTCTACCATTCGCCCCGACATTATAACAGCTGTTGTTCGCGGAATACCAGTAGACGTACTTGTAGATACTGGATCTCAGCTATCGCTTATTGGCGATAAACTTGTTAAACAATTACAAATACAGCCGCGTGTTTGCTCAATCCCTGCAATGACAATAAATTCCGAGATCAAAATAACCGAAAAGACAACATTAATTGTCGAGTTTCCGGGACTTAGTATAGAAGCAGATTTTTACGTTATCACCGATATGAAAGACCTACAATTACTAGTCGGCACCGATATCCTGGACAAAGAATTTGTTTCCCTCCATCGTAAACCACTTGGCGAAATAGAGCTTACAAAATCTAGTAAGTCGGTTTTGGCCCTACACGCCCCCACAAAGAACACTTTTATTTGTGAGGAATTTTTACCTGAGAAATGTCCAGAACAGCTGAAACAATTACTTTCAAATTTTTCCACAATATTTACCACCGGTATTGCTACATCTACTGTTATTACGGCTAAGTTAAAAATTCGCCTAACCTCAGACGTTCCCATAAGGTGTAGACCTTATCGCCTTTCCTATTCCGAAAGGGAAAAAGTTCGTGAAATTACCGACGATCTCCTAAAAAAGAAAATTATTCGACCTTCTTGTTCGCCTTATGCGAGTCCCATCCTGCTTGTCACAAAAAAGGATGGAACATATCGAATGTGCGTCGACTACCGGGCGCTAAATCGCATAACCGTAAAGGATCGCTACCCTTTACCGAGAATCGAAGACCAAATTGATAGACTGCAGGGCCATACATTTTTTACTTCCCTCGACATGGCAAGCGGTTTTCATCAAATTCCTATTGAAGATGAGTCAATAGAGAAAACTGCCTTTGTCACTCTCGACTCTCAATTTGAGTATCTAAAAATGCCACTCGGGTTAGCAAATGCACCGTCGGTTTACCAAAGAGCAATAAACCAAACGCTTCACCCCCTCCTTACTTCTGGAAAGATTCTGGTATACCTAGACGATGTTCTTATCCCTTCCTCAACAATAGATGAAAATCTAAAGCTGTTACATTAAACATTTCAGCTTGTTCAGAAACACGGGTTTCAAATCAACTTAAAGAAATGTAAATTCCTACAGACCGAAATAGAATATCTTGGACGCCTAATTTCCGAAAAGGGTGTCCAACCGAGCCCTTACAAAATAAACGCGTTATTAAACACTTCGGCACCTTCAAACGTTAAAGAGGTACGACAGTTATTGGGATTAACCGGTTATTTCCGCAGATTTATCAAGAATTACGCGAGAAAAGTTAAACCAATATCTGACCTTTTAAAGAAAAGAACCCCTTTTGACTGGACCAGTGACAGAGAAGAAATTCGGTTAGAACTTATTGCGTTGCTGTCAAGGTACCCTGTATTGGTACTATTTGATCCGAATCTTGTAACGGAGCTGCACACAGACGCTAGCTCGATAGGTTATGATGCAGTGCTTTTACAGAAACATAGGGATAAGTTAAAACCTTTCGCTTATTTTAGTCGGTCAACTCAAGGATACGAAACGAAATATCACTCGTACGAGTTGGAGACTCTAGCGGCTGTCAATGCATTAAAACACTTCTACATTATTTATTGGGTATAAAATTCACTTTGGTTACTGACTGCAATGCCCTTAAGGCAACTTTCGTCAAAAAAGATTTGAATCCCCGTTTCGCGCGCTGGTGGATTTATATGCAAGATTTCAATTTCGATATCGTTTACCAAAAGGGTACTAAATTGTCCCACGCTGACTTTTTCAGCAGAAACCTCCCGAGGATTGCCTTTGTTTTCGACCAAAAGAATTCGTGGCTTGCTATTGCACAACTTACTGACAATCAAACCAAAGACTTAATCAAACGCGTAAAAAGGGGCGAGCTCGACAATAAATTGTATGAGATACAGGGTGAATATCTTTATAGAGTGGTTCCTAGCCCGGACGGATCATCAATGAAAAGACTTTTTGTTCCATCATCTTACCGTTTACCGCTGCTACAATTATATCACGACGAAAATTGTCACGTCGGTGCTGAAAAAACACTTGAATCACTTTCCAGAAGTTTTTGGTTTCCCAGACTAAGAAATTTTGTGTTTAAATACTGTAAAAGATGCCTAACTTGCTTGTTAAACAAACAGCCTCGACTCTCAAAAACAATTCCCCTACACTCAATACCTAAAGGCGAAACACCTTTTAAAACATTGCATTGCGACTTTTTGGGTCCTTTAAAACCCTCTAATAATTACCGGTACGTATTCGTTATTATTGACGCCTTCTCAAAGTACTGCCTTTTAATACCGAATATAGAGATAAACTCTCTAACTTTTAAAGAAAATTTGCTAAAAACCATCTCCTTATTTGGGACCCCAACGAGATTAATAAGTGATAATGGGTCATTCATTAATAAATCCAATAAAAAACTTTTAGAAGAATGGAGAATAAATCTTCATCTCATAACGCCCCACGCGCACCGATCCAACGGACAAGTAGAGCGATATATGTCAACAATAGCCGATATGTTGAGAATAGAGTGCAGAAATAATTCGAGCATTTGGTCCGATAAATTATGGAAAATTCAATTAGTACTTAACACCACTTACCAAAAATCCACGAGATGCACGCCATTACAATTATTAATCGGACGAGAAAGTTCTGTTCCAGCTGTTGCAGCAATCCTAAATGACTTGGCAACCAAGAAATTTCCCCAAATAAAATAATAGAACGAGAAAAAGCCGTACAATCCCTCGCAAAGAAAACCAAGAAAAACGTTCTGCTAAAGCCGTTATGTCTCAGTTCAAAACTGTAGAGTTGGTGGTCATTCTGCGAACCGCTAATGAGCGACATAAACTAGCTCCCCCATGTAAAGGACCCTATGAAGTGATCGGCGAGAAATCCCCAGGAAAGTACATCCTAAAGGGTGTTTCTAATGTTCTCAGGAACACAGCTGCTTCAGCAGAACACCTTAAGAGGTGGTCGACCGAATGGTTCCCAGAGCTGTGTGAAACACTGGTCAATGGTGACGACGCTGAGAATGATGAATCTGAACAGGATTCTCCAATAAGTGGTAAAGTATAACTTATTTGTTGATGTCACATTGGCACTTAGATGTCAAAGTCGGCACATCACGCATTTATTGCCGCTGATGAAGGCAAGAAAATACGTTAGTGTTGATGTCACATTGGCACTCAGATGTCAAAGTCGGCACATCACGCATTCATTGCCGCTGATGAAGGCAAGAAAATACGTAAGTGTTGATGTCACATTGGCACTTAGATGTCAAAGTCGGCACATCACGCCAAAGAATATACTCTATATACTAGCGTATATAAGAATGGGCACTTCCATAGTAACTGAAAACCGAGCAGCGCCTCTATGAATCTGGGCCGAACTAAACGTTAAATGGCGGAAAATTTGAATGTTTCTATTTCTTTTTTCTTTGTTATTGTAATATTTTGAAGTTTCTTACCCCTATTCCACAAAAGTTCACCAAACATTCTTAGTGAAATTTGGTGAACTTTTGTGGAATAGGAGTAAAAAAGTTCTGAATAATAACGGAATTCTGTTACTAAAGTCTTAATTTTTTGTAAATATAGTTTTGGTATTTTACAATAATGGTAAATAAAAAAATAAAAAATAAAATTACAGAAAAAAGGATTTATTGACGAATTACTGATAAACAGTTATATCATACAGCATTGCTTAAGTCAAAATAATAAACCCTTACCTACTTAACTTATTTTGATTTAAAAAAAAAAATATTAAAAACAATAAAACACGGTCACAATAAAATAGAAGCAGAAGATACTGTTATTCACATTATCACATAAAATTTTACGTAAAAGAAAATGTAAGCACTCACAATTATACCAGTCCAATGAAGTAAAAATCAAGTAAAGTCTCTATATTTTTACATACTGTACGTTCCGTTTCCAACTTCTCGTGTTTCTTCTTCACTTCTACATACGTAAACAGTAATCACACATATAAAAAGGTTTACATTACCTTATGTTTTTGTTATAATACTTTTGCCGGTTTGACAGATTATATTTTTGATGGTTAGATTGATGTTTGTTTGTATCGATAATTTATTTAATAATTCTTGTTGCTTAGAAACGGTTGTAATTTTACTGTAGCGCCACCTAACAATCTGGGCCGAACTAGGGCAATGAAAAACCAACTATCGCCATTAGATTCAATTAGATTGTCTAGGCCCTGACATCACGCATTCATTGCCGCTGATGAAGGCAAGAAAATACGTTAGTGTTGATGTCACATTGGCACTCAGATGTCAAAGTCGGCACATCACGCATTCATTGCCGCTGTTGAAGGCAAAAAAATACGTTACTTTTGATGTCACATTGGCACTCAGATGTCAAAGTAGGCACATTACGCATTCTTTGCAGCCAATTAAGGCAAAAATTGTACAACCTGGTGGTCACACTGGCACCTATATGTCAAAATGGGCAGATAAACCCTAACAGCGAGCAAATTAGGCAAATTCTTTGCTTTAACATTAAAATTTATTATCTTTACCTTTAATATCATTAAAATTTATGCATGACATTGAACGAATAATTAATATCTTGTTTGTTCCCATCAATTGCAGGATCTCGAGGACGAGATCCAGGTCAGGATTGGCCGTGTTACCGGCATTCTACGTGCAGACTCGAGTGGCCACCAGACTAGAGCCACTGTCGCGGATGGAGGGGAAAAAAAAACGCATGAAGTAGATTCGAATACTAAATAATGAATTAAGAAACGTGAGAGGTGGCTAATGATCATTATCATAATTATCAAATATAAATTGTGTGGAGTTAATGGTGTTTTCTTTGTGGAGTGAAATTAAAAATAAAACTAAATAACTTTTTGATAATAATATATTTTATTTGATTTACATATTAATGTTTTTATGTCTAGCATGAAAGCTATATTGAATACTACGTATATTTACGCGTACACCCAACCACTTCCGTAGCTTCCTTCAACCCTTACATAATTTGATTCCCATCTTTGACAATATCTCCGCCTCTCAAAAAACATGCTCGGAGACACACACACACACATACACACCCTATCATAACCGTTTCTCCCTTGACATCTTGAAAAAATTTAAGAATACTGTTGTGGTGGGTGGTGGGGGTAGTAGTGAGTGCGTTCTAGGTGGTAGTACAAAGGGTAACGGTTGTAATGGTTGGGCGTTTTAAGATGGTCAAGAACTGTCCCCCTACCACACCCTCGAACCCATCCCAAACTTTTATTTTATCTACAATATTTACCACTCCCTTCCCTTACCACCCTCTACACAACCCCCAACCCCCATCACACTACCTCCTACAGCAGCCCCTCCTCTGACACCACCTTCTATCCTCTTTTATCCTGCAAGAAGTTCTCAGGGTGTTTGGATTTGGAATTCTCAAAGTGGAAAAACCATGTGAAGGGGTGGTTTCTGCGCCCAGCATAAATACTACAACATACTAATATTTGAATCGAAACGGGAGGTGGAAGTAAAAGCGTGCAATTACCATGTTTTTTAAGATGATCGCTAACCTTTATAACATACCCCATATGTTACTGTAGGTAATATACTACCTGTCAAAACTTGGAAGGTGGTGTATAGCCTTCAACGAATTTACCGTAACCTATCGCCTGTTCATGTCAAAATTCAGATGTGTTTTTTTCATTTCGAATAACCTACAAATGGTTCTGTTAATTTAATTGTTTGGAACTCACTTTGAAAAAAGTATTCATGCTCGAATTAATAAATTTAATATTTAAATTAAATAAAATAATTTCTATTTAAAAAAATTGTATTCTATCTCACATATATTTATATCTTCTTGTTCAGCTTAACATGCTCTACAACATACTACAAGCTCAAAGTAATCTAAGTTGGTGGGCTAAAGTCCACCATTATTACCGTTAAAAGCGTAAAATTAAAAAAAAAAAAAAGAAATTTGTCGGATGGGATTTGAACCAACTACTGCTGGAGATAAAGCCATAGCGAGATCGGTGCACTACCGACCACGCTACGAACCGATTTGACTTGTAAGCCTATATTTATTTGCTTTTATATTAACCATGAAAACTGCAATGAATTTTATTGCATAATTGTTTATAAAGTACATTTATTTTCTCATTTCGTATCATTAATAAACGTTCTTTGATGAACGTCAATATAAACGTCAAACTTCCACGATTAGAATTTACACGTCCAAGTAATGACAATACAGGCCCCGCCCATTCAGTCAGCAATTGTTTCCTTAGAATACGAACTTGTCAAAATTAACGATATTTAATTACAAATTTTGATTAAACGAACACATAATTTATGATGAAAATAGGCCTATGTAACCCTTTGGTCCTTAGATTAGATGTTTTAATAGTTTTCCAGATTATCCTATCTTCGGACGAGATGGATCTGAAAATTATGACTTTTAACCAACAACGCGTTACTTCCCGTTTTCATTTGCTAATATCTTTTAAACCGCTTAATAAATCGTAATGAAATTTTGCAAAACCTTACTTCGTTTTAATCTTAATCGATATCGTTTATGGCATTTCGCGCGTCTTTTGCAGTTTTTCGACAATCTGTTATCGAAAAGTGCAATTTTTGATGCTTTTTTTCATGGCTAACTGAGTGGGGCTCAAACAAACATCCGGACACTAGAACATTATTATATATGATGATGGTGATGATGATAAATTAAACCTCTACATTTCTAATGAGAGAACTGTTTTCAAAAATCATAATTACTTGTTACAAAATCAATAAAGCTCAGGAGGTAAAACGATGTGTATACTGTTATTTCTAATCAGTTAAATTAGGTTTTCGTCTAACATTAACACATGTGGTTCCAATTGTTTGAGGAGTGTGTAGAGAGTGGTCTCATGAACAACACCTTATAAAGTCTTAACGATTTCAGGTGCCGCAGGGGGTTGTAGATTACTTTTCTATATCGAAAACGGTACACCGCATAGAAAATTTTATAGGTTCCTAAATTAAAGTGTATTTATTAAATTCTGTTTCGACTCATATGCCCATGTCGGTATAAAATATAAGTTCTACCATTTTTAAGATATAAGCCGTTGGAGAAGAGGATTTGTTTAAAAAAGTGGTGCCAGTTCAGATATCTTCTCAAGTTCTTTCCCATTTGATTTCACAAAAAAGTTGTAAGAACGTGAATAATTATAGAGCAAAATGTTTGATCATGGGATGTATACAGTTAGGTTCTTTATCCTCCTGAATAGTTATAGCGATTTGAAGTTTGGAGGTATGTTCGGTTTAATATTTTGTTGTAAAACAGTCCAAAGATATTGTTTTCATTCTACCGCATATCCTTAACGATTTAGTTAAATGATGTGTATATGTTGTGTACCATTTCCGAAATCGGAACGAAAGCTAAATGTTACCCAAAATGCTTTGTGGTGGTTATGGTTATTTCGGTTAATAAGTCCTTCTGATCATGTACAATGACTTTTAGAAATACAAAATTTACTTCAAACGAAATGTGATAAGTTTATGACTTAGACTCAGGCAAAGTTTCGCTTACTGTAAATCATCACATGGACGATACCATCTTTCATTCTTTGAAACAAATCATGTTTTTCGTCTCTGCGAATGACACCAGAACTTATCAGCGCTTTCATTCCTTTATCACTCACTTTAGTTGCACCTTATTTAACCTAACCTTTAATTTGAGACATCGACCACTTTTTTAACTTGCATACGTAAAGAGTAACTTATAAAATAAATTTCAAGCAAAATTGCGTACGGTTAAAGACTACCGATGCGGACCCTTAAGCAACCTTCGTGGCTCATGCTTTCAGCAAGACAGAGCTCATGGTAGAACAATCATTTTTTCACGAAATTTGTTTAAAACGTATGGACTTGTCAGGTGGCTTGCAATATTACTTGACTGAACTCTTAGAATTTTATTTCTGGGATTTTGAAGTTATAATATGATGCCAAAAGTCTGTTGATGCAAATAATAGACATTTCGAGTAATTATAGTTAGGCTACCCTTTTTTCTTTTTATATGCCAAATTATATTAGCATTGTCATGGTTTAAGTAATAGATATTGTAAAAAACAGAATTTGTGACTATCACAGTCATGGCTAGTGACTAGTGAACATGTAAAAATATCATTTCCTTTAGAAGGAACGAAAACAAAATAGGGTTGTCATACATTACTAATCTCGGCAAAATCCAATATAAAATTAATGATCGGAAAGTAGACTATCCAAATAAATTGTTAAAGCGAAATCTTTTATTTCGAATTTTTCGTGTTATTATTTACTTTTCATTAGTCGTTCTTCAAATGAGATACAAATAATAAAATAATACACAAAAATACAAGTTATAAATTTTTTTTTGAAATATTAAAATATACCAAAAAATAAATTCTCCTATCATAGTTATAAAAAATGGGTCCTTATCGTAGCTCATTATGGCAGATTACGTGCAACTGAATCTTCTTATATCGATGTACGAAACGACAATGATGGTCAAATTACACTAACGTTATAATATAACAAATTAATAAAAGTTGAATTGTAAATAAAACAAGTCAATAACACGTTCAGTCATATTTATTACTGAGTGCCTCTATGTGTGTAAACATATGTATTTAAAAATTGGAGACCTGCGCGTTAGAATTAAGGAGTTACAGTTAAAGATTTAGCGTCGGAGTTACTTTATGGGAGTTCCTTGTTGCTGTAAAAAAACACTGTACGTCAGATAAAATAGACAGTGGCTCAAAAGTAGGATTTCACCTTGACAATTTAATTATATTGATGGTATCAGCGGTAGGATATTTGTAAAACATGTTGAATAATTAAGAAAAAACACAAGGTAGTTTTACACTTTATTTAGAAACTTCTAACAATATTGTTTCAATCTTTCGGTTATCTTCAGAGAATAATTTTACAGAAACTAACTTAAAGATAAAGTAATACTTCCATTTATATCTACGTGCAAATGTTGGACACACCCCTTATGTTGTTAGACACATCACTTATTACTTTAAATATAGGACTGTTATGTCCTTCTGTGTGCTCATTGGTCAAATTTAATTTGTTAAAGATCGCTTTTTGGATTTCAAGTTTTTCTAAAAAGTTAAGCTTTAAAACCTTTCTTTTCTAAATGGACAATTGAAATACTTTCATTGTTAATTGAATAGTTGTATGTAACACAACGTTTTTTATCCTTAATAGATTTTATGTGCTCTTTTAGCCTGATCTCAAAATTGCGTCCCGTTTGTCCTATGTATATCGTCTCACAATTGTTGCATTTTATTTTATAGATACCGGATTTTTTGCTGTTCTCTATTTTATCAAGTTTATTATTGACTAGTGTGGTTTTTAAATTGTTTTTATTACTACTTATTGTATTTATCTGTAGTTTTCTTAGCCTGGAGCAAATATTTGGACTAATGTTTTTGTAGAAATTAATTGGATACCATTTTTCGGCTTTTGCGATTTTTGTAAGAAAAAGTGATTAAGTATTTGTTTTTTGAGTTTCTTATTTATATCTTTTCTATTAATGTTGGATTGTATCAGCTGTTTTGTGCTATTGTTTTAATGAAGTTTAATTCTTTGTCAAAATTATGTTGGTTTAGCGGAAAATTTATGAGTTTATGCAATAAACTATGGAAGGTTAATAACTTTATATTAAAATCTTGGTTTGAATTAAAGGGAATAATGGCATCCGAGAAAGTAACTTTTCTAAAGATTTAAGTTAGTTTCTGTAAAATTATTCTCTGAAGATAACCGAAAGATTGAAACAATATTTTTAGAAGTGTCTAAATAAAGTGTAAAACTACAAGGTCCGTTACTGTAACGTGAGCTCTGAAAATTTTACAATCGACGTAGAAGAAAGAAGGAGAACGCATTCGGAGGAATAAAAATGCAGCCTACGCTCGAAGACTGCGACAAATAAATATAAAATTTTCTAAACGGGGGTACCTGATGTCTACGGTCTGGTACTTGTCAGTTTAATTTGTACCTCAATTTCTCGGTACTGGTTTGTGACTCAAAACCAGATATAAATTTCTATTAATTAAACTTATAAAGTCTAAATTTTGTTCAATATAGGCAGTCTCCATTATTTAATAATATGCAGGTATTTATTCATATGTATAAAGGATTTCTTTAATAAATAATATCAACATTGTAACAAGAAATACTAACATAGATAAGTGATCCCAAATTAAAATTCACGTTAACAGGTAATGAAAAGGAGGAGAAACTTGTTATTATTGTTAGATATTTTAAATTGTCGTAAACATACAAATACAATTAGAAAATAAAGAAGTAATAAATAAAAAAATTTAACATTTAACAGTCTGACTCGTTTTCACTTTCATTACTACTACTATTAGTTTCACCACCCGAGTCACTGTCGTTCAAATTAATGATAAGTTCATCCATAATCAAGTCAAGAGCTGGTTCGTTGTTAACAAAATATTGTTCAGCTCTGATAGCGTTCGCACACCGTTTTTTCCATTGCTCATCCGAAAAAGAGTTAAAAAATTCGTCGCACAAATTTTCTACATTTTTAAAATTAAAGTCAACATTTCTGTCACCAACAAATTGTTTTAATGATGCCCATACTAACTCAATCGGGTTTAACTCTGGGTGATATGGCGGAAGCCTTAATGCAGTATGCCCATGCTCTGACAGTATTCGGTCTATTTCGTACTGTACATATCGTGGTTTATGAATTTTAATTAAACAATAAAGTTCCGACTTCGCTGTTGTAACCATTCCTTCATTTCTTCTTTCCTCGTTGACATACTTGGACTTTTGTGAAGCTGCACATTATGGTATGGAGCATTGTCAATTACGACTACACTTTTTTGTGGCAAATTTGGAATAAGCTTTTCACAAAGCCACTTTTTATAGTTTGAGTGATTCATTTCACTATGATAGTCACTGCTTTTTGTTTTTGAATTGAATTTTAGACAAGCGCCTTTTATAAACCCATTCTCACCACCTGTATGAACTATAACAAGTCTCTGACCTTTCGAAATAGGTTTTCTGAAACCTTCATTAGTATCATCGTTTCAACTTTTGTTATGGGTATGCGACAAGTGGATGTAAGTCTCATCCATATAAATAATTGGACGGTTTTCTAATCTGTTTTGTTTAATGGACCGTAAAAATTGTAGCCTCTTCTGCTGGATGTCTGGTTTTTCCATCAGGAATCTCTTTTTAGTTTCAGTTTTCCTCCACCTAAATCCCATTTTCCTTAGCACCTTCCTTAAGCTACTATAACAACCTTCGTAATTATTTTCCTCGACGAATTTTGCGTGAATTCTTCGCAATGTTAAAATTACAAAACCAAATGGCAATAAATAAGAACAAAACAATATCAAAGATAACAAGAATTAAAAATACTGAAAAGTTTAGAAACAATTGAAAAAGAATTAGAAACTAGAATAAATTTAATAACGGAGAATGATTTAAATCAAGTTGGTCATTTAATAATGTATTGTTGTTTTTTAGTCTATTTATCTCTAATGTTTCCAATAGATTTAACTTCCTTCCTTTATTTGATGTATGTAATAATTCGAAATTTTCGTCAAATTTATGTTTTTCGCTATTTAATGTATGGCATAGTTAGATTTATTATTTTCTTTAGCAAAACTAACCTTATCTTCTTTTATACGTTTCTCAAAAGCTCTACCAGCCTGGCCTATATAAACCTTACTGCAGGAACCGCAATTAAGTTTATATACACCAAATTTTTTACCTTTATCTGTTTTACCTTTATTGTTTTTAATATATGTACCTAAGCTATTGTTAGATCTAAATGCTATACTAATATTTGAGTCGCTCAGTTTTTTACTTATTTTTCGTGTTTGTTCGCCAATGTATGTAAGTGGATAATATTGGTAATTAGTTTTGTTGTTTGTAGATAAAAGGTAGACCTTATTAATCGCTTGTTTTTTACGTTTTTCTTTAGTAATTGATCTATCAGCAAAGGATTATAACCATTATTAGTAGCTAGTTGTTTAATGAAATTTAATTATAATTTAAAGTTTTCTTCTGATAAAAGAATATACGTTAATCTATGGATATGACTATGAAAAACTGAAAGTTTATGCGAAAACGGATGTGATGAAGAATTATGTATTACTATATCTGCATGAGACGGTTTGTGGTAAATACTGAAGTGTAGATTGTTGTTGATTTTCTTAATTTTTAGGTCTAAAAATACAATCGAACAATTTTCTTCAGTTTCTAGAGTAAAGCTAATATTTTTGTGTAGATTGTTGATATAATTCAAAAATAAATGTAATTGTCTTATAGTACCGTTAAAACAAGCCAAAATATCATCAACGTATCTTTACCAAAAGGTAAATAATTTATTAAATTCTGGGTAATTTGAGATTGTATTCTCTAACTCATCCATGAAAAATTGTTACAACAAGGGGCTAAGGGATTACCCATAATTAAGCCTTCTTTCGATAAGTATATATTGTTATTGAATTCGAAATAGTTCTGTTGTAAGCAGATTTCTAAGGAACTAATAACTTCGTTTATGATAAGGGGTTGGTTTTTCTTTTTAATTTATTTCTGAAGAAGGTAATATACTACCGAAACAGCTGTTATGTTTTAATAAACAATATAAATAGAAATCTAAAAAACCAATTGTGTTTTTATTTCCTACGTAAAATTATTGCACTTTTAATGATGTTCTACCGTCGCTCGGACTTCTTATGGATTCGTCGGTTTAGGCGAAGGTATATATGACTTCTTTTGAAGACAAATAATTTAGTTTAAAAACCCTCCAATAAAATGGGTTCACATCTGGATAATATCTACAGACATAGTAACTCTATAAAATTCTTTACACTCAAAACAAACTAAATTCGCCGTATTTCACTGCTTCTTACAGAATAATTAACGTAGCGTTATCCACCTCAGATTTTGATAATGAACTACTAACAAATTTAAAGCAATTGCAACTACAAATGGTTGTCCCTTATATTAGTTACCAGTTGCTAAATTTAAAGTTAAAAAAACAAATTTCATCTATACTGGTGGTATATCTGATCACTGCATTTAACTTTTCATTTAATTTCTTAAATTTAAATAATCTTAAGATTTGACATTGTAAAATCCTTATATGCAGGAAACTATACTTACTAGAGAATTTAGTAATAAAAAAAGCTTTATCTAACAATGTTAACCTAGTAAATAGCCAAACAGAGCTAACCCATCCTTCTTTTTAATTTATAAAATAACGGCGAATCTTTAGTACCATATTTGTCTGATTTTAGTTTTAACTTTGTTTGTGAAACTAGTCATTATATACCTACTACAATTCCTCCACCTCATTTTTTTACAGAATAATTTGAATCTGCTAAAAATACTCCCGAGCTAAGAGCAAAACGGATCAGCTCTTGACCGGAATAAAACGAAGTTCCGTTGGTCCGTTTCGCTCAAGCTTTTAAAAGTTTTATGATAATACTGACACAAAGGAAATAGTTTGTACTTTCACGGGTAAAGAATAACACATGTTTGAAATTTTCACTTTTTTATTAACACTTAACATGTTTCGCTACGACTGTAGCTTCATCAGAAATAGGTACAATACTTAATCTAACATTGAAATTTTACTAATATATACTGTTTAAGGTCAAACTATACTAGGGAGGGGGAACAAATTTAAAAGTGGCGAATTGTTGAAATCAAGTTGATCATTTAGCAATAAATCTGTTTTTTTAAATTTATTAATTTCATTAGTTTCTAGTAGGGATAATTTTCTAATATTTGTTTCTGTATGAACTGGTGATTCTAGATTTAAGTGTTTTGAATAATTAGAATCTAATTTTTTATATTTGAAAGATCTAAAATGTTCTTCGATTCTTTTTTTAAAATATCTTTTTGTTTTGCCAATATATATTTTATTACATGTCCCGCAATTCAGTTTGTAAATTCCTGATTGAAAATCTTTATCAGTTTTGTCTTTATTATTTTTTAATAATTTGGAAATTGAATTATTTGTTTTGAATGCTACATTAATACCATTTTTATTTAGGATTTTTTTAGTAATTTCTGAAGGATAACCTATATATTGTTATGTTATTAGATGTGGGGGGCTTATTAAAATATGTTATGATCTGATGATAACAAAACAATTTTTTAAATAAAATTTTAATTTAATTTAGTGAATTCAAGAACATGAATAACCCTTAACTCGGAGTAAGTTCCAAAATATAAAAATTACAAATACCTTTATAAACGAAATTAAATTCAAATACTACTATATAACTAAAACTAATTAATAACTATAAACATTTATTAAAAATGAAAATTTTAAATTAACGAAGTCAAAAGTTTTTCTATTATATTATGGAAACATATTATTGACTCACTGTCACAATGTCAATCGAAAATCAGCTTTTATCAAAACAATTCCACATCCACGTTAACTTTTCTATTTTTTCTTTTTAATTCACTTCATCTTAATCTTCTACTTATTCTTCTTCTTGTATGATCATGATTACATATAAGCTGCTTTTCTTAAAATTTCTGTCTTGCAATAAACCTTGATTTTCTTCATATTAACACATGTAATACTTCAGTCATTTCAAATATCTTCAATTTAAATTAATAATGTACTTTTGGTTTAATTTTTTTTTTTTTTAAATTTCTAAATTTCTGTTCTCTATAATCATTTTAAGTCTCAACCCTTAGTAACAATAACAAATTCTCTAGTGTCTTGATCTTTCAAATAAAATTTAATTTTGAAATGCATCAGTCAATTCAAAACATTTTAAAATTAAATTTTCTTTGTTACAATTTTAAACTATAAATAAACAATTATAATACATTTTTTTTTTAAATATTTTGGAACTTTTGTTTCAATTTCTAAATTTGTTAACATTTTTAAAATTGTATTGTGACCATCCCTATATCATGACATAATCCCCCCAAAATTTTAAAATTTTAGGCAAATTTTGAATAAAATTTTTAAATTTTCTTTCATTTGTATTGTAAATAAATAACCTATATAATATCTGTATATAAAAAATTTCTCTAACTTCCTATACATTTCCTAAATCTTGTATTTTTCTTATTAAAAATTTCTGTGACTTTAGCATTGAAATTAAAATTATAATATTTTCTGCTGTCTTCCTCTATTAATTTACATACTATTTCATTATATTTCAGGTCAGAATCTACTATTAAACTGACTTCGTGTACATTTTCTTTATTAACTCCATTTTTAACATAATCTTGCCATTTTATTATTTTACTCATTATATAATCATTGTAAAGATTATTTTCTTCTATATCTTCACCTATTTTCATCATCTCTGCATTATTAATATTATTATTCTTTTTAATATCTTCATCTTTCATCACTATATTTTCATTATTAATATTTTCTTTTATTTCTTCATTTATCATAATGATATTTCCATTATAAATATTAAACCTTCTTTCCTTTAAACCAGAATTATCTTCTTGAAGATTTTCTTTAATTATTTCGCTTATATTTTCCATCCTATTTGCTATCTTTTCAATCTTTTCACTAAATACCAGCATATTTTCTTCTATTCTTCGAAAACTTCCATTTATTTTTTCATTTAAAATCCTATTATCTTCTTTAAGTTCTAGACTTAATTTCTTATTGTCTTCTTTAAGTTCACCAAGTTCCTCTTTCAATTCCTGTTTAAGATTTTTGTTGTCTTCTTTTAATTCTTTATTATTGTTTTCCATTCTTTCATTCAAGTCTTGACTTAATTTCTTATTGTCTTCTTTTAATCCTTTATTCGTTTCTTCTAACTTTTGTAATAACAAAGTCATAGCATCATTATTTCCGGAATCCATTTTTATAACTTTTCCAGAACTCAAGTACATAAATCTAATAAACTTCTACCCTTTTGAACTATTGAATTCAACTAATCTTTATCAGAGTCTAATTTTTATCTAGCAAAACCTTTAAGAGCCTCTAATTTTTTATGAGCGTCTAATTTTTAAAGAGCCTAATTTTTTAAGAGCCTCTAATTTTTAAAAGAGCCTAATTTTTTTAAGAGCGTGTAATTTTTTAAGAGCCCCACGTTGGGCGCCAAAATGTTATGTTATTAGATGTAGGGGCTTATTAAAAATGTTATGATCTGATGATAAAAAAACATTTTTTTAAATAAAATTTTAATTTAATTTAGTGAATTCAAGAACATGAATAACCCTTAACTCGGAGTAAGTTCCAAAATATAAAAATTACAAATACCTTTATAAACGAAATTAAATTCAAATACTACTATATAACTAAAACTAATTAGAACTATAAACAATTTTTTTAAAATATGAAAATTTTAAATTAACGAAGTCAAAAGTTTTTCTATTATATTATGGAAACATATTATTGACTCACTGTCACAATGTCAATTGAAAAACATCTTTCACCAAAACTCCAACTCCACATCCACATTAGTTTTTCTATTTTTTTCTTTTGTAGTGGCTCTACATCTTTATTTTCTTCTTGTACTTATTCTTCTTCTGGTATGGTTCTATCAATGCTGCCTTTTAAATAATCTCGAACTTTCTATAAACTGTGGTTGTCTTCATAATATTTCTTATCACTTCATCACTTTAAACATTTTCAATTGAAATTAATGTACTTTTGGTTTAATTTTTTTTTTTTTAAATTTCTAAATTTCTGTTCTCTATAATCATTTTAAGTCTTAACCCTTAGTAACAATAACAAATTCTCTAGTGTCTTGATCTTTCAACTAAAATTTAATTTTCTTTTTTAAACAATCAAGAATGATATAATAATTTTGAAATGCATCAGTCAATTCAAAACATTTTAAAATTAAATTTTCTTTGTTACAATTTTAAACTATAAATAAACAATTATAATACATTTATAATACAACTTTTGTTTCAATTTCTAAATTTGTTAACATTTTTAAAATTGTATTGTGACCATCCCTATATCATGACAATATGTTATTGAGAAATATTTTTTATTTTCATTATTAGGATTTGGAAAAACTGATTGTATTGCTAATTTAAATTTAATTTTTTCTAAAATCTTGTCTACAAAATTAATATTATAATTGTTGTTATATGCTATTTGTTTTATAATGTTAAGTTCTTTTTTATAAATATCTGTAGTCATAGTTACTTTTATTAATCTATATATCATGCTATGAAATGCTGCATGTTTGTGTTGGTATGGGTGTGTTCAAAATTATTAACTGTATCCGTATGTGTTGGTTTGTGGTATATTGCAAAATCATATTTATTATTTAAGTATTTTTGAAATAGATAGGTCTAAGAAATTTAAAATATTATTCTCTTTTGTTTCTGCGGTAAATGTTATATTTGAATGTAAATTATTTAATTGGTCTAAGGAAATATTTAATTATATGATATAGGATATGGCTTATGGTTCGTTGTGCCTATTGTATAGGACGCGTTCCAAATGTGGGATATATAATCCTTAATTGTTTAGACGTTACAGGAATTTTACCTGTCTTTTTAGATTGTTAAATATTTAATTGCCTTTGTGATCCTTTAAAACAAACAATCACGTCGTCAACATATCTATACCAATACAAACTGGTTTTAAATAGTGGTAGCTTCTGAATTTGCATTTCTAGGTTGTACATAAACAAATCAGCAAACAAAGGGCTTAAAGGATTTCCTATCGTTAACCCTTCATTACAACTATAAATTTCGGAATTAAATTAAAAATAATTTTGTGTTATACATAGGTCAACTAAACTGATAATTTCGTCTACAATTATGTTATCTATTTTATTTTCATTTAACATATTATTTATAATCTTTTGTACTTGTAATGGCACAGATGGAAATAAATTTTTTACGTTGAGTGATATTAATTTACAATTATTCGGTAAATGTATATTTTTAATCTTATTTATCAAGTTCACAGAATGTTTTATGTTAAATTTAATTTCAAAATAACAATATTTGTTTAAGATAGAGATTAATTGTTTAGAAATTTTATATGTAGGTGCTGAATTAAATGAAAGTACTGGTCATATTGGCATATCTTGTTCATAAATTTTTATAATTGAATATAGTTCTGGTGCTTGAGGGTTTGGATTGATCAACTTGAAGTGGTCTTTTTTATCGATAATATTATGCAATTTTTTAAAAATTTTTTTGCAAGCTACTTGATACTTTTCTGTATGATCTTTAATTTTAAAGTATTTATCTGAAGTTAGAAATTCCATAGTTTTTCTTATATATATTTCTCTGTTAATTGCTATAATTGACTTTCCTTTATCTGCTCTAGTTATGATGATATCATTTTCTTTAATTATTGATCTTAACGATTTGATAGTATTATTATTATCGCTGTAAGTTTTAAAATTTAATTTCGTAATAGTATATGCATTAAGGTTTTTTAAATAGTAATCTTGATCTTTTAGGGCTAAATTAGTTTCTACACCTAATACTTCTAAACTACTCTTATTAATGTCCGATTTTATATTGAAATTAAGACCTTTTTCTAAAAATTCTACTTGTTTATCACTAAAAGTTGACTTAGTTAAATTTATAAATCTACTATGAAACTTGTGATCTGAAAACAAACTAGTTTTTGAAATAATCTTTACATTTTTTGATTGTTTGAGTTTATTTAGTTTTTTAAATTGGGTTTTACATTTATTATGTATTAACAAGGAAATCTTGTCTCTCGTTGTTTGGTCTAATATATCAAATTCAATATGGTGTAGTCGTCTTGTAATTTCGGAGTTGACTACCTTTAGATAAACGTTGTAGATGTCCCTTTGGTTGTACTGACTTTTTCTTTATTCTATCAGCCACTTTTTTATTCCTTGTTCTCTTCCTAGTTTAGCTGGATATCCTATATTGTTCGTTTTATAGTTCATATACTTTGGATACACGTTGAATTTTGAACACTGGTTAAAGAACCAAATGCTTTGGGTATTTGTTTTTGTTCGTAGAATAAGTTTGAAATACCAAGTGCTTAGGAAACTCGTTGGAGCTTCTTTAATAGAATTAATGGAATCTTGGTTTACTTGAAAATTGAATGTCACCGGTAAAGAATAACACAAGTTTGAAAATTTCACTTTTTTATTTAATTAGATTCTAATTATTCAAAACACTTAAATCTAGAAAATCACCAGTTCAATAAAGAATATGACATATTACATACAGAAACAAATATTGGAAAATAATCACTACTGGAAATTAATAAATTTAAAAAAACAGATTTATTGCTAAATGATCAACTTGATTTAAACAATTCGCCACTTAACTTAAATTTCTTCCCCCTCTCTAGTATAGTTCGACCTTAAACAGTACATATTAGTAAAATTTCAATGTTAGATTAAGTATTGTACCTACTTCTGATGAAGCTACAGTCGTAGCGAAAGATGTTAAGTGTTAATAAAAAAGTGAAAATTTCAAACATGTGTTATTCTTTACCGGTGACATTCAATTTTCATCAAGTAAACCAAGATTCCATTAATTATAGTTTGTACTTTCGTTTTGTTTACAAAACAGATATTGCATTATCGCAATGATATAAACAAGATGATTTCTGATATTCCTCATATTATAATATACTTAGAAAAAAACTACTAACGGTAAGTTTATTTCGGAGCTCGTTTGAGAGAGGACATCAAAATCATCGTCTAATTTAACTTCAGGAAAAAACGTCTTTTAGGTTTTTAAAGTCTCTGTTACTACTTACTAGTGTTACATTTTAAAACATGATATTGTACATTATTTCTCTGCTGCCCTAACCTACAATTCGTTCCAGTAAGTTACAAATTCTTATATCTCAACAATGCGTAAAATTTAAGAATCAAAAAAAAATTCATCAGCTCCCATCAGAGCATCGCCGTCGTAGACGATTTCAACACTAACAGTAACATTTAAGCATGGTTAAACGTTATTTATAGAACAGTGGGTGTTTTTGATTTAAGTTGAGGTTAATTTGGTAAATCAACAACAAAGATCACCACGTATAACTTTAGTTGATACAAATAGTGGAATTCGATTTTAATGTTTGAATATTGAAGGCCATAAATCTACGAAGCGGAAGCATTTTTCAACGTTTAGCGACGGGATTATTAGACAGGAGCGGTTTTATTAAACATAGATACTATTTTCGCTTGATGGCATCCAATGTCTATGTAGCTACCGGCATTAAAGTATTGTTTAGATCTTCCGCAGCCTCTCGCAAACGACTTCTATTGACGATTCATTTTGTAATTCAAATACTCCTAATTCTAAAAGTTTAATTAGTTGATCTTTAATATCCAGCACTTTGTCGATTATCTATGTGCCTCTGAGAAGGTCGTCAACAAAAATAACGTCTTCCGCAACGGACTCCGCAAATGAGAATTTGGCCCCATCATCTTTGGCTAATCTTTATAATGCTTTGACTTCTGAATATTGTACCAGCGTTGTTACTGAGCTCGCGCTGCTTGAAGATTATATTCTTTTGATAACCTTTTTGTCATATTTGCTTCCCTAAATATAACAATAAACTGCAAAATATAGCAAATCTAACTAACAATCATCATCCGTAAAACAAATTTAATTTTCTTAATTTTACTAAAATATTTTTTTAACAAAGTAACATGGGAAGAATGTATGAACATTAGCAGTGTAGATATTATTTTTGGTATTACTCTGAGAAATCTGTTCCTAAGTCTGTATTTTTCACCTCCTATTTCCATCATTAGAGATGTGACTTTGATTTGCAGCTAATTGCGTAACAAACACAAAAAAGTTGCTTTACACACACTAACAACGTGAATCGTCCTAATTGCATTACTTAAACCTAGTACGTAAGATCAAAGGTGTCGGATAACGGCATCCCACACAAGTCTCGTTAGAGATCGTACTTTTCGAAAGAGAAAGTGATTATTAAAATGTTGTTTAGGAAACTATCTATAAACAAATCACGTCTTTTTTTTTCCTAAGAATTTACTCGTAACAGAGTAGATTCTTTTAGCCTATCTCCTAAATAGAGAATTTGATGTTTAATATCTAATTCTCTTCCGCGAACCTCTGGATAGAGAGACAAAGGAGATAAAGAAGATAAGAATGCTGAAGTAGCCAATCAGAATTTACAGGTATATATACAAATAATATTTACATGTGTCTTATGGTAGAATGCGCCGTCAGCCATTTACGCTAGTGTGCGGCCAGAACTGTTACAATTCTCTGTCAGCAGAATTTATATTCTGCTGTACAGAGTGTGCTACTTCTGTTGAAAAGTTGTTTTGGTAACAATGGCAAATCCAGTTTTTTTTTTTGTAAGTTAGTTGGTAATACTTTTGACAGAATATATACAAGTTAAGTTAGTTTGTCGTTCATGTACGGTTAGTGGGTAGTGAAGTTCTTTTTTGTGTGTTCGTTATGAAAATAAATTAAAAGAAAGTACGTAAAAGAGTTTATGTCCATTGTGCTTTAAAATTTACAACAGGTTATGGGCCCAGAGCACTGTTGTTAAGAAAAAGAACCTTTTACGGAATATAGCTGTGTATAGGTTAGGACGAAATTCGTTCTGAAGTAAAACGTTTTTTTTTTTTGCGGTACTGACAAGTAAAAATGGATGCACAAATGACACAAATACCTGTCCTGAAATTGAACGGGGAGAATTGGGTCGTATGGAAGTTTCAAACAACGGTAGTATTGAAAAGTAAAGGTCTATATGATCTAGTAATCGGCACGAGAGTAAAACCTGAGGACGCAGCTGCCTTAAATGTGTGGGAAAAGGATGACGCAAAAGCCCAAGGAATTATGGTAACCAGAATGGATCAAGGGCCATTAACCCATTTATTATCATGTGAAACTTCAAAGGATATGTGGGCAAAATTAAAGTCTGCTTACGACAAAGAATCAGTTGTAAGTGTGCATTTATTACAACAAAAAATTTTCTCAATGGAGTTTGGGAATGATGCTGTATCAACGTATATTTCCCACTTGGAAGAAATTAGAAATAAGTTGAAACAAGCGGGTGAAGAATTATCCGACAAAATGGTTATTACCAAGGTTTTAATGACGTTACCAGAGCATTACAAACATTTTAGGTCTGCTTGGGAGTCGGTTTCAATTGAAAATCAAACTCTTGAAGAACTCACATCACGTCTGCTAATTGAAGAAGAAAGGCTGAAGTCAATGGAACACAGTACAGCATTGGCTGCTAAAGAAAATAGTTTTGAAAAAGGAAATGGAAAGAATAGCAGGTTGAAATGTCATTACTGTCAGAAACCAGGGCATTTTGCCAGAAATTGTTACAAAAAGAAGGAAAATGTAAGAAAATGCTCCTATTGCAAAAAATTAGGGCATGATGTGGAAAAATGTTGGTTCAAGAAAAATAAAGAAGAAAGACACAGTCAGAAAAGTAGAAATAAGAAAGGAAATGATTTAGAGGATACAAATGCTTTCATAGGGTCATTAGAAAAACAGAGGGTGGACGACTGGTGCATGGATACAGGAGCGACTGAGCACATGTGCTGGGATAAAGAAATTTTTGAGAACATTAATGAAATGAAAATAGAAAGAAAAGTAAGAATTGGAAACGGTGAGAAACTGGAAGTAAAAGGAATAGGAAAAATCACATTATGGGCATTCAATGGTGAAAAACTAATAAAAACCAAGTTATCCAATGTCTTGTATGTACCTGACTTGAAATTTAATTTGTTTTCAGCTGGATGTGCACTAGACAAAGGTTATCAATTGATCTCAGACAGTAAGAGATGCGAATTCGTAAATAAAAATAGCCAAGTACGAGCATTAGCTACACGGGAAAACAAATTATACAAAATGGAATTTGTGTTTGTAAATAATGGAACATATTTCCCTAGAACGTGTGTTGCAGAAGGTAGCTCAGTGTCAGAAGAAAGAGATGTCTTCTATAGCACGAATGAATATCTATCTGAATGCAGAGCAGTAAAAACAATAGAATATTTAAGTGAGTGGCACTGCCGCCTGGCTCATCAAAATTTCAAACATGTGAAAGATTTTTTAAGGAGAAACCAGATTGATTTTATTGATGATCAGAGTGGCTATGTTTGTGAGAAGTGTTTGGCCGGAAAACAACACCGGATACCTTTTCAAGGCAGTGATTCGAGAGCAGGCAAGCCTTTAGAATTGGTCCATGCCGACGTATGCGGGCCAATGGAGTCTGCGTCTCTAGGAGGTGCACGCTACTTTCTGTTACTTAAAGACGATTACTCATCTTACCGATACATATATTTTATGAAGCATAAATCCGAAGCTAAACGAAATATTGGAAGATTAATTTCCCTAGCTGAAAGAGAAACTGGATGTAAAATGAAAATATTGAGAACCAATAACGGTTTAGAATTTATAAATCAAGAAGTGAAAGAAATGATAGAAACTCGTGGCATTCGTCATCAACGCTCAGTGGTGTATACGCCAGAACAAAACGGGCGAGCTGAACGAGAAAATAGGACGTTAGTGGAAGCTGGTCGTTCAATGATTCAAGGTATGAGTAAAATATTTTGGGCAGAAGCATTAAATACTGCTAGTTACATATTAAATAGAACAGGTACAAGTTCGGTGAAGGGTAAAACACCTTTTGAACTTTGGCATCAGAGGAGTCTAGAATCATATGACTTCAAAAATTTTGGATGCAAAGTTTCGGCCCATGTGCCCAAAGAAACCAGATTGAAATGGGACCCTAAAAATAAAACTGGAATTTTCCTAGGTTATAGTGAGGAGGTTAAAGGCTTCAGAATTTTCATACCGGAAAAAAGAAAGGTTGAAATTTTAAGAGACATTATATTTCTGCCAGAGCACGACATGGAAAGCAAAGAAAAGGCTATGGAAAATGCTAGAAAAGAATCTTTTATTGAAAGTTTACCACTGACTGATACAGAAGTTTCAAGTTCAGAAGAGATAATAGACGATGAAGATTCAAATGCTGAAAGTCATGATGGTTCACATGAAGGCGAAGAAAACAACGAACCAAAGTACAATTTAAGGAAAAACATAAATAGACCTATAAGGTATAATGATTACGAAGTCGATTTTAAAACAAGTTTGATGACTGTTGGTGAAGAGAGTGATCCAAAAACCTACGACGAAGCGATGAATAGTGATGAGGCAACAAAATGGAGAGAAGCTGTTGAAGCAGAGATAAGGGCATTAGAAGAGAACGAAACGTGGGTGAGTGTTCAAAATGCAAATGAACATAAAGTTATTGAGTGTAAGTGGGTGTTTAAAAGAAAGAAAGTCGAAAGTGCAGTGCAGTACAAAGCGCGTTTAGTTGCAAGAGGATTCCAACAGACAAATGTTTTCTTTACAGACATTTACAGTCCAGTGGCAAAACTGCCTTCTATAAGGGTATTCTTAGCCGTTTGTAATAATTTAGGAATAACAATATACCAGATGGATGTCTGTAGCGCATTCTTTTAAATGGAGAAATTAAAAATGATGTGTATGTTTGCCTTCCAAAAGGTTTTAAAGATAAAGAAGGAAAAATAGTCAAGCTAAGAAAATCATTATATGGGCTGAAAGATTCTCCTAAAAATTGGAATCTTAGATTTCATAAGCTAATGGTATCTCTATCTTTTGTTCGTTCCGAATATGAATATTGTTTGTATGTTAAGATAACTGAAAGTTATAATGTTTATATTTTAATTTATGTTGACGATTTGTTAATAGCAGGGACTGATGAAAACGAGGTTTATAACATTAAGCGTATTATGAGTGAAACTTTTAAAATGAAAGATCTTGGACGAATAAAGCAGTTTTTGGGCATGATTATTTCTCAGGATGTTTTTGAAGGTAAAATAATAATAAATCAGACAAAATATTTACAAAATGTTTTAAAAAAATGTTACATGCAGGACTATAAGCCTTCCAAAACACCAATGGATGTAAATTTTAAACATGATAATTTGAAACGCGATCAGTCTGAAAATGATGATATTGAAAAGAGGTGTCGAGTGGTAATTGGCTCTCTTATGTACACCATGCTTTGTTCAAGACCTGATCTTTATATAAGTATCAGTATTTTAAGCAGATATCAGTCTTGTGCAAGTCAAGAGTTATGGAATTCAATTAATAGAATTTTGAGATATATACAAGGAACTTTGAAGTTAGGACTTGTTTTTAATAAAAATAAAACTCAAAATTTAGTTGAGGGTTACGTAGATTCAGACTGGGCGGGAGACAGTGTAGACAGGAAGTCTACTTCAGGGTATGTTTTCAGGGTGTATGGGTGCACTGTTTCATGGGCATCGCGTAAACAATCTACGGTAGCACTGTCTTCTACCGAGGCTGAGTATGTATCGCTAAGTGTAGCAGTGAGTGAAGCATGTTGGTTGAGGTATTTAATTCACGACTTAAGGATACGAAATACCTATGTGTGTGTAACTATTTTCGAAGACAATCAGTCGGCCATAAAAGTGTGCAAAAATCCGGAATTCCATAAACGACTCAAACATGTGGATATTAGATTTCATTTTGTAAGAGATAAGATCAAAGAAAATACTATTGAGGTAAAATATGTGTCTAGTATTAAGCAATTGGCTGACATGTTTACGAAGCCGCTTAGTTTAAGTTTATTTAGCAATTTTTGTACAAGTTTGGGTTTGAAATATGTTTAAAGATAATTGGGGATTTACCATTGAGGGGGAGTGTTGAAAAGTTGTTTTGGTAACAATGGCAAATCCAGTTTTTTTTTTTTGTAAGTTAGTTGGTAATACTTTTGACAGAATATATACAAGTTAAGTTAGTTTAAATACATTAAATTGAACTCAATTAAATAACCAACTACAAATTACCACAAATTAATGTGGAAAAAGGTATTGTTGTCATCATGTCAATTTAATGTATTTAAAATACGCCACTATTTAATATTTCATTGTTAATAGTTATTTAAGTTAGTTTGTCGTTCATGTACGGTTAGTGGGTAGTGATTTTTTTTTTTGTGTCTTCGTTATGAAAATAAATTAAAAGAAAGTACGTAAAAGAGTTTATGTCCATTGTGCTTTAAAATTTACAACAACTTCCCAACTTTTACGTGATACAGAGTGTTCCACACGACCCCCTTCCCATTCGTTGAAGAGTTGTGACTCGAATTGTCGACCTTGATCTGTCGTGATTCGTAGCGGTGTACCAAATCGACAAATCCAACCTTCATAGAAAGCTCGGGCTACTGTTCCAGCTTCCTGGTCTCTGAGGGGGTAAGCTTCCGGCTGGCGTGAGAATCGATCTATGCAGGTAAGACAGTATCGATAACCCTCTGAGTGTAGTAGGATGACGATATCGATTTGGACGTGATCGAATTTCTCCGCTGGTAGATCGAAGAAATAGTTACTACCGTGTAGTCATTTTGTTTGTTCAGTCAATATTACGATACGATTGCTCAGTTCATTCTCGTAAACGTAAACATAGAATTATAATTCATTTAATTTCATATACGCCACACTTGAAATATTGCTTTATAGTTCCTTATTTTTGATTAAAAAAAGACCTAAATTATTTCTTTGGTATGGAATGTTACGCATTTGAGCATTTGTAACCTTTGATGACTTTTAAGCTTACCTGGCCTAATAAAATAAAAAATTTACTGTCATTTTTTGTTGCTATTTAACGAAAGAATTTGTTGTAGTCGTTCAGAGAACTACTGTAAGTAGTAACCTGATTGAAATTCATAGCAAAGTATTAGTATGATTAATATAGAGCTACCTTTACTAGTTTTCACTGATAAACAATTTAAGATTTAACTTTTACCGATAATACTTCTACGAATATTGGTTTCCTAAATTTTTATAATTTATAAACGATTATGTTACTGATTTTGAATTAATAGTATTTTTCCCAGTCTTTATTTCATTACGTATTCCACCGGTATACATATACTCATTTAAGAAAAGTGCAGTGCATTGTTAAAATGGAGTGGATGCATTGTGGAATTAAGGTTTCCATTCCTATTGAATCAATCGGTCGTAGTTGCGATTTACTTGAACAAATAGAAGCGATTTCTTTTCTCCATCCAAGTCACATTTCAGTTATTTGACAAATTGCTGCGGAACGAATGCAAATCGATCGCAATTCTCCGTCGAACGCGCCGTAGAGTTCACAAAATAACGGGCATTATATTTGAAATGCTAAAAAGTTAAGGTATGCATAAAATGCAATGCTTTTAACCGGCACTAATTTGAATAATGTTTCACGTCGCACCTGACACGAATTATTAATAATGTCGTTTTGTCATCGTAATTTTATTGTTTAGATGTTTCAGTTTACATTTCAGTCACAATAGGCTAATAAAAAATTAAACTGTAATCAAGGAAATTTTAACCATATCTTTCCCACCTTTGACGACAATTATGATAAAAAGTCAAGCCAATAAAAAAATGAAAAAGGGTTTTACTTATTGAAAACCCAACAGCTACGTTGCAAATGTTGGTTGAAAATTATAGATTCTGCATTATTAGTATCGACTGTAAATTTAGGTTGAAAGAGATACATGATTATGTGGATAATTAATTAAATTAAAAATACTTACCGAAAACCCCCATGCTTCGCCTACGTCGGCTACAATTTTATGAAGGTCCATACGTGATAACCATATCCGCATATTCTATGTTGAAGTGTATTGCCACTAGGCAAGTATCCTTTAGATGAAGAATTATAAGGTCCCAACCTTTTTTGTCACATTTACAAATCACCAAATAATCGCAATAACACCGGAATCGAACCGATACTACCGTTACCATCGTGAGACAAGGCCTGCGCGCCGAAACGAACAGCTGATATAAGTAGGCCTATGTACGGAATCTGTTTAGTGCAATTTTATTTTTTTTATTGCGAATTCTTGTAGAGGTCGATGAAGAGCATTTGTGCAAATTTTTAACATTGGCAAATTATTTATTGTTACTATTATTTCTTGTTACAGTTTTGCAAAACGTGTTTGTTGATTCATCGACGTGTAGCGAAAATTGTGATAGATAAAAAAAAATTCTACAAAACGCACATCGAGAGATCAAGACCTTGGATGCAGGTAGTCTATGTCTAATAGCAACGACGCACTGTATATATATTCCTGTTAATCATGAATTTAAGAAAATATATATTGGAGTCAAACCATTAATAGTGACCATTTGATGAAGCACATTTTATTAGATGTAATAAATCAAACAACATTTTTTTGGATGTTTCAAAAGTTATTTATTGTGCTCGACAATCAACCCTACAAGCCACTCCTCCTTCTTTGTCCTGCTCAAAGTTTTTCATTTTCAAAACAATCGAATGTAAATACAAATTTGAATTTTCAAAATTGAAACTGCATGTGAAGGGGTGGTTTCCACGCCTAACATAAATTACTATATATGTCTATGGAATACTGCCCAGTATTACGACTACTACAACACACTAAAATTTGAATCAAATCGGAGATGTGGGGGTTAAACAATTTTATAGGTTTATTTGTTAAAGTCTGGTAAAACGCTAGTAAATGTCTTGAATATATGTATAAAATTAATTTTTACACTATTTTCTTATTGAACAACCTGTATATGACCGAACTGCGGATTATTTGCTTCACATTTAATGGTTTAAGTAGACTTACAATTCAACTCTTTCACTAAATTCATTTAATTTTTTAAAATCGTTTAAATAAATTTTATTTTAAATCACCCTTCTACGTGTTTTGGAGACACAGCATGCTCGCTACATATGCATACTTAATGTAAAGATATATCGGCACAACGAAAAATTTATAATGACTGATTTGGTTCCAAAGTCGCCGCATACCACCAGCATGATGCATGGGCCTACTATCACAGCCATGTATAGCTGCCGAAGTATATAAGACCTGACTGGATCACCGTGAATTACTAGTAGCATGAGTCAGCGGTGGTCTTCCCATTGCAACAGTCGCTGTCAATTGAGCAATGTTTGGCGTGAGTGTGGACGCTTACGTAACCAATAGTTAACTTCAACTTAGTTGAAAGTGAGTGTAGGACAATACTATTATATTGCTGTTGTAATAGTTAATTGTACAATATGCCGAACAAGAGCTGTATGCTGAATTGTACAGGCTATAATTGTTGTAGATATACGATTGTGCAACGCTACTATTTTAAAATAATCTTTTTAATCACATATGCCAAAAGCAGAATTGTTAGTTGTGACAATATTTTGAAATTTTAGTTGAAGTAAAGGTGTCAAGCTAAACATTTTTGAATCTCTCGAAATCAATAAAATCGAGAATTGTAATCCTGACTTGAATTGTTCACTGTTATTAAATATATATTCAAAAATTACTACCACCCCGATTAGGTTCATATAAGCAAAAACTTTGTAAATACATGTACCACAATTATTCTTCACTTGATAAAGCTACAGTGTAGCGAAGTTTAAGTTGTGATCAATAAATAAATATTGTTAAACGTTTTCTGTATGTAAGTAGTATTTTTGTCGGCATCAATAAAATTCAAAAAGGCTGAAATGGCTTTGCAATTGCTTAAAGTAGTCATCATCAATTATGTCATCTTTACCTTTAATAACTAATGATTTATATATTAAACAATTCATTTTTTTTAACAGAATGTGCAGCATAACCGAAAATGTTGAGACGCACAGATTCATCAACGTCATGTTTTTCAAGATAGCCGGAGTCTAATATAAAACTAAAATCTGAAATGCCAATAGTAGGTTTTTCATTATTTTCTTGCAATAAAAAGTCCAAGACTTGGTAAAATAAAATATTATAGTTGCAACCTGAAAGATTCCTATACTTACCAAGCCTTCTTTTTAAGTTATCAGTTTGAAACATTCCAGGAACAATGTGTTTAAGTTAAAATTTGTTAAAGGAGTATTCAATTAAAGAAATGAGAACTTCAGTACTTCGACACAGGCAGGATTATCTATATAAATAGTGCCTGAAAGTTGTGAAAACATGTTCTGATTTACTTTATTTATTATCTGTTATGATACATAAAACTCTGAAGTTATATTTTGAATTAAATTGACAGTATCTTAAATAGTATAAGAAAGTTGATTTCCACTCATTTTCGTTACAGGGATCAATCGTATTATTTCTTCAAAATGGCCACAAGGGGATGAAATCATAAGGGTCTGTATGGTTTTGGCAAAATCACTAGCATTATTTTCTGCATATCCAGTAACATTTTTCGCCTTATACTACAGACCGGCCATAATGTAGATTTCATCAGCAAGTAGACAAACTACTTTTTCTTGATTTGTTAGTGTTGCGTCCAGCCGTATTATCATTTTTGTCTGTTTCTTTATTTTGTATTTCTAGATATATTTAGTTTAAGTTAGCGATAAGTTTATTTTTTCCTTTTTTTTTGTTGGGCCTCTTTATGGCATCTCCAAATACCAATTTTGGCTGACTGGGGTGGCTGGTTAGTACCAGGAATGGTCATGTCGATGAACTCCCAGGTCAGTTATTTGTCTCTTGGGCGATTACACTTTGACTTGGGGGTGTATCGGCATGTATCAAACAAAAGATTTAAGTTTAGGGTTGTTAGGCAGTCGGGTCTTGAACGTACGACAACGATATCCAAAAATATTTAGTCAAGAGCTAAATATTGATATATCAACCAAAACCAATACTCAGTCAACAAAAACAAAAATTAGAGTTCGTTTCAATACCAACTAAAGTGAACCAAAGGCATAATACGAGGTGGATTCAAGATACCACCTCACCGAACAGTTAGGTTTGATGACAAATAGGAAAGGTAGGTATTTTCTTTGGCAATATTACTGTCAGGGTAATCACGGTCTGGATAATTGTATGAAAATAGTCATTCTATATTTTTTTTAGGATGGATTTTAGATAGTAAAAATTTAGAAAAAATAATTATGTACAGAAAATCGATTAAAGTAAAATGTAGAAAGCTACATATTCATTTATCCATAAATGCTGTAAATTTAATTTAAGATTTATTGATCAATTTAAATAGATTCGTTTATTTACAGATGTAACCAGATAAGTAAGTTTACTTAACTGTTCATTGCCTTAAGATTTCTGGCGGTTGTAATTTTTTTGAAAATCAATTAAGAATAGAAAATTTATAATAGTAAAGTAAGAAGAACAGTACTTATTCAGACTGTATTAAATTTATCATTAAGAATTTTGAAAATGATCTATGTTAAGCAATAATTATTTTTATTGATTTGCTTTGGGGAATATTTCCATTTTCTTTGAGGTTAAAATTGTCTGGCAATAATGAATCAACATTACTAGTAGCTCCATAGACACAATGCTACAAACTAAAAGTATTGTATTGTGACGTATTAATTGTATTTTTTACCTGTAATGAAGAAAGTCGCGCAGGTAAATGCAGCGGATTAGGTTAGACCGAAGAATATACTGTATATACTAACGTATATATGGCACTTATATAGTAACTGAAAACCGAGCAGTGCCTCTATGAATCTGGGCCGAACTAAACGTTAAATGGCGGCAAATTTGAAAGTTTCTATTTTTTCTTTGTGATTATAAAATTTTAAAGTTTCTTACGCCTATTTCACAAAAGTTCACCAAATATTCTTAGTGAAAATAATGATGTTTGGTGAACCTTTGTGGAATAGAAGTTATACAGTTCTGAATAATAGCGGAATTCTGTTACTAAAAGTCTTAATTTTTTTTAAATATAGTTTTGGTTTTTACAATAATGGTAGGAGCGGATAAGTAAAAATAAAACAAATAAAATTACAGAAAAAAAGGATTTATTGAAGAATTACTGATAAACAGCTATATCATACAGTATTGCTTAAGTCAAAATAATAATCCCTTACCTACTAACTTATTATTATTAAATAAATATTAAAAACAATAAAACACGGCTACAATAAAATAGATGCAGAAGATACTGTTATTCACATTATCAAATAAAATTTTACGTAAAAGAAAATGTAAGCACTCAATTTACACCAGTCCAATGAAGTAAAAATCAAGCAAAGTTTCTATATTTTTACATACTGCACGTTCCGTTTCCAACTTCTCGTGTTTCTTTACTTCTACATACCTAACCAATAATCACTCACATGTATAAAAAGGTTCACATTACCTTATATTTTTGTTATAATACTTTTGCCTGTTTGGACAGATTATATTTTGGATGGTTAGATTGTTGTTTGTTTGTATCGATAATCTATTTAACAGTTCTTGTTGCTTAGAAACGGTTGTAGTATAGATCTTATGGTTGTCGTATCTATGAAGTTAATAGTTGAACTAAATGTTCAAACACAGTAACTTCTTTATTAACTATATACATAAAAAATCTATTAATAAAATATCTTTTAACACACGGACATTTTTGTTACAAGCTTAACATCACCTTCATTCCAGCGGTCACTGTTAAAAAGCTCTTCTTCTTCTTCTTCTGACATTTCTGGCGGCTGTCATGTCGCGCCCCTATCGGTTGTCGGCAGAACTTGTAGATTACGGCCACATCACCCCTCCTAGTGACCTAGTGCAGTCACTTGGGAACGAAATTTTTTTCTGGCGTAGGTCTTAATGGGCCGGTCCATGCTAGAACCCCATTGGTGTGGAATTGGCGTTTCAGATACATTGTCTTCAGTTGCAGAGGAGCTGTCATTTTTGGTTTCATAAGAAGGTTTTAAACTCTCTATTGACACTGACTTTTCTTCCCCATTCACGTTGATTTTAAATACCCTCTCATTCACTCTTTCAATAACCCTATATGGTCCAGCGTATGGTTAAGATTTCTGGCGGTTGTAATTTTTTTGAAAATCAATTAAGAATAGAAAATTTATAATAGTAAAGTAAGAAGAACAGTGAATTTTTCTACAAAGATTTGTGGATCAGCTGGCATGTCCTGGTTAACGAAAAATTCTCCAGGAACACGAAGCGTCGTTCCATATAGTAATTCTGCGGGCGAAGCTTTTATATCTTCCTTCAGGCTCGTGCGAAGACCAAGGAGTACAGTCGATAGACGCTGGGTCCAAGGAACTTGTGGGTGACACACGAGTGCTGCTTTTAACGTTCGATGCATTCTTTCCACCATTCCATTGGACGCTGGATGATACGGAGTTGTTCTAATACGTGTGGCGCCGATTAGTCTTGCCATTGCGGTGAAAAGGGATGATTCAAATTGTGTGCCCTGGTCTGATATGATTGATAAGGGTGTACCATAGCGACATATCCAATTTTCAAATAAAGCTGTTGCTACTGTATCTGCAGTCATTTCTTTTGTTGGTATTGCTTCTGGCCATCTTGTAAATCTATCTACTATTGTGAGGCAGTATCTGAATCCATTAACTATTGGTAATTCGATAAGGCAATGTAAATGTGATTGAATCTGGTGCTTGGAACTTCGATGTGTTTGGGTTTCAACTTTGTATGTCGTATTTTAGCTTTTTGGCATGGTAAATAACTGCGTGACCATGCTAGTGTGTCTCGTTTGATACCAAGCCATATATATTTCTCTCTCAATTGTTTACCTGTTGTTCTGCCACTTGGATGTGATAATCCGTGAATTATATTGAAGGCTACCTTGCGAAGCGTCTTGGGAATGAATAGTCTGACAGTACCGGATGAAATATCACAGTAAATGAAGATGTTTTTGCTTGGATCAACATTAAGACGTTGTAGTTTTAGTGAAGAGGTGGGATTTTTTAACAAATTTTGAAGTTCTTCATCATCTGTTTGAGCCTATTGAATCTCCTGTGGTCCAAGTATTGTCGGCATATTGATCTCATTAATTCTTGACATAGCGTCGGCAACGATATTATCTTCACCTTTGACGTATACTATTTCCGTGCTGAACAGAAATGAATGATAATTATCTAAGTTGACGAGGTGATGCTTGTTCGGACTTTTTGTTTAGTGCGTAGATAAGAGGTTTGTGGTCAGTTTTAGTTATAAATGTGCGATCTTCTAAGAAGTGTTGGAAAAACTTGATGGTTGAATGGATTGCGAGGAGTTCTCTGTCGTACGTGCTGTAGTTTCTTTCAACTGCGTTTAGCTTTCTTGAAAATAGGCCTATTGGTTTCCATTGTTCTTCAACGAACTGCTCTAACACTGCTCAAATTGCTATGTCAGAAGCATCTGTTCTAAGTACCAAAGGTGCATTTGGATTTGGAAAAGACATAAGTACTGCTGCTGCTACACTTTGTTTACACTTTTCAAATGCTTGAATTGTATCTGACGTCCCTGGAACTTTTCGTTTATCGTTTTTCTTCGAATCTTTGATCATCTCGTTAAGAGGTGCTTGGATTTTACCTGCATCGGGAATACATCTGCGGTAATAGTTAATTATGCCGAGGAATCGTCTTAATTCTTGTATATTTTCAGGTTGCTTGTAGTCAATAATTGCTTAGACACGTTCCGTAGGGGGTTGGTATCCGTTTTGATTATTTGTGTAACCCAAATACTGAATTTGTTCTTGTCCAAAAATACATTTACTGATATTGATTACTAGATTATGCTTTCGAAGACGGTGGAAAACTTGCTGTAGATGTTCTTGGTGTTGGTCATGCGTTTCCGACATGACAAGTATATCGTCTATGTAGACGAAAATGAACTCAAGTCCTCTGAATACCGAATCTACAAACCTTTGGAAAGTTTGCAACGCATTGCGTAAACCAAATGGCATAACATTGTATTCATACAATCAATATGGCGTGTTAATTGCTGTTTTCTGTATATCTTGCGGCGCCATGGGTATTTGATGGTAAGCTCTGACTAGATCCAAGCTTGAGAACACTTTTTTGCCGTGTAGTCGTTGAAATAAGTCTTGAAGTAGTGGAGTTGAATATCTATCAGGTGTTGTCTTCGCATTCAATTTCCTATAATCGCCACATAAGCGCCAGCCACCGGTTTTTTTTGGTGTGAGGTGAACTGGGCTTGCCCACGGACTACTCGAAGGTTTTATGATGTTTTGTTCGAGCATGTATTCAATTTCAGTACGAAGAGCTTTTAGCTTTTCGCCTGCCAACTTGCTAGGACGTTCATACACTGGAGGTCCGGTCGTCTCTATGTAATGTACAACTGGAGATGTGGTTTCTGTGCGTGGCGTTGTGGAAGGCTTGGTTATGTCAACAAAATCTTTCAGAATATTAGAATAAGCATTTTGTTGATGAAGAGTAGAGATAGTATGAGTAGAAATTTGCATGATATTACCTTTCGATGTAAGAGATGTGTTAGAATCAATGAGACATCGTTGACGTAAGTGGATGACTAACCCAAAATATGCCAGGAAATCAGCACCTATGATAGCCGTTTTCACATCTGCTATCATGAAGGACCATTTGAAAGATCTTCGCAACCCAAAATCTAGTTGCAAAATTTTGTTGCCATATGTATTTATGATACTGGAGTTTGCGGCATATAATTTAAGTGGGCCGATGTGTAGTTTTGTTTTAATTATATCTCGGGGCAAAACTGATATTATTGAACCTGAGTCTATCAGGAGTTTTATTTTGTCGTAAATGTGGAGGCGGTATTCTTGTTGGTTTGCATTTCTGTCGCTTTCCGCCTGCTCCAAGGACAGCTTATTTAGTTTCCCTGTTTTTGATGGAAAGTGCATAACATATCCCATTGTTCAGTGCAGGAGCTCGGTTATAGAATCGAGATCTTGCTCTTGATCTGCTTCTTGGTGTATGATCACGATTTCTTCTAGTGCTTGTGATTTCTTTCACTGAGATTTGCAAAGCTTCCACTGCTTCCTCCAGCTTATTCAATCGTGCATCGTCGGAAGTTTTAGTTGGATTCACCGCGGCGATATCCTTTTGACTGCTGACAGCCACTACATTTGGTGTTGGATTGATTTCGACTAACCGATCAGCTAAGGTTGCTGCTGCCATAAGACTGGTTTCTACATTGGCAGACAAAATGAAGCGAACGTTGGCTGGTAGACGTTTTAACCATAATGAACGTAGAACATCTTCTGTAACTTTATTGTTGGCTAAATCTTGCATGCGACGTAGCAATTGTGATGGTTTGCTGTCTCCTAGTTCTATATCATCAAGCAAAATTTGTAACTGTTGTTCTTGAGTTGTGCTTAATCGATTGATTAGACTCTCATTTAGTGTTTTGTACTTATTCGTTGCAGGAGGTTTTTTAACCATGTCTGAAACATGTTGCAGTAGTTCTGGATCAATGTAAGAGATAACTGTCCAGTATTTGCTATTGTCACCTGTGATTCTTTTGCGATGAAATGCTGCATCGACTTGTATAAACCAAAGAGCTGGATCTTGTTTCCAAAATGGCGGCAACTTGAAATCTACCAAAGCAACCTCATTTTCTTCGGTATCGTCTCCTGGATTATTCTCGGTTGTAGTTAGCTGGTCACGACTCATGTTGATCGAATCTGTTATATTGCTTGTACTAGGTAAAGGTATAGGAATATCTTGAGTAGCAGTTTGATCTATTGTATCACCACCGGTTGTTTTTACTGTAGGACTTTCGACAGTCATGTATAACCGTTGTTTTTTTTGCAGCGAGGTTATTGCTAATTCTTGCTCGGGGTCACCAATATAGATCTTATGGTTGTCGTATCTATGAAGTTAATAGTTGCACTAAATGTTCAAACACAGTTACTTCTTTATTAACTATATACATAAAAAATCTATTAATAAAATATCTTTTAACACACGGACATTTTTGTTACAAGCTTAACATCACCTTCATTCCCGCGGTCACTGTCAAAAAGCTCTTCTTCTTCTTCTTCTGACATTTGTGGGGACTGTCATGTCGCGCCCCTATCGGTTGTCGGCAGAACTTGTAGATTACGGCCACAGTAGTTTTTACTGAGGCGCCACCTAACAATCTGGGCCGAACTAAGGCCATAAAAATCTACTTTCGCCATTTGATTGTCTAGGCCCTGGGCTAGACAGTCCTCACCATGGTATAACAAACTTAGAAGGTACGATTTGACACAGGTGGGCGGAGCTATTGCAACGTCACTTGGAGCGTAAACAAAACCTTAGTAACGGTCGGTTATGTGTTATTGAGTTGAAAAATTTTCTTATTTTGTCGTACAAAATCGCTGTGAAAGTGTTCCTGAAGTTTAAATATAAATTTAGTGTAGTAATAGTGTTTGTGTTTAAGATTGTGAAAACAAAAAACTTAACGATGTGATGCGCCGTGTTTGCTTGTAATAGTGACAATGAATCAAAAAATTTTAAAAAAGACTTAATGTTCTACAAATTTCCTACTGAAAAAAAAATTGTGATGTTTGGAAAAACCTTATTGTTTCATCTGAAGAAGCAACTGTGTGGTGAAAAAATGTTATTGTGGTTTTTCAATAAAAGTTTTGCAATCTTTGAGTTTGTGTTATTTCATTATGGAGGTACAAAATATAACAGCTTCACCAAATCATTATTTTATAGGGGTGTTTTCTAATTTCATTGCATACGATTCATATACATATGCAGTAAAGAAACTTAACAGCAGGTTATAACTTGAAGAATAAATGACAAAATAGATTCAATAAAGATTTCTGTCCTTTAACACTGCTACTTTAATAAAGTTCACACCGTACTGTTTATTAGTACAGATTTTAATCATTCAACAAAATAAGCTTATAAGCTTGCATTGCGTGAACCACAATTATATTCCTAAAGAAAAGACGTGCTTTGTAAATTTATTATGCATTTCACCGCCTTTCCAGGGAACATAAAAATATTTTTTAATTTTTTCATTTTCAAGAAGATTGGCCAAGCAATTTTTATAAGTACGCCAGATTTCAAATCGATAGCCTTATTGGTTTCTGAAATGTACCACTATGACAGATACACAGACAAAGTTTCATCATAAGGGTTTCTTTCTTACCCTTTAGGTAAAACTAACAGCAATATTGTATTATTTAAAATACCGACAATTAATGAAATCCAACAACATAAGTATAATAGTTTCCGATAAAGGTAGTAAAATAAGTACCACTCATCGTTTTTCAAAAATTAACTTGTGAAAGTTTTTAAATAAAACTTTTTACGGAAAATACGTAGTTGTATTATATTGTAGCGTATGAGCTAATACGTATGTGCTGCGTGTAGTGGTAGTGGTTCTGAGAAGAATCAGTTGGAGATCCGGATGCTTATTTCGTCATCCGTGGTGATCGTCGGTGGTGAACGATGAATACCTCTCGGTATTAGGGTGGATACCTCTAGGGAGGGGATATTCCAATATGAGCCTTACTGAAGTAGAGTGAATTTTTTCAACCCAGACTTGAATTTGGTGAGATTTAGGAGGACTGAAAGGCTGTATTATTTAACCGACAGCCAATCACGTACAACTTCCCTATCTGTATGCCGATACCTGCATATTACATAGGCGTACTTGAAAGAAATAGCCACAAAAAATAAATAATATTTTAAGATTCTGATTGTAAGAGGGAATTGTTGTTGTTGACTAGCAAAATAAGATATCCTAAACATTAACCCAAATCTATTTTGAACATAATTAACAGTATTAGTACCTGCATCCAACGATAATGACTTCTTGGTGTCTTCTTAATCCGGTATGTAAAATATTATTCGTTAGACAACAATAAATTCATTTTATGTAGGTAATATCCTCATAACGTAAATAGTTTTGGTTTTGTTCGAAAACTGTAGTACAATATACATCAGAACGAAAACCTCTCATGTATTTAAATTTCTATCTACACTAAAATAAATATTTTACATTTTTTGATCATTTTACTACGCTACTGAAGTTCAAAAATGATAGTAATGATATTAGAGTGCCTGCCCCTTCCAACATTTTAAAGTTGTGACGAATAAGATTTAATTTTAATTTAAAAAAAATACATTTTGGAAAAAGAATTTTAGAAATTATTTTGAAAAGACCGAAGCATTTTGAAAAAATCATAATAATAATCAAGATTGTACAAATTAAAAAACATAAACAATTAAATTGTATTTAAAAGTTCCATTTAGTGGAGAATTTGTTTATATTAGACATAAAAATTAGTAACAGAACTACGAAATTATAAATAGACAAAATAATGATTAAAAATAAACATTTAATGAAATAGAACATATTAAAAGTTGTTACAAACTGAAGTAGATACAACCCATAGTATTTTTACTTCTATGTGATTTAAAAAAAAGTGCCGTTTGAGACTTAAATTAAATAAATGAAATAACTTTAAATATCAGATAAATATTAATTAACTGATGTACTTAATTATATTTAAGTACATATTTCATTTAAACACTTTTTTTTAACAAAATGTATTTAATATCTTGGCACTTATTTCAATTTCTATTTTTTTTAATTTTTAAAAATTGTATTGCAACTTCCTTCTATCATGATAATTTATCTGGATTTGTATTTCATAATTCCCTATTTTCATTTATCCAAATTAAAAATTACCGTCGGGTGCTATTGCACGGCCAAATTCATAGATTGCATTCTATTGGTCGGAAAGAGGGTACCTGTCACTTGTATTGCCATCCATTCATCGTTTTTATTTACGACTTTTTCGTCAGCTCTGAACGGCTTGGTATTATCTACCTTCTTAGCGTAGGTACGGCAATGATAAGAGGGACATGTGTGTGATCCTAACATGACTAGTGTGGACTTCAGAAATTGGGGGGACATACATACGTCCCCACAATTTCTAGACCGCTTTAAACACACCAGTGTGGCCCCCTTCTCCAATTCTATGGTTTTTTTGAAATGTCCACACAAGTATACACTCAACTTGGCGTGTAACAGACTGCACTAGAAACATCATTCTATGAACGTTCATTACGTATAGCGTGTGCTGCCCCCTTGCAGCTACATTGATACTAATTACATTTTCTTTGCTGGTTCATGTCCACACAATTACAATGTGATTCTTACAACTGGCGCGGAAGTTATTTTTCGGACTCTTATACAATGTTTCAAATATTGTTCATGCAATGCTCCTTTATAATTAACATTTGATCCAGCAAAAATCAATTATAATAATCATAATATTTTATTCCGAAATTTGCTCTTTACCTACTTTTTCTATGTATTCTATGTAAAATCAAGAATATAAGATTTATTTAATAGTTTATTAATTGTAATTCAAAATAGCCTAAGCTAATCTAACATAATCTAGCGAACAAAGTTTTAATTAAAGATTCGGTGATTATTATAATACAGAATTACGGTCATCTGGTTTTTTGACCGTAAAAAATCCAAAAATAGATCAATCTGCATATTTTTTTTTAATCGTTCCATATTACAGCGGATTGATGAGAGCAATTACAATAATAAGAGAAGAACACCCCTTCACTTAGTTTATCCACTTTGAGGATAAAAATTCGAATAATCTAAATCGAGTTTTCTGAAGATTGAGAGCTTCGAACAGGAGACAGAGGGTGGAAGTGGTGTTGGAAGAGAGGGCGGTGTAGTGTGTGGGGTGGTGGTATCGATGGGGGTTGGTATTGGTGGTGAAATAGATGTTGGTGGTGGAGTAAAGGTTAACATTATGAAAATCATTTACCTCACTCACAACATTTATCACACCTCCAATGCCAACCCCCACCCACTACACCACCCTCACTCCCAACACCCTCTATCTCCTGCTCGAAGAAAACTCGGTTTAGATGATACGTATCTCAATATTTAAGTTGGAGAAACTGGGTAAGGGTGGTGTTTTGTATTAGTGTAATCGTTGTCATAAATCTGTCGCAATATGGAACAATTTAAAGATAATATATGCAAACTGGTCCATTTTGCAATATTTAACGGCCAAAAACACCCGGTGGCCGTGATTCTATATATTTACCAAAGATTCTGATCACTTTTCGAATTTTCATTGTTTTACTAACTTCGGCTTAGGGAGTCTGTTTTTTTGGAATTAGAGTTATAGAGTATAAATATGTATCAATACCTCTTAAGGAAACAATATTTTCTTTGAGTTACGAAGTCTAAATAATTCGAGATATTTAGGGGTATAGCGAAAGGGAATGGCTTTTTTTGGCTTACTGAGGATTATGACCTAACGAGATTCGAATTATCGAAACACCACTGTATACAGTAATTGATGTTTTTATATGTTAGCTTGACGATAACCGATATGGACGGTCGAAACGTTGATTAATTACTCATCAACATTCGTTGGTTATGAGTAACATTAGCTTTTATTCATCTTAAATTTACTTGTCAATTTTATGTATTATATTCATGAAATTGCTATTCTAGTAGGTAAAAAAACCACAGAAAAGGCACATTTTTTTACAAAGTTGGAAATACAATAACCACACTATAATTATAAGTAATAGAGATTATTATTATTATGTATTTCGGCATGTATAAATAATCGATACGTTACTAATGAGGACGGTCGAAACAATTGTTGAGTCTTATCAATAAATTTTAGTGAAACTATCCATTTGTTTTTTGTTACTCAAATTAATTTGTAATTATTTAATCATGTTTCACAAAGAATGCGATGCGCAATCAGTTAATTTAACAATATCAAATGCTACATCATGAAGCAGACTTGAATGTTTGTTTGTTTGGGTTGTTAGTTAGAGCAACGTAAATAGAATATACAAATACAAAATTCAGTAGAGGAACAATGACTAAATAAACACAGAAGAACCCAAAGTCTCTTACTGAGGATGGCAACTAAGGTGTTGAAACACATCTTAGCTTTTTAAACGTTTTGTGAATTTTGTGTTCTTCTGTGTTTGTTTGTAATATTTTAGTTTGTTAATTTGCTGCACTTACGACCTCATGAGAGAAAAACACGGCCGCTCGTGTTTTCCCGGCAGTTTGAATAGTCGAAATTTTAAATGCTACTTTATACCACAAAGCGACTTCATTTAGCAGAAATGAAAATTGTTATGGACTAATACACCGAAATTAACATTTTAAGGCAATAAAAAATTTCAGTCAACTACCCTATTGTACCGTCTCACCGTGTAGTACAAAAGTGAGTTCTAAATAAAAATGTTAATAATAATAGTAGTTGCCTCCCTCAGTTTTGATTTAGAATTCATACATATATAGAATAAGTAGAATACAATCGAACGTGTGTCCGAATTGGGGGTAACACCTGAGTTTCTATTTTAAAACAATTATATACGTGTACACGTTTATAATTTAAGTACGCATAATTCTGCTACATATCAATGTTCGCATAAGTTTGTTACACATCTACGTTCGTATAAGTTTGTAACATTTCAACGGCCGCGTGTGTCTGTTACACACTAACGTTCGTACAAGTCCGTGACACATCGATGTCCGCACAAATGTTTTTTAAATAAATCAAAGTAAATTTGGGGTGCATATATAAAAAAAAATTTTTTTCGCTAATTACATTAAAATACCAATTACATGTTCTAAATAACTCCGATGTCCCCACAACCGAAGCATATGCTGACGTCCGCCTTATCATTGCCGCACCTGTATGTGTGGACTGGGTTTGTTGGTGCGCATCTTGTCGTTAAGTCTCGGTTGAAAAAAACAGTAACGTGTCTTCAGCCTTTGCTAGCTTTTAAACTAACAGAGGCGTTCTCCACCATTAATAATAATAAAAACATTATAAATACAATTCTAATGAAATAGTCACGTGTATATGTAAGTAAACGATTTTGGTACCTATTCTTCTTTTCTTTGCGAAAATTAACAATAATTTTAGAAAAATGCACAGGGTTATATTTTTAAACAGGTGTAAAAAGAAAGAATTGTCGTCTTTATGCCAGCATGATATATAACGTGCTTTTATTGCAAGAAGCTGCAGTTAGTTTATTAAAATCTAAAAACGTTTTCAGTAACATTCCTTACATAATCTTCTTTTTTACACATAACACACAAGTTCATGACGGCTAAGATATAGTAAAAAGAACGATCTCCTGAAAATTCGATTTAACTTATTTAAATCAAACATCTCATAAAATAAATTACTTTCTTTAAATCCGTTCTCAGATAGGAGTGAAATAATTTGGTTAGGCGGGAATATACTGAAAATTCAATTTAAACTCCATCACAAATTTCCAATAATACCAATAATTTTCATTTATCACTAAAATCTCATTTCGGATATTGCAGCAAATATTTCTTGAGCAGACTAAACCATTCTCTTTCAAATCTAATGAAATCTCTAACCACATTTACTTAAATCGTGGAATTCCATTATCATATATCATTAAAATGAAATAACTAACAGAAAAGAATTTATATAAGACCAAAACTTTAATTTTCATTTTAACTGTAAAAAATTTTTGTATTTCTAATTAGCTTTTTGTTTTAAATAGAGGACAAAAAAATAGTTAATATGAGATTGATTACCGACATACATAAAGAAGCCAGAAATATATTATACGTATGTAAACGTCATTGGTTAGGTTACTTCATTTATATCACTATAAGTTGCCTTTTTCCACACATAGGAGCAACAAAAAGTATCTATTTATCTTTTAATCTTACGATTAGTTATAGTGACAACAATTATAATTTAAATTTTAATTCTATGGGTTACGTAATCGCTGTCAGAAATGATTTACAAAACATTAATTTCTGGAAATCCCCAGAAATTACTTACAAAAACCCACAAACAGGATAAGCAATGCAAAAGAAATTTAGATACAAAAAAATAATAATGATAAAGTGTGTGTCATCTCCGACACGCGACTGGTGTTTACTTCATGACAACTGTGCTTTTTTATAAGCGAATGCATTGATAGTCGATACAAAATATTCATGTATGATATATTTTATGTAATTAAATAAATGCTGTAAAAACTACAAAGGGTACAGCCGAGCTTATAGAGGAAATCTGCCCTCGCAGCATTTTTGACTCTCACTCGTTTCGGTATCATACAAAAATAAATCAGTTATATTTTCAGCTCTTTATCTTAAACGGTCTTGGAGTTTTTCAAAAAAGTCTCTTTTTTTCGATTTCATTTTTCTTTCGTAGAAAAATTCAAAATTATTAAATGGTGATGTTTTTAATTCTTAGGAGCAACTAACTAAAATTAATAACCCCGACTATAAATGAAAATATCTATACCTAATAAATACTATGAATAATGATAATGTTTACATTCTACGAATAATGTGAAAAATAATAGAAGACACACTTTCTTATTTCTAATTCCTGAATTTAATGTTTTTTCATGCACCTGTTTTATGATTAGATCAGTTATGTGATTATGTCTAGGTAAGACAATTGGGTGTTTCGCATCAAGTGGTAACTCGGAATGCTTTAATTTGCCTCCGACTCTAATCAGACCATTACTGTCAAAAAGGGGGTTTAAATTTTTAAGGGCGCTATTTCGATTTACTGTATTGTGTTCGTTCAAATCACGGATTTCATGAGGAAAGGCTTGATTTTGGATTAATTTAATAACAGTGGCTTTAACATGTTGTATTTCAGCTACTGTTAGTAGACCTAACATTTTATTACCTTTATGTGAGCAATTATGGGCAAATCTTAAGCAATATGCGACTGAGCGATATAATTTAGTTATAGATGAAAATTTGTTTAAAATACTTGTATCCTTCAAAAAAATGTTAAGAACTGTATGTTTACGGACTTCTAATAGAGGGATTTTTTGAATAGGCAGACTAGGCCAGTTGTCTTTATTTTTGCGTAACCATTCAGGGCCAGTCATCCACATGTTATTGTTTAAAAAATCTGTAATGGGTTGACCTCGCAATATAAAATCAGCTGGGTTGTCCCTTGATGGAACATGATTCCACTGTAAATGACTGGTGAAAGTTCTTATTTCGGAGACTCTGTTGGCGACAAATGTTTTTAAAATGCTAGGTTGTGTATTTATCCAATTGAGTGTAATTGTAGAATCTGACCAGAAAAATATTTCATCAAATGTAATCGGCAATGCTGATAAAACGACCTTGTATAATTTTGCTAACAATGTTGCTGCACAAAGTTCCAATCGTGGAATTGTAAGTTTTGAATTTAGCGGAGCAACCTTACCTTTAGAACATACTAATTGAGTTAAAATTTTGTTGTTAAAAACTCAGGTAATGATTGTACTAATTTAGGATCGTTAGATGACCATTTTCGTAATGAGAAACCTCCTAACCTTAGTAAATGATTAACTTCGTCGCGAAGTATGACCGCATTATCAACGGTGTCACTTCCGGTTAACAAATCGTCGACATAGAAATCGCGTTTTACAACCATTGCTGCCATTGGGTACCGATACTCCTCATCTTCAGCAAGCTTATGTAGTGTGCGAATAGCGAGATATGTTGCCGAGGTGGTGCCGTATGTGACCGTGTTTAATCGAAACGTTTTAATTGGCTCAGTTAGTGTCTCTCGCCAGAGGATTTTTTGGTAAGAGCGATCATCTTGGTCAATTAAAATTTGTCTCTACATTTTTTCGATGTCAGCAACCAGATCATAAATGTGATTGCGAAACCGAACGAGTGTGGGAAAGAAATCTTCCTGAATTATTGGACCTATGTGTAAAGTGTCATTCAACGAAATGCCGGAATTAGTTTCCTTAACTACCGCATGATGTGGCAGATAATAACCGCGGCCATCATCATTTCCCGTAATTTCAGACATATGGTTTAGTTGTTCGTATTCCCTCATAAATTGAATATATTGACCTTTTAGTTCTGTATTTTTTTGTAGTTTACGTTCCAATGCATACAAACGTTTTACTGAAGTTGTATATATGAATTTCCTAATTGTATTGTTTGTTCGTTAAACGGTAGTTTAACAGTATACCTTCCATTGCTATCCCGAATTACATTATCTAAAAAATGTTTTTCTACTTCTGCTTCTTTATTTGATAGATATCTAGTTTCTGGCATTTCCTCAATTTCCCAAAATTTCGATATTTGATCATTTACTGAATTTGTGGCAATGTTACATGAAATACTATTACTACGTATCTCTGGTATGGATATTTTTCCGACAATAATCCAACCAAATTTGGTTTTTTGTAAAATGGCTAATTAATGGTGAATGGGTTCTTGACCTACGTATAAAATATTATAAAATATCTCTGCGCCATCAATTTCTGATGTTTTGTAAAATGTGGGATCAGCCAATGGTAAATTTTTTGGTATTTTTAATTGTTTGCGATCTATCTGATGTGATGGCAAAGGAGATGAAATATTAGGAACACTTAAGAATGAAATATCTGCTTCATAATTACCTTGATTTGAATAGATTTTGGTTGAAACGGTATGTTTAATATTAGTTTCTAATTGATTTAAAGTGGTAACTGGAATGTTGACTGACGTACGTTTTAATTGAAGTAAATACTAATACTACCCGAGCTGTGTGTTTTTTATTGTGTTTGTCGAAAAATACAACTTGTGCGGTGGCTAATAATACCTGAGTTGAGTGGTTTGATGATTGTAGATTATTGACCAATATTGAAGGTTGAACCTCCTTACTGTTTTGAGTTTCAGGATGCAGAAGACTATTGTGCCTTTTAGGACATCTTTTGCATGGTCCGCACACACATGCAGAAGAGCTGTGTCCCTTGCTTAAACAATTAAAACAAAGTTTTTCTTTTTTCACTGCTTCTAATCTTTCAGGTAAGGGTAATTTTAAAAACTTCTCGCATCTGAAAATTTTGTGGGAACCTTTGCAGAAATTACAGTGATTGTTGTTTTGAGTTAAAGTTAAAATATTCCTTTTGGTTATACTTGTATTGGACCTTTGATGAACGTGTGAAGTAGCAATTTTACCTTGCTCGCCATTGCTATTTCTTGTATTTGTCGAATCTAAAATTTGACAACGCGCCTTTAAAAATTCTAAAAATTGAGCAAAGGATGGGATATCTTTAGGTTTTAACGATTTTTCCCATTGTTGATGGGTTGCCCAATCTAGTCTTTCAGACATACAAACTATTAAAATTGAATTCCATGTCTCAATTTTTTCCCCTAATGCGTTTAATGGTCTTGTATGTATGTTTATGTTATCTAAAAGTTGTCTAAGACTAGTAGCATTTTCCCGTGTACATGCTGGTTGTTTAAGAAGATCTTTTATGTATTTTTCGATGATAATACGTTTATCATCATACCTATCGGTTAAAGACTCACATGCAATTGAATAATTACTATTAGACGTTGCTAAGGACTGTATGACTGCTGCGGCATCGCCCTTCAAACAAGCTCTTAAGTAATGCAATTTTTCGATGTTGGAAATATGTGACTTATCGTGAACCATTGTAAATGTATCATAAAAACACATCCACGTATCATACGATCCGTAAAATGAAGGCAAATCAATTTTGGGAAGACGTACATTACAATTAGCGTTTTTTACTGTATTAGATGGTTCGGAATTTACGTTATTGGTAATTGTAACTGAAGAAGCTGTACGATTGGTTTTAAGAAAATTTCGTGCTGATCTAATTACAGAATAGTACATTTCTTCAAACTCAAATTTCTCATGCTCTGGTTTGTCCCCTAATAAAAGTAATTCAACATGAATATCGTAAAATAGATCTAAACGCCCTTCAATTTTATTTAAACGATCTGCAGTTTCGTTAACATCGTTCTCTGGCTGAGCTGAGGTGAGAAATTTAGAAAAAACTGTTAATTGTCTTTTTAAAACGGCACGTCTCAATTTTAATTTTTCAAGGGATTCTGATTATTCTGCACGCTCTGACTGGGACATATTTTGACGTATTTTTGTTCGTATTATTCACTCGACCGTATGTTAACACCACTCCGTATAATGTCTTTTTTACACATGAACTAAAACGTATAATTGCTGAATCCGGCTCGAAGGACCAAAAATGTTGAGGCAGGACAATTGGCATTATCCTGATCTCTATTACACGCCAAACTAATATTGTGTAACTGATTTGTGATGTTTCCTTTAAATAATAAAGTATTAATAGGAGAGGGCTACTGAGATCATGTCCCGTTAGATTGTTGCTGTTTCTGTCTAACGTTAGTTTGCCGTATAAGTCCATCCTTCTCGCACCTATGGGCAAAACGTGTATGTGTTTTGAGATCATGAACCGTTACTTTAATGCTGTGACGTAGCAAGGAAGGAGCGTTTTTTTCCCGTCGACCGACCGACATAGCAAGGAATATGTGTTAATTGTTTTTCCGGTTCGGCTGGACATGCCGCTGCCGCAGTGCAATAAATAATTATTAACCTAACCTAACCATTTGTAATTTCCTTGCAATGTAAATTTTTTCCACATTATACCTTTTAAGGTTCTGTTGGCTCGTTCGACTATAGAAGCCTTTTTACTGCTGAAAGTTGAATAGTGATTAATTCTGTATTTCTCATTAGATTCTGAAACCATTTATTGTAAAACTCTTTTCCCATATCAGTTTGCAGGTTTGTTGGTATACGTTTATTTTTGCGTAATATATCTTCAAACGCTTTCGAAACATCTTCTCCGTTTTTTCCGGTAACGCCCATAGAAATTTAGAAAAAGTGTCAATTACTACAAGAATGTATCGATACCCTTTATTTTCTTTTGCATACGGAATCATTTCAACTAGATCGGCTTGAAACAGATCGTATAATCCTTTAATAATTGTTCTTCGTCTAGTAAAATTTTTTCGAGCTTGTTTATGTAATACAGCTACCACTTGCTCTTTAATAGTGGTTGTTGTTTTACCGTTTTTGCTAGAATCGTTTTTTATCTTTCCTTTTAGTATTTTGACCATTATTATTAAACAGAAGATGTGGTGGTGGTGGTGGCGGTAATGGTGGTAGTGGTGTCGATATTGCTAGGCAATACACTTGACGGCGTGGCTGTAATTAAAGAGCTCTTCTGTATGTCAAGGTGCTTAAAGATAGCATCTATATACAAAGTATTTAAACGAAAATTGATGTTTAGTGAGTCAATGTTAGCCTTGAGAGAGTGTATTAGTACTAATAATCCGTTTCGGAGAATTTCACGTTTTTTATCTCCTTCGGACATTGCATCCTGTTTGACTTTTTCACATTCTAGTCTAATTTGGGTCTTAGTAAGTTTGTCTTTATTATCAACATATGGTTTTGTAGCTGCATGCCAAGATGCTGTTGGCATCTCTAAACGAGTAACATGTTTGTTATCGAAATCAATAAAATAAGAAATCTTTCTAAAATATTCAGCTGTCGCTAACGTATCTATTATTGTATCCAAGTATTTTTTTGTGACAATCTCATCTTCAATCTGTTCCCCATCATCGTCGTCGCTCGTTTTAACTCAATCAAGAATTTATCTGTCATTTGAAACTTTCGTTTAGAACCCCCCGACAATGCTCGACCGAATTTATCAACAACCATATTGAAACTAAGTGAGAATATAAATTATTTATTCTATTGTATAGATGTGATTTCATTGGTATGGTTGGTATTTCCTGCAGATTGAGATGAAATGAGTAATTTTAAACGATCACATAATTCGCTAACATCATTAAAATATACATATTCTAGAGGTTTATCGTTTAAATTCATCCATAGACCTTTACCCAAAGGATTTTTAACTGGAGTCGAAGTAGCTGCTATGACATTGGCAGCAGCGGAAGGAAATAGAGGTCCGATCATGAGTTTCTTGATTAGCTGATACTTTTTTCCTTTGTTTCCAGCTATTGGAGCGGTACTCTTGTAGCCAATTTTATGAGCATTTGTTCTATACACTATATCTTTATATTTCGCCAAATCAGATTCCTTATAACCACTGGGCTCCTTTTTAAACAAAAGTTCCAATTATCCTCGGGATAGTGTATACCTTACATTTTTTATGATGATTTTGTTAGTTCCAAACTTTATTTCGGAATCTCCGATAAAATATTTCTGTTTCTCTGGATTAAATCTTACACCATATTGCGTGTCAAAAACTCCTTTAGTATCATGATTTAGAGATGTATAAGTTTGAGGGTTATCTATTCGAACGAGCTGCATTATTTCCCTATAGACATCCCTATTTTTTTGCTTATCTCCGACAGGATTCTTTTTGAAAAGTAACTCATATAGTCCAGGCGTTCCGACAAATTTACGTCCCATTATTTCTAGATTTTTACCGACCACCTTCATTTCTTCATCGCCAATATATAATTTGTTCTGAAGCCAATCGTATCGAACATCATTTCTATTGTCATATTCTCCTTCAGTATCGCTTAATACTCCTTCAATATAATATCTCGGTAACTCTTCATAATCATCTAATATATCTTTAAAAGCAGGATCGTTTACGATTTTCAGTATTTCTTGTTTAGTGTAATCAAATATTCTATCTTCTTCCTCGTCATTCAGTGGAAGCATTGTAGAAAGATCGGAATATTTTACCGTGGTATTTAATGAGGTTGGTAATGACGATGATGATGATGATGATGGTGAGAATAAATCTGGTGCTATGAACGATTTCTCAACATCTTCTTCTTCCTTTTTACTTTCTTGCTTAATTTTTGGTTTAGAAAATTGTATTTCTTCTTTTAATTGCATTGAAGGTTCCACCAAAGGTTTATAGGATTTCCGCAATATATCTTCTTCCTCTATCGCACCCTCTTTTAAAGCTTGCAATTTTCGTTTTACATCTTTCCTTACCTTTACAAGCTCCTGTTTAATTTTCGAGTCCATTACAGTGATAATATGATCCTCACTCGTTTACTGCTTTTATATTACTCAGAGGTAAATCGCAATGGTTATAAATATATATATTGATCAAAACCTTTGCGGTATCAACCGTTTTTAACATCACTGTCTTTATAAATATGTACTTAGAAACCCATATTTGTCATCCCAACAAACTTTGCAAATGGTTTTAAACATTTCAAATGGCATGTCAGTATTGACATGATCTGAATAGACATGCTTAAGATTTAGCTCATCCTGTTTGAATAATATAATTAGATTTGCATTGTCGCGTATTAGATGTTTTGGAATATGAGTATATGTTTGACAAAGATAAAAACAATCGACGTTGTAATGACGTCCCATACTAAAATAATCTCTGATTACATTCTGATTTTCGCAAGCAACATCGTCAAATATAAATATTGAATTAGATTTCCCATATGATGGAGAAATAATATTCTCAGAATCTTTGTAAGGGTAATAGCCAATGCCTTTTATTGTTTTAAAAAGCTTGTCTAAGTATTCATATTTTGGTTGAGTTAGCGATTTGGAGTATACGTATACATTCTCGAATCGGAGACCATTGGGATGTTCTAAAAGTGAAACTATAACATTCGTCTTTCCACAATTGGAAGTACCTGTGTTATGGATACACTTCTCTACAAAATTTATTCCTTTCACTACCCCTTCAACGGGCCCCTCAATTAGAAGAATTGCCGCGTGACGTCAGGGCCCTAATTACCTTGTTTCCTACCTGAACCACCCTTGCTACAACAACAATTTGTACATAACCGCTTTATTTATCTTTATTTTTAATTTAATTCAATTTTACTTTTTTTCTTTTTCTTTACTTTTTTTTTTCTCATTTCCTCTTGATTGTAGTTCCCTTTTATCCTTCCTCTATTATTATTAATCAATTAACTTCTAGTCTTCTTTTTTTTTTTTTTTCTCCCTATTTTTTTGTTTTTTTTTCCTTCTCTTTTACTTATTCCTATCGTAAAATCATCATTCTTTTTTTGTTCTATATGTTCTTTAGCATGCCCTATCGTTTCCTAATGTCTATTTCTAACTTTTTTCGCCGCAAGGTTAATTTTTTTTAACAATTCGTTTTAACTTCAATTGTTCACCCTTCCATAACCATCCCACTCCCAACCCCTCTTTTTTCCAACCCTTGCTTGGTACTGAGTTTTATATAAATACCCGATGCAAACTCAGTACTAGGCATTTCTGACATTCCACCCACCCGCGGCAAGGAAGAGAGAGATCCATCCTAACCTACCGTTTCCTGTTCTCTTACTTACTCTTTTGGTCATCTCCAATATTCCATCCACCAGTGGCAAGGGAGAAGGAGCTCTGACCAAATTAGTTGCCAACATTGTTGTTTTCTTCACACGAGTCATTGTATTTTTTGTATATATTTAATTAGTGTTTCACTCTTTTATTGAACGTCATTTATTTTTTGTATATATGTGTTTTGTTTTTCTTGTTCGTATGTTTAATTGTACATATTTGTGATTAGGTTAGTGTTTTTGGGGTAAATAAACTTTTTTTAATTGGGACTATAGTGTTCGTTATCAAGTGGCGCCCAACGTGGGGCCTGTGTAATATTAGTGAAATTTTTCGAACTCTACGCCTGTGAGACGAGTCAACATGCCGAAACGTAAATCCGACGTTCGAGCCGGTGCCGAGGAAGATACACTTCTTGGAGTGTCAAAACACCAAGTGGCGCCCGAATTTAACCAGCCTTTGCAGTTTTCTTCGCAACAATTAGAAGACATCCTCCAACGTGTCCTGACGATATCCAGGCCTCCGCCACCCGCTCCATCTTTTAGAGGCGAGGATACAGAAGATCCATGCCGTTTCTTGGAAGAGTGCGAAGAGTACTTTAAAAATAATCGTATTGGTTCAAACGAAAGACTAAGGACCATCACGACTCAACTCCAGGGAAATGCGGCGAAATGGTGGTCACCATACACACATTCCCCAATACAGTGGAAAGGCTTTTGCGATCGATTGTTAGCCAAATACAATCGACCAGAAGTCTTAATATCGTTGAGGGCTCAGCTGTACAGCCAAAAGCAGGGACCGAAGGAGGGTACGGAAATGTTCCTACTGAACAAGATCCAACTGCTACAACGCCTCCTTCCCAATTAAGAAGAAGCAGACAGCATCCAATTGTTAATTGAATTGGTCAGGCCTAATATAAAAACGTTCTTAGGGATGGCGAAGCCGACTACGATAGAGGAACTGGTAGAAAGAGCTATCGAAATAGACTTAGATCAACTACAGTCTAACGCTAACCATACTACAAAATCTAGAGAGGAAGTAAGGACCGCCGCCAGAGAAGTACCAAACGCACCAAGATGTCACCATTGCCCAGAGAGACACTTCCACAGGGATTGTCCGGTTCTGGCCCGTAGACGTACTCAGGATGCCGCACCAGGGATTTCGGGAAACTGGAGACAGGCCGGGGGAAGCGTACCAGTCCAACACCCTCAGTAAAGGTCGGACCACCTATCAGTCATCAAATTAACGTACCTGCCACTTGGATGCCGAAGGTGCCGCTTCGAGTAGGAGAATCGTTTGTCGGAGCTTTGCTGGACACGGGAGCCTCCCATAACTTCGTTAGCTCTCGCCTAGTCCCTAACTTTGACACTAATTCGACATCGACTGCTGATCTCGCCAATGGTACCACGATGCGTATCTTAGGCAGGGTACAGGTGGCTGTGCAAATTAGCGACCGACCACATGAAATAGAAGCTCTCGTCACAAATGACCTCAAGGAATGTCATGGCTTCTCTCCGTAAACGCCATATTCGACTTCGAGAGAAAGTGCATTCATTTTGGAACCGATAAGCGCCAAACGATCTACTGAATCCGACCACCTACCACACCGACTACCACACCAACTGCGCCGACGGAAGTCCTCACCCAGCATTTTCCTGAGGAATACCAAGGTGAATTCCGGGATTTGGTTGACAATTTCCGAGGAGTATTTTTAAAACCTACTACTCCTACCAAGACGGCACAGCACATAATTCGTCTACACCGAAACGAAACTTTTTGTCTTCAACCGTATCGTTACTCCGAAGGGAAAAAGAGGCTGATCCAAGAGCAAGTCCAAGAAATGCTCACGGACAACGTCATAGAACCGAGCCAGTCACCGTATAATTCCCCAGTGGTACTTGTCAACAAGAAAAATGGTGAGCCGAGATTTTGTGTAGATTTCCGCCGCCTGAATAATCTCACTCAGGACGAAGTCTCGCCTCTCCCAGCCATCCCTGAGACATTGAAGGCCATCGGTACATCGACCATCTTCTCAACGATAGATTTGAAATCTGGATATTGGCAAATCCCCATGCATCCAGAGTCTCGCCCACTGACCGCCTTCACCGCCCCAGATGGAGGGAAGTTCCAATTTCGCGTCATGCCATTTGGGTTGAAGGGAGCTCCCGCCACCTTTCAACGGACCATGGGCCAAGAAGTTCTCACCGGATTTCTGAGAAAATTCTGTCTTGTCTACTTGGACGACATCATAGTGTTTTCACGTACTTGGGAAGACCACTTGCACCATCTACGTCGTGTATTCGAAAGGTTGCAACAGCACGGCCTTTCCTGCGCCCCTGAGAAATGTGTCTTTGGGTCAAGGACCTTGATCTACTTAGGACATCTGATCACACCAGAGGGAAATTCTCCGCTACCTGATCATCTCGGCAGAATCCACGAAGCTCCTCCACCAACCACGCGAAAGGAGCTGAAAAAATTCTTGGGGTTATGCAACTGGATCCGAGAATATCTACCTCGATTTGCCGACGTTTCGACTCCTTTGACTGATCTTCTGAGTCCAAAGAGGAAATGGCAGTGGACTAGTGCGTGCCAGCAGTCCTTCGAGCGTGTCAAGGCCTTAATGCAACAACCACTCAAGTTACATCGCCCCGATTTTGAAAAGACATTTATTTTACAAACCGATGCGAGTAAACATGGTGCCGCCGCATGGTGCTGTACCAAGAAGGACCCGAAAACACCAGACGAATAATATCGTATGCCAGTACCCGATTCAACCAAACGGAACAGGCTTATCATAGTAATGAGCAAGAATGTCTTGCCATTATTTGGGCCATAAAGAAGTACCGCCCCTACTTAGAGGACAAACGCTTCATTTTGAGGACAGACAACCGCACCATCACGTGGTTACAAAGTATGAAGGACGCACGCGCCAAACTGACGAGATGGGCCCTGTTACTTCAGGAATTCACGTTTACTCTGGAACACTGTCCAGGGAGTACCAATCACCTTCCGGATGCCCTATCCCGCCTTCCCGCTTCGGAAGTTGTTGACAGCGACGTTGACAATCCAAACCGTCTTCTTCCTCCTGACACCCAGAGCCCGACGGTTTCTCAAATCCAGGTCGAAACGGAACGCGAAGAAGTCCGCCAACAGCAAGACAACGATCCCGATATTGTCAATATCCGGCAGCGTTGCGAACTCCTGAAGGATCACCCCGACGGCCACTCACAAGAAGACGTCGAATTCCTTCAACTTTATCGTATACATGATAACGTTGTGTGGCAAAAGGAAGCGGATACTTGGCTTATGTTGGTCCCTGGCCCCTGCAACCAAGGCTCATTTACCGATACCATGATGAGGCTGGACACCCTGGTATACAGGAAACCGTTAGGAAGATATCCTTGTACTTCAAATGGAGTAGTGTAAGATGACCGGTTCTAATTCAGAGAAGGAGAGATTACTAAAGGTCAAATTGATGGACTTTAAACTTGAGTGTATGTAGTGGTCGAATGCTTCACAATGAATTCAAACATATGTACATGTATCGGTAATGTAAAATTAAATACGTCTGCAGTCGTCTGAAGTTTACGAATCTTAAATACGTTTACATGATAATGTAGAGGAAGTGGAGAAAAGTGTAGGGTATAGACATATGAAATAAAAGTGAAGTCGTTATAGTTAACGATTCTTTATTTTGATATAAATGAAGTATGTAAGTGATACAATCAAAATATTGAACAATAAGATTACATTAATAGTACTAACAACTTGTAGAAATGCGAAAGAGTCGGTGATATAGCCCTTAGTTGTAACGTCTCTGTTTTCATTACCCTTAAGCTGAATCCATCGACTTTCAATATATCTTCGAAACTGTCCATGTTTATCAATAAATGCTAGTTTTACAGAGTGAAGGTTCTGCACGTTCTCAACTGTAAAAACATTTGTTCCATTAACATTTCTTAAAATAATAGTATCCCAATTTTTCTTCCATGTACAAGACATATCAATATCCTTATTAAAATTTTTACAAACATAGGCTTCATCTCCAATAGTATTATCAGGTCGGGAAATGTAGAGGGTATTGTTATACAAATATGTTAAAATCAGTAACGACGACACACTGATCATGATTGCTTTTTTCCATAACAACTGAGACATTTAAAACGAGCAACGTGGTTTGTATAATAAGTTCCCCTCCACTGAAGCTTATGTAGTGGAAGGGGATTTTACATAAATTACGCGAACGAGTGAAGGAGCGGTAGATGCATAACAGAGTTGAGTGTATTTAAGTCAGTATAACATGGAAACCTTTATCGAAAAGTTTAATAATGTGCGGGTGAGTTATGAAGAGAAAGAAATACGTGCTCTGAAATCACTGGAAGTGAATCAAACGTATCCCGTGCAACGCTTCAAAAAGGTGAATACAAAATGGGGAGCTCGTCTATTAGCTGATTTATACAGCTTTATCATATTTCTTCCGTGCAGACACGCAGAAGCTTTTACGGATGCAGAAATCGAGGACATAAACGAAAAAATTGCGAATGAAGTGGGTCATCCATCAATTCGCCTTAAAGGATTTGTTGGAAAAGCGGCTGATTTAGAAATACATATGTAAAATGTATAACATTGTATAAGAATATAAAAAATAAAAATCTAATTTATATTATGAACGTGTTTTATTTGTTTAAAGGAAAAAAATACAGTCAATTTATGAGTGTAAAGACAACCAATATTTTAATAAAAGAACATTTTTATAAGCACAATTCTGTTCAACAGCGGTTGTAAATAAATGATAAGAACACACTTTAACTTTAAAATGAGTTGGGAGTTTGGAGAGAGCTGGACATCCGATATCTTCAATGTTAACAAAGTTAACAGTAGGAAAGGATTTCTGCAACCACATCATCTTTTATAATCTTTTAACATATACAATTGTTGACTCCATCAATATGGAGTAAATTCTATCATAAAGTGTAGAGTACGGAAGATCGCCGTTATCCCAATATAACCCATGAAAATTTCTTGTTAACCAACGATTTTGACTTCTGTAACGAACGGGGAGAGCGTCCCATGGAAATGGTGGTTCAAATGTGAAATGATAAACTGGTTCTTCTTTTAGAGCAACAACAGCTACTTCTTTAAATTGTGGAAGTAATCGTTGTGTTTTATACTTCTTGAACTAAGTTTGTGGACGGATTGTAACGTATCACACGATCATGTATTATTAAACAGAAAGCTGCCGTTTTGTCTGGTATATTTTCTTTAGTTTGAAACTCTAGACGGATATCTATACTACCAGATTTAACAGTTTCATTCTGATAAGAACAGTCTACTATTACAAGAGGAGCAATGACTAGAAATTCTTTAGGATCGAATAAGGGTTCACTTACATTACCATAATACGATTGTTGAAAGTTGGCATACATTTCATATAAAACGGCAAATCTAGAAGTATCAAAATCTAAATTCAAATTATCATACGGGTACATAGTAGATCCTAAGTGAACTTTAAAATTGGTTAGTTTGCAGTGATGGAAGGCACTCATATTTTTTGCAAGATTATTACTTTTATTGTTTGAAATCCGAAAATAATGAAGCGAGGCTTTTCCAATTGTGACGTTGTTTTCACATTCCAGTTGTGAGAATAAGATTTGGGAAGTAGCGGATATTCATGTAGTTCCCAACTCCGAAATGAAAGTTCCATATTTAAATTTCGATCAACATAACGCAACAATTTCAAACGTTCAGCATCTGCTACAGATACATGAGGAATTTTATAAGAAATCTGATCCAAATGTACAAGTACATCTTCAAGTGGCGTTGCTGAGCAATATAAAGCATTATTGTCAGTGCTGCTGCGAACTAGAACTAATTCTTGTCGAACGTTTAATATTATTTTTCGGAAGTCTTCTGCAAATACAAAAATCATACGTAGTGGAATACAAACGTTGAAGTAACCGTTGGAATCTACTAGTTTTACAGAATTAAGCTTAATTCCTTGTAGATCGCTTAAAGCAGGAGGCAACCATCCACTGTTGCTGAGACGTTTACTTTCATTCTCGTTGTAAGATGCGTAACCTTTCATTATTGTAACCATGCCAGGATTACGGACTCGATCAATAACTTTTCCGCCTAATTCATAACGAATTTCATCAAACAGGTGTAAAATTCCATTGTGGATAAAAGAAGTGTTCGCAGTTGCCTTTCCATCCGTTTTAAGAAGCAAACGACCTTCTATGTATAGGAAACTACTAGAAGGCAAAGTGTAAACATCTTCATTTTCTATTGGAATACGTATCGTATCATTATTTTTGAAAGTTGAGTTCGTATAAGGTTGATGAGTATGTTTATCAGCGTTAACTATAGCGTTATCGAAGACTGCTTTTTCGGTGACATTCAGTATTTCTGCTACCATTTTACCGTTTCCTCTTTTTCAATCGCAACCCCAAAGATTCAAGGAACTGTTTATTGAGCGGTGTTAATCGCTTAATGGTTGTAGGCGAAATAAGCATCCGGGATTGTGGTAGTAGTTTTATAGTACTATTCTTCTTTGAATATCGTTGGGGACAGCTATATTGCACTACCATGTTATGCTTTTCGTAAGTGCAGTCTTATTGTGACACGCTCTCCACGGAAATTAACTAGATTACCGTCTTGATCAACTATTTTAAGGGAAATGTAGTCGATGACACGAGTGTTGATTGATAAATAAATAAGATTCGTAGGATTCTCAACAATTTTAAATCCGGGGGGTACATTGGGAAAGAATTGATGTAGTATATGTCCATCTAGTCCTTTAACACCATCACTGGTATGTATGTAGGAGTTAGTTACGAGGTTACACATCACTGAAATCGTGTTTACTTTGAAAATGTCAGCTACATGATCAGACACCTCTTTAAGTGATGGTAGAAGCTTATTTTCAAAACCCAATATCTTTGCGGGAGAATCTGTAGGAGCGAAGTTGACTTTTTTGGTGCTTTTTATATGGCTTTTTAAGGTAGTATTGTCTCCAAACAATTCAATAGCATCATCAGTATGTCGCAATTTCTCGCGAAGATAATGATTAATATCATCGATTTCATAGGATCCTTCCGGAAGAACAACGACTGGTGGTGTAGAACCTTCAAAATAGAATTTATTGTTAGTTTCATCGATATTCGGAATACTGTTATATGCTTCAAAATTTAATAAAGCAATTTGATATTCATCATCATCGCTTAAAAAAATTGGTGGACTTATTATCATTTGCAGCTCCGACTTTGTATTAGTCAAGGTAAATGTGTAAGACATGTTTTCGGTTTGACGTTCTGTCTACTACAACGAAGTTAGTTTGATGGTTTGTTTTTAAGAAAAGGTTTGCGTAGTCTCATTAAGGAATTGGACAACTAAATGGCCGCAGTTAAAATCTGAGGGGTTCTGAACACGATTGTAGTTATAAGTGATAGCACAAGGTCCGGAAGATTGTAAATATTGAACCAATTCTTTAGGTGGACGGAGATCTCCAAAACTGTCAAAGTACATAGCTTTGTTATTTCGTTTTACATACACTGTCCAATGTGTACCAGTTCCTGTGTTTAAATCTAAATTAACAATTCCACTTTCACACCTTTTAACTTTTCTGGGTAATTCGTTACGCATAAAGATTCCCCGAAAATGTGGAATTTGTAAATAGTTAATGTAATTGACTAAATCCAAATCTGTCAAAGGACGGTTAGGTAACTTTACGAAAAATTTTACGTTTTTTTTTTTTGCTGATAAGGTCTAAGGTATAAACCGAAACCTTTACGAAAAGGTTGTACTGAAATATTTTTTCCTAGAGCAATAGCTTCCATTGAAGCGTTATGACGTTTATCTTCTTCTAGCTGCTGTTGTGCTGTTTTCGCATCGCGTACAGCTTTAGCTATCCCAGCAGCACCGCCAGAGAGAGCTCCAAGTGCTGATAGTCCAGCGAAAATCGGAATTAACGGTAGAAAACTACCTGTCTTTGGAATAGGAATGATTCTAGGAGATTTAGATCGCTTTCCAAATTTACGAATTGTATTTAGTGCTATTTTAGCAGCATGTATCAGCTGGAGAGGTTTCGTTTTCTTAAGAGCAATTTTCGCAGATGTCACTAGCTTACGAAACGGTAGAGCTCCTCCTTTTCTTGTTCGTCTTCTCTTCTTTATTTTCCGCAACAGAATTGAACCACCAACTTTACGACGTCGCTTTTTGTGTCCCATTCCAAGTTTCTCTTTACCCTTCATAGCTGAAGCAATTGTGAGAGCTGCCAAGCGTTCACCAAAAGACGCGTCCGACACCTTTAGTCTTTGTAATGATTGTTGCGCCAAAACCTTATCAGCAATTCGACGATGGGAAATGTCTGGAAAAGTTTCGTAAGCAATATCGTGTAATTTACAAGATTCGTCAAGGGGATTTATACCAATATCACCTCGAGCTAATCGTTTGTTTAGTCGAGTCCCTGGACCGCAAAAGTTATACCCTGGGAGGTGTAATTCAATAGGTAATTTATCTATAAACCTATTCAGAAAACCTCGTGTCATGGGACATGTGTAGTGTTAGCTCTCTCACTATACTGAACGAACTGACTACATAAACACTGTTAACTCTAAATTTATATATCCGAGAGCACATGCGCAAACCGTTTAATCATCAATAAACATGCGGATAGTACAACATCCATCTGTTCTACCCATAACCAATCGTGACTTCGATATTGCCAGGAAAATAAATCGACAGGGTCCATTACTACCATCCACAATAAGAGCCATTAACGCCGAACCTTCAAATTGTGGAAAAACAAATGTGATTATAGGACTTTTGGAGCAACCGAACGGTTTACGGTTCGCAAACGTATACGTTTATTCCAAGTCATTGTATCAACCAAAATATAAGTATTTAGCCGAATTATTGAAACCAATTGCTGGAATTGGTTATTTTCCCTATAGAGACTCTGACGATGTAATTGCCCCATCACAGGCAAGACCTAATTCTGTATTCATCTTTGACGATGTTGCGAATGAAAATCAAAATAAGATAAGGGAATACTTTAGTATGGGAAGACATAACTCAATCGACACTTTTTACTTAAATCAAACATATGCACAGATTCCCAAACATTTAATTAGAGATAATGCAAATTTAATAATACTGTTTAAACAGGATGAATTAAATCTCAAACACGTCTTCGCAGACCATGTCACTACAGACATTACTTTTGACCAATTTAAAAATATTTGTGCAGAGTGTTGGAAAAAGAAGTTTGGATTTCTAGTGATAAACAAGGATTGTGGTATAAATGAGGGAAGATATCGCTTAGGATTCGATAAATATATATTAATGTAAGTGATATAAAGTCAATCAGTTGTTAAAAGACAACCTTGACAAGAGCATGGATGTAAAAGCAAAGAAAGAACTAATCAAAGTTAGGAAAGCGGTAAAGAGGAAATTACAAATGTTAAAGGAATCGACAGCAGGACAGAATCTCCTGTTGCAGCAAGCATATCAACCACTTACAAAATCGCTTCTTAACTTGAAATCAGAGCTGGGTGAAGAGATTAAAAAAGAATTAAAGCCAGAAGTGAGTAATTGGTCGAAAGGTGACGTTCCAGCTTCGTCAACACCAATAAAAATTAGAAAGCTTGACCCTTCGAATGCTCCAGGTACCTTACTACCAGGTGGTCCTTCATTCTTAAGGGAAGAAAGTGTTTACGAAAGAGACCCAACAACGGGTCATGAAAACACAGACCAGGATAATGATGACTTTGAACAATTGAAGAAAGCGTACATAGACTATATTAATAGCTCTCGATTTGCTCAATATTTGGAAGAATTCGATCCTCTACCTCGAGACTATATAGAAGGAATTATTAAAGACTATGATGGTGACACATTTAACGCAGACGTTCTGAATCCTCGTCTTGATAAAGTTCGATACGAATGGAACACAAATAAATTTTTTATTGGTGATTCTGAACTGGATTTTGACGGACCAAACGTTGTAATCGATGGAAAATTTAAATACATAGGTACTGTGGGATTATACGAGCTACTCTTCAAATTACGTTCTGAATATCCGACATCGATGAAAGAAAGGAAAGACTACGCTGATATATTAAAACGTACGGGAGCAGTTTACAAGTTAAGACAGCAAACATCGAAATTTTCTAAAGGTGGAGGATTGTCGTTGTTGACATACAACGAAAAACCGATCGAATACAAATATTTTGATGACGTTAATGAGTTGTGTGATCGTTTAAGGTTATTAGTTGCTTCTCAACAAGCAGGCAACACAAATCATGAAAACGAAATTCTATAAATTTTAGAAGAGTTGCGTGAGTGCAATATAATCGTATAAACAAATTATTAAGCTTATTAGTTAGACAATGACGGTTGATAAGTTCGGACGTCCGTTAAAAAAAAAACGATTGTTTTCGCAAGCATTCAGCAATGTTCATGATTTCAATCATAACCGCTTAACAAGAATCGGTGATCCTCAGCAGGAGCATGATTCTGTGAATGTGCGATTTTTGGAGAAGAAGGTGCAACGTCTGTTATCGCAAGATGATGTAACCGATATCAGACAAGCATTCGATAAAGTGTTGTATTTCGTTGATGTAGCTAATAAGCGTATTACACATTTGAACGAGCCTACCGCTGGGTTTCATGCAGCTACTAAAATGTATGTAGATGAGAAAGATCGGTTAACAAAAGAGCATATCAGAATCGAGTGTGAAAAGGTAAAGGATCGTGCTGTCAGTGAAGGTGTCAGAAGGATGAAGGATTTACGAGACGAATTGAAAACAGCTGTCTCCAAAAGTGGTGAAATGATGATGAAAACTTTTAGTAATAAAATAGAGTTAGCGATTAAAAATTTGGAAAGAGAACTTGAAAAATATAATAGTGACAGGGATAAAGAAATAACAAACAAGGTGAACGATATAATAGAAAAGAATGCTGTCGGAATCATGGACGTCTTTTCAACAAAAGTAAAATTAGAGCGTAAAGATGTAGAAGCGTTTGTTAGGAAAGCGGATGAAGAAGTATCGAAGAAATTGAAGACGCAAATTGTGCAAGATATGAAAGATGATATAGACGCGAGTTTTGAATTAATTAAAATCACGATTCAGGATGAGTGTAAAAAAGTTAAGGAATTTGCAGAGAAAGAAATTCAACGAAGCAATAAAAAGAAAGATGATCTGAAAAACGAATTAGTGGTAATGGTGGAATCACTAACAAAGGAAGCAAAGGAGCTGAAAGTAAGGCTAGATACTCTGCAACAACAAAGAGGAACAGGTAGTGCGAAATCGAGCAGTTCTAAAACAACAACAACAGTTCCGTCCATGTAGTTCTTCATTATAAGAAAAATGCTAAATGTGAGAATTAATTTTACACGTCGTAAAGTGATAGTGAAAGGATTAGATGATCTTCATCAAGCCGATTTAGTGGAAATGATTCCGTATGCGAGAGAAAATAAAGGTGTCAGATACATTTTGGTTGTAATAGACGTTTTTTCAAAATTTGTGTGGGCTCAAGCAGTAAAACGCAAAACAGGTGAATATGTTGGAAGGGCTTTACAGTTAATTTTCAAAAGAAGTAAACGTATTCCTAAGAATATGCAAACTGACTTGGGAAAAGAATTTTACAACGAACAAGTGAAACGAGTTATGCAAAAATATAAAATTAACCATTACTCAACGTACAGCATCAAGAAAGCGTCAGTTGTGGAGCGGGTAAATCGAACACTCAAATCAAAAATGTGGCAACGCTTTAGTTTGCAAGGATCCTACAAATGGTTGAAGTTATTACCAGATATGGTACAGGAATATAACAATTCAGTTCACAGAACTATCGGAATGAGACCAAGCAAAGTTAATAAACGAAACGAAGAAACACTTTTGAAAAGTATTTACAACAATCCAAAGAAGGTGGATTTACGAGAAATTAAGTTTAAAGTTGGAGACCGGGTACGAATAAGCAAACATCGTGAATTGTTTAGCAAAGGTTATACCCCGAATTGGTCTAACGAATTATTTACGATTAGCTACATAAAATTGTCACATCCAATTATGTATTACTTAAAGGATGATAAAGGGGAAGACATAAAAGGAGGATTTTATGGTACGGAACTACAGAAAGCGAAATATTCAGATGTTTATTTGGTGGAACGTGTACTAAGACGAAAAGGTGACATGGTTTACGTCAAATGGTTGGGGCTTAATCAATCTCATAACAGCTGGATTCATAAAACGAACGTTTTGTAATGTATCCCCAGCTTTTTTTTTCTGATAATAAAGTCTGTAATGTTAATAATAATTTTCTTTACCCCTTAAGGGTAAGGTGGAGATGGCATAAGGAGAGGGGCGAAAGGAATATATACTGAGACTGTAGTGGGTACGGTGTGGTAAGATGAGTGCTAGAGAACAGGGTAACGGTGTTGATCTAGCTGCTGAGCTAAATATGAACGAAACCGAGCTGGCTGATATATTGGAAAACTTCTTACCAAACGATTCCTTCACATCATCCGCTAAAGGTGAGGGGTGTGTTGGAGGTGCTACCACGGTAACGATGGCGGAGCCTGTGGCTAGCACCTCTACGATGGCGGTGGCGGGATCGAAGTCGATATCGATGAAGCCGAAGAAGCGATCGTACACACGAAGGTTGTCGGCTGCTCCATTCGATTATTCCAAGATAGTGGACCAAGTAGGAGAAGCCATAAATAGTGTTAAGGAGGAAAAGCGGCGACGAGAAATGGTACTGAATGAAAGAGAGACAAAGGCCGCTTCATTGACTGAGTACATGAAGCGGAAAGAGAAGGAGCTGGAGGAGTTGAACAGATCGGTAGTTGAAACGAGAAAGGAGGTACAAGAAATCGAACATAAGCTAGCTAATCTTAAGTCTACTTTACTGAGTAAATTTAATGACTAAAATTCAATGATGTTTTATATTATATTGTATTATATTCAATAAAATTCTTTTATATTGTATCGTTTTATATTTTGTAATTAAAGAAATAAAAGAGAATATAAATTATAAATAAAAACATTTTATTTATTTTAATATATAAAACAATACAGCTAGGTACATAAATTTTATTATACAAAAACAATACAGCTAGGTACATAATAAAAAAACAAATTCAACAAAATGTTTTAATATAGACCGCCGCCCCGTGGTCCATGGCACAGATGACCAGTGTCCCCTGAAAAGAGGTCCACGCCAGCTGGGCTTCCAGGTGTTCGCTGAAGGCTCCGACCGGCCTTCTGTCGGACACCTTCCACATCGTCAACCCTCCAGGAGTGCTACTCTCAAAAATGATGGTGTCCACCCTTATATTGGTTCCAGTTGGCATGGAACCAAGAAACAATACTGTGTAGTGCACCATTTTGTTGGTGTTGTACTTGAAGTTGTATTATTGCTAAGACAGTGTTAGCGATCTGTGGTGAACGTTGTGAAAACTTAAGTATTTATACAATTTGGAGGAGGAGGATATGAGTGGGGTAAAGTTAAGATCAGCACAAGTGTTTGTGCGAAGAAGGAAAAACTAGAAAGAGAAGTTGTTTGAGCTATAAATGACAATGTAAGTTAGAGTGAGGTGTGGATACTTTCTGATTAACACCTGTATACCAGCAGCACATACATAAAAGTTCTGATACATGGCTCATGTAGGGTATGAACCATTGCTTATTCAGAAAATAGAAATAGGTTATATGTATAGTAATGTCATGAACCTACGGGTAGACATGGTGTTTGGTATCATCTCACACATACATAAAAGTTGTGATACATGGCTCATCGAGCGTGTGAACCATTGCTTATTCAGCAAATAGAAATATGCAAGAAGTGTGGAGGGAAGGTAGCAAGCGGAGCGTCGTCTCATTCTTCTCTCGACTCTTCTTGTGAACAGACGTTCCAGTAATTATAAAAAATTAAAGTACATTTAAAAATTACAATTAAAATGGAAAATAAACAAGTACGAAAACCTGCCGTACCGAAAAGACGGTACGGAAAATCGAGGACAAGTGGTGTAAGTATTAATTAATATTGTTGAAGTAATTGTTAATTAATAATTTTGTTTTACAGTGCGAGTTTGTGGTCGCCGTGACCACGATGGCGGCGATCGCTGCGGTTGTGACGCCACCTAGATGTTCCGCAGGTGGAAAGCGGACTCTAGGGATGGCGAACAGGAAGCGCGTTTCAACCATGACAGCGACCACGACAGCGACCACGACGGCGACCACGACGGCGACCACGACAGCGACCACGACAGCGAGGAGGAGCACGGTACCGACGCCGTTGTCCACGTCCACGACGGCGGCAACGACGTGTACTTGGACAACGGCGACGACGATGACAACTGCTGCTGTATCGATGTCAAGTGACTGCGGTTCTCCACTTCCGACGCTCACGCCGATTCCATCGCCTGTTTCTCCACTTCCGGAAACTCCAACGACGCCTTCTCAGACAAGTCTATCACAGGACATAGACAGTCTGGAAAGCGCCTTTGGGATAATTCCGAAAGTGTTGGAAAAGATGGCGTATTTGACGTCCGCTTGGGAAGGAAGGCGCGCTGCGCAGCAGAAGGTGCGCGCTGAAATTGCCCAAGTCGACAAGGCTATCTTGCAACAGGACGACGACGTCGCTATGTGGAAAGCTGAGATCGCTAAGCGGAAAGCTGAGATTGCTCAGCTTGAAGCAAAAGTGGCGAAGTCTGCCTGTAACAAGGAAGCTTTGTTGACAAAACGGGTCGAACTGGTTGAGGAGGACCACCAGATCGATCAGGAAGTGGACGTCTTAAAGCGCGCGAAGGAAGCAAAGCGTCCGAAGTTGGAGCGACTGAAAACGTTGCTTGACACCGCGAAGCAGCAGTTGACGTCGGTTACGAATAGGTAGTGTAAATAATGTAAATTAGTAATTTAGTATGTAAGTTTTGTAAATAAGTTAATTAGTAAATAAGGGTTAGTATGTAAGTTTGTAAATAAGTTAAGTAAATAGTTTGTTAGAGTTAGTTTGTAAGTCGTAAGTGAAAAAAAAAAAACAAAAAACCACCAACCAAAATGATATTTTGAAAAAAAAAAAAAAAAAAATTAATAAAAGTAGTCAAATAAAATTAAAAAAAAAAACCGACCCTCTGGGGATAAACCAAAAGAAAAAATTTTCAGGTTAGGTTAGGTGGTGTTAGTCGGCCCCATACAGGAAAGGACAAAGAGAGCATTGTTGTTCTAAATTGTGAATAAGACATATATGTGAAATTTGGTGAATTTATGTTTCCTAGGAGAAGTTGTGTATAGGTATGTAAGGGATGAAAAATGGGGTGGAAAAGGGGTTGAGAAGAAAATCCGCTGAAAAACATCATAGGGAAATGGGTACAGGGGGGGGCAGGGCGCCGAGGTGGGCTGGTGGGGGGAGGTCGGGAGGCATTAAGTCCGAGAGGGGTAGTTGTCTGAATTTGATACTTCTGACATTGCCAAGTGGTACCTTCAGTCTTCGACATCAATAGTGAGAGAGGCACCTTTTTTTTTAGCATCGCTCCTTATACCTTTAATTAATTCTTGAAATTTAGGGTAGAAATTACTTCCTCCATTACAGACGTCCTCCAAGTTCCGTTGGAAGCAAATTGTTCTTCATGGAACAATAAACATTTTTTACTCAGACATTTTTTCCCTATCATCTACCCTTCATACACTTTTCGGGGGTCAAAGTATGAGGGTGAAACACGTTAAAAAAATATTTCTCGACTTTTCAGGGTGGGATCATTTAGCCCACTGTTCAACTTACATTTTCCAAGAGGAACACTTTTTTTTTTTAACTGCTTCTATTTTTTTTTAAGCTTAAAGGTGTCAACTTTTTGTCAACTTTATTCTTTTTTTTCAAAAATTTTATCAGATTCGGGTACTTCCACTTGGGGACCTTCTTCCCACACCATAAGTTATTACCCGATTTCAACTCCTTCTGCTTCAAAAAAATTTCTAAAGCTTCATTTTTACACTTTTACCCCTATCATTTCTTACGCTGAAGTATTTCATTAAATACTTCATTGTCTTCTTATACTACACCTCATTATCCATATTCTCATGTACTAATTTTTCATACCACTCTTTTCCTGCCCTCAAAATATATTTTTTTTAATTTCTGGACTTAGAAAATTTTTACCATTATCTGGACACCAGCACCTTCGCTACCACACTACTCTATACCACTTCCTTTACATCCCCACTATTCCCCACTACTTTCCCACTCTTTCCCCACCACATACCTTCCTATTTAAACCCTTGTCAACCTGAGAGAGCATCACTTCACCAGAAGGGTCTTATGAATTAACATGGACCTTTCTCGTGTATCTATTGTCCTTTCACCATTCAGGCAAACTGCTAATGAAACCACCTTGCTCCAATGCGGATATTGTTGGCGTCTGCGTGAAAGCTGTACGGCTGAAACAGGATTCTGCTGTCAAGAATGTTTTGACAACAGACCTCTGCTTTTCTGCCACAGCTGCACATTTTATCATTGCGATGTCGTAAACCTGTGCTGCCGACCTTGTCGTCAGGGGACTCAATCGTACCTCTGCGAAAAGTCGGGCTTTGTTTACGAGATCGATGATACGCACACGCTGTACTGTATTCTTTGCAATACTTACGAGCAAAGGCGTCAACTCTTCCAATCCATTATGTTTTCATAAACCTACCTTTCAATAGCTCCCTCTCCTACACCTTCCTTTTCCTTTTTAAAGACTTGTGACCTTGACACACTTTCCATATAACTTCTTATTATCCCCAAACTCTACCTTAATCTTATATCTCAAACGTCTACTACCTTTTGCTTCTTTATTTATTTCTTAACATAAATATATACATGTACACGTTCTACGCTCCTTCTACATAACCAAGATTATTACTTATTTCTACTACATATCCTTCTTCAAATACGGTCTTATTTGTGATACGGTGGTTCTCACTGCAAACAAACTCGTACCTGCATATCTCACCACACCATCCGCAATGAATGTGAACTTCGTCATGGATATACACTTCCAACATCCATAAATTCGGAACTCGTGTATATAATGACACAATTCCTCCATTACTTCCTCCATATCGACAGCTCCAACACATTGGTAGGTAGCGAAGATTATTCCTATCACAGTACAGCACATACGCAGAACATGCTGAGAAGTTCGTTTCACATTTGAAGAGTTTTCGAGCTACGTTCCACCCTTTCATTGAGCTTACATCACTTACATACTTCTTTGCTTTATTTACAGTATACTCCTCTGTGTCTACGTAATCTCCTCTATGTAACACAGTGTTACGCTGCGCATCATTCAATCCTTCCATGTGGTCCTCATTATTCCAATACTCTACTTCTTTTGTACCACCACAAACTTCATCGATACTACTACCTCTACTACTGCTTCTTACATCCATTCTCAAACCAATCTTCTCAACTACTTCTGCCTTCTCTTCCTTTTCACTACTTTAACGATTGTCTACCTGCTTACAACTGCACTTCTTTCCCATCCTTCCCCATCACAATATCTACATGAATCACGTACAATTGCAATTGCAATAATCAGTGTAAGTGTAACTAAATACCTAACATCATTCCTCGAATAACGTTGCAATGACACTTCAACGGCTGTAGACGTATTTAAAACATTCCATCATAAAAATCGTAAACTTCAGACGACTGCAGACGTATTTAATTTTACATTACCGATACATGCACATATGTTTCAATTCATTGTGAAGCGACGTATTTAATTTCACGTTACCGATACATGTACATATGTTTCAATTCATTGTGAGGCATTCGACCACTACATACACACAAGTTTAAAGTCAATGACCATCCATCAATTTGACCTTAAGTAACCTCTCCTCCTCTGGATTAGAACCGGTCATCTTACACTACTAAATGGCCAACTTTGAAACCTGACGTGTCCAACCATGTCCGACGATGTCACATTTGCTTGTGTACGAAAAAGCATCGAGTTTCGCCCGCAGGTCTACGGCCCAGACAACCCACCCGACCGTGGGACACCATCGCCCTGGACTTGATGGGACCATATCCCCGAACAGCTCGCGGTAAGAAATTTATTTTGGTTATTACGGATCTGTTCTCCCGCTGGGTCGAAGCATACCCCATCGGCTCCGCCAGTACTTCCGTGATCGCTCGCTTGGTAGAGAATGAAGTCCTACGTCGATTTGGCTACCCTCGTGCCTTCCTTACCGATAACGGTACACAATTTACCAGCCGAGTTTGGAGAGATGCTTGTGCTAGATGGAGGACCCAACATTGGACCACCGCCACCTATCCTAGGGCAAACCCGACTGAGCGCCGTAACCCGGATATTAAGAGTGGACTCCGAGTTTACCTTCAACAAGGTGAGCACCGCGCTTGGGACAATCATTTACCCAAAATCCTGTTCGATCAGCGTGATCGGAAGAACGCAGCGACCGGGGTTACCCCTTACTTCGCCCTGTTCGGACGACCACTACTGAGACCAGGAGAATGGGACAACCGTTTGGACGATGGAGAAGACGCCCATCCAAAACCATACGAGGAAAGGGTAGAAGAGGTTAGGCAGCACCAGCAACAATATTTGCAGAAACAGCGTCCTGTCGTGCCAAGAAATTTCGTTCGTTACGAACCCCAACAATTGGTCTACTGCCGCGAACATCCCCTCTCAAACGCGGTTTTGCACCCCGTTGGTCCGGACCTCACCAAGTCCACAATTACGCCGGAGGAAACACCTATTGGGTCAATAAGGAAGGTCGTCTTGCAAAAATCCACCACGACCAACTTCGGCCAGCCCCAACGCCAAGAGAATAAATTTCGTTCAAACCGGAGAGGATTTGTTATGGATACACTTCTCTACAAAATTTATTCCTTTCACTACCCCTTCAACGGGCCCCTCAATTAGAAGAATTGCCGCGTGACGTCAGGGCCCTAATTACCTCGTTTCCTACCTGAACCACCCTTGCTACAACAACAATTTGTACATAACCGCTTTATTTATCTTTATTTTTAATTTAATTCAATTTAACTTTTTTTCTTTACTTTTTTTTTCTCATTTCCTCTTGATTGTAGTTCCCTTTTATCCTTCCTCTATTATTATTAATCAATTAACTTATAGTCTTCCTTTTTTTTTTCTCCCTATTTTTTTGTTTTTTTCCTTCTCTTTTACTTATTCCTATCGTAAAATCATCATTCTTTTTTTGTTCTATATGTTCTTTAGCATGCTCTATCGTTTCCTAATGTCTATTTCTAACTTTTTTCGCCGCAAGGTTAATTTTTTTTAACAATTCGTTTTAACTTCAATTGTTCACCCTTCCATAACCATCCCACTCCCAACCCCTCTTTTTTCCAACCCTTGCTTGGTACTGAGTTTTATATAAATACCCGATGCAAACTCAGTACCAGGCATCTCTGACATTCCACCCACCCGCGGCAAGGAAGAGAGAGATCCATCCTAACCTACCGTTTCCTGTTCTCTTACTTACTCTTTTGGTCATCTCCAATATTCCACCCACCAGTGGCAAGGGAGAAGGAGCTCTGACCAAATTAGTTGCCAACATTGTTGTTTTCTTCACACGAGTCATTGTATTTTTTGTATATATTTAATTAGTGTTTCACTCTTTTATTGAACGTCATTTATTTTTTGTATATATGTGTTTTGTTTTTCTTGTTCGTATGTTTAATTGTACATATTTGTGATTAGGTTAGTGTTTTTGGGGTAAATAAACTTTTTTTAATTGGGACTATAGTGTTCTTTATCACCTGTAACGATTGATCGTATTGTTGACGGTAGTAGGGGGCCATGTCGGTTTGCCTTTGGTACATCGTTGAAATCACGGTTAGTAATAGGCAGCACAGCTTTTTGTTGAACTATTCGCATGTCCATAATCTGATGAAAAATATGGTTACTGTTTTTCTATTTTATAAGCTGATAGCTCTGCATGAATTGGTTTATTTCGAAGACAACTTTGAATAAGAGAGAGCAATGCGGAAAGTGCAACGAGGTAATGGTTTACTTAATAAACTAATTAATTCTTTACCATTTGAATTTCATATACCGGGTTATCGCTTTTGTGGACCAGGTACAAAGTTAAACGAAAGGTTGGAAAGAGGGGACAAAGGAATAAATCCTTTAGACGAATCCTGCAAAGCTCATGATATTGCATAGTCTAATTTTAAAAATCTAGAACAAAGACATAAAGCAGATAGTATTTTAGCTAGAGCAGCATTTAGACGAGCTCATTCATCGGATGCAAGCATTGGAGAACGTTTAGCTGCTCGAGTAGTTGCAACCGGTATGAATGTAAAAACAAAGCTGGGTATGGGAGTTCAACAACAACAACAAAGAAGAAAACGAACTAGTAGTTCTATGAAAAAAAGAAAGGGTGGAAGAATAAGTTTTCGAAAATTTATAAGAAAAGCGGCGAATGTTCTAAAACAGACAAAGCCAGAAAATGTCATTCAAGCAGCACGATTAGCAATGTCACAGTTAAAAAATGTAAATCAGAAAAAAGTGACCGATTCTCCCAAGATAATATCGGTTCCAAAAAGCGGTGGATTTCTTCCATTAATACCACTTTTCGCTGGATTATCAGCTTTAGGTGCTTTATCCGGAGGAGCAGCGAAAGCGGTTAATGATGTTAAAGCAGCCCAAAGAAGTCTTAGCGAATCTGAACGACATAATAAGTCTATGGAAAGAACTGCTATTGGAAAAGGTCTTTTCTTGAAACCTTATAAAAAAGGTTTGGGACTTTATTTACCATATCAAAAAAAAACCTCTCTAAGTCTACCACAACGAGCACTAACCGATGAATATTTGCATAAATATGTTAAAATGCTTCAAATTCCTCACTTTCGCGGAATATTTATGCGTGACAGTTTACCTAAAAAAGTGCGCGCCATCGTATGTGGAATTGTAAATCATGATAAGAAAACGGGCATGGGTACGCATTGGACAGCATACAAAATTAAAAACGGCAATGCAGTTTATTTTGACAGCTTTGGAAATTTGCGACCACCTCCGGAAGTTGTGAAATATTTAAATTCTTCTCAACCATGCAAAATCTTTTATAATTATGATCGCAAACAGATGTACAACTCATTCAATTGTGGTCATCTAGTATTACAATTTCTATATAATATCACCCTACCCTTTCACTTTTAAAACGTTAGCGCAGACGATAATAGTTCCATTTAATCTAACGTTAACAGACTATCAACATGTATACGTTTAATTTAACCAGAAACAAATCAATATTACAAGCTAATATTAGCCCACCAATTGTTTTGGATGATAATTTTGAGTATTCTTTAGGACTCGTTAACTTTGAAACATACAATTCTATTCCAAATATAGATCAAAGTAATAACAAATTTTATGTTGGGAATAGAGTAATAACCATACCGGGAGGATCGTATGAGCGTGACAATATAAATCGTTATTTACGCCTTCAATTAGGCGATCCGAGAGAAAAAGGTAAAGATATTATATTCCTTAATATAACTGGCAACAACAACACTTTACTTTCGGAAATTAAGTGTACAGAGCAAGTTGATTTCACGAAAACGGATTCAATCGGACGACTGCTAGGATTTAAACCGAGAATTATTAAAACTAATAGTGTCTGATTATCCTGTAAATATTTTTAAAGTAAACGCTATTTGCATCCATTGCAACTTTGTTTCCGGTTCATATAGAAATAACAAAGAAGCTCATTTTATTCATCAAATTTTCCCAAACGTTCCGCCAGGCTATAAAATAGTGGAAAATCCAACCAACGTTATTTATTTGCCTATAAATTCGAGAATTATTGACTCAATAGTCATTAAAATAGTTGATCAAGACGGTGAGTTGGTTAATTTTCGTGGAGAGACCGTTACAGTAAGACTTCATTTGAAACGTCTCTCTCTCTCTAATAGGTATTAAACCATAATATTTTGCCGTTATAAAAATTTTAACAAACGTAAGGAGATTTATAGGAAACCAACATTATCACAATCGTTCAGTGTAAAGGAAGAAGTGAAGCGATTAACACCTTCAAACGCACGCTTTTTAAAAAGTTTAGGATATCAAGTTAAGAAGTTAAAACCATCATGCATTCTGAAATCTTGAATGTTACCGAACGTGCATTATTTGATTTATCTATAACCAATGCGGAAAAACATACTCATCAACCGTATACAAATACAACGTTTAAAAATAATGATGAAATCCGCATTCCAATTGAAAACGAAGATGTCTACACTTTACCATGGGATAGTGTATTATATGTTGAAGGAAAATTGCAAAAACTGATGGTACACCTTCAGCAACTGCCAAATTTATAAATAATAGAATTGCACACCTTTTCGATGAAATTCGTTACGAAATCGGTGGTAAAACTGTTGATCGTGTTCGAAATCCTGGAATAACTAGCACCACAAAAGGTTATGTTTCTTACAACGTAAACGAGAGCTTGCGTCTTCAGAATTCTGGTTGGGCTCCCAATGATGATACATTTTCGGCAATAGATCAAAATGGAAATTTTAACGTATGCATCCCACTACGTATGCTTTTAGGTTTTGCGGAAGATTTTCGAAAAATTCTTCTAAACATAAAACAAGAACTTATTTTAATAAGAAGTAGTATCGATACAAACGCTATAATAAATACAACTGCAGGTGAAACTTTAAAAGTAGAAATAAATAAAATTTCTTGGAAAATTCCACATATATCTGTAGCAGATGTAGAACGTCTTAAACTTTTAAAATATTTGCAAAGAAATAAACAAATGGAAATTAATTTCCGTAGTTGGGAGTTGCATGAGTATCCTTTATTGCCTCAAACAAATAATCACACATGGGCTGTGAAAACTACGTCACAACTTGAAAAACCTCTTTTCGTGATAGTTGCATTTCAAACAGATAGAAATAATAAACCTGAAAAAAATAAAGCCCTCTTTGATCATTGCGAACTTAATAATATTAAATTACATTTGGGCTCTTCTATGTATCCTTACGACAACCTTCATCTTGATTTTAAGAATAATAAATTTTCTAAATTATATGAAATGTATGCTCAATTTCAACAGTCTTATTACGGAACGGTTAGCGAACCGGTAATGAAACCATCAGATTTTAAGAAAATTGCCCTTCGAAGCCTTCACATGGATTACAAAGACTTTTCCATCTCTATCGTTGCTGGATTTATTATTTCACCGTCAAATTATGTGCGATGATTTTGTACAATCCTTTTTGAATACAGTTTAGACTTTTTAAGTGTATTTGATGTAGTGAGTGTATTAACTGAAATGAAGGAAATGACGACTTTGTGCACCAATGATATATTTTTCCTTCCAGATCTCCTTTCAAATTATAATCCTTGCCATTTAGAAAAATTTCCCATAAGTAATATTAAGAAAAACTGTAAAAATGTATTAGCATGTTTGGATGATATCATACTAGAAACTGCTTATTATGCACAACCAAAACTATTGTACTATGTAATTCAAATTATGAAAGCCAACAAACTGGCTTATAAATTTGAACCATTGCATAATTGTAGACAGAAAGCAGTCTTTCAATGGCTTGTTGGTAATTTAGAAAAAGCGAAAAAAGGATTGCCAGTAGGTTGGCAAGATGAAAATGGATCAGATTCTGTAAAATTACCATCAATTTATTCTAAAGACTATAAAAGTGTTTTCAATATTTTGCAAGAATTAATGTAAGACTTTTTGTATGCTTAACGCTAATTGAAATAAAATACTCATATTAATAAGATTTTTTTTATTTTAAAAAATCCTACAAATCTTTAATTCCCAATTCTTTATAAATATTATAAAATAGGTAGCAGCATTGTTTGTTTTTCGCTGTAGTGGGCGGCGGCGGCGGCGAGTATGGTAGTGGTGGTGATATCAATGCATAAGATTCTTCCTCGTTTCTTTTCGTTTGTCTTTTTTTCCATTTTTCCGTTAATATTCTTCTTTTCTTCGGTTCTTTAAAAATTTCTCTTCTTTTCTGCACTTCTAACGCTAATGTTTTGGTAAATTTCTTCATTATTACCATTAAAATTTCAGATAGCGGACAAGCTACAATATTGAACAAATAACTATCAAACACGTCAGTGCTTGATGTTCTCCATTTTTCTTCTAAATTTGCAATACTGCTATGCCAATCCTCCTCAGTCGCTTGCACAACATTTCCCGGTTGGATTAATTCAAATGCTGAAAGAACTTTGATTTTATTTCCCGGTTTTAACTGTACAACTGCCATTTTGCTTTCTAAAGTTAAAACTAACGTATTTGTTTCGAGAACTACTCTTTAAATTGGTTACTACCACTACTATCATCCGTTCCTCCTCCTCCTCCTCCTCCTGTTCCTTCTCTTCCTAGATGTTAAGGTCATTAACGTATGTACAAATAAAACACAAGTATCTAATGGTTTCAAGTTAGTTTATTAAACATCATTTTTTCATTATAATGATTAACTAACTTTGTATAAATATTATAACATTAAGCTAAATATACAAATCATTAAAATAACCTAACTTAAATTATCAGTAATTTTGTAGTGTCCCCATGCTAAAGTCTTACACGTTTCTGGTATATGGAAACGTTTATCATCATCCGCAGACAAAGCAATTTTATTAATGCATTGAGAATAAATTATATGCTTTAAAGATCTAAATACATTTTGTCGCTTCAGTACTATCTCGTTTTCATTTAATACATATTTAAAATCTTTTTCCGTTAATGACTTTATAACATTCTTTTTAACACCTTTAGCCTTTTTCATTATCAAACTTCCTTCTATATTCACTTCATACATTTTAGCTTTAATACCGACAAATTCCCAAATAATCTTACCACAAACTTCATCTTTCATAAGTGCTGGGGTGGCTTTGTTTACCAAAGCCATTTCAAAAATATTATCAGTAGAATAATTTGAGGTATCAAATCTATGTAAATTATTCTTCATATCATTATAAACATTATCCGTTTCTATGAAATACAACAAACTATCAGTATCTGTATACAAAAGTGATGCTTTGGAACCATATTTTTTTTTATAAAGTTATAGTGAAATTCATACATTACAAATTTGGCAATTTCCAGTACTGCAAACGCGGCGTAAATTGGTTTATCGTAATAGATTTGAGACTTTAACAATTGTACTGCTGCAAAATTTTCATCAAAAATGGATATACTATGAAAATTGGGTTGCGAAGCTAATTTTTTAACTCCTTTTTTATGACCCAAATCTTTCCACGAATTGACTAAACTAACGTTGACCCTTTTTTCTATATTTTTGATACATTTTTCATAGTTTGCATTATTTATTAATTTATACATATCTTTTTCAAATGCGTTTGCGGCACTTTGTCTTAGACGAGTATTAAAATCGATAAACGGTTTCATCCAAGCAGATTGCTTGAACGTGAGAATTCTATGAATCTTCGACAACTCTAAACCATTTTCAATACATTGCTTAAGAGTCTTTATATGAATAACGTAATTTTGCTTATCGAAAAAGGTTTGCAATAATTTTTTACATTTTGAATTTGGAGGTTTCATTTTTTCAATACACATTGGAAAATCATTGTGTGAATCATGCAAATGTTTTGGATAATGAATATCGACTTCCAAAACATATCCTTGATCATCAGAATCTGTATAGTAATTTATATTAAATGAATCAATTTCATTTTGTGAGAGCCATCGAAAGTTCGATATAGGCAGTTTTTTCGAAAGCGCATATCCATATAAATTATTTGCATCCCAATATGATATGTAAGATGTTGCTTGTGAATTTTTGTAATTAGAGCGAATATATTTATTGTTGGCCTGTGCGAAACGTTGAACCACTCCAGCGTAACCACTTCGGATATTTCGTTGAAAAAAGAGTACCATTGAACAGTCAGTTAACAACTCCAACTGTACATTGGTAAATTTTAGCATTGCCTGCCATGACAAGCCGGGTAAACTATAAAAATGGGCCGGATCTAATTTGTATGTATTCAAACATAAATTTCGGAAATTTTCGAAAACGTCGCATCATAAAATTACGTCTACTTTTAAATAGAGGTCACTGTATTCGCCTAAATTTTTACATGAAAATTTATGCCAAATATCGTTAGCTCTGTGATAGTCTGCGTCAGAAATTGAAGTATCTTGCATTGAATTGTAAAAATCCATTTTTGAAGGTAAACATTCGTTATTTAATTTTTCCAACGTATCTAAATAATTGTATGGGAAAACACTCTTTTGATGCATTAATCTAAATTCTTCATCATTTGGAAAAAAGTTTCTCAATTCTATAATTTGATCATCTGATAAATTTGCAGCGAGTGTCTCCAATTTTCGATTCATAAATCGATAAGAATCTACAAAACGTAAATCTATGTAACTGTTTTCATTATTTTTTCTATCAACTAAAATTTTCTTTGTAAATGAAATATACTTTTCTTTATTCACCGGAATGACATTCATTGGTTCGTCATCTTCGGCGGCAAATTCACGTATGAAAAGATGACAATCGTAATTGCTAAAATTGTGAAAGAAAACCGGGATAAAATTAACGGTTTTACTTTCAAATTATGACAACAGCCTCTATAGTTGCCGGTGAGGTGACAGTGATCTTTAATTTTATCTGAACCTAAATCTCCGTTACGTAAATAACAGTTTGTTGCCGATGCGAAATTTTCTAAATCCTCTTCAGTTAATTCTTTCATAGGAATAATATTTTTTAAGTATGTATGGTATATATGAGAAGCCTCATTTTTAATCATATTACAGAAAACTTTTGCACAATTTTCTCCCCGAAACGAATAAAATTTCGAAAGTGAATCGTCATAACAACACTTAACGTAATAGGAAAAACTAAATGACTTATGAATGTGAGTTGATACTGTTTTAGTATCTATCGACGATTCTGAAGATTGTTGAATTGGAACTAGCAAAGATTCAAAATCGGCATATATAACAAAAGGAACTTTAATTTGCTTTTCTATTTGTTTAAATTTTAAAAAATTATTTCCAGCTGAAGGTAAAACGGTTACAAATTTCGCACAGTCCTGATGCATATGATTAGCTAAAAGATTTTCACTACCAAAATATTGCAAGCAACCATCACAAATATATTTAACAATTTTTGCTCCGACTTAACTGCTTCGAAATAAGGCGACTTAAATTTTTAATATAACAGTAATGTTGTTTATTTTCTTCTTCGATGTATAGTAAGTTAACATGGTTTAATTTTCTACATTGAGAGAAATAATATGGTCCTACAATTATTGATTTTTCTTTTTGTTTTTCGAGACCAAAAACATTTACACTTACATTAGGATTCAATTTTTCAAACAATTTAATGTTACAAAAGGTCATTGGAAAGCTCATACCTGTTAAATTTAGCTTTGAAAGATATTTCCTATAACTTGATACATGATTTTTACGACATCTGACGGGATATAGTGCAGAAAGAAGTGCCCAGATGAAACTCATATTACTTGGTTTTTAACGTTAACAACAGCCTTTTTGCGCTCAATGTCCAATGGAAGTTTTACATAGGTGGAAGCTTTCAGTGGATTGTATTTCACCAAATTGACTTCCAAAAATAAAAGTTCCTGAAGTGCATATCCACTATCACGTTCCTTAAAACAAGTATAAGCGTTTTATTAGTATTATTATTACTATTAGACTAGACTAGTTTTAACTTACCTGGAATTCCTCAAGCTTTTTCTTAAAATTTGCAAGTAAATTTTCAATTACTTCGTTTACATTGACAGATTTATCTACAACTTGGTAGGGAACCAGAAAAGATTTTACTTCCAAGTTATGTTTTCCTTCATCATCATCATCATCATCTGAGACTGCTGCAGGCTTCAGAAAACTTCCATAAAGTTCGAAATTTACTTTCAGTACGTTAAAATCCTTAAGTTTTTTATTTATAATGGTCACGATTTCATTCCTTATATTATGAATGAAGTTTTCTATTAATAAATTGCTATCGTCGTTTATAGGTAGATTGACAATTTTTGTATTATTAGGTATCAAACGATAGGAAACCACTTTTCGATTGAATGCTGACAATATTTCATGAACATTAGAACCAAGAGTGACATCACGTTCCAAACATTTATTCTTGTGGTTAATAGATTTAAGATGCGCAGAATAATTTTCAGATTCAAGTGTACACTTGCAAATATCACATGTTGTAAGCTTAACTCTTTTAGCTGAAGGCTGCTCCATGATGTTACTAGTACTCGGAAGCGAATGTAATTGTTCATTCGAATGTTGATCCCTATGCATTTATAGCACGTTAATCTTTCTTGCATATACTTATACGTAAGAATATTTTTTATTGAAAAACGAATAAAATTGTTCACTTAAATATTGATATCCGTGTTTAGTTCATTAAAAAAATTTACTAACACACTCACGCGTATACTGGAGTGAAAAAATGTCTTACTTTAGTTTTTCGAAATTAATTTCAGACGTTTCTGCTCCATTTGGTAGTTTTTCGACACCTTTTAAAACAAGGCGCGTATCCACGAATTCTGAAAACTTTTCATCAGGAATAATTTTGGCCCATCTTTGTGGTAAAAAACATTCAAAGTCTCCTAGATCGACCTCCACCTGTCGACCATATCGCGTTTGTACGGCGAAAACTCGTTCAATGGGATACAGTTTCCCAATTTCTAACGATTTTAACGATACCGTTATTTTGAATTCTACCGAACCGGCCGCATTTAATTGTTTTAGATAATCCATAGTTAAAATACTTTTTAAAGGCTAAACTTTAGTTAAAGTATAGGTAGGTACTTTGATTAGGAAATAACCGACTTTAAAAATAATGACGTTAGCACCATTATCCCTCTTCAACAGATAGTTATATTTAATTAAGAAATACTTTTATGCTATTGGTTAAAATTATTTCGAATCGTTGTTATAACCACGATGATGGTGGTGGTGGTAGTGAGTGAGTGTTGGTAATAATTTCCGGCATATAATGATGATAGTGGAAAATATTCCCAATTAATAAGTCTGTACACTTATAGCTATCAGTTATTAATCGCTTCTGTCACTAACTCATCCTTATTTTAAAAATGGCTTTAATTCCAAAATTAGATAATTATTTTTTTGTAAAAGATAGACAGTTAATGAACTGTAAAACTTTTTGCTCCAAATTTAAATTTAATCATCATTCAATTAAATGGTTTTTACGTGAACTGCAGCATTCGAAGATTTATAGTTTAAACAATATTCCTATCGAAAATTCATACAGAATTATTTTAACTTCAGATCAAAAACCTGTTTATTTAGTAAAAAGTTTGAGTGCAGTATGTTTGGAAGTAGTTTTTAACGATTATAAAAAAATCAAAAAGGATGAGTTAACTATTTCGTTAACAGTATGAGCATTGGAGGAACATAGATTCCGTATTGAACTGTTAGGACCTTGGCAAATGTCTATGCCGAAAAATGATATGTCAACGTTTGAGGTCCTATCATTTATAAAAAAAGAGTGCAACCTACTTAACATTAGGGTGACGTCGACAGTCATCTGCATTATACATCTACTATATATAAAATATTGTTGGTGAAGAGAGGATCGTCTGCAGGTAAGCAAACACATATTATACTTACAAATCTTTGCAAATAAATTCAAACTCATTATAAGTCCGCAGTTAAGATTATTAGTTTTCGGACATCCGTTGCAGGTGAATTTGTATGATTACATTTTTACTATAATTGTAACATTTTGCCATATACGTAGCTATTTAAAATTGCAGTTTACCACAATAATATCCTGCTTTTTATCTGTTTAAGTATTCAACTCAAATCAGTAAAGGATATTTATTTCAAACTTCATGGAAAAAGCAAAGGCTGAAAAAGATTACTTCTGACATCCTGTCATGCAGGTGGTAAATCAACATACCCGTTTGAGCATTTTAAAAAAATTATCAGCTCACATAACTACAACATATTGTTTTCAAGTTTCATATTTTCCCATATCAGTCATGAATAAATCAACATACCAGTTTGAGCATTTTAAAAAATTAACAACTCACATAATTACAGCATATTGTTTTTCAAGTTTTACATATCCCATTATCAGTCATGAATAAATCAACATACCAGTTTGAACATTTTAAAAAATTATCAACTTACATAAATACAGCATGTTCTTTTTCAAGTTTCATTATTTCCATTAGCAACCATGAATGCGAATGGTAAGTTTTGTGAGCAAGAGACTTACTTATCCTATATTACATAATATTAATTTAATTTATTGTTCAGAGAAACTTATGGTTATAAATTGCATTGCCAATTTAAATCTTCCGGAGTTGGAGGTAAACTATTTTGATATTTAAATTTCTTAATTTATTTTTACTATTTTTCAGGATATAGACCGTTTTATGGTCATTTGCCATAGTCCTCCGCAAGAGGCTATGTATTTAGGGTTGGTAAGTATGCCCACGGCTTGTCCGAGGGCATACTTAACGGTTGAAAGACCATCGGGATGTGAACCATGGGCAACCATTTGGTTAGGTGTGTATGTAGAAAATTTTAAATGTATATATATTTATATTCTTTAATTCTTTTTAGAATAATGGATTGCTCATGAAAATATATATTTCATTTTTACTTTTTTATATAATAAAATTTTGTTAAACTTTTAAACATTTGTGTTTTATTTCTTACATGATAATAGAGTTTAAAAATATAAGTATCTCCTCAATTAAATGATTAATTTTAAATGGATTTCATATAATGTTGTAATGTAACATTTTTTTTTTTTTTAATAATTATTGAAGAATAAATCATTGGTATTATGATTTGTGCAAATAGATCAATAAACAATACCTTCCTCGAAAGGAAAAACTTGCAGTGAATAATGTTGTAATTTAACATTTTCTTTTTAAAGAATAAAACTATTTCTGAATAACAATACTTTTTCTTTACCATTGAAACCTACCTAAGTACCTATTCATAACGAAGAAATTCAATGCACGCAATTACTTTAATAAATTCATTCATTAGAGTCGAACGCGTAAGAAAAATAATAATAATTTCTTGCATTGCGGCAGCGGCATGTCCAGCCGAACCGGAAAACCAATTAACACATATTCCTTTATAGGTACGTCGCGACCGACGGGAAAAAAACGCTCCTTCCTTGCTACGTCACAGCATTAAAGTAACGGTTCATGATCTCAGAACACATACACGTTTTGCCCATAGGTGCGAGAAGGATGGACTTATACGACAAACTAACGTTAGACAGACACAGCAACAATCTAACGGGACATGATCTCAGTAGCCCTCTCCTATTACTACTTAATAACACCGTGATTTTGATACATAATTTATTAATTTAAAGGATCGTGCTTAAATACGTTCACGTGAAAAAAAGACTACACTAAACTACAGTTTAACTATAACTTCTTTAAAGGTAATCGAATTTTGGCGACGTATCTCAAGAGAGAACCCTGATGAACTGCCTTTACTTTCTCACATTCCAACACTCTACCTATTTTGTGTACAATCAACGTCTCAGTCGGGGTTAGCCCAAAAACTTGGTCATTGCCACAATCGTTACATCCTCTCTTAAGAAATGGTTTTAAGGAAGGACCAACCTTCTCTGAAATTGTGAATAGGGCAAATAAACAAATTACCCAAACGTGATGGTACAAAGAAGATTGATGGAACATACCATAAAGTAGGTAATACTTATAATAAAATTAATAACCCCGACTGTAAATGAAAATATCTATACCTAATAAATACTATGAATAATGATAATGTTTACATTCTACGAATAATGTGAAAAATAATAGAAGACACTTATTTCTAATCCCTACAATCAGAAAAAATCCTAATTGAAAATTAAAACCTATATGAGTAAAAAAAATATGAATAAATGATACAACATGAATAATCAATTATCGTTCCGTCGAAACGACGGAATAATAATTTTTGTTTGATTCTCCAACATGAACAAAATGATGTATAAAACCAAGTTCTTTCATATTAAATTTACTTTTCAGTTTTTGTTTAATTTCTTTACCCATTTGTTCATTGTTATAAAATAGTAGTAAGTGATCAACGTAGATTAGTATAAATAAAATATTTTCGTAGTTCAATTTGTAATATATACACGGATTTACTGATGTACTCTTCTATCCCAATTCTCTTAACACAGACGTGAGTTTCAAATTCCATTGCCGACTCGCTTGCTTTAGTCCATAAATCGATTTATTGAGTTTGCATACTTCTTCTCTATGTTCATAAGATGGTGGTTGGAACATGAATATTTCTGTATCTATGTCACCTTGTAAGAAAGCTGTGACTGCGTCCATTTGTTCAATAAACAAATTATACTTGACAGATAATGCTAATAAGTACCTGATTGGAGTATGTCGGACGACTAGAGAAAAAATGTCATTGTACTCGATTCCCTTTTTTTTTGGATAAAACTCTTGATAACTAGTCTTGCTTTGTAGCGAATAATTTTTCCATCAGCATCAAATTTCATTTTGTAAATCCATTTACAGGGAATGGCTCTCTTATTTTCTGGTAATTTTACTAATGTCCAGGTATTATTCTCAAGAAGAGAATCATACTCTTCGTCCATCGCATTTTTCCATTTTTCAGCATCCAGGCCTGAAAGAGCTTCTTCGGTCTTTTACCAATAAAGCTACTGCTTAGTTCGTACTGTTCGAACTTTCATCAGGACTTGAGCAGGTAGGTTTATTTTTTCTAGGTCTCAGTGACAATCTATATGTCGGTGGATCACTAACTCTTCTGTCTGGCAAATATTCGTCATCATCAAGATAGTAGCTATTGTTTTCTTCTTCAGACAGTTGTTCCACTTCCTCATTTTCATTTGGGGTCGTTCTTTCTGAAAATGGGGGTCGGTTGTGTCAGATAAAGTTTCATTTTCATTTTGTGGCAAATACGTTGATTCTTTATTTTGTGTATCAGATAAAACTATAGGAGCATTATTATTTTTAACTGTATGTTCAAGAAATATTGCGTCTCTACTTTTATATATTTGTTTTTTGTTTTCATCATAGAATCTGAAACCTTTCGTATACTCACAGTATCCAAAAAACAACATTTTAACTACTTTAGAGTCCCATTTTTGTCTTTTTTCTTTAGGAACATGGACCATGGCATAACAGCCAAAAATTTTCATATTTTTCATGTTCGGTTTTTTCCCAGACCACATCTCGTATAGTGTTTTGTAATTAAGAGCCTTGGTTGGTGAGCGATTAATTATGTAGGCGGCTGTTGATACTGCTTCGGCCCAAAAATATTTTTCTAGTCTGTAGTTCAAAACTAAACATTAAGCTTTTTCTACAAGGGTGCGATTCATTCGCTCGGCCAGTCCATTTTTCTCTGGAGTGCCTGGATTTGTTGTTTGAAGTTGTATAACACATTTGCTTAAAAAAAATTTAAATTCATTCTTAATATATTCTTTACCATTGTCCTTAACATTTTAATCCTTTTTTCTGTGTCATTTTCCACCAAATTTTTAAATTCTTTAAATTTATCTAAAGTTACATACTTGTTTTTCATGAAATATACGTAAACTTTTCTGCTAAAATCATCTACAAAAGTAACATAATATTTTGCTCCCCCAATTGATCTTGTTTCCATTAGACCACATAAGTCTGAATATATTAACTTAATTATTATCCATTTTTTTTTCTCTGCACATATGTAAGGATGCACCTAAATCAATGTACCAAGTTTTTATCCAATATTTCTGTGGCTGAAGAAACTGAAACAGCAGCATAATAGCCATTATTTTTAGTAGAGTTATTATCTGTTTTTTTTTTTCTTTTTTTTTTTCTGAAAATAGCAGTTTTTGCTTAAATGATCATATTTATTACAATTGAAAAAACGTGGACTCTTGTTTTAGTACTTATCTGATGAATTATTATGAGATTTTGACATGTAAATAGTTGCATTTTGTTGTAATAAGGGGATTTAATATGCTAAAGTGTTGAAATTAAGCAGAATTTAAAAAAATAATAAACTTAAGGAAAGTTTTGACATTAGAGTTTTCAATTAAAATTTTCAAAAGAAGGAAGTAATTTCAAGGAAAATAGTAATTCATAGTTAATTTTTATTTTAAAAAGAGCTTTCTTTTCATGTAAGCGGTTCCTAGTATTGTTAAAATTTTGAAAAATATTCAAAATTTTGCATTTAATTTCGACATTTGTATCCATGTAGTCTGAAATTTTGCTTTGTATCCATGAAAAAAAATTGAATTTTACGTGGTATCCAAGGATATTTCCTTAAAACAGTAGGAGTTTTGGTGTCGTCTAGATAATACGTATTTAATTGTGCTCCAAATTAATTAAAATATCAAAGTTATCATTGAAAAATAAATATTAATTTAAAAGTGAAATAATTGAACGTCGATACTTATCAGTAGAAGGGTATCAGGCGTTTTGATCCCCCGACAAAATGTCCCTGGACAAAATATCCCCGTGACAAAATATCCCTGGACAAAATATCCCCGAGACAAAATATCCCTATACAAAATATGCCCGTAACAAAATATCTCCAGACTAAATATCACCGAACAAAAGCCCCGATAATAAATTATCGAACCGATACTCCAATAAATAATATAAAATTCATATACTTCATTTCATATATATATATATTTTAGGAGGAAAACACATTTTTAATTTTCACTGATTTATTGTTTACTTAACATATGTTTCGCTAATACTTTAGCTACATCAGAAGTAGACTTATACTTAATTAACAAACGAAAATATGTCTAATATATACCTAAGTTATGGTTCGAACTACTACTGGGGAGGGGAAATACGTTTAATAACGGACAGTTGTTTACATCTAACTGATCATTTAAAAGCAAATCTGTTTTTTTGAATTTATTTATTTCCATTGTTTCAAGTAAAGTCAATTTGTAATTATTGGATTCTCTATGCAAATTAGTGCATTCATTATTGAATTGATGATATTCTAACCACAAATGTTTCGCTCACTTATTCTTTTTTTAAAATTTCTTTTAGTTTTACCTATATAAATTTTGTTACAAGTGCCACAATTTAATTTATATATTCCTGATTGGCAATCCTTATCATTTTTATCTTTATTGTTTTTTAAAATGGTTGATATCGAATTATTAGTTTTGAAAGCTACCTTAATATTGTTTTTGATTAAAATCTTTTTAATAACTTCTGAAGGTTGTCCTATATATGTTATTAAAGCATATTTTTTTAAATTTCGTCATTAATTTTTGGAAAAACTGATTGTATTGCCTGTTTAAATTTGATTTTTGTTAAAATTTTATCTATAACACTGATACTGTAATTATTGTTGTGTGCGATTTGCTTTATAATGTTCAGTTCTTTATTATAATTGTCATTGTTCATAGGTACTTTTGTTAATCTATATAACATGCTATGGAATGCGGCATGTTTGTGTTGGTAGGCGTGTGTTGACAAATTGCTAATAACTGTATCCGTATGTGTCGGTTTGTGAAATATTGCAAAATCGTGTTTGCAATTTATTTTTGATATAGTTAGATCTAAAAAATTTAAAATATTATTTTCTTCTATTTCTACAGTGAACGTTATATTTGGATGCAAATTATTTATTTGATCTAAAAACATGTTTAATTGTCTCTGTGATCCTGTAAAACAGACAATCACGTCGTCAACATACCTATACCAATACAAACAACTTTTAAATAGCGTGAGCTTTTGAATTTGCATTTCTAAGTTGTACATAAATAGATCTGCGAATAATGGGCTTATGGGATTACCCATCGTTAAACCTTCATTACAGCTGTAAATTTCTGAATTGAATTGAAAGTAATTTTGTTTTATACATAGGTCAACTACAAGCATAATTTCATCTATAACTATCTTATCTACTTTATTTTTATATAACATGGTATTTATAATATTTCGTACTTCTAAACGAGGTACTGATGGGAATAAGTTTTTTACGTCAAACGATATTAATTTACAATTTTGTGGCAATTTTATGTTCTTTATCTTATTTATTAAGTCTAAGGAATTTTTTATAGTAAATATATTTTCATAATAACAATATTTGTTTAAAATAGGGATCAATTGTTTAGAAATTCTATAAGATGGTGCACAGTTAAATGACATCTTAATCAAGGGAAAGACTTTTAGGACGTCAAAGTGAGTAAAAAATTAAAAAAAAAACTTTTGTAAATATTGAGATATATTATTGTTTTTTTTTTATATTTAAAACTTTAGTAGATAATTTAGCTAGTTAGGGAAGATTAGGATTATTTAGTCTAATTTTAATAACATTTCATTGTTGGTATTTCTAAAAATTTATCTAATTGAACTCACTATCTGAGTTAAGAAATTTCATGCTTTCTTGTATACAATTTTGTAAATATTTAAACAACTTTGATAATTTTCAATATAATTTTTCGTTCTTTTAAAAAAAAATTTTTTTATTTATTCTTTTGATATTCATGAAATGAATGTCTGGCGTCCAACTTACTTATCATCTCTCCCTCTCTCACACCACTCACTCACATTAATATATATATTATATATTTGTACATATGTTTACGATTATATTACTTCATCAAAACTTACTGATAAATAGAGGAATGCATACAAGAAATTACTAAAAAGTATTATTTATACTTATTTGTTTTTTTAATCCGTCCCTTATTTAACAATTATTACAGTTACATGTAAGTGGTTCACTATTACCGAAATATTTGTACGAGGCCAATAAACACATTCAGAATAAAAATTTTGCATGCGACGTGTACTATACAATCCTTATACTGTTCGCAGTTCATGCTGAAGTTGACTACCGCAATTCTCATTCAAACTGTCAGGTAAAATTTATTGCAATGCAAAATTTTGTACTTTCATAGGACGTATAACATGTGTAACAATGTTAAATATACGGGCGGGCGGAGGCTGGGCTTACGAATCAGAATTAGAAATGTAGATACCCGTAGTGGAATCAGTTGTCTCTACAGCGTTCCAAACAGTCTTAATATTATTACTGTTCTGGTTAATGTAATAAAGTTTGTTCTAAAAAAATATATTTGTCACTTTCACAGTCACAGTCAACAAGTCAAAATCGCAAAAACCTCATCATTATAAGTAAAAAGAAACTGATTTAAGACAGGTCAAAATGTACATAACACAATTATCAGAAGAGGCAAGTACAATGCACTGATTTTACACACATTATTACAGAAACTACTAGAATCCGTCCAAATTTGGATGGAGGTAAATTATTTCTATAAACTACTCTCTTGCACCACGTATCAGCTTATATAGCACACATTGTAAAGCTTCTTTCTGTATAGTTGAATGTAGGCTTTTACGGTACCCGAGTAGTTTTGCGGTGAATACAGAAAAAATACGAAGTTTACAGTAAAAAGATTCAAACAAAATTTGCCTTTTAAATGACATGTGCGTCATAAGAATCCCTGTACATGTTTCGAGGGTTTCATATATCCGATTTGAAAGACGAAAGTTTAGGAGGGTCACTCGTCTGCCTCTCTTTATGTCTGTCACAGCCATCTGACCCAATGCTATAGGAGAAAGTAGAAATCAAAGACGGAGTTGTAGAATAAAGAAATTTTGCTGCAACTTGTATTTTGAAGCTTTCTTCTTTAAAGTAGGTCTCGCTGTCGAGATTTTGAGATACAATCTTCCCTCTTGCCATTAGCAGAGATCCACTGAAGATTTCTGCTACAGTTGCCGACGAAATGTCAGACGTAACAATTCCTATAGACGACGGCCTACAAGCCCGAATCTTAGATGTATTATGGATTCTTTCCGTAAAAGCCTACATATGTTCCTATTTTTATACTTATTTCAGAAAAAATATATGGAAGCAGCGTTTTACCATGCTTATTCAATTCTTTGTATGTAACTTTTTTATGGGGAAAGAGAAAAATTTTCTCCGACATTGCATTGACGAAGGGAGCTTGCTAAACATACTAGTCCGTCATAAATACACTTTAGACTTTCGGACTTCCATGTCCTTATTTATGGACGAATGGATAATAAATTTGAAAGTCTATGGGTATTTATTTATAACACATACGTATCTTCAAACATCAAATGAAATATTAGCCCGTCCCTGAATGTAACCTTGCATTTGATTTTGTTTCGTTATATTTAGCTAATAGCTTGAAGAAATTACTTTCACTTTGCTTTTCCAATAACAATGTAACTGATATGAAGCCATAAACGCAATAGTATTATTATCCAGTTTAGTTCCATATGCAAGCGTTTATAAATTATTGATTCTACAATCTCAAATGGTTAAATGGATTAAGCATTAACTCATGCTATTCCCAACCTTTTGGGAATTAATGTGCGGTATAAATTCACGGAGGGACAATACGAAAATTTGTTCCTGTATACATTATTTCCCTTCAAACGAATACAAGTGCGACGCACTTGCTTACTTTTATAACCACCAATGAAGGCTCATAATTACAATTTTTAAAATTATTACCGAATATCCTATCTAGGAAGCATTCCTCGAAATATCAGAAGTAAATATTGTATGTACGATTAAGTTCGGTTTAGAACTCAAGCAGGTAATTTAGTTTATTGTTGTATGTTGTCTAATAAATAATATACAATTTTTTCTTCAACCTTTGCTTTCATTTTGATTTATTTTAATTAACAGGAATATAAAAAAAATACATTTTAAGAGATGTGGTGCAGATCGTTTTAAATGTATGAGAGCTCAAAATAAAGTGAGTGGATAAATCATGTTTCTCGAGCATCCCCATGTATGTAATATGGGGATGGTGTATAATAGGTTGGTGTGTATATTGTAGTGTTCGTGGGTTTATTAAAAATTTATTTACAAGACTAAAGTACGGGAACATAATTTAAATATACTTATTTAATAATAACTACTTAAAAACACTATTAATTAATGCGGAATTTAGCTTGCTTTTTATTTACAACACTCACTTATATGCGCGTCTCTATTTATTTGTCTTTTCACTTCTAACACTGTCGATTTATTTCGGATGTTACCACTGTCACGGTCAATTTATAACTCACTAACTGTCGAACGTCTTTCCACTTTTACAGCATCATGGAAAAATCCAGAAAAGTCTGAAAGTTTGTAAGATTGTTTACGTTTTCGGCGAACCGCCTAATTACTATCTTGGAAGGCAAGTACGAGACACACGCCTACAAACACACGTATACACTGTCGAAAACCGCCCGCGGCTAGTTTAGCCAGCCGGCAACGCATACAAGCGTATCCGGTCGCACACAAGCACGCTCGCGTTCGCTACAATATGTTACCGGCAATTTACGATGCTCAATCAAACCTAGGTTTGTCTAGTCAAAATGCGGATTGCCGGGTTGCTTTAGGCAAAGTCTGAAACGAAATACACACACAGACTGGCATATGGAGGCAAAATGGAGTTGAACGCAGCTGACGGTCATGGACGAAGGGCCGAAGTCACCTCGTCTGTTGCTAGCGGAAGCCGAGCAAAACCCCGAGAGGAAGTAGCCGGCAGCTGGCAGACAAACGTGTCATTAAGCCCAGCACAGACGATAAGGCTGACGTGGGGGTTGGGTTCCCCCCACCAACATAGCTAATCCGTCGAAAGGGAGGCAATCTCGGTGCGGTCACCGACACCTTTAGTGACAATCGCATGGGAACCTCGACAGGCTCGGAAACGTTTCTGGAACTCTGGGTTCGCCTCTTGCCATGTCCTTTAACAAAGTACTGGTCTGGCAGGGAGCATCAGGCGGGGGTGTGGTGAGTGAGCGGCCTAACCTATTAGGGGGTTCAGCCTGACCCGTTAAGGGGTTCGTGACTAAGATGCGTAGGAGGGAAGTGGCAGCGACCACCGCGACGTGTTTGCGCTGATTGAGGTGTGCATCCTGACGCTTTAGGGGGGTGTACACTTGACGAAGTCAGAGTGAGATGAGGAGATGTATAGTGCTTGGGCTTAAACTGGTACCACGGGGGCGGGGGGTGGCAAGGAGTTAGCTTCGCTCCTTGTCCGCCGTTTGGTGTCGGACTCGAGGCGACAGTGGTTGAAAGCCTGCATGCTAGGTTAGGGGACTGTACTGGCAGGGTGTCCACTCCGTCATGCAGTTCCCGCTTTCAAACGTACTACAACCTAACCTAACCTAACCTAACCTAACCCGACCTGCAAGTCACCCGTCTTGTTGACCCTCAGTTGCGTCGAGACTCCCTGGGACCAACCCGTCCGCGGGGGGAGACCCCAAAGGGCCAAGCTACTTAGTACTGGACGATAATATTGCAATCTGCCACTAGACCAACAGTGTTCACCTTATTCTGTCGAGATGTGTCTGATTCTCACAGAATACCTAGATAAGTTAACCTAACAAGGACGTCAAATAACATGAACAGAAATTAGTAAATTCTAAACATTTAAATCTTAAAAAAACAAAACCTCAAGTATAAGACTCAAAATTAATTCAGACACTCATTTAAATACTCAAACATCGTGTAAGTTCACCAAATAATTTATAATTGTGAATAGTATGGCGACTATAACAAAAAACGAATGGTTAACCCAATGATATTCAAATGGGATTATTGGGATATCAGGCACAACAGAATATTGCTGAATTTAGGAATAGTATAAACATAAATTTAGAAGAAGAATATTACGATATAAGAATTGTAACATTATATAAAACGAAGGTACAGAATTGAAATGTCTATCTTATTCAAGTTGATAACATCCAAGGGAACACAATACAGCAATTTAAAAACAACTTATGCCACTTACACTAACACCATACTAACGTAGCTATAACAGCAAAAAAGATTGTAATGGTATTAACGCACATGCAAGGACAGACTCAAGGCCTCTCTGGTCACCCCCATCTAACTTTGATCCAACTCTGTTCTAATTCTGATCTAAACAACAGCTTAAAATGAGGATTGAATCAATCAGAGAATGGCTTGACGAAATAGGGCAATAAACGAAGTACGTACAAAAAAAAAAACAGTGTTACATCCCAAATAAGGCAACAACTTCAGAAAAAGATTTACACAACAAGCAGAACATTACATATTAATTACTTAACAAATGGAGAAATTAACAAAAGCGATTCATTAGTTCTGGACAGAGACGACGCAGAACCTGTAGGGACGGTTTCTCAAAAAATAAACTGCTACAAAGTTTAATGTAATTCTAAAACCTTGAATTTCTGAAATCATAAAATATTTCTTCAAAAACCGCGAATTCATTTTCATGTTCTGAATATAAAGTTCCACCTGTCAAACACAACGTTTGAGTGAGGTGATTTGTAATCATCTAATAAACTTTGAACTCTCTAAGCGAGAAACTAGCTGATCTGATTTTAATTTTTTTTTTAAGAACACTTTGCTAAGTCAGTGTGCGCACGTCTGAAGACGGAATACTGTTGTCTAGTCTAGGTTCTGGGATAAGTTGTATACTATTATTATAACTTGAAGGATAATTTACTATTCAATTATTATTAACATTGCCTAGTATTTTAACTCTAACGAAACAGTTTTTGATTGTTTTTGTGCACTCTTGCGAGTTTCAACCATCTTGCTAAAGCAAGACCCCAGGCGATTAAAAACACCTTATTTGGCGAAACCTCCTAAAACACGGCCACAAAACTGGTGGAATGCGTCAAATTTGGTAATTATGGCCACGTGGTCAGACAGTTTAATTACAATGAAACTGTTTTGATACAATATTAAAGTACGCAAATAAATAATGAAAACAAAAATCAATGAGACCGTGAAATTTACGTTTAACGGCTGTTGAAAATAATACATTTACTTTAGGAATTATAGTTAATAATGAAAAGAAACTGACCACCCGTACCCGGGTGTTATGTAGTACTTTTTGTTCAATTTCATCAATTAAATTAGTTAATTAATTTGGTCTTTCATATACCAAAAAGGGGTAAATAGTTTTCCTGGATGTGATAATTTCATTTCAATTTAGAACTTAAATTAATGCACGGATGTCAAAACGAATTAAATAATTTTAAAATAATTTTTGTACCTAATGAGTGAGAGGACTGAATACTTCGTAAGAGCGGGTATTTTAATATCGACTTAGCAACCAGGAATGTTTCGTCCAGACACCTATTTCCGGTCAGCCAGAAGCGAGAAAGATATTTATCATAGGTTGTCCCCATGTTGAACTGAGCTAGGTATATTATTCCACCCCTGAGCCAGTTCGAAGGGTTACGTAGATTGGAATGCAGTAAAAAGGAGACCACGTGGTTAGCAAACTACATTGATTCGGCTGTTGGTGAGAACCGGTTATTTATTGGCCTAGCTCGGCCCTCAGGTCCCTAAATGTAGTTGTAGTGATTGATTTTGGTTTTGGTCCGTTCCTGCGAGTTGGTGGTCCTGTCTTCTCAGTACTGGTCACGCTGCAGTACCTGTAACTGACTACGCTGTCACTGCCGACATGAGGTTTATCCCTGACCCGTCTTGACGTGTTGCCGCCCGTCTCTTCCTGCCCTGACATGTGACCGTGCCTCCCCAAACATCGTAGACGCCCCCCGATGACTCGCAGGATCATGCCGGAATCTGCAGTTCTCGCCTTCACGACTTCCGCTTCGGGAATAGAGGTTAGAGTTCACGGTCTTCTCATGATTAGTCCAATTCGGGTTCTTACAACAAACCAAAATGTCCACTCCAGTACGGCGGAACAGGACTTCAATCATATTTCGTACGATACTCCAATTTAGGTTGTTCAGTCCACAACCATGCTTTGGAATCGCCAGCTTCTGTACGTTATTCTCTAGAAGATGTTTGCGGAGTTCCATTATTGCGTCCTAAAGGTCTCTATAAGTTGCTTTATCACAGCATCTCCCTTCAGTCACTAGGCAATAGATATTGTTTCGTCCATCAGGCAGGCACAACAGTCTTCTTCCCGTTTATACTTGGTCTTAATGATCTTTCAGCCTGCCACACCTGCGTTTGAACTCGGACGCGATACCGCGGCTCACTCTCAGATGCTTTGAAACGTAGTGGGACAGAGAATATTCCTTAGATATAGCAAAGAGGTCTCGTCAGATTTCTTGGGTTACTCCAAAACTCCTGTTAACATGGGGGCCTTCCTCCATGAACTCGTCGAATGTGGGCTCGGAAGGGATAATTCATAATAATCTAGCCCGCGCCTCTTCTTCATTCGCGCCGGTTAATGGGGCCGATTAAAATGGACTACCTTCGGCTTTCCATTTGGAGTTCTCCTAATTCAGGAAATCAAGTCGTTAATCCTCTTCACTATTTCTTGGCTGATTTGGCTAACTTCGCTAAGTGTACTAGATGCACCAATTTCAACTTCGGTTGGTTTTATCTTGCTTTTCAAACTTCTGCTATTTTCTTCTGATTTTTTCCAGTCTTTTACTGTTTACTTCTCATTTTTCCTCCATTTTGTTTTCCAGGCTTTTACTATTTTCTTCTAATTTTTTCATGAATTGCGACAATTCATGTTCGAAAAGGAACGTATCAGGGTCATTCTAATTATCTTTTTAACTCGGCTACGTTTAATTCGCACAGCTTCTTTGCCATTTTAATGTCTTTTAGTCAACCCGCACTAAAGTCTGCAACAGTCACGTTTCACCCCACACCTGACATCAGTTGTAATGTTCGTGGGTTTACAAACTTAGATTAAAGACTTATGTAGAGCAATAACAATTTATTTACAGTATTTATTTATTAAACTTAAAAACACCATAAATATCTCTTCTTCCAGGTGTCCATTCAAATAAGCTAGAACAAAATTTAATTGAAGAACCAGTAAACTTACACGTACAGCTGATGCTATTAAAATTCTGACAGAATCCAATATAGACACACGCGAAAACGTATCAGTAAAATCTAGTCCTTGCTGTTATGTAAACCACGAATTTCATCAGTGATAGCTTTCATCCATTGAGCTGCTTCGTTCCCAGTCATTGCTTCTCTTAATGTGATGTATACAAAATTTGCTCCTTCAATTATTTCGCCTATATTTTCTGCAGTATCAACGGATGTGCAATCATCATTTTATTTTCCTTTTCTATTCAATATTTTCACCATTTTCATATTCCTATTGATCTTCATTGATATTTGCTATTATTGCAAAAGTTTTGCGGATTTCCTTGTATAATGTTTTCTAAAAGAATTAAAAACAATTTTTTTTTATTTTTAATATGTTTTATTTATTTAATTAAAGAATACAATGCATTTATAAGTATAAAGATAGCCAATAGTTTAATAAAAGAACTTTTTTATAAGCTCAAGTCGGTTCAAGATCTGTTTTAAATAAATGATTGGAGCACACCTTAACCTTAAAGTCAGTTGCTAAATTTGAGAGAGATGGGCATCCGATGTCTTCGATGTTAACAAAGTTGACATTAGGAAAGTATTCCTTGAACCACACTTTCTTTTGCAATCCCTTCACGTATACAACCGTTGACTCAATCAGTATAGGATAAAAAGTATCATAAATAATATAGTATGGAAAATCGCCATTATAACCATGTAGCCCATGAAAATTTCTGATTAACCAACTAGTTTGACTCCTGCGACGATTAGGGAGAGTGTCCCGTGGAAATGGTGGTTCAAATGTGAAATGATGAACTAGTTCTTCCTTGAGCGCAACAACAGCTACTTACTTGAAAACACTACACTGAAAACCTTGAACGTCTAGCATGAAAGTCATGGTACTCATCGTTCACTAGCGATAAAGAAACTAAAGTGGGGAAGTGGCCATACTTCTTAAACGAAAATTGTAAGCTTCTTCCAACTCTTCAAGAGGTGGCCGATCACGTAGCTGACATTTTCAAGGTAAACGCAGTTTCAGTAATTTGAAACCTTGTATCTAACTGCTACATGCATACTAATAATATGCTAAAGGACTAGACGGACATATACTACATCAATTCTTTCCCAATGTACCTCACGGATTTAAAATTGTTGAGAATCCTACAAGTCTTATATATTTATGTATCAACACTAGCGTCATCGATTACATTTCACTTAAAATAGTTGACCAATACGCTAATCTTGTTAATTTCCGTGTAGAGCGTGTTAGAGTAAGGCTTCACTTACGAAAAGTATAACATTGTTGTGCGATATAACTGTACCCAACGAAATTCAAAGAAAACAACCACTGCAAAACGATTTCCACGCTCGCAGATGGTTATTTCGCGTACATCATTTAAGCGAATGACACCCTCCAATAAGCAGTTCCTTAAATCATTGGGATTGCGATTGAAAAAGACGAAACGTTAAAATGGTTGCCGAAATGTCACCGAGAAAGCCTTAGACTAGGAAAGAGAGGGGACAGGTAATAGTCGACTGCAAATTGAGGACGATTGGGATCGCGAGACAGCGCTCAGTATCGCAACATAAAATGTTAAGAGGGAGTTTGTTTTGTTACCATTATTCGTACAATTATCATTCCATACAGAGTATCAATTGTTTATTTGATAACGTAAACAATTATTAAGAACTGTTTTTTTGCGTCTTACGTTACTAAGAAAATATTATTTATTTTATTTCAAAGAGAATACATGTTCAATGAAATTAAATGCATAGAAATAATTTAATTGACGTTAATTAACATGATGTGGCGGAACTAATAAACATTAAGACGAATTTTATTAATTAATTAATTTTACTTTTTTAGATTTTTATAACTAAAAGTGACGCCGCCTATGGTAATATTGTGGTAAACGCATGCATCTTACAACTTTGAAAGTATTTATTGTTTCTCTCACGATCAGTAAACCATTCCAACAAAAAAAAATGATGCATTAATGATTATTGTACGTAAATCATAACATATTTTAAGTAGTATGTAAACAATAAACAAATTAAACACGATTTTCTTTGCTTAACCTTACTACGTAAAATTCTTTTTACTTGTGAAATGTGATTTCTGGTTCATTTCTTTTACCGCGGCTTTTACAGCCGAAAGAAAAACAAATCAGCATTGTTTTAAACAAAAATCCACTAAAACCTAACTAAACTATTTAATTATATTGACACTTTTACACAACGCTGTCAACGCACTGTTTGGGATCAGTAAATGGAGCCGGTACCAAAATATTGCGTCAATTTTCGGCGTACAGTCGGCATAGGAGTTACGTGTCCCCTCTCTTTCCTAGTCTAAGGAGAAAGCGGTATTCGACAACGCTATTATTAACACTGATAAACATACTCATAAGCGTTATGCGAATTCAACTTTCAAAAATAACGATACCATACGTTTTCCCACAAAAAATGAAGACGTCTGCACCTTACCTTGTAACAGTTTCGTATACATAGAACGACGTTTGTTGAAAAAAGATGGAACTGTACCTACCAGTACTAATCTTATAAATAATGGAATTTTGTACCTTTTTGATGAAATTCAATATGAATTGGGTGGACAAGTTATTGACCCAGTCCATAATCTTGGTATGACTACAACAATGAAAGTAAACGTCTCATTAACAGTCGATGGTTGCCTCTTGCGTTAGGCGCCGTACAAAGGGTTAACCATCATACCAGAAAACCAATTACTTCAACGTTTGTATTATTCTGCGTAGGATTTTAGGATGTGGAGAAGACGTTCGAAAACTAATACCTAACATACAACAAGAATTCGTTCTAGTTCACAGTAGCACTGACAATAATACTCTCTATTGCTCAACAATATCAGTTGAAGAGGTTGTGGTACATTTGGATCATATATGTTGGAGAATTCCTGATGTAACATCTGATGATGCTGAACGTTTAAAATTATTACGTTACGTTGATTGCAATTTAAATAGGGAACTTCTGTTTCGTAGTTGGGAACAACATGAAAATCTCTTAATTAATAAACCGCATTCTCACAACTGGACTGTGAAAATTACATCGCAATTAGAAAAATCTCGCTTTATTATTTTCAGTTTTCAAACGAATAATATTAATGATATTACAAAAAATATGAGCGCATTGGATAACTGCAACTTAACCAATTTTAAAGTTCACTTAGGTTCTAGTATGTACTCGTATGATAATTTGAATTTAGGTTTCGATCTTTCCAGATTTTCTTGGTATGAAATGTATATTAACTTTCAGTAATCGTACAACGGTAATGTAAGTGAACCCTTATTCGGAATGTTAATATTTACACTGCTTGGATCTTCGCATTCAAAACTGCCTTACGGGAGATGTTATACCATTGCTCAACCATAGAGATCATTTAAATCGAAAGACATTATGTAGTTTTTATTCGATGTTGGGATCATAGTTTGGCATATATTTATTGTTTGCTGTAGCGATTACTGCATTGACTGACACTTTCTCGTACATATATGTAAGCAATTCTAGTTCGGTTCCGACATGTAGCCAGATGTTGTATAATAATGAGCAGGATCTAAACCGTTTTATGTCAACAAATAGCAATGTATTTCTGAAGTCCTCAAATAAATTAGAAAATAGGAGAACATGGGTTATTAGGTACAAGTCTGCATATTCTTCTCAAGTTAGATGACTACGATCTCTAACCTTTACATCACTAAGTGAGAGGTTCATAGATACATCGCACCAAAAGACTATCCCCACTTCCTCACCCAGCCGTTGAAGTTCTTGTGCAAACCACTTTGCCGGATCTGTACCTCTGAAGTCTCGGTAGTATGAAATGCTATCATCGTATATACATTTTAAGTAGTATCCTATGCTGAACGCCTCATGTTCCTGATAAGGTGTTGTATTTGTTTTGCGGCCTTCCTCTTTTAGACTTTTCCGAAAGCTTTCCATACAAGCATAGATGCTAAACGGGACTTTCTATTTATAATTATAGTTTCCAAATTCCAGACTATTATCCTGAGGTATAGGAAGAACGATTTTACACCCACTTATTATTTTTTGTCTAGTATTCGTCATGTTTATGGAGCCTCTGTTCATCACGGAAGTAATGCAGACATATATCACAAATGTAGTTTTACAATCGCGTCTAGACACTAGTTTACTAACTAAACGTGGTGTTTTATCCACTCATAGTGGAAACGCTGTTGTTCTTCATTTTCCCACTCATCTCCATCTGTATAATAATTTAGAATTAGGAGAATATTGAAATCTTGCTCTATTTTATCCTTAGTAAGATGTAGTGATACGACAGTGTAATTCTCACTGCTTCTGTTTAATCCGTATACGTTTACAAAGGTGGTAATTTGCCTCTCAAATTTTGGTATTTGGGGTTCTGTTATTGGGAATGTAGAACATTGAAAATTTTATTCATGAAACCACCTTGTATAATTACTCGGCTCATTTGAATTTCCTCCTGCCGGATGTAGAGCTGAGAAAATTGCCCGCACCCGAGTGTAACAATATTATCAATAATTCTCTTGTATTTATTCATTTAACAAGTGATTTTGTCTGATGATACGTTTTAGTCTTCTAATTGAATCAAAGGTAGTTTTTTTGTTGTGTCTTCTTAATATTTCTTTTTATTTCACACATTCCATTTTTGATTATTTTTCTATTTGAAATGAGAATGGGATTAAATAATTTTTTTATAAAATATCTTTTGTATCTAATTAGTAAGAAAGGACAGAATACGCCACTAAAATTTTCAATTTGCGGCAATGTTTTGTCCCGGTAGAGCACGAGTGAGTAGGGAATAGAGATAGTCGTAATAAAAGAGTGAAAAGGAAAAACTGAAAAGCCGCACATTTAGGCAGTAGTTAAGCGAATGTATAGACAGGAAAAGGAAATATTATCGATCACTGTAGCATCACGGTAGAATAAGAACATGTGAGATTTGATTTGGGTATACGTGTAGGGAGATTCGAACGATAAGGATATTAAGAATGTAGAAACTCGAGGGCAAGTTCGTCAGATGCAGAAGTCGTGTGGGGGCAGCCGCGAATTTCGACAGGATTAAGAGGGAGCTTGAATATTGTTGGCTCACTACCTAACTGTTGCGCGGTCTAGTCAGTAGTCGTCTATCCCAATCAGTAGTGAAGATAAATAAACATTTTGAACGCGCATACATTTGGTTCGAACCATTGCGAGATGATTCTGTGTTCTTTATCAAGTATCTTGCTTCCGCCAACATATTAACAGAACTACTGTCATGGTAAGTACATTTTTCGAATCATTATGGATCTCCTATTCGCTATTAATTCATACCTCTGTATTATTTTAATGAAGGTTGGCTTTATATTCATGCATTAATCATTTGTATATATCCATCAATTTTTTAGGTATCATAAGAATACTTTTTCTCTTCTTTTCAGAAATACTAGCAGGGGCTAATGTAGCAGTCAAGTATCGGTACCATCCTAGAATTTTGATAAAGACAGATTTCTCTGAAAGCAATTGATTGTAGGCGTAATAAGTTCATGGCCAAGTTCACAGACCCCTCGGAACGAGGTTGTACTGTACCGAGTATACCGAGAACTTCAGATATATTGTAACGAAACAAAAACCAGTACTCGCCCTGCGTTCTCCCAGTTAAAATCTTCGCATGTTCAATGATAAAGTTAGAATAAAACTACTTTCGTTGTGTTTTCTGTTATGAGAAGATGGTTTATTCGTGTCGTTAAATTTCAGAGCGTATACCCCCGGAGGGTAGGTTTTGAGTGCTGTTATTTCGCGGCTGGTATATCTCCACTCAATCTTACTTTTTGTTTATTGTTCAGCAAATATAATTATACACTGTTGATTGTTTTTTTTTTAATTGGTTACCACTTTTATATTCGAGTAAATAATAGTATAATTATTTTAGTTTTAATAGCCTATTCTTAAATTAAATGGTTGCAGTGTCTGGTAGATCTGAAGGTGGTGTCCTTTAAATTTAATGGATGGGTGTTCCAGTGTGCTTTACATTTCCATTTAGAGCTTCATGTATGCATATAAATTAAATCACCAGTACCGTCTATATAGAAAATCCTTCAACTAGCAAATTGCGCACACTTCCAACACGAGTATGCAAGACAAAAAAACACCCCCCTCAATTCAGTCTTCCAATTATCAGTTTTCGAGCTACTAACTCATTACTGTTATGAGAAATTACATACTCTGCATTCATTTTGCAAAACACAAGTCTCCCTGGTGCAAAATAACAACAAGGATTTACTGCCAACGAATATAAAAAAATTAGTTTTTTAAGCTATTAATGCTTTGAATGAGAAAATAGAAGAGAGAAAGTTTCTTACTAATGTTAGAATCCAGTGTAATGACTTTATAATAAATAATAAGTACACATGGAGACCTCAACCCTTAGTAATCACATTCACTGATCCCTTTGAAAACGACGTTAATGTTGAAACAATTGTAAAGGTTATTTTTTTAATTAGAATTATGAAACATACCTATGCAGGGTTTTTTACGTAATCCGTTCGTTAAAAGTTTTTAAAATTATAAATAATACCGGTAGATGTTTGAAAATATGGCAGATAACCTAGCAGCTGATGCTCTAACTAAAATATTTGCAGTCATGATTTTTTCGCTTTGAAAATTCAAATTCCAAACATTTTGAAAATTGAAAGCCTCAAGCAGAAAAGAAGAGGATAAAGGTGGTATTGGGGGCAGGGATGCTGTAGGTGCAGTAAAAGTTTGGGATGGGTTCAAGGGTGTACCTAGGGAGAGAGTTTTTGACCCCCTACTCCCTGCAACCACTACCCTTCGCAACGACCACCTACAACGCAGTCTCTACAACCCACCCCCGTTACCACCCACCTCCCACCCCAAAAGTATCCTCAAACATTTCCAAGATCACAAGAGAAAAACGCAAGGGGTTGGTGTGTATATTAATGTACCAACACCCACCCTCCACCTCCCCTCACCCTACCGCGAAAAGAATTAAGAGTACTGTTGGGGTGAGTGCTGGGGGTTACAGTGGTGAGTTTTTGACTCCCTACAAGCTCCATTGCAACCACCACGTCCTACTACACCCACAGCGCCCACCTTAACAATATACTTATTTTTTTTTAAGAATAGAAGGTTTGGAAATGGTTATGGTAAAAGGTGGGTTTATATACATTTGCAAACACAACCACCACCTTCCGTAGACTCTTCCAAACCTTGTATTATTTGACTCCCACCCATTGCAACTCCCCCGGAAGTCGACACCAACTTTGTTATTTTAAACAAAATGGTATATTTTTTACATCGAATTCAAATAAAACGTAAAATTTTAAGGTAAGTTTCATAACCGATTTCTACACCTACGATGAGCGCTTTCTGAGATAATTTAATTTATAGAAAAAAAATCGCTACCGCAACCCAAATTATAATAAACCATAACCTCCACAAAATATGACCTGAAGTATTGAAATTTTTACTGGTGATAGCTGAATATTAGAGCTAGCGCCTTGATAAAATTGAACTTAATAAATTATACAGGGCGTTCAAAGACAAATTGTAAAGTTTAGAATCTTCAAACACGAATAACATGATTCTTTCGAATGGCACCTACCATATTTTATTTTTCGAATTATTGGACTCGTCTACGCTCGAAATAGTTTTGTGGGTATGGAATTATATTAACCCTAATCCGTAGCTCTTATTTGAGTAAAGTTTAATAGGTGGATAACGGTTTGTTTTAAGGATATAGGTGCATCATGACAGAGTAATTAATTCAGTAGTTATCAACAGTTTCATAGAGAAATTGAAGACACAGATGACCGCAGTTGTAAACGTCAAATTATTGTTAGCAGCTATAATTATACTTTGTATCACATCCTTTAAATTATTGAATAATTTCCAGCGAAAGTGATAGATTACCAAAACTATCATAGTTCAGAATTTTTTTCCCTTTTTTAGTAAGCACACAAATGGGATTCTGGTCCAGATTTATCCATTGAATTAATAAAAGCTCTTTCTGTTGACCACAGTTTATTTGGTATCCCTCATAAATACACTAAGAAAGTGGGGTATATACTTTGATTACCGTAAATTATCAATATAGGTTAGAGGTCTCCGAAGTAAATTTACAAGTGTTCTGGCTGTTGTTATAAATATAAACCAAATTCGGATCTATATGGCTTCAAATATAGTCCACTACCTATTCGTCCAAGAGCTATTGCTTCCACTGTTTTAATATTCCGTGTAGCCTTTTCTAACCGACGTTTAGCAGATTTAGAGTCATTTATTGCCTTAACAACACCGACAACCCTGCAGTCAATACACCAGTTCCTTTAACGGCTGCGTAGTTTAGCAGTTTCATGAACGCTTTCGAGTTTCAATTCCTTTAGAACATCTTTAATTTTAGAAACTACAGCTTTGCGGAATGCAACCTTATGCTTTACAACTCAATTTTCCTGTTTTTTCTTATTTTCAAACCCACGCCTACCTTTCTCTTAATTTTCATAACGTTTGTAATTAACCCCGTTGCAGCTCCTCCACTAGCACTTGAGTCTGTAACTATTAACCGTTCCCAAGTTCGATATTTCAAAATTTCGTCAGCTTCGTGTCGGTCTTTTAAATTATTATTAGAATTCGAATAGGCAATGTCTTTTTTAGAGTCAGCGCCTAAAGCGTTTACTCCTTTATCTTAAGGCTTAAGTCGTTTTAGGTCCACAGTACTGATATCCACCAGGTAAATGTAACTCGAACGAGAGTTTGTACATAACTGAATTAAGCAAGCTTTATCCTTGATGGTTGAATGACATCTAATGTAAAATTAGTACCAACGGCTTTTTATAAACATACAAGCTTCCACTTTGATGGTTGATTGGATGGCTATTAAAAGTAAAACTATTAATAGGCGAATCATAGATACACAGAGAGCTGTTCGAAAAAAATTCTAGCTTTAAAGATGGGTCGTTCTGAGAAGAATCATTTTTTAAAAGGGCAAAACAAGCCGATCATGACACCATTAAAAGAAGTAGTTTCAAATCTAAGTAATAAGGAAATCAAGAAACCAAAGTTACAGGATGAATCTAGAAATATGGACATAAAGTTACTAAAACAGAAATCAGTGGAATCAGACCCTGTAGAAAAACACTTGTTTCCCCACAGACTTTCATCGAAAAGATGATGAAGTATTTGGTGTTTACACAACACCTTATCCCGCTGTTTTAACGAACATAGTAAACGATCCCAGGATATGACGCAAGAGCCAAAAATTTCGATCACACATTTATACCTTGCTATAGAGAATTAGATGATAAATGGATAATGGGTAACACATTTATCGACTTTACCAAAGATGAAATAAAGTCAACAAGCATTCATTTAAAGGAACAGTTGGATTATACGAGCTCATATTTAAAAGTCGCCCCACTATGGAACAAGTTACTGAAGAAGATAAGAAAAGTAGCGCAGTATTTTAGGTATAACTAGTGCTAATAAACGGAAAATAATCTAATCCAACAACATAGAGGCAAAGGATCATATAAATGGATACAAGTTATAAAACCCATCATTAGAAAGGCTCATGACAGATTTAGGAAAAGATTTAATATAATTACAGATCCAATTGCTAGTAGGATTGGCAAAGGCATATTAATAAATGTAATAAACAAACCATTTGGTTACCGTTACTAGGATGACCCAAACGAATTTTTTGATTGTTTACGTACTTTATGGGCTGAACAAGATGCTAGATATACGGTTATAATAAAGAGATCAATGCGTTTTTTGAAGAACTTCGAGAAGCAAATATTGTATGGTAAACGTTTGCCTTTCAATCAGTAAGATTCGTTTATGTCAGTAAATAAATTTGGACAACATTCATCGAAAAAGGTCACAGTAAACAGGAATATATCAGGAAATGGTTTTAGCCTTGATGAAAACGGAAATTTTAATATGAGGAACAAAAAACTTGTCACTGTTGCACAAGCCAGAAACGATGGTGAGTCTGCAAATAAAGTCTACTTATTAAATCAAGTTAAAACAGATTGAATACCTTCAAGAAAAACTGAATACAGAAATACTAATCATTTGTCAAATGATAATTAACTTAGATATATCAATGAAAGGTTCTTTTCACCAAGAACAACATAGACTTTGATGCGAATATCATAAACATATTATAAAACGCATATCACTAACTTATCGCCCAGTACTGATTAATTTTCCACGACGTAAAATGCTATTAGAAGGGTTCGACGACCTTTGGCAAAGTGATTTAGCTGAATTTCAAATATATGCCAATTATAACAAAGGTTAGAAGTATATCCCAATTGTAATTGACTGTTAAAGAAGACGCATTTTTAAGCTAAATTGACGAGTTAAGAAGAGAATTGGAAGAACGGGATGAAGCAACAAGCGGCAACAAGCCGGAGCTTCAGTGACGGCTCGCAGAGGCGTTGAAAAAGGGTGGATATGATCCTGAGACGTTTATTTTCGAAAATGAATTGACGCAAATAATGAAAAAATTGAACAAAAATAGCAAAATTTTGGAAAAATTAGAAGAAAATAGTAAAAGTTTGGAAAGTAAAATGGAAGGAAAACAATAAAAGTTTGGAAAAACTAGAAGAAAATGGAAGAAAAATTTGAAAAAAAAAAATAAAAGTTTGGAAAAACTAGAAGAAAATAGGAAAAGCTTAGAAAGTAAATTGTGACAAAATAGTAAAAGTTTGAAACATGAATTGGAAGTAAAATTAGAAGAAAATAGTACAAGTTTGGAAAGCAAATTGGAAAAAAAACAGTAGAAGCCTGGAAAATAAATTGAAAGAAAATTTTTGTAATGAGCGTATGTGTGCGAGAGTGGGCAGTGTAGCGAGCGTATATGTGTACGAGAGCGAGCAGTGCGGCGAGCGTGTTTGTGTGCGATAGCGGCGACGAGAACCGACAGCAGATAAGCGGAGCTCAAAGAATGCCGGCGTCGGTCGGCGCTTTGATGACGATAAACAAGGCCATAAATTAGATGAACACAATAGGCACTCCAGTAAAGTCTAGTATGTAATTCTGGAACTTTCTGGATTGTTCCTAATCAGTATAAATACCTGTTGACGTGGCCAGTAGTCAGTCAGTTTACAGTGAGCTTCCGAACGAGTGATATAAATACAGAACTACGATATATAGTGATATAAATACGCATTTTCCTTGTGATATAAATAAGTCGTTGAATTATTATTAGTGTTTAAGTATTCTATTAGTGTTTAAGTGTTAAATAAATAGTTGTAAAATAAATATCCGTTAAATAAACAAGTTCTACTAGAAAAGTCGTTACAATTTAATAACAAACTTCAAGAAACATAAGAAAAGATAAAAGTGCTGGAGGGAATGATTTTTAGTGGCAAGATAAAACCAATCAAAGTGGATGCTGGCGCATCTAGTACATTTAACGAAGTCAGCCAAATCTGCCAAGGAAGCGGTGTAGTCAAGAACACGAGTAAAACCACCAACGTTTGATGGAAAATCCTCATGGACCACATACCACAAGCAATTCGAGGCGGCTGCCCAGGCGAATAACTGGGCGCCCGAAGAGAAAGCCACTGCGTTAACCATTGCGCTTCGTGGGGACGCATCTGACATTTTGAACACCCTATCCCCGGAAGAGTTGGCGGATTATGAACTGTTGGTAAAACGGTTGGAGTTGCGCTATGGTGAGGCTCACTTAACAGCGGTGTATCACATGCAACTGTAAACCCGTCAACAGAAGGCAACGGAATCGCTGCAAGAATTCGAGGCCGATATTGTAAGACTGTCTCGACTGGTCTACCCGAATACTCCAGAAGAATTAATGGAAAGGTTGGTAGTGGAATTCACCGATGGACTTCGGGACAATGGCACTTAACAACGGATACGCCTCGACCGACCTAAGACGCTAGTTGATGCTTTGACCCGTGCGTTGGAGTACGAAACGGTTAAACGGGCCTATAGCAAACACGGAAGGATTCGGGTACTATGTGAAGAAGCGGATTCCTCAGAATCTTTGGAAGAAACCGTCTGCCGAATCATCTCCAAGTTCAACAAAGACAGTCGAAAACTAAGATGTTGGAATTGCGGCGAGCTAGGTCATACGAAGAGACAGCGTAAGAAAACTACTCTTTCCCCAAGTACCCGACCTCAACTCGTTTGAAATTGGTAACACTGTCTTTGACTATTTTTTCAGAATGTCGACGTCGGATTATGACTAATTGGTAAAACGGTTGGAATTGCGTTACGGTGAGGCTCACTTAACAGCGGTGTATCACATCCAACTGGCAGAAGCCAATCGAATCCCTGCAAGAATTCGAGGGCGATATTGAAAGACTGTGTCGACTGCCCTATCCGAATACTCCAGAAGAATTGATGGAAAGATTGGCAGTGAAAACATTTACTGATGGAATTCGGGACAAGAATACGCTTCGACCAACCTAAGACTTAGCTTTGCTTTGACTCGTGCATTGGAGTACGAAACTCTTAAACGGCCCTACATCAAGCAAGGAAAGGTTCGTTTACTGTGTGAAGAAGCGAATTCGTCAGAATCTTTGGAAGAAACCGTCCGCCGAATCATCTCCAAGTTCAACAAAGAAAGTCGAAAACTAAGATGTTGGAATTGCGGCGAACTACGGCATACGAAGAGGCAGTGTAAGAAAACTACTTTTCCCCCAAGTACTCGACCTCAACCACAGGAAAACAAGATAGGGTCGGCGTAACGGGGCAAACGTTGACCCATAGAAAAAGAGACCCCGAACTTATCGCATTTACGAAGACCTTGAAGTATCAGCAAGGCAGTTCACTCCTAGGTGGAAAAATGAATGGATGAAGTTGTGTGTTTCTTTTGGACACTGGGGCCACTAGGAGCATTGAAAAACCCAGCGTAGTTAAGAGTCAGGTTGTGTGAACTAAGTTGGCTCTGCGTTCGGCTACTGGAGAGAGAGTGATTGTTTATGGCGAAGTTAATGTGTCATTTAAAATCACCATCAAGTGCTAGTAGCAGATATTGAAGACAACGCCATTCTTGGACTGGACATGTCACAAAACTACGATTTTGATATGAATTTAAGAAGAGGCGTTGTGCGACCGAATGGCGAAGAACTCTATCCCATAGAACATGGACAGGAGGCGGTAATCCGAAAGGTAAATTCTGAAACAGCACCTTCCGAAATAAGTGGAATGATTGACAGATATTGTAGGAATGTAACCACTGAGCAGAAATGCAAATTGCAACATTTCCGGTAATAGAAGTAACAGTCCACGGTCTTCTCATGATTGGCCCGATTCGAATTATTCCAACAGACCAAAATTCCCACTCCAGTACGGTGGAACAGGACTTCAATCATGTTTCGTACGATCCTCCAATCCAGGTTATCCAGTCCACAGCCAAGCTTCGGAATCGCCAGCTTCTGCAAGTTATCCTCTAGAAGATGTTTACGGAGTTCCATTACTGCGTTCCAGAGGTCCCAATAGATATTGCGTCGTCTGTCAGGCAGGCACAACAGCGTTCTTCCCTTTTGTACTAGGTCTTCAAGATGTTCTAACCCGCCAAATCTGCGTTTGAACTGAGATCCTTTGAAACGCAATGGGTCAGAGAATATTCCCTAGAGGTAGTAAAGAGGTCTCGTCGGATTTCCTGTGTCACTCCAAATCTTCTGTAGACATGGGGGGCCTTCCTTCATGAACTCTTCGAATGTGGGCTCAGAAGGGATAGTCTCTAATAATCTGGCCTAGGCTCCCTTTAAACGATTAAAACGGACTACCTTTGGCTTCCCATTTGGAGTTATCTTAATTCGGTAGATCACGTCGTTCTCCTCATCTCTATTTCGTAGGGTCCTTCCCAATTTTGTTGGAGCTTAGGTGATAGTCCACGGCGACGACGAGGATTAAACAACCAAACAAAATCTCTAGCTTGGTAACCACCTGCTGTAGCATTGATATCGTAGTTTTCTTTAATCCTGTCACCAGCAATTTGCGCATGCCGGCGAACCGACTCGTGGATAACATTAAGCTTTCTTCTGAGGTTGGTAACATAATCTTCTCCAGCCAAGTCATCTCCTGGTTTAGAGCCGAATTTGAGATCGTAAGGTAGTCGTAGCTACTTTCCAAAAAGGACACTGGCAGGTATTTGGCCAGTCACTTCATGGACACACGAACGGTATGCCATTAAAAATAACGACAAATAGCAGTCCCAGTCCCTTTAGTGATCAGACACTACCTTGTAGAGATATTTAATGAGGGTCCGGTTCATTCGTTGAACCATGCCATCCGATTGTGGATGGAGTGTAGTAGTTCGAGTTTTCTTTATCCCTAGGAGCTCGCATATTCCAAGGAATATAGTTGACTCAAAATTCCTCCCTTGGTCTGAGTGTAATTCCATGGGTACTCTGAAACGACTGACCAACTCTTTCACTAGCTCCTCAATTATGGTTTCCGACTCCTGGTTCAGGAGGGCATAGGCTTCAACCCACTTGGTAAAATAGTCCATAACGACCACAATGTACTTGTTACCTTTTCCGGACTCTGAGAAGAGGCCTGCCACATCGATCGCTATTCTTTCGAAGGGCCCACCAACGTATTGACGCATTGGCGCCCTTAGCCTTTTCTGCGGTCCAACACTTGCGGCAGAGGTGGTACAATTCATACACCAATTCTTGACATCTTCCTTACAATTCACCCAATAAAATCGCTCTCGAACCTTCTCGAGCGTCCTAGCCACTCCAAAATAGCCACCAGGTGGTCCATCGTGAAGATACTGCAACACCGCTTTAACCCTGTTTCGATGAATAACCAGTTGCTTCCTATCTTCATCTCCATCTGTACTTTCAAGAACACGCTTCAGGATGCCCTCCTATAAGACCATTGGGTCCCAGTAGTGTAAGATGACCGGTTCTAATTCAGAGGAGGAGAGGTTACTTAAGGTCAAATTGACGGAAGGTCATTGACTTTAACCTTTTGTGTATGTAGTGGTCGAATGCTTCACAATGAATTGAAACATCAGTACATGTATCGGTAATGTGAAATTAAATACGTCTGCAATCTCTAAAGTTTACAATTTTTATGACGGAAAGTTTTAAATACGTCTACAGCTGTTGAAGTGTCATTACAATGTTATTTGAGGAATGATGTGAGGTATTTAGTTACACTTACACTGATTAATGCAATTGCAATTGCAATTGTACGTGATTCATGTAGATATTGTGATGGGGAAGGATGGGAAACAAGTGCAGTTGTAAGCAGGTAGACAATCGTTAAAGTAATGAAAAGAAGAGAAGGCAGAAGTAGTTGAGAAGATTGGTTTGAGAATGGATGTAAGAAGCAGTAGTAGAGGTAGTAGTATCGATGAAGTTTGTGGTGGTACAAAAGAAGTAGAGTATTGGAATAATGCAGATCACATGGAAGGATTGAATGATGCGCAGCCTAACACTGTGTTACGTAGAGGAGATTACGAAGACAGAGAGGAGTATACTGTAAATTAAGCAATGAAGTATGTAAGTGATATTAGCTCCATGAAAGGGTGGAACGTAGCTCGAAAACACTTCAAATGTGAAACGAACTTCTCAGCATGTTCTGCGTATGTGCTGTACTGTGATAGGAATAATCTTCGCCACCTACCAATGTGTTGGAGCTGTCGATATGGGGGAAGTAATGGAGGAATTGTGTCATTATATACACGAGTTCTGAATTTATGGATGTTCGAAGTGTATATCCATGACGAAGTTCACATTCATTGCGGATGGTGTGGTGAGATGTGCAGGTACGAGTTTGTTTGCAGTGAGAACCACCGTATCACAAATAAGACCGTATTTGAAGAAGGATATGTATGCTCAGTTCGGTCAGCAAAGTGCTGCTGATATACAGGTGTTAATCAGAAAGTATCCACACCTCACTCTAACTTACATTGTCATTTATAGCTCAAACAACTTCTCTTTCTAGTTTTCCTTCTTCGCACAAACACTTGTGCTGATCTTAACTTTACCCCACTCATATCCTTCTCCTCCAAATTGTATAAATCCTCAAGTTTTCACAACGTTCAGCACAGATCGCTTAGACTGTTCATGTAAGTACAACAAAAATGCCGCAATACACAGTACTCTTCCATGGCTCCGCGCCGACTGATACCAACATAAACGTGGACGCAATGCTGTTCACTAGTACCACTGCAAGAGGGTTCAGCATATGGAACGTGTCCGACAGAAGACCCGTCGTAGACTTCTGACAACACCTGGAAGCGGAGCTGTCCTGGACCTCTTACAAGGGGACACTGGTCGTCTGTGCGATGGGCCACGGAGGAGCAGTATATATAACAACCATTGCTTGAACTTTCTATTGCATTATATCTTTTGTCTTTTATTTTAATAAATAAATATATATATATAATTTATATTCTCTTTTATTTTTTTTAATTACAAAATATAAAACAATACAATATAACACAATTTTATTTAATATAAAACAATATAATATAAAACATCATTGAATTTTAGTCACTAAATTTACTCAGTAAAGCAGACTTAAGGTTAGCTAGCTTATGTTCGATTTCTTGTACCTCCTTTCTCGTTTCAACTACCGATCTGTTCAACTCCTCCAACTCCTTCTCTTTCCGCTTCATGTACTCAGTCAATGAAGCGGCCTTTGTCTCGCTTTCATTCAGTACCACTTCTGGTCGCCGTTTTTCCTCCTTAAAACTATTTATGGCTTCTCCTACTTGGTCCACTATCTTGGAATAATCGAATGGAGCAGCCGACAACCTTCGTGTGTACGATCGCTTCTTCGGCTTCATCGATATCGACTTCGTTCCCGCCACCGCCAACGTAGAGGTGCTAGCCACAGGCTTTGCCATCGTTGCCGTGGTAGCACTCCAACACACCCCTCACCTTTAGCGGATGATGTGAAGGAATCGTTTGGAAAGAAGTTTTCCAATATATCAGCCAGCTCGGTTTCGTTCATATTTAGCTCAGCAGCTAAATCAACACCGTTAGCCTGTTGTCGAGCACTCATCTTACCACACCGTACCCACTACAGTTTCAGTATATATTCCTTTCGCCCCTCTCCTTATGCCATCTCCACCTTACACATCCCTCCCCTTTTCCTATAGCTATTTATTGTCCCTCGGGTTCAGTATTCCTCAGTCGTTGTCGAGATATACCTCTTACCGCTAGCCGCTATGATCCCTTGTCCGGACTGTGATGCTTCCTTTACGCGATCTGATAATTTAAAAAGACATGGATTAACTTCTTGTCGGAAACGAGCACAGCTCCAACGTACATCGCCTCCACCGAAGAAAAAACTTAAAATTGCTACGCCTGCTGGTTCTTCTGACCGCTGGTGTGATACTTGTAACATTTACGTTCCACAACATTCCTACAACGGTCACCTTCGCAGCCTCAAGCATAAACAAACTTGCTGCTCTCCTCTTGAGGAAGGAATTATTTTCCTTTCGTCCGCGTTCGCTAACAGAATTGTGTCCTTTCGTATTTCATCCGCCAAGTTCTTCCTGTCGTATACCGACTTTTTCACCGAAGTTTTCGACAAATGCTTGCGTGTTATTCGTAATCAGATACAACTGCATGACACGCTTAAACTAAATCTTGAACTTTTCGGACGGTATGTGCACGATGCTAAACAATTGGTTGACGTGAAATCCTTCAACACCAATAACAAAGTTTCTTCGACGTTCTTGAGGGTAAAGCTTCTGAGTTTCAAAAACGAGAATCAGGTAATTTATCATTCTCTCTTTATATATATATATTTCACTTGTGTTTACTATTATTTCATTCTTACAGGATGGGCTTTGGAAAGAGTCCTTTTCCTAGAACTCAATTGCAACAAGTACAATCCTCTTAAAGCTTCATCTTACATTCCTCTACCTAAACAAATTGTACTTAAGAGAGCTGTTGTGAACGTACGAAACGATGACCAAGCCTGCTTTGCGTGGGCAATAACCTCAGCTTTGTATCCCGCCCAAGCCAACCCGCACAGAACGACTTCCTATCCGCATTACTCCCGCACGATGGACTATGACGGTATCGATTTTCCTATTAAATTAAACGACATTCCCAAGTTTGAAACGAAGAACCATTGCTCTGTGAATGTTTACGGGACTGAATACGTTTTGAAGGATGGAAAATGGATCTGGGAAATTGTTGGTCCCCTCTACTACTCGTCCGTCAAACGAAGGCTGCACATCAATTTACTCTTGCTACACGATGATCGAGGAAATAATCATTACTGTTGGATTAAGGATATGTCCCGTTTGCTCTCTCAACAACTCTCCAAAACAGAACATCGCAAATTCCTATGTGACGGCTGCTTGCAATACTTCAGCTCTGTGGCTCACCTACACCGTCATCAGCGGAATGATTGCAACCACGTTTACACGACGCTGCCGACTGCTGATCTCAAATTGTATAAGATGGGTAGGCTCATCCCTAATAACGTTTTAAAATTTCAAAACTACCACAAACGTATTAAAGTACCTTTTGTTGTTTATGCAGACTTCGAAACCATATTGCAACACATTCTTACATGCTTTTCCGATCCTAAAAAGACCTCCACCACACCTACCCACGAACATCAACCGCACTCGTTTACGATTCCCTTTCAATATTCAGAACTTATGGAGAACCTGATTGTGCTAATCAATTTGTTAAAACTCTTGATCAAGACGTTTCTGATATTTATCACCGATTTTTAAAGACCCCGGCTCCTATGATACCCCTGACTGATGAAGAAATGCGACTTTTCTCTGAAACGTCGTCTTGTGATATTTGCGAAGAGCCCTTCCTAATCGATGATGTAAAGGTTCGCGATCATTGTCATTTGACTGGTAAAGTTCGATTAGGGGCCGCTCATTCCAGATGTAACTTAAACTACAAACTACTCAACTTTGTGCCTGTATTCTTCCACAACCTCTCCGGTTACGATTGTCATTTATTTTTAAAAGAAATGGCTGTCAACGATGTTAAATTTAGCGTAATTGCTCAAAATAAATAAAAATACGTTTCCTTCACCAAATTATTGCGAGTTGATACTGTTCCCGGTGTTTCAGATAACTCCACTCAAAACGTATTTGTTAAGATTAGATTTCTCGATTCCTTTCGTTTTATGGCTTCCTCCCTCAATAAACTGTCTGAAGAACTCGACCCTTCTCAATGCTTCCAAGTGAAGAAATATTTTTCTGATCCTACACAATTTTAACTTGTGCGACGGAAAAGGGTTTTCCCTTACTCCTACGTCGACGATATTACTAAACTTGACCAATCAACGTTCCCTCTCAAAGACGATTTTTTCGATAAATTTACCTCTCTACCCATTTCCAATGAAGATTATGAAAGAGCTGCGACCGTTTGGAAAACCTTTAACTGCTCCACTCTCGGAGAATATTCTGACCTCTACTTCAAAACTGATGTCCTACTGTTAGCTGACGTGTTCGAGAATTTCCGTGAAATATGTATTTCCACTTACGCCTTGGAACCCGCTCAGTATTACACCGCTCCCGGGCTAGCGTGGGATAGCATGTTAAAATTCACTCGCGTTAATTTAGAACTTCTAACTGACATCGATATGTTAAAGTTTTTCCAAAAAGGGGTACGCGGAGGAATAAGTCAGTGTGTTCAAAGAATGCATTTCGCCAATAACCCACACCTTCCTGATTATGACGCATCTGCTCCCACTTCCTACATTATGTATTTGGATGCTACCAATTTGTATGGACACAGCATGAGTCAATACCTTCCCATATCCCATTTTCGTTGGCTCACCGATGCTGAAATTGATGAATTAAATGTTCTCGATTTACATGCTACTTCTGAATTCGGTTATGTACTTGAAGTTGACGTTCAATATCCCCAAAACCTACACGATTTACATGCTGATCTTCCCTTTTTAGTTGAAAATATTATTTCTCCTGATAATGCTAATGGTAGAGTCAAAAAATTGATTCCGAACCTTATGACTAAGACAAAGTATATTGTTCAATACCTACCGCTTAAACAAGCTCTCCAGAGCGGATTAAAATTACTTAAAGTGCATAGAGCTATTCAGTTTAAACAGTCACAATGGTTGAAACCTTTCATAGATTTGAATACTAGAAAACGCAATATGTATAATAATAATATGTTTGGGAAATCATTCTTTAAATTGATGAACAACAGTACTTTCGGAAAAACGATGGAGAACGTTGATAAACGAGTTGACGTCAAGTTAGTTACTCATTGGCAAAACGTTGGACGGTACCTTGGTGCTGAAAGTTTAATAGCTAAACCCAATTTCAGAAAGTCAAAAAGGTTCACTTTTTGAAGCGTTGCACGGGATACGTTTGATTCACTTCCAGTGATTTCAGAGCACGTATTTCTTTCTCTTCATAACCCACCCGCACATTATTAAACTTTTTGATAAAGGTTTCCATGTTGTACTGACTTAAATACACACAACTCTGTTATGCATCTACCGCTCCTTCACTTCCCGTAACTTATGTAAAATCCCCTTCCATTACAAAGGCTTCAGTGGAGGTGAACTTATTATACAAACCACGTTGCTCGTTTCAAATGTCTCAGTTTTTATGGAAAAAAGCAATCATGATCAGCGTGTCGTCGTTACTGATTTTAACATATTTGTATAACAATACCCTCTACATTTCCCGACCTGATAATACTATTGGAGATGAAGGCTATGTTTGTAAAAAATTTAATAAGGATATTGATGTGTGTTGTACATGGAAGAAAAATTAGGATACTATTATTTTAAAAAATGTTAATGGAACAAATGTCTTTACAGTTCAGAACGTGCAGAACCTTCACTCTGTAAAACTAGCATTTATTGATAAAAATGGACAGTTTCGAAGATATATTGAAAGCCGATGGATTTAGCTTAAGGATGATGAAAACAGAGACGTTATAACTAAGGGCTATATCGCCGACTCTTTCGTATTTCTACAAGTTGTTAGTACTATTAATGTAATCTTATTGTTCAATATTCTGATTGTATCACTTACATACTTCATTTATATCAAAATAAAGAATCGATAACTATAACGACTTCACTTTTATTTCATATGTCTATACCCTACACTTTTCTCCACTTTCTCTACATTATCATGTAAACGTATTTAAGATTAGTAAACTTCAGACGACTGCAGACGTATTTAATTTTACATTACCGATACATTGTAATGAACTAATTGGGTTATTAAAGACATCTAGGGTAGTGAGGAGGAAGTGTGTTATGTTTAGTGTCGTAGTTTGCCGATCGGGGGAGCGAATCTAAGAACAGGGAGGGGAGGCTCTTCGATCAAGGTGGAACGGTCACGTTGGGAAGTCGAGAGAAAACCGTTGCCTGATGTGGGTCGTTTGGGGAGGCAGTGTTATTCATCCTGAGCAAAGAAATTGGTGCCATAATTGTTATTCAAATTGATTATTTGAATAACAAGCAAAATCACGACGAATAGTAGGAGGACAAGAGACCACTGAGCACGGGGAAGCAGTGACGTAGAATTGGGAAAAGGAGAGAAGTAGGAAGACAAGAGACCACTGAGCACGGGGAAGAAGTGACGTAGAATTGGGAAAAGGAGAGAAGTAGGAAGACAAGAGACCACTGAGCACGGGAAGAAGTGACGTGGAAGTAGAAATAAGGTATTACGGTTATGTAAGAACGTTTTCATTTGGTTTTATTTTCATTGTTTTACTTTAATAATTTACGTTTTATTTTATTAAATATTTTATATATAAAATACAAACAGTGTATTAATTTCTTTATTTGCCCGGCTACAGGTAAATCTATTTGATCTACCTGTAAAAGAATTCACTAAATAAAATTACATTACATTTGGCGCCCAACATGTGTGGCAAATAAGGAAAGTGCAAAACACTGTGTAAGAAAGTTGTAAGACAAGTTTCGTAAATGTTAGTATTTAGGTACTATGATTACTAAGTTTTAAGTTAAAAATTTATCGTTAGAGATGCCTTTAAAAAAGAAACGAAGTCAATCTGTCGAAAGGTGGCAAAATGCCGATATAAGTGATGCAAATTCTAGAATTACAAGCTTAGAAAAAGATGTTTTAAAATTAAGCGTTAGTGTGAAGTCTATCGAGGAATCAGTTAATCAGATAGCTGAATGGTTAAGGAATGATTTAGGTCTTGTTCAAAAGAAACAAACAGATAAAGAAATTTCTGATCAACCGGAAAAACAAAATAATACCAAAGATATAAGTAAAATTGACCGGACGTACATTTCTCTGTTTAAAGATCTGGGGGGTCAAAATTTAAGTTTTGTACCGGGGGGACCACACCACCCCGTTCAATTTTTAAGAAAATTGGAAAATTTATTAAATGACGCGGGAGTACCCGACGATAAAAGTGTCAAAGTAGCGGTAAATTGTCTCAAAGGATCGGCTGCCGATTGGGCATACTTAAGGGAAAAAACTTTTAAAGGTTTCGAAGATTTTAAGAGGGCCTTTATACAGAGGTATTGGGGAAAGGAACAAGAAAGAGAAGTATTACTGAATTTGCGAGGGGGGCAGTACGAAAAAGGAAGTAGAGCAGATTATTTTTTGAGGATGGTCAGAGATGCCCAATTTCTGCCGGAACAGTTGCCGGAAAAAGATTTAATTGAAATGCTGAGTAAACATTTTGATTTAGAAATACAAAGGGGAATCTTAAATTCGGGATTTCAAATTATAGAGGATGTAGAAAATTGGTTACGAAAAATCGATAAAACGTATGAAGTTCAGACGAGAAGTTATGAACCAAATCGTAGATGTGAAGGATTACCTGTGTTGCGTAATAATGGTCGAAATTGGCGGGACAATCAAAATAAGGGAGATGGTGTTCAGAATGAAAATAATAGAAAACAAGAAAACGAAATCGCCACAATTTTTAATAAATCGTTGGAAGAAGAAAGTGATGAGGATGTTTCGGGGAGTAAATCGGTGTCAGTAGTACCAACGGTGAACATAAGAGTGGGGGGTGAAAATGTAATAGGCTTGATAGATTCAGGAAGCCATTATAATTGTTTTTCTGAAGAATACTACCAGAAATTATTAGAAAAAGATTCAAATTTACCTACGCTACCAGCTACAAACGTCGTAGTAGCATGCGCCGTTGGAAGTAAAACTTACAAAATAAATAAGCAGATATTAGTGAAAATACTAATTGCAAATCATGAATATGAAATAGTAGCTTTAGTTGTAAAGGGATTAACACGTCCGTGTATCCTGGGCTGTAATTGGTTAACGGAATATGATATTAGATTGATTTTTAAGCCGAAAGAAATACTTTTGCAATTGACTGAAAACGAAATTATCAAGTTAGGAGAAGGTATACCGCAAGAACGGTTAGAAATTAACGAGATTGTCATGAATAATGTGGAAAATGAGGTTATAGAAGAAACTAAAAGTAATAGTGGTAAAATCTTAGTGACGGAGGGAATGGAGAAATTTGAGGAAAAATATAGGATAAAATTGAACGGGTTATTAGAAAAATACCGTGAGATTTTCTCTGACGAACCAGGACGTATCAACGTTTACGAACACGAAATTAAATTGTATGACGATACCCCGTACTATCAGCGGTCGTATCCAATTCCATTTTCTTTGAGAAATTCTGTTAGAGAACAAATTAATGAAATGCTAAAATGGAATGTAATAGAGGCGGCATGTACAGACTATATAAATCCACTAGTGGTAGTTAAAAAAAAAGACGGATCGGCAAGAGTTTGTTTGGACGCTAGGTTTTTAAATAAAAAAATGGCTATGGATTATATTGCACCACCTAATCCGGAAACGTTAATGTACGATTTTGAAAAAGGACAAGTTTTCAGCACTATTGATTTATCAGCGGGTTATTGGCAAATACCATTAGCTCAAAATTCTAGAAAGTATACCGGTTTCCTTTTTGAGGGTAACAGCTATGTATTTACAGTTTTACCTTTCGGCTTGTCAACTTCTGTCGGAAGTTTTATAAGGGGTTTAGGTTATGTATTAGGACAAGAAATTGGTTCATTTGCTATACCATATGTGGATGACATTTTGATTCATTCGAAAAATATAGAAGAGCATCTTCTTCACTTGAGTAAAATTTTTAAGAAGTTGAAAGATGGGGGGGTTACTATCAAGTTACGGAAATGTCGCTTTGCTCGTGAGAAGGTTGTTTTTTTGGGACATATTCTTTCTGCTGATGGGATTTATATAGATTCTGAACGAGTTCGAGCCATTAACGAATTTCCAAAGCCAAAGAATATTAAGCATTTGCGTGCATTTTTGGGTTTGTGTAACTATGATAGGCGCTTTTGTAAGGATTACTCAGAATTAACGGTGCCTTTACTAAAATTGCTGAAAAAACGTAATGTTTGGAATTGGTCAGAGGAACATGATCAGTCTTTCGAAAACATCAAGCAGGCTTATTTAAAAGTTTCATTCTTGTACCACCCAAAGTTGGATGAACGATTCTATATTCAGTGTGATTGTTCCGGATACGCTTTAGGGGCAGTATTATTTCAGATTGACATTACCAATAACAATAGAAATGTTATTGCGTTCATGAGTAGAACGTTAAAACAAACTGAAGTGGGATATTGCGTAACAGAAAAAGAAGCCCTGGCGGTAGTTTGTGCTTTAAGGAAATGGCGCGTTTTTGTATTGGGAAAACAGTTAACGATAGTGACCGATCATAAGGCCCTTACATTCTTGCTGAAGTGCAGGTTATTGAGCGGTAGGTTAACACGATGGACTTTAGCAATACAAGAGTATGATTTTGATATTGTTTATTGTAAAGGATCTGAGAACGTAGTGGCTGATTGCCTGTCCCGGTATCCGTTAGGTTTAAAAAATACGGAAGAACCGGTAAAGCCTGATGTGGTTACTCTTGCGGCTTTCGTCTGTAAAAGTACGGATAAAATTATGACAAATATAAAAAATTTAGCCAAAGATCAAAGTAAAGATAATCGATGGAATAAAGTAATATCGGATATAATACAAAATAAAACCAATTCTAAAATAAAAAAATGGTTTTTTCTTCACGAAGGACTATTGTACCGGTGTGGCAATCAAGAGGATCCGAATCCTAAAATTTGTATTCCTAAGGAGCACATTAGAGACTTGGTACTATGGGAGCACGAAAGTAAAGGTCATTTTGGGGTACAAAAATGTTATTTAGCTTTGCGAAGGTTCTATTATTGGAAAAAGTTAAGGGAAACCGTACGGAAAATTATAGCCGGTTGTCAGTTATGTCAAACAAGTAAAGTCTCTCATCGATTGAATGGACCTATGAGTAGTGTGATTCCAACTACTAAAAACGAACTAGTTTGTCTTGATTTAATGGGACCCTTACCTAAATCCCGTTTCGGTGCGATTAGTCTTCTGGTAGTTGTAGATGCGTTCAGTAAATTGGTCGCTTTGTATCCACTAAAACGCCCTACCACCCAATTGATTTTTAATAGATTGAAACAAAATTATTTTCAAAAGGCCGGGAAACCGCGTGCTATATTAACAGATAATGGGACTCAGTTTTCGAAACGTTGGCAAAATTTAATGGTGGCGGAAGGTATAAAGGTAATCTTCACCACATTTTATTTTCCAGAAGGAAACTTAACGGAAAGAGCAAATCGTGAAATTGGTAGATTATTAAGGGCTTTGTGCTATCAGAATCATACTCGGTGGGCATATGAATTATCTTACGTTGAAGAGTGTATAAATAATGCTATCCATGAATCCACTGGATTCGCGCCTTATGAAATACATTATGGCAAGAGTAGAAAGGAAATTATTTTAGAACAGATAAAGTACCCGGGAAAGTTGGGATTTGTCCAGGGAAATGATGAAATTCTGATTTTAGTTAAAGAGAGATTACGGAAACGGGCATTAAAAAGACAGAGTAGAGTTGAAACCAGGAAGGTTGAAAGGTTGAAAGTAGGCGACAAGGTCTGGGTGCGTGACCATCCTCAATCTTCGGGTGAAATGAAAAAGATAAAAAAATTCTTTCTTCTATATAAAGGCCCTTACCTAGTTCATCAAATATGTGGAGCTAATGCTTATGAATTAAAGGATGATGCGGGAAATATTGTGGGAAGATATAACATTTCCAATATAAAACGATGGGTGATGGAATGTGTAGATTTCTGACACTCGATAGATTTGTGTTTATTCTGTTATGTAGTGTAGTTTTAAGTATTTATGTATTAAACTTTGTAAAACTTTTTGGCGAAAAGTTGTTCTTAAATTTAATAGGGGGGTAATGTAATGAACTAATTGGGTTATTAAAGACATCTAGGGTAGTGAGGAGGAAGTGTGTTATGTTTAGTGTCGTAGTTTGCCGATCGGGGGAGCGAATCTAAGAACAGGGAGGGGAGGCTCTTCGATCAAGGTGGAACGGTCACGTTGGGAAGTCGAGAGAAAACCGTTGCCTGATGTGGGTCGTTTGGGGAGGCAGTGTTATTCATCCTGAGCAAAGAAATTGGTGCCATAATTGTTATTCAAATTGATTATTTGAATAACAAGCAAAATCACGACGAATAGTAGGAGGACAAGAGACCACTGAGCACGGGGAAGCAGTGACGTAGAATTGGGAAAAGGAGAGAAGTAGGAAGACAAGAGACCACTGAGCACGGGGAAGAAGTGACGTAGAATTGGGAAAAGGAGAGAAGTAGGAAGACAAGAGACCACTGAGCACGGGAAGAAGTGACGTGGAAGTAGAAATAAGGTATTACGGTTATGTAAGAACGTTTTCATTTGGTTTTATTTTCATTGTTTTACTTTAATAATTTACGTTTTATTTTATTAAATATTTTATATATAAAATACAAACAGTGTATTAATTTCTTTATTTGCCCGGCTACAGGTAAATCTATTTGATCTACCTGTAAAAGAATTCACTAAATAAAATTACATTACAACATGTACATATGTTTCAATTCATTGTGAAGCATTCGACCACTACGTACACACAAGTTTAAAGTCAATGACCTTCCATCAATTTGACCTTAAGTAACCGCTCCTCCTCTGAATTAGAACCGGTCATCTTACACTTTTAGTCCCACTGAGTCCACAACGATTTTATTATTTGGGTACAGGAAGAAATTTGTTGCCACGTTGGTCTTTTCCGTATCTTTTTCATTCCATCACCTTTTTCAAGTCCGGGTCGTTTTCTTGGTCTTGTCCTATATTTTCTGATAACCACTCGTCATTGGTTACCGTGACGCGTCGAATTGTTTTCTGGTTCTTTTCCATTCGATCACGCTGTTTGCAATCTGTTTGACTGGATCTTCTGGTAAGTGCATCGGCATTCTTGTGTCGTGTTCCAGGCCGGTGTCAACGTCATATTCCTGTAGCTTCTCAATCCCTCTAGCTACCCGGCCCTCCGGATTCTTGAAGTTCAGAAGCTACTTTAAAGCTGCATGATCGGTGCGTAAGGTGAATTTCCGTCCATATAGGTATTTATAAAAGTGTTCTACACCTTTGACTACAGCCAGTACCTCTCGCCTAGTGACACAGTAGTTTCTATCAGCTTTTGACAAGGTCTTGCTAAAATAGCCGATTTCATTCTCTTACTCATCTTGCAGCTGCAGAAGAAAGGCTCCCATTCCTAAATTGCTGGCGTCGATATCTAAAATGAACATTCCATTGGGCCGAGGATATACCAAGACGGGGACTGTGATTAAAGCTTGCTTCAAAGTCTTAAATGCCGTTTTACAATTCGCATTCCAATGGAATTTGCGGTCTCTTTCGGTTAATCGTGTCTATCCAATTTGATCGCTCAATATTTTCTCCATCAACCTTCCGAACGTCGCCGGAGCATTGAATAACCCGAAAGGCATAACCGTCAACTGCCACAGGCCCATGCCGATCGAAAACGTGGTCTTTTCCTTGTCGGTAGCATCTAAGGCAACTTGCCAGTATTCGTTTTTTATATCGAGCGTGGAGAACATTTTCGAGCCAGCAAGCATTTCCAAGGTGTCATCAATTCGTGGTAGCAGATAACTGTCTTTATTGGTTACGTTGTTGAACTATCGGTAATCCACACAGAAACGGGTTGTACCATCCTTCTTGTTTACCAACCCTACCGGTGTCGTCCACGGACCTGCTGATGGTTCGGTTCAATTATGCCGGACTCATGCATTTCGTGGATTATTCGCTCTGCTTCTTCCTTCTTCGCCAGGGGCAGTCGTCTAGGTCTTTGACGAATGGGCTGCGCATTGCCGGTATTAATCTTGTGTTTTACGATGTTAGTCCTTCCCCTACCATTCTTGTCAGTTTCAAAGACGTCGACATTCTGACAAAGTAGTCAAAGACAGTCTTACCAATTTCAAATGAGTTGAGGTCGGGTACTTGGGGAAAGAGTAGTTTTCTTACGCTGTCTCTTCGTATGACCTAGCTGACCTGACTGATATAATATGAAACGGGGTACTGTCATGTAAATCACGACGCTTAACCCCGGAGCTAGCAGCAAAAAAGGAATTCGAAACATGGTACAACTAGGCATCGCACGACCATCCTCCACCCCCACGAACGGCGACCATGTGGAGACTACCGCCCTCTCAACGCAAAAACCACCCTCGACCGATATCCTGTTGGCAACACCGATGATTCCACTCATGCATTAGCAAACAAAACCATTTTTTCGGCCATCGATTTGGTTCGTGCATACGCCCAGATTCCGGTTGCAACAGAAGACACTCCAAAAACTGAAATTACAACCCCATTTGGTCTTTTCGAATTTACATACATGAACTTTGAATTACGTAATGCCAGCCAAAAGTTCCAACAATTGATCGACGAAGTACTGCATGGTTTAGATTTTTGTTTTGCATACATTGACGATATATTGGTAGCATCCGATTCAGTAGAACAACACTGCCAACATACTGTGTTTTCACAATTGCAGTCTGCTGAACCAAACCAAATGCTAACTGGGCATGGAGGAAGTTTCTTTCCTAGGTTACTCGGTCACAGCGAATGGAATACGTCCTTTACCTGACAGAGCAATATCAATCAACAATTACCCAAAACCAAACAACAAAACAATTACAATTCTTGGGTATTCTCAACTTCTACAGAAAAATCCTGCTACATACTGCTCTCCCTCATCGTCCACAAGCAAATGCTACGCTAGCAATATTTTGTGACGCTTCCGACCATAGTTTGGGCGCCGCGTTACAACAATTTATCGAAGGGGCATATGAGCCACTAGTAGTTTCTTCTACGAAACTCCAACGCGGAGACCAAATACACTGCTTTTGAAGGAGAACTTCTAACGATTTACCGCATCACTAAGCACTTTCGACATTTTCTTGAGGCCCGTGACTTCATTATTTTCACAGATCACAAGCCGCTCACCTTCGCCTTCCGTCAGAACCCTGACAAGTGCTCTACCAGACAGTCCCTCCATATAAATTACATCAGCATATTTCCGGCAAGGACAACGTGAGTTATCAACACCTATAAATTACGAAGCCCTCGCGACGGAACAAGAGACCGATGAGGAACTGCACTTATTGCTGAAACAGATCCACATTCCTAGCTTAAACAGGGCTATTTTCTGCAACATTTCCACTGGAACTGCAAGACCCTTACTTACCCCAACTTTTCGTTTTACTGCATTCAAACAGTTAAATTCGCTCACGCATCCCGGCATTCGAGCCTCAAGCAAATTGGTAATACAGCGTTTTATTTGGTAATCCGCAAGTAGAGATTGTGCAAGATGGGCTTGTCAAAAAGCTAAAATACCTTGACATGTTTCAGTTTGCTTAGACAACATCGAGCTTCTCGCAGAAAATTTGAACATGCCCATATCGACGCCGTTATTTTGTCACACTCTGAAGAATATCGCTGCGGTCTAACATGCATAGACCGATTCACACGCTAGCCTGAAGTTTTTCCTCTTAAGGACCAAGAAGCTGTAACTGTAGCACGAGCTTTTTACGAAGGTTGGATATGTCGATTCGGCACACCGTTAAGAATTGCGATGGACCAATGCCAGCGATTCGAGTCCCAACTTTTCAACGAATTGTCCCGCTTAACGAACTCTAAGCACATACACGTAATCGCTTACCACTCTGCAGAAAATGGAATGGTGGAACGACTACATCGCCAATTAAAATCAATAACATGTCACCAAACCAACGGCTGGACCCAGATTCTGCCCACTGTACTATTAGGCCTGAAAAGAATATCTGAGCGCTACCACTACCCAACGAGACACCATAGCTGTATGTACAGCTACTCCGAGAACATTTTCAAACACTACGACCCTTGGCTGCATCTCGGCATGCTACAGATCTTTTGTAGCGTAGGAGCCTCAAGAGAGACCCAGGTTTTAAGCAAAAGCTCGTAGGGTGAAGACTCCGTCTGGTCGCAGGTAGGAACCAAATTGAACACCTGTCGTGGGGTTCCAGATCACCTAAGTTACTTTGAGCCTTGATACCAGCTGTTTTTCTATTGCCGTGCTTATTCATCCACGTTGGTCATTATTGTCAATCTGTGCACTCCGGCCCTACTTGACCTGAAAGCTGATCGGTTCTGGTTTTTGGTGCCCTTTACCGTTCCCCTCGGCCTGGTCGAAGTCCCCACGGAAGGAGTTCCCAAAAGACCCCTTTGGGTCTCCTATATTGGCGCAGGGATTCTAAGTTAAGTACTCCCTTTGATGTTTTTCGAACAACCCGTTTTTGGTAACATTTGTAACTTTAAAATTTATTAATTTATTAATTAAATTGTTGTAAGCTTTCAATTATTTGTGTATTTCTTTTCAGCGGTTTTGAACCCTGTAGTTGTCTCTAATAATTGGTCATTGAACTCCCCATAGCTCTTATTGTTCTCGTTGTACTTATCTTTTAGTTTCTAGTAAGCCGTACTGCACGCCTCGTGTTGCTCATAGGATGTTGTATTTGTTTTTCGGTCTTTCTTTTTTAGTGGTTTTAAAAGGCTTTCCATATCAGCATATAAGTATCATTATAGTTTTTAAATTTTAGAGTGCTGTTCCGAGGCGTAGGGTGAACAACTTTACATCCATTTATATTTGTACAGCTTCTTTCATGTTTTTGGAGCCTTTCATCAAAAGAAAATACTGCAAGCACCTGTTGTAAATGTACTTTTACCATTACGTTTAGACAATTGACTGCTAACTAGACGTAAAAGGTATTTAATCCAGACATGATGAAAACTCAGTTGTACTTCATTTTATTCTTCACCTTCATCCGTCGGGAAATTTTGAATCAAAAGAAGATTGACGTGCTGGTCTTGCCTATTCTTAGTTGTATATAGAGAAACTACTAGATATTTTCCGCTTTTCTTCCTCAATCCATATACGTTAACGGAGATAGTGTTTTGTTTCTCCAATTTTAGTATATGGGGTATTGTTACAGGGAATGTTAACCTTTTTGCAGTTTATTTCATACTCTTACCTTGTATAACTGCTTAAACGATGTGGATATTCTTCAGCAGGGTGTAAAACTGAGGGTATTGCCCATATATAATACTTTTCAACACTATTCTGTAAATTGATGGTTGCATGTTTACATTTAATCTCATTCGGTAGTTCAATATTCGAAGGGCCTCTCAAAGGGTTAATGTTATTGATGTTTGCCATTAAATGGAGTATTAAATACAGAGCCCACCCTGAAAAGACATAAAGTCTATAACAGTCAGATAAATGAAGTACAAATTTTTTATCTTACCTGACTCATTCTGTCGAAACTCTTATGCTTGGCTAGTATAGGTTTCATGTAATTTTCTTCGAACAATAGCTGTATATTAGTTTTTTGGTAAATAGGGGCATTCTTGGTATTGAAGTGTTTGTCCTACTGCTCACCCTTTTCAGAACCCTTTTTTGATAAACTCCCCTACCAGAGTACAGTTTACCTTGACCGCAATTTTCTTACCAAGAATACTCCTAATCTTATCGGTAATAATGACACTTAATTCTGATGTAAATGTAATGGTTCTATATTATTGGTATTGTGAACCAATCTCGTTAATACCTTATTTTTGAAGGCACAATTCACTATTTAAATATTCTAACCTAAAATCGAAATGATATTCTTCATTATTATTTTGACTTATGTGTTTCACACTTTCCATTATTACCAATTATTTATAGACAAACAACACAATACGCAACAAACTTTTTGCGAGTTATCGGAGTAACTTCACACGAGGATTAATGAAATCCGATTGCGAAGTTCTCTTACAGCTACCATCATAAGAAATTCCTTTGTTTAAAATGTAGATGTAATTTTGCAAAACAATTTCCTGACGTTTCCATAATATTATGTTAATAATTTCTATGTTTACAATGTACACATCAATTGCGTTAGAACGCGCATGGTTCCCGAAAAGCAATAATGTACACTTCATTAACTTTCTGTAGAGATGTGACCTTTAGTATGACCGGTGTAAAGTAGAAAAAACGGCATTGGGCCAGAAAAGGAAGGATACAACTTGGAGCGACAGTATCTATCGGCAACAAACGTATATTTTGTATAATACTGTGCGGAATAATTGACCAATTTATTTGCTAACATTGCATTGCTTGAATATATTACCATTATTATGCACAATTTGAAAAATAATAAAAATGTTTAAAAATATGACACATTTTTGAGTGACTGAAGATTCTTTAATTAGAAACAGAAGAAAACAAAATCTTCGTATTAACTTTAGAAATATTTATTTTGAACGTGCAAATTGAGAATTAAACCACTATGTGGTTATCCTCAGTGCATACATATCATTAATGGAAATACCTAACTGCTTGAGAGAGGGTTATTTACGTGATGTGTATCGACATTAGTTACGTTAATTTGGAATTCATTAATGAAAATAGCATTAACATTTTTCGAAAACCCACCACTACAGATACTATAATCCCGCTTATTTCTTCACACCCAAACCAAACTAAATATGCCGTTTTTCATTGTTTTCTACATAAACTAATCAACATACCACTAACAACATCAGATTTTGATTTGGAGCTAAAAACTATAAAATACATTGCCACCGCTAATGGATATTCACCTCATCTTATAGATAAAATGTTAAACAAAAAATTAAAAAGACAAGTTTCCTACTTATTATATAACAACGGTCCCCGATGTCAGCAAACAACTATTTATGGTAGGATATAATTCATTAACAATTTCAGTTCTCATTTTAAATACATCCTTCAAAAATAATTCAACTGTAACATTATTGAAAGTGACTCTAAAAACCTAAAAACCATGTAACAGAATCAAAAAGAACGCGTTTCTCACGGTGATAAATGTGGTATTTACCAAATTTTTTGTGGTTCCTATGATGCCACCTATATTGGCCAGACAGGTAGATCAATTTCGAAAAGAATCTCGGAACATTCTTCTGCTATAAAAAATAAAAAAACTAATTCGAGTGGTATGGCGGATCATTGCATTAACTTTAACAATGCACTTAATGTAAATAATTTTAAAATTTTGCATACAAATGTTCCTAAATCAAGGAAGAAGATTTGGAGAACTTGGAGATTAAAAAAGCCTTGGAGAATAAAGTTAATTTGGTTAACAATCAAACGGAAATCGTTAGTTATAATTCACCCCTACTCTTTCACAAATTGTAATCTATAAATACAGTACGACTAGTTTAGACTGAGTAATCACTGTATACTCTAGTTAATGGCCGGATCGGCCGAAACAAATTTGTCAGGTATCGAATAAAATTATAAGTGAAACTTTCTGTTTTTATTTTTAATTATGGAATTAATCATGCAGTTTCACAAGATTTGCACCACAAATGTTCGTGATCCTAGTTAGACGGTTTGACTAATTCTAAACTATAAAAATCAAAGGAATGACTTGTATTTAAAAAATATGCAGCCACTGCGGATTTCTCTGGGTAGTTATCTTGTAAATGAATTTTTAAATCTTGTATGTATCTCTCTTTTTGTTAACCCTATATAAACTTTTTCGCAATCATTGGAACTAATTTTATAAACCCCTGCTGTGGTTTAAAAATCATCTTTGTCTTTTGGGTTTCCAAGGAGAACTGAGAGTTTATTTTTATTGTTGTAGAAAATAGGTTGTACTCTTTCTTAAAGTTATAAGGTTTTTAATTTCTTTTTTGTTTAAATGATAAGATATGATTTTGTTTGTACCTTTTTTTATTAACACCATGTTAGTCAGCTATCTTTAAAGTATGTTTGTATTCCTTTAACGTTCAAAATAAATATTTATGAAGTCAATACGACGATTTTGTTTCTTCTGTTTCTAAATTAAAGAATGTTTTGACCAACTACTTCTTTGTCGCTAAATTATTCCTAGAATTATCCGCCGACCAGCCTCGTGAACTGCTGGTTTTACCCATGACGTCACATCCTAATTACCCTGTCCCGACTACCTGATCTACCCCTTGGTACAACCCAATTTACTATATCTAACTAATAACATTTCATGATTTACTCATTTTATTTTATTTTACTTTTTAATCCTTCTCTTAACCATTTTTTCTACTCTGATTGCAGTTTCTTCTGAGGTTTCTTTTCTTTTTTCTTCTCTCCTTTGTTCTTTTCCCTTTCTTTTGTTTTAACGTTTACTTTTTTCTTTCTTTTGTTTCTTTGTTATTTTTTATCGCAGAAACACGTTTCTTGTTTCTAACCTAATGTTTTCATGCATGCCCTATCGTTTACCACTATCAACCCCTCTTTTTCATAACCCTTGCTTGGTACCGGGGTTTGTATAAAAACCCATTGCATTCCTCTGTACCAGCATCTCTGACATTCCACCCATCAGCGGCAAGGAAGAGAGAGATCCTAACCGTAACCCTAACCCTAACCAAACCAATACAAATTTACTGAAACTCCGACTTTCCACCCGCCAGTGGCAAGGACGAGGGAGCTCAGTCTACCATTTTTTTATTTAATTTAATTATTAATTTTTGCATATAATTTCTTTTATTTCCTTCTTGTTCATGGGGTTTCATTCATTGTTGAGTTGTTTCGTTTTTCTTTTCTTTTTGTATATATGTTTCATTTTATATGTTGTATATACGTTTAGAATAAGTTTTTGTGTATTTCTTGTGTGCCGTGTAATGAACTGTGATTAAGAAAGTTCTAGTTATATCAAGAATATTGGATATCTGCATAGCCAGAACCTCAAAAGTGCATAGATTATTTGCTTTTTTTGGGTTATAATGGGATATAAATTTATTTACAGTTGTAATATAACAACTTTGAAATTCATTTCGTCTTTGTTTTTTATAACGCAATTACTACTGGACACAAACAAAAGATGTTTACTTATGTTTGAAAACATATTAAAGCTGTGGTACGGGTACTCGCTGTAATTGCATTGTGAAACTAAACTTTTGGCAGGAACTGAATGGACAACTGTGTTAAACAGACAAGAGTCGGGTAAGTACTGAGCTCTGCACCCCTTTCTAGACTTTTGTCATTGTACATATAGTACGTTAGAGGGGCATATCTACAGAAAGTAAATGAAGTGTACTCATAGGGTTAAAAATGAATATGAAGCAAGTTATGCATGCATAAGTATGCAGCCGAGCAATGGCGGCTTGCTTCGCCGATACATAAATAAAAATTGAAAATATATATTCACATTAAATACATTACCAATTACCTCCAAATGTTCAAATTTAAAGCATCTAGAAGCGATCTCTTACGGTAGTAGTTAATTAAAGATGTATGTACGGGGTAATCACAAACTTAAAAAGTAGTGGATAGGCGTACTGTACACAGGAACAAAAAGTAGTGGCTAAATGCACTGAAAGACTTAGATTCGGGGTAGTCATTAGAAGGTGTATTTACAGCGTTATCATAAAGGGTATGTACAGGGTGTTCATAAAACGCATATACAGGGTTTTCTTAAAAAATGTGTGCTGGGTGGCTCAAAAACGGGCGCAATCTTAGACTGTGACATCATCGGTCTGCGCGTGCGCACAAGGAGAAAGCTGCTCCTGGTCTTCACACTCGAGCCCAAGTAACAAAAACCGTTAATAACGGATATGCGCGTGCAGTTGCAATAAATCATGTATTCCCGATTTCACGTCTCTCACTCTTCATGTATAAAATAATAGCTGAAGGTGGTACTGTAGTATGTAAGGCTAAAATGTGGACTTCTCTTGAAATTCGATACAAAAAAAGATATTTACCGAGGTGATATGTGACTGATATCAAGTACTACGGTTGAATGAATTCAATTTTGAAACTTGGAATCATCTTGTGATTGTTCATGCCGATTATTTTAAACATATTTTCAAATTTAATTTACATCCGGTAATACTGGAAGTAGACACCAACTTTGTAATTTTAAATAGAATGGTATAACTAGACGTTTCGTTTCGTTTATATTCCGGGCGGCGATGGTCTTGCCGTAGATGGAGGAGTGTCAGAATGGTTCGTATGCCTTCTGCGCCTTTCTCACTAGAGCTCGATGCCATACTTTACTCAGATCAAGTCCTTCTTCTTTTCTGTTGAAATTCATAGGGTGTTTGTGAATTTCGATAGCTTCCCTATGCAATCGGGAGTAATACACCTAAGTAGTAGACAGAATAGCAGTTTCGTCGTGCTTAACAAGATGGTTGTCATTGTTTAAAATATGTTCAGCTAAAGCTGATTTCCCAGATTTCTGCTATAGATGACAATTGAATGGGCTCAACTGGTTAAGGGACGGCACGGACAACCAATAATTCCTTCTTGGTGTCCTAGGATGACTCGGTTGAGCGCTTGGGAGTCAACCAGAGGTAGAAGACTCACTCGTCTAGGAACCGTAGGGGCCAGCAGAAGGTGGTCAACCAGTACCCGGGACCGGATATTGGACGGACTAACTGTCAGACAATTGTCGAAAAACGAACAATAGTGGCGGCGGTGGTGTATGGCTCAAATCAATTGTGGTGGCGGCAAAGTGCCAAAGTATGAGGAAGTAACCAAACTGAATAAAACCAGACACGAGGGTTTGTTGAACTACGCAATTTAACAGACTTTTGCCTCATTCAATAGAACTTGGATTATGCTATAGGATCTCTTATACCGTAGATCGATATAGGGCGTTTATATCCAACAACAATCGTACCAAATACTTATTTGACCTCTTACACTGCAGATCGAGATGGGCCGTTTTCCAACCAGGCTTCACAACACTTTGAATCAAGCAGGAGATAGTGAGCCAACAACATTCAAACTCCCTATGAAATCCTGTCTAAACCCACGGCTATATATACCCAAATTATACCCTCTTCATCTCGCGAGCTTCCCCTTGCATTTCTTGATCCCTAGGAAACCTGCTCTACAGACGAGGATATTTGTATTTCATTTTTCGATAATGCTGTCTCCTTTGTTCTTATTCTAACATGATTTCCTAATATTCGAGAACATTCCCTTTTCCTCACTAGATCCTTGCCTAGCTCCTGACCAAATGATCGTATTCACAAACTTTCCCTTTCGCTTCAATAATGCTCTCTCGTTCATTCCTATTACTAATCCAGTTTGCTAAAGCCCTGAGGTATTCCCTTTTCCTCTTTACACCTTCAACTAACTACGAGTCAAACGGCCAGACAAGCCAATCTTTCTCTTTCACTCCCTCAACAGACCTTTCTGTATTGCCTTCTTTCTCTTTACCCACAATGACCATATGGCACTGACCTAAAACTCCAAGTCACGCATTTTACGCAAAGTAAATCTATTAACAATGAAATATTAAATAGTGGCGTATTTTAAATACATTAAATTGAACTCAATTAAATAACCAACTACAAATTACCACAAATTAATGTGGAAAAAGGTATTGTTGTCATCATGTCCCCGGCGGGATTCGAACCCGCGTCTCTGGCTTTACGCGCCATTGCTCTAACCACTAAGCTACGGCGACATGATGACAACAACATCGACGAAACGTACTTACAAAGTCACTGAATCGTCGGATCAATGTATATTATTATTAATAACTATTAACAATGAAATATCAAATAGTGGCGTATTTTAAATACATTAAATTGAACTCAATTAAATAACCAACTACAAATTACCACAAATTAATGTGGAAAAAGGTATTGTTGTCATCATGTCCCCGGCGGGATTCGAACCCGCGTCTCTGGCTTTACGCGCCATTGCTCTAACCACTAAGCTACGGCGACATGATGACAACAACATCGACGAAACGTACTTACAAAGTCACTGAATCGTCGGATAAATGTATATTATTATTAATAACTATTAACAATGAAATATTAAATAGTGGCGTATTTTAAATACATTAAATTGAACTCAATTAAATAACCAACTACAAATTACCACAAATTAATATGGAAAAAGGTATTGTTGTCATCATGTCGCCGTAGCTTAGTGGTTAGAGCAATGGCGCGTAAAGCCAGAGACGCGGGTTCGAATCCCGCCGGGGACATGATGACAACAATACCTTTTTCCACATTAATTTGTGGTAATTTGTAGTTGGTTATTTAATTGAGTTCAATTTAATGTATTCAAAGTAAATCTGTTCTTCTCTTACTCATTAGATACAAAAAATATTCTAAAAGATTTAAATTTTTTTTTAATATTCAAAGATTTGCATTTATTTTAAATGATATTTAAAATCTGAACTAGCTTCAAATATATCACAATAATTTTATTTACCTGCTCTGAAGGTTATTATTATTATCAATCATGACCTGAATTAAATCAATGTGCAAGAAAATGTGAAACAAAAGAAGCTGAACTTTAGGACCAATTAACCCAAAATTTGGGAAAGGCAGTTATTCTTATTAAAGTATAATATCAATAAGGCGCCGGTTGGTTTAAAAAAATAATAATAAAAAAGAATGTTTGTAGTAACGAAAGAAAAAATTTCACTCCCCGGGTAAACAGACTTTATACAAAGTATAGGTTGAAAATGAAATAAGTTACGATACCATTCATTCAGTTTTTATTGAGATTAATCTAAGCCGTTCATAACAAGCTTTAAGGGAAGGTAAAGCGGCATCAACTAAACTACAAAAGCTGCATTTATATATATGAATTTAATTTTTTTGGTATAAATAAAATATTTTACGATCAATAAATGCTAATCCTACCATTAATCAAAGATGTTGATGAATTATTGAGCAACATTTCGACTGTTAAGTTTGGTCATCATTTGCCTAACATAACAACATTAACAACTGTACAATAAATTATGACACAACAATGGTTGATTATTGGAAAGATTCGCTTTTATTGATCTATATTACTAATTTCTTTTATAAAAAATTCTGAATATCTAAAAGTGATTTGGACACCTAAACTTGTCAAGAAACTACGATGCTGTTAGTCACTTACATTTTGTTCCCGACTGCTGCTTCTTTCCACAATTTCTAGACTCTCATAACGGTTAAAACAATTTTCATTGATCTTACGTTATCGGTTTTAATTCTATTTAGATATATATTATATTAATGATAAATAATATAACTTTAGATATAAGGTTATTCAACAAAACTATTAGTGACGTATGATATACTACCTACCTTACTTGACCAAGACAGTTAATTTATTTAACCCCTCATGAAGGCCTAACCGAAACAATTGCTCGGAACAAAATATAACCTGGTGATAACATCACCTACCAATTTAGATATTAGAATAAATCAGAGAAGTACTTGATTTGGTCGTTCTATAATAAATTTATAATATTCGGAATAGAAATGATCGGTAAACATAAACTACAACACAGGTGCCTCCTAATTGATGGACCATATTGTCAGTCAGAAACATTTATTAAGTAGGCAAATATACTAATATAGAAAGGGGGTAAAACGGAAATGAAATTAAAACCTTTTAACTTCAATAAAACTATGGCTGCTGATAGTCGACAATATGAAATTCAATAATTCTCTTGTAATGCTAATCAGATAACTCCAAACCACAATAACAACATTATCGTAGAAACAGTTAGAGCTCCTTAAACTTTACAATCCGCAGCAAGGGTTCCATTCCTCCAAGTACGACACTTGTTAGTTTGTCGTCCAAAGTTTGAATAGATTTAGGCACCTCTAGTCTTTCTATTACTTTTCCCTTCTTCCAGTTCACAACCTCAAGTGCGTCAGTTCCCCCGACTAATATCCTTTCTCCTTCGTCATCTGTTTGAACAAATTTGCAACAGTATACGTATTCACCAATAAAATGTCTATGACGGTTACTGGCCTGAAAAATGTGAATTAGTTTTGACGTTCCTAAATCCCAAATTTGAATGCTGTCTGTTTCCACCCATGAACCGGTAAGAATATTGGAGCCCCGTGTGTCTATGGCATCGCCGCAGATATATGGTCCTTTTATGGTCTTAATCGCATTTTGGGTACGCATATCCCAAACCTTAACAAAGCTATCCCAACCTCCGGAGAGTATCAAATTGTTGATTAAATCATATTTTACACAAAACACTCTGAAGCGATGTTCTTCGAATTTTCGAACCGTCTTTTCTGCTTGTATATCGTACATTCGAATTTGACCACCTTTTCCGCCAGTAAATAACAAATTTCCAGATGAGTTTAGGTCAATTGAATGTATTTCGTTATTCTTTTGCTCAAATAGCAGTTTACTAGTGAACGAATGCGTTTTGATTAGATGGATCGTCCCGCAAGAGCAAGCAGCAAAGAGAAAGTGAGAAACTTTCGGATGGAAACATAAGTTGGCGACTGGATTCCGACCAATAACCGACAACGTTGTTTTGGCCAATAATTTGTTAGTTGTTTCGTCCCTCATCTCTATATCTCCATTTCCGTACCCACATACATAGAATCCAAGTGTTTGCGAGAATTTAAGACTGTATATTCCTTTTAAAACCTCTACCGGAAGTTGTACAAGTTGTAAGTGGTAGTTTCGTTTTTCAACATGGAGGAATTGTTTCGGGTACTTTATATTATTCAATGCAGTTGGCTCGATAGAACAATTCTCTTTCTTGCTATTATTTGCATAGATGGAGGACGAAGAAAAATTGAATTCGCATTTTTTACGATTTCTGTGGATATAGTTTTTAATTTTTTCTTTGCAATTCAGTGCCATTTTAAAAATTGGAAGTTATAATATCAACTTCGCTACATCGAATTTTAGCTGCATTATCGCACCATTTGATAGACTCCAGAATATTTACATCAAAAGCGACACGATAATTTTAAATTGCCAAGTTGAATGTAAAATCTGATTTGAAATGTCAAGTTTTGACAAATATTTTTGAAATGTTTGGTCATTCTGCAGAGCCTACAGCTTATTCATTTCCGCCTTCTTTGGGATGCAGTAATAAATTTACGTTCTACGTCGGCACAATTCGGTAGCGTTCGGTTCTCATTTCCGCGCTGTCGATTCGTAGTGGTTGAAAGTATTTTGTGTAAATATTAATCGAAGCAAAATATTCCACGCTCACGAAATACTCCCATTTTCTCAACAGTTGCACGAAACGACAATTCGGTCCATTTAGCGCTTCGAGAATAGAAAAACGGCTTAGGCGTGATGTTCTTGTAGAAGAACTATTTAAGAGAAGTATTCAAAGGAAATTATCGCTTAACAATTGTTGTTATCGCTGAGTCTTATAGTGGTTGATAAGTATCGCCCTTATGCTAATTTTTAACATTGGCAAATAATCGTTACTATTAATTGTTTAATGTTAGTTTTCAAAAATGTGTTTTTTAACGTTTCGTCGCTTCTGTACCGATAAGCGCGACAAGTGCAAAAACAATCCATGGGGTGTCCCGGAATACCCAGTAAGAACAATTTTCCTTACGCAGTTTAGCAATTATTACTAAAAACCTTTTATGGTTTTATTCAGTAAAGCGATAATATCTTCATCCATTTTCTACCTAAAAGTATGTAAAGGTTTTTGAAATGAAAACTTCTTTAGGCGCGTTGTGCGATTTTTAGTAGGGGATAAACATGTGGATTCACACTACCGTACCAAGCGGCTGCGTTACTGACATCATACGACCCACACAGCTCCAGCAATAGACTGACGCCCCCACACACACGTATACACGAGCATAATGTCGTTAACGATTATAAGGGTTGTAAATTACAATAGCGGGCGGTAAATCGACCTTCTTCTAGTGGTTTAGAAAGACACGGGTCGAACTTCTTAAAAGCAATAAAATTTTAATATCATTTCTAAACGTCGATTATATACCCTTAATTGCCTACAAATTTAGTTATAAGGGTATCTATTGCAAATTTTACCTGAATATTTTTTGTAAATTCGTACAAATGTAGCCACAGGTTAGTAGGTAGTTTATTGTTCGTCATTGACTTTTTGTAATAAAACAACCGATAGACTCCTCCATGTCATTTGAATTTTACTATACTTATAATAATTGGTATAGTTTTTAGTAGTAATAAGAGAGGGCTTCTGGCAGCATGTCCCGTCAGATTCTTGCTGTTTCTGTCTAACGTTAGTTTGCCATATAAGTCTATCCTTCTTGCACCTATGGGCAAAAGGTGTATGTGTTCTAGCAGCATGAACCCTTACAATAATGCTGTTTCTGTCTACCTGCAGCTATCCTTTTCGTACTTTGTACGTCGTTCCGTGTGTGCGTGTGTATGTGACGTAGCAAGGAAGGAGCATTTTTTTCCGTCGGTCGCGACCGACGTACCTAGCAAGGAATATGTAGGTAAGTATTTTGCCGACATGTGTTAATTGTTTTTCCGGTTCGGCTGGACATGCCGCTGCCACAGTGCAAGAAATAATTATTTCTCTTACACGTTCGGCTCAGGACGCCGTTGCCGCTAATGATTAATTTATTAAAGTAGTTGCGTGCATTGAATTGCTTCGTTATGAATAAGTAGGTAGGTAGGTATCAATGTAAATAAAAAGTATTGTTATTCAGGAATAGTTTTAGTCTTTAAAAATGTTAAATTACAACATTATTAGATGGAATCCAACTGTTTTGAGATTTATCGAATCCAAGCCATTTTACGTAGACTTGTCATTTTTAACGACGAAATTCTAATACATCCTGTTAAAATTCCATTAGTTAGGATTAATTTATAACTTAATTTAATTTTACTTTTAATTTAACAGAATGGAAACATGAATTTAACTAATTAAAAAAATAGTTGAGATTACAATAGTTTAAATCAAAAACAGCAAAAATATCGTCCACATATCTTAGCCATAGTCGCGGAAAATACTCTAGGTGACTCAGATTATTCTCGAAATGACTCATCAAATGATCAGCTATGAAGGGTGATAAAGAGTTCCTCATAAATGTATCTTGCGTCTGTTCGTAAAAGCAACCATTTATCTGAAAATAATTCTGCCGCATGCACATTGAAGCTAGAGAAGGGTATTGTAACCACCCGTATCCGGGTGTTACAATATTATAAATAATCTTCTAATATTTATTTATTTAGCAGGTGGTTTTTTATCTGATAACCAATTCTATTTAATTGATTCGCAGATATTTTTGTCTCTTCGTCCCAATATACCTTTTAGTTCGTACTTCCAAATTTCGATTATTTTTCTGATTTTATTTGAAATGAGAATAGGATTGAATAAATTCTTTAACAATATTTTTCGTACTTAATGAGTAAGAAAAGGACGGAATACGTCTTTAAAACTGGCGTTTTGTGACAACTTTTGTACAACGGAATGCCATCCGTGGCCATTTGTTTAATCAGAGAGTGTGTAGGGACGTAAAAAGAGGAAAAGGGATGGTTTCGACCACTGCCAAGTCAGTGGAATATGAACATGTAAAAGTCAACTATCGGTGGGTTGAAGTAGAAATATCTGTGTCTTTATTTTCGAACGATAGGTATCTTAGGGATGAAGAGAAGCGAGGGGAAGCTCGCAAGATGCAGAATCGTGTGTTGGTGATGGTAAAATTTTGGGATAAAACACCGCAAGTTTCAATAGGATAGACAGTTAAAGTCAGAGGGTGACAGTCAAATATTTTTAATACTTTTGCGATTATTAAAACGGAAAAAGATTCCTATGATAGTGTGGGATTATGCTGGATGAACTGTAAAAGCGGTCGATGTCTAATAAGTTTAATTAAAACAAGACTAATTACTAACAGATATATACAAAACTTTACATAAACAGAAATAAAAAGGAACAAGCATCTACGTCGACTTTCAGAACAACTCTGGTTCGAAAAGAACCCCTACTTTATGCAGGTCCGCCGGGATGACAAAGGCGGCCTACCTGCTACTCTCCATCTTCTTCTTACTCTAACCCAAAAAATAATATAACATATACATAGTCTTAAAATTACTTCTTAAAATAGTACGATACTACACTCGGCCATCCTAGTGGACATCTGTCCCCAGATGTTGATCTTCCTCATCTTGGTCGGAGTATTCACCGCCTACTGAATAATCATCGTATTTTGGCCATGGTTTCATGTGGTCAGCTGAGGTGGACGTTTGATTTGGGCCATTGTGTTCACCGATTTTATTTACAATGTAGCGATCGTTTCGTAAAACCCTTGTAACCTTGCATGGGCCAAAGTATTTCGGCTGCATTTTCTGACCTGGACCCAGCTGAGTGCATTTAATCGCAACTAGATCTCCTTCTTCGTATTTGGTGGCTTTCTTACGACGTCTGTTATATGTGCGTCTGTTTTCCTCCTGTATTTTAAAAATCTTTTCCTTTGCTTGGAGCCTTATTTCGTCCCTTTGTTCTTCAAACATATTTATCCACTCCTTTTCGATCAGTCCTCGTATATCAGGATCCTCTTTAAAACGCATATGGGTGCCAAACAATAGGTTGAACGGCGTCTTGCCTGTGCTGCGATGCGGGGTCGCATTTAGGTACCTCTGTGCCACAGAGAGGTACTTGTACCATTCGTCAGGCTTAGGTGCGGTCATTTTTGTCAGCAACGGGATAATTGTCCTGTTCACCCTCTCAACCTGCCCGTTACTTCGTGGAACTCCAGTGGTAATATGAATATTCTCGATCAACTCTTCTCGACAATAATCGGCAAACGCACGCGAGGTGAAAGCTGTTCCTCGATTGCTGATTATTCTACGAGGATTCCCAAAAATATTTGCCTGTTTTTTCAGGCGGTCCAGAACTTCAGTAGTATCGGTAGAACGCGTCGCATACAACCAGACAAATTTCGAAAATGCATCTACAACTACAAATATAAAACGATACGACTTTTTAGTTGACGGTATCGGGCCGAAGTGGTCTATATGATACGTGTCTAACGGGAGACTACCTTTATTTACAGAATTTAAAAATCCTTCTTGTCGTCCGTACTTCCGTTCGGCCAGAATACAGTCAATACAATTATTAATGACCTGCTCAATTTTGTCACGCATACCTTTAAACCAAAAATCCTTTTTTATTAATGCCTCTGTTTTTATTATGCCAAAGTGGCCTCGTTCGTGGGCGCGCTGAACTATATTGGTTTGCATACTCTTGGGCACAACAATTAATGGTTCATCGTTAACGTTTTTGTACAAAAGATCATTCTTTACTTCAAAATCTTCAAATTTATCATTTTTTAATCCCTTAAATATTTTTTTCAACCATTCGTCTTCCCTTTGTGCTCGTTTTAATTTTACGATAATTGACTCTTCACATTTATCCAGAACAAACATACTTGGCAGGGGGTTTCTACTTAGGGCATCGACATGGGTCATTTGTGTACATGATCTGTGAACGATTTCGTATTGAAACTCTTCAAGCAATAAAGCCCTCCGTGCCACCCTAACACACAAATCTCTTTTATTCATAGTCATCGTAAACGCCTGACAATCCGTAACGATTTTAAATGGAATACTCAACAGATACACCCGGAATTTTTTTAATGATTTTACGATCGCCAATACTTCCAACTCATAGCTAGTGTATTTCTCTTCGGCTGTAGTTGTTTTGCCACTGGCGTAGTAAACTGGGTGAAATTTATTACTTCCTGTGTCCTTCTGAAGTAAAATAGCACCATACCCAAACCGTGATGCACCCGTGTGCAATTCAGTCTCTCTGCGGGGATGGTATAGCCCTAATAGGGGGTTACTACAGAGCACCGACTTTAAACTGTTGAATGCTTATATTTCGGCTTCTTCGAAGGCAAACTTAACATCCTGTTTTAACAGATTGGTCAGCGGGCGTGCTAACAAAATAATATAACATATACATAGTCTTAAAACTACTTCTTAAAATAGTACCGATACTACAATAGTTTCATTGAAAAGTTTGAGGAATGTTTTTTACCCAAATTAAAAATTACTTTTGAAAGACAGAAATGTAAATTCTCAGTAAACGAAATTAAATTTGTAGAACATGTAATAGGATCTTTCGGTATAAAACCAGATAAAGAAAAAATTAAAAGCTTTGTAGAGATGCCTGAGCCTAAAAATAAAAAGAAAGTGGAGCAATTCTTAGGGATGGTAACGTACATGGCAAAATTCATTCCAAATTTATCAGAAGTCACAACAGATTTAAGACAGTTATTTAAACAGAACTGTTTATTTTTGTGGGATGAAAACCACACTTCATCATTCAATGAAATAAAAAATTTACTATCAACTGAACCGATACTTCAGTTTTATGATCCAAATAAACCAATAGTAGTATCAGTAGATGCATCGCAAAATGGATTGGGTGCAGTACTGTTACAGGAAGGATTACCGGTAGTATACGCATCAAGGGCACTAACGGATTGCGAGAAAGGGTATGCACAAATTGAGAAGGAACTCTTGGCAGTAGTATTTGGATGTAATAGGTTTCATCAATACATCTTTTCAAAAAATGTGTTGGTGGAAAGTTACGACAAACCCTTAGTATCAATTCACAAAAAAACATTAATAAATACTCCGTTGCACCTACAAAGAATGCTATTTAAATTACAAATGTATGACAGAAATAAAATACGAACCAGGGTCGCGGTTATTAATTGCTGATTGTTTATCAAGAAAATATAGCAATGAAAGTTATTAGCAGGACGAATTAGTATTAGATGAAATTGAAGCACATGTAAATTTAATTGAAAGTAGTCTACCAGAAAAGAAAGAAGTGTTAGACGAAGAGCTACAAGATTATTGGGGATATAAAGATGAAATAGTAAGCGTAAATGATGTACTTTTTAAAGGTAATAAAATTATAGTACCACAATATACAGGGTGTTTGGTCTATAAGTACAGAAAAAAGAACCACATGTTCCCTGTTGCATTTCAAACATGAATTTATACACTTTTTGACTTTTGAAATAAAATAAAAAATTTAAAAATTATTTTGATTTCTGAGGCCGGCCCTGGTTTAGCGCGCCTTAATTATTATTTCAGGTTACAAATGCTACTGTTAGGTGTATCGATTGAACGAGAAGTTCATAATTCAGGGTCAGTGCGTCAGTATCGGTAGATTCGTGTGCTTCTGGCAATTGATGCGGTGTAATTGTGTGTAGTTTTCATATTGTTTTAATTATTGTTATTGACGTTATTGAAGTTTTGTTGACAGTGGAAAGTATTTTTTTAAAGAGTAGGTGTGAATTGCAATACTAGTGATGTGCTGTGATTTTTTCCCGTTAAATTTATTTAAGTAATCTTAATGTTTCAGTTCTGGCGGCTACGATAACAATTGTTTTGAATTTTGATCCACTTAAGAGTTGGGCTGGTGTGATGATTTATAAATCGTAAAAAATGAAATAATAAAATGTATTACTTACTGTTGTCTGTACTCTTGAAACTAACTATTATTAAATTATTTCGCTCGAACATTTTACTATTTTATTTTTTACGATTTTTAAACATGTTCATCATCACAACACAAAGCACACATTAGTTTTAGATAATTACTTATTTGTGAAATTGTGTAATTACCCGTGAAAGTGATGGAAAATAGACGTGCAATTGGCTTATTCCCTAGAGAATAGTCGCCGGTGATAGATAACGCTGTTTCGTAAGTGGCGCTGCTCGTTGCAAACTATCAGTTACGAGAATTCGTATTTCGCCAGGCCCGTATTAAACCGAATTTCAGGGTCAAATTTTCGAACACGAATTGCGTACTTAATTGTCACTCGATTGAAAAATGCTTTTAGAGTTTTGTTATTTATTGTGCAAGGAATCCATGATTCTTTTTTTTGTACTTATAGACCTAACACCCTGTATAAGAAACAGAATGTTGAAAATGGTACACTATAACCATTTAGGAATTAATAAATGTTAACTTAGAGCTAGACAGTGTTTATATTGACCGAATATAAATAAAGACATTACAAAATACATAAAAGAACCGCTGATAAGCTCTTAAGTATCTAGCAAGCCCTGGGAAATAATAGGAATGGATGTATCAGTTTGCAGGTAAAAATTATTTGGTTGTCATAGATTACTTTTCAAAATTTATAGAAACGGACCATTTGGACAAGTTAGACAGCCATTGCACCATAAGGCTATTGAAATCATTCTTTGCCATTTTTAAAATGCAGTTTCACAAATAGTGCTCCCTTCTATGTTTATGTTTTATAAACACAACTATAATAGTAATAATAATATTCTATTATTTATATGTATTTATATAACAATTATACAGAAATTCAACAAATTGTTGCAACAGTTTACCTATTTGCACTTTTGAATCAAACTGCTAAACTTGGGATGCATACAAAAAAGCAATGCTCTTTAACGTTGTAGGCGAGCGTTAAGAATTATACTTTTTTTGAAACTTTTTAGGGTAATATACTTTAAACTTTGTCCAAAATTTATGGTTTAACATCTGGTAACTGACCGCTCTCTCTCAAAACAAAAATTTTTCAGAATTCAGAATCCCGTTTCTGTTAGACTGAGAAGCTGGTACCTGCACGAGATCTTTACAACCCTCTTGTAATATTTGGACGTATTATCATCATCATATCTTTTTTAAATGTCAGACAAATTTCAAAATATTTCAACTTTTTTTTGTGAAATTTGGATTTTTGTCTTTTTTAGTTACAATTATTTCATAAAATGATTAAAAAAATTGTGCGCAAAATAGAAAATGGCTGTGCTACTTTCAAAAAGTTAGTGCGCGGCCGCGCAGCTTAGAGGGGACATTGGTTCTGTGTACATATGTATAAAGTACCAAAACAAAATTTCGTGTATTAGTTCACCATAAATCTGTCAACGGCCTGTATAAGGGCTACTTTAATGTCATGGCAATGGGCTAATGGGCGCCTACATTCTGGCCGCTCTATAGTTTTTACAAACACGTTTGCACATATGAATACCTAAGAAATATGCCACATGTCCTTTTTGAGTACAAGAGATGATGAAGAATAATATTTTCGACAAAAATATAAACTTTACTATCACATGCTGTATTCATTCGTACTGTGGGAACCTATGTCCCACAAATGTATTTTTCCGCCAATTTTTGTAAACAACTTTGTATAATAATAATTCGCCCTGTATATATATTATGTGTAAATTGTGTGTATATTTTGTATAAAATGACTACCACCCTTGAGCATGCCTTTTCTACAAACTTGTTGTCTGCTGTCTTACTTACTCTACTTCTCAGAAATAGCTTTCTTTTTCTACATTCATAAACCTGTCCTTGTGCATTTCCGATCGCCTGCAACGGTCAAGACCGTTGCTCGATCCCTCATAAAAACTACCTCTATTTTCGCTTTAAAACTACCCTTAAAAAATTCCTAAGAAATAACTTTAACGGTCGCATGTACTAACTTTCTCGTTCTTGAATTCACACTTCTTCACCGACCTTTCTACCTGCCACTTGTATTTACCGTTCTTTCTAAATTTCACAGTTTTCATTTCTAATTCGTATTTCTTATTTCTTTACTAACCGGAGTTTTATTATATTAGTTAAATAGCAGTCAGCATTTTATTTAATCACCCGAACACCACAAATTAGTGACCCCGACGTGATCAAAAACCGTGAGTGTTCGAGTAGTGATTGCCGAAAGCCGCTTATCCCGCGTGATACTTGCAGGACATTTTACGCGTCGTGCACCAAGACTTGTATATAGTTATAGTTTAGTGACTTTCTGTAGTGTAAGGAGCAAACAATAGTAACTTAAGTACCTTTTTTTTTGTGTCTAAAAATGAGTGAGAACGAAAAAGCCAGGTCGGTCGATCGAGTTGCAGTAAAAGTCCCACCGTTCATGACCGATGACCCAGAATTATGGTTTATCATGCTGGAAGGCAGCTTCGAAGGTGCCGGGATCACCAGGGAGAGCACCAAGTACAGCCACACACTTGGCGCCCTGGATCGTAACTACGCGGTGGAAGTGCGCGACGTGTTAGTGAAACCAAAACAAGAACGAACATACGAACTCCTGAAGTCCGAACTAATTAAGAGAATGGGCACCTCAAAGGAACAGAAAACGAGGCGGATACTTGAAAATGAGCCGATGGGCGAAAACCTGTCCAATATCTTCGCCGCCTGCGAAATCAGGCAGGTGACGATTTTCCGGAGGGTGTCCTCCGGACACTCTGGCTCGGTCGATTGTCAAGACATATTCAGGCATCGCTTGCGGCCCATAGGGATCTGTCTCTCAGCAAAATTGCTGAGTTAGCAGACTCGATAGCGGATGCCTACGGACCGTTGAGTAACATATCGGAAGCGTCGTGCAGCAAGTGTATCGTAGTGTCGCTCACGTTAGATACGAAGGTGGAAAACCTAGAGAAAACAACAGTCGAATTGATGCGGAAAATCGCGAGTTTCGAGGTAAACCAAGTGTCACGACCCTTCAGCCATGGTCGTCCTCGTTCCCGATCGCGTCCGCGTGCGCGCTCGCGGTCGCGAAGTTACAACCGGAACAGCAGTATTTTTGGAAGTCAATTTGGTGAAATACAATCCACTGAAAGCTTCCACCTATGTAAAACTTCCATTGGACATTGAGCGCAAAAAGGCTGTTATTAACGTTAAAAACCAAGATAATAAGTGTTTCATCTGGGCAATTCTTTCCACACTATATCCCGTCAGATGTCGTAAAAATCATGTATCAAGTTATAGGAAATATCTTTCAAAGCTAAATTTAACAGGTATGACCTTTCCAACGACCTTTTGTAACATTAAATTGTTTGAAAAATTGAATCCTAATGTAAGTGCAAATGTTTTTGGTCTCGAAAAACAAAAAGAAAAGTCAATAATTGTAGGACCATATTATTTCTCTCAATGTAGAAAATTAAACCATGTTAACTTACTATACATCGAAGAAGAAAATAAACAACATTACTGTTATATTAAAAATTTAAGTCGTCTTATTTCGAAGCAGCTAAGTCGGAGAAAAACTGTTAAATATATTTGTGATGGTTGCTTGCAATATTTTGGTAGTGAAAATCTTTTAGCTAATCATATGCAACAGGACTGTGCGAAATGTGTAACCGTTTTACCTTCAGCTGGAAATAATTTTTTAAAATTTAAACAAATAGAAAAGCAAATTAAAGTTCCTTTTGTTATATACGCCGATTTTGAATCTTTGCTAGTTCCAATTCAACAATCTTCAGAATCGTCGATAGATACTAAAACAGTATCTACTCACATTCATAAGCCATTTAGTTTTGCCTATTACATTAAGTGTTGTTATGACGATTCACTTTCGAAATTTTATTCGTTTTGGGGAGAAAATTGTGCAAAAGTTTTCTGTAATATGATTAAAAATGAGGCTTCTCATATATACCATACATACTTAAAAAATATTATTCCTATGAAAGAATTAACTGAAGAGGATTTAGAAAATTTCGCATCGGCAACAAACTGTTATTTATGTAACGGAGATTTAGGTTCAGATAAAATTAAAGATCACTGTCACCTCACCGGCAACTATAGAGGCTGTTGTCATAATTCATGTAATTTGAAAGTAAAAACCATTAACTTTATCCCGGTTTTCTTTCACAATTTTAGCAATTACGATTGTCATCTTTTCATACGTGAATTTGCCGCCGAAGATGACGAACCAATGAATGTCATTCCGGTGAATAAAGAAAAGTATATTTCATTTACAAAGAAAATTTTAGTTGATAAAAAAAATAATGAGAACAGTTACATAGATTTACGTTTTGTAGATTCTTATCGATTTATGAATCGAAAATTGGAGACACTCGCCACAAATTTATCAGATGATCAAATTATAGAATAGAGAAACTATTCTCCAAATGATGAAGAATTTAGATTAATGCGTCAAAAGGGTGTTTTCCCATGCAATTATTTACATATGTTGGAAAAATTAAATAACGAATGTTTACCTTCAAAGATAGACTTTTGCGATTCAATGCAAGATACTTCAATTTCTGACGCAGACTATCAAAGAGCAAACGATATTGGCATAAATTTTCATGTAAAAATTTAGGTGAATACAGTGACCTCTATTTAAAAGTAGACGTACTTTTATTATGCGACGTTTTCGAAAATTTCCGAAATGTTTGAATACATACAAATTAGATCCGGCCCATTGTTATAGTTTACCCGGCTTGTCATGGCAGGCAATGCTAAAATTTATCAATGTACAGTTGGAGTTGTTAACTGACTGTTCAACGGTACTCTTTTTTCAACGAAATATCCGAGGTGGTTATGCTGGAGTGGTTCAACGTTTCGCACAGGCCAACAATAAATATATTCCCTCTAATTACAACAATTCATAAGCAACATCTTACATATCGTATTGGGATGCAAATAATTTATATGGATTTACTCCTAAATGACCAATTGGACCTTAACAATTCACCTTTACTTAATCTATTTGTTCACCCCACTCCTGTAAATAGTATATAAGTCCGTATTATTAATTTAGATTTAAGTTTTACTTCCGAAGAAGCCTTAAGAAGGCGAAACAATTGTCAAGTTTTAAATAAACAATTAGTGGAAATTATTGAGTTTTTTATTTGTTGTTAAAATAATGAATTTCCATCAAGAAAAAGTAGATACAGTGAATTATTTTAAAGAAGCTCCGACGAGTGTTTTATCTACATACTATTTTAAATTTATCCTGAAAACACGGACTAATACACAGAACATCTGGTTCTTGAACCAATGCATCAAGTTAATGTGTTCCCTAAACACATAGCTCTGAAAACTAATAACAGAAGCAGAGCTGCCAAAATAGGAAATGAAAGTGGGATGAAGAAATGGATTAAAGAAGAAATCAAACAACAGTACAGTCAACAAGATATTAGGAATATCTACCTCAAGGTAGTACATACAGAATTAGTTCATAAAATACACCCAATTTACTTTGACTATTTAGATCGTTCAACCAGAGATAAAGTTAACTATTTTATCCACAGAAAATTCTGAATTCAGTCTAAAAAGTTGAACAATTTAGTTAGCAAATCAAAAAAATGTAGTTCAGAAACAAACATGTCGCATCCAACCGATAATCACAAGTTTTATTAAAGATTTATAAATTTATCAAGTATTTCATTCGACTCAAAAGAAAAAAGTCTGTTAGAAAAAGGTTTAAACTTTAATCTCCAACCATATATTAATACAAAAAACTTAGATTTAGTAGCCGTAGATACTGAGATAGCACTTAGAGGATGTAATAACTTTCCGAAATATGCTGCCAGTAACTTAATTAAAAAATCATTAAAAGATATTGTACCCCTTAATTGTGAACCTAATGTACTAAAATCATCAAAAACTAAAATTAAAGACAACGACATCGTGATTACAAGAGCGGATAAAGGCAAAACGGTAGTTTCATTAAACAAAAATCATTATATCCAAAAAACTTTAGATTTTCTAAAAACAGGAAAATACGATATAATTAAAGACCCCACTGAAAAATATATGAAAAACAGGTTAACTAAATTATTAGTTCATCGGTTATTTTGTTACAGTCTGTTCCCAGTTATAAAATTAAACTGATGAACCCTCAACCTCCGAAATTATATTCATTTTTGAAATTGCATAAAAAAGAAACACCAATTAGACCTGTCGTATCCTTTGTAACGGCTCCTACTTACAAATTATCAAAACATTTAATTCAAATTTTAGACACATACTGTACCTTTGAAAATAAATATACAATCAAAAATACCCTACAATTAGTAAATAAAATCAAAAACATCAATTTACCAAATAACTGTTTCTTCGTATCGTTTGATGTAACTAACCTTTTTCCTTCTATTCCACCTTTAGAAGTTATTACAATAATAGAAAATATGCTAGTAAATAGTCGCATTAATCCTGTAATTAGCACTGAAATATTAGAATTATTATCTGTGTGTATGGAACAAAATTATTTCCAGTTTAACCATAAAATTTATAAATGTAAGGAAGGTCTTATTATGGGAAACTCACTAAGCCCTTTACTAGCTGAATTATTTATGTATAATTTGGAATATACAATCATTCAAAATTTCCAATTATTTTGTAAATGCTTATGCTGGTACCGCTATGTCGATGACATTCTTGTTTGTTTCACAGGTACGGACAGACAGTTACAAAATTTTCTTAATCAATTGAATAATGTTCATAAAAATATAAAATTTACATGTGAAAAAGAAATAAACAAAACTATCAATTTTTTGGATCTTACTATACACCGAGTCAATAATAAACATTATTTATTTATCAGGTGCGTTTTTATCTGATAACTAATTTTATTTAAAGGATTAGTAATAAAAACACACTTGGTTTAAGTTTCACAATTTTATTTAATCTTGACGATATCGTTTCGGTTGTTACACCATTTTCAAAAGAGTATCTTGAGTACTAAATTTACATTCTTTTTGCAGTTCTTAAATATCTAATCTTGAAGTTCTAGAGGGTGGATGTAAGGAGGGGGGATAAAGTAAAATCTAATTGTTCATTTGTTACATTATAGTTATTCTTTTTGGCTTTTGTTATTTCTAAATTTTCCATTAGATTTAACTTTTCCCCTTATTTATATTGTGTAACATTATAAAATTACTATTGTCTAAACTGTGATTGTTGGATATGCAATGTTCGGCGAAGCCTGTGTTGTTGTTTTTTTGTAGAATTGATTTTTTGTGTTCGTTTAGTCTAAATTTAAAAGCCCTTCCCGTTTGACCAATGTAGATGGCATCACAATCTGTACAATTTATTTGGTATACCCCGTTTTTATCTAAAAGATCATTTTTGTCCTTATTATTAACAAGTAATTTACCTAAATTTAATTTGTTGACTGTTATTGTGTCTATGTTTAGTTTTCTTAATCTATTACAAATCTTATTGGTTAAGTTAGGGATAAAATTAATAAAATGGTATAGTTTCTCTTCCTTAGTATTTGGAGAGGCATAAAAGTTTTTTAGGAGGAGTTTATTTTGTTTTTTGTGTAATATTATATCTATTATGTTCTCTTTATAGCCATTATTGCATACTAGGGTTTTTAGAAAATTGACTTCTTTCTGAAAATTGTTTTTGTTTAAAGGTAATGTTAAAAGTCTATGTATGAAGCAATGGAATGTACTTAATTTAATATTTATTGACTGATTTGAGTTAGCATGAGGTATTATGTCGGTAAAGGTTGGTTTTCTATAAATATCAAACGTAATTTTATTATTGTTTCTTGAAAGAGTAAGGTCTAGGAAGTTTAACGAACCAGATTTTTCAAGTTCTACTGTAAATTTAATATCATTGTATATTGTGTTTATATAATTCAAAAATAGATCTATTTGTCTGTCCGTGCCTGTCCAAATACAAAGGATGTCGTCTACATATCTTACACAATATACAATCAAGATACTCTTTTGAAAATGGTGTAACAACCGAAACGATATCGTCAAGATTAAATAAAATTGTGAAACTTAAACCAAGTGTGTTTTTATTACTAATCCTTTATTCGACATGTTTCACCAAGTGACCAACAACCGCTTAATTTCCAAAATTTTATTTAACTTGGATCGCAGGTATTTTTGTCTCTTCGTCCCAATATTTCTTTTAGTTCGTACTTTCAAATTTCGATTATTCCTCTGATTTTATGTAAAATGAAATTAGTATTGAATAAATCATTTTAAAATATTTTTCGTACTTGATGAGTAAGAAAAGGACGGAATACGTCTTTAAAACTGGCGTTTTGTGACAACTTTCGTGCAACGGAATGCCATCTGAGGCCATGTGTTTAGCCAGAGGGTGTGTAGGGACGTAAAGGGGAAGAGAGTTAAACAAAGTTAGAGTTGAGTTACCGTCGTAGAGTTACAGAGTTAAAGTTAGAAAGTCAGAGATGTTTCAGAGAGTTATTGCGCCAACTGGCCAGTTGAGTAGTGTTCTAAACCGATCTGAAGTGAAGTCCAATATTTATTTATTAAAGCGCATATTTTGATTCTAATTGTTCGTGTTTGGTTACGTGTTTGTAATTTGGTACCTGACCGACACCACCCCTGATCTAAATTGTAACCTAACCTAACCTAACCTAACCTAACCTAACCCAACCACTGCCGCCTGCTTATCAACCATTGTCCGAAGAGTCGTGACGTTCGACGCCATCGCCTGACCGATCTGTCCAGTACCATAAACTACCCCATTAGCGGTAGCTCGTCCTTTAACCCCAAGTCAGATGTTGCCGATGCCGATGACATACAATACAAAGGTGGGTAACTTACTGACCGACATTTTATTCATATTTTAAGGTCGTTTAACTTTGCCAGATTTATGGTTTTATTTATTGTTACTTTTAATTTTGAATTGCATTGCTACCATTGTCTTATTTTACCCTTCAGGTTTAATGAATTTTTACTGTTTGATTGCTATTATTTTGTGTCATTAATTTTAAGATACAATTGTCTAATTGGGTCGTTTTTGGACAATGTACAATTCTTCACTGATTCTTGTACTGCTTCCTGGTACTAGGAAGGTGTATGACGAGCACTTTAATTTGGCTTATTAAATCAATATAGCCTGAGAGGTTTGATCAGCAGTTTTAGAATGGGTTCATTCTAACTTTGGTATATTTACCTACAAAATTACGTAAACGTGGATGTTGACTAAACCGGCCTGAAGCTAGAAGCGGCGGGGGTTTAGAAGGGTCTCCCTGCGGTTTACTCTTTTATGATTAATTCAATTGAACGTGTAGCTACCGTATTAAGTCACGTTGGCGGTATCTATTCTTTCAGTTTAAGGTATCCGTTTTGGTTTTATCTTTGAACCACTAGCACTGTTTGAGCATCTCAAGGTTTTGCCTTGGCAGCAGATGTGTTTAAAAAGACAACAGATTTGCAATTTAATCAGAGAGAGGAAAGTCGAGTAAGTTGACATACTCTGTTGTTCTGAACTATCATAAAATAAAGACGACGGGCTATGTTCACCATGTGTGACGTGTCCGACAAAAAATATAAAACGTTTCGTGGTTACCAACTGTGCCCGATTCCTCACACCAAACAAACTATGTAAAAACTCCCGTGACATGGCATCTTCAGACAACAGGTATTTTAACATGGCCTACTAAGGTAGCCCATGGGCTTACAGCGGTTTTGGCTTTAGCGACGGTTAAGTTCACGATTAGCACGACTTTCCTTCTCCCAGCTCAAGACGAAGATGCGAGAGTTTTTCCTACTCATTTCGTTGTTGCACCGTTTGACGATATTCGAACTTTGTACCAACACATAATTTTGGTAATTAAAGGTCTTTAAGGGCACCTCTGTTCCAACCCTAAATTCTGTGGTAAAATAAAAAACCGATACCAAGGGCAATTGTAAATATGTATACAATTTAAATAAATCATGTGGTTCTAATTTCTTGTGTTTTCTTTGTTAGCACATATAACTTGTACGGAACTCATAAAATAATCTAAGTTACTACATTCTATTAACACAACGTAAGTAAAAGGTCCTAACACTAGACGATTCACATTCACAGCCAAATTCTTCGATGTAAATAATAAATAAAGATTTTTGAAAAGATTCAATTTTGTCTGTTTTTTTCTTTTCTTGATTTTGACGAGAACTTGGGGTACCCCCTTGCTTTGGTTAAAGTATTTATAAAGTAAGAGAGTTAAGAGAAGGGGTAGTTTCTGTAACCATAGTAACAGATAGAAGAAGAGAAGAATATTCGAATAGAAACAGTATAGAGTTGTTCCTTAGATAGAAATACAATTGAATGAATGATAATAACAGTAAGGGTGATGACACTAGTGTTTATAGAAATACGAAGAATTAGGTAGCATGGAAATTTTGATAGAAATATTTACAGAGAGACAAGCTATTAGAAAAGGGTGCATGCAGGTAAAAGTAAAAATGAATTTCTAAGTATGGAATACGTGACAGAACAATAGAAAATAATTTAGATTGAAAGGAAACACAAGCATGTACAAGAAATGGAACGGAAATTTTACATTTAAGAAGTTCTTAGAAATTTACCTATGAAATATTTACACAAGAATTTAATTTGAATATTTACATACAAAAAATGATTTTCTAATTTTACTGTTGTCTCCACAATTATATTATTCACAGTAGTATTAGTATGATTTGTTATAAAACATTAAATATATAAAATAAAGTAAAACCCACATTTAAAAGTTTCAGGATAAGAATTTGTTCCACTCTAGAATTGTTTCGGCGTGACTATACCTTTCTCAAGAGTAACAGGAGATTACTAAAATTAAGAATGTTCTTATCGACTAATTACAGGTACCCACATTAATGAGAATATTGAGCAACAGAAACCCCAGAATAGCTTATTAGTAGAACTTGTAACTTTTACTCGTAGTGCTGAAACTTCATTTGTCGTGCTGAATTTGTGTCTCTTTTGTTCCTTGTTAATTGTCCTGCGCAAGTTTCCCCTCTTCGAAGGATTTTTGCGGAGCTTGCTTAAGAGGAGAGGACTTCCTTCCTGACTATCGACTTCCACGGACATGCTTAAGTTAACATTTCTTGGTATGGTGCTTTTTTCATCTACCATTTTCTCTTTCGTTTTCCTCCAATTTTTTGCGTTAATGTGATTTAATCTGGTAGTTTTGCCGACCGGCATTTAATACATGTTTTAATATTTTCGCTTTTGGGCCTTTAGCCACATTTTATTTGCTTGATTTTGCCATGTTTTTAATACTTCATTAATGTAGGGCCTTCAGCCGCATTTTCTTTTAAAATTATCTTTGTATCTATGCTCAGAAATTCCTTAATTTATTTATGTATCTTATGTTCCTTATTTTTTAATGTAATTATTGCACTACATTTTTTTTTGTTACGACGACGGCGCGACGGAATCCTTTTCCCATCTTTTCCCAATCCCTCTCCTACGAGGTAAATCCTTTCTGCAATTTCCTCCTTTGGTGCCCCTTACAGCTTCCCCTCGGTCTTGAGGAAGTCCCCACTAGACTTAACTAAATTCTTGTTCTCTTGTTAATTTGCTCATTGCGCCATCATGCAAGAGTGCAAAATCGTCGTTTAACATTTTGCAAGATTAGAAGACGTTTTTTTTTTGGACAAAAACTACGCATTGCTTATTAATAGTCCGGCGTCTATTACAGGTGTATTAAAGAAGTTTTGTTGTTCGTTCACCAGATTTTCTTTGTTTTTTATTGATTTTTTGATAAAGTATTCTAGTAAATCTGAACGTCTACCTTTTAAGTGTTTCTATAAAAGAGAACATAAAGTCAATAAAAGACAAAAAACATTATACGGGCACTCATTGCATAGATCACAACCATTCTATTAGTACAGACTGTGTAAAATTAATCCATAATGAAAAAATGGGTCGACGTTTAGATTTACTACAATATTGTGAAATCAAAAAATCAACAAAAAACAAAAAACATCTAGTGAACGAACAACTAAACTTGATTAATAAACCTGCAATAGCTGCCAGACTACTAATAAATAATAGGCTGTAGTGCCAGGAATAAGGTATGCAAGGTTTTTCATTGCAAAATATTCACATTAATATGGGTATCTATAAATAGTTAAAAAGAATATTATTAATTGTAGTAATTTCCTGTTACTCTTGGATAACCCTTATCACTTAGGGGTATGAAAAATAGATAGTAGCCGATTCTCAGACCTACAGAATATGCATATAAAATTTCAAAAAAATCGGTCAAGCCGTTTCGGAGGAGTATGATAACTAAAACTGTGACACGAGAATTTTATATATTAGATTATATATCACAGTGAAAAGCCGGCTGTAGAATATTTCAAAATAGTTGTCTACTAGCTGACCCGGCGTACTTAGTATCGCCATGTTTTTTAACTAAATTACTGGAATGTTTGTTTTAAGATTTATTCACTAAGCGCTTCCTTACTTTAAATGTAAATAAAACAAATTATATGTGTGATATCATCGAAATTTTTTATTCGCTTGAAAGACCGTTATATGAAGTCCCTTTTGAGAGACCCTTTTACTATAATTAAATAATTCAACTATATCTATTGTCATGCTTTGAGACGTACAATATTTTTCGTTTTTCCTTCCGGAGAGAAAACAAATGGCGCCCATGGTTTTCCGACTCTCGAGCACGCTACGTACAATTGTACATGAGAAAAACATAGCAAATCGAGGTTTACTTCACACTCTTCTAATGACTGGCCTTGTGATTTGTTGATTGTCATTGCAAACGCAAGGCGTACTGAAAACTGCACATGTTTGAATTCAAAAGGAAAGTCAGTTGGCATTAGTGGTATTCTTGGAATTAGCACATCCTCGCCTTTAAAATTTCCTATGATTAAAAAGTAGTGCTTTTATATCATGACGATCACTAAATGATTGTCCGGGTAATAACAGATTTAAGATTTCAATCCATTTTGGATTACACGTGAAGGTAATAGATAAATCTGGTCGACCATATTGGCGCACATAGGTCATATCATCTTGTGAATATTCATTCATGTTCAAAACTTCTATAAATTTATAGAGCAGCCAGTATAGTCAGTAAAGACATACCGTGGAGATTTCTATTTCCGCAAATTTGGTACCCTGTTACATATTTCCTCACCGGCGTCTTTCATTTCGCTTAATTAATTGTCGGATCTCGTCGCCGCTCTCGCACACATGTACGCTCGTTACACTGCCCTCTCTCGCACACATATACGCTCGTTACAACTTGATGATTTCCCGAACCTAACTAGAACCCAACTACATTTCCTGATAATTTACATTTATGATGATGGAAATTTCGTAATTTGTGGTTCCTTTGGAACTCGACGATTCTGCTTCCCATCATTTTATTAATTACTCGACGCGGTGGGAATAGTATAATTAAAAACAGTTTCTCTGTGAAACTCAACGATTCTGTATTCCATATCCCATTATCCTAATAACTTCATAATTCGACATTAATGAAATTCGTATAATCAATGGTATCCCTGGAACTCGGCGGCGATGGCAGCCTATAGTGGTGCCCATAGTTTCGGCTTTGGGTAGTATCTGCGACACCCATTGCCTGTACTTCTCATACTCGGCAATTTCCGAACCATAGGGAACCCTTGCGTGTAGGTTTCCGATAACGTAGAATTTTGCCTTGGTTGAAGATAGAGTGGTCAAAATGCTGGCCCTGGCTCACGAAGTTGAAAAACTCAATAGGATTTCCTGGTAGAATTTCCATATCATAATTTTCTTGAACTGTTGCTTATGAGTGGCGCTCTCCTTCAGTGACCTTTTGTCATTGATGTGGTGGTTGGTTTTATTAGTGTTCGATAATAGGTATTTCAAAAACTGCACATTGTACTCCGTGTTATTTACGGCCATAACTACAAAGCTGTCCTTTGTGTAAGTAACTTATTAAACATTACATTGTTATTAAGTTCCCCAAAAATAAATTTAATGTACAGGAACTCTAAAATTGAACTATAATTACTATAATCTAGATATCTGTGCTTATATTTAAACACAAAAACAATTCAAAATGTGAGGGATTATGAAATTAAGAAGAACTAATGGCGAATAATGAAAAAAGTTTGTTAAAGAGTGATATGTACTGTATATAATTAATTGATGAATTCAAATAAAATCTATCTTATTGAACTTGAAGGAGATTCTTAATGAGTTACAAAAAGCCTACTTAGATCTTGTGGTTCAAATCAATGAACCCAAACAATCCACGTGTTAAGCTAATGAGACAATTCCTGTTGTAGATTTGGATTTTGAATCACTATATGCAGAATTTGTAGTCAGGAAACAGTGTTTCTAAGAAAAGTATTAATCATGAAATTATTATTTAACGTATGTTCAGTGTAGGTTGAATCAGATTTTTTATGTGTGTAACTTTTAAAATGTTCATTGATGCGTATTTAGAAGGTCCTACTTGTTTGACCCATATAGACTGTCACAGTTTAATAAATAAACTTCTGAACTTAGGTGTTTCGGAGTTTTACATTTATTGTTTATAATGTATTTCCATAAATGATTATTGGTTTTAAAGATTATAAAACTCTTACTAATATTTTGAATAGTTTTTAATTTTAATGTTACCTAGATATGAAACACAATTGAATTTGACTGGCAGTGTTTTTGAAATTGGATAAATCAGATTTAAAGTTTTTGATTTCAATTTTCTATTTAAAATATCTACCGTCGAGTGAGAGTATCCATGGTTTATGGCTATGGTATAAATCCTATCAAGTTCTTTTTTAAAATCATCTTGTGAGAAAGGAAAATTCAAAAGTTTATGTATAAATGAATAAATTTATCATATGTATTTTTTACCCCTACTCCTACCTGTATATCTAATTTTAGTATATAAGTCAATTTGTGTTTAATTTTAAGATTTCCCCTCTTCCACGAAAACAAAAAAAGTTTTAAGTTAGAAAATTCTTCTACTTGAAGAAGCCACTGGGTGTCGAAATAATTATTGTGGATAGACGATAAAAAAATTTACAATTAAACTTGTAGTTTTTTTTATTAACTTTGTTATTTTAAATGGTATAACATACGTTTTTTTTTACATTTTCCGATAGAGAATATGATTTCATGCATATTTTGTAGGAAGCACTACCCCGAAAATATTGATGAATTTTGAGTTATTTAGTTTTTTTTTTAAATTTTTTGACATTTTCACGCGAACATTTAAAAAACCGGAATTCAATTAATTTTTGAAGTTTTGTTTTAAAACTTCTACTAGTTATTTATAGCTATTCAAATTTAAAAAAATATGCAGTTTTAAAGTACAATGTGCAGGGTGTACAAATTTAGTGGTGAAAATTGCATAACTTCAAAGAGGAATAAGTCAATGTTGTTAAATTTAAGGACCCATTTTTGATTGCATATTTGAATTCCTCATGGAATTTGGCGTCTATTGATACGGGATACCGTATACCTTATTATTTATACTTTCGAGAAAATCTACAATCTGTGTAGATGTTGCTTTTTCACGCTCCATGCGCATAATGTAATGAAGGCAGTGTGCTGTGTTTTAGAAACAATTAATTAATCAATTCTTGTTAAGAGTCAGAAAGTGTTTTTCGTCTTCCAGAACTACAAGTTACTTTTCAATTGTTGCAATAAAACTTCTGCAATGAATAATTTAGATCAAAACTACAGCAATGAAGATATTTTAAATTTATTTTATGTACATGGTGAATGTAGAAAAATTACATACATAATTAAATATTTTTGGGGCAGTGCTTACGACAAAATATACTATTTAAAATAATATAGTTGGTTGGCACAAATTATCACAAGATGAGCCCAAGTTTCAGAATTCAATTCATTCTAATAGCCCATCAATTTGAAAAACCCTGTATAGGCCATGATATATTATATCTTGTACCCCTTCAACAATTTGATTATTTAGCATAATAGAAGTATTTATAATATTTGACAATGGTACTGAAATATAATTTTTAATACTTTTTAATAAAGAGGAATGAATGTGGTCTACACCACCAGATTTATTTTTGAGTGTTAATAATATAAAGCACTTCTGTTTCATGTGTTGGGAAAAGAAAATAATTTTGATTACTTAGTAACGCTTCCACAGGCAAATTACGAGGAGTAGGTGGGATATTATTTACAATTTTTCTACCTACTTCAGAAAAGTAACCATTAAGAGTTAACTTTATCTGTGATATAGTTTATATTCGTTTATATTAATGTGGGATGTGTTTATAAAAAGTAAATAGCCATTAGTTAAAAAGCTATCATTACAGATATTGTTTGCATCATCAGATTCCAAAATTCTAGTACGCATTTAAAAAAAAGAGAGAGATTAATAATACGCGTACCTAAGAAAGAACAACGAGTTAGCGATTTTAGGTATAAAATTACATTGTTAATTTAATTGAGTTGTTGCTTTTTATTGTTATTGTTAATCCAGAGGAGGTAGATGGTTGTAATAGTAGCGTTGTTGATAAAATAGTCAATAAGGTAAAATTTAAGATTTTATTTTCAAGATCCTCGACTTATCAAATTAATACAGATAAAACCAAGTTTATAACTATACCATTCGAACCCAAGGTTTGGATAGTATTTTTCGTAAACTACGTTTCTAAATTGCCTACAGTTCAAACAATAACTACTTTCAAACTCTTCTCGGTAATCATAGAATTAATATTGACAATATAAAGATAAGGAAATTAGAAGTTTTTACCTACATGATAGCTTTGAATGTATGTATATTTATAAAAATAGTATAAGCTCTCTAAATAGTGACAAGGGTCCTATTGTCAGATCTACGTTATTTAGTCTGATTGAGGATATTTTGTAAAGTTCGTTTATGTTGTTTACAACTAAACTATTACCTTAAAAACAATTTATCTAACACCGTAAAATCCAACGTAAAAAGATGGTTTAGGAATGTTTTCACCGAAACAGAAAATTTTCGCTAAGAAAAAAGTTATAGAAGTTTCTCAAAAACGTACATTTTCCAAAAACTTCCTGTATCTTTGAGATTAGGATAGACAACGAGGCACGGTTTGAACCAACTAATTCTTCATAAAAATTGAGCTTCGGACATCGACATCGGTTTTCGACTCCTCTTTAAAATATACCTTCCATTCAAAAATGTGTCCAAATCGGCCCACCTATACGATGTACAATTGACCTATGTGGAATGTCGTTTTAGTTTTTAGTTATTTGTTGAATTTCCGACATCAAAGACTGTTTTTCGTTTAATAACCACTTTATTTACACTATTTACTTCTCATTAAAACAATGCGTTACATTTAAATTAAATAAACGATATTTGTGTTAAATGTGTTATGTATATGTGAAATTATAATGTGAAAATATGATATATATTTTGGAATGATTAGGTATTGATTGAATAAATGTTGATTGCAGAATACCCCCGTGTTGCAGACGAATTCGCAGCACACAGCATTAATTTTTTAACTAAATGTAAACAGAAACGGTTGCAAGTTGATAACCGTATCAAAGTTTATAATACTTATAGGATCCGGTCGGCATATAACACCTATTTTCGAACACAAGAAATAATAATATGGAAACCAAATATATTAATGATATATAAAAACCAAACATACCACCGGCCTTGAAAGGATTACTTTCAAAAGAAAAATTAAATCTAAGACTAAATACAACATACAAACAAACACGAATTGATTTTCTAAATTTAACGTCTATATTTAGTTTCTGTTGGTAGACTAACCACCTCGTATCACGTCATTCTTCACATTCACCCTTTTCTTCATGTGACACACTTTGGCGACAGCTCCCTTAATTATCCCCCTGAGTAGAGTATGATGACCGGTTCTAATTCAGAGGAGGGGAGGTTACTTAAGGTCATTGACTTTAAACTTGTGTGTATGTAGTGGTCGAATGCTTCACAATGAATTGAAACATGTACATATATCGGTAATGTGAAGTATTTTGATATAAATGAAGACCGTATTTGAAGAAGGATATGTAATTGAAATAAGTAATAATCTTGGTTATGTAGAAGGAGCGTGACTGAAGTTTACTATTCTTAAATATGTTTACATGATAATGTAGAGGAAGTGGAGAAAAGTGTAAGGTATAGACATACGAAATGAAAGTGAAGTCGTTATAGTGAACGATTCTTTATTTTGATATAAATGAAGACCGAATTTGAAGAAGGATATGTAATAGAAATCAGTAATAATCTTGGTTATGTAGAAGGAGCGTAGTACGTGTACATGCATATATTTGTGTTAAGAAATAGATAAAGAAGCAAAAGGTAGTAGACGTTTGAGATATAAGATTAAGGTAGAGTTTGGGGATAATAAGAAAGTAGTATGGAAAGTGTGTCAAGGTCACAAGTCTTTAAAAAGCAAAAGGAAGGTGTAGGAGAGGGGACAGGTAATGGCATTGTAATTGAAAGGTAGGTTTATGAAAACATAATGGATCGGAAGAGTTGACGCCATTGCAAAGAATAGAGTACAGCGTGTGCGTATCATCGATCTCGTAAACAAAGCCCGACTTTTCGCAGAGGTACGATTGAATCCCCTGACGACAAGGTCGGCAGCACAAGTTTACGACATCGCAATGATAAAATCTGCAGCTGTGGCAGAAAAGCAGAGGTCCGCTACATTGTAACATACATGACGTGATTGCTACCAAAAAGGTGCGCGTAGAGCCAGGGTGGTCCTGATAAGGACCGATAAATTGGAAGCGTGTTTCAGGATCCAATTATAAGCGAGTCCGGTCTAATCCTGACTGACTTTATTATAATAAATTACAGCTATTTATACAAAGTTTATTTACATATGTCTTATGGTAGAATGCGCCGTCAGCCATTTACGCTAGTGTACGTATTTGCTTTTTATACAAAGTTTATTTGCATATGTCTTGTGGTAGAATGCGTAGTCAGCAATTTACGATAGTGTGCGTACTTGCTTCTTATACAAAGTTTATTTGCATATGTCCTGTGGTAGAATGCGTCGTCAGCAATTTTCGCTAGTGTGCGTATTTGCTTCTTATACAAAGTTTATTACCTATTATGATTGTTATTGAAATATGCACAGTTTGGTCAGCAAAGTGCTGCTGGTATACAGGTGTTAATCAGAAAGTATACATAGTAATTGAAAGGTAGGTTTATGAAAACATAACGGATCGGAAGAGTTGAAGCCTTTGCTCATAAGTATTGTAAAGAATACAGTACAGCGTGTTGGAGATAATAAGAAGTTATATGGAAAAAGTGTCAAGGTCACAAGTTTGTGTATAGGTATGCAAGGGATGAAAAATGAGGTGGAAAAGGGGTTGAGAAGAGAATCCGCTGCTGAAAAGTCGAGAAATATTTTTTTTAACATGTTTCACCCTCATACTTTAACCCTCGAAAAGTGTATGAAGGGTAGATGATAGGGAGAAAATGTCTGAATAAAAAAAATGTTAAGTGTTCCATGAAGAACAATTTGCTTTCAACGAAACTTAGAGGATGTCTGTAATGGGGGAAGTTGTGGGAACACTCTGTATTATGTACAATTCGGAAAGAATCACACTCTGTACAGCAGTATCTAAATTCTGCTGACAGAGAATTGTAACAGTTCTAGCCGCTAAACTAAGTCCGAACACAAATACGCATACTAGCGTACATGGCTGACGGCGCATTCTACCATAAGACATATGTAAATAAACTTTGTATAAATAGCAAATACACACACTAGCATAAATGTCTGAAGGCGCATTCTACCATAAGACATGTAAATAAACTTTGTATAAATAGCTGTAATTTATTAAACTAGGTCAGAACACAAATACGCATTCTAGCGTAAATTTATTGCAAAGAATACAGTACAGCGTGTGCGTATCTTCGATCTCGTAAACAAAGCCCGACTTTTCGCAGAGGTACGATTGAATCCCCTGACGACAAGGTCGGCAGCACAAGTTTACGACATCGCAATGATAAAATCTGCAGCTGTGGCAGAAAAGCAGAGGTCCGCTACATTGTAACATACATGACGTGATTGCTACCAAAAAGGTGCGCGTAGAGCCAGGGTGGTCCTGATAAGGACCGATAAATTGGAAGCGTGTTTCAGGATCCAATTATAAGCGAGTCCGGTCTAATCCTGACTGACTTTATTATAATAAATTACAGCTATTTATACAAAGTTTATTTACATATGTCTTATGGTAGAATGCGCCGTCAGCCATTTACGCTAGTGTACGTATTTGCTTTTTATACAAAGTTTATTTGCATATGTCTTGTGGTAGAATGCGTAGTCAGCAATTTACGATAGTGTGCGTACTTGCTTCTTATACAAAGTTTATTTGCATATGTCCTGTGGTAGAATGCGTCGTCAGCAATTTTCGCTAGTGTGCGTATTTGCTTCTTATACAAAGTTTATTACCTATTATGATTGTTATTGAAATATGCACAGTTTGGTCAGCAAAGTGCTGCTGGTATACAGGTGTTAATCAGAAAGTATACATAGTAATTGAAAGGTAGGTTTATGAAAACATAACGGATCGGAAGAGTTGAAGCCTTTGCTCATAAGTATTGTAAAGAATACAGTACAGCGTGTTGGAGATAATAAGAAGTTATATGGAAAAAGTGTCAAGGTCACAAGTTTGTGTATAGGTATGCAAGGGATGAAAAATGAGGTGGAAAAGGGGTTGAGAAGAGAATCCGCTGCTGAAAAGTCGAGAAATATTTTTTTAACATGTTTCACCCTCATACTTTAACCCTCGAAAAGTGTATGAAGGGTAGATGATAGGGAGAAAATGTCTGAATAAAAAAAATGTTTAGTCTTCCATGAAGAACAATTTGTTTCCAACGAAACTTAGAGAATGTCTGTAATGGGGGAAGTTGTGAGAACACTCTGTATTATGTTCAATTCGGAAAGAATCACACTCTGTACAGCAGAATCTAAATTCTGCTGACAGAGAATTGTAACAGTTCTAGCCGCTAAACTAAGTCCGAACACAAATACGCATACTAGCGTACATGGCTGACGGCGCATCTTTTTATACAAAGTTTATTTGCATATGCCTTGTGGTAGAATGCGTCGTCAGCCATTTACGCTAGTGTACGTATTTGCTTTTTATACAAAGTTTATTTGCATATGTCTTGTGAGTGTGCGTATTTACTTTTTATACAAAGTTTATTTGCATATGTCTTGTGGTAGAATGCGCCGTCAGCCATTTACGCTAGTGTACGTATTTGCTTTTTATACAAAGTTTATTTGCATATGTCTTGTGGTAGAATGCGTAGTCAGCAATTTACGATAGTGTGCGTACTTGCTTCTTATACAAAGTTTATTTGCATATGTCCTGTGGTAGAATGCGTCGTCAGCAATTTTCGCTAGTGTGCGTATTTGCTTCTTATACAAAGTTTATTACCTATTATGATTGTTATTGAAATATGCACAGTTTGGACAGCAAAGTGCTGCTGGTATACAGGTGTTAATCAGAAAGTATCCACACCTCACTCTACAGCCATTTACGCTAGTGTGCGTATTTGCTTTTTATAAAAAGTTTATTTACATATGTCTTGTGGTAGAATGCGTCGTCAGTCATACTTGACCTTTATTTTCCGTACCGACATTTCGGTACGGCAGGTTTTCTTAAACATGTAACCTATTTCCATTTGCTGAATAAGCAATGGTTCACACCTTACATGAGCCATGTATCAGAACTTTTATGCATGTATGAGATGATACCAAACACAATGTCTATCCTTAGGTTCACGACATTACTCCTTCCCCCTTAGATTGAAGACGTCTCCGTCTTAGGTATAGGATGACCTCGAATACCATCAATTTCCTGAGAACTCGGAATTTTCTTGCTATAATTTCTTATAATACTAATTATTTTTAATTTATAAAATATCAGCAAAATCAATACCTATTATGATTGTTATTGAAATATGCACAGGTTGGTCAGCAAAGTGCTGCTGGTATACAGGTGTTAATCAGAAAGTATCCACACCTCACTCTACAGCCATTTACGCTAGTGTGCGTATTTGCTTTTTATACAAAGTTTATTTGCATATGTCTTATGGTAGAATGCGTCGTCAGCCATTTACGCTAGTGTGCGTATTTGCTTTTTATTCAAAGTTTATTTGCATATGTCTTATGGTAGAATGCGTCGTCAGCCATTTACGCTAGTGTACGTATTTGTGTTCTGACTTAGTTTAGCGGCTAGAACTGTTACAATTCTCTGTCAACAGAATTTAGGTTCTGCTATACAGAGTGATACTTTCCGAATTTTTGTAAACGAATACGTAATCAATAAATAAATAAATAAATAAATATATCTATATATATATAATTTATACTCTGTTTTATTTTTTTAATTACAAAATATAAAACAATACAACAGAATTTTATTTAATATAATATAATATAATATAAAACATCATTGAATTTTAATCATGAAATTTACTCAGTAAAGCAGACTTAAGGTTAGCTAGCTTATTTTCGATTTCTTGTACCTCCTTTCTCGTTTCAACTACCGATCTGGTGTGGGAAGAAGGCCCCCGAATCTGAAAATTTTTTTGAAAAAATAGAGTTGACAAAAAGTTGTCTCCATTACGCATAAAAAAAATAGAAGCAGTTAAAAAAAAGTGTTCCTCTTGGAAAATGTAATTTGAATAGTGGGCTAAATGATCCTACCCTGAAAAGTTGAGAAATATTTTTTTAACGTGTTTCACCCTCACACTTTAACCCTCGAAAAGTGTATAAAGGGTAGATGATAGGGAGAAAATGTCTGGATAAAAAATTTTTAGTCTTCCATGAAGAACAATTTGCTTCCAACGAAACTTAGAGGACGTCTGTAATGGGAGAAGTTGTGGGAAAACCCTGTATTATGTATAATTCGGAAAGTATTACACTCTGTACAGCAGAATCTAAATTCTGCTGACAGAGAATTGTAACAGTTCTAGCCGCTAAACTAAGTCAGAACACAAATACGCATACTAGCGTAAATGGTGACGATGCATTCTACCATAAGACATATGTAAATAAACTTTGATAAATAGTTGTAATTTATTAAACTAGGTCAGAACACAAATACGCATACTAGCGTAAATGGCTGATGATGCATTCTAGCATAAGACATATGTAAATAAACTTTGTATAAATAACAAATACACACACTAGCGTAAATGTCTGAAGGCGCATTCTACCATAAGACATATGTTAATAAACTTTGTATAAATAGCTGTAATTTATTGTAATAAAGTCAGTCAGGATTAGACCGGACTCGCTTATAATTGGATCCTGAATAACGCTATCAATTCATTGGTCCTTATCAGGACCACCTTGTCTCTACGCGAAGACTGAAGGTACCACTTGGCAATGTCAGAAGAATTAAATTCAGACAACTTCAGACAACTACCCCTCTCGGACTTAGGCCTCCCGACCCGCCCCCTCCCACCTCCGGCGCCTTAATATTGGTTGTATTGTATAAGTAATAATAAAACGTTACTACACAACTTGTTTGTTTACTATTTTTTTTCTGCGAAATATATTCCTCAACTAACCCACAAATAACATGTGTACCATTTCTACTTTTACAATTTATTGTTTCAATAGTAGTGTAAGATGACCGGTTCTAATTCAGAGGAGGAGAGGTTACTTAAGGTCAAATTGATGGAAGGTCATTGACTTTAAACTTGAGTGTATGTAGTGGTCGAATGCTTCACAATGAATTGAAACATATGTGCATGTATCGGTAATGTAAAATTAAATACGTCTGCAGTCGTCTGAAGTTTACGAATCTTAAATACGTTTACATGATAATGTAGAGGAAGTGGAGAAAAGTGTAGGGTATAGACATATGAAATAAAAGTGAAGTCGTTATAGTTAACGATTCTTTATTTTGATATAAATGAAGTATGTAAGTGATACAATCAAAATATTGAACAATAAGATTACATTAATAGTACTAACAACTTGTAGAAATGCGAAAGAGTCGGTGATATAGCCCTTAGTTATAACGTCTCTGTTTTCATCATCCTTAAGCTGAATCCATCGGCTTTCAATATATCTTTGAAACTGTCCATGTTTATCAATAAATGCTAGTTTTACAGAGTGAAGGTTCTGCACGTTCTCAACTGTAAAAACATTTGTTCCATTAACATTTCTTAAAATAATAGTATCCCAATTTTTCTTCCATGCACAAGACATATCAATATCCTTATTAAAATTTTTACAAACATAGGCTTCATCTCCAATAGTATTATTAGGTCGGGAAATGTAGAGGGTATTGTTATACAAATATGTTAAAATCAGTAACGATGACACACTGATCATGATTGCTTTTTTCCATAACAATTGAGACATTTAAAACGAGCAACGTGGTTTGTATAACAAGTTCCCCTCCACTGAAGCTTATGTAGTGGAAGGGGATTTTACATAAGTTACGCGAACGAGTGAAGGAGCGGTAGATGCATAACAGAGTTGAGTGTATTTAAGTCAGTATAACATGGAAACCTTTATCGAAAAGTTTAATAATGTGCGGGTGGGTTATGAAGAAAAAGAAATACGTGCTCTGAAATCACTGGAAGTGAATCAAACGTATCCCGTGCAACGCTTCAAAAAGGTGAATACAAAATGGGGACCTCGTCTATTAGCTGATTTATACAGCTTTATCATATTTCTTCCATGCAGACACGCAGAAGCTTTTACGGATGCAGAAATCGAGGACATAAACGAAAAAATTGCGAATAAAGTGGGTCATCCATCAATTCGCCTTAAAGGATTTGTTGGAAAAGCGGCTGATTTAGAAATACATATGTAAAATGTATAACATTGTATAAGAACATAAAAAATAAAAATCTAATTTATATTATGAACGTGTTTTATTTGTTTAAAGGAAAAAAAATACAGTCAATTTATGAGTGTAAAGACAACCAATATTTTAATAAAAGAACATTTTTATAAGCACAATTCTGTTCAACAGCGGTTGTAAATAAATGATAAGAACACACTTTAACTTTAAAATGAGTTGGGAGTTTGGAGAGAGCTGGACATCCGATATCTTCAATGTTAACAAAGTTAACAGTAGGAAAGGATTTCTGCAACCAAATCATCTTTTGTAATCCTTTAACATATACAATTGTTGACTTCATCAATATGGAGTAAATTCTATCATAAAGTGTAGAGTACGGAAGATCGCCGTTATCCCAATATAACCCATGAAAATTTCTTGTTAACCAACGATTTTGACTTCTGTAACGAACGGGGAGAGCGTCCCATGGAAATGGTGGTTCAAATGTGAAATGATAAACTGGTTCTTCTTTTAGAGCAACAACAGCTATTTCTTTAAAAACAAATCGATTCTCACTACACTGAAAACCTTGTACGTCCAATAAGAAAGTCATCGTGCTCACTGTTCAGTACCGGTAAGAAAACTAAATTGCGGAAGTAATCGTTGTGTTTTAGACTTCTTGAACTAAGTTTGTGGACGGATTGTAACGTATCACACGATCATGTATTATTAAACAGAAAGCTGCCGTTTTGTCTGGTATATTTTCTTTAGTTTGAAACACTAGACGGATATCTATACTACCAGATTTAACAACTTCATTCTGATAAGAACAGTCTACGATTACAAGAGGAGCAATGACTAGAAATTGTTTAGGATCGAATAAGGGTTCATTAACATTACCATAATACGATTGTTGAAAGTTGGCATACATTCCATATAAAACGGCAAATCTAGAAGTATCAAAATCTAAATTCAAATTATCATACGGGTACATAGTAGATCCTAAGTGAACTTTAAAATTGGTTAGTTTGCAGTGATCGAAGGCACTCATATTTTTTGCAAGATTATTACTTTTATCTGTTTGAAATCCGAAAATAATGAAGCGAGGCTTTTCCAATTGTGACGTTGTTTTCACATTCCAGTTGTGAGAATAAGATTTGGGAAGTAGCGGATATTCATGTAGTTCCCAACTCCGAAATGAAAGTTCCATATTTAAATTTCGATCAACATAACGCAACAATTTCAAACGTTCAGCATCTGCTACAGATACATGAGGAATTTTATAAGAAATCTGATCCAAATGTACAAGTACATCTTCAAGTGGCGTTGCTGAGCAATATAAAGCATTATTGTCAGTGCTGCTGCGAACTAGAACTAATTCTTGTCAAACGTTTAATATTATTTTTCGGAAGTCTTCTGCAAATACAAAAATCATACGTAGTGGAATACAAACGTTGAAGTAACCGTTGGAATCTACTAGTTTTACAGAATTAAGCTTAATTCCTTGTAGATCGCTTAAAGCAGGAGGCAACCATCCACTGTTGCTGAGACGTTTACTTTCATTCTCGTTGTAAGATGCGTAACCTTTCATTGTTGTAACCATGCCAGGATTACGGACTCGATCAATAACTTTTCCGCCTAAGTCATAACGAATTTCATCAAACAGGTGTAAAATTCCATTGTGGATAAAAGAAGTGTTCGCAGTTGCCTTTCCATCCTTTTTAAGAAGCAAACGACCTTCTATGTATAGGAAACTACTAGAAGGCAAAGTGTAAACATCTTCATTTTCTATTGGAATACGTATCGTATCATTATTTTTGAAAGTTGAGTTCGTATAAGGTTGATGAGTATGTTTATCAGCGTTAACTATAGCGTTATCGAAGACTGCTTTTTCGGTGACATTCAGTATTTCTGCTACCATTTTACCGTTTCCTCTTTTTCAATCGCAACCCCAAAGATTCTCAACAATTTTAAATCCGGGGGGTACATTGGGAAAGAATTGATGTAGTATATGTCCATCTAGTCCTTTAACACCATCACTGGTATGTATGTAGGAGTTAGTTATGAGGTTACACATCACTGAAATCGTGTTTACTTTGGAAATGTCAGCTACATGATCAGACACCTCTTTAAGTGATGGTAGAAGCTTATTTTCAAAACCCAATATCTTTGCGGGAGAATCTGTAGGAGCGAAGTTGACTTTTTTGGTGCTTTTTATATGGCTTTTTAAGGTAGTATTGTCTCCAAACAATTCAATAGCATCATCAGTATCTCGCAATTTCTCGCGAAGATAATGATAAATATCATCGATTTCATAGGATTCTTCCGGAAGAACAACGACTGGTGGTGTAGAACCTTCGAAGTAGTCAAGGTAAATGTGTAAGACATGTTTTCGGTTTGACGTTCTGTCTACTACAACGAAGTTAGTTTGATGGTTTGTTTTTAAGAAAAGGTTTGCGTAGTCTCATTAAGGAATTGGACAACTAAATGGCCGCAGTTAAAATCTGAGGGGTTCTGAACACGATTGTAGTTATAAGTGATAGCACAAGGTCCGGAAGATTGTAAATATTGAACCAATTCTTTAGGTGGACGGAGATCTCCAAAACTGTCAAAGTACATAGCTTTGTTATTTCGTTTTACATACGCTGTCCAATGTGTACCAGTTCCTGTGTCTAAATCTAAATTAACAATTCTACTTTCACACCTTTTAACTTTTCTGGGTAATTCGTTACGCATAAAGATTCCCCGAAAATGTGGAATTTGTAAATAGTTAATGTAATTGACTAAATCCAAATCTGTCAAAGGACGGTTAGGTAACTTTACGAAAAATTTTACGTTTTTTTTTTTTTGCTGATAAGGTCTAAGGTATAAACCGAAACCTTTACGAAAAGGTTGTACTGAAATATTTTTTCCTAGAGCAATAGCTTCCATTGTAGCGTTATGACGTTTATCTTCTTCTAGCTGCTGTTGTGCTGTTTTCGCATCGCGTACAGCTTTAGCTATCCCAGCAGCACCGCCAGAGAGAGCTCCAAGTGCTGATAGTCCAGCGAAAATCGGAATTAACGGTAGAAAACTACCTGTCTTTACAATAGGAATATTTCTAGGAGATTTAGATCGCTTTCCAAATTTACGAATTGTATTTAGTGCCATTTTAGCAGCATGTATCAGCTGGAGAGGTTTCGTTTTCTTAAGAGCAATTTTCGCAGATGCCACTAGCTTACGAAACGGTAGAGCTCCTCCTTTTCTTGTTCGTCTTCTCTTCTTTATTTTCCGCAACAGAATTGAACCACCAACTTTACGACGTCGCTTTTTGTGTCCCATTCCAAGTTTCTCTTTACCCTTCATAGCTGAAGCAATTGTGAGAGCTGCCAAGCGTTCACCAAAAGACGCGTCCGACACCTTTAGTCTTTGTAATGATTGTTGCGCCAAAACCTTATCAGCAATTCGACGATGGGAAATGTCTGGAAAAGTTTCGTAAGCAATATCGTGTAATTTACAAGATTCGTCAAGGGGATTTATACCAATATCACCTCGAGCTAATCGTTTGTTTAGTCGAGTCCCTGGACCGCAAAAGTTATACCCTGGGAGGTGTAATTCAATAGGTAATTTATCTATAAACCTATTCAGAAAACCTCGTGTCATGGGACATGTGTAGTGTTAGCTCTCTCACTATACTGAACGAACTGACTACATAAACACTGTTAACTCTAAATTTATATATCCGAGAGCACATGCGCAAACCGTTTAATCATCAATAAACATGCGGATAGTACAACATCCATCTGTTCTACCCATAACCAATCGTGACTTCGATATTGCCAGGAAAATAAATCGACAGGGTCCATTACTACCATCCACAATAAGAGCCATTATCGCCGAACCTTCAAATTGTGGAAAAACAAATGTGATTATAGGACTTTTGGAGCAACCGAACGGTTTACGGTTCGCAAACGTATACGTTTATTCCAAGTCATTGTATCAACCAAAATATAAGTATTTAGCCGAATTATTGAAACCAATTGCTGGAATTGGTTATTTTCCCTTTAGAGACTCTGACGATGTAATTGCCCCATCACAGGCAAGACCTAATTCTGTATTCATCTTTGACGATGTTGCGAATGAAAATTAAAATAAGATAAGGGAATACTTTAGTATGGGAAGACATAACTCAATCGACACTTTTTACTTAAATCAAACATATGCACAGATTCCCAAACATTTAATTAGAGATAATGCAAATTTAATAATACTGTTTAAACAGGATGAATTAAATCTCAAACACGTCTTCGCAGACCATGTCACTACAGACATTACTTTTGACCAATTTAAAAATATTTGTGCAGAGTGTTGGAAAAAGAAGTTTGGATTTCTAGTGATAAACAAGGATTGTGGTATAAATGAGGGAAGATATCGCTTAGGATTCGATAAATATATATTAATGTAAGTGATATAAAGTCAATCAGTTGTTAAAAGACAACCTTGACAAGAGCATGGATGTAAAAGCAAAGAAAGAACTAATCAAAGTTAGGAAAGCGGTAAAGAGGAAATTACAAATGTTAAAGGAATCGACAGCAGGACAGAATCTCCTGTTGCAGCAAGCATATCAACCACTTACAAAATCGCTTCTTAACTTGAAATCAGAGCTGGGTGAAGAGATCAAAAAAGAATTAAAGCCAGAAGTGAGTAATTGGTCGAAAGGTGACGTTCCAGCTTCGTCAACACCAATAAAAATTAGAAAGCTTGACCCTTCGAATGCTCCAGGTACCTTACTACCAGGTGGTCCTTCATTCTTAAGGGAAGAAAGTGTTTACGAAAGAGACCCAACAACGGGTCATGAAAACACAGACCAGGATAATGATGACTTTGAACAATTGAAGAAAGCGTACATAGACTATATTAATAGCTCTCGATTTGCTCAATATTTGGAAGAATTCGATCCTCTACCTCGAGACTATATAGAAGGAATTATTAAAGACTATGATGGTGACACATTTAACGCAGACGTTTTGAATCCTCGTCTTGATAAAGTTCGATACGAATGGAACACAAATAAATTTTTTATTGGTGATTCTGAACTGGATTTTGACGGACCAAACGTTGTAATCGATGGAAAATTTAAATACATAGGTACTGTGGGATTATACGAGCTACTCTTCAAATTACGTTCTGAATATCCGACATCGATGAAAGAAAGGAAAGACTACGCTGATATATTAAAACGTACGGGAGCAGTTTACAAGTTAAGACAGCAAACATCGAAATATTCTAAAGGTGGAGGATTGTCGTTGTTGACATACAACGAAAAACCGATCGAATACAAATATTTTGATGACGTTAATGAGTTGTGTGATCGTTTAAGGTTATTAGTTGCTATTCAACAAGCAGGCAACACAAATCATGAAAACGAAATTCTATAAATTTTAGAAGAGTTGCGTGAGTGCAATATAATCGTATAAACAAATTATTAAGCTTATTAGTTAGACAATGACGGTTGATAAGTTCGGACGTCCGTTAGGAAAAAAACGATTGTTTTCGCAAGCATTCAGCAATGTTCATGATTTCAATCATAACCGCTTAACAAGAATCGGTGATCCTCAGCAGGAGCATGATGCTGTGAATGTGCGATTTTTGGAGAAGAAGGTGCAACGTCTGTTATCGCAAGATGATGTAACCGATATCAGACAAGCATTCGATAAAGTGTTGTATTTCGTTGATGTAGCTAATAAGCGTATTACACATTTGAACGAGCCTACCACTGGGTTTCATGCAGCTACTAAAATGTATGTAGATGAGAAAGATCGGTTAACAAAAGAGCATATCAGAATCGAGTGTGAAAAGGTAAAGGATCGTGCTGTCAGTGAAGGTGTCAGAAGGATGAAGGATTTACGAGACGAATTGAAAAAAGCTGTCTCCAAAAGTGGTGAAATGATGATGAAAACTTTTAGTAATAAAATAGAGTTAGCGATTAAAAATTTGGAAAGAGAACTTGAAAAATATAATAGTGACAGGGATAAAGAAATAACAAGCAAGGTGAACGATTTAATAGAAAAGAATGCTGTCGGAATAATGGACGTCCTTGCAACAAAAGTAAAACTAGATCGTAAAGATGTAGAAGCGTTTGTTAGGAAAGGGGATGAAGAAGTATCGAAGAAATTGAAGACGGAAATTGTGCAAGATATGAAAGATGATATAGACGCGAGTTTTGAATTAATTAAAATCACGATTCAGGATGAGTGTAAAAAAGTTAAGGAATTTGCAGAGAAAGAAATTCAACGAAGCAATAAAAAGAAAGATGATCTGAAAAACGAATTAGTGGTAATGGTGGAATCACTAACAAAGGAAGCAAAGGAGCTGAAAGTAAGGCTAGATACTCTGCAACAACAAAGAGGAACAGGTAGTGCGAAATCGAGCAGTTCTAAAACAACAACAACAGTTCCGTCCATGTAGTTCTTCATTATAAGAAAAATGCTAAATGTGAGAATTAATTTTACACGTCGTAAAGTGATAGTGAAAGGATTAGATGATCTTCATCAAGCCGATTTAGTGGAAATGATTCCGTATGCGAGAGAAAATAAAGGTGTCAGATACATTTTGGTTGTAATAGACGTTTTTTCAAAATTTGTGTGGGCTCAAGCAGTAAAACGCAAAACAGGTGAATATGTTGGAAGGGCTTTACAGTTAATTTTCAAAAGAAGTAAACGTATTCCTAAGAATATGCAAACTGACTTGGGAAAAGAATTTTACAACGAACAAGTGAAACGAGTTATGCAAAAATATAAAATTAACCATTACTCAACGTATAGCACCAAGAAAGCGTCAGTTGTGGAGCGGGTAAATCGAACACTAAAATCAAAAATGTGGCAACGCTTTAGTTCGCAAGGATCCTACAAATGGTTGAAGTTATTACCAGATATAGTACAGGAATACAACAATTCAGTTCACAGAACTATCGGAATGAGACCAAGCAAAGTTAATAAACGAAACGAAGAAACACTTTTGAAAAGTATTTACAACAATCCAAAGAAGGTGGATTTACGAGAAATTAAGTTTAAAGTTGGAGACCGGGTACGAATAAGCAAACATCGTGAATTGTTTAGCAAAGGTTATACCCCAAATTGGTCTAACGAATTATTTACGATTAGCTACATAAAATTGTCACATCCAATTATGTATTACTTAAAAGATGATAAAGGGGAAGACATAAAAGGAGGATTTTATGGTATGGAACTACAGAAAGCGAAATATCCAGATGTTTATTTGGTGGAACGTGTACTAAGACGAAAAGGTGACATGGTTTACGTCAAATGGTTGGGGCTTAACCAATCTCATAACAGCTGGATTCATAAAACGAACGTTTTGTATCCCCAGCTTTTTTTTTCTGATAATAAAGTCTGTAATGTTAATAATGATTTTCTTTACCCCTTCCCCAAAGTATGATTATAAATAAGATAAATCGTGACGAGTTTAATCAGTTGTAATCGTTAGTTGCTGCATTGAACGTTTAAGACGTAGTAATGGTTGAAAGTTACGTAATTGAAGTTAAATTTTACAAAGAGGGTTTATTATCTTTGAAAAGATATTTGGTAGCGTCAGAGTTGGATAGCGTGACAGAAGAATTCGAATTAAAAGGTGAATACGATAAAATCGTAATAGGAGGCTACTTAGTGGTTGATGAGAGCGATCCTGACGATTTTGAAGTATAATTTTTATAAAAATGGATTCATTATTGTACGAGTTGTATCAAGCAGAAAAGCAAGTCCTCATTCTCAACCTTCGAAGAGCAATACTATCAAACGATTTAGATAGAGTTAAAGTTGTGTTGTCGAAGTTGGGAGTTGCAGTACCAAAGGAAGCATTCCAATGGTTAACTGTAACACAAGAGACATCGTTCGATATTTTATACTTCATATTCGAAAGAAAGCAAAGGTGTGACGAATTGGTGGATGAATTTCTAAACGGTTGCTGTGAAACAGTGGAAATAACGGTTGATGATGTTGAAATGATTTTAAATAAAACAAAGTATAATTTCATGCGACACGACGTATATTTTTTAAAGGAAATGTTAACAAACGGATCAGTTCTAATGCGGGATAAGAAGTTCTCCGTAATGAAAATCAAGAAAAAGTATGTTACATTGTTAAAATGTGTGGATGACTTAATACTGGATGTGGCATACTACGCACAACCGAAAAATTTGGAAAAGTGTATTAAACTGATCAACTTGTTTCGGCTTCCGTATACATTAAGTCCAAATATCAACGGTCGTCATCAAACAGTGCTGCAATGGATAGAAGAAAATATTTTAAGAGAAGGAACGGACAAAGCTGCAGGCTGGCAGAGCGGTCCTGACTCAGGCAAATGGCCATCAAGTAATATTGAAGATTATAAGAAAATTTATTCATTGTTAATGTTATTGAAACAATAAATTGTAACAGTAGAAATCGTACACATGTTATTTGTGAAGTTGAGGAATATATTTCGCAGAATAAAAATAGTAAACAAACAAGTTGTGTAGTAACGTTTTATTATTATTTATACAATACAACCAACATTAAGGATGAAATATTTACATTGAGTGACATTTCAGCGTAAGCTATACTTAAACAGAACTCCAAGTAGGGATTACAGTAGGTGTTTATAAATATTATCAATGGCTTCCTGTGGAAGTGACGAAGCTTCGAAAAGTCTTTTAATAAAGTATTCTCCAACCGTTAAGTCGTCGGTATAACGGTTGATGAAAATTTTGTATAAATCGATCAACGGCACCGTCGAACTTTGAAAGCGAACTGTTTGAGTTTTTTATATTATAATGTCCCCAAGGAAGTGTATTCGTTGTTTTCGGAATTAAGAAACGTTTATCATCTTTGGGAGAGAGGGCTACTTTCGTTTTCATATGGGTAAACATAGTATGCAGATCGGAAACGAAAACATTCATACATTTAAGAATGGTGGCGTCATCTCTAATGACGCGTAGGTAATCATCGATTTGAAGATGTAATTTAATGACATTTTTCTTAACACCTTTTGCTTTTTTAACAATTTGATCAACGGCTTCAACGCAGTAAGCTTTTGCTCCGGTTCCATAGAATGCTTTAATGGGATTATTAGGGAATTCGTCTTTAAATTTACCTATAACAGAAGAGGTAATTGGGATATTGAAACTATTATCATGGGGATAATTGGAAGTGTCGAAGTGATGAATATTTTCAATCATATCTCTGTAGAAATTTTCGGTGAAAACTTTAAGAATGAAGGAATCAGTATCCATATACATCAAAGAAATATTTTCTTGATATTTTTGCTTAAGAAAGCCGTAGTAGAAGTCATACATAACAACTTTTGATAAATCCAAAATAGCGAAACCTACATAGAGCGGTTTATCGTAAACAATGTGTAATTTATTCATCTGAATAGCTACGAAATGGGGCGTGAAAATTTTTGAATTTCTGAAATTGGGTTTAGCTATTAAACTTTCAGCACCAAGGTACCGTCCAACGTTTTGCCAATGAGTAACTAACTTGACGTCAACTCGTTTATCAACGTTCTCCATCGTTTTTCCGAAAGTACTGTTGTTCATCAATTTAAAGAAAGATTTCCCAAACTTATTATTACACATATTACGTTTTCTAGTATTCAAATCTATGAAAGGTTTCAACCATTGTGACTGTTTAAACTGAATAGCTCTATGCACTTTAAGTAATTTTAATCCGCTCTGGAGAGCTTGTTTAAGCGGTAGGTAATGAACAATATACTTTGTCTTAGTCATAAGGTTCGGAATCAATTTTTTGACTCTACCATTAACATTACCAGGAGAAATAATATTTTCAACTAAAAAGGGAAGATCAGCATGTAAATCGTGTAGGTTTTGGGGATATTGAACGTCAACTTCAAGTACATAACCATATTCAGAAGAAGCATGTAAATCGAGAACATTTAATTCATCAATTTCAGCATCGGTGAGCCAACGAAAATGGGATATGGGAAGGTATTGACTCATGCTGTGTCCATACAAATTGGTAGCATCCAAATACATAATGTAGGAAGTGGGAGCAGATGCGTCATAATCAGGAAGGTGTGGGTTATTGGCGAAATGCATTCTTTGAACACACTGACTTATTCCTCCGCGTACCCCTTTTTGGAAAAACTTTAACATTTCGATGTCAGTTAGAAGTTCTAAATTAACGCGAGTGAATTTTAACATGCTATCCCACGCTAGCCCGGGAGCGGTGTAATACTGAGCGGGGTCCAAGGCGTAAGTGGAAATACATATTTCACGGAAATTCTCGAACACGTCAGCTAACAGTAGGACATCGGTTTTCAAGTAGAGGTCAGAATATTCTCCGAGAGTGGAGCAATTAAAGGTTTTCCAAACGGTGGCAGCTCTTTCATAATCTTCATCGGAAATGGGTAGAGATGTTAATTTATCGAAAAAATCGTCTTTGAGAGGGAACGTTGATTGGTCAAGTTTAGTAATATCGTCGACGTAGGAGTAAAAGAAAACCCCTTTCCGTCGCACAAGTTGAAATTGTGTAGGATCAGAAAAATACTTCTTCACTTGGAAGCATTGAGAAGGGTGGAGTTCTTCAGACAGTTTATCGAGGGAGGAAGCCATAAAACGAAAGGAATCGAGAAATCGAATCTTAACAAATACGTTTTGAGTAGAGTTATCTGAAACACCGGGAACAGTATCAACTCGCAATAATTTGGTAAAGGAAACGTATTTTTCTTTATTTTGAGCAATTACGCTAAATTTAACATCGTTGACAGCCATTTCTTTTAAAAATAAATGACAATCGTAACCGGAGAGGTTGTGGAAGAATACAGGCACAAAGTTGGGTAGTTTGTAGTTTAAGTTACATCTGGAATGAGCGGCCCCTAATCGAACTTTACCAGTCAAATGACAATGATCGCGAACCTTTACATCATCGATTAGGAAGGGCTCGTCGCAAATATTACAAGACGACGTTTCAGAGAAAAGTCGCATTTCTTCATCAGTCAAGGGTATCATAGGAACCGGGGTCTTTAAAAATCGGTGATAAATATCAGAAACGTCTTGATCAAGAGTTTTAACAAATTGATTAGTACAATCAGGTCCTCTGTAAGTTCTGAATATTGAAAGGGAATCGTCAAAAGAGCACTTTATCATGTAAGCAAACGAGTGCGGTTGATGTTCGTGGGTAGGTGTGGTGGAGGTCCTGTTAGGATCGGAAAAGCATGTATGAATGGGTCGCAATATGGTTTCGAAGTCTGCATAAACAACTGTTTGATACGTTTGTGGTAGTTTTGAAATTTTAAAACGTTATTAGGGATGAGCCTACCCATCTTATCCAATTTGAGATCAGTATTTGGCAGCGTCGTGTAAACGTGGTTGCAATCATTCCGCTGATGACGGTGCAGGTGAGCCACAGAGCTGAAGTATTGCAAGCAGCCGTCACATAGGAATTTGCGATGTTCTGTTTTGGAGAGTTGTTGAGAGAGCAAACGAGACATGTCCTTAATCCAACAGTAATGATTATTTCCTCGATCATCGTGTAGCAAGAGTAAATTGATGTGCAGCCTTCGTTTGACGGACGAGTAGTAGAGGGGACCAACAATTTCCCAGATCCATTTTCCATCCTTCAAAACGTATTCAGTCCCGTAAACATTCACAGAGCAATGGTTCTTCGTTTCAAACTTGGGAATGTCGTTTAATTTAATAGGAAAATCGATACCGTCATAGTCCATCGTGCGGGAGTAATGCGGATAGGAAGTCGTTCTGTGCGGGTTGGCTTGGGCGGGATACAAAGCTGAGGTTATAGCCCACGCAAAGCAGGCTTGGTCATCGTTTCGTACGTTCACAACAGCTCTCTTAAGTACAATTTGTTTAGGTAGAGGAATGTAAGATGAAGCTCTAAGAGGATTGTACTTGTTGCAATTGAGTTCTAGGAGAAGAACTCTTTCCAAAGCCCATCCTGTAAGAATGAAATAATATTAAACACAAGTGAAATATATATATATATAAAGAGAGAATGATAAATTACCTGACTCTCGTTCTTGAAACTCAGAAGCTTTACCCTCAAGAACGTCGAAGAAGCTTTGGAGAATATTGGAAAAATCCGTCGACAGAGTGACAACTTTGTTATTGGTGTTGAAGGATTTCACGTCAACCAATTGTTTAGCATCGTGCACATATCGTCCGAAAAGTTCAAGATTTAGTTTAAGCGTGCCATGCAGTTGTATCTGATTACGAATAACACGCAAGCATTTGTCGAAAACTTCGGTGAAAAAGTCGGTATACGACAGGAAGAACTTGGCGGATGAAATACGAAAGGACACAATTCTGTTAGCGAACGCGGACGAAAGGAAAGTAATTCCTTCCTCAAGAGGAGAGCAGCAAGTTTGTTTATGCTTGAGGCTGCGAAGGTGACCGTTGTAGGAATGTTGTGGAACGTAAATGTTACAAGTATCACACCAGCGGTCAGAAGAACCAGCAGGCGTAGCAATTTTAAGTTTTTTCTTCGGTGGAGGCGATGTACGTTGGAGCTGTGCTCGCTTCCGACAAGAAGTTAATCCATGTCTTTTTAAATTATCAGATCGCGTAAAGGAAGCATCACAGTCCGGACAAGGGATCATAGCGGCTAGCGGTAAGAGGTATATCTCGACAACGACTGAGGAATACTGAACCCGAGGGACAATAAATAGCTATAGGAAAAGGGGAGGGATGTGTAAGGTGGAGATGGCATAAGGAGAGGGGCGAAAGGAATATATACTGAAACTGTAGTGGGTACGGTGTGGTAAGATGAGTGCTCGACAACAGGCTAACGGTGTTGATTTAGCTGCTGAGCTAAATATGAACGAAACCGAGCTGGCTGATATATTGGAAAACTTCTTTCCAAACGATTCCTTCACATCATCCGCTAAAGGTGAGGGGTGTGTTGGAGGTGCTACCACGGCAACGATGGCAAAGCCTGTGGCTAGCACCTCTACGTTGGCGGTGGCGGGAACGAAGTCGATATCGATGAAGCCGAAGAAGCGATCGTACACACGAAGGTTGTCGGCTGCTCCATTCGATTATTCCAAGATAGTGGACCAAGTAGGAGAAGCCATAAATAGTTTTAAGGAGGAAAAACGGCGACCAGAAGTGGTACTGAATGAAAGCGAGACAAAGGCCGCTTCATTGACTGAGTACATGAAGCGGAAAGAGAAGGAGCTGGAGGAGTTGAACAGATCGGTAGTTGAAACGAGAAAGGAGGTACAAGAAATCGAACATAAGCTAGCTAATCTTAAGTCTGCTTTACTGAGTAAATTTAATGACTAAAATTCAATGATGTTTTATATTATATTGTATTATATTCAATAAAATTCTTTTATATTGTATCGTTTTATATTTTGTAATTAAAGAAATAAAAGAGAATATAAATTATAAATAAAAACATTTTATTTATTTTAATATATAAAACAATACAGCTAGGTACATAAATTTTATTATACAAAAACAATACAGCTAGGTACATAATAAAAAAACAAATTCAACAAAATGTTTTAATATAGACCGCCGCCCCGTGGTCCATGGCACAGATGACCAGTGTCCCCTGAAAAGAGGTCCACGCCAGCTGGGCTTCCAGGTGTTCGCTGAAGGCTCCGACCGGCCTTCTGTCGGACACCTTCCACATCGTCAACCCTCCAGGAGTGCTACTCTCAAAAATGATGGTGTCCACCCTTATATTGGTTCCAGTTGGCATGGAACCAAGAAACAATACTGTGTAGTGCACCATTTTGTTGGTGTTGTACTTGAAGTTGTATTATTGCTAAGACAGTGTTAGCGATCTGTGGTGAACGTTGTGAAAACTTAAGTATTTATACAATTTGGAGGAGGAGGATATGAGTGGGGTAAAGTTAAGATCAGCACAAGTGTTTGTGCGAAGAAGGAAAAACTAGAAAGAGAAGTTGTTTGAGCTATAAATGACAATGTAAGTTAGAGTGAGGTGTGGATACTTTCTGATTAACACCTGTATACCAGCAGCACATACATAAAAGTTCTGATACATGGCTCATGTAGGGTGTGAACCATTGCTTATTCAGCAAATAGAAATAGGTTACATGTTTAGTAATGTCATGAACCTACGGATAGACATGGTGCTTGGTATCATCTCATACATACATAAAAGTTCTGATACATGGCTCACGTAGGGTGTGAACCATTGCTTATTCAAACATATGTCTTATGGTAGAATGCGCCTTCAGACATTTACGCTAGTGTGTGTATTTGCTATTTATACAAAGTTTATTTACATATGTCTTATGGTAGAATGCATCATCAGCCATTTACGCTAGTATGCGTATTTGTGTTCTGACCTAGTTTAATAAATTACAACTACTTATACAAAGTTTATTTACATATGTCTTATGGTAGAATGCATCATCAGCCATTTACGCTAGTATGCGTATTTGTGTTCTGACCTAGTTTAATAAATTACAACTATTTATACAAAGTTCATTTACATATGTCTTATGGTAGAATGCATCGTCAGCCATTTACGCTAGTATGCGTATTTGTGTTCTGACTTAGTTTAGCGGCTAGAATTGTTACAATTCTCTGTCAGCAGAATTTAGATTCTGCTGTACAGAGTGTGATACTTTCCGAATTGTACATAATACAGGGTGTTCCCACAACTTCTCCCATTACAGACGTCCTCTAAGTTTCGTTGGAAGCAAATTGTTCTTCATGGAAGACTTAAAATTTTTTATTCAGACATTTTCTCCCTATCATCTACCCTTTATACACTTTTCGAGGGTTAAAGTGTGAGGGTGAAACACGTTAAAAAAATATTTCTCGACTTTTCAGGGTAGGATCATTTAGCCCACTGTTCAAATTAAATTTTCCAAGAGGAACACTTTTTTTTAACTGCTTCTATTTTTTTTATGCGTAATGGAGACAACTTTTTGTCAACTCTATTTTTTCAAAAATTTTTTCAGATTCGGGTACTTCCACTCGGGGACCTTCTTCCCACACCAGATCGGTAGTTGAAACGAGAAAGGAGGTACAAGAAATCGAAAATAAGCTAGCTAACCTTAAGTCTGCTTTACTGAGTAAATTTAATGATTAAAATTCAATGATTTTCTATATATTATATTATATTATATTAAATAAAATTCTGTTATATTGAATCGTTTTATATTTTGTAAGTCAAGTATGGCTGACGACGCATTCTACCATAAGACATATGCAAATAAACTTTGTATAAAAAGCAAATACGCACACTAGCGTAAATGGCTGACGACGCATTCCACCACAAGACATATGTAAATAAACTTTTTATAAATAGCTGTAATTTATTGTAATAAAGTCAGTCAGGATTAGACCTGACTCGCTTATAATTGGATCCTGAAACACGCTTCCAATTCATCGGTCCTTATCAGGACCACCCTGGCTCTACGCGCACCTTTTTGGTAACAATCACGTCAAGTATGTTACAATGTAGCGGACCTCTGCTTTTCTGTCACAGCTGCAGATTTTATCATTGCGATGTCGTAAACCAATGCTGCCGACCTTGTCGTCAGGGGACCCAATCGTTAAGTCCGAGAGGGGTAGTTGTCCGAATTTGATACTTCTGCCATTGCCAAGTGGTACCTTTAGCCTTCAACATCAATAGTGAGAGAGGCACCTTTTTTTTAGCACCGCTCCTTATACCTTTAATTAATTCTTGAAATTTAGGGTAGAAATTACTTCCCCCATTACAGACGTCCTCTAAGTTTCGTTGGAAGCAAATTGTTCTTCATGGAACACTAAACATTTTTTACTCAGACATTTTCTCCCTATCATCTACCCTTCATACACTTTTCGGGGGTCAAAGTATGAGGGTGAAACACGTTAAAAAATATTTCTTGACTTTTCAGGGTGGATCATTTAGCCCACTGTTCAACTTACATTTTCCAAGAGGAACACTTTTTTTTTTTAACTGCTTCTATTTTTTTTTTTAAGCTTAAAGGTGTCAACTTTTTGTCAACTTTATTTTTTTTTTTTCAAAAATTTTTTCATATTCAGGTACTTCGACTTCTTCCCACACCATAAGTTATTACCCAATTTCAACTCCTGCTTCAAAAAAATTTCTAAAGCTTCATTTTTACACTTTTACCCCATCATTTTTTACGCTGAAGTATTTCATTAAATACTTCATTGTCTTCTTATACTACACCTCATTATCCATATTTTCATGTACTAAGTTTTCATACTACTCTTTTCCTACCCTCAAAATATATTTTTTTTAATTTCTGGACAACAGGTTCAATAACATATATTACGCCTTATGTACTCTTTCAATTATCCCACTCCTTCATCAATTAAAAAATTACTACTACCTTGCGATGCCACCTCATTATAAAAAATATTGCTACACCATCACCTTCGCTACCACACTACTCTATACCTCTTTCTTTACATCCCCACTATTTCCGACTACTCTCCCCACTCTTTCCCCACCACATACCTTCCTATTTAAACCCTTATCAACCTGAGAGAGCATCACTTCACCAGAAGGGTCTTATGAATTAACATGGAACTTTCTCGTGTATCTATTGTCCTTTCACCATTCAGGCAAACTGTTAATGAAACCACCTCCCTCCAATGCAGATATTGTCGGCGTCTGCGTGAAAGCTGTTCGGCTGAAACAGGATTCTGCTGTCAAGAATGTTTTGACAACAGACCTCTGCTTTTCTGCCACAGCTGCAGATTTTATCATTGCGATGTCGTAAACTTGTGCTGCCGACCTTGTCGTCAGGGGCCTCAATCGTACCTCTGCGAAAAGTCGGGCTTTGTTTACGAGATCTATGATACGCACACGCTGTACTGTATTCTTTGCAATACTTACGAGCAAAGGCGTCAACTCTTCCGATCCATTATGTTTTCATAAACCTACCTTTCAATTACTATGTCATTACCTGTCCCCTCTCCTACACCTTCCTTTTCCTTTTTAAAGACTTGTGACCTTGACACACTTTCCATATAACTTCTTATTATCCCCAAACTGTACCTTAATCTTATATCTCAAACGTTTACTACCTTTTGCCTCTTTATTTATTTCTTAACATAAATATATACATGTACACGTTCTACGCTCCTTCTACATAACCAAGATTATTACTTATTTCTATTACATATCCTTCTTCAAATACGGTCTTATTTGTGATACGGTGGTTCTCACTGCAAACAAACTCGTACCTACACACCTCACCACACCATCCGCAATGAATGTGAACTTCGTCATGGATATACACTTCCAACATCCATAAATTCGGAACTCGTGTATATAATGACACAATTCCTCCATTACTTCCCGCATATCGACAGCTCCAACACATTGGTAGGTAGCGAAGATTATTCCTATCACAGTACAGCACGTACGCAGAACATGCTGAGAAGTTCGTTTCACATTTGAAGAGTTTTCGAGCTACGTTCCACCCTTTCATTGAGCTCACATCACTTACATACTTATTTGCTTTATTTACAGTATATTCCTCTGTGTCTACGTAATCTCCTCTATGTAACACAGTGTTACGCTGCGCATCATTCAATCCTTCCATGTGGTCCGCATTATTCCAATACTCTACTTCTTTTGTACCACCACAAACTTCATCGATACTACTACCTTTATTACTGCTTCTTACATCCATTCTCAAACCAATCTTCTCAACTACTTCTGCCTTCTCTTCCTTTTCACTACTTTAACGATTGTCTACCTGCTTACAACTGCACTTCTTTCCCATCCTTCCCCATCACAATATCTACACGAATCACGTACAATTGCAATTGCATTAATCAGTGTAAGTGTCACTAAATACCTAACATCATTCCTCTAATAACATTGCAATGACACTTCAACGGCTGTAGACGTATTTAAAACTTTCCATCATAAAAATCGTAAACTTCAGACGACTGCAGACGTATTTAGTTTCACATTGCCGATACATGTACATATGTTTCAATTCATTGTGAAGCATTTGACCACTACATACACACAAGTTTAAAGTCAATGACCTTCCGTCAATTTGACCTTAAGTAACCTTTCCTCCTCTGAATTAGAACCGGTCATCTTACACTACTTTCAATAACATTAACAATGAATAAATTTTCTTATAATCTTCAATATTACTTGATGGCCATTTGCCTGAGTCAGGACAGCTCTGCCAGCCTGTAGCTTTCTCCGTTCCTTCTCTTAAAATGTTTTCTTCTATCCATTGCAGCACTGTTTGATGACGACCTTTGATAATTGGACTTAATGTATACGGAAGCCGAAACAAGTTGATCAGTTTAATACACTTTTCCAAATTTTTCGGTTGTGCATAGTATGCTACATCCAGTATTAAGTCATCCACACACTTTAACAATGTAACATACTTTTTCTTGACATTCATTACGGAGAACTTCTTATCCCGCATTAGAACTGATCCGTTTGTTAACATTTCCTTTAAAAAATATACGTCGTGTCGCATGAAATTATACTTTGTTTTATTTAAAATCATTTCGACATCATCAACGGTTATTTCCACTGTTTCACAGCAACCTTTTAGGAATTCATCCACCAATTCGTCACACCTTTGCTTTCTTTCGAATATGAAGTATAAAATATCGAACGATGTCTCTTGCGTTACAGTTAACCATTTGAATGCTTCCTTTGGTACTGCAACTCCCAACTTCGACAACACAACTTTAACTCTATCTAAATCGTTTGATAGTATTGCTCTTCGAAGGTTGAGAATGAGGACTTGCTTTTCTGCTTGATACAGCTCGTACGATAATGAATCCATTTTTATAAAAATTTTACTTCAAAATCGTCAGGATCGCTCTCATCGACCACTAAGTAGCCTGGTATTACGATTTTATCGTATTCACCTTTTAATTCGAATTCTTCTGTAACGCTATCCAACTCTGACGCTACCAAATATCTTTTCAAAGATAATAAACCCTCTTTGAAAAATTTAACTTCAATTACGTAACTTTCAACCATTACTATGTCTTAAACGTTCAATGCAGCAACTAACGATTACAACTGATTAAACTCGTCACGTTTTATCTTATTTATAATCATACTTTGGGGAAGGGGTAAAGAAAATCATTATTAACATTGCAGACTTTATTATCAGAAAAAAAAAAAAACTGGGGATACATTACAAAACGTTCGTCTTATGAATCCAGCTGTTATGAGATTGGTTAAGCCCCAACCATTTGACGTAAACCATGTCACCTTTTCGTCTTAGTACACGTTCCACCAAATAAACATCTGGATATTTCGCTTTCTGTAGTTCCATACCATAAAATCCTCCTTTTATGTCTTCCCCTTTATCATCCTTTAAGTAATACATAATTGGATGTGACAATTTTATGTAGCTAATCGTAAATAATTCGTTAGACCAATTCGGGGTATAACCTTTGCTAAACAATTCACGATGTTTACTTATTCGTACCCGGTCTCCAACTTTAAACTTAATTTCTCGTAAATCCACCTTCTTTGGATTGTTGTAAATACTTTCCAAAAGTGTTTCTTCTTTTCGTTTATTAACTTTGCTTGGTCTCATTCCGATAGTTCTGTGAACCGAATTGTTATATTCCTGTACTATATCTGGTAATAACTTCAACCATTTGTAGGATCCTTGTAAACTAAAGCGTTGCCACATTTTTGATTTTAGTGTTCGATTTACCCGCTCCACAACTGACGCTTTCTTGGTGCTATACGTTGAGTAATGGTTAATTTTATATTTTTGCATAACTCGTTTCACTTGTTCGTTGTAAAATTCTTTTCCCAAGTCAGTTTGCATATTCTTAGGAATACGTTTACTTCTTTTGAAAATTAACTGTAAAGCCCTTCCAACATATTCACCTGTTTTGCGTTTTACTGCTTGAGCCCACACAAATTTTGAAAAAACGTCTATTACAACCAAAATGTATCTAACACCTTTATTTTCTCTCGAATACGGAATCATTTCCACTAAATCGGCTTGATGAAGATCATCTAATCCTTTCACTATCACTTTACGACGTGTAAAATTAATTCTCGCAGGTTTATGCAGTTCTTTCACTAATTCTTCTTTCACATTTAACATTTTCCTTATAATAATGAAGAACCACATGGACGGAGCTGCTGTTGTTGGTTTAGAACTGCTCGATTTTGCACTACCTGTTTCTCTTTGTTGTTGTAGAGTATCTAGCCTTACTTTCAGCTCCTTTGCTTCCTTTTTTAGTGATTCCACCATTACCACCAATTCGTTTTTCAGATCATCTTTCTTTTTATTGGTTCGTTGAATTTCATTCTCTGAAAATTCCTTAACTTTTTTACACTCATCCTGAATCGCGATTTTAATTAATTCAAAACTGGTGTCTATATCATTTTTCATATCTTGCACAATTTCAGTCTTCAATTTCTTCGATACTTCTTCATCCCCTTTCCTAACAAACGCTTCTACATCTTTACGATCTAGTTTTACTTTTGTTGCAAGGACGTCCATTATTCCGACAGCATTCTTTTCTATTAAATCGTTCACCTTGCTTGTTATTTCTTTATCCCTGTCAGTATTATATTTTTCAAGTTCTCTTTCCAAATTTTTAATCGCTAACTCTATATTATCAAAAAAAGTTTTCATCATCATTTCACCACTTTTGAAGACAGCTCGATTCTGATATGCTCTTTTGTTAACCGATCTTTCTCATCTACATACATTTTAGTAGCTGCATGAAACCCAGCGGTAGGCTCGTTCAAATGTGTAATACGCTTATTAGCTACATCAACGAAATACAACACTTTATCGAATGCTTGTCTAATATCGGTTACATCATCTTGCGATAACAGACGTTGCACCTTCTTCTCCAAATATCTCACATTCACAGCTTCATGCTCCTGCTGAGGATCACCGATTCTTGTTAAGCGGTTATGATTGAAATCATGAACATTGCTGAATGCTTGCGAAAACAATCGTTTTTTTTTCTAACGGACGTCCGAACTTATCAACCGTCATTGTCTAACTAATAAGCTTAATAATTTGTTTATACGATTATATTGCACTCACGCAACTCTTCTAAAATTTATAGAATTTCGTTTTCATGATTTGTGTTGCCTGCTTGTTGACAAGCAACCAATAACCTTAAACGATCACACAACTCATTAACGTCATCAAAATATTTGTATTCGATCGGTTTTTCGTTGTATGTCAACAACGACAATCCTCCACCTTTAGAAAATTTCGATGTTTGCTGTCTTAACTTGTAAACTGCTCCCGTACGTTTTAATATATCAGCCTAGTCTTTTCTTTCTTTAATCGATGTCCGATATTCAGAACGTAATTTGAAGAGTTGCTCGTATAATCCCACAGTACCTATGTATTTAAATTTTCCATCGATTACAACGTTTGGTCCGTCAAAATCCACTTCAGAATCACCAATAAAAAATTTATTTGTGTTCCATTCGTATCGAACTTTATCAAGACGAGGATTCAGAACGTCTGCGTTAAATGTGTCACCGTCATAGTCTTTAATAATTCCTTCTATATAGTCTCGAGGTAGAGGATCGAATTCTTCCAAATATTGAGCAAATCGAGAGCTATTAATATAGTCTATGTACGCTTTCTTCAATTGTTCAAAGTCATCATTATCCTGTTCTGTGTTTTCATGACCCGTTGTTGGGTCACTTTCATAAACACTTTCTTCCCTTAAGAATGAAGGAGCACCTGGTAGTAAGGTACCTGGAGCATTCGAAGGGTTAAGCTTTCTAATTTTTATTGGTGTTGACGAAGCTGGAACGTCACCTTTCGACCAATTACTCACTTCTGGCTTTAATTCTTTTTTGATCTCTTCACCCAGCTCTGATTTCAAGTTAAGAAGCGATTTTGTAAGTGGTTGATATGCTTGCTGCAACAGGAGATTCTGTTTACAATCCTTGTTTTTCACTAGAAATCCAAACTTCTCTTTCCAACACTCTGCGCAAATATTTTTAAATTGGTCAAAAGTCATGTCTGTAGTGACATGGTCTGCAAAGACGTGTTTGAGATTTAATTCATCCTGTTTAAACAGTATTATTAAATTTGCGTTATCTCTAATTAAATGTTTGAGAATCTGTGCATATGTTTGATTTAAATAAAAAGTGTCGATTGAGTTATGTCTTCCCATGGAATGGTTAATTTTATATTTTTGCATAACTCGTTTCACTTGTTCGTTGTAAAATTCTTTTTCCAAGTCAGTTTGCATATTCTTAGGAATACGTTTACTTCTTTTGAAAATTAACTGTAAAGCCCTTCCAACATATTCACCTGTTTTGCGTTTTACTGCTTGAGCCCACATAAATTTTGAAAAAACGTCTATTAAAACCAAAATGTATCTGACACCTTTATTTTCTCTCGCATACGGAATCATTTCCACTAAATCGGCTTGATGAAGATCATCTAATCCTTTCACTATCACTTTACGACGTGTAAAATTAATTCTCGCAGGTTTATGCAGTTCTTTCACTAGTTCTTCTTTCGCATTTAACATTCCCTTATCTTATTTTGATTTTCATTCGCAACATCGTCAAAGATGAATACAGAATTAGGTCTTGCCTGTGATGGAGCAATTACATCGTCTGAGTCTCTATAGGGAAAATAACCAATTCCAGCAATTGGTTTCAATAATTCAGCTGAATACTTATATTTTGGTTGATACAATGACTTGGAATAAATGTATACGTTTGCGAACCGTAAACCGTTCGGTTGCTCTAAGAGTCCTTATAATCACATTTGTTTTTCCACAATTTGAAGGTCCGGCGACAATGGCTCTTATTGTGGATGGTAGTAATGGACCCTGTCGATTTATATTCCTAGCAATATCGAAGTCACGATTGGTTATGGGTAGAGCAGATGGATGTTGTACTATCCGCATGTTTATTGACTATTAAACGGTTTACGCATGTGCTCTCGGATATATAAATTTAGAGTTAACAGTGTTTATGTAGTCAGTTCGTTCAGTATAGTGAAAGAATTAACACTACACATGTTCCATGACACGATGTTTTCTGAATAGGTTTATAGATAAATTACCTATTGAATTACACCTCCCAGGGTATAACTTTGCGGTCCAGGGACTCGACTGGACAAACGATTAGCTCGAGGTGATATCGGTATAAATCCCCTTGACGAATCTTGTAAATTACACGATATTGCTTACAAAACTTTTCCAGACATTTCCCATCGTCGAATTGCTGATAAAGTTTTGGTGCAACAATCATTAGAAAGACTAAAGTCGTCGAACGCGTCTTTTGGTGAACGCTTGGCAGCTATCACAGTTGCTTCAGCTATGAAGGGTAAAGAGAAACTTGGAATGGGGCACAAAAAGCGACGTCGTAAAGTTGGTGGTTTAATTCCGTTGCGAAAAATAAAGAAGAGAAGACGAACAAGAAAAGGAGGAGCTCTACCGTTTCGTAAGCTAGTGACAACTGCGAAAATTGCTCTTAAGAAAACGAAACCTCTCCAGCTGATACATCCTGCTAAAATAGCACTAAATAAAATTCGCAAATTTGGAAAGCGGTCTAAATCTCCCAGAATCATTCCTATTCCAAAGACAGGTGGTTTTCTACCGTTAATTCCGATTTTTGCTGGACTATCAGTACAACCTTTCCGTAAAGGCTTCGGTTTATACCTTAGACCTTATCAACAAAAAAAAAAACGTAAAATTTTTCGTAAAGTTACCAAATCGTCCTTTGACAGATTTGGATTTAGTCAATTACATTAACTATTTACAAATTCCACATTTTCGGGGAATCTTTATGCGTAACGAATTACCCAGAAAAGTTAAAAGGTGTGAAAGTGGAATTGTTAATTTAGATTTAAACACAGGAACTGGTACACATTGGACAGCGTATGTAAAACGAAATAAAAAAGCTATGTACTTTGACAGTTTTAATATTTACAATCTTCCGGACCTTGTGCTATTACTTATAACTACAATCGTGTTCAGAACCCCTCAGATTTAAACTGCGGCCATTTAGTTGTTCAATTCCTTAATGAGACTAGGCAAACCTTTTCTTAAAAACAAACCACCAAACTAACTTCGTTGTAGTAGACAGAACGTCAAACCGAAAACATGTCTTACACATTTACTTTGACTAATACAAAGTCGGAGCTGCAAATGATAATAAGTCCGCCAATTTTTTTAAGCGATGATGATGAATATCAAATTGCTTTGTTAAATTTTGAAGCATATAACAGTATTCCGAATATCGATGAAACTAACAACAAATTCTACTTTGAAGGTTCTTCACCACCAGTCGTTGTTCTTCCGGAAGAATCCTATGAAATCGATGATATTAATCATTATCTTCGCGAGAAATTGCGAGATACTGATGATGCTATTTAATTGTTTGGAGACAATACTACCTTAAAAAGCCATATAAAAAGCACCAAAAAAGTCAACTTCGCTCCTACAGATTCTCCCGCAAAGATATTGGGTTTTGAAAATAAGCTTCTACCATCACTTAAAGAGGTGCCTGATCATGTAGCTGACATTTTCAAAGTAAACACGATTTCAGTGATGTGTAACCTCATAACTAACTCCTACATACATACCAGTGATGGTGTTAAAGGACTAGATGGACATATACTACATCAATTCTTTCCCAATGTACCCCCCGGATTTAAAATTGTTGAGAATCCTACGAATCTTATTTATTTATCAATCAACACTCGTGTCATCGACTACATTTCCCTTAAAATAGTTGATCAAGACGGTAATCTAGTTAATTTCCGTAGAGAGCGTGTCACAATAAGACTGCACTTACTAAAAGCATAACATGGTAGTGCAATATAGCTGTCCCCAACGATATTCAAAGAAGAATAGTACTATAAAACTACTACCACAATCCCGGATGCTTATTTCGCCTACAACCATTAAGCGATTAACACCGCTCAATAAACAGTTCCTTAAATATTTGGGGTTGCGATTGAAAAAAAGGAAACGGTAAAATGGTAGCAGAAATACTGAATGTTACCGAAAAAGCAGTCTTCGATAACGCTATAGTTAACGCTGATAAACATACTCATCAACCTTATGCGAATTCAACTTTCAAAAATAATGATACGATACGTATTCCAATAGAAAATGAAGATGTTTACACTTTGCCTTCTAGTAGTTTCCTATACATAGAAGGTCGTTTGCTTCTTAAAAAGGATGGAAAGGCAACTGCGAACACTTCTTTTATCCACAATGGAATTTTACACCTGTTTGATGAAATTCGTTATGACTTAGGCGGAAAAGTTATTGATCGAGTCCGTAATCCTGGCATGGTTACAACAATGAAAGGTTACGCATCTTACAACGAGAATGAAAGTAAACGTCTCAGCAACAGTGGATGGTTGCCTCCTACTTTAAGCGATCTACAAGGAATTAAGCTTAATTCTGTAAAACTAGTAGATTCCAACGGTTACTTTAACGTTTGTATTCCACTACGTATGATATTTGGATTTGCAGAAGACTTCCGAAAAATAATATTAAACGTTCGGCAAGAATTAGTTCTAGTTCGCAGCAGCACTGACAATAATGCTTTATATTGCTCAGCAACGCCACTTGAAGATGTACTTGTACATTTGGATCAGATTTCTTGGAAAATTCCTCATGTATCTGTAGCAGATGCTGAACGTTTGAAATTGTTGCGTTATGTTGATCGAAATTTAAATATGGAACTTTCATTTCGAAGTTGGGAACTACATGAATATCCGCTACTTCCCAAATCGTATTCTCACAACTGGAATGTGAAAACAACGTCACAATTGGAAAAGCCTCGCTTCATTATTTTCGGATTTCAAACAGATAAAAGTAATAATTTTGCATAAAATATGAGTGCCTTCGATCACTGCAAACTAACCAATTTTAAAGTTCACTTAGGATCTACAATGTACCCGTATGATAATTTGAATTTAGATTTTGATACTTCTAGATTTGCCGTTTTATATGAAATGTATGCCAACTTTCTACAATCGTATTATGGTAATGTAAGTGAACCCTTATTCGATCCTAAAGAATTTCTAGTCATTGCTCCTCTTGTAATAGTAGACTGTTCTTATCAGAATGAAACTGTTAAATCTGGTAGTATAGATATCCGTCTAGAGTTTCAAACTAAAGAAATATACCAGACAAAACAGCAGCTTTCTGATTAATAATACATGATCGTGTGATACGTTACAATCCATCGACAAACTTAGTTCAAGAAGTCTAAAACACAACGATCACTTCCACAATTTAGTTTTCTTACCGGTACTGAACAGTGAGCACGATGACTTTCTTATTGGACGTACAAGGTTTTCAGTGTGGTGAGAATCGATTTGTTTTTAAAGAAGTAGCTGTTGTTGCTCTAAAAGAAGAACCAGTTTATCATTTCACATTTGAACCACCATTTCCATGGGACGCTCTCCCCGTTCGTTACAGAAGTCAAAATCGTTGGTTAACAAGAAATTTTCATGGATTATATTGGGATAACGGCGATCTTCCGTACTCTACGCTTTATGATAGAATTTACTCCATATTGATGGAGTCAACAGTTGTATATGTTAAAGGATTACAAAAGATGATGTGGTTGTAGGAATCCTTTCCTACTGTTAACTTTGTTAACATTGAAGATATCGTATGTCCAGCTCTCTCCAAACCCCCAACTCATTTTAAAGTTAAAGTGTGTTCTTATCATTTATTTACAACCGCTGTTGAACAGAATTGTGCTTATAAAAATGTTCTTTTATTAAAATATTGGTTGTCTCTACATTCATAAATTGACTGTATTTTTTTCCTTTAAACAAATAAAACACGTTCATAATATAAATTAGATTTTTATTTTTTTTTATATTCTTATACAATGTTATACATTTTACATATGTATTTCTAAATCAGCCGCTTTTCCAACAAATCCTTTAAGGCGAATTGACGGATGACCCACTTCATTCGCAATTTTTTCGTTTATGTCCTCGATTTCTGCATCCGTAAAAGCTTCTGCATGTCTGCACGGATGAAATATGATAAAGCTGTATAAATCAGCTAATAGACGGGGTCCCCGTATTGTATTCACCTTTTTGAAGCGTTGCACGGGATACGTTTGATTTACTTCCAGTGATTTCAGAGCACGTATTTCTTTCTCTTCATAACCCACCCGCACATTATTAAACTTTTCGATAAAGGTTTCCATGTTATTCTGACTAAAACACACTCAACTCCGTTATACATCTACTGCTCCTTCACTCATTCCCGTAACTTATGTAAAATCCCCTTCCACTACATAAGCTTCAGTGGAAGGGACCTTATTATACAAACCATGTTGCTCGTTTTAAATGTCTCAGTTGTTATGGAAAAAAGCAATCATGATCAGTGTGTCATCGTTACTGATTTTAACATATTTGTATAACAATACCCTCTACATTTCCCGACCTAATAATACTATTGGAGATGAAGCCTATGTTTGTAAAAATTTTAATAAGGATATTGATGTGTCTTGTACATGGAAGAAAAATTGGGATACTATTATTTTAAGAAATGTTAATGGAACAAATGTCTTTACAGTTGAAAACGTGCAGAACCTTCAATCTGTAAAACTAGCATTTATTGATAAACATGGACAGTTTCGAAGATATGAAAGCCGATGGATTTAGCTTAAGGATAATGAAAACAGAGACGTTACAACTAAGGGCTATATCACCGACTCTTTCTTATTTCTACAAGTTGTTAGTACTATTAATATAATCTTATTGTTCAATATTTTGATTGTATCACTTACATACTTCATTTATATCAAAATAAAGAATCGTTAACTATAACGACTTCACTTTCATTTCATATGCCTATACCTTACACTTTTCTCCACTTCCTCTACATTATCATGTAAACGTATTTAAGAAACTTCAGACGGTTACAGACGTATTTAATTTTACATTACCGATACATGTACATATGTTTCAATTCATTGTGAAGCATTCGACCACTACAAACACACAATTTTAAAGTCAATGACCTTCCATCAATTTGACCTTAAGTAACCTCTCCTCCTCTGAATTAGAACCGCAATAAGTTACAGCTATTTATACAAAGTTTATTAAGATATGTCTTATGGTAGAATGCGCCTTCAGACATTTACGCTAGTGTGTGTATTTGCTATTTATACAAAGTTTATTTACATATGTCTTATGCTAGAATGCATCATCAGCCATTTACGCTAGTATGCGTATTTGTGTTCTGACCTAGTTTAATAAATTACAAAGTTTATTTACATATGTCTTATGGTAGAATGCATCATCAGCCATTTACGCTAGTATGCGTATTTGTGTTCTGACCTAGTTTAATAAATCGTAAATTGTTGACGGCGCATTCTACCATAAGACATATGTAAATAAACTTTGTATAAATAGCTGTAATTTATTATAATAAAGTCAGTCAGGATTAGACCGGACTCGCTTATAATTGGATCCTGAAACACGCTTCCAATTTATCGGTCCTTATCAGGACCACCCTGGCTCTACGCGCACCTTTTTGGTAGCAATCACGTCATGTATGTTACAATGTAGCGGACCTCTGCTTTTCTGCCACAGCTGCAGATTTTATCATTGCGATGTCGTAAACTTGTGCTGCCGACCTTGTCGTCAGGGGATTCAATCGTACCTCTGCGAAAAGTCGGGCTTTGTTTACGAGATCGAAGATACGCACACGCTGTACTGTATTCTTTGCAATAAATTTACGCTAGAATGCGTATTTGTGTTCTGACCTAGTTTAATAAATTACAGCTATTTATACAAAGTTTATTTACATGTCTTATGGTAGAATGCGCCTTCAGACATTTATGCTAGTGTGTGTATTTGCTATTTATACAAAGTTTATTTACATATGTCTTATGGTAGAATGCGCCGTCAGCCATGTACGCTAGTATGCGTATTTGTGTTCGGACTTAGTTTAGCGGCTAGAACTGTTACAATTCTCTGTCAGCAGAATTTAGATACTGCTGTACAGAGTGTGATTCTTTCCGAATTGTACATAATACAGAGTGTTCCCACAACTTCCCCCATTACAGACATCCTCTAAGTTTCGTTGAAAGCAAATTGTTCTTCATGGAAGACTAAACATTTTTTTTATTCAGACATTTTCTCCCTATCATCTACCCTTCATACACTTTTCGAGGGTTAAAGTATGAGGGTGAAACATGTTAAAAAAATATTTCTCGACTTTTCAGCAGCGGATTCTCTTCTCAACCCCTTTTCCACCTCATTTTTCATCCCTTGCATACCTATACACAAACTTGTGACCTTGACACTTTTTCCATATAACTTCTTATTATCCCCAACACGCTGTACTGTATTCTTTACAATACTTACGAGCAAAGGCTTCAACTCTTCCGATCCATTATGTTTTCATAAACCTACCTTTCAATTACTATGTATACTTTCTGATTAACACCTGTATACCAGCAGCACTTTGCTGACCAAACTGTGACTGTGCATATTCCAATAACAATAAGAGAATTGTAACAGTTCTACCTGCCAAACTAAGTCGGAACACAAATACACATACTAGCGTAAATGGTTGACGGCGCATTCTACCATAAGATATATGTAAATATACTTTGTATAAAAAACTAATACGCACAAATGGCTGACGACGCATTCTACCACAAGACATATGCAAATAAACTTTGTATAAAAAGCAAATACGCATACTAGCGTAAATGGCTGTAGAGTGAGGTGTGGATACCTTCTGATTAACACCTGTATACCAGCAGCACTTTGCTGACCAAACTGTGCATATTTCAATAACAATCATAATAGGTAATAAACATTGTATAAGAACCAAATACGCACACTAGCGTAAATTGCTGACGAAGCATTCTACCACAAGACATATGCAAATAAACTTTGTATAAAAAGCAAATACGTACACTAGCGTAAATTGCTGACGACGCATTCTACCACAAGACATATGCAAATAAACTTTGTATAAGAAGCAAATACGCACACTATCGTAAATTGCTGACGACGCATTCTACCACAAGACATATGCAAATAAACTTTGTATAAGAAGCAAGTACGCACACTATCGTAAATTGTTGACGACGCATTCTACCACAAGACATATGCAAATAAACTTTGTATAAAATGCAAATACGTACACTAGCGTAAATGACTGACGGCGCATTCCACCATAAGACATATGTAAATAAACTTTGTATAAATAGCTGTAATTTATTATAATAAAGTCAGTCAGGATTAGACCTGACTCGCTTATAATTGGATCCAGAAACACGCTTCCAATTCATCGGTCCTTATCAGGACCACCCTGGCTCTACGCGCACCTTTTTGGTAGCAATCACGTCATGTATGTTACAATGTAGCGGACTTTGCTTTTCTGCCACAGCTGCAGATTTTATCATTGCGATGTCGTAAACTTGTGCTGCCGACCTTGTCGTCAGGGGATTCAATCGTACCTCTGCGAAGAGTCGGGCTTTGTTTATGAGATCGATGATACGCACACGCTGTACTGTATTCTTTGCAAAGGCGTCAACTCTTCCGATCCATTATGTTTTCATAAACCTACCTTTCAATTACAATGCCATTACCTGTCCCCTCTCCTACACCTTCCTTTTGCTTTTTAAAGACTTGTGACCTTGACACACTTTCCATACTACTTTCTTATTATCCCCAAACTCTACCTTAATCTTATATCTCAAACGTCTACTACCTTTTGCTTCTTTATCTATTTCTTAACACAAATATATACATGTACACGTACTACGCTCCTTCTACATAACCAAGATTATTACTGATTTCTATTACATATCCTTCTTCAAATACGGTCTTCATTTATATCAAAATAAAGAATCGTTCACTATAACGACTTCGCTTTCATTTCGTATGTCTATACCTTACACTTTTCTCCACTTCCTCTACATTATCATGTAAACGTATTTAAGAATAGTAAACTTCAGTCACGCTCCTTCTACATAACCAAGATTATTACTTATTTCAATTACATATCGTTCTTCAAATACGGTCTTCATTTATATCAAAATACTTCACATTACCGATATACGTACATATGTTTCAATTCATTGTGAAGCATTCGACCACTACATACACACAAGTTTAAAGTTAATGACCTTTCGTCAATTTGACCTTAAGTAACCTCCGCTCCTCTGAATTAGAACCGGTCATCATACTCTACTCCCCTGCTTGTCCGAATACTGACCACCCGGACGGTGCCATCGTTTCCAGGATGAGGTTCGATGATTCGACCCATCGGCCAGTGAACGGCAGGAACGTTGTCCTCCTTGACGGGGACCAGAGATCCTACAAGGCCCGGGACGTTTTTTCTGAATTTCCACTTATGTAGCTGCTGCATGCCGTGCAGATACTTGGCGCTCCATCTGTTCCAAAAGTGTTGAAACATTTTCTGCACGTGTCGTGCCGCATGGCTAATATTAATCTTGCTAAGATCCATCTCTGGTATTGCGGTGAGCGCTTGCCCAATGATAAAATGTCCTGGTGTTAAGGCTTGCAAATCATTAGGGTCTTGGGATAAGGGAGTGAGAGGACGGGAATTTAAAGCAGCCTCGACCTAAACTAGTAATGTATAAAACTCTTCGAACATCAATGAATTTCCCTTCATTATTCTTTTCAAATGTGTCTTAACCGATCGCACCGCGGACTCTCAAATACCACCGAAATGAGGAGCGCTGGGAGGTATGAAATGCCACTCGATATTAGCGGTTTCCAAATAATTTTGAAATCTATCTGCTTGACTGAGGTCCTCGAAAATGGCTTTGAGCTCATTATTAGCTCCTGCTGAGATTTATCGTTTGGTAAACAAAGATAAAAAAAAAAGAAAAATACAACGCTGCCTGAACGATGTTATTGTTTCTTGATACTGAACGGTCTGACGGTTGAGTCATGACCAATAGAATGTAATAGTGATACGTTTATTTTAAGCAGTTTCTTTATAAACTTCAACTTGTTCACACCTCACATATATGTTTATTAATAATTAATAAAATTAGTAATTTCGTTCGTTCTTCTAACAAACTTTTTGTTTTACATCACTTCCCGATCCACAAAATACACAACAGGTTATGGGCCCAGGATCTCGCGGGTGCTATAAGTGGATGTAAAACTGTGTTTAGTCAACCCTGAACTGTTAATTCGAGAAGTGAATGTCATTCTGTGCATTTGGCTGTTTTAACGTTTTTATCAACATAATGGATGTCGATAAACCCAGGGTAGAAAAGTTCCGTGACTCCAAAAATTGGGCGCAATGGATATTCGTAGTGCGAACATTATTAGACAGTGAGGGTGTGTTAGAAGTTTGTGATAGAACTTTCCAGAAGCCAACAGAAACTGATTCAGATTATGATGGAAGGCTAAAACAGTGGACAAGGGCCGAAAGGGTTGCAAAGAAGCTCATTGTGACCACAGTTGAGGGAAAACCGTTGAAATTCCTGATGAATTGTCAAACAGCAAAGGAGATGTGGGAAAAACTTGATAGTATTTACGATTAGAAGTCTGATGAAAGTTTGTCTCTTGTACAAAAACAATTCTTTGAGTGCCGTTTTGATTCGAGTGGTAACATTGCCCAGCATATTTCAAAATTGGAACAGTTGTCTAATAAAATGAAAGAATTAGGTGGACAGATTCCAGAATCCATGCTAATTACACGGATTTTATCGACACTGCCAAGTAAATTCAATTATTTCCATAGTGCGTGGGATTCCACTGATCCAGCAAAACGAACTCTTGAAACACTCACTACAAGGCTGATTTACTACCTAATTTATCTTTGTTGTATGATAATGAGAAAAATTGTTGGAAATATAATACAGAAAAACGTTCACAATTATATAAGGGTTTGTAATTTTTTTGAATAAATTAACATGTACCTAATAGCAACTAAGGCTGTCGAAACTTCCATGTATAATCTTCGCTCTCATCAACACTGATCCACTGAAGATGTCAGCCGCAGTGGCTGACGAAACTTCTGGAGTAAATAGTTCCTATGAGCCACGGCTTAAGCCCGAGCCTTAGTTTTTCTATGGATTCCGGCTTGTGATATAATAGTACTTATCTGTACTATTTAATATGAAATGCAAAGAAGGCAGTATTAATTTAACATTAAAAGACTTACTGATCGTTTTAGTTGTTTTGTGCCATAATCAATGCAGGAGTCTACCGAATCCCACACAATCCAAGGATGCGAGAGGCAATGCGCTTCATGTGCTTGCTAATAAGATGTGTTCAGCTAAAGGAATTGCACATTCATATAGTGGATGATATAGTATTTGCCTTCAATGTGCTGCGGTTGTGCAAATGTTAAACAGTTGATCTCTCTGCTTTGTGTCTCGATATTGCCCTAAAGATATGGGACTTAGATCATCCTAAATCTGTACGATTCACTGAGGTATGTAGTAACAGCTCTGATAAGGGGAACATTCGCACCCATGCATGTATTTTCCTTTACGTACACATATTTTGGGTTCCCAAAACATAGGTATACCACGACTGTCAGGTAACTTGTGTTACACATGTGTAGCATTGTAGATAAGCAATTATTTATTATAACAAAATATTTCAATTAAAACCTCATTAAAGTGAAGAGAAATTAAATTCCGAAGCTCTATTTTAATTAATATTAAAATTTGGTTTTTAGATAGTGTGAGAAATATGGCAATGATCGTTTCTATACTCTGCGACCAGCATAGATGGGTGGTATGTATGTATTTTACTACAAAAGCTAATCATCATAAGAAAAACTGGTTTGTCCTAATCTAAATTAGCTCTTTAGGTTATTAATTCAAGTTTAGTTCTTTAGATATTTTGATTTATGTGTTTTTTTTTTCAAACTATTAAAAGCAACACCAGACCCCCTAAATTCACGTAAGAAATAAAACACAAGTGTTTAAGGATTTAACAAAAATTCTTTTAATAAAATCACGACGAATTGTTTCACCTTACAAAGGCTTCATCAATAATAACACACGAATTACCTTTGCCAGCTTCTATGTATAAACACTCTTTTTGTTTTAAACTTTTGACGAAGTCTAACTCTAATCTGCTTTTACAATTGTTTCAGTTTTTTGAATTGCTATTGCGAGAGCGCTCTCTTCAACACATTTAAGATGTCAGCCGCAGTTGCTGACGAAACGTCTAGACTAAATAAATGTAAGTTATAAATAATCTTGCAATAATATTTATTATAGTTTTCATGGTAAACATAAAAGCAAATAAATATGTAAATCAAATAGTATAGGTGTAAGTAGTAAAATGTTAAGTGTTATTAACTTTCGCTGAAATAATGAAATAATAACTACATTCTTGAAGCAGTAGAATGGAAAATGCATTGTACTAAAATCGTTGTGATATTTAGGGGTGAGTTTCTTCGAAATAGTAAGATGTGCTCCATATAATAAATACTGAAAGTTATGTAGTCTATACTATATAATAATGTTCTAGTGTATGGATGTCTGTCAAACACTCAGTTAGCCATGGAAAAAGTAGCGAAAATTGCACTCTTCTATTAACGATTGTCGAAAAACTGCAAAAGACTCGCAAAATGCCGTAAACGATATTGATTAAGATTAAAACGAAGTAGGGTTTTGCAAAATTTCATACAGATTTATTAAGCGGTTTAAAAAATATTAGCAAATGAAAATGGGAAAAAACGCGTTGTTGGTTAAAGGTCATAATTTTCAGATTCTATCTCGTCCGAAGATAGGATAATTTGGAATTTGTCGACAATTAAAACGTCCAAGTTAAGGACCAAACAGCTGAATAGGCCTATTTTCGAATCGGAAGGTGGTGTCGTTTAATTAGAATTTGTAATTAAAAATCGTTAATTTTGACATGTCCGGATTCTAAGGAAACAACTGCTCAGAGGGATGGGCGGGGCTTATATTGTTATTACTTGTATACGTGTAGACTCTAACTTCGGAAGTTTGACGCAAAGTTTGACGTTTATTTTGACGTTTATCAAAGAACGTTTATGAAAGGTACGAAATGAGAAAATAAATGTAATTTATATGCAGTAATATTCATTACAGTTTTTATGGTTAAGATAAAAACAAATAAATATAGACATGTAGGTCAAATCGGTTTGTAGCGTAGTTAGTAGTGCACCTATCTACTACTGCTTCACCAGCGGTAGTTGGTTCAAATCCCATGCGACAAATTTTACTTTTACTTTGAGCTTGTAGAATGTTGTAGAGCATGTTAAGGTGAACAAGAATATATAAATATACTGTAATGATATGTGAGATAGTATACAATTTTTTTAAATAGAAATTAATTAATTTAATTTATATATTAAATTTATTAATTCGAGCATGAATATTTTTTCAGTGAGTTCCAAAAAATTAAATTAACAATCATTTGTAGGTTATTCGGAATCAAAAAAAAAAACATCTGAATTTTGCCATGAACCGGCGATAGGTTACGGTAAATTCGTTAAAGGCTATGCACCAAATATAGTGTGTGTTATGAAGGTTAGCGATCATGTTAGAAAACATGGTAATTGTACACTTTTACTTCCACCTCCCTGTTTCGATTCAAATATTAGTATGTTGTAGTATTCATCGCCCCTAGCAAGATTATACATGTGTGCTGGGCGCAGAAACCACCCTTTCAGATGTTTTTTCCACTCTGAGAATTCCAAACACTCTGAGAACTTCTTGCAGGATAGAAGAGGATGAAGGTGGTGTCAGAGGAGGGGCTGCTGTAGGAGGTAGTGTGATGGGGGGTTGGGGGTTGTAGAGGGTGGTAAGGGAAGGGGGTGGTAATTATTGTAGATAAAATAAAAGTTTGGGATGGGTTCGAGGGTGTGGTACGGGGACAGTTATTGACCGTCTTAAAACCCCCAACCCCTATAACCGCTACCCTTTGTAACTACCACCTAGAACGCACTCACTACTACCCCCACCACCCACCACAACAGTATTCTTAAATTTTTTCAAGGTGACAAGGGAGAAACGGTTATGATACGCGTAAATATACATAGCATTCATTACAGCTTTCATGTTAGACATAAAAACGTTAATATGTAAATCAAATGATATATACACAGTAAAATGCTAAATATTATCAACGCGCAAATAATTGAATAATAAGAAATATTTAAAGCAATAGAATGGTAAATGCATTATGTAGAATACGTTTTGGTATTGAAGGGCCTCTCTGAAATAATAAGATGTGCTCTACGTCATAAATACTAAAAGTTAGGTTGAAGTATTTTACGATTTTTAGATAAAACAAAATCTAAAAAACATATGATTTTCGCCATGAACCGCCGATAGGTGCTATGCAGTAATTGGGTAAGTGCAATGCACTAATAGGAGAAGTGCTATGCACCAGTAAGATAAGTGCTATGCACCACCGTGAGGTTACGGTACAAGGAGGACCCTCTGATTAAATTTATTACAGTGTTATAACAGTAAAAAATGGTGAAGGGAAGCAACAATTTCCAGAGATATGTAATTTTTCTCAAAACAGCATAATTATTGTATAGACAATTTAGAAAAATGTTTTCAAAAAAGCAACTGAGGTCATGATACTAAATTGTCAACCGGCGATAGGTTACGGTAAATTCATTAAATGCTATGCACCACCTTCCAAGTTTTGATGGGTAGTACTATAACAGTAGAATATGAGGTGTGTTATTAAGGTTATCGATCAAGTTATGGCAATTGTACGCGTTTATAGCAAGATTATACATGTATGCTGTACGCATAAATCACCCCTTCTCATGGTTTTCTGCTTTGAGAATTCAAATTCCAAATACTGAAAATTGACTATCATCTGGAAAACGTTTAAGAATACTGTTGTGGTGGGTGATGGGGGTAGTAGTGAGTGTGTTTTAGGTGGTAGTTACAGAGGGTAGTGGTTGTAGTTGTTGAGGGTTTCAAAGGTGTCAAGAACTCCCCTTGAACCAATCCCAAACTTTTATTTTATCCGTCATATTTTCCACCTCCTTCCCGTACCACTCCCTACACAACCCCAAACCCCCCATCACACCACCTCCTACAGCAACCCCGCCTCTGACGTCACCTTCATCCTCTTTTAGTCTGCTAGAAGTTCGACATAAACCGCCGATAGGTGCTATGCACTAATAGAAGTTATATATAAACTGTCGAGGGTGCATTTCTTGTGAAACATAATGTGAGTAATTTAAAGAAAATAACAAATGGGAAGTTTCACTAAATATTTTATTGTTCTCGACAATATTGTTTCGAGCTATGTGCTCATTATCAAAAGTAACATTATACTGAAATTACAAATCTTACATGCTAATTTATAGGTAACTTAGTATAAGAGGGGATGAAAAATTTCCTAGTTCTATCTGGTTGTTTACAATATTTTCAGAATTTCTTAAGGCTTTGTTAATTTCTAAGCATTCTAACATAGAAAGTTTTTTACTTTTAGCAATATGGACATGTAGATATTTAGTACTTTCTAAATTTAAGCTATGATTTAAGGTAACACAATGTTCGCTAATTCCTGATTTAATTCATAAAACCATTATTGTTAGCTATTGTTTTTATAATGTTTAACTCAATTTTGAAATTTTCTGGGGATAAAGGTATGGATATTAATCTTTCTAAAAAGGAATTGTAAGCTGCTAATTTTGTTCGTTTAGGGTGATTCGAATCTGCCGGTATAGTTGTATCTGTGGTTGTCGGTTTGCGATATATATTGAAGCTAAGGAGGTTTTTGTTTTTTTGTGTAGTAAGGTCCAAAAAGTTTAAACTATTATTAATTTCTTTTTCTATTGTAAAATTGATATTATTATCTAAAGTATTTAGGTAATTCTGAAAAATATCCAATTGTCTATTAGTGCCTGACCAAATGCAAAATACATCGTCCACGTATCTGTTCCAAGAATAAATATAATTGATAATTGGGTTTTCAGAGTTGAATAAACTATGTTCAAGAGATGCCATGTATATTTCTGCTAATACGGGCGATAAGGGAGACCCCATAGGGAGTCCATCTTTCTGTTTGAAGAATTTGTTGTCAAATTGGAAATAATTTTGATTTAGGCATAATTCCAACAATGTAATTAAATCATTGGTTTTAGTTTCTCCTAATTGACTTTTGCATAATTTATCTTTTAAAATCGATAATAATTTAGGTATATGAATAGAAGTAAATAAGCTAGTAACGTCGAATGACACAAGAATTGAATTGGGAGGCAACTTAAGTTCTTTGGTTCTATTAATGAAATCTAATGAATTTTTGACACTATGTATCGAATGGCACGTAATATTATTTAATAAAATAGAATTGATATGTCGACATAATTTGTAGCACGGCGCTTTAACATAGGATACAACCGGTCTCATAGGTATCTGGTTTTTGTGGATTTTTGGCAAGCCATATAGAACAGGAGCAGAGGGATTCATATTTCTTAATTTAAATAAATTATTATCAATTAGCCAACAGTTTTTGCTATTTAAGACGTTGTACAATTCTGACTGAAATTTCTTAGTAGGATCGTTTTTTAGTAATATATATGACTCATCTAAAAGTAGATTAATTTTTTCGGTATAGGAATGTTTGTCTATTATCACAACGGAGTTGCCTTTGTCGGCTTTTGTGATAATTAAGTTATTAAAATTACATTTATCTTTGAGAGATTTGATGGTTGATAATTCGACCGAATGGTTTCTATTATTCTTGTTGAATTTTTTATCTCTATATATATATATTGTTAGCCAAGCTATGTTTCAAATTTTTGATATGTTGGGGATCTTCACTACCTACTTTGGTATTATTTAAGGCTAATTCTAAGTCTATACCAAGATTTTCAAAGTCTAATTTAGATGTTTTGAGGTTCGGGGCGTATTTTAGATCTTTACTTAATAATTCGGTTTCAGTGTTACTCAATACTACATTGCTTAAATTGATAACTATTATAGAATTGAACGGGTACCTGTTCAGTAGAAGGTTCTGATGTGATGTTGTTGTTCCTTTCTTCCTCCGGTGGTTGTTGTAGTTTTTTGAGTTTACCAGCTTGTTGAAGGTGCTGTTTTCGAATTTTCATGGTGACTTCGTCGAAGGTGGTATCTTGTAGTACTTGAAGTTCTATATAATGTAGACGATATGACAATTCGGAATGGATGAATTTAAGGTGTTCACCCAGATGTTGACGTCGTGAATTCCATTTTTTAATTTCCAATTGTAGCCAGATTTTGTTTGCTGCAGCTATGGCTTCCTTTGCTTCTTTAGAGGAGTTTTTGCACTTTATTTTGATGTAGCCCGGAGTTATTTGAAGTTTTAAACATTGCTTGTTGAACCATATATGATTGGCACAAGATTTGAACTTCAGTAATGTGTTTTGATATAGAAGCACCAATTTTGTTAAACCAACGGTTTTAATTAAATATAAACTATCGAGGGTGCATTTCTTGTGAAACATAATGTGAATAATTTAAAGAAAACAACAAATGGGAAGTTTCACTAAATATTTTATTGTTCTCGACAATATTGTTTCGAGCTATGTTCTCATTATCAAGAGTAACCTTATACTGAAATTACAAATCTTAAATGCTAATTTATAGGTAACTTAGTATAAGAGGGGATGAAAAATTTCCTAGTTCTATCTGGTTGTTTACAATATTTTCAGAATTTCTTAAGGCTTTGTTAATTTCTAAGCATTCTAACACATAATTTATATATACCACTTGTGATAATAGACAAACATTCATATACCGAAAAAATAAATCTACTTTTAGATGAGTCATATATATTACTAAAAAACGATCCTACTAAGAAATTTCAGTCAGAATTGTACAACGTCTTAAATAGCAAAAACTGATGGCTAATTGATAATAATTTATTTAAATTAAGAAATATGAATCCCTCTGCTCCTGTTCTATATGGCTTGCCAAAAATCCACAAAAACCAGATACCTATGAGACCGGTTGTATCCTATGTTAAAGCGCCGTGCTACAAATTATGTCGACATATCAATTCTATTTTATTAAATAATATTACGTGCCATTCGATACATAGTGTCAAAAATTCATTAGATTTCATTAATAGAACCAAAGAACTTAAGTTGCCTCCCAATTCAATTCTTGTGTCATTCGACGTTACTAGCTTATTTACTTCTATTCATATACCTAAATTATTATCGATTTTAAAAGATAAATTATGCAAAAGTCAATTAGGAGAAACTAAAACCAATGATTTAATTACATTGTTGGAATTATGCCTAAATCAAAATTATTTCCAATTTGACAACAAATTCTTCAAACAGAAAGATGGACTCCCTATGGGGTCTCCCTTATCGCCCGTATTAGCAGAAATATACATGGCATCTCTTGAACATAGTTTATTCAACTCTGAAAACCCAATTATCAATTATATTTATTCTTGGAACAGATACGTGGACGATGTATTTTGCATTTGGTCAGGCACTAATAGACAATTGGATATTTTTCAGAATTACCTAAATACTTTAGATAATAATATCAATTTTACAATAGAAAAAGAAATTAATAATAGTTTAAACTTTTTGGACCTTACTACACAAAAAAACAAAAACCTCCTTAGCTTCAATATATATCGCAAACCGACAACCACAGATACAACTATACCGGCAGATTCGAATCACCCTAAACGAACAAAATTAGCAGCTTACAATTCCTTTTTAGAAAGATTAATATCCATACCTTTATCCCCAGAAAATTTCAAAATTTAGTTAAACATTATAAAAACAATAGCTAACAATAATGGTTTTATGAATTCTACCATTGACAAATTACTACAAAATAAGTTAAACAAAAAAGCTACAAAAATGTTATATAATGACAGTTATAGAATTCAAAACAACAATTTTTGCTCATTACCTTATATAAAAGATGTTAGTTTCATATTTAAAAATGCACTTAAAAAATTAGATATTTCAGCTGTAGAATGTAATAATAGGGATCTAAGGAATTTATTAGTTAACAACAAAACAAAGGTAGATGTAAACCAAAAAAGTGGTATATATAAATTATGTTGTAATGATTGCAATGCTGTATATGTAGGACAGACAGGCCGAGTTTTCGGAACTAGGATAAGTGAACATGTTAAATCTATAAGTAAAAAAGACATTAAATCAGGAATTAGCGAACATTGTGTTACCTTAAATCATAGCTTAAATTTAGAAAGTACTAAATATCTACATGTCCATATTGCTAAAAGTAAAAAACTTTCTATGTTAGAATGCTTAGAAATTAACAAAGCCTTAAGAAATTCTGAAAATATTGTAAACAACCAGATAGAACTAGGAAATTTTTCATCCCCTCTTATACTAAGTTACCTATAAATTAGCATGTAAGATTTGTAATTTCAGTATAATGTTACTCTTGATAATGAGCACATAGCTCGAAACAATATTGTCGAGAACAATAAAATATTTAGTGAAACTTCCCATTTGTTGTTTTCTTTAAATTACTAATAGAAGTGCTATGCACCAGTAAGTTAAATGCTATGCACCATTAGAGTAAGTGCTACGCACCACCGTGAGGTTACGGTGCAAAGCGGCACCTCTGATTATATTTGTTACAGTGCTATGCACCACCGTACAAACTTTTAACGGATGCTATTCACAACAGTTAAAAATTGGATGTGTGGTGAAGGGAAGCAATCAGTTTAAATGGAAACTTTTACAACAATTTTCTTAAAACAGCATAATTATTATATAGACGATTTAGAAAAAAGTTTTCAAAAATCAACTGTGGTCTTGATACTAAATAGTCAACCTGATTATGATTTCTTAAAAGCTATGCACCACCGTCCAATGCTGGACGGTTTCAACTAATTATAGTTAAAGTGTTAAAGGATTTTAAGCCGCATTTTGTTACATATTCAAATTACAAAAGCAAAAATACAGTGAAATAATGTCTCTTCATATTATTCATTAATAGGTACTTGATAATTATCATAATATAATAATAGAAATTACAAAAAATATTAACTTTATAAATCTAATGAAAAAAGTTTTGGAATTTCACCGTTAGGATTTGTAGGTATATTATTGCATCGTACAAAAACCATTTAAGCTACTTTAACTTAATTATGCAGGTATAGGTTCAAATAGGTACGTTTGATAATACTAATGTCCATATCATCCACTAATTAATGACAATAAATCAAATTCAAGTCAGTGTGATCGTTCGTTGATGTACGACGTGGTCACCTCCGATCGCTACGATATTTTGCACATATGTTGCCTTTGACGGGTAAAACTTACGCATCGCGATTACTTTTTAAAAGTAGGTTTTTATTTATAAAATGTGGTTCAAAATGGCTCATTTATTAAAAACTTTGAATTAACAATTAGGGAAGAGGGTATTTACATCCCTTTTTATAAATACTTGCGGATTTTTTAACTAATTAAATTAATTCTAGCATTTTGCCATAAATATAATCAAGACTAACTAGAAACAAAAGAAACAACTACTCCGAGGGCTAATACCCCTACCGGCATTGAATTACACTATTGAATCTGAAGGCACATAAAACAATCTTTTTTAGATTATAAATATAATCGTTTACCTTTACTTAATGTCAAATTTATAAACTTAAAACTATTTTATTTTCTTTTTGATTTCTGCATAATCAATGTGAAATTTAGTGAAGATATCATTATGATTGACTCCACCTCCAACACTATCCCCGGTTACACCCTTTCACCCAACAACACCTCCACCCCTTTCCTCAACACCATCCTTCGTTATTCCATTCCCTGACCCACCCCTTCCTTCAGCACCACCCCCATCCCGTCAAATCACGGTAGCTGTAGCCCTAAATTTAACGTTGCTTAGCTTTATTAGAGTTAGTGCAGGGTGTTAAACTAAACTAACCTGCCCTCTAACCTTATCACCCCTACCCCTGCTGAAAATTCAAAATCTTTCAAAATATCGGTTATGTTTAATGAGGCTAGTAGTAGGGTTATTGCAGGGTGTTCAACTAACCTAACCTAACCTAACCAATCGTATATTCTTATTGTTTATCTAATTTTGCTCCCTCAAGAATCGTCCGATAGGACTTCTGAAGAAACCATTTTGTAAGTTTTTAATATTTATTTTACTTTTATCTATTAGTTTAGAAATTTGACGTAAAGGTAACATAGTTTGCCGTGGATCGGCTCATTAGTAGCAGATAAAAGTAGGAATAACTGTTTTTTATGTTGTTTTAAATTATTGTGTTCATTATAATATAAATGGGAGACATCATGCTATTTGAAATTATCACTTGCTCCCCTTAATTAGGCACAGAAAAAAAATAATAATATCGACTTCGATTTGAAAAGGTATCTATCGTGGCTTAGTGGTTAGAGCATTGGGGCGCAAAGGGCCGTATTTCGAACCTCGGTGAGGACATCATAACAGCAAAATATGTTTCATCATTAATACTAGGTAACTTGTGGTTGGTATTGGTTAATTCACATTAATGTATTACAGAAAGCAGTTTTAGCTGCACCTTACACTAAAAAAGGATGCATACTTTATCGGAATGAAATTATTAGCCTTCTATTAATAAAAATAAGGGTTTTGTAGCACGTTACGTACACAGTTATATATATTAATGTGAATTCGGGGTGTGAGCATTGGTATGTATGAGGTAGAGAATGTAATGTTAATGTATGAATGTAAAGTAAATGAAATCAATTTATAGAATTTTCAATAATTAAGAAATACAAAATAATTTATTATTTCACTCACCTTTATTAAAAATATTATGAATTAAAGTTGGGCGCCAGATATTCACATTAGTAAATATCAAATGAGAAATAAAAGAAGTGTTAAATTTGAACAAATTAAAAATTATATTGAATAATAAATTGGTTTGAAGAATAATGATACAAAATTTGAACATGAAAATCTTAAATCAGTTAGTAAGTTCTAAAATTTTAAATTTATAAGAATTAAACAATGTTAAATACCTTTTAAGAAAACCATTAAAATTAAAAATTAGCCTACAAACACCCTATCTAGCTAAATCTCTTATTAAATTTAAGTTTTTGTTTTAGAAAATTAACAAAGTAACAAATACAATATTTATAAATACGAAGCCAAGTTTTATTACTTTCCAAATTATCCTCCGTAATTGGTTTAATGTGTATTCCTTGGTGAACGGTAAATCAACCTCTAGATGCTGGTAAAATCAATGATCCACTTGTAGTTTGATGTTAGACAGTTAGTTATGAATACACAGCTTCAGCTTCCACACAAATTACGTTCAAAGTTCTTTTAATTTCACTTTCAAACACATTTAATTATTTATTACTTAATAGTAATAATAGTTTTTCTTATTATTTAACTGTTCGTTAAATTCAGTTTTATTTTGAAGTAAGTAGTAAGTACACTTTATTTTAATTGCACAATATTTCAAATGTTTTTACTTAATGAAATATTTTCTTTTCTTTTGTAGATTAATTGTTGTTATGGTTTAGTTTATTTTTAATCCAAGAAATAAATATTATTAAAGAATAACTTTATTTTGAACGTTTTAATCGTTATGGTCAATAACATAACCTTAAATTGTCACTTCGTTTATTTTTGTTTTCAGGTAATTTTATTTTTATCGGTGACTGATAATTTTCTTTTAATTTTTTTTATTCGGAGCACTAAAAATACGTCTTCATAGGACAAGTTCAAAACAGCTACTGTTTTAAGGAAATATCCTTGGATCCAAATGTCGAAATTAAATACAAAATTTTGAATATTTTTCAAAATTTTAACAAAACTAGGAACTGCTTACATGAAACGAAAGCTCTTTTTAAAATAAAAATTAACTATGAATTACTAATTTCCTTGAAATTACTTCCTTCTTTTGAAAATTTTAATTGAAAATTCTAATGTCAAAACTTTCTTTGAATTAATTTTTTTTTCTAACTTTGCTTAATTTCAACACTAATATATTAAATCCCCTTATTACAATAATATGCAACTATTTACATGTATTACACATAGTACCGAACAGCGAGTTCATCAACGCGGCTGATCCATGTCTCTATGGATTGCTCCGGTTTTTGAGGATCAAACAACGGGATCATTTTTTCGTCACTTTGGCCAACACTTAAAAATTCCTTTTCCGCTTTCTTTGACCCTGGTCACTGGAATCACTGAATTCTGATGATGAACTCGATGTACTTTCTTTTCTTTGTCTATTTGGTGGTTCACCCGGAAGGGTTGTACTGTCCCGAGAATGTCGGCTTGAACTTTTTCGCGAAACTTTAGGCATTGTAACTTGGTCACAAATACTTAACTTGTGGCCTGTATGGTATATATCCCACTCCTGATATGTTAGAATATATAGTAAATAGTCTCGATTTTGAAAACGTTTAATTTAGCTCGGATATATGAGTTTACAAATACCGTTCAAGTCCAGATGACATATCTACTCATCGAACCATAGATAATCATCGAACGTGTGCTATTATTCCTCTCTTTTGTTTTTCAAACTTTTACTTTTTCCTAACACAACCTCGATTATTTTTCCTAACATAAGATTGTTTAAAAAGCAATTCCTGAACTAATTTAGCAAATTCAAACTTCTACAGAGGAATTCCATATATCGGAAGACTAAAGTATAGAACTTCTCGACAAGACCAGAAAATATTCCCTGCAATGAATATAAAACGTCCAACCTTGATGTCAGATGATAAATTTAGAAGTAAACATATCCTTTTTCAAAACCATAACATAAAATCTTCAAATTATACAAATTTAGAAAAGTGAGTAGTAATCGTAAGGTGGTACGTAAAATCTTCCAGTAATAAAAGAAATTAATTTTTCTATGACATAAAATTAGTCTGAGTTCCATAATAAACTGTTAAATAAGGAATATTAAGTTGACTTCCACTAATTTATTTAAATTAAATCTCAAAATTTAACAAAATTCTACAAATTTTAGTAAAAATGTGTGTCAAGGGTGTTGTGTCTGTATTTTATGTATGTTTTATATTTAGATTTCATTCTATTATAATTCAATAGTCGCATTTATGACAATATATAGGTTTATAGAATAGTTTTATTTTAATCACACTGCGTAGAGAACTACAACTGGATTTTCTCGTTCGCCGACAATTTTATATTTTTTGATGTAATTAGGGGAAGCAAGCGATAATTTTATATATTTATGACAGTATATTGTGATGTTATGATAATAAAAATATCTAATGATGTGTTGGGATGAAGTACAATACAATTTTATTAAGAATTTAATTGAAGAAGCTTTCAATTCTTGTAACTCCATAATATACACACAGAACCACAAAGTTTAGTTACAAATAATTTTTAATGTAAAATCCACAATAATTATTTCGCCACACAGTAGCTTCTTCAGGTGGAAGAATGGTCTAACTTAAGACTAAATACAATGATCTTATATACTAAATTAAGAATAAAGAAGGAGTAGGGGTAAATTATATCTACATACATACAAAATTAAATATTTAACAAAGGTGATTTATTTAAATCTAATTGATCATTTAAGATAAGGCCTTTTTTACTTAATTTGTTGATCTTCAAAGACACTAAGAGGTTTAATTTTTTGCCTTTGTCTTCGATATGTACAATTTTATAATTATCGTCAAAAATTATGATTGTGCAGAATTAAATGTTCAGCATAAGTTGAGATACTATTTTTGTTGTTGTTATCGTTGCTTTTTCTGTGTTCTTTGATTCTTTCTAAAAATGTCCTTCTAGTTTGTCCAATGTATGCTTTATTACAATCCCCACAAGTAAGCATATAGACACCTGATTTTAGCTCTTTATTGTTTTTTATAAAACTGCCTGGTGAGTTATTAGTTTTGAAAGAAGCAACGCTATTGGTGAAATTTTGAACAAATTTGTCTAATTTAGATGAAAAGTTTCATCATAATCAACTAGAATTATTATATACAGGATTTAACTATAACGTCCAACCTGTTTTTAAAAAATCCATTTTAGATAAATTATCGGTAGAAACAGAACTTGCTTTAATTAATAATAAACATTGCGCTGTTTTAAATTTAGGTAAGAAATATTTTCTACAAAACTTGTTCAAATTAGAACTTAATTGTAAAAAATTCTCTAAAGAAAACGAATTGGCCAAATCAATTAGATCTTTGGCAGAGACTAATGATGTTATATTTACTAATGGCGATAAAGGCAATACTATCATTGCTATTTCTAAATCAGATTACATTAAAAAAGTAACGGATTTTTTAACCTCCAATTCCTTCAAAATAATCAAAAAAGATCCCACTCAAGTGTTTCAAAAGCAACTAAAAACTTTCTTTACACAATGTCAAGCTCAAGTACCAGTTAACTGTTATAAACCCACAATCTCCTAAATTATACGGCCTTATAAAATTGCATAAAGTTGATTTGCCTATACGACCAGTTGTCTCCTACGTTTAAGCTCCTTGCACTAAAATATCTAAATTTTTAGTTAACGAAATATAAAAAAATTACTAGTTTCAAAGCAACCTTTTCCTTATAAAACTCATTTGAGCTTATAAATAAGATTTCTTAGGCTTTTTTGTAAACTATGATGATAAGGAAATCTCCTTCTAATATGGTTATTGTTTTTATTTTTAGTTAAGGTTGTATTATCTTTTATTAGTTTTTTCTATTTGTAATTTTTAATAATCTTGTATATTTCCTCTTTTTTGAAACCGTGTTCTGAAGATATGTTTAAAATTGCAGATCTGGAAATCAGACAACTATATTGAAAACTGTTTTATCTAAATATACACAGTTATAAACTGCATCCGAAACTAGCTTCTATGTTACATCCAATAATATTATATCCACCTTATCAAGTTCAACTTAGTCATAAATAAAAAAGTGTTCACCAAGAAAACCAATCTTCTTAAGAAACTAACGAGACTCAGGCCATTGAACAACCAAATGGATAAAAATCTTCAAAACTTCACAAAAAATCAAGAAAATAACATCATTCAGGATAAAAGTAAAGTTTCTTATACACCTGAAGATTACTCAATAAAGGACTTAAACATTGTATCAGACCATCGAATCTACCTATATTAGACTGCATGGTTAATACAAAAAGTAATATTGATCACCTCAACGATGTCAACAAAGTAGATATCAGAAATAAATGCAAAAATTTCTAATTTCAGAAATTAATAACAATAAATCCATTAGGAGTAAAAATAAAAATGAACTAGCAATAATTAAAAGTCTAAAAGAAAAATATTGTTATTATTTAAAATCAGATAAAGGTAATTCAGTTTGCATAATAGATAAATCAGAATACGATAATAGCATTTTAAAATTAATTTACAAGGGACCCTACATCAAATGTAATACCAGTTCGCAAAAATTAAACCGTGAATTTGAAAAAACTATTAAAGAATGTAACCAAATCATAGACAAAGAACTGTTATTTAAATTAAAAGTAAGCAACCCAGTTATCTCAAAAATGTATGGTTTACCAAAAATCCATAAAAACGACAATAGTTATAGACCTATAGTTTCCAACATAAACTCACCCACCTATAAGTTAGCCCAATTCTTCACTAAAAAATTTGAAAAACTACCTAAACCAGAAAATCTAATGATCAAGAATATTTATGAATTAATAGACAAACTAAAACACATTAAGATTACAGAACATGATAAACTGATATCATTTGATGTAGTTGCCCTCTTTCCTAGTGTACCTTTAGAAAAAACCATTGAATTCCTAAAAAATTGGCTTTCAACTTTATAAATCCCAGACGTTGAAACTTCACAAATTATAAAATTTACGAAATTATGCATGTCACAAAATGTTTTTGAATTTAGAGGCCAAACCTATAAACAAACCAATGGAACCGCAATGGGAAACCCCTTATCACCCTTCCTAGCCAACCTTTTTTTAAGCTACTTTGAAATTAACATAAAAAACAGTTATAAAGATTTTCCAAAAATTTAGTATAGATATGTAGACGACGTTTTTGCAATAGTAGACAATAAATTTGATATTAAAAATTTCACTAATCAATTAAACTCCATAGTAATTAACAAATGCAACAAACCTCTTTGTTTCGTCAGCATTACACGGTATCGGATAATTTTGAATGGCTTGGATTTTATTTTGATCCGGAGAAACTTCACTATTCAATTAAACTCCACTTTTGATTCATTAAAGTTTACCTACAAAGAAGAAAAAGAACTTTCTTTATCCTTTTTAGATTTAAAAATCACTAGACAAAAACATACCCTACACTTTGATATTTTTAGGAAACCCACCCACACAGATCGCTATATTTTTAATGATTCGTATACTGATAAAAAATACAAACTGGCCGCCTTCAACAGCCTAGTTTTTAGATTACTTAACGTACCACTAAACAAAAAAATTTTAACAAAGAATTAAATCATATTTTAAACATATCTTCACAACACGGTTTCAAAAATGAAGAAGTATACAAGATTATTAAATATTACAAAAAGAAAAAACTAATTAAAGATAGTACAACCTTAACATTAAAAACAATAACCATTTAAGAAGGCGATTTCCTTATCATCATAGTTTACAAAAAGGCCTAAGAAAATTTTTTAAATAATGCGATATTGAACCGGTTTTCACCAATAAAAACAATTTAGCCAATCTTTTAGGAAATCAAAAGGACAAAATAGATAAAAAATGTAAGTCAGGAATTTATATAATAAATTGTAACGATTGTGACCAAGTCTATGTAGGAATGACCAAAAGGAATTTAGAGACAGTCTTATTATTTTAAAATGCTACAGTCTTTTCAAAATAATTTCTAGTCCTATTTCCAAAATATATATTTTTTTTGAAATTAAAATTAAATTTTATTAAATTAACTGATTGCGTATCGCTCTTTGTGAAACATGATTAAATAATTACAAATTAATTTGTAATTAAATTTTATTTGTCATAACTTTAAAATTTTAAGCAAAATTTTGGATAAAATTTTCAAATTTTAACACCTAAAATTCATTCTTACTCTGTTTCTTATTAAAAATTTTTGTAATGTCATTGTTCCTAAACTTTCCAATATATATAGATACTTTTATTGTTATTTAATATTTTGGAACTTATTTCACATTCCAATTTTATTAATTTTTCTAATATTGTTATGTTGCATCCTATCTATCATGACAATATATATATATATATACGCGAAAAACGACGATGTGGCACCAAGAACTATTTTGACGTTCTCGCACCCAACTTTTTGTACATACAGTTTGACTAAGTGGCACCTTATTTTTAGGATATACGTATATGCTTTGTGGCACCTTATATATGAGATAATCACAATATAAACTATTGATTATTTGGTCCACTGCATTCGCTACTTTGCAATGTTAAGCAAGTTTCAATTTCTCTGCCGTGGTAGAAACTGATATCATTATCTGCATGTAAATATTATTTAATAACAGCACTAGAATTTTGAAGGAAGCGTGTACATATTGAAAATAATTGTTAGGGTGTATCCAATTTTCTGCCCACTATTCATCAGAATTATGAACGAACAATGTTTTTCCTAATATACGTTTCCATAAAAAAAGGGAAATGACTTATAAATAACCATTAAAGAGGTGTCACACTGAAATAACAATGCCATCATCTTCTTTCCCCCTTAATACTAAACAATTTTCATGCAAACTTTTTCTTTATAAAAGGTACCGTTCTTGAGATACAGGCCTGTCTCAAATTAAATGGACCACTCGGTATAAGGTCCTTATGGAACTCGCTTATTATGACGTATAAAGTTTTGATATTCATTGATTTTGGAAAAGTTTACCTCTTTTATTTTAAATGTATTATTGCTAAGTTTGAATAAACCACAAAATTTGATGTATTTCTTATATATTCATGTCCTAAAGGATCGCATACTAAATACCGAAACAAGGATCCCATACACCCCCTGCAACCCCAACCCCCTAGGGGGATGAGGTCAAAAAGTACATAATTACCAAAGTTTCATCCAATTTGTATTTTCACTTCATAAAATTATTTTTATTTATGCAGGATGTTCCATTACGGCTGGGGGATACCAAACTTTGTTTTTTTAAATGGAACACCCTGTATATTTTTGAGTTTTTAAATTAAGCGATATATTTAAAGGGTAGTTTGATGACCATACATTATTTCCTACTCTTGCCGTTTGGGAGTTACTTCGTCATTTTGAAAAAATATTACGCTTGCGGCGCTCTCTAAAATCCTCTGTATATCCAAAACCAAATTAAATAGAAAGCCAGGCTTTTTGAATAAGCTTAAGAAGGGATAATGTTTTCACATGATTCGAAAATTTTCATTAGTTTTTCGAAAAATCAACTAATAAAAAATGATGTAATTTTTGACAACTTAAATGAAGGACAATTTGATTTTTGTAAATGGAACGATATACAAATTTTTGCATAATTAGGTGTAAAATTTAAATATAAATCGATTTTGTAGAGGTATTGTGCGGACTATTTTCGGTAGTTTTCAATATATTCGGGCATCTGTGTAATTTTTGAAAGAACCAGTTAAGTAGATTTATTCAGAAGGAGATCGAGAATTTACACTTAATTTTATTGTATTTCATATAAATACCAAGTGGTCCTATATAAACAGCGATATCAGTCAGCCTTGTACGATGGTGTGGAACAGTAAAATATTCCTCTTGTTTCATATAAACAAGTGATGCCGGTAAGCTTATGTTATGATGCCACAAGGACCGTTTATGTTGCTTCTTATGGTGCCAGAACTACCTATACATTGCTGCGTCTAGCACGCCCTCTGAAGATCTATAGCTCGACTAAAACTGTGATTTTTGGTATATATGGTTCAAGTGGCACCATCGTGAAACTTCGTATTTGAGGTACTTGCACCTTCAGGCTCCATAATACAGTGTCAAACGTTCTGGCACCCGAAAATGGTGCCACAACGTATATATAGGTGCCACAACGGCTATATATGCCTATTTTTGGTGCCACTTGGACCAATTACATATATATATATATATTGATATGATTTATTGGGGCTAATAAAATATGTTATGATGGGATGATATACAAAACAATTTTTAATAGAAATTAGCTTTAATTTAATTCAAAATAAATTTTTAAATATCTAAGAGCATGTATAACTCTTAACTCGGAGTAAGTTCCATAATATTTAAAAAAAATTACAATTACCTTTTAATATTAAATTAAACTCAAAATTCTACTATTAAACTAAAACTAATTAAGAACTATAAACAATTATTAAAAAAATTAAAATTTTAAATTAAAGAAGTCAAAAGTTTTTCTATTAAATTATGTAGACATATTACTCACTCACTGTCACAATGTCAATCGAAAAATCAGCTTTTACCAACTTTAATATATTTATGGTAGGTAATAAATTAAAGCCAATAAAGGGGCAAATAATTTAATGTTTAAAAAACCAACGCACCGACGTTTCGCCTAATGTTTCTAGGCTTTATCAAGGTGTAGGTTTAACAGTTCAAATTATGTTGTTAAGGGAGGAATATAAATTGGTGCACAAAGGGTACATAATTATCGTTATCGTGCCCCAAGGTAACATACAGAACAATAAATGTAAAAAACACACAACAAAAGTTAAAATAGTTGATATAACAACACAGTTAAAATAATAAATAATTAATAAATAGATTAAAATTGTGTTTAAAATTAATGAACCACGTGGAAACAAAAAAGACGATATTCCTCCCTTAACAACATAATTTGAACTGTTAAACCTACACCTTGATAAAGCCTAGAAACATTAGGCGAAACGTCGGTGCGTTGGTTTTTTAAACATTAAATTATTTGCCCCTTTATTGGCTTTAATTTATTACCTACCATTAATAAAAAATTGGGGAAGAAATGATAACCAGAATTTAATATATTTATATATATATATCGTCCTTTTATCTATTTTCCCATGTTTCTATTAATTAATAAGCACTTCCATATTACATATTACTTTTTATTGTCATATGTACCTTCTGATAGCGTACAGAGAAGACTTAATAATACCCAAAGTTATTTCTTAATTGCTATGTCGTTAATTTTATGTATAACAAGTTATTTTTTGTCATTGTTGATTTCCTATGACCTACTTATTACGTAAAGAAACGATTTACTGAATATGCATTTCTGCATTTCTATTTTTTGCAATTTCCGTAGGTAACAGGTCATCGACATATTTTGTTAACTAAAAACTAATTGTACTTATTTTTTATGAATACATTATATACAGTATATCACACCTTCCCACGGCAGAAAAATAAAGAAAAAGGTAAGGGTGCACAGCTTATCTTTTTCTTTGTTTGACTTTTAATGTACAATGCTTTTTATTCATAATACAGTTTAACTCTATTTTTATGAACTTCACTTAGCTTATTTCCTACCTTAATAACTATATTTAGGCCATTATTTTTAATTACTTTATAGGGTCCTGAAAAAATTGCATCCATTTTTGAACCTGATTCATTTCTTAAAAGTATTTTGTCTCCTGTTTTATTACTTGTACTCTTACATTTAATATCATCCATTTCCTTTTGTTTCACTTTTGATGACAGTAAGTTAGATCATGCATAATGGCATGCCTGTTGGAGACGGTACTTAAGTTCCAGTGGATAGTTATCAAAATTATAAACTGGATCAAGACTATTACTGATATTTGATGGCATTATGCATTGTTTACCGAATACTAATTCGTGAGGGGTGTACTTGGTTTGCGTATGTACAGTATTATTATAGGCAAAACACCAATACGGAATCCAAGTACTCCAGCTTTCAGCGTTTTTAGAAATTTGAATCCTCAAATAACTCCCTAAAGTTTTGTGAGAATTTTCAAGGGCGCCTAAAGTTTGGTGATGATAAGCGGTTGAATTTAGATTTGTAATTTACAGTACTTTACAAGTCTCTCGAAAAATTGAAGCCATAAATTCCGTTCCTTGATCAATAATAATCTTTTTCGGAATGCCATAACGCAAAATAAAATTGTTAACAAGTGCTCGAGCTACTGTCTCTGCTTCTTTATTCGGAAGGGCGTAACCTTCGACAAATTTGCTTAGTTCGCATTGTAATGTTAAAATATAACGATTGTCACTAATATCGGGCTCCAAAGGACCAACCAAATCTAAATATATTGATTCAAGTGCCGAATTGGCTGTAGTTGTAATAGTCATTGGTTCTATGTTTATTTTTGAATGTTTATACCGTTGACAATCACTACAACGTTTTACAAAATTTTCGATATCCCGTTTCATACCATTCCAATAAAAACGTTTTCTAATATTATTGAACATACGGTTCATACCAGCATGTCCTCCAGTGGGCAAAATATGGTAGTCGTTCATGATAATTTGTTTTGATTCATAATTTGTGATAACGTCAACTCCTTTTACAACTGATATTTGCAAACCTAGGTTTTTTATTTTATTTACATTTTTCATAATATCATTTATTAGATGCGCGCATTTATTATTTCTTATTATAAAGAGCTCTTTAATATTACATTTATTACAAATTTCCTTCAGGTCTCTCAACGATGCACTTAATGCTAACGTTGATCGAGGGTCCTGTTTCAAATAAATAATTTTTTTTTCGTTATCACATATTACGGAATTCGTACGAATTAGCATTGGATTGTTAAAGAAAAGATTGTTAAAGTCATTAATTGAAATTTCGCGAAGCTCAAATGATTCGTTTGGCGATTTTAAAATTTCAACCACACCCGGGTGATCAAGCCGTTTGTCATTTTCATGAAGTTCTGTATTGTTGTTTTGATTTCGATTACTTTGAGCGCGTGTCGTAACCAACAAATTATTATGAACATACCTATTGCCTTGTTTTAGTTCATCTATTGAAATTGATATTCTAGACAATGCGTCAGCCGAAACATTATTTTTGCCTTTTATATGAACTACGTCAAAGTCATACTCTTCTAACGTTAAACGGAATTTAGTAAGACGACTTGATGGATTTGTAATATTAAATAAATACAATAACGGACGGTGGTCTGTTTGTACAATGAACTTCCTACCATAAATGTATGGTCTGAAGTGCTTCACAGCCCACACAATTGCCAAAAGTTCTTTCTCGATTGTACAATAGTTAAGTTCTGCTTTGTTTAAAGATCTGCTAGCATAGGCTACCGGAAGATCGTTACCATTTGACAAAACTGCACCGAGAGCAAAACCTGAGGCGTCTGTTTTTATTATAAACGTGTTATTTTTGTCGAAATTAGGATACTGAAGAATGGGTGGCTTTATAAGACATCTTTTAAGTAAATTAAATGCATCAGTACATTTTTCTGTCCATTCAAAAGGAGCGTTCTTTTTTGTTAATGCATTAAGTGGTGAAGTACTGTGAGCAAAATTTGGAATGTAGCGTCTATAGTAATTAACAAATGCAACAAACCTCTTTGTTTCGTCAGCATTACACGGTATCGGATAATTTTGAATGGCTTGGATTTTATTTTGATCCGCAGAAACTCCTTTTTCTGAGATTACATGGCCTAGATACAAAACTTCTTTATGTAGAAAATTACATTTGTTCGGATTAATTTTTAGATTAACTTGACGTAATCTTTCCAGCACTTTTATTAAATTTGTATTGTGATTAGCTAAGTTGTTTCCGAAAACTATGAGATCATCTAGATATATAAAACAAACGTCATAATTTAATCCGGCCGTTGCTATTGTCATTGCTCGGGAAAATGCGCTTGGACTTATTTTTAATCCCATGGGCAGTCTTGTCATTTGAAATTGTCCGCGTGGTGTTGCAAATGCAGTATATTTCCTACTTTCGGGGTCAAGTTCAATTTGGTAGTATCCTTGAGATAGATCAAGGTGTGAAAAATAAACAGTTCCACCTAGAGAATCTAAAATGTCGGTGATATTGGGAAGTGGAAACTTATCGTCTTCGATTTGTTTATTTAGTAGGCGATAATCTACTACAAGTCTCCATCTTTTATTACCATTTTGATCTGGTTTTTTAGGCACAATTAATACTGGAGCGGACCAAGCTGATCTTGATGGTTCTATTATACCATCTACAAGCAATTTACCTACTTGTTGATGTATTTCTGCTGTTTGTGCTTGAGGTACGCGATAAGGTTTTACGTATACAGGATGTATTGGTTTTTTGATATGAATTTGTTCTTTATAAATATTCGTTACTTTTAAAGGATCATTTTCTAGATGAAACACATCGCTATATTTGGAACAAATGCGTTCAAGAGTGCTTTTTTCTTCGTTATTGAGGTGATTTGTGTTAATAATTTTTAGAAGTTTTTCTACTCGATCACACGATTGCGGAATTTCCTTCACATTTAAATTGAGGATGTTATAGTCGCTTAATTTTTCAATTTTTGGTGTAAAATTTTTGAGTCTTATTTCCTGGTCACGAATATTTAGGATCCTAACAGGTACTAATTTATTTTGAGGTTTACCAATAGAACCGGCTACAAAAGTGTCTTCGCCAATTTCTTGCGGTAGAATAACGCATTCCTCTTCAGTATTTACACGAAAATATCTAATAATTTCACATCTTGGGGGAATAGTTGTAAAAAAATTGAAATTTGATTCGAGTGGCAAATATATCTTTCTACCTTTTAACCAATATGTAAACTGAAATTTTTCAAAATCAATTGTTGCCGCATATTTTCTTAAAAAGTCTGAACTAATAACACCATGCATGCCACACTCAAACTTATCTATTAATAAAAATTTATGAGTCAGCGTTGTATTGTTTACATATAATTGTAAATTTGCTGAACCATAAGAATATATTGAACCTGATACACCATTTATTTTTACTTTATTTGAGGAGTTAATCTTTTGATAATTACTTAAAATATTTTTAAAAATTACACTAACTGATGCTCCACTATCAATCAATAATATCAATTCATTCGTACCATAATTCATTCGCACAAAATTTAATCCATTTAGATTAAGGATCGTTTCAGTACTGTTAGCCTCGAAAAAACGTTTCGTTTTGGATAGGGGTCGTTGTTGATGTTAAAGAACCAGAAAAATTCTCGTTTTCTTGCCGATTTTCGGTCATATAATAATTTCTAAAGTTGTTTCTCGTATTAGTGTGATTTTGAAAATTTCTTTGACTAATAGGATGTCGATTGTTGTCAATATTATTATTACGAAAATTTCTGTGATTGAACCTTCCGCCGCGATTATTTCCACGTCCACGATTATTAGTGTTGGTGAATCTGTAGCTGTTATTTACAAAATTATGCCTGTATGAATTATTATTATTGTTATGATTTCTACTGTTAAATCTAATATTTCTGGAGCCTCGGTTAAAATTACCTCGTCCGCGAATATTAAACAGTTGCACTGAATCATTTTTCTGTAGTTCTAAATCTTTTGCTGCTCTTATTGCATCATTTAATTTTGAATAGTTTCGCGCTGTAATAATTGTTCTAATTTCGTGATTGTGAAGACCACTACTGAATGCATTAACAGCAATTTTTTCGTTATTGGGTCGCAAAATATCTATCGCTTCCTGCTTTCCGTCTGCTTCTGTGATTGTTAAATTAACCATGAGTTCTTCTATATTTTTCCCGAATTTGTCTATTGAATTTCCTAATTGTTTAGCATTATTTAGTTTTACTAATAGGGCTACAGGGTTTTGTTTTGTCAAAAGATGTTTTTTAATATCAGATATTAGTTCTACATTATTAGCGTAAGTACTCTGGAGCCTGATCTTAGCACTTTGTGTTAATCGCGTTTTTAATACATAATTTGTCAAAAGTTTCTTACCTTCAACATCCAATAAACAGTCATATAAATCGATTGCATCAACTAATTGAAGAACAACTTCCTCAGTACCATTTAATATAGGCAGCAAGCTTCCAGCTGTCCTTAAATCGAATTTTTCGCCCATTTCTGACTGAAAAGCTGAACTTGCTGTAGAGTTATTTGTATTTTCAATCACTTGTGTAACTGAACTTAATCTATCCCTTAAAATATTATCTATGATTATTAAATTACTTTCTATCGACTTTATACAGATTTTCGTGTCTGCAATTATTGTTCTATCTGAATTAGGGTTTTTATTATAATCATCTATTAAATCGCTCACCTTTTTTCTAAAACTATTTACCTTAACTATTTGTCTATTTATTACATCTAAATTGTTGCGTCGTTCCAATGGGTCCTTGTTTATGTTTCTTAGGAGGCCTTTTACTTGTTCAAGGAGATCAGTAAATTCGACAGGAATTGACATAATAAGACCATTTGTCCACGATATCGCAAACACATCATTAAATTTTAAGCACTTACGTTTTCTCACTAAATTAGTCACTAACCCAATTTATACTTTTCTTGTCACCCTACAGTTGTTCTTGACTTCTTGCGACTGCTTTCCATATCTTCCTATTCCATCTCTTCTGACATCGGTTGTATAAATCAAGCATTAAACCCATCAAAACAAGTAAAAATGTTGCTAGTTGTAGATAATTTCCCAATGAAATACTATATCCCAAATTACCATTTGATGTTTGTCCGCCACTATTACCTGCTTGTGCTATTATAATTTCTTCCTTCGAATTATCTTGCTTCGTTTCGTGATTACCCATATCAAACTTTTCTAAGGTGCACTCTTAAAACTGGCTTTCACGTTCAAAATTGCTAGGTGCGGCTGGCAGGGTCGCCATGTAATATATTTATATATATATATCGTCCTTTTATCTATTTTCCCATGTTTCTATTAATTAATAAGCACTTCCATATTACATATTACTTTTTATTGTCATATGTACCTTCTGATAGCGTACAGAGAAGACTTAATAATACCCAAAGTTATTTCTTAATTGCTATGTCGTTAATTTTATGTATAACAAGTTATTTTTTGTCATTGTTGATTTCCTATGACCTACTTATTACGTAAAGAAACGATTTACTGAATATGCATTTCTGCATTTCTATTTTTTGCAATTTCCGTAGGTAACAGGTCATCGACATATTTTGTTAACTAAAAACTAATTGTACTTATTTTTTATGAATACATTATATACAGTATATCACACAACATATGAAGTAATACCAAATCCATGTTAATTTTTCTTTTCTTTTAATGTAACTAAATCTACTTCTTCTTCTACTATTCTTCCACTTGTATGATTATATTGAAGATGCTTTGTTAATAATCTCGAATATTCAATAAACTTTGATTTTCTTCATAATATTACTTGTATTACTTCATCACTTTAAATATCTTCTACACTTGTTTCAATTTCTAAATTTGTTAATTTTTTTAAAATCTTTTTGTAGCCATCCTTATATCATGACAATATATATAAATATATTCAACCATTAAACTCATAAATATGTTTCTGATAGTATGGTTCTTGAGATTTAACACTTTCACTGAAGGCTAACCTTTAATGTTCATTTACTAACCGTTCTAGCTTTTGGTTTCTGCTTTTACGAGTCATTTTGAGGTTTGACAAATAAAACAGGTATTTATTAAACATTTACGAAACTAACTTTGTCAATAGGAACCATTTTCTACGTAAATTTTCGTCTTCGCCTTGCTTTCCCGTTGTAATTGCTTTTTCAGTTAGGAATACAGCACTATCAAACAACGGTAAAAAAGTTATTTTTGAAAAAGAATGAAAGTAAATAAATTTAGCCGAACGAAGTTTAACTGCCAATTATTTAAGTTGCCGATCCGATCTTGTAAGGCCTATTCGAACAATAGGTAGGTGCTGGACTATTTTTCATAATATAGTCAAGTGTAAGCGAGGGCAGTATAGAATATAGGCATGCCATTATACATAAACAAATGAAGATCGGCTTGCGACGTACCACCAATCGAGAACAACGTAGAGCGCTCTGGAAGATACAACATTCTCGAAACATCCAGATGGACTATCCAGCCTATATAAGCAGCCGTTGTAAACGCAGGTGAGTTGTAGTAGTAGTCGTAATTGCGTTGCGAGTAATAGTGAAGAGAAGAAGAAGGCAAACAGAGACGATAATTAGTGACCAAGCGAATGGCTAGGATTATAGCTACATTTAAACGAATTGTTGAAAGTAATAGTAGTGTACGTAGTGTTAAATAAAGGGGTTTAAATAAGCATAGACTAGTAAATACGCGACAATATGAAAGGATAGTATTTCACAGTGTTGTTGCTTTCGTAATTTGAATATGTAACAAAATGCGGGTTTAAACCTTTTCTATACAGAACAGTTTTTATTCAAGTAGCGTAAGATGACCGGTTCTAATTCAGAGGAGGAGAGGTTACTTAAGGTCAAATTGATGGAAGGTCATTGACTTTAAACTTGTGTGTATGTAGTGGTCGAATGCTTCACAATGAATTGAAACATATGTACATGTATCGGTAATGTAAAATTAAATACGTCTGCAGTCGTCTGAAGTTCACGAATCTTAAATACGTTTACATGATAATGTAGAGGAAGTGGTGAAAAGTGTAGGGTATAGACATATGAAATAAAAGTGAAGTCGTTATGGTTATCGATTCTTTATTTTGATATAAATGAAGTATGTAAGTGATACAATCAAAATATTGAACAATAAGATTACATTAATAGTACTAACAACTTGTAGAAATACGAAAGAGTCGGTGATATAGCCCTTAGTTATAACGTCTCTGTTTTCATCATCCTTAAGCTGAATCCATCGGCTTTCAATATATCTTCGAAACTGTCCATGTTTATCAATAAATGCTAGTTTTACAGAGTGAAGGTTCTGCACGTTCTCAACTGTAAAGACATTTGTTCCATAAACATTTCTTAAAATAATAGTATCCCAATTTTTCTTCCATGTTCAAGACATATCAATATCCTTATTAAAATTTTTACAAACATAGGCTTCATCTCCAATAGTATTATCAGGTCGGGAAATGTAGAGGGTATTGTTATACAAATATGTTAAAATCAGTAACGACGACACACTGATCATGATTGCTTTTTTCGATAACAACTGAGACATTTAAAACGAGCAACATGGTTTGTATAACAAGTTCCCCTCCACTGAAGTTTATGTAGTGGAAGGGGATTTTACATAAGTTACGGGAACGAGTGAAGGAGCGGTAGATGCATAACAGAGTTGAGTGTGTTTAAGTCAGTATAACATGGAAACCTTTATCGAAAAGTTTAATAATGTGCGGGTGGGTTATGAAGAGAAAGAAATACGTGCTCTGAAATCACTGGAAGTAAATCAAACGTATCCCGTGCAACGCTTCAAAAAGGTGAATACAATACGGGGACCCCGTCTATTAGCTGATTTATACAGCTTTATCATATTTCTTCCGTGCAGACATGCAGAAGCTTTTACGGATGCAGAAATCGAGGACATAAACGAAAAAATTGTGAATAAAGTGGGTCATCCATCAATTCGCCTTAAAGGATTTGTTGGAAAAGCGGCTGATTTAGAAATACATATGTAAAATGTATAACATTGTATAAGAATATAAAAAAAAATAAAAATCTAATTTATATTATGAACGTGTTTTATTTGTTTAAAGGAAAAAAATAAAGTCAATTTATGAGTGTAAAGACAACCAATATTTTAATAAAAGAACATTTTTATAAGCACAATTCTGTTCAACAGCGGTTGTAAATAATAAGAATAATAAGAAAGTCATCGTGCTCACTGTTCAGTACCGGTAAGAAAACTAAATTGTGGAAGTAATCGTTATGTTTTAGACTTCTTGAACTAAGTTTGTGCATAGATTGTAACGTATCACACTTGAAGATGCGAAGTGGCGTTGCTGAGCAATATAAAGCATTATTGTCAGTGCTGCTGCGAACTAAAACTAATTCTTGTCGAACGTTTAATATTATTTTTCGGAAGTCTTCTGCAAATCCGAAAATCATACGTAGTGGAATACAAACGTTGAAGTAACCGTTGGAATCTACTAACTTTACAGAATTAAGCTTAATTCCTTGTAGATCGCTTAAAGTAGGAGGCAACCATCCACTGTTGCTGAGATGTTTACTTTCATTCTCGTTGTAAGATGCGTAGCCTTTCATTGTTGTAACCATGCCAGGATTACGGACTCGATCAATAACTTTTCCGCCTAATTCATAACGAATTTCATCAAACAGGTGTAAAATTCTATTGTGGATAAAAGAAGTGTTCGCAGTTGTCTTTCCATCCTTTTTAAGAAGCAAACGACCTTCTATGTATAGGAAACTACTAGAAGGCAAAGTGTAAACATCTTCATTTTCAATTGGAATACGTATCGTATCATTATTTTTGAAAGTTGAATTCGCATAAGGTTGATGAGTATGTTTACCAGCGTTAACTATAGCGTTATCGAAGACTGCTTTTTCGGTAACATTCAGTATTTCTGCTACCATTTTACCGTTTCCTCTTTTTCAATCGCAACCCCAAAGATTTAAGGAACTGTTTATTGAGCGGTGTTAATCGCTTAATGGTTGTAGGCGAAATAAGCATCCGGGATTGTGGTAGTAGTTTTATAGTACTATTCTCCTTTGAATATCGTTGGGGACAGCTATATTGCACTACCATGTTACGCTTTTCGTAAGGGCAGTCTTATTGTGACACGCTCTCCACGTAAATTAACTAGATTACCGTCTTAATCAACTATTTTAAGGGAAATGTAGTCGATGACACGAGTGTTGATTGATAAATAAATAATATTCGTAGGATTCTCAACAATTTTAAATCCGGGGGGTACATTGGGAAAGAATTGATGTAGTATATGTCGATCTAGTCCTTTAACACCATCACTGGTACGTATGTAGGAGTTAGTTACGAGGTTACACATCACTGAAATCGTGTTTACATTGAAAATGTCAGCTACATGATCAGACACCTCTTCAAGTGATGGTAGAAGCTTATTTGCAAAACCCAAATCTTTGCGGGAGAATCTGTAGGAGCGAAGTTGACTTTTTTGGTGCTTTTTATATGGCTTTTTAAGGTAGTATTGTCTCCAAACAATTCAATAGCATCATCAGTATCTCGCAAGTTCTCGCGAATATAATGATTAAAATCATCGATTTCATAGGACCCTTCCGGAAGAACAACGACTGGTGATGTAGAATCTTCAAAATAGAATTTGTTGTTAGTTTCATCGATATTCGGAATACTGTTATATGCTTCAAAATTTAACAAAGCAATTTGATATTCATCATCATCGCTTAAAAAAATTGGTGGACTTATTATCATTTGCAGCTCCGACTTTGTATTAGTCAAGGTAAATGTGTAAGACATGTTTTCGGTTTGACGTTCTGTCTACTACAACGAAGTTAGTTTGATGGTTTGTTTTTAAGAAAAGGTTTGCGTAGTCACATTAAGGAATTGGACAACTAAATGGCCGCAGTTAAAATCTGAGTGGTTCTGAACACGATTGTAGTTATAAGTGATAGCACAAGGTCCGGAAGATTGTAAATATTGAACCAATTCTTTAGGTGGACGGAGATCTCCAAAACTGTCAAAGTACATAGCTTTGTTATTTCGTTTTACATACGCTGTCCAATGTGTACCAGTTCCAGTGTCTAAATCTAAATTAACAATTCTACTTTCACACCTTTTAACTTTTCTGGGTAATTCGTTACGCATAAAGATTCCCCGAAAATGTGGAATTTGTAAATAGTTAATGTAATTGACTAAATCCAAATCTGTCAAAGGACGGTTAGGTAACTTTACGAAAAATTTTACGTTTTTTTTTTTTTTGTTGATAAGGTCTAAGGTATAAACCGAAACCTTTACGGAAAGGTTGTACTGAAATATTTTTTCCAAGAGCAATAGCTTCCATTGAAGCGTTATGACGTTTATCTTCTTCTAGCTGTTGTGCTGTTTTCGCATCGCGTACAGCTTTAGCTATCCCAGCAGCACCGCCAGAGAGAGCTCCAAGTGCTGATAGTCCAGCGAAAATCGGAATTAACGGTAGAAAACTACCTGTCTTTGGAACAGGAATATTTCTAGGAGATTTAGATCGCTTTCCAAATTTACGAATTGTATTTAGTGCTATTTTAGCAGCATGTATCAGCTGGAGAGGTTTCGTTTTCTTAAGAGCAATTTTCGCAGATGCCACTAGCTTACGAAACGGTAGAGCTCCTCCTTTTCTTGTTCGTCTTCTCTTCTTTATTTTCCGCAACAGAATTGAACCACCAACTTTACGACGTCGCTTTTTGTGTCCCATTCCAAGTTTCTCTTTACCCTTCATAGCTGAAGCAATTGTGAGAGCTGCCAAGCGTTCACCAAAAGACGCGCCCGACACCTTTAGTCTTTGTAATGATTGTTGCGCCAAAACCTTATCAGCAATTCGACGATGGGAAATGTCTGGAAAAGTTTCGTAAGCAATATCGTGTAATTTACAAGATTCGTCAAGGGGATTTACACCGATATCACCTCGAGCTAATCGTTTGTTTAGTCGAGTCCCTGGACCGCAAAAGTTATACCCTGGGAGGTGTAATTCAATAGGTAATTTATCTATAAACCTATTCAGAAAACCTCGTGTCATGGGACATGCGTAGTGTTAGCTCTCTCACCATACTGAACGAACTGACTACATAAACACTGTTAACTCTAAATTTATATATCCGAGAGCACATGCGCAAACCGTTTAATCATCAATAAACATGCGGATAGTACAACATCCATCTGTTTTACCCATAACCAATCGTGACTTCGACATTGCCAGTTAAATAAATCGACAGGGTCCATTACTACCATCCACAATAAGAGCCATTATCGCCGAACCTTCAAATTGTGGAAAAACAAATGTGATTATAGGACTTTTGGAGCAACCGAACGGTTTACGGTTCGCAAACGTATACGTTTATTCCAAGTCATTGTATCAACCAAAATATAAGTATTTAGCCGAATTATTGAAACCAATTGCTGGAATTGGTTATTTTCCCTATAGAGACTCTGACGATGTAATTGCCCCATCACAGGCAAGACCTAATTCTGTATTCATCTTTGACGATGTTGCGAATGAAAATCAAAATAAGATAAGGGAATACTTTAGTATGGAAGACATAACTCAATCGACACTTTTTATTTAAATCAAACATATGCACAGATTCTCAAACATTTAATTAGAGATAACGCAAATTTAATAATACTGTTTAAACAAGATGAATTAAATCTCAAACACGTCTTCGCAGACCATGTCACTACAGACATTACTTTTGACCAATTTAAAAATATTTGTGCAGAGTGTTGGAAAGAGAAGTTTGGATTTCTAGTGATAAACAAGGATTGCGGTATAAATGAGGGAAGATATCGCTTAGGATTCGATAAATATATATTAATGTAAGTGATATAAATTCAATCAGTTGTTAAAAGACAGCCTTGACAAGAGCATAGATATAAATGCAAAGAAAGAACTAATCAAAGTTAGGAAAGCGGTAAAGAGGAAATTGCAAATGTTAAAGGAATCGACAGCAGGACAGAATCTCCTGTTGCAGCAAGCATATCAACCACTTACAAAATCGCTTCTTAACTTGAAATCAGAGCTGGATGAAGAGATCAAAAAAGAATTAAAGCCAGAAGTGAGTAATTGGTCGAAAGGTGACGTTCCAGATTCGTCAACACCAATAAAAATTAGAAAGCTTGACCCTTCGAATGCTCCAGGTACCTTACTACCAGGTGCTCCTTCATTCTTAAGGGAAGAAAGTGTTTATGAAAGTGATCCAACAACGGGTCATGAAAACACAGACCAGGATAATGATGACTTTGAACAATTGAAGAAAGCGTACATAGACTATATTAATAGCTCTCGATTTGCTCAATATTTAGAAGAATTCGATCCTCTACCTCGAGACTATATAGAAGGAATTATTAAAGACTATGATGGTGACACATTTAACGCAGACGTTCTGAATCCTCGTCTTGATAATGTTCGATACGAATGGAACACAAATAAATTTTTTATTGGTGATTCTGAACTGGATTTTGACAGACCAAACGTTGTAATCGATGGAAAATTTAAAGACATAGGTACTGTGGGATTATACGAGCTACGCTTCAAATTACGGGAGCAGTTTACAGAAGACAGAAAACATCGAAATTTTCTAAAGGTGGAGGATTGTCGTTGTTGACATACAACGAAAAACCGATCGAATCCAAGTATTTTGATGACGTTAATGAGTTGTGTGATCGTTTAAGGTTATTGGTTGCTTCTCAACAAGCAGGCAACACAAATCATGAAAACGAAATTCTATCAATTTTAGAAGAGTTGCGTGAGTGCCATATCATCGTATAAACAAATTATTAAGCTTATTAGTTAGACAATGACGGTTGATAAGTTCGGACGTCCGTTAGAAAAAAAACGATTGTTTTCGCAAGCATTCAGCAATGTTCATGATTTCAATCATAACCGCTTAACAAGAATCGGTGATGCTCAGCAGGAGCATGAAAAAAAATAATACTGACAGGGATAAAGAAATAACAAACAAGGTGAACGATATAATAGAAAAGAATGCTGTCGGAATCATGGACGTCTTTTCAACAAAAGTAAAACTAGAGCGTAAAGATGTAGAAGCATTTGTTAGGAAAGGGGATGAAGAAGTATCGAAGAAATTGAAGACGGAAATATGTTGGAAGGGATTTACAGTTAATTTTCAAAAGAAGTAAACGTATTCCTAAGAATATGCAAACTGACTTGGGAAAAGAATTTTACAACGAACAAGTGAAACGATTTATGCAAAAATATAAAATTAACCATTACTCAACGTATAGCACCAAGAAAGCGTCAGTTGTGGAGCGGGTAAATCGAACACTAAAATCAAAAATGTGGCAACGCTTTAGTTTACAAGGATCCTACAAATGGTTGAAGTTATTACCAGATATAGTACAGGAATATAACAATTCGGTTCACAGAACTATCGGAATGAGACCAAGCAAAGTTAATAAACGAAACGAAGAAACACTTTTGAAAAGTATTTACAACAATCCAAAGAAGGTGGATTTACGAGAAATTAAGTTTAAAGTTGGAGAACGGGTACGAATAAGCAAACATCGTGAATTGTTTAGCAAAAGTTATACCCCGAATTGGTCTAACGAATTATTTACGATCAGCTACATAAAATTATCACATCCAATTATGTATTACTTAAAGGATGATAAAGGGGAAGACATAAAAGGAGGATTTTATGGTATGGAACTACAGAAAGCGACATATCCAGATGTTTATTTGGTGGAACGTGTACTAAGACGAAAAGGTGACATGGTTTACGTCCAATGGTTGGGGCTTAACCAATCTCATAACAGCTGGATTCATAAAACGAACGTTTTGTAATGTATCCCCAGTTTTTTTTTTTTCTGATAATAAAGTCTGCAATGTTAATAATGATTTTCTTTACCCCTTCCCCAAAGTTTGATTATAAATAAGATAAAACATGACGAGTTTAATCAGTTGTAATCGTTAGTTGCTGTATTGAACGTCTAAGACGTAGTAATGGTTGAATGTTACGTAATTGAAGTTAAATTTTTCAAAGAGGGTTTATTATCTTTGAACCGTTGATGATGTCGAAATGATTTTAAATAAAACAAAGTATAATTTCATGCGACATGACGTATATTTTTTAAAGGAAATGTTAACAAACGGATCAGTTCTAATGCGGGATAAGAAGTTCTCCGTAATGAATGTCAAGAAAAAGTATGTTACATTGTTAAAGTGTGTGGATGACTTAATACTGGATGTAGCATACTACGCACAACCGAAAAATTTGGAAAAGTGTATTAAACTGATCAACTTGTTTCGGCTTCCGTATACATTGAGTCCAAATATCAACGGTCGTCATCAAACAGTGCTGCAATGGATAGAAGAAAATATTTTAAAAGAAGGAACGGAAAATGCTGCAGGCTGGCAGAGCGGTCCTGACTCAGGCAAATGGCCATCAAGTAATATCGAAGATTATAAGAAAATTTATTCATTGTTAATGTTATTGAAACAATAAATAGTAACAGTAGAAATCGTACACATGTTATTTGTGAAGTTGAGGAATATATTTCGCAGAATAAAAATAGTAAACAAACAAGCTGTGTAGTAACGTTTTATTATTATTTATACAATACAACCAATATTAAGGATAAAATATTTACATTGAGTGACATTTCAGCGTAAGCTATACTTAAACAGAACTCCAGGTAGGTATTACAGTAGGTGTTCATAAATATTATCAATGGCGTCCTGCGGAAGTGACGAAGCTTCGACAAGTCTTTTAATAAAGTATTCTCCAACCGTTAAGTCGTCGGTATACGGTTGATGAAAATTTTGTATAAATCGATCAACGGCACCGTCGAACATTGAAAGGGAACTGTTTGAGTTTTTTATATTGTAATGTCCCCAAGGAAGAGGATTCGTTGTTTTCGGAATTAAGAAACGTTTATCATCTTTCGTTTTCATATGGGTAAACATAGTATGCAGATCGGAAACGAAAACATTCATACATTTAAGAATGGTGGCGTCATCTCTAATGACGAGTAGGTAATCATCGATTTGAAGATGTAATTTAATGACATTTTTCTTGACACCTTTCGCTTTCTTAACAATTTGATCAACGGCTTCAACGCAGTAAGCTTTTGCTCCGGTTCCATAGAATGCTTTAATGTAATTTTAGGGAATTCGTCTTTAAATTTGCCAATAACAGAAGAGGTAATAGGGATATTGAAACTATTATTATGGGGATAATTGGAAGTGTCGAAGTGATGAATATTTTCAATCATATCTCTGTAGAAATTTTCGGTGAAAACTTTAAGAATGAAGGAATCAGTATCCATATACATCAAAGAAATATTTTCTTGATATTTTTGCTTAAGAAAGCCGTAAACGAGTGCGGTTGATGTTCGTGGGTAGGTGTGGTGGAGGTCCTGTTAGGATCGGAAAAGCATGTATGAATGGGTCGCAATATGGTTTCGAAGTCTGCATAAACAACTGTTTGATACGTTTGTGGTAGTTTTGAAATTTTAAAACGTTATTAGGGATGAGCCTACCCATCTTATCCAATTTGAGATCAGCATTTGGCAGCGTCGTGTAAACGTGGTTGCAATCATTCCGCTGATGACGGTGCAGGTGAGCCACAGAGCTGAAGTATTGCAAGCAGCCGTCACATAGGAATTTGCGATGTTCTGTTTTGGAGAGTTGTTGAGAGAGCAAACGGGACATATCCTTAATCCAACAGTAATGATTATTTCCTCGATCATCGTGTAGCAAGAGTAAATTGATGTGCAGCCTTCGTTTGACGGAATAGTAGTAGAGGGGACCAACAATTTCCCAGATCCATTTTCCATCCTTCAAAACGTATTCAGTCCCGTAAACATTCACAGAGCAATGGTTCTTCGTTTCAAACTTGGGAATGTCGTTTAATTTAATAGGAAAATCGATACCGTCATAGTCCATCGTGCGGGAGTAATGCGGATAGGAAGTCGTTCTGTGCGGGTTATATATATAAAGAGAGAATGATAAATTACCTGATTCTCTTTCTTGAAACTCAGAAGCTTTACCCTCAAGAACGTCGAAGAAGCTTTGGAGAATATTGGAAAGATCCGTCGACTGAGTGACAACTTTGTTATTGGTGTTGAAGGATTTCACGTCAACCAATTGTTTAGCATCGTGCACATACCGTCCGAAAAGTTCAAGATTTAGTTTAAGCGTGTCATGCAGTTGTATCTGATTACGAATAACACGCAAGCATTTGTCGAAAACTTCGGTGAAAAAGTCGGTATACGACAGGAAGAACTTGGCGGATGAAATACGAAAGGACACAATTCTGTTAGCGAACGCGGACGAAAGGAAAGTAATTCCTTCCTCAAGAGGAGAGCAGCAAGTTTGTTTATGCTTGAGACTGCGAAGGTGACCGTTGTAGGAATGTTGTGGAACGTAAATGTTACAAGTATCACACCAGCGGTCAGAAGAACCAGCAGGCGTAGCAATTTTAAGTTTTTTCTTCGGCAAAGGCGATGTACGTTGGAGCTGTGCTCGTTTCCGACAAGAAGTTAATCGATATCTTTTTAAATTATCAGATCGCGTAAAGGATCACATATGAACGAAACCGAGCTGGCTGATATATTGGAAAACTTCTTTCCAAACGATTCGTTCACATCATCCGCTAAAGGTGAGGGGTGTGTTGGAGGTGCTACCACGGTAACGATGGCAGAGCCTGTGGCTAGCACCTCTACGATGGCGGTGGCGGGAACGAAGTCGATATCGATGAAGCCGAAGAAGCGATCGTACACACGAAGGTTGTCGGCTGCTCCATTCGATTATTCCAAGATAGTGGACCAAGTAGGAGAAGCCATAAATAGTGTTAAGGAGGAAAAACGGCGACGAGAAGTGGTACTAAATGAAAGAGAGACAAAGGCCGCTTCATTGACTGACTGAGTACATGAAGCGGAAAGAGAAGGAGCTGGAGGAGTTGAACAGATCGGTAGTTGAAACGAGAAAGGAGGTACAAGAAATCGAACATAAGCTAGCTAACCTTAAGTCTGCTTTACAGAGTAAATTTAATGACTAAAATTCATTGATGTTTTATATTATATTGTATTATATTAAATAAAATTCTTTTATATTGTATCCTTTTATATTTTGTAATTAAAGAAATAAAAGAGAATATAAATTATAAATATACACATTTTATTTATTGTAGTACATAAAACAAAAAAAACAATACATGTTCAGTTATACTTCTTCTTCTTCTTCTCCATTCTCCTTATGCCTTTTCAGGCGTCGGAGTTTGGGTTGCTTTCAACCCATTTCTTCCATATTTTCCTGTCTTGTGCTATTCTTCTCATTTCTTCTTGTGTTTTTCCTCGACGTTTTCCCAGTTTTACTATTTGTTCTATCCATGTTCGTCTTGGTCTTCCTTTCTTCCTCTTCCTACTGGTTTTTGTTTCTAATATTTTTCTAGTTATTCTTTCTGTGTCCATTCTCTCGATATGTCCATACCATTTCAATTGTTTCTTTTCTATTTTCTTAATTATTGATTCTTGTTCTACCATTTCTCTTATTTCGTCATTTCGTACTCTATCCCATTTTGTTTTGCCTGCTATTTTACGTAGGTGTTTCATTTCAATTGATACTATTTTCTTTTGGTGTTCTTTTTGTATCGTCCAGTTTTCGCTTGCATATGTTACGGTTGGTACCGTTATTATGTTGTGAATTCGTATTTTTGTTTCTTTCTCTATGTCTTTATTACTTAGTATGGTTTTATTTATTGTATAGTATATTCTTGTTCCCTTTCTTGCTCTGTTTGTTATTTCCGCGTCTATCTTTCCATCTTGTGTTATTATAGTTCCTAGATATTCATATACTTTTACTCTCTCTAGTTTATTTCCCTTACATTTTATCTCTCTTTCTGTTTTGATATTTTTGTTCTCGTTTATTATCATCATTTTACTTTTATCTATGTTTATTTCCATTTCCATCTTCTCTATTTCTTCTATCCATATGTTTACTAGTTTTTGCATTTTAATTTCTTTATCTGCTATTATAACTATATCATCTGCGTATAGTAGACAATTGATTTTAATTGGTGTTAGGTTTTTGTATCCTATTGTTGTTTCTAGGCCCTTTATTCTTTCTTTGATGTTTTTCAGTATTTTGTCCATTACTATTATAAATAGTAAAGGACTCAGACTGTCTCCCTGTTTCAGTCCCTTTTTCATTTCAAAAGCTTCCGATCTCCTGCCTGCTATTTGTATTTTTCCTTTTACTTTTCTATGTATGCTTTCTATTGATTTTATGATCTGTTTTGGTACTCCTATTTGCTCTAGGCTCTCCCAAATGCTTTGTCTATTTATTGTGTCAAAAGCTGCTCTTAAATCTATGAATGTAAGAAATAGTTCTTCTCCTTCATTTATTTTTCTTTCTATAATATTTCTTAGTACGAATATGTTGTCACTTGTTTGTCTTTCTGTTCTAAAAGCTGCTTGTTCTTGTTCTAAGTTCTCTTCTATTATTCTTCGGAGTTTTCCTTCCACCACTCTTGTATATACTTTAAAGCAAACACTTGATAGACATATCGCTCTGTAGTTTTCGCATTTGGTGGAGTCTCCTTTTTTATATATTGGTATTATTAGGTTATTCTCCCATTCTTCTGGTATCTTCTGTTTTTCCCATGATTCTCTACATATTTTCCATAACCACTCTACCCCTTTATGGCCCATCCATTTAATCATTTCTGGTTCTATATTATCTTCTCCACTTGCTTTTCCTATTTTTATTTTGCTTATTGCTTCTTCTACTTCTTCTCTCTCAATTTTGTATTCTTGTGTATCTTCTGTGTTTTTTATTATTTCCTTTTTCTCGTTTGTTCCAAACTTCTTGTTATAGTACTCCCACCATACCTTCATTATTTCATTGGGTTCTGTTTTAATCTGGTTGTTCTCGTTTTTCATTTCTTTTATTTCTTTTTTCTGAGTTGTCTTCATATTTCTTATTTTATTCCAGAATAGTCTATTGTTTGTTTTGAAATTTGTTTCCAGTTCTTTGCTAAATTTCTCCCAGCTCTTTTTCTTTTCTAGCTTTATTCGATTTTTTACATAATTTCTTTTGTTTATGTATTCTTGTCTATTTAATTCTGTTCTGTCTCTATTATATCTTATCCAAGCTTTTTTCTTTTTCTTCACTTCCTCTTTTATTTCTTCATTCCACCACGCTGTCATTTTCCTTTCTTTATTTGTTTTAATAGTTCCACAAATTAGCGTTGCTTTATTTATTATGCTTTCTTTAAATTTTTTCCATCTTTCTTCTATTGTCACCATTTTTTCTTCTAACTCTATGTTTGTTAAAGATTTATTTATCTCTGCCTGATATTCTCTCCTTTTATTTTCATCTCTTAGTTTATTAATTGCTATCTTTCGGTATTCCTTTCTTTCCTCTGTTCTGTTTTCATTTTTGTTCATTTTCCAGATAGCTTTTACTAGTCTATGGTGTGTTGATAGTTCTGCATCATTTTCTGTCTGAACTTTTTGGATTTCTTTTCTTATTTCTTGTGTATATGTAATATAGTCGATTATACTTTTCGCATTTCTTTCTTCTGCTCTAAAAGTATATCTTTCTTCTAGCTCTTGTTCCCAGTAGGTGTTTCCTATTAATATATCATTCGTTTGACAGAATTCTAACATCTTTCGGCCGTTTCTATTTATTATTTCTTCTCTATAACTCCCCATTCCTGCGTTTTCATCTCTTCCTATTCTTGCATTCCAATCTCCCATTATTATTATATTTTCGCAGTTTTCTCTTTCTTTGTCTACTGTTTCTTGTAGCTCGTTGTAGAATTCTATCATTTTTATTTCTTCTGTTCCCTCTATTGGTGCATAAATCTGTATTATGACTATTTTTTCTTTTGCTTGTATTCTTAACATAATTATTCTAGAGCTTATTGATTCGTAGTTTGTTACCATTTGGTTTATTTCTTCTTCTACTATTATCCCTACTCCCTCTTTTATTCTCTTTTCTGCCTGTGCCATCCCTGAGTAGTAAAGGTAATAGTTGTTTGTAAGTTTTGTGTATCCTTTTCCCAGTTTCTTTGTTTCGCTTATTCCTAGTATTTTGATTTTGTGATTTTTCATTTCTTCTGTAATTTCTATTTCTTTTCCTGTTAGTGACGTTATGTTCCACGTTCCTATTCCTATCTCTTATCTTTTTTCTTGGAGGTTCAGTTTTTCTATCTTTCTTTTATTTTTATCTTCATCCATATTCGTTTTCCTTTTTCTTTGCTCGGTCGTTTTCATTATATCTTCTACCTTCTCCATTTTCGTTAGTTTTTTGCTTCTAATTTTTCTTTTTTCTCCTCCCATCTATGCCATTCGTCATTTATTTTAAGTTTCTTGTAGCCAATTTTTACCCCGTTTCCTTTTTCTTTTTCTAGTTTTGCTATTTCAAATATTTTTTGTTGTATCTTCTTCTCTTTTTGGGTTAATTCATTTTCTATATATATTTTTGTATCTCTGAGTCTGTTTTTGTTAATCATTATTTCCCTTTTTTGTTTCCATGATTCTACTCTTGCGAAAATTATGTTCTTATCTTTTTGATTAATTTTATGCGCTGTTATTATCTTGATTTCTACATTTAGTTTGTTCTTAAAGTATTCTTTTATTTCTTCCTTTAGTTCTTCCTTTTCTTTATTTGTTTTAAAACCTTTTATTACTATGTTGTTCGCCTTGTCTTTTTTCTCCATTTCTTCCATTTTTCTCTCTATTTCTTCCATTTTTTCTTCTAAATCTTTCTTCTCTCTTTCCCATCTCTCTCTATCTTTTTTATAGTTTTCCTTTATCTCTTTTAGTTCTTTTTTAATTTCATGATTTTCCTTTCTTATTTCTTTCATTTCTTCTTTAATGTCTCTTAGGATTTTCATCATTTCTCCCTCTCTGTCCATTTTTCCTTGTTCAATTGTTCCCGTTATACAAAAAAAAACAAATTCAATTGAACGTCTTGATGTAGATCGCTGCCCCGTGGTCCATCTCATACACGAGCAGTGTCCCCTGGAAGGAGCACCACGAGAGCTGCACCTCAAGGTGTTGGCAGAAGTCTCCGAAGGGTCTACCGTCGGACACCTTCCAAATGGTGAAATCACCTGGAGTGGTACTAGTAAAAATCACACTGTCCACCCTTAGGTTCAAATCTGTTGGCACGGAGCCATGGAACACTGCAGTATATTCTACCACAAGTGTTTGTGCGAAGAAGGACTGATCATGGCTCATCTAGCGTGTGAACCATTGCTTATTCAGCAAATAGAAATAGGTTACATGTATAGTAATGTTATGAACCTACGGATAGACATGGTGTTTGGTATCATCTCATACATACATAAACGTTCACATACATGGCTCATCAAGCGTGTTTTCAAGTAAAACAAAGGTAGATCAGATATTGTTGGTGGGGGGCAGGAGTAATGTCATGATTGCTTATTCAGCAAATAGAAATAGGTTACATGTTTTCATGTAAAACAATGGTAGATCAGATATTGTTGGCTACTCGTAGTGTGCACTTCAATTTCTCAATAAAATTGTTATTCTCAAGTTTTAATTTTTTAAAAATTGATTTTGAGATAATAAAAACTTAAAAAATGGAAAAGAGCAAAAAAGCAAGAAAACCAGCCGTACCGAAATGCCGGTATGGAAAATCGAGGAGAAGTGGTGTATTAATTAATATTGTTGAAGTAATTGTGTAATTGTTAATTAATAATTTCGTTTTACAGTGCGAGTTTGTGGTCGCCGTCACTACAATGGCGGCGATAGCTGTAGCGTCGGCGCCACGAACAACATGTTCTGCTGGTGGAAAGAAGCGGAGTCTGGAGATGACGCAAAGGAGGCGTCCTTCGATGACGTCGCACACCAGCGCAACCACCACGCCAACGACCACCAGGAAGGACACGGTACCGACGCCGTTGTCCACGTCCACGGCGGCGGCAACGACGTGTATCTGGACAACGGCGACGACGATGACAACTGCTGCTTGGATGTCAAGTGACTGCGGTTTTTCACTTCCGACGCTTACGCCGATTCCATCGCCTGTTTCTCCACTTCCGGAAACCCCAACGACGCCTTCTCAGACGACGCTATCACAGGACATAGATAGTCTGGAAAGCGCCTTTGCGATAATTCCGAAAGTGTCCGAAAAGATGGCGTATTTGAGGTCCGCTTGGGAAGCAAGGCGCGCTGCACAGCAAAAGGTGCGCGCTGAAATTTCCCAAGTCGACAAGGCGATCTTGGAACAGGACGACGACGTCGCTAAGAGGAAAGCTGAGATTGCTCAGCTTGAAGCAAGTGGCGAAGTCTGCCTGTAACACGGCAGCCTTGAAGAATAAACGGGTCAAACTGGTGGAGGAGGACCACCAGCTCAATCAAGAAGTGGACGTCTAACAGCGCGCGATGGAAGAAAAGCGTCCGAAGTTGGAACAACTGGGAACGTAGCTTGACACCGCGAAGCAGCAGGTGACGTCGGTTACCAAGAGGTAGATGTCTAGATATATAGTAGTATATAAGGTGAATTGTAAATAGTGTAAATATATATATGTATTTGTAGTCAATAAGGGTTAGTATGCAAGTGTTGTATAGAAAAAATAAGTTTTTGTAAATAAGTTAATTACAATTCTAAAAAAAAATATAAAAAAAATAAAAAAAAAAATTAAAAAAAAAACCAACCCTCTGGGGATAATGCAAAAAGGTCCTAAAATGTTTTGGATGAAAGAAAAAAAAAAGGTTAGGTGGTGTTAGTCGACCCTATACAGGAAAGTACAAAGAGACTATTGTTGTTCTAAATCGTGAATAAGACATATATGTGAAATCTGGTGAATTTATGTTTCCTAGGAGAAGTTGTATATAGGTATGCGAGGGATGAAAAATGGGGTGGAAAAGGGGTTGAGAAGAAAATCCGCTGAAAAACATCATAGGGAAATGGGTACAAGGAGGGGGAGGGTGAGGTGCTAGGGGGAGGAGGAGGAGGGGGGTCGGGAGGCCTAAGTCCGAGAGGGATAGTTGTCCGAATTTGATACTTCTGACATTGCCAAGTGGTACCTTCAGTCTTCAACATCAATAGTGAGAGAGGCACCTTTTTTTTTAGCACCGCTCCTTATACCATTAATTAATTCTTGAAATTTAGGGTAGAAATTACTTCCCCCATTACAGACGTTCTCCAAGTTTCGTAGAAAGCAAATTGTTCTTCATGGAACACTAAACATTTTTTACTCATACATTTTCTCCTTATCATCTACCCTTCATACACTTTTCGGGGGTCAAAGTATGAGGGTGAAACACGTTAAAAAAATATTTCTCGACTTTTCAGGGTCGGATCATTTAGCCCACTGTTCAACTTACATTTTCCAAGAGGAACACTTTTTTTTTAACTGCTTCTATTTTTTTTTAAGCTTAACGGTGACAACTTTTTGTCATCTTTATTTTTTTTTCCAAAAATTTTTTCAGATTCGGGTACTTCCACTCGGGGAACTTCTTCCCACACCATAAGTTATTACCCGATTTCAACTCCTTCTGCTTCAAAAAAATTTCTAAAGCCTCATTTTTACACTTTTACCCTCATCATTTTTTACGTTGAAGTATTTCATTAAATACTTCATTGTCTTCTTATACTACACCTCATTATCCATATTTTCATGTACTAAGTTTTCATACTACTCTTTTCCTACCCTCAAAATATATTTTTTTAATTTCTGGACTTAGAAAATTTTTACCATTATTCTCACCTAAAAATTTTTCCTCCGATAACTGTCTATTAAAATTCATAAACGAATACAACAGGTTCAATAACACATATTACGCCTTATGTACTCTTTTAATTACCCCACTCCTTCATCAAATAAAAAATTACTACTACCTAGCGATGCCACCTCATTATAAAAGATATTGCTACACCATCACCTTCGCTACCACACTACTCTATACTACTTTCTTTACATCCCCACTATTCCCCACTACTCCCCCACTCTTTCCCCACCACATACCTTCCTATTTAAACCCTTGTCAACCTGAGAGAGCATCACTTCACCAGAAGGGTCTTATGAATTAACATGGACCTTTCTCGTGTATCTATTGTCCTTTCACCATTCAGGCAAACTGTTAATGAAACCACCTTCCTTCAATGCGGATATTGTTGGCGTCTGCGTGAAAGCTGTACGGCTGAAACAGGATTCTGCTGTCAAGAATGTTTTGACAATAGACCTCTGCTTTTCTGCCACAGCTGCAGATTTTATGATTGCGATGTCGTAAACTTGTGCTGCCGACCTTGTCGTCAGGGGACTCAATCGTACCTCTGCGAAAAGTTGGGCTTTGTTTACGAGATCGATGATACGCACACGCTGTACTGTATTCTCTGCAATACTTACGAGTAAAGGCGTCAACTCTTCCAATCCATTATGTTTTCATAAACCTACCTTTCAATAGCTCCCTCTCCTACACCTTCCTTTTCCTTTTTATAGACTTGTGACCTTGACACACTTTCCATATAACTTCTTATTATCCCCAAACTCTACCTTAATCTTATATCTCAAACGTCTACTACCTTTTGCTTCTTTATTTATTTCTTAACATAAATATATACATGTACACGTTCTACGCTCCTTCTACATAACCAAGATTATTACTTGTTTCTATTACATATCCTTCTCCAAATCCGCAATGAATGTGAACTTTGTCATGGATATACACTTCTAACATCCATAAATTCGGAACTCGTGTATATAATGACACAATTCCTCCATTACTTCCCCCATATCGACAGCTCCAACACATTGGTAGGTAGCGAAGATTATTCCTATCACAGTACAGCACATACGTAGAACATGCTGAGAAGTTCGTTTCACATTTGAAGAGTTTTCGAGCTACGTTCCACCCTTTCATTGAGCTAACAACACTTACATACTTCTTTGCTTTATTTACAGTATACTCCTCTGTGTCTACGTAATCTCCTCTATGTAACACAGTGTTACGCTGCGCATCATTCAATCCTTCCATGTGGTCCGCATTATTCCAATACTCTACTTCTTTTGTACCACCACAAACTTCATCGATACTACCACCTCTACTACTGCTTCTAACATACATTCTCAAACCAATCTTCTCAACTACTTCTGCCTTCTCTTCCTTTTCACTACTTTAACGATTGTCTACCTGCTTACAACTGCACTTGTTTCCCATCCTTCCCCATCACAATATCTACATGAATCACGTACAATTGCAATTGCATTAATCAGTGTAAATGTAACTAAATACCTAACATCATTCCTCGAATAACGTTGCAATAACACTTCAACAGCTGTAGACGTATTTAAAACTTTCCGTCATAAAAATCGTAACTTCAGACGACTGCAGACGTATTTAATTTTACATTACCGATACATGTACATATGTTTCAATTCATTGTGAAGCATTCGACCACTACATACACACAAGTTTAACGTTAATGACCTTCCATCAATTTGACCTTAAGTAACCTCTCCTCCTCTAAATTAGAACCGGTCATCTTACACTGCTTATTCAAAAACTGCTAAATGTAACTTTAACTTAATAAAACATTATTCAAACACATTTTATTTTTTGTTTACATTTCTTATTTGAATAAGTATAAATTGAAAAATCAACCAACCCGATCGAATACTTACTAGCAATGACGTCACACGATACGTGCTAGGCCTTTTAGAAAATTCTAATAGTAGGTGTTGTCTGATAGGCGCAGTCAGTGGTTACAAATCGTATATAATCGAATGAAAGTTCGAAGTTCTCATCATCAAGGAATCAAAATAAAAGTTTTATTTTAATATACGCATTAGAAAATAACCGTTCCCCGCAGACCTCTCACTTCGGACGTCGCTGACATTCGGACATTACACCCTAAGAACACAAGCATTTGGTTTTTCCAGGTCTGATATGTATTACATTAACTAATAATAACGAACTTTTTGTAACGACCTTTGTTAGAGTGCCCACACCTTTGCGGTTACACTTTAAATTGTGGGAACACTCTGTATACATCGAATTCTCCAAAGTAGTTCACACTGTACAGCAGATGTCAAACTCTGCTGACAAAGAATATTGTCATTTTGAACCACAAATTAGGTCAACACGCAAATACACATACTAGTGTAAACGGTTGACTATGCGTTTTGCCATAAGACCTGTGTAAATAATTCTTGTATAAATAGCTGTAATTTATCTAATAAAATTAGTCTAACTTTGACTCGTCTTCTGTCCTCTCCAATACCGCAGTAGGTATTCACCCTAATACCGCAGAAGGTATTGATGGTACATCTCGGATGCTGGCATAAAAACTGCATCACAGCGGTTCTTCTTAGAACCACCAGCGCACGCACCTTGTTCACGTTAGCGACTCACACCGTTCGCTACATTGGTGATCAGCCGCCCGACGTGCCGGGACGTGATGCACGTCCCGGCGGGATCCCGCGCCCCTGCAAGTGCGCCGCATGGGTAACGCGCCAGCCAACGTGTTGCAGCGCCCCGCAACCACTCAACATTGGTGACGTCATCAGCAAGGTGATGCAGCGCCCTGCCGCCGCCGCCACCGCCGCCACAGTTGCTGCCTTCACTGACACCGCCGTTACAGCCACAGCCGCCGTTACAGCCACAGCCGCCGCCACAGCCGCCGCCGTCACAGTCGCCGCCTGAAGTGATGCTGCTACCTTCCACACGCAACATTGGTGACATGATCATCATGATCAACATGGTGCAGCGCCCCTGCCGCCGTCAGCGCCCCACTGCCGCCACCATCAACGCCGTCGCCATCAACCCCCCGTAGCCAGCTCCGTATTAAGCATGCCACGCTCGATGTCAGCACCTTATCAATCACCACCAACCCCTCATACGGACAGAATTACGCGCCAAAAATTTCTGGTCAACACCGTCGCTGACATCTGCGTGTACCCCAAGTCTCTAATACATGGGCTACGTCAGATGTCCAACTGCATACATCAAGCTGCAAACGGTACTATTAGCACGATTTTTGGCACAAGCATTCTGTCCGACAATTGGATCTACCTGCATGACGCAACATCCTAGTCAGCAGAACAGCACCGACCGCGCCTTCACAGTTGCAGTAATACGGAAACTTGCTGATCCAAGCATAACACAACACGTGGAATGAAGGAAGTCTCCTTTCTGGGCCACTCGGTCACAGCAAATGTAATACGTCTTTTACCTGACCGAGTGACACCAGGCAGCAATTACCCAAGCCACACAAAGCAAATAAATTGCGACAACCTTGGGTAACAATGGGACACCACGTCTGGGAGCCACTTGCATTCTCTTTGCGAAACTCTCCAACGTGGAGTACAGTACTTTCAGCAGAGAATTTCTGAACTTCAGAACCAGTGCTCCCCAGACAGTCCCATCATTTTTTTTCCACAAGCATTCAGCGCATTTCCGGTAAGGACAACCTAGCAACTACAGCCACAATTCAAACGACTTCGCATTGCTACAGTCCAGGAGCAAACCAGGCTATTTCTGCGCCAATTCTGCTGAAGCGAGAACGAGGAAGCCCCACAGACAAAAGACCCGCTCCGGACGACGAGTTCGATCTCCCAGTTCCAAGCTTCATCACTGGGAAGGGGGTCCTGTGGAAACACTCTGTATACATCTAATTATCCAAAGTAGTTCACACTGTACAGCAGATGTCAAACTCTGCTGACAAAGAATATTGTCATTTTGAAACACAAATTAGGTCAACACGCAAATACATATGCTAGTGTAAACGGTTGACCATGCGTTTTGCCATAAGACCTGTGTAAATAATTCTTGTATAAATAGCTATAACTTATCTAATAAAATTAGTCTAACTCTGACTCGCCTTCTGTCCTCTCCAATACCGCAGTAGGTATTCACCCTAATACCGCAGAAGGTATTAATGATACATCTCGGATGCTGGATTAAAAACCGCATCACAACGGTTCTTCTTAGAACCACCAGCGCACGCACCCTGTTCAAGTTAGAGACTCACACCGTTCGCTACAATATCAACGATTCTGATCAATACGTCATTGATCCTTAACCAATGCGTTATCGGTTTTTGACCAACTCTTCATCGGTTCGCCATTGCCTCAACAGTTCATTAAGTGCATTTGGGACGCTCACTTAGTCCCTCAGACGTTCTCTGATGCACTGCTTTCGTCATCGCTCTCATCGTCGAAAGCGTCATAAGAGTACGACTTCATTCTCTCACACACACCCCTGTAGAACTTGTTTGCACGCTTCGTGCCTGGGATGTATTCAATGTAGTACCTATCAGGTTACAACACCTCTGTTATTATGAAGAGCCCGTCATATTTACGAAGCAACTAGTAAAACATATATGTCAAGTATCTCAAGACTTCCCTGTTAGAAAGTTAAGGAACTGTAGATATAAAGTAATAACTAAGCATTACCTGGATAATTTTTATGCTGTAAGAAACATTATACATACAATATACTTTTTAATTATTAAGTTTAGTTATTGGACTTCCTCATCATGAAAAGCGAGAACGGTTTGAAAAGATATTACGAAAAAATACGCCGAGTGCTAGAATTTTCCAATACGCCAAATTCCCGAAATCCAATATTACCAGCAGAAAACGTTCTTCCCTGAAAACTCTTAACAACAACAAGGACATCGTTATTCTCTCTGCAGACAAGGAGAACGCTTCAGTATTATTGAACAGCAAAGAGTACTACCAGAAGATTTGGGATCTCCAAGACCCATCAACATAGAAGAAAATAATAAGTGATCCGACTAATAAGATCCTCAATAATACTAAGACATTGACCAAGGATCCCTCACTACCAGCAGAGGACAAACGAACTCTACGGTCTGCCAAAAATTCATAAACCAGGCATTCCACTTCTCCCCATTGTCAGTACCATTGGATCTCCTACCTATGCGCTTGCTGATCAGTTTCGATGTAGTGCCCTTCTTCACCATGGTCCCCATTAAGGATCCTCTCAATTACATTCAGCAGATTCTTCCTAAGGATATTACTACTCTCTTTTCCCATCTGCTCACTACCACCTACTTCCAGTGGAATAACACCTTCTGCAAACACACTGTGAAACTTCTCTTTAACAGCAAGAGCTCTGCCATTTAGGTCAAGCTCTCCTATCTACCGGTTATACCCCACAAGAGAACAACTTCACCTAAAACACCCCAACAACCGAACACAGGATACGTTTCCTAACACTATATAAAAACGGTTACAGATCACATCAGGAAGTGGTTCAATCGTCATAACATCAGAACGGTCTTTAAACCGACGAATCAGCTACGCAACCTTCTCAGATCAGCTAAAGACCCTAGAGACCCCTTGACAACCGCCGGTGTTGATAGAATTCCCTGTTCTTGGGGAGAAGTATACATTGGAACAACATAACGCAGCATTAGGACTATAATAACTCAACACAAACGGTGCTGCCGACTCCTACAGCTTGAAAAATCAGCTGAGCATATTTTGAACAACGATCCTCTCCTATCTGCTACTTCGAAGTATTACGCCTGATTGTTGTTCGAATAATATTCTTTCTGTCAGTTCATCATAAATCTTCGACTGATTAAGGTAACATGCATTATTTGTTCTCCGTTTTGCAGAGCGACAATAAATATTTCCTTGTAAATTCGTTCACGGAAGGAATCTTTCTGCGGTCAGACAGACGCGCGGTGTAGGTTTTGGCTACACAGGCAGCAAAAAGGAAAATTAGTTTGAGTTCGGCATATCATTTTGGCATGTCGTTTAATTTTATTTCACTCGTGTTTTACGGAATTAAAAAAAATCTTAGCATTGGCAGTGACCTGAAACAATTAATAAACACATATCCTTACAGTGGTGAATTAATTATTGCACCACAATCTTTTCGTCAATTCATAGAATTAAGAATAAACTTCGAAAGCAGCATGTAGTATAGCAGATGTATTGAAAGAAGGTACCTTATTTTACTAATTAGTTAAATTTGTGTAATAAAAAATTAGTGAATTTTGATTTTATTAACTTTCCAGCATTATCAATTAAGTACCTACATGAATTTAATTTTTTTGATATAAATATAATGTTGTAAAATCAATAAAAGCTAATAATCAACGACTGAAATGAGCAATTAAACGATATTTCGATCGTCAATTTTGGTCGTCGTCAGACTAACATACAACAACATCAATAACTGTCGAAACGTTGCTTAATTACCCATCAACAACAGTCGTTGGTTATTGTCAAGATTAGCTTTTATTGATATTTCCTGCAATTTTTCGATATTTTTCATGTTTCTTTTATAATTTCAGTGTTACACTTGTATTTTTATATAAAAGTATTAAATGTATGTAGAACTGATTTAAAGTTTTTTTAATTGTCGAATTGTAAGCTGTGAAGCTGTGTATATTCGGTCTGCATTTATAACACAATCAACAAAAAACCAAATACCCTTTGTTTTTTATCAGATATTAAGATTAAAACATTCATATTAAGATAGCAAAACATGGTAATGTCTGTTTAATAATAGTGAATTCTTTAGTATACTCTTCGATCACAGAAACATTTAATGGCCTGTAGGACACTTGCATGCTGCTAATTTTTGTTGTGCTGGTTAACATCAGTAATTCCTGTTCCTTGTACATATGTTTGTGAATTTCAAATGTCTACCCGTACATGTTGTATTCTACACGCTAGCAGGCCATTTGTCATTGCTTTATGTTGCATAAAGAGAATTACACTTGCTTTGATCTTTGTAGTTGTTGGTTTGATTAATACTGTATTTTCAGTTTTGGAAATGAAACTTAATTTACCCTCAAAAGCTACCCTCGACATTCATGTAGTGGAATAAAGATAGTCTTATACAAATTGCATATTACATACGTATGTAGTACTTGCCCATCTGCCTGTAAGTCATGTTTTGTAAACCAAGTATTACTCCATGGAAATTTAAACGGAAATGAATGTGAAAATTATTCATATTTTTATATGATTGTAGGGAGAGGCAGCTTCAAATTTCTGATGTTGTTGAAAAAAGAAAGCCTCTACACTTATGAAAATGTATCTTCTGTTGTATTACTTATTTAATTCCTCATTATAAATTAATAGTACACATCTGGATTGCCCAATCAGTAATATAGTTCACTTTTAAATTTGCAATACTGTTAGAAACATAAAATAAACTCTTGTAACCATTCTGGGAACGATCAGCTGAATGTAGTAGATTTTGTGTAAATTTACATCTCATTTTCATTACCAAAATTTATTTATTTATTTGTAGAAATCAATTTGTAAAAAGGTATTCCGTCGAAACCACCAGACGCGGATCGCGATTTCGAGCTGGTTGGCTCTCATCAGCGTGTCGCAGGTGGTTCTGACAGAATACCGACCGACCAAAGTCTCTTCTTACTAAAAGTGGATTTAATAAAGACCAAAGATGTCACTAGAGCGCCATCTACGGTCAACGCTATTTAAGAACAGGTACTGTAGTGTTCAACAATATACCTTTTTGATTAAGGCAATGCTTGTTGAACCAGTCCTCCGCATAGCTACAACTGCGTGAATGGCGCGCATACCTAAATAGAACAAAACTTGTTCTCGGTCAGTATTCCGTCGAAACCACCAGACACGGATCGCGATTTCGAGCTGTTTGGCTCTCATCAGCGTTAGAGAACATATTTTGTTCTATTTAGGTATGCGTGACTTTTACGCAGTCGTAGCTTTGCGAGGTCTGGTTCAACAAGCATTGCCTTAATGAAAAAGGTATCTTGTTGAACACTACTGTACCTGTTATTAAATACCGTTTACCATAGATGGCGCTCTAGTGACATCTTTGGTCTTTATTAAATCCACTTCTAGTAGGAAGAGACTTTGGTCGGCCGGTATTCTGTTGGAACCACCTGCGACACGCTGATGAGAGCAAACCAGCTCGAAATCGCGAACCGTGTCTGGTGGTTTCGACGGAATACTGACCGAGTATATATTTTGTTCTATTTAGGTATGCGTGCCTTTCACGCAGTCGTAGCTATGCGGAGGCCTGGTTCAACAAGCATTGCCTTAATGAAAAAGGTATATTGTTGAACACTACAGTACCTGTTATTAAATAGCGTTTACCATAGATGGCAGTTTATTATATATTGTAACGTTTTTCTTTTTTTTTGGGTTTTCAGATAAAATGTTACGACTAGCCCTTTATATCATTTATCGGTCGGTCCAGTGTAGTGGTTGTGTGTCTACAGCTGTCATCACTGTCGTCTTCGATCAATTAGTATTTATTTTCGATCTTTATTAATTGTCCTGCGCAAGTTTTTCCCCCTTTCGAAATACTTGAAGAGCTTGCGATCTGCGAAGAATTGACCACCTTCCAGATCCTCGACTTTGACGGTCGTGCGACGTTTTTACGGTGTCGGTTGTGCTAAGTGTTGTTGCAATGGGTGTTTAATTTTTATCCAACTTCATCAATCGTTTGGTTTTCTTTTTTCTATAATTTTTGGTGTAAATGACTTCGGGTTGAATTATTCTAGTGCCTCTTGGTATTATTTTCGATTTTCGGATGAATACTCATAAGCTCACAACCTTTTTAAATTTAAGTTTTGTTAATTGCGTTTTTGTTCTAGTCACATGCTTTGCCACTTTTGCTTTTGGACCTTCTGCCATCTCATTTGCTCTGTTTTGGCATGTTTTAAATATTTATTTAATTAAGGACCTTCAGCTACGATTTAATTATTTTGAATTATTTTTCCTACTGTGTTCGGCAATTCAATTCTTTTTCCTGTAACTTTTTCACCACGTATTTCTTTTTTGCCGACGACTGGACAGAATCCTTTTCCCAATCCTTTTCTAATCCCTATCCTACCTTATATTTTTTTTGATAGGAATAATTTGATATCTCCTTTGATTAATTTTTTGTGACATTTCCTCCCTTAGGGAAAACTCGGTCATTTTGTCGTTTCTCTATCTATAAGTTTTTGTTGGTGCACGTCTATTTTTGGCGTTTTTGTTACTGCTACCTAGGTCACCCACATTTCCTACGAACCGTTCACTGGCCTCATCGAACAGCTGATTAAGTGATTATTTCTCGTATCTGTATCCCTCATAGATACCCCTGGTTTAGTAGAACTTCCAGCAAAAACGAGCTCCCAAAAGGTCCCTACTTTTGAGCGACAAATGGGAAAGTTCGAACGCCTAGCTCCGAAAAGAACTCCACCGACTTTAGACAAATATCGCATCGTAGTCAATTACTCTGACCACCCTCTAACTAATGATCAGCGCTCTGTTCTCGCAAAAAAAGGAAACTTTGCAGTAGTACCAGCATAACAACCTAAAGATGATACTGTGGCTTACATTGAGCCACCGATCCGTAAACTGGAACCATCTGATCCCGAAGTAATACGCCGAGTGCTAGAATTCTCCAATACGCCAAACTCCCTAAATCCAATATTACCAGCAGAGAAAGTTCTTCCCTAAAAACTCTTAACAACAACAAGGACATCGTCAATCTATCTGCAGACAAGGAAAACGCTTCAGAAGTGTTGAACAGCAGAGGGTACTACCAGAAGATTTTGGATCTGCTAGAACCATCAACACACAGAAAAATAATAAGTTATCCGACTAATAAGATCCTCAACAATATTAAGGGACTGAACAGGAATTCCTCACTAGCAGTAGAGGACAAATTAACTCTGATGATAAAATTCACTAACCAGGAATTTCACTCCGTCCCATTGTCAGCACCAATAGATCTCCTACCTGTGGGCTTGTTAAGTTTCTCTGCAAACCTTTACAACCCCATATTGATTTGAGTGACCCTTTTGTCAAGGACTCACATTTCATTGAAAAACTGAAGTCTCTAAATTTACAACCTGGAGAAATGGATTAAGGATACTCTCAAATTCATTACGCAGATTCTTGATAATGATATCACTACTCTCTTTTCTCATCTGCTCACTACCACCTACTTCCAGTGGAGTAACTCCTACGAACAAGCAGATGGGATTGCTGTGAGAAGCCCTTACGTTGATCTTCAACTTTTACAAGGAGTTTTTCGAACAAAAGGCCCTTAATTCAGCACTTCTCAAGCCGAAGTGCTGGTTTCGTCACGTAGATCATACCTTCGTTGTATGGAGTACCGGGCTAAACGCATCTGTGCACTTTCTCTTTTACAGCAGGAGCTCTGTCATCTATACCAAGCTCTCTAATCCAACGGTTTATACACCATAAGAGATCAAACGTGCTCTCCACTCTTAAGAACTTCGCCTAAATCACTCCAACTAGCGTACACAAGACACGTACCCTTACCCTATACGGAAATGGTTACAGATCGCATCTGCAAGTTGTTCAATCGCCATAACATCAAGACTGTCTTTAAACCAACGAATCAACTAGGTAACCTCCTCAGATTAGCTAAAAACCCCAGAGACCCCTTGGCATCCGCCGGTATTTGCGGAATATCCTATTTCTGAGGAGAAATGCACATTGCAACCACAAAACGCAACATTAAGGTGAGAATAACTGAAGACAAACGCTTTAGCTGAACATATTTTGCAAAATGGCAGCTATCATGTTAGGTAATGAAAACTCTGTTCTGTCTAATACATCGGAGTATCATTCTCGACTTCAAAGGGCAGCCATTGAAATTCACAAACATCCTATAAATTTCAGCAGAAAAGAAGGACTTCGACGCCCACCGCGACGCGGAATAGATATCAGCGCGCAGCCAACTCTTCACTCAGTCTCGAGACTTCGAGGTAAAGTCTTCGCTCTCGTCAACACTAATCCACTGAAGTTATTAGCCGCAGTTACTGATGAAACGTTTTGCCTAATGACCTAAAAACTGATTGCTTCCCTTCACCATACATACCATTTTTTACTGTTATGAATACTATCTGTCAAAGCTTGGACGATGGTGCATAGCACTGTAACAAATTTATTCAGAGGGGCCGCTTTGTACAGTCACCTCACGGTGGTACATACCACTTACCTTACTGGTGCGTAGCTCTTCTCCTATTAGTGCATTGCACTTACCCTATTAGTGCATAGCACCTATCGGCGGTTCATGGCGAAAATAATTTGTGTTTTTTTAATTTTGTTTTATCTGAAAATCGTAAAATACTTAAACCTAACTTTTAGTATTTATGACGTAGAGCACATCTTATTATTTCAAAGTGGCCCTTAAATACTAAAACGTATTCTACATAATGTTTTTATGTCTTGCATGAAAGCAATAATGAATACTACGTATATTTACGCGTACACCCACCTACTTCCGTAACTTCCTTCAACCTTAACATAATTTGATTCCCATCTTTGACAATATACCCGCCTTTTAAAAAACATCATATCATAACCGTTTCTCCCTTGTCATCTTGAAAAACATTAAGAATACTGTTGTGGTGGGTGGTGGGGGTTGTAGTGAGTGCGTTCTAGGTGGTAGTTACAAGGGGTAGCGGTTGTAGGGGTTGGGGGTTTTAGGAGGGTCAAGAACTGTCCCCCTACCACACCCTCGAACCCATCCGAAACTTTTATTTTATCTACAATATTTACCACCCCCTTCCCCTATCACCCTCTACACAACCCCCAACCCCCCATCACACTACCTCCTACAGCAGCCCCTCCTCTGACACCACCTTCATCCTCTTTTATCCTGCAAGCAGTTCTCAGGGTGTTTGGATTTGGAATTCTCAAAGTGGAAAAACCATGTGAAGGGGTGGTTTCTGCGCCCAGCATAAATACTACAACATACTAATATTTGAATCGAAACGGGACAATCGGCTGAGTGGACGAGCTATCTCCGCGAAGCTCTTGACGAAACGCCGATACCAGGAAGAAGTCTGAAGGAATCCCTGCAGCTGCTTCAGGTTTCTTGGCGGAGGCAAGGAAAGGATGGCCGAAACTTTGTCACGATTGGTGTGGATACCTTGCGGAGTGAGTACATGTCCTAGATAGCGAATTTCGGGACAAATGAATTGACACTTCGGTCGGTTCATCCGTAGGTTGAACTTTCTCATCCGAAGAAAGATCTTCTCCAGGTCCTCTAAATGTTCAGGAAAGCTGGGGGACAGTAGGATCAGGTCATCCAAATATGCCAATACGCGAACGTCTTCCAGTCCGGATTTGAACAGGTTCATTAGCCGCATGAAGCTCGCCGGGGCGTTCTTTAAGCCAAAAGGTATCCTTTTGAAAGAGAAGGTGCCAAAAGGGGTGATGAAGGCTGTCTTGGGTTGATCCTCCTTGGCGATGGCGATCTGCCAGTATCCCCCCTTGAGATCCATGGAGGACACATATGGCGTTCGGACGGTCTGCTGGAGCAGATTGTCGATCCTGGGGAGCGGGAACGCGTCGGTCTCGGTTATCTGGTTAAGGCCACAATAATCAACACAGACTCTAATACTTCCGTCGGTACCATGACCACGGGTGCTGCCCAGGGCGACTCGCATTCCTCTATGATAGCGTTTGTCAGCATTTCCTCGATTTCAGCCTGGAGTCGGGCTGCTTTGGTGGAGGTCAGCCGGTACGGCGGCACGGCATATGGAGGATGGTTCCCTGTCCTAATGTGGTGTGTCACTTGACGCGTGGGTGACCCATAGCTCGCGAAGAGGTCTGGGTACCTCTGAATCAGCTGGTCCAGTTGCGCCTGTTCGGTCTTGTCCAACTGATGGGCTTCGTCCTCTCGGAGCCCGATGTCCTTCTTGGTGAGTAGGGGAACAGGAACTGGCAAGCGGGACTGGCATCCAACTATACGTCGTACAAGACGGCCTATTATACAAAATAGTAGGGCGCCGGAAACTACTCGTACCGACCATCGCCAGGCAGAACGTCATTTACCAACATCACGACAATCGCGATTCCGGTCATCCGGGACGAGACGAGACCTTTCGCCGAATCAGGGAGCAATATTACTGGCCATTCATGGGGAAAGACGTCCTCCGGTACGTGGAGAGTTGTCATATATGTGCCTGCATCGAGACCAGACGTCAAGGAGCCGCACCACAACGACCCAGGGTTATCAATCGATATCATGGGACCGTATCCCGAGACTCCTACAGGAAACAAATTTATCATAGTACTGACCGACCTATTTTCACGATGGACGGAAGCTACTGCCGTCCCTAAAGCTGACACCAGCGCAATCATCCAGTTTTTGGAAAGAGATGTTTTCGCCAGGTACGGATATCCCGCCACCATCCTTTCCGACAACGGGACGCAATTCGTCAGCAACCGCTGGACGAATTACTGCAGGAATCATCACATTCAGACTTGGACGACAGCTGTCTATCATCCTAGGGCAAATCCTGTAGAACGACGTAACCAGGAGCTGAAGAAATGTCTCCGAGCTCAAATCGGAAGGGGAAATCAGGGCCTTTGGGATAAACATCTGTTTCAGCAAGCATTACCTTAATGAAAAGGTATCTTCTTGAACACTACAGTACCTATTATTAAATAGCGTTGACCATAGATGGCACTTTAGTGTCATCTTTGGACTTTATTGAATCCACTTCTACTAAGGAGAGGCTTTGGTCGGTCGGTATTCTGCCGGAACCATCTGCGGCACGCTGATGAGAGCCAACCAGCTCGAAATCGCGATCCGTGTCTGGTGGTTTCGACAGAATACTGACCTGAGAGCATATTTTGACCTAAAACATTATTAAAAACATAGTTTTAATGAAAAATTCGATAGCATTTAGCAGATATAAATTATAAACTATACCTTTTAGAAACGATGGAAATAAATACAAAAACACGTCAGTACGGTTAAATGAGCAAAATCTATATCTATAACTAACCTTTACTTAATTTGTATATAGAACATCCACCACTCCCTCCCTAACTCCGTTTATAAATATATATTTATATATATTGTAATGTGATATGTTGTTGGGATAATAAAAATATGTTATGATTTGTGGAGATAGAGTACAATTTTTTTTTTATCTAAATTATTTTATTTGATTTAAATATTAATTTTTTTTAATATAGTCTGAGTGTAAGTTCCAAAATTTAAAATTTACTTCTTTTTTTAATTTAAAATAATATTACAAAAATTCTACTCTATAACTAAAACTAATTAAATACTATTAACAATTTTTTTTTTTAATGAAATTTTAAATTACTAAAAGTCTATAGTTTTTGTTTTAAATTATGGAGACATGTTTAATTCACTCACTTTGTCACAATGTCAATTGAAAAACAGCCTTTACCAAAAATATGAAGTAATTCCATATCCATATTAATTTTTCTTTTCTTTAATACAAATTAACTTCTTCTTCTTCTTGTTCTTGTATTATTAAATTTTCATTGCTTTCTTGAAATCCTAAATTTTGATAAACTTTAATTTTTCTTTAAAATGTTTGTTTTCTTCTCACGACTTTAAATATGGTGTCGTCCCATTTCGTACCGCGAAAATATTCTACCTGTTTTATTCCCATTTCGTACCGTCGCCCATAATATAATTATTTTTATTCCTATTTCGTACCGCGAAAATATTCTACCTGTGGATACGTTCGTTTACCTTTACGTATTATTTTTTCCTCTTTTTGGCTTCCATATTTAATTCCGCCCTGTGGATAATTTGTGCGGCGTAATTAGCCTCTGCTTTTAATTTTTTTATCAAAAAATATAGGTTTGAATGTAAATAGGGTTACTACTACCTCTTGTTATTGATTGATTATTTATTATTCCCTAGTTCATTATAGGTTTATTGTAGTAATTAAAAATAAATACCTACCTAACCAAATTTTGCTAATTTTCTGAATTAGGGTGTATTTGAAAGGGTGAATAGTGGTGTTTTGAAGTAAAAGTTCTGTAAGTTAGTTAGTTTGTATATTTATTTTGTAACCGGCAGCAACTAAGTACCTATGGAAAACGTAATTGAAATAGTGCAAAGTTCGAGGGGTGGTGAAGTAGCGGTTTATTCGTGGTATCAACACTATTAAAGCAAAAAAACAAAAACGGATCGAAAAATTGGTCCTGTGTAAATCGAGACAAGTGTGGTGGTAGTTTAACGACAGTTAATAACAATATTATTAGCAAAAATAAAGAACATACATGCACACCTGATGAATCTCGAACGGAAGTTTTAAAGTGCTTTTAAAAATGCAAGAAAAGAGCTAGGGAAGAATTGAATCCAATACCAAAGATTTTTAACGAAGAATTCTCTGAACTGAAAGATGCTGGTTTAGTCCCCTTATTTTCGAACAAGAGGAGTGCCTTATATAGAAATCGCCAGCGAGCAAGATGCTTCACAAGTTTTTCAAGCAGAAAGGAAATAGTAATTCCGCAAAATTTAAAAGAAGATTTTTTATTGATTGGTGATGGGGATGAAGATCGTATATTAGCATTCTGCAGTAAGTTCGGCGTTCATGTTTACAAGAGCCGAGTTACTTTTTTGCGGATGAAACTTTCAAAAGCTGCAATCTACTCTTTAGTCAATTGTATACTATACATGCAGACTTAGGTAGCTCGCTTGGTACAACAAACATAATACCATAATACCATAATACCCGATAAAAAACAAGCTACATACGAGGGACTATTTTCGTGTATCAAATCAAAGATACCCCAATGGCAGCCGCAACAATTCAAAACGGATTTTGAAATTGGTGCTATGCAAGCAATCAGAAAAATATTCCCAACCGCTGTAGTTACGGGATGTAACTTTCATTTTAATCAATCCCTTTGGAGGAAAGTTCAAGAAGAGGGTACGTAAATTAAATGATTTTTTTTATTATATTTTTATAATTTAAATATATTGTTATGTAGTCAGGTCTGTCGGTTTCGTACCGTGAAAATGCCGAAATTCGTAGGCATGTACGGTTATCAGCAGCATTATCCCATCTACCACCAAGCGCGACTGAAGATGGATTCTTCTACATCATGCAATACTGTCCTGAAAATGCAGCTTTACAACGGTTCACCAATTATTTTGTTGACCAGTGGTTGGAAAATGAGACGATCGGAGAAAGCTGGATTTGTGTTAAAGAAAAACACCGAACGACAAACAGCCTAGAAGCATGGCACAGTAAATTAAACAGAACAATTGGGAAGCATAATCCTAATTTACTAAAACTCGTCAAGGGGCTGAAAGACGATTCTGTTAACGCAGGATTTGTGAAACAACGAACCGATCTATATTTGACACCCTCAAAAAGAAGAAAGGTATATATAAATAAAGATGTCAATAAAACAAATTGTTGAAGATTTTTTCAAAGAAAAAACAACAATCGGCACGCCTAGAAAAACTACAATATATAATATGTTTTAACCGTTAATTTTCGTAAATGTTATTTTATTTTGTAACAAATATTAGGTATATTTTTTAAAATTTACAAAGTTGTGTTTTATTTACATATTGCGTACGGTTAGTTAATTAAACATAGGTTTTGTATTGTAATTTTAACCGCACGACTATTCCCAGAACGCGGTACGAAATGGAATGACGACAGGTATATATTTGGGACGCGGTACGAAATGGGAACATTAGGGGTAACGGTACGAAATGCGACGGTAGGAAATGGGTATAAGCCTTAAATATGTTCTATTTTATTAATTATGTTTATCTAATTTCAATTTATTTTCTTTTTTCATTTCAAAATTTTCTGTTATTAATTTTTATTATGATTAATCAACATAATAACAAATTCTCCACCCTCTGGATCTTTTTAATATTTTTTTTTTTAATTCATGCAATCATGATTAGTTTTATAATTTTGAAATGCTACAGTCATTTCTAAACATTTTTTTTTGATTAATTAAAATTAAATTGTATTTGTTACAACTTTAAAATTTTAATAAACTACTAAACGTAAACTAATACATTTTTCTTTTTAAAATATATATTTTTTTAAATATTTTGGAACTTATTTCATTTTCTAAATTTGTTAATTTTTAAATTGTATTGTAGGCATCCTTCTATCATGACAATATATATACAGATTTAAGTACCGTATTCTAGAACCTCACATGATCCAATAACACATTCAAACATACTTACACAGACACATACACGCACACACCTTTTTCGACGAACCACATTACCATTTTACATTTACCACAACACACGGCTGAAGAGGACCTAAATTAATGGTCCTATAACAGCCTAAGGTAGAAAAATTTTAGTCGATAGGTTCGCGGACACCTTCCTCAGGAATTTGACACTACCCAGTCGCTTCGGGCGTCTGGTTGTCTTTTGAAAATATTCCCTCCTTCACGAAAACAAAAAAATTTAGTTGTTATACGTCTGATGACGCTTTAGGATAAACACTTGTAAGGTGTCGTTATTATTATTTTAATGAATTCAACATTTTCTGTTTTATCTATTCTAATCTAAAAAAGACAGGTAAAATTCCTGGGGCACATGTTAGACGTAGATAAAACAATCTAAATCTACGTCTAACATGTGCCTTCAGATTCAATAGTGTAATTCAATGCCGGTAGGGGTATTAGCCCTCGGAGTAGTTGTTTCTTTTGTTTCTATTTAGTCTTGTTATTCAAGTGAACCGTGAGGTTTGTGTTTGCCAGCGCCTACCTTATGAGACCCAATAGGTCAAAACCGGTTGTAGGATATGGCTTATGGTTCGTTGTGCCTATTGTATAGGACGCGTTCCAAATGAGGGATTTGTAATCCTTAATTGTTTAGACGTTACAGGAATTTTACCTATCTTTTTTAGATTGTTTTATCTACGTCTAACATATTCCTTCAGATTCAATAGTGTAATTCAATGCCGGTAGGGGTATTAGCCCTCGGAGTAGTTGTTTCTTTTATTTCTATTTAGTCTTGTTATCTATTTTATTTAAAATAAGTTTCCATCAAGTAAATATAAATTTCATCATTGATACTGTTACAGTTTTATTATACACATATAATTAAGAGATTACAATAAATATGTATATTCAAATATTATAGCACCTACACAAATATACCTATCTATAGAAGAAAGCTTTCAAATGAGATCGTCATTTACTTCTTCGATGTATAATAATAGCCACTTTATATAAATAACAACCCACTATTATCTTCGATTATACGAACTTATCGCCTCGCAGGAAGTATACAAATCATTTCTTTACAGATGTATGGATCTGATTGACATCTTCCTCCTTGTTGCATATTAACAATAGTTGGATTTTCACTTTCCTGGAAGTAAGAGCAGTTATTTAAGTTCTAAAAGATAAATTAGATTTCTCTTATTATGTATATTTGGGGTTTTTAAATATTAATATTTAGGTACACTTAAAGCATCTACCGATGATACGTGTTTTCTTCAATACTTTAAGAATCTTGTAAGAATGTTAATTTAAGTATATTCATTTCGCGATTACTTGGCCAATTAAGAGTTGATTTTGATATTTCTTACATCATAGTTCAGAGGTGGTCCCATGTAAATTTTATCGAAGTTGATGCAGCACTTTTAAAAAATCGAGTAAAACAAAAAATATTTACACGGGTGACGTTTTGTTTCCTACTTTTAAGTTTCAGTTTCTGCATATAGGTAGCTAGCTTTTGAAGTCGGTTTTTGTTCTTTCTCAAAAATAACTTTATCCTAATCCTTTAATCCGAATCTTACCTATTTTGTGTGGTTTTTACTTAACGTACACACCATTATAAGTAAGTATTTAAACTACATAAGTTAACCAATGATGTAATCATCTTTTTTTTTCTTAAAATGCTGAGTTAAGTTATTGTTGGTAATTTTTGTCATACGAGTTTATTAATGTATATATGTAGTTGAGTGGAGCGTGTCTAGAAGGTGAGGGAATCGATGGAAAAGTCACGAAAGCTCTAAAATGAACAAGTGAAGCTCGGCGACTCCCCTATAAATATAACTTACTGCACGCGAACAGAGTAAAGCGAAAAAGTAGATATTGACAATTCTTTAATCAAGCCAGCAGAGATCCCTCGGGAAAATCACAGTTAACTTCATACATTTTCCTGTATCGTACAAAAACTATCTATATCTCAAGTGTATCAGAAATTGGGGATAAAAACAGGGGAGCATGGAGTATGTAAACAAAGCATAGAAGTAAAGGTCAATATGCAATAAACTTAAAGAAAACGTAATACTTAATCATGATAAAATACGTCTAAAACTGAAACATGTTGCACGCGTTAACACCACAGCCCCAAAAATTAACAAACTGAAAAAATCGCTATTTAAATTTAAGCTCGCTGCTTCCAAATAAAAGAAAGTAATATTAGAAATATTTCAAATTGTACTATAAATAAAGCTGCTTAAGATTGGGTTCTATAGATATTTTGTTTTCATTTTATTGTCAAACTAACTGAAGAACTACGATATCAACCAATAACCCAACCAAAATAATACATTAAATTGTAAATGGTTTGTTGCAGTTCACAATCCTTCAATACTTTACAACCTCGCGAGAAAGATTACGTCTAACGTTATTTACAGTTTTACGGTGACCTAAACTAACCTAACCTAACCTTACAATTAAAGGACATAACATCTACATAAAATAATTTCCTCATAATTTCAATCAATATTTTGGAGTTTTCCGAATTATTCCCATTTGAAATCATCCTCGAATTTTTTCCAATATTCTGAGACATTGCAAGTATATTTCAAACAATCTAAAATACTTAAGGATATTTTAAAACATTCTGAAACATTCCTGTAAGTTCTAGAGATTTATCGAAGATTAGAATACAACAGTTTAATTGTCTGATAAACCAAATGCTGCTTGAAACTTCTCGATGTATATAAATTAGGAACATTGTGTAAGAGAAAAATAGATTTTATAGAAAAAACATAGTGTTGGGTTTTGGTTAAAAGTAGCCGTATCGTATTTTATATTTTTGGCTTCATCAAGGGCCCGTTTTTCCCACCGTGAAACTCACTTGTTATCGAGGGGAGGAGGCTCTTTACCATTCAAACCAGAAGCTGATATTGTGTGTTGAAGATAATCGGAAAAATACCTTTCTTTTTATAGTATACGTAGATTGATTGTGTTTATTATTATAGTTGACAGAACATAATTTCCAGTTGTTGCTATAATTAATATCTACATATAGGGTATATCAAAAGTAGTAGCACGTTTAATTTAAACCTAGTTGCATAATAAAAGGAAAATTTTCCTGCTTCCTGTATATTACTTACGAGGTATGTTATATTTTTAAAATGCATGCTTGTGTCAATGAATCGTTGCATGTTCTTTATCGCTAACAAATGAACAACTTATTATTCTTGGTCTACATGCAAAGTTCCATTGATTTTGTTTTACATGACTTGCACTTAAAATGTCCCATAATTCAAGATTTAATTGCAATTTTTAACTCTTTCACAGAGAACAGCATACAATTATTTTTTATCATTTGAAGGTGGATCCATTAAAAACTTAAGTCAATTATGGTAAAGGAACAAATAATTTTTACCTTTGAAGAAAGGACATAAAAGCTTCGAGTGTTTTCTGCATACACAATGTATTTATACATACAAAATGAAGTGTATTTTCTGATGTATGATATTTGAATTTCATTTAAACTTTACAGGAATAAAAATATCGTAAAGGTGAGGAATAACACAAATTGAATAGACGAATAAACATCTTAAATTATTTCAACACGTCTTTGATAGAACTCCACGAATCGTTTTGGCCGAACGGTCACTTTCAAGGGTAAATTTACAGTGTTTTTTACCACTTATTATATACTCTTAAAAATGACCGTTAGGTCGAAACAATTCGTGAAGTTTCATTAAAAAAGTGCCTAAATTATTCAGTGTATTCATCGATATTTATTCTTCTGACCATTTAGATTTAAAATTTATCCAGTTTGGAATATTTTTACTTAGGAATTTGCATAATTTATATGTAGGAGAATTAATATACGAAACTACTGGTCTCATAGGAATATTTGTCTTGTGGGTTTTTGGTAACCCATATAAGCACGGAGATTGATTGTTCTAACATTATTCCAGAGAATAAACAGTACTATTTCATAACTATGAATCCTCAATCTCCGTGCTTATATATAATTACAAGAAAATTGGCTAAAAAACCGGGAAGCTCTCGTTCATGAACTGGCCCTGCTACTGACAACAGTAGCACATCTTGACGTTTTTTGACAGAACGTTTCAATGTCATCAACAGTCCCTTAGATTCATCCTCCCCACAGTTAGCTCCAACGGAACGAGGCGAGGAAAGATTGTTTAAAAGGATGGCTTTAAAGGACGTGATGAAGGACGAACAAGTTGGATTTCTTACCGAATGGTTTCTAATTTGTGAAAAAATGTTCTCTAAAGGATCCTGATTAAAATTTCTTGGAGAAATTTTATCAAAGGATCTTTGCAACTTTTTCCACAAATACAGAAATCCATTAGTAGTAGAAATCCAGCTGTTAATAGAAGGTAGTGTAGTTTTGGAATTATTGGACATGAAGTACATGGACTTCAGGATAGGAATAGCGGATTGCCAGAAAGGAACATGTTGGGATGTCCTTTTCACCCCGCACCTTAGAGGTTTTCCGGGAGGAGGATTGTCCTGCGAACCATTAACGCTATCAAACAGCTCGTCAAATAACGTCAAGAGATCGGCAGTGTCCATAGCAGAAGGTTCTAGAAAATAAGACGAAGAATCGGATAGCTCGTTGCTGACAGATGCCCTGGTAACGATGGCAGAAGCAACGGTGCGGCTGAAAACCTGCGTAGTAATTTTCACCTTCATTTTCCGAACTTTGTTTGGTAGCACGTGCTCTTCTGTTAACTTGAAGCACTGCCTATAAGAACCCTGTCGTTGGTCAATTTGATATAACCGCACTATATGCGACCAGCGCGCTACTTTCGCCTTGGTAAGGAGGCCATTCCTAATACCTTTCAACAAATGCGGTGGATCGTATATAAGAACAACTTCTTTGCCATCGATTACATAACCCACATATCGACACTCTTCTCCTGAACGAAGGCACTGTGCCTTTGTATCAGCGAGGAGGGTGTTGATAGCAGCTCGATTGGTAGATCCCTGACCACATATAGATGCAACTACAACCTTGACCAATGTCATGTAGACGACGAACATGGTCTTTAATAAGCCGAACCAAATCTGCAGTGGCAGTTCTACCGTCACAAAATCCGAAAAAAAAAACAGTTTCCAACCACTCCGAATGCCTTTAATCATGAATACCAGAACATGGTCAGCCAAGCGAGCATATCGGAAACTTCCCCCGAAATCCACGAAACCTTCTACTACATCCATCCCTTTACAATACCGACGCTCAGCTTGCAACGACATTTCATCAAACGTAAGTACACAATATCTATCATTTTTTTTCAAGACTAAGTAGAAACAACAGAAACAACTACTCCGAGGGCTAATACCCCTACCGGCATTGAATTACACTATTGAATCTGAAGGTACATACATGTTAGACGTAGATAAAATAATCTAAAAAGACAGGTAAATTCCTGTAAAACAAGACATAAATATTTCAGCAAATAAAGGAGACAACGGGGAGCCCATGGGTAAACCATCAATTTGTTCATAGAATTGACTATTGAACCGGAAGTAATTTTGCTTTAAGCACGTATTTATGAGCATAAATAGTTCTTCTTTTTGTGCTAGTTCTAAATGTGATTCCCTAATTAAATTTTTAAGGATGCAAATTAATTCGTTTTTCGGGATGGAAGTAAACAGACTTTTTACATCGAATGATACTAGTTAGGATGATTTAGGAAGGTCTAAATTTTTTGTGTGCTTTATGAATTCTAGAGAATTCTTTACTGACCATTTAGATTTAAAATTTATCCAGTTTGGAATATTTTTACTTAGGAATTTGCATAATTTATAAGTAGGAGAATTTATATACGAAACTACTGGTCTCATAGGAATATTTGTCTTGTGGGTTTTTGGTAACCCATATAAGCACGGAGATTGAGGATTCATAGTTATGAAATAGTACTGTTTATTCTCTGGAATAATGTTAGAACAATCAATCTCCGTGCTTATATGTCCGGTTTCTGCCTGAAGAGACCCAATAGGTCGAAACCGGTCGCAGAATTGGCTTGTGGTTCGTTGTACCTATTGTATAGGACGCGTTCCAAGTGTGGGATTTGTAATCCTTAATTATTTAGACGTAACAGGAATTTACCTGTCTTTTTAGATTATTTTTTTTCAGTTTGGACACCGTCGTTCGCAAATGCTCAAATATGTGCTCGTTCAATCCAGGAAAAATTGGAATGGACTGTAATATTTGGGCAATTGTTCCGTATGATGGCAAACTGAAAAATTGGTATAGAAATCGGTATGCTTTCCCATTTTGCTTGTAAAGTGATAATGCAAACACTTTGTCGTCAAAGATAAAACGCCGTCCTTGCGGTTGCAGCTTCTGATTCCTTAATTGGCATTTAAAAAAATGAAGAGTCACATCATTCATACCTTTCAAGTAATTTAGCAGATGTCCGTTCTTCTTCATCAACGCCAATGCTCTGCTGCAACTGGTTCCAGACACCCTATAAATTTTAGAAGTCTTGCCCAGCACACCTGATCCCCTCTTGGAAGTACGTTTTTCCATAACTGCAATAAAATTGATAGTATCGGCGGTAGGGTAATTGTAAAACATCTTTAATAATACTTGAGAAAAACACAATGTTGTCGTTTTACACTTTTATTTAGATAATCTCTAACAATTGTTTCGACCTATTCGGTCATAATCATAGAGTTATATAATGAAAACTAAACTAAAGATAAATCAGTACATCTATTTATATTCAATTATCACTATTGTACACCCCTTCTCTATTCTTGGAAATGTCACTGATAGCTTTGAATATAGGGCTATTAAGGCCTTCTGTAATTTCGTTTGTTATGTTTAATTTTCGGTAAATTCCTTTTTGTATTTCCAGTTTTTCTAAGAAATTGAGTTTGTAGCCCTTACTCTCTAAATGTAAAATTGAGATGTCGTCTTTATCGATGGTATGGTTTAGTGTAATGCAATATTGAGCTAGTCCAGTGGAGGTTTTTTTATCTACTACTGATTTACAATGTTCTTTTAACCTAGTTTCAAAATTTCGACCTGTTTGCCCAATATATATTGCATCACAATTGGAACAATTAATTTTGTACACCCCGGATCTCTTATTTTTATCTATTTTATCTAATTTGTTGTTTACAAATGTTGTTTTCAAATTATTTTTGTTGCTGCTAACTGTATTAATATCTAATTTTCTTAATCTAAAACAAATATTGGTGCTGACGTCTTTGTAAAAAGTAATTGGATACCATCTTTCAGTTTTTTGTGATTTTCCTGTATATATCTGATTCCGAACCTGTTTTTTCCGTTTTTCATTTAGCATGACGTCTATTAGTCTTGGGTTATATCCGTTGTTTTGAGCTATTGTTTTTATAAAATTAAGTTCTCTGTTAAAGTTGTTTTTGTTTAAAGGAAAATTTGTGAGCCTATGAAGTAAACTGTGAAATGTTGATAATTTTATGTTATAGTCCTGGTTAGAATCATGTGGAATGATAGCGTCGGAAAAAGGTATCTTTACGATAAATATCAAAATCGAGTTTGTTATTAACTACACTTATTTTCAAATCTAGGAAATTTAATGTACCATTGTCTTCTAATTCCATCGTAAATTGGATTTTTTTGTTAATTGAGTTTAATAATATCAGCAAATTACTTATGTGTCTAATTGAACCTACATAAATACAAAATATATCATCTACATATCTAAACCATGTGTGTATATTCTTTATAAGAGGGTTATTCATACTCATTATAGTATTCTCGAAACAAGACATAAATATTTCAGCAAATAAAGGAGACAACGGGGAGCCCATGGGTAAACCATCAATTTGTTCATAGAATTGACTATTGAACCGGAAGTAATTTTGCTTTAAGCACGTATTTATGTGTTTACTAGTTTGGATGATTTAGGAAGGTCTAAGTTTTTTGTGTGCTTTATGAATTCTAGAGAATTCTTTACTGACCATTTAGATTTAAAATTTATCCAGTTTGGAATATTTTTACTTAGGAATTTGCATAATTTATAAGTAGGAGAATCAATATACGAAACTACTGGTCTCATAGGAATATTTGTCTTGTGGGTTTTTGGTAACCCATATAAGCACGGAGATTGATTGTTCTAACATTATTCCAGAGAATAAACAGTACTATTTCATAACTATGAATCCTCAATCTCCGTGCTTATATGGGTTACCAAAAACCCACAAGACAAATATTCCTATGAGACCAGTAGTTTCGTATATTAATTCTCCTACTTATAAATTATGCAAATTCCTAAGTAAAAATATTCCAAACTGGATAAATTTTAAATCTAAATGGTCAGTAAAGAATTCTCTAGAATTCATAAAGCACACAAAAAACTTAGACCTTCCTAAATCATCCAAACTAGTATCATTCGATGTAAAAAGTCTGTTTACTTCCATCCCGAAAAACGAATTAATTTGCATCCTTAAAAATTTAATTAGGGAATCACATTTAGAACTAGCACAAAAAGAAGAACTATTTATGCTCATAAATACGTGCTTAAAGCAAAATTACTTCCGGTTCAATAGTCAATTCTATGAACAAATTGATGGTTTACCCATGGGCTCCCCGTTGTCTCCTTTATTTGCTGAAATATTTATGTCTTGTTTCGAGAATACTATAATGAGTATGAATAACCCTCTTATAAAGAATATACACACATGGTTTAGATATGTAGATGATATATTTTGTATTTATGTAGGTTCAATTAGACACATAAGTAATTTGCTGATATTATTAAACTCAATTAACAAAAAAATCCAATTTACGATGGAATTAGAAGACAATGGTACATTAAATTTCCTAGATTTGAAAATAAGTGTAGTTAATAACAAACTCGATTTTGATATTTATCGTAAAGATACCTTTTTCCGACGCTATCATTCCACATGATTCTAACCAGGACTATAACATAAAATTATCAACATTTCACAGTTTACTTCATAGGCTCACAAATTTTCCTTTAAACAAAAACAACTTTAACAGAGAACTTAATTTTATAAAAACAATAGCTCAAAACAACGGATATAACCCAAGACTAATAGACGTCATGCTAAATGAAAAACGGAAAAAACAGGTTCGGAATCAGATATATACAGGAAAATCACAAAAAACTGAAAGATGGTATCCAATTACTTTTTACAAAGACGTCAGCACCAATATTTGTTTTAGATTAAGAAAATTAGATATTAATACAGTTAGCAGCAACAAAAATAATTTGAAAACAACATTTGTAAACAACAAATTAGATAAAATAGATAAAAATAAGAGATCCGGGGTGTACAAAATTAATTGTTCCAATTGTGATGCAATATATATTGGGCAAACAGGTCGAAATTTTGAAACTAGGTTAAAAGAACATTGTAAATCAGTAGTAGATAAAAAAACCTCCACTGGACTAGCTCAATATTGCATTACACTAAACCATACCATCGATAAAGACGACATCTCAATTTTACATTTAGAGAGTAAGGGCTACAAACTCAATTTCTTAGAAAAACTGGAAATACAAAAAGGAATTTACCGAAAATTAAACATAACAAACGAAATTACAGAAGGCCTTAATAGCCCTATATTCAAAGCTATCAGTGACATTTCCAAGAATAGAGAAGGGGTGTACAATAGTGATAATTGAATATAAATAGATGTACTGATTTATCTTTAGTTTAGTTTTCATTATATAACTCTATGATTATGACCGAATAGGTCGAAACAATTGTTAGAGATTATCTAAATAAAAGTGTAAAACGACAACATTGTGTTTTTCTCAAGTATTATTAAAGATGTTTTACAATTACCCTACCGCCGATACTATCAATTTTATTGCAGTTATGGAAAAACGTACTTCCAAGAGGGGATCAGGTGTGCTGGGCAAGACTTCTAAAATTTATAGGGTGTCTGGAACCAGTTGCAGCAGAGCATTGGCGTTGATGAAGAAGAACGGACATCTGCTAAATTACTTGAAAGGTATGAATGATGTGACTCTTCATTTTTTTAAATGCCAATTAAGGAATCAGAAGCTGCAACCGCAAGGACGGCGTTTTATCTTTGACGACAAAGTGTTTGCATTATCACTTTACAAGCAAAATGGGAAAGCATACCGATTTCTATACCAATTTTTCAGTTTGCCATCATACGGAACAATTGCCCAAATATTACAGTCCATTCCAATTTTTCCTGGATTGAACGAGCACATATTTGAGCATTTGCGAACGACGGTGTCCAAACTGAAAAAAAATAATCTAAAAAGACAGGTAAATTCCTGTTACGTCTAAATAATTAAGGATTACAAATCCCACACTTGGAACGCGTCCTATACAATAGGTACAACGAACCACAAGCCAATTCTGCGACCGGTTTCGACCTATTGGGTCTCTTCAGGCAGAAACCGGACATATAAGCACGGAGATTGATTGTTCTAACATTATTCCAGAGAATAAACAGTACTATTTCATAACTATGAATCCTCAATCTCCGTGCTTATATGGGTTACCAAAAACCCACAAGACAAATATTCCTATGAGACCAGTAGTTTCGTATATAAATTCTCCTACTTATAAATTATGCAAATTCCTAAGTAAAAATATTCCAAACTGGATAAATTTTAAATCTAAATGGTCAGTAAAGAATTCTCTAGAATTCATAAAGCACACAAAAAATTTAGACCTTCCTAAATCATCCTAACTAGTATCATTCGATGTAAAAAGTCTGTTTACTTCCATCCCGAAAAACGAATTAATTTGCATCCTTAAAAATTTAATTAGGGAATCACATTTAGAACTAGCACAAAAAGAAGAACTATTTATGCTCATAAATACGTGCTTAAAGCAAAATTACTTCCGGTTCAATAGTCAATTCTATGAACAAATTGATGGTTTACCCATGGGCTCCCCGTTGTCTCCTTTATTTGCTGAAATATTTATGTCTTGTTTTACAGGAATTTACCTGTCTTTTTAGATTATTTTATCTACGTCTAACATGTATGTACCTTCAGATTCAATAGTGTAATTCAATGCCGGTAGGGGTATTAGCCCTCGGAGTAGTTGTTTCTGTTGTTTCTACTTAGTCTTGAAAAAAAATGATAGATATTGTGTACTTACGTTTGATGAAATGTCGTTGCAAGCTGAGCGTCGGTATTGTAAAGGGATGGATGTAGTAGAAGGTTTCGTGGATTTCGGGGGAAGTTTCCGATATGCTCGCTTGGCTGACCATGTTCTGGTATTCATGATTAAAGGCATTCGGAGTGGTTGGAAACTGTTTTTTTTTTCGGATTTTGTGACGGTAGAACTGCCACTGCAGATTTGGTTCGGCTTATTAAAGACCATGTTCGTCGTCTACATGACATTGGTCAAGGTTGTAGTTGCATCTATATGTGGTCAGGGATCTACCAATCGAGCTGCTATCAACACCCTCCTCGCTGATACAAAGGCACAGTGCCTTCGTTCAGGAGAAGAGTGTCGATATGTGGGTTATGTAATCGATGGCAAAGAAGTTGTTCTTATATACGATCCACCGCATTTGTTGAAAGGTATTAGGAATGGCCTCCTTACCAAGGCGAAAGTAGCGCGCTGGTCGCATATAGTGCGGTTATATCAAATTGACCAACGACAGGGTTCTTATAGGCAGTGCTTCAAGTTAACAGAAGAGCACGTGCTACCAAACAAAGTTCGGAAAATGAAGGTGAAAATTACTACGCAGGTTTTCAGCCGCACCGTTGCTTCTGCCATCGTTACCAGGGCATCTGTCAGCAACGAGCTATCCGATTCTTCGTCTTATTTTCTAGAACCTTCTGCTATGGACACTGCCGATCTCTTGACGTTATTTGACGAGCTGTTTGATAGCGTTAATGGTTCGCAGGACAATCCTCCTCCCGGAAAACCTCTAAGGTGCGGGGTGAAAAGGACATCCCAACATGTTCCTTTCTGGCAATCCGCTATTCCTATCCTGAAGTCCATGTACTTCATGTCCAATAATTCCAAAACTACACTACCTTCTATTAACAGCTGGATTTCTACTACTAATGGATTTCTGTATTTGTGGAAAAAGTTGCAAAGATCCTTTGATAAAATTTCTCCAAGAAATTTTAATCAGGATCCTTTAGAGAACATTTTTTCACAAATTAGAAACCATTCGGTAAGAAATCCAACTTGTTCGTCCTTCATCACGTCCTTTAAAGCCATCCTTTTAAACAATCTTTCCTCGCCTCGTTCCGTTGGAGCTAACTGTGGGGAGGATGAATCTAAGGGACTGTTGATGACATTGAAACGTTCTGTCAAAAAACGTCAAGATGTGCTACTGTTGTCAGTAGCAGGGCCAGTTCATGAACGAGAGCTTCCCGGTTTTTTAGCCAATTTTCTTGTAATTTGTGTAAGTCCCTTTTAGAAACTAAACACAAATTACCTGAAAATATGTTTGTTCATTTAAAAGACTATCAGGGACATTCTTTATTCCATCCTTCAAGTAGTTTTACAGTCTTGGTTAGAACTATCACTAATCAGGTGCTGCAAGTGTTACATGATCTTCTTCATCAGACTACTGTGATGCAAACGCTTCTGGATTATATCAAAATTGACGATTTCTTATGTCCCGACCATATTAATTATCAAAAGCACTTTTTCCAAATTGTAGCCCAACTTATTTTATTCAATTACATAAAAAAACTAATTTTCGTTTAGAAAGGAAAAATCCAGCAGCCCTATACTAATCCCCTCATGGACTTGGCCACAGCCAAATGTAGGCATAAAAAGTAATTTTGTATTTATTTATTTATTCATTTATTTATTAATTGCAGACATCAATTGCATATCATTTATTTAATTTTTTTATTTTACTTCTCCATATTGAACTATTATTAATATGCTGAAGTTGTGTTAACGTTTACCAGTGATTCATGAGTTTACTAATAATTATACACTACACCAAAAATTGTATTTAGGTATGCTAATTGTCGTCTAATTTCAACAATAGAATCATGCAATATTCTTTCCATACAATTATGGCTTTACATTTGTTTTTCTGCTATTGCTGTTGTTATATAAACATTGCTTATTGTTGTAATTATTATTTTTTTTAATATATTTTTATCACGATGTATTGTGTTTATTTTGATAACGAATTAAAATTGAAGTAACCAAAAATAAAAACCCCCCCAACCTGCCATTTTAAACTTCGCGCCATAGCCGGTAAGATAGCTCTCTATGTTCCATATTTTCCAAGTTCCTTATAATTGCGGTGATGTCCGAGGAGGTGGCGTTGGACGTTCAAGGTCAAAGTCGAGTTTCGCATCTATAAACTCACCTAGGGATGTACTAGCGACAGGCTTTTCCGTGACCACATCTCCTAGACTCGTCTCTCCTCCACCGCACGATGATGTCTTACCAATCAACTCATCATTGGGGAAAAACTGCTCCAACATCGCCGACAGTTCTGACTCGTCAAAGGTAATGACGGGCAATTCGGCAATACCGCAGTACCTTTTCGATCATTTTACCTAACCTCAACATCTATATTTCTCTCTTAAATATCTTCTATCCCCTCTCTTAAGATCCTGACCCTTTTTCAAATTCCTTCTCCCTCCCTTTTTCTTAGACTACTAAATTTACCTCTCCCAACGGTTGTCCTCAGTCTTTGTTAAGAAACGTCTCCGGACTGTCATACCTCCTTTACGCGATCTGACAATTTAAAAAGACATCAAACTGCATCATGTCGTAAACGAGCGCAACACGAAGCTACAGCGTTTATACCGAGCAAAAAACCCAACTGTGCTGCATCTGGGACGTCCACCGACCGGTGGTGTGACACCTGTAAAATTTATGTTCTACAAAGTTCATACAACTGTCATGTGCGCACCTTACAACATAAACAAACTTGCTGCACACCTCTGGAGGAAGGAATCTCTTTTTTCCTCTCCTCTGCTTTCGCTAACAGGATAGCTTCCTTTCGTATTACGACAGCGAAGTAGTTCCTGTCTTGTACTGACCTTTTTAGTGATGTCCTCGACAAATGTTTGCGTGTTGTACGTAATCAGATCCGTCTCCACGATGCAATTAAAATGAATCTTGAAGTTTTTGGACGTTATGTGCACGAAACTAAGCAAATTTTAGAAATTAAATCGTTCAACACAAATAACACAGCTGTGACTCAGTCAACCAATATTTTCCAAACCTTTTTTGAGATACTCGACACCAAAGCTTCCGAGTTCCAAGAACGAGAGTCAGGTGATTATTCTTTTTTACATCTATTACCTTTCTATTAATAACACGGTTACAAACAATCTATCAATTTTTTCTCTTTTCTATAGGATGGATTTTAGAAAGGGTTCTTTACCTCGAAATCAACTTCAACAAGTACAATCTGTTGAAAGCCTCGTCGTATATTCCTTTGCCTAAATAAATTCTACTGAAGAAGGCCGTTGTAAATGTGCAAAACGATGATCAATCCTGCTTTGCGGGGGCAATAACGTCAGCTTTATACCCCGCGCAAGCAAACCTACACAGAACAACTTCTTAACCACATTACTCTCGCACTTTGGACTACGACGGTATCGAATTTCCTATGAAATTAACAGATATTCCCACATTTGAATCCAAGAACCACTGTTCCGTGAATGTCTACGGCACTGAATCCGTTTTGAAAGATGGGAGGTGGATCTGGGAGATAGTTGGTCCCTTATATTACACATCCATCAAACGGAGGATGCATTTTAATATAATGCTACTCGATGATGATTAAGGCAAAACTCATTACTGCTGGATCAAGAACATGTCTCGTTTAGTTTCTCAACAGCTTTCCAAGACAGGATATCGCAAATTCTTATGTGACGGTTGCTTACAATACAATACCACATCTGCCCATAAACATCCTTTGATGATTCCTTCTCCAAATTTAGATCATATCGGGGATCCGATTGTGTTAATCGATATGTTCAAACACTCGATCGAGACGTTTATGATATTTATCACCGATATTTGAAGATCATAACGCCCATCCTACCCCTTACAGATGAAGAAATGCATCTCTACTCGGAGGCCACTTCTTGCAATGTCTGCAAAGAACCTTTTCTAGACGACGACGTTCGGGTCCGCGATCATTGTCATTTGACCGGTAAAGTCCGCATAGGTGCCGCTCACTCCAGATGTAATTTAAATTACAAACTACCCAACTTTGTACCTGCCTTTTTCCATAACCTCTCCGGATACGATTGTCACCTATTTATAAAGGAAATGGCTGTGAACGATCTTAAATTTACCGTAATCGCTCAAAATAAAGAAAAATACATTTCTTTTTCTAAACGATTATGAGTTGATGCTGTACAAACCGATACAGACGACTCAGCTCAAAATCTGTTTGTCAAGATTAGATTTCCCGATTCTTTTCCTTTTATGGCTTCTTCCCTCGACAAGCCATCGGAAGAACTAGATTCTTCTCAATGTTTGCAAGTGAAAAAGTACCTTCCAGATCCTCAACAATTTTAACTTGTGCGACGGAAGGGTGATTTTCCTTATTCCTACGTTGATGATATTTCTAAGTTTGATGAGACAATGCTTCCGCAGAAAGACGATTTATTCGATAAATTAACTTCCCTTCTCGTTTCCGATGAGGATTATTAACGAGCAAAAACGGTTTGGAATGCGTTCTCATGTTCAACTCTTGGGGAATATTCAGACCTATATTTAAAAACAGATGTTCTTTTATTAGCTGATGTATTCGAGAATTTCCGAGAAGTATGTGCTACTGCATACAATCCGGCTCAATATTATACAGCTCCAGGGCTTGCGTGGGATAGCATGTTAAAGTTCATACGCATTCGCGTTTATTTACAACTTCTTACCGATATCGATATGTTAAATTTTTTCAAAAAGGGGTACGTGGAGGAATAAGTCAATGCGTTCAAAGAATGCATATCGCTAACAACCCTCACCTCTCCCGAAATCTCCCCTTTTTAGTTGGAAATATTATTTCTCCTGCTAATGTTAATGATAGAGTTAGAAAGCTCATTCCGAACCTTATGAATAAGACAAAATATATTGTTCATTACCTACCATTGCAACAAACCCTACATAATGGATTAAAATTAATTAAAGTTCATAGAGCTATTCAGTTTAAATAGTCTGACTGGCTTAAACCTTTCACTGACTTAAATATCCGAAAACGGAATTTAGTAGTGTAAGATGACCGGTTCTAATTCAGAGGAGGAAAGGTTACTTAAGGTCAAATTGACGGAAGGTCATTGACTTTAAACTTGTGTGAATGTAGTGGTCGAATGCTTCACAATGAATTGAAACATATGTACATGTATCGGTAATGTGAAATTAAATACGTCTGCAGTCGTCTGAAGTTTACGATTTTTATGATGGAAAGTTTTAAATACGTCTACAGCCGTTGAAGTGTCATTGCAATGTTATTAGAGGGATGATGTTAGGTATTTGGTTACACTTACACTGATTAATGCAATTGCAATTGTACGTGATTCGTGTAGATATTGTGATGGGGAAGGATGGGAAAGAAGTGCAGTTGTAAGCAGGTAGACAATCGTTAAAGTAGTGAAAAGGAAGAGAAGGCAGAAGTAGTTGAGAAGATTGGTTTGAGAATGGATGTAAGAAGCAGTAATAAAGGTAGTAGTATCGATGAAGTTTGTGGTGGTACAAAAGAAGTAGAGTATTGGAATAATGCGGACCACATGGAAGGATTGAATGATGCGCAGCGTAACACTGTGTTACATAGAGGAGATTACGTAGACACAGAGGAGTATACTGTAAATAAAGCAAATAAGTATCTAAGTGATGTGAGCTCAATGAAAGGGTGGAACGTAGCTCGAAAACTCTTCAAATGTGAAACGAACTTCTCAGCATGTTCTGCGTATGTGCTGTACTGCGATAGGAATAATCTTCGCTACCTACCAATGTGTTGGAGCTGTCGATATGGGGGAAGTAATGGAGGAATTGTGTCATTATATACACGAGTTCCGAATTTATGGATGTTGGAAGTGTATATCCATGGCGAAGTTCACATTCATTGCGGATGGTGTGGTAGGATGTGCAGGTACGAGTCTGTTTGCAGTGAGAACCACCGTATCACAAATAAGACCGTATTTGAAGAAGGATACGTAATAGAAATAAGTAATAATCTTGGTTATGTAGAAGGAGCGTAGAACGTGTACATGTATATATTTGTGTTAAGAAATAAATAAAGAGGCAAAAGGTAGTAGACGTTTGAGATATAAGATTAAGGTACAGTTTGGGGATAATAAGAAGTTATATGGAAAGTGTGTCAAGGTCACAAGTCTTTAAAAAGGAAAAGGAAGGTGTAGGAGAGGGGACAGGTAATGACATAGTAATTGAAAGGTAGGTTTATGAAAACATAATGGATCGGAAGAGTTGACGCCTTTGCTCGTAAGTATTGCAAAAGAATACAGTACAGCGTGTGCGTATCATAGATCTCTTAAACAAAGCCCGACTTTTCGCAGAGGTACGATTGAGCCCCCTGACGACAAGGTCGGCAGCACAGGTTTACGATATCGCAATGATAAAATCTGCAGCTGTGGCAGAAAAGCAGAGGTCTATTGTCAAAACATTCTTGACAGCAGAATCCTGTTTCAGCCGAACAGCTTTCACGCAGACGCCAACAATATCTTCATTGGAGGAAGGTGGTTTCATTAACAGTTTGCCTGAATGGTGAAAGGACAATAGATACACGAGAAAGGTCCATGTTAATTCATAAGACCCTTCTGGTGAAGTGATGCTCTCTCAGGTTGACAAGGGTTTAAATAGGAAGGTATGTGGTGGGGAAAGAGTGGGGAGAGTAGTGGGGAATAGTGGGGATGTAAAGAAAGTGGTATAGAGTAGTGTGGTAGCGAAGGTGATGGTGAAGCAATGTTTTTTTATAATGCGGTGGCATCGCAAGGTAGTAGTTATTTTTTAATTGATGAAGGAGTGGGGTAATTAAAAGAGTACATAAGGCGTAATATATGTTATTGAACCTGTTGTATTCGTTTATGAATTTTAATAGACAGTTGTCGAAGAAAAAATTTTTTGGTGAGAATAAAGGTAAAAATTTTCTAAGTCCAGAAATTAAAAAAAATATATTTTGAGGGTAGGAAAAGAGTAGTATGAAAAATTAGTACATGAAAATATGGATAATGAGGTGTAGTATAAGAAGACAATGAAGTATTTAATGAAATACTTCAGCGTAAAAAATGATGGGGGTAAAAATGTAAAAATGAAGCTTTAGAAATTTTTTTGAAGCAGAAGGAGTTGAAATCGGGTAATAACTTATGGTGTGGGAAGAAGGTCCCTAAGTGGGAGTACCCGAATCTGAAAAAATTTTTGAAAAAAAAAAATAAAGTAGACAAAAAGTTGACACCTTTAAGCTTAAAAAAAAATAGAAGCAGTTAAAAAAAAAAGTGTTCCTCTTGGAAAATGTAAGTTGAACAGTGGGCTAAATGATCCCACCCTGAAAAGTCAAGAAATATTTTTTAGACGTGTTTCACCCTCATACTTTGACCCCCGAAAAGTGTATGAAGGGTAGATGATAGGGAGAAAATGTCTGAGTAAAAAATCCAATTATAAGCGAGTCAGGTCTAATCCTGACTGACTTTATTACAATAAATTACAGCTATTTATACAAAGTTTATTTACATATGTCTTGTGGTAGAATGCGCCGTCAGCCATTTACGCTAGTGTGCGTATTTGCTTTTTATACAAAGTTTATTTGCATATGTCTTGTGAGTGTGCGTATTTACTTTTTATACAAAGTTTATTTGCATATGTCTTGTGGTAGAATGCGTCGTCAGCCATTTACGCTAGTGTACGTATTTGCTTTTTATACAAAGTTTATTTGCATATGTCTTGTGAGTGTGCGTATTTACTTTTTATACAAAGTTTATTTGCATATGTCTTGTGGTAGAATGCGCCGTCAGCCATTTACGCTAGTGTGCGTATTTGCTTTTTCTTCAAAGTTTATTTGCATATGTCTTATGGTAGAATGCGTCGTCAGCCATTTACGCTAGTGTGCGTATTTGCTTTTTATACAAAGTTTATTACCTATTATGATTGTTATTGAAATATGCACAGTTTGGTTAGCAAAGTGCTGCTGGTATACAGGTGTTAATCAGAAAGTATCCACACCTCACTCTACAGCCATTTACGCTAGTGTGCGTATTTGCTTTTTATAAAAAGTTTATTTACATATGTCTTGTGGTAGAATGCGCCGTCAGCCATTTACGCTAGTGTGCGTATTTGCTTTTTATTGAAAGTTTATTTGCATATGTCTTATGGTAGAATGCGTCGTCAGCCATTTACGCTAGTGTGCGTATTTGCTTTTTATAAAAAGTTTATTTACATATGTCTTGTGGTCGCCGCTTTTCCTCCTTAACACTATTTATGGCTTCTCCTACTTGGTCCACTATCTTGGAATAATCGAATGGAGCAGCCGACAACCTTCGTGTGTACGATCGCTTCTTCGGCTTCATCGATATCGACTTCGTTCCCACCACCGCCATCGTAGAGGTGCTAGCCACAGGCTCTGCCATCGTTGCCGTGGTAGTACCTCCAACACACCCCTCACCTTTAGCGGATGATGTGAAGGAATCGTTTGGAAAGAAGTTTTCTAATATATCAGCCAGCTCGGTTTCGTTTATATTTAGCTCAGCAGCTAAATCAACACCGTTACCCTGTTGTCTAGCACTCATCTTACCACACCGTACCCACTACAGTTTCAGTATATATTCCTTTCGCCCCTCTCCTTATACCATCTCCACCTTACACATCCCTCCCCTTTTCCTATAGCTATTTATTGTCCCTCGCGTTCAGTATTCCTCAGTCGTTGTCGAGATATACCTCTTACCGCTAGCCGCTATGATCCCTTGTCCGGACTATGATGCTTCCTTTACGCGATCTGATAATTTAAAAAGACATCGATTAACTTCTTGTCGGAAACGAGCACAGCTCCAACGTACATCGCCTCTACCGAAGAAAAAACTTAAAATTGCTACGCCTGCTGGTTCTTCTGACCGCTGGTGTGATACTTGTAACATTTACGTTCCACAACATTCCTACAACGGTCACCTTCGCAGCCTCAAGCATAAACAAACTTGCTGCTCTCCTCTTGAGGAAGGAATTACTTTCCTTTCGTCCGCGTTCGCTAACAGAATTGTGTCCTTTCGTATTTCATCCGCCAAGTTCTTCCTGTCGTATACCGACTTTTTCACCGAAGTTTTCGACAAATGCTTGCGTGCTATTCGTAATCAGATACAACTGCATGACACGCTTAAACTAAATCTTGAACTTTTCGAACGATATGTGCACGATGCTAAACAATTGGTTGACGTGAAATCCTTCAACACCAATCACAAAGTTGTCACTCAGTCGACGGATCTTTCCAATATTCTCCAAAGCTTCTTCGACGTTCTTGAGGGTAAAGCTTCTGAGTCAGGTAATTTATCATTCTCTCTCTATATATATTTCACTTGTGTTTACTGTTATTTCATTCTTACAGGATGGGCTTTGGAAAGAGTCCTTTTCCTAGAACTCAATTGTAACAAGTACAATCTTCTTAAAGCTTCATCTTACATTCCTCTACCTAAACAAATTGTACTTAAGAGAGCTGTTGTGAACGTACGAAACGATGAGCAAGCCTGCTTTGCGTGGGCAATAACCTCAGCTTTGTATCCCGCCCAAGCCAACCCGCACAGAACGACTTCCTATCCGCATTACTCCCGCACGATGGACTATGACGGTATCGATTTTCCTATTAAATTAAACGACATTCCCAAGTTTGAAACGAAGAACCATTGCTCTGTGAATGTTTACGAGACTGAATACGTTTTGAAGGATGGAAAATGGATCTGGGAAATTGTTGGTCCCCTCTACTACTCGTCCGTCAAACGAAGGCTGCACATCAATTTACTCTGGCTACACGATGATCGAGGAAATAATCATTACTGTTGGATTAAGGACATGTCTCGTTTGCTCTCTCAACAACTCTCCAAAACAGAACATCGCAAATTCCTATGTGACGGCTGCTTGCAATACTTCAGCTCTGTGGCTCACCTGCACCGCCATCAGCGGAATGATTGCAACCACGTTTACACGACGCTGCCAACTGCTGATCTCAAATTTGATAAGATGGGTAGGCTCATCCCTAATAACGTTTTAAAATTTCAAAACTACCACAAACGTATCAAACAGTTGTTTATGCAGACTTCCAAACCATATTGCGACCCATTCATACATGCTTTTCCGATCCTACCAGGACCTCCACCACACCTACCCACGAACATCAACCGCACTCGTTTGCTTACTTGATTAAGTGCTCTTTTAACGATTCCCTTTCAATATTCAGAACTTATAGAGGACCTGATTGTGCTAATCAATTTGTTAAAACTCTTGATCAAGACGTTTCTGATATTTATCACCGATTTTTAAAGACCCCCGTTCCTATGATACCCTTGACTTATGAAGAAATGCGACTTTTCTCTGAAACGACGTCTTGTAATATTTGCGAAGAGCCCTTCCTAATCGATGATGTAAAGGTTCGCGATCATTGTCATTTGACTGGTAAAGTTCGATTAGGGGCTGCTCATTCCAGATGTAACTTAAACTACAAACTACCCAACTTTGTGCCTGTATTCTTCCACAACCTCTTCGGTTACGATTGTCATTTATTTTTAAAAGAAATGGCTGTCAACGATGTTAAATTTAGCGTAATTGCTCAAAATAAATAAAAATACGTTTCCTTTACCAAATTATTGCGAGTTGATACTGTTCCCGGTGTTTCAGATAACTCTACTCAAAACGTATTTGTTAAGATTCGATTTCTCGATTCCTTTCGTTTTATGGCTTCCTCCCTCGATAAACTGTCTGAAGAACTCCACCCTTCTCAATGCTTCCAAGTGAAGAAGTATTTTTCTGATCCTACACAATTTCAACTTGTGCGACGGAAAGGGGTTTTCCCTTACTCCTACGTCGACGATATTACTAAACGTGACCAATCAACGTTCCCTCTCAAAGACGATTTTTTCGATAAATTCACATCTCTACCCATTTCCCATGAAGATTATGAAAGAGCTGCCACCGTTTGGAGAACCTTTAACTGCTCCACTCTCGGAGAATATTCTGACCTCTACTTGAAAACCGATGTCCTACTGTTAGCTGACGTGTTCGAGAATTTCCGTGAAATATGTATTTCCACTTACGCCTTGGACCCCGCTCAGTATTACACCGCTCCCGGGCTAGCGTGGGATAGCATGTTAAAATTCACTCGCGTTAATTTAGAACTTCTAACTGACATCGATATGTTAAAGTTTTTCCAAAAAGGGGTACGCGGAGGAATAAGTCAGTGTGTTCAAAGAATGCATTTCGCCAATAACCCACACCTTCCTGATTATGACGCATCTGCTCCCACTACCTACATTATGTATTTGGATGCTACCAATTTGTATGGACACAGCATGAGTCAATACCTTCCCATATCCCATTTTCGTTGGCTCACCGATGCTGAAATTGATGAATTAAATGTTCTCGATTTACATGCTTCTTCTGAATATGGTTATGTACTTGAAGTTGACGTTCAATATCCCCAAAACCTACACGATTTACATGCTGATCTTCCCTTTTTAGTTGAAAATATTATTTCTCCTGGTAATGTTAATGGTAGAGTCAAAAAATTGATTCCGAACCTTATGACTAAGACAAAGTATATTGTTCATTACCTACCGCTTAAACAAGCTCTCCAGAGAGGATTAAAATTACTTAAAGTGCATAGAGCTATTCAGTTTAAACAGTCACAATGGTTCAAACCTTTCATAGATTTGAATACTAGAAAACGCAATATGTGTAATAATAAGTTTGTGAAATCATTCTTTAAATTGATGAAAACAGTACTTTCGGAAAAACGATGGAGAACGTTGATAAACGAGTTGACGTCAAGTTAGTCACTCATTGGCAAAACGTTGGACGGTACCTTGGTGCTGAAAGTTTAATAGCTAAACCCAATTTCAGAAATTCAAAAATTTTCACCCCCCATTTCGCAGCTATTCAGATGAACAAATTACACATTGTTTACGATAAACCGCTCTATGTAGGTTTCACTATTTTGGATTTATCAAAAGTTGTTATGTATGACTTCTACTACGGCTTTCTTAAGCAAAAATATCAAGAAAATATTTCTTTGATGTATATGGATACTGATTCCTTCATTCTTAAAGTATTCACCGAAAATTTCTACAGAGATATGATTGAAAATATTCATCACTTCGACACTTCCAATTATCCCCATAATAATAGTTTCAATATCCCTATTACCTCTTCTGTTATTGGCAAATTTAAAGACGAATTCCCTAAAATTACATTAAAGCATTCTATGGAACCGGAGCAAAAGCTTACTGCGTTGAAGCCGTTGATCAAATTGTTAAGAAAGCGAAAGGTGTCAAGAAAAATGTCATTAAATTACATCTTCAAATCGATGATTACCTACTCGTCATTAGAGATGACGCCACCATTCTTAAATGTATGAATGTTTTCGTTTCCGATATGCATACTATGTTTACCCATATGAAAACGAAAGTAGCCCTCTCTCCCAAAGATGATAAACGTTTCTTAATTCCGAAAACAACGAATACTCTTCCTTGGGGACATTACAATATAAAAAACTCAAACAGTTCCCTTTCAAAGTTCGACGGTGCCGTTGATCGATTTATACAAAATTTTCATCAACCGTATACCGACGACTAAACGGTTGGAGAATACTTTATTAAAAGACTTTTCGAAGCTTCGCCACTTCCACAGGAAGCCATTGATAATATTTATGAACACCTACTGTAATACCTACCTGGAGTTCTGTTTAAGTATAGCTTACGCTGAAATGTCACTCAATGTAAATATTTTATCCTTAATATTGGTTGTATTGTATAAATAATAATAAAACGTTACTACACAGCTTGTTTGTTTACTATTTTTATTCTGCGAAATATATTCCTCAACTTCACAAATAACATGTGTACGATTTCTACTGTTACAATTTATTGTTTCAATAACATTATCAATGAATAAATTTTCTTATAATCTTCGATATTATTTGATGGCCATTTGCCTGAGTCAGGACCGCTCTGCCAGCCTGCAGCTTTCTCCGTTCTTTCTCTTAAAATATTTTCTTCTATCCATTGCAGCACTGTTTGATGACGACCATTGATATTTGGACTTAATGTATACGGAAGCCGAAACAAGTTGATCAGTTTAATACACTTTTCCAAATTTTTCGGTTGTGCATAGTATGCTACATCCAGTATTAAGTCATCCACACACTTTAACAATGTGACATACATTTTCTTCACATTCATTACGGAGAACTTCTTATCCCGCATTAGAACTAATCCGTTTGTTAACATTTCCTTTAAAAAATATACGTCGTGTCGCATGAAATTATACTTTGTTTTATTTAAAATCATTTCGACATCATCAACGGTTATTTCCACTGTTTCACAGCAACCTTTTAGAAATTCATCCACCAATTCGTCACACCTTTGCTTTCTTTCGAATATGAAGTATAAAATATCGAACGATGTCTCTTGCGTTACAGTTAACCATTTGAATGCTTCCTTTGGTATTGCAACTCCCAACTTCGACAACACAACTTTAACTCTATCTAAATCGTTTGATAGTATTGCTCTTCGAAGGTTGATACAGCTCGTACGATAATGAATCCATTTTTATAAAAATTATACTTCAAAATCTTCAGGATCGCTCTCATCGACCACTAAGTAGCCTCCTATTACGATTTTATCGTATTCACCTTTTAATTCGAATTCTTCTGTCACGCTATCCAACTCTGACGCTACCAAATATCTTTTCAAAGATAATAAACCCTATTTGAAAAATTTAACTTCAATTACGTAACTTTCAACCATCACTACGTCTTAAACGTTCAATACAGCAACTAACGATTACAACTGATTAAACTCGTCATGTTTTATCTTATTTATAATCAAACTTTGGGGAAGGGGTAAAGAAAATCATTATTAACATTGCAGACTTTATTATCAGAAAAAAAAAAACTGGGGATACATTACAAAACGTTCGTTTTATGAATCCAGCTGTTATGAGATTGGTTAAGCCCCAACCATTGGACGTAAACCATGTCACCTTTTCGTCTTAGTACACGTTCCACCAAATAAACATCTGGATATGTCGCTTTCTGTAGTTCCATACCATAAAATCCTCCTTTTATGTCTTCCCCTTTATCATCCTTTAAGTAATACATAATTGGATGTGATAATTTTATGTAGCTGATCGTAAATAATTCGTTAGACCAATTCGGGGTATAACTTTTGCTAAACAATTCACGATGTTTGCTTATTCGTACCCGGTCTCCAACTTTAAACTTAATTTCTCGTAAATCCACCTTCTTTGGATTGTTGTAAATACTTTTCAAAAGTGTTTCTTCGTTTCGTTTATTAACTTTGCTTGGTCTCATTCCGATAGTTCTGTGAACCGAATTGTTATATTCCTGTACTATATCTGGTAATAACTTCAACCATTTGTAGGATCCTTGTAAACTAAAGCGTTGCCACATTTTTGATTTTAGTGTTCGATTTACCCGCTCCACAACTGACGCTTTCTTGGTGCTATACGTTGAGTAATGGTTAATTTTATATTTTTGCATAACTCGTTTCACTTGTTCGTTGTAAAATTCTTTTCCCAAGTCAGTTTGCATATTCTTAGTAATACGTTTACATCTTTTGAAAATTAACTGTAAAGCCCTTCCAACATATTCACCTGTTTTGCGTTTTACTGCTTGAGCCCACACAAATTTTGAAAAAACGTCTATTACAACCAAAATGTATCTGACACCTTTATTTTCTCTCGCATACGGAATCATTTCCACTAAATCGGCTTGATGAAGATCATCTAATCCTTTCACTATCACTTTACGACGTGTAAAATTAAGTCTCGCAGGTTTATGCAGTTCTTTCACTAGTTCTTCTTTCACATTTAACATTTTCCTTATAATAATGAAGAACCACATGGACGGAGCTGCTGTTGTTGGTTTAGAACTGCTCGATTTTGCACTACCTGTTCCTCTTTGTTGTTGCAGAGGATCTAGCCTTACTTTCAGCTCCTTTGCTTCCTTTTTTAGTGATTCCACCATTACCACTAATTCGTTTTTCAGATCATCTTTCTTTTTATTGGTTCGTTGAATCTCTTTCTCTGAAAATTCCTTCACTTTTTTACACTCATCCTGAATCGCGATTTTAATTAATTCAAAACTCGTGTCTATATCATTTTTCATATCTTGCACAATTTCCGTCTTCAATTTCTTCGATACTTCTTCATCACCTTTCCTAACAAACGCTTCTACATCTTTACGATCTAGTTTTACTTTTGTTGCAAGGACGTCCATTATTCCGACAGCATTCTTTTCTATTAAATCGTTCACCTTGCTTGTTATTTCTTTATCCCTGTCAGTATTATATTTTTCAAGTTCTCTTTCCAAATTTTTAATCGCTAACTCTATATTATCAAAAAAAGTTTTCATCATCATTTCACCACTTTTGGAGACAGCTCGATTCTGATATGCTCTTTTGTTAACCGATCTTTCTCATCTACATACATTTTAGTAGCTGCATGAAACCCAGCGGTAGGCTCGTTCAAATGTGTAATACGCTTATTAGCCACATCAACGAAATACAACACTTTATCGAATGCTTGTCTAATATCGGTTACATCATCTTGCGATAACAGACGTTGCACCTTCTTCTCCAAATATCTCATATTCACAGCATCATGCTCCTGCTGAGGATCGCCGATTCTTGTTAAACGGTTATGATTGAAATCATGAACATTGCTGAATGCTTGCGAAAACAATCGTTTTGTTTCTAACGAACGTCCGAACTTATCAACCGTCATTGTCTAACTAATAAGCTTAATAATTTGTTTATACGATTATGTTGCACTTACGCAACTCTTCTAAAATTGATAGAATTTCGTTTTCATGATTTGTGTTGCCTGCTTGTTGAGAAGCAACCAATAACCTTAAACGATCACACAATTCATTAACGTCATCAAAATATTTGTATTCGATCGGTTTTTCGTTGTATGTCAACAACGACAATCCTCCACCTTTAGAAAATTTCGATGGTTGCTGTCTTAACTTGTAAACTGCTCCCGTACGTTTTAATATATCAGCGTAGTCTTTTCTTTCTTCAATCGATGTCCGATATTCAGAACGTAATTTGAAGAGTTGCTCGTATAATCCCACAGTACCTGTGTATTTAAATTTTCCATCGATTACAACGTTTGGTCCATCAAAATCCACTTCAGAATCGCCAATAAAAAATTTATTTGTGTTCCATTCGTATCGAACTTTATCAAGACGAGGATTCAGAACGTCTGCGTTAAATGTGTCACCATCATAGTCTTTAATAATTCCTTCTATATAGTCTCGAGGTAGAGGATCGAATTCTTCTAAATATTGAGCAAATCGAGAGCTATTAATATAGTCTATGTACGCTTTCTTCAATTGTTCAAAGTCATCATTATCCTGGTCTGTGTTTTCATGACCCGTTGTTGGATCACTTTCATAAACACTTTCTTCCCTTAAGAATGAAGGAGCACCTGGTAGTAAGGTACCTGGAGCATTCGAAGGGTCAAGCTTTCTAATTTTTATTGGTGTTGACGAAGCTGGAATGTCACCTTTCGACCAATTACTCACTTCTGGCTTTAATTCTTTTTTAATCTCTTCACCCAGCTCTGATTTCAAGTTAAGAAGCGATTTTGTAAGTGGTTGATATGCTTGCTGTAACAGGAGATTCTGTCCTGCTGTCGATTCCTTTAACATTTGCAATTTCCTCTTTACCGTTTTCCTAACTTTGATTAGTTCTTTCTTTGCTTTTACATCCATGCTCTTGTCAAGGTTGTCTTTTAACAACTGATTGACTTTATATCACTTACATTGATATATATTTATCGAATCCTAAGCGACATCTTCCCTCATTTATACCACAATACTTGTTTATCACTAGAAATCCAAACTTCTCTTTCCAACACTCAGCACAAATATTTTTAAATTGGTCAAAAGTCATGCCTGTAGTGACATGGTCTGCGAAGACGTGTTAGAGATTTAATTCATCCTGTTTAAACAGTATTATTAAATTTGCGTTATCTCTAATTAAATGTTTGGGAATCTGTGCATATGTTTGATTTAAATAAAAAGTGTCGATTGAGTTATGTCTTCCCATACTAAAGTATTCCCTTATCTTATTTTGATTTTCATTCGCAACATCGTCAAAGATGAACACAGAATTAGGTCTTGCCTGTGATGGAGCAATTACATCGTCTGAGTCTCTATAGGGAAAATAACCAATTCCAGCAATTGGTTTCAATAATTCAGCTAAATACTTATATTTTAGTTGATACAATGACTTGGAATAAACGTGCACGTTTGCGAACCGTAAACCGTTCGGTTGCTCCAAAAGTCCTATAGTCACATTTGTTTTTCCACAATTTGAAGGTCCGGCGACAATGGCTCTTATTGTGGATGGTAGTAATGGACCCTGTCGATTTATATTCCTAGCAATATCGAAGTCACGATTGGTTATGGGTAGAGCAGATGGATGTTGTACTATCCGCATGTTTATTGACTATTAAACGGTATACGCATGTGCTCTCGGATAAATAAATTTAGAGGTAACAGTGTTTATGTAGTCGGTTCGTTCAGTATGGTGAGAGAGCTAACACTACACATGTCCCATGACACGAGGTTTTCTGAATAGGTTTGTAGATAAATTACCTATTGAATTACACCTCCCAGGGTATAACTTTTGCGGTCCAGGGACTCGACTGGACAAACGATTAGCTCGAGGTGATATCGGTATAAATCCCCTTGACATTTCCCATCGTCGAATTGCTGATAAAGTTTTGGCGCAACAATCATTACAAAGACTAAAGCCGTCGAACGCGTCTTTTGGTGAACGCTTGGCAGCTCTCACAGTTGCTTCAGCTATGAAGGGTAAAGAGAAACTTGGAATGGGGCACAAAAAGCGACGTCGTAAAGTTGGTGGTTTAATTCCGTTGCGAAAAATAAAGAAGAGATGACGAACAAGAAAAGGAGGAGCTCTACCGTTTCGTAAGCTAGTGACATCTGCGAAAATTGCTCTTAAGAAAACGAAACCTCTCCAGCTGATACATGCTGCTAAAATAGCACTAAATACAATTCGCAAATTTGGAAAGCGATCTAAATCTCCCAGAATCATTCCTATTCCAAAGACAGGTGGTTTTCTACCGTTAATTCCGATTTTTGCTGGACTATCAGCACTTGGAGCTCTCTCTGGCGGTGCTGCTGGGATAGCTAAAGCTGTACGTGATGCGAAAACAGCACAACAACAGCTAGAAGAAGATAAACGTCATAACGCTTCAATGGAAGCTATTGCTCTTGGAAAAAATATTTCAGTACAACCTTTCCGTAAAGGTTTCGGTTTATACCTTAGACCTTATCAACAAAAAAAAAAAAACGTAAAATTTTTCGTAAAGTTACCTAACCGTCCTTTGACAGATTTGGATTTAGTCAATTACATTAACTATTTACAAATTCCACATTTTCGGGGAATCTTTATGCGTAACGAATTACCCAGAAAAGTTAAAAGGTGTGAAAGTAGAATTGTTAATTTAGATTTAGACACTGGAACTGGTACACATTGGACAGCGTATGTAAAACGAAATAACAAAGCTATGTACTTTGACAGTTTTGGAGATCTCCGTCCACCTAAAGAATTGGTTCAATATTTACAATCTTCCGGACCTTGTGCTATCACTTATAACTACAATCGTGTTCAGAACCACTCAGATTTTAACTGCGGCCATTTAGTTGTCCAATTCCTTAATGTGACTACGCAAACCTTTTCTTAAAAACAAACCATCAAACTAACTTCGTTGTAGTAGACAGAACGTCAAACCGAAAACATGTCTTACACATTTACCTTGACTAATACAAAGTCGGAGCTGCAAATGATAATAAGTCCACCAATTTTTTTAAGCGATGATGATGAATATCAAATTGCTTTGTTAAATTTTGAAGCATATAACAGTATTCCGAATATCGATGAAACTAACAACAAATTCTATTTTGAAGATTCTACATCACCAGTCGTTGTTCTTCCGGAAGGGTCCTATGAAATCGATGATTTTAATCATTATCTTCGCGAGAAATTGCGAGATACTGATGATGCTATTGAATTGTTTGGAGACAATACTACCTTAAAAAGCCATATAAAAAGCACCAAAAAGTCAACTTCGCTCCTACAGATTCTCCCGCAAAGATATTGGGTTTTGAAAATAAGCTTCTACCATCACTTAAAGAGGTGTCTGATCATGTAGCTGACATTTTCAAAGTAAACACGATTTCAGTGATGTGTAACCTCGTAACTAACTCCTACATACATACCAGTGATGGTGCTAAAGGACTAGATGGACATATACTAACTACATCAATTCTTTCCCAATGTACCCCCCGGATTTAAAATTGTTGAGAATCCTACGAATCTTATTTATTTATCAATAAACACTCGTGTCATCGACTACATTTCCCTTAAAATAGTTGATCAAGACGGTAATCTAGTTAATTTCCGTGGAGAGCGTGTCACAATAAGATTACACTTACGAAAAGCGTAACATGGTAGTGCAATATAGCTGTCCCCAACGATATTCAAAGAAGAATAGTACTATAAAACTACTACCACAATCCCGGATGCTTATTTCGCCTACAACCATTAAGCGATTAACACCGCTCAGTAAACAGTTCCTTAAATCTTTGGGGTTGCGATTGAAAAAGAGGAAACGGTAAAATGGTAGCAGAAATACTGAATGTTACCGAAAAAGCAGTCTTCGATAACGCTATAGTTAACGCCGATAAACATACTCATCAACCTTATGCGAATTCAACTTTCAAAAATAATGATACGATACGTATTCCAATAGAAAATGAAGATGTTTACACTTTGCCTTCTAGTAGTTTCCTATACATAGAGGGTCGTTTGCTTCTTAAAAAGGATGGAAAGGCAACTGCGAACACTTCTTTTATCCACAATGGAATTTTACACCTGTTTGATGAAATTGGTTCTGAATTTGGTGGAAAAGTTATTGATCGAGTCCGTAATCCTGGCATGGTTACAACAATGAAAGGTTACGCATCTTACAACGAGAATGAAAGTAAACGTCTCAGCAACAGTGGATGGTTGCCTCCTGCTTTAAGCGATCTACAAGGAAGTAAGCTTAATTCTGTAAAACTAGTAGATTCCAACGGTTACTTCAACGTTTGTATTCCACTACGTATGATTTTTGGATTTGCTGAAGACTTCCGAAAAATAATATTAAACGTTCGGCAAGAATTAGTTCTAGTTCGCAGCAGCACTGACAATAATGCTTTATATTGCTCAGCAACGCCACTTGAAGATGTGCTTGTACATTTGGATCAGATTTCTTGGAAAATTCCTCATGTATCTGTAGCAGATGCTGAACGTTTGAAATTGTTGCGTTATGTTGATCGAAAGTTAAATATGGAACTTTCACTTCGGAGTTGGGAACTACATGAATATCCGCTACTTCCCAAATCGTATTCTCACAACTGGAATGTGAAAACAACGTCACAATTGGAAAAGCCTCGCTTCATTATTTTCGGATTTCAAACAATAAAAGTAATAATCTTGCAAAAAATATGAGTGCCTTCCATCACTGCAAACTAACCAATTTTAAAGTTTACTTAGGATATACTATGTACCCGTATGATAATTTGAATTTAGATTTTGATACTTCCAGATTTGCCGTTTTATATGAAATGTATGCTAACTTTCAATAATCGTATTATGGTAGTGTAAGTGAACCCTTATTCGATCCTAAACAATTTCTAGTCATTGCTCCGCTTGTAATAGTAGACTGTTCATATTAGAATGAAACTGTTAAATCTGGTAGTATAGATATCCGTCTAGAGTTTCAAACTAAAGAGAATATACCAGAGAAAACAGCAGCTTTCTGTTTAATAATACATGATCGTGTGATACGTTACAATCCGTCCACAAACTTAGTTCAAGAAGTATAAAACACAACGATTACTTCCACAATTTGGTTTTCTTACCGGTACTGAACAGTGAGCACGATGACCTTCTTATTGGACGTACAAGGTTTTCAGTGTAGTGAGAATCGATTTGTTTTTAAAGAAGTAGCTGTTGTTGCTCTAAAAGAAGAACCAGTTTATCATTTCACATTTGAACCACCATTTCCATGGGACGCTCTCCCCGTTCGTTACAGAAGTCAAAATCGTTGGTTAACAAGAAATTTTCATGGGTTATATTGGGATAACGGCGATCTTCCGTACTCTACGCTTTATGATAGAATTTACTCCATATTGATGGAGTCAACAGTTGTATATGTTAAAGGATTACAAAAGATGATGTGGTTGCAGGAATCCTTTCCTACTGTTAACTTTGTTAACATTGAAGATATCGGATGTCCAGCTCTCTCCAAACCCCCAACTCATTTTAAAGTTAAAGTGTGTTCTTATCATTTATTTACAACCGCTGTTGAACAGAATTGTGCTTATAAAAATGTTCTTTTATTAAAATATTGGTTGTCTCTACATTCATAAATTGACTGTATTTTTTTCCTTTAAACAAATAAAACACGTTCATAATATAAATTAGATTTTTATTTTTTTTTTATATTCTTATACAATGTTATACATTTTACATATGTATTTCTAAATCAGCCGCTTTTCCAACAAATCCTTTAAGGCGAATTGACGGATGACCCACTTCATTCGCAATTTTTTCGTTTATGTCCTCGATTTCTGCATCCGTAAAAGCTTCTGCGTGTCTGCACGGAAGAAATATGATAAAGCTGTATAAATCAGCTAATAGACGAGCTCCCCATTTTGTATTCACCTTTTTGAAGCGTTGCACGGGATACGTTTGATTTACTTCCAGTGATTTCAGAGCACGTATTTCTTTCTCTTCATAACCCACCCGCACATTATTAAACTTTTCGATAAAGGTTTCCATGTTATACTGACTTAAACACACTCAACTCTGTTATACATCAACTGCTCCTTCACTCATTCCCGTAACTTATGTAAAATCCCCTTCCACTACATAAGCTTCAGTGGAGGGGAACTTGTTATACAAACCACGTTGCTCGTTTTAAATGTCTCAGTTGTTATGGAAAAAAGCTATCATGATCAGTGTGTCATCGTTACTGATTTTAACATATTTGTATAACAATACCCTCTACATTTCCCGACCTGATAATACTATTGGAGATGAAGCCTATGTTTGTAAAAATTTTAATAAGGATATTGATGTGTCTTGTACATGGAAGAAAAATTGGGACACTATTATTTTAAGAAATGTTAATGGAACAAATGTCTTTACAGTTGAAAACGTGCAGAACCTTCACTCTGTAAAACTAGCATTTATTGATAAACATGGACAGTTTCGAAGATATATTGAAAGTCGATGGATTCAGCTTAAGGATAATGAAAACAGAGACGTTACAACTAAGGGCTATATCACCGACTCTTTCGCATTTCTACAAGTTGTTAGTACTATTAATATAATCTTATTGTTCAATATTTTGATTGTATCACTTACATACTTCATTTATTTCAAAATAAAGAATCGTTAACCATAACGACTTCACTTTTACTTCATATGCCTGTACCTTACACTTTTCTCCACTTCCTCTACATTATCATGTAAAAATATTTAAGAATCGTAAACTTCAGACGACTGCAGACGTATTTAATTTCACATTACCGATACATGTACATATGTTTCAATTCATTGTGAAGCATTCGACCACTACATACAGACAAGTTTAAAGTCAATGACCTTGACCTAAAGTAACTTCTCCTCCTCTGAATTAGAACCGGTAATCTTACACTACTGGAATTTGTCTGAAAATACATTTGGGAAATCGTTCTTCAAATTAATGAATAACAGCGCGTTCGGAAAGACAACGGAGAACGTTGATAAACGAGTTGATGTCAAACTGGTTACTCATTAGCAAAATTTAGGACGCTTCCTGAGAGCTAAGAATTTAATAGCTAAACTCAATTTCAAAAATTCTAAAATATTTACAACAAATTTCGTTGCTATTCAGATGAATAAATTACGTATTGTTTACGATATACCTCTCTATGTAGGATTTACTATTTTGGATTTGTCTAAAGTTGTTATGTATGACTTCTACTACAGGTTTCTTAAACAAAAATATCGACAAAACGTTTCTTTGATGTATATGGATACTGATTTCTTCATTCTTAAAGTAGTTGCAGAAAACTTTTATCGGGATATTATCGAAAATATTCAACACGTTGATACTTCAAATTATCCACGCGATAATTGTTTCGATATTCCCATTACCTCATCTGTAGTCGGTAAATTTAAAGATGAGTTCCCAAATAATCCCACTAATGCATTTTATGGAACCGGAGCTAAAGATTACTGTGTCGAATCGGTTCATCAAGTCGTTAAGAAAGCTAAAGGTGTTAAGAACAACGTTATAAAGTTACATCTAGGTATTAACGATTATCTTCGCGTTATTAGGGACGATTCCACCATTCTAAAAAGTATGAATATTTTCGTCTCCGACCTCCACACTATGTTCACATAAATGAAAACTAAAGTAGCTCTTTGCTCTAATGATGATAAACGTTTCTTAATCGCGAAAACAAATAATACGCTTCCTTGGGGACATTATAATATAAAAAAGTCGGAAAATTCGATTTCAAAGCAGGATAGTAAAATCGATCGATTAATCCAAAATGTTCATCAACCGTATACCAACAACTGTTGGGGAATATTTTATTCAAAAACTGTTTCAGGCTTCCTCACTTCCCAACGAATCTATTGATACTATTTATGAACATCTTATATAATATTAATCAGTATGTGTATATGTAAATAATGTAACGATGTTATATTTTACAAGTTTATACCCAATAGTAATTTTACCCACATGTCTGTTTAAAAACTAAAATAAAAACTTTATATCGCAGCTTTGTCATTATCTAATTTTTTAGAAACTGCATTTTTCCTGAATATGGAAAGAAAACACTGAATGTTTTAGCTGTTACAATTTATTGAGTCAATAACATTAACAATGAATAAGATTTCTTATAGTCTTCAATATTAATTGATGGCTATTTTCCAGAGTCAGGACCGCTTTGCCAACCTGGAGCCTTTTCCGTTCCTTCTCGTAAAAAATCATCAACGAATGTGTCACACCGACGTTTTACTTCGAAAATGAAATACAAAACATCAAATGATGGGTCTTAAACATTTGAACACCTCCTTTGGGACTTCTACTCCCAACTTCGAACACACCACTTTAGCTCTATCTAAATCATTGGATAATATTGCTCTGCGGAAATTGATAACGAGGACCTGCCTTTCCGCTTGAAACAACTTAAATGATAAGCAATCCATTTTTTAGAAAAATTCGAGTTCTAAGTCGTCTGAGTCGCTATTCTCGCTTACTAAATAGCCTGATATTACAAGTTTATTGTATGCACCTTTCAACTAAAATTCTTGCACTGAAGCTACCAAAAGTTTTCTCTCAGATAAGAAACCCTCTTTGAAAAATTTCACTTCAATTACATAATTTTCTACCATTACTACGTCTTCAACTTTCAATGCGGTAACTAGCGATTGCAACTGATGACACTCGCCATGTCTAATCTTATTTATAATCATTGTTTGAGGGAGGGGGTAAACAAATTCGTAAACGTTTCACCATTTATTAATTCCAAAACCTGTAACCTTATTACAAAACGTTTTTTTTTATGAATCCAGCTATTATGAGATTTGTCCAGCCCTATTTGAAGATATGTCTATTACAACTAAAATGTATTTGACACCTTTATTTGCTCTCGCATACGGAATCATTTCCACTAAATCGGCTTGATGAAGATCATCTAATCCTTTGACTATCACTTTACGACGTGTAAAATTAATTCTCGCAGGTTTATGCAGTTCTTTCACTAGTTTTCCTTCATGTTTAATGTTTTCCTTATAATGAAGAACTACATGGACGGAGTTGTTGTTGGTTTAGAACAACTTGATTTTGCACTACCTGTTCCTCTTTGTTGTTGTAGAGTATCTAGCCTTACTTTCAGCTCTTTTGCTTGCTTTTTTAGTGTTTCCCCCATTTCCACTAATACCTTTTTCAGATCATCTTTCTTTATATTGGCTCCTTGAATTTCTTTCTCTGCAAATTCCTTAACTTTTTTACACTCATCCTGAATCGCGATTTTCATTAATTCAACACTCGCGTGTATATCATTTTTCATATCTTGCACAATCTCCGTCTTCAATTTCTTCGATACTTCTTCATCCCTTTTCCTAACAAACGCTCCTACATCTTTAGGCTCTAGTTTTATTTTTGTTGAAAAGACGTCCATGATTCTGACAGCATTCTTTTCTATTATATCGTTCACCTTGTTTGTTATTTCTTTATCCCTGTCAGTGTTATATTTTTCATGTTCTCTTTCCAAATTTTTAATCGCTACCTCTATATTATCACTTAAAGTTTTCATCATCATTTCACCACTTTCGTAGACAGCTGTTTTCAATTCGTCTCGTAATTCCTTCACCCTTCTGACACCTTCACTGACAGCACGATCCTTTACCTTTTCACACTCGATTCTGATATGCTCTTTTGTTAACCTATCTTTCTCATCTACATACATTTTAGTAGCTGCATGAAACCCAGCGGTAGGCTCGTTCGAATGTGTAATACGCTCATTAGTCACATCAACGAAATACAACACTATCGAATGCTTGTCTAATATCGGTTACATCATCTTGCGATAACAGACGTTTAACCTTCTTCTCCAAAAATCGTACATTCACAGCATCATGCTCCTTCTGAGGATCGCCGATTCTTGTTAAGCGGTTATGATTGAAATCATGAACATTGCTGAATGCTTGCGAAAACAATCTTTTTTTTTCTAACCCACGTCCGAACTTATCAACCGTCATTGTCTCACTTGTAAGCTTAACAATTTGTTTATACGATTATATTGCACTCACGCACCTCTTCTAAAATTGATTGAATTTCGTTTTCATGATTTGTATTGCCTGCTTGTTGAGAAGCAACCAATAACTTTATACGATCACACAACTCATTAACGTCATCAAAATATTTGTATTCTATCGGTTTTTAGTTGTATGAAGAGTAGCTCGTATAATCCCACAGGACCAATGTATTTAAATTTTCCATCGATTACTACGTTTGGTCCGTGAAAATCCAGTTCAGAATCAGCAATAAAAAACTTATTTGTCCCATTCGTATCGAACTTTATCAAGACGGGGATTCAGAACGTCAGTGTTTAATGTACCACCATTCCTTAATAATACCTTCTATGTAGTTTCGAGGAGAGGATCAAATTCTTCCAAATATTCAGCAAATCGATAGCTATTAATATAGTCTATGTACGCTTTTTTTAATTGTTCAAACTCATCATTATCCTGGTCTATGTTTTCATGACCCGTTGTTGGGTCACTTTCACAAACACTTTCTTCCCTTAAGAATGAAGGAGCACCTGGTAGTAAGGTACCTGGGGCATTCGAAGGGTCAAGCTTTCTACTTTTTATTGGTGTTGACGAAGCTGGAACGTCACCTTTCGACCAATTACTCACTTCTGGCTTTAATTCTTTTTTGATCTCTTCACCCAGCTCAGATTTCAAGTTAAGAAGCGATTTTGTAAGTGGTTGATATGCTTGCTAGGAGATTCTGTCCTGCTATCGATTCCTTTAACATTTGCAATTTCCTCTTCATCGCTTTCCTAACTTTGATTAGTTCTTTCTTTGCTTTTACATCCATGCTCTCGTCATGGTTGTCTTTTAACAACTGATTTCATTTATTTCATTTATTTCACTTATTAATATATATTTAACAAATCCTATGCGATATCTCCCCTCATTTATACCACAATCCTTGTTTATTACTAGAAATCCGAACTTCTCTTTCCAACATTCTCCACACATACTTTTAAATTGATCGAAAGTCATGTCTGCAGCAACATGGTCAGAAAAAACGTGTTTGAGATTTAATTCGTCTTGTTTAAACAGTACAATTAAATTAGCGTTATCTCTAATTAAATCTTTAGGGATCTGAGCATATGTTTGATTTAAATAAAAAGTGTCGATTGAGTTATGTCTTCCCATGCTAAAGTATTCCGTTATCTTATTCTGATTATCATTCGCAACATCATCAAAGATGAATACAAAATTAGGTCTTGTCTTTGATGGACCGATTACTTCATCCGAGTCTCTGTAAGAAAAATAACCTATTCCAGCAATTGGTTGCAACAATTCTGCTAAATACTTATATTTTAGTTGATACAATGACTTGGAATAAACGTGCACGTTTGCGAACCGTAAACCGTTTGGTTGCTCCAAAAGTCCTATAATCACTTTTTTCGGCAATTTGAACGTCCTGCAACGATACATCTTATTGTTGATGGTAATAAAGTACCATGACGATTTATTTTCGAAGGAATGTTGAAGTCACAATTAGTTATCGGTAGAGCAGATGGATGTTGTACAATCCGCATGTTTATTCATTATTAAACGATTTCGCTGTGTGTTCACGGATATATAAATTTAGTGTTACCGTTATTTATATAGTCAGTTGGTTCGTAATAGTGAAGTCACTCACACCAGACCTGTTACATGAAACGTAGCGTTCTGAATAGTGTTATAGATAGATTACCTTTTGATTACATCTACTAGCCTATAACTTTTGTGGTTCAGGGACACGATTAAACAAACGACTAGCTCGAGGTGATATTGGTATAAATCTTCTCGACGAACATTTCAAATTCCACGATATTGCATTCACAATTTCGCCTGACATTTCACAACGTCGAAGAGCAGACAAGGTTTTAGTACAACAATCTTTACAAAGACTGAAGTCACCAGACGCGTCTATAAGTAAACGTTTTCCAGCTTTAACAATCGCTTCCGCTATGAAGGCTAAGACGAAACTTGGAATGGCACATAAAGGAAGGCATCGACTACGTCACCGTAAAAAAGGAGGTTCGATTCCGTTTAAGAGAATAAATAAGGTAAAACGAATAAGAAAAGGAGGAGTTCTACCGTTTAGTAAACTAGTAAAAACTGCGAAACTTGAATTCGGAAACTTGGAAAGCAATCTAAATATCCCAGAATCATTCCTATTCCGAAAACGGGCGGTTTTCTACCGCTAATTTATGATACTATTTATCCCATATTAATGGAGTCAACGGTTGTGTATGTCAAGGGATTACAAAAGAAAGTGTGGCTGATGGAATACTTTCCTAATATCAACTTTGTAAACATCGGCGACATCGGTTGTCCATCTCTCTCAAATTTAGCAACTGATTTTAAAGTTAAGGTGTGTTCCTATCGTTTATTTAAAACAGATCTTGAACCAACTTGTGCTTATAAAAATGTTCTACTATTAAAACATTGGCTGTCTTTACACTCATAACTGCATTGTATTTTTGATACAAATAAATAACACACATTTACAATAAAAAATGTTTTTTATTCTTTTAAATCAACATTATAGATTTTACATTTGAATTTCAGTATCAGCTGATTTTCCCACAAATCCTTTGAGACGAATCGATGGTTGACCAACTTGTTTATCAATTTTATCATTTATGTCCTCGATCTCTGTATCTGTGAAGGCTTCTGCTTGTCTGCATGGAAGAAAAACAACGAAGCTGTAAAAGTCGGTTAACAGGCGTGGTCCCCATTTTGTATGCACCTTTTTGAAGCTTTGCACGGGATATGTTTGATTAAGTTCTGATGATTTTAGAGAACGTATTTCTTTTTCTTCATAACCCACCCGTACACTAATAAACTTTTCAATAAAGGTTTCCATGTTCTACTGACTAAAACGCACCTAACTCTGCTAAACAAACATCTACCGCTCCTTCGCTCATTCGCATAACTTATGCAGAATCCCCTTCCACTAAAACAAGTAACTGTGGAGAGGGGGGTTGTGCAATGAGAAAACGCTACCCGTATTAATCATCTCAGTTGTAATTTCGCGACCGGACAATAGGGTTGGTGACCAAGCCTATTTATGTAAAAATTCTAATAGGGATTGTAATGAACTAAAAAGGTTATTAAAGACATGTAGTGATTTTCCATCCTGACCAAATAAAACTTGTGCCATAGCTGTTATTCAAATTAAATATTTGAATTACAAGCAAAATCATCTTTCAAGATCACGACGAGTTGCTGGAGTAGAAACCGCTTCGAGGATCGGTGCACGGGAAAAGGAGGGAAGTAGGAAGACAAGAGACCACTGCGCACGGGGAAGAAGTGACGCAGAGGTAGATACGTTAAGGTATTGCATTTATGTAAAAACGTTTTATTTGGTTTTATTTTTATTTGGTTTTGCTAAGTTTTATTTTATTAAATGTTTTCATATATTTACAACAGTGTATTAATTTCTTTATTTGGTCGGCTACAGGTATAATCTATTTGAGCTACCTGTAAAAAGAATTTCCTAGAGAAAAATTACATTACATTTGGCGCCCAACATGTGTGATGAGAGATGTATGAAACGTTTCGTAAATGTTAGTGTTTAGGTACTATGATTACTAAGTTTTAAGTTGAAAATTTATTATTAGAGATACCTTTAAAAAAAAAACGTAATAAATCTATCAAAAGATGGCAAAATGCCGATATAAGTGATACAAATTCTAGAATTACAAGCTTAGAAAAAGATGTTTTAAAATTAAGCGTTAGTTTAAAGTCTATCGAGGAATCATTTAATTAGATAGCTGAATGTTTAAGTAATGATTTAGGTCTTGTTAAAAAGAAACAAACAGATAATGAAATTTCTGATCAACCGGAAAAACAAAAAAATACTAATGATATAAGTAAAATTGACCGGACGTACATTTCTCTGTTTAAAGATCTGGGAGGTCAAAATTTAAGTTTTGTACCGGGGGGACCACACCACCCCGTTTAATTTTTAAGAAAATTGGAAAATTTATTCAACGACGCGGGAGTACCAACGACAAAAGTGTCAAATTAGCGGTAAATTGTCGCGAAGGATTGGCTGCCGATTGGGAAAAAACTTTTAAAGGTTTCGAAGATTTTAAAAGGGCCTTTATACAGAGGTATTGGGGAAAGGAACAAGAAAGAGAAGTATTACTGAATTTGCGAGGAGGGCAGTGCGAAAAGGGAAGTAGAGCAGATTATTTTTTGAGGATGGTTAGAGATGCCCAATTTCTGCCGGAACAGTTGCCGGAAAAAGATTTAATTGAAATGCTGGGTAAAAAAATAAAACCTACAAAATAAATAAGCAGATATTAGCGAAAATACTAATTGCAAATCATGAATATGAAATAGTAGCATTAGTTGTAAAGGGATTAGCACGTCCGTGTATCTTGGGCTGTAACTCGTTAACAGAATATGATATTAGGTTGATTTTTAGACCGAAGGAAATACTTTTGCAATTGACTGAAAACGAAATTATTAAGTTAGGAGAAGGTATACCGCCAGAACGGTTGGAAATTAACGAGATTGTAATGAATAATGTAGAAAACGAAGTTATAGAAGAAACTAAAACTAGTAGTGGTAAAAATATTAGTGACGCGAGGGAATGGAGAAATTTGAGAAAAAGTATACGATCAAATCGAACGGGTTGTTAGAAAAATAACGAGAGACTTTTTCTGACGAACCAGGACGTATTTTTTTATTAAATGTTTTCATATATTTACAACAGTGTATTAATTTCTTTATTTGCCCGGCTAGAGGTATAATATATTTGAGCTACCTGTAAAAAGAATAACCTAGAGAAAAATTACATTACAAGATGTTGATGTGTCCTGTGTATGGATGAAACATTGGGAATCAATTATTTTAAAAAATGTTAATAGGACAAATGTCTTCACTGTTGAAAACGTGCAAAACCTTTACTTCGTAAAATTTATGTTTGTCGAAAAAGATGGACAATCACGAAAATACATCGAAAGCCGATGGATTCATCTTCGTGGTGATCAAAAACGTATTGAACAGCTGTGAATGATATATGTACATCTACCTGAACATTTAGTAATTTATCTTTTTCTGTAATTTTGGATTTAAAAATTTCTAATGATTCTAAAATATTTAACTTGAATCCTTTTTTTTGCTATATGTAATATTTATAAATTTTGAATAGTTGGAAAATGGTGGTTCGTATCTGAACAATGATTTGCAAAATTTGAATTATTTTTATGAAGGTTGAAGGATCTAAAGTGTTCATTAAAACGTATTTTAAACGAGCATCCAGTTTGACCTAAATAAAAGAAATCACATTCGGAAAATTTTATTTTATAGACTCCTGTATTATCGTACCTATCTATCAATTTTATCTTTTGAATTAAAAAGTAGGTTTGTTAGTGACGTGTTATAACAATAAATATTGGAATCAATAGAATGGTAAATGCGTTTTGGTATTTAAGGGCCTCTTTGAAATAATAAGATGTGCTCGACGTCATAAATTCTAAAAGTTAGGTTATTATTACGATTATTACATAAAACAAAATTAAAAAAATACATATGATTTTCGCCATGAACCGCCGATAGGTGCTATGCACTAATAGGAGAAGTGCTATGCCCCAGTCAGGTAAATGCTATGCACCATTAGGGTAAGTGCTATGCACCACCGTGAGGTTACGGTACAAAGCGGCCCCTCTGATTAAATTTGTTACAGTACTATTGCTCCGGATAGTATTCATAACAGTAAAAAATGGGATGTGTGGTGAAGGGAAGCAATAAGTTTAAATAGAAACGTTTGCAACAATTTTCAGAGATATGTAACTTTTCTCAAAACAGCATAATTATTGTATAGAGGATGTAGAAAAAAGTTTGCAAAAGGCAACTGAGGTCATGATACTAAATTGTCAACCTGATCAAGATTTTAAGTTAAAGGTACCTACTCCCAACAAATTTAAACACCCCCGACAAATTACCTGATACTATAAATACTCGGTATTTACATTTGTAATTCATTCAATTTGAATCGCTTGAAAATAAAAATCTTTGTCGAAACTAGTCGCATCCTGTTTATGTAAAACTTCAAGTCATTTAAGTTATATGAAACATAGTAAAGTGTTGCTATTTGTCTTTTTAATGGAATAACACAAAGTAACAGCCGAATCAATAGAACTATTATTAATGTTATTGAAACATGCACATTATGAGCTATTAGTTCCAGAAAAAAATCGGTTAATTGTTTATATTCCAGTTTTAAATCTTCTACATTTAACAAGTGTTTATTAAAAACACTAATCTCTTTAGTCAATTCCTTATCTAGGGGTTCCACTGGAATCACGTATAATGAAAAATTAAACACATTATTTGAAAATTTATCATCATTAATTACAATATTACATTTTTTTTTAGAATATGTAAGATTCGAATATTGCAAGCGAAAATAAATTGGTGTTTTACATTGTTCAACAACGGTTTTGGTCTCATTAAAATCTACAAGAATAGCAGAGTTCTCTAAATAAGTATACAGTTCGTAATTTTTATTCACTCGAGCAAAATTGCACTCCTAGTAATTTTCACTAATTTCACAGAAATGTATGTCCTGATAATTTAAGCACTTTTTACCGGTCCACATATTTGAGGTTCCATTTATTAAAATATAAGGTGTGGGTGGAATTAACACTTCATTTTTCTTATTAGATAAAGGATTCTTATTTAGGATATGAACTGATAAAATATAGGCAATCATATTTTTTACCAAATCAATTTCAATATGACTGATTTGCAAAATTTGACATAAATGGAAATTAGAGAATGGTAAAAATTCTTCTGATCTGTATATTATTTCGTGAAGTTTAATAATTTCTTTTAATTCCTTTGTATTGCTGATTTTTGTAGTTACTATATTAACTTTAGCTAGAGGAACGATATCACTTATATAGTTTAAAATTGAAAGAAAAACTTCAGAAAGAAGGATCTGGTAAATTACCTTCCAAAATGCTGTTTATTTTCTTAAACTCATTATCTATCAGTTCGATATCGGAATTAATAATATTCAAGTTTTGTTGGTAACTGTCAGTTATATACTTAGCAAAGCTTGTGTATTGATCGATTTAATAGAATTTTGAGAATGTTTTCATATAATTTGGCATCGTTCTCATCAGGATTGCCAGTAAGATATTTTACTGCAGTCCCTACCAAATCGAATAAACCTCTCTTGACTCGTTTTGTCAGCTTTACTTTTTCTAACTGCTCTTCAATTTTAATACAGTTATTGTGCAATTTTGATAATAACAACTGTACGCCTACACTGTGGTTATTATTACTTATAAAAAATTTATCAAATAATAAACGATATTCAATGCCATTTGTGTATAATGATTGATTTTGTAAATTTTAGTATCCTTAATAACTTCTATCAAAGCATGTAACTTAGATTTTATTCTATTACAATAGTTTTCATAATTTTCATTCTGATATGGAAAACAGGTAAACAAGTCGTTTTGTAAAAGATCCTCATCTCTAGAATCTCCGAATTTATCAGCCAATGTATTTTTTACTTCTTCCCAACTTTCAGGAAACTGATTCACAGAACCATTTTCTTGACCAGGAGTAGTAACTTTATACAACCTAATAAATTTTTCAGCATTTTGGGTGAAATATGAAAGCATTTGTGATTTTTCATTGTATCCAGGAATCGTTTCCTTGGTCAAATTAATTTCTTGAAAATTTTTCATTTTGTTTATTGGTAATTCAGATTCAACTTTTATTTGAATAGTAGGATATTAATTTTTATAGGAGATAAAAATGCTTCGAATGAATCTGAATTTGAATCGTCTTCAGAAGAACTATCACTTCTAAGAGGTGATTTCTCTCTTAACGTTAATTAAAAATAGAAAAACACAAAAGATTGTCTAGACGCATGTGAAACAGGAAAAAGGAAGGGACTTGCAGTACTAATCGTAAGGCAAAGAGCATTGACAAATATTCTTCTATATAGTGGTTGTGGGTCGAACTTGGATAATGCTTTCAGACGTTGATTGTTCCCGGTGGGACACCTTGTATTGTTTAACTTACTTATACATTTCTATCTCTCATACTTAGCAAGAAGACTGTTATGGATATTCAATTTTTTTCAATTAATGAATTTAATCTTGTTGGTATAAATATAATATTGTGAGATCAATAAAATCTAATCCTGCTAATAACCTACAACTTTTAGTTAATCGCTGAATTTTAGTCAATACCATTTTTAATTCATCCAAGCTACAGAAGCTTCTCCGGTGCATCCCGAAAATAAGTAAACTTAAATTTTTCCTTATTGATTAAAAAATTACCTAATTCTAGAAAACACGAGAATCTAATCCCTGGACAATCCTATTACCGGCACGTTTCTGAAAGCAGGCAAACTGTAAAATTCACAATTGTCATTTTAAGTATTACCAACTCGCTAATTACATTTGCACCTGTTACTTAAATGAAATACAAAACTTTACTATAGCTTAGTTGAATACTTACTTTCATTTTATATTCCGAAGAGGTTGATTCACATTTATAACTAAGGAAACCATTATGAGAGCGGGAAGTTAGGTATTTCCTCTTTGGTGAAATATCTTGACAACTTCTGGCAGTTGTTCTGCTGAAATGAATTCTAGTGCGATCTTTAAAAAGAAAATTTGTTTAAGTTAGGAGCATGAAGTAAAATGCAACCACGATCTAAAACATTTCAAAGTATGTACTATATTTGTAAATAAAATATGAAGTGTTAATTGAAGCAAATAACCAATCATACAAAATATTACCTTATTTAAATTTCAATTGGGCACTTTTTTATTTAAATCACTGTTTTTGTTGTACGAAATATGTGATTATCATTTCTTGTCTTGCAGCACCACAATTGTATTAGCCTTTCAAAGAATTTTCTTTAAATTGCTCAACTCCTAGCTTAACCGAATGAAGAGACTATTACGATTATTTTATTTTTCACTGATAGAAGGAAATGATACAGAAAATTTTAAGGTAATTCATATTTTAATTTCGTGCTTATATTTTGATAATAATAACATAAAGGCCAGTTCTAAACTAAGAAGAAAAAAAAAAAAAGAACCCTTTACGTGAATACGTCTATGCATAAGAAGATATTCGGACAACTCGAAGAACTGTACGAATTAGTTTTAAACTAAGTTTATTAAACACAGATCGATGATTCAAAAAGTATTACGAAGTAGGTCGACATTTAAATTACGTGTGAAAACATGTAGGCAATAGAAAGGAGCCCAAATTAAATTGGTTTTTTTATGGACAATTTTTTCGTAAAGGGGCTTTAAAATACAGCTACCGGCAGCGCTGTCTGACATAAGTTGTCAAACCAAACAAAATGCTAGTTGATCTTTTTCGCGCTAACTTTGGGAGCATTTTTAGCATATATCAACAGCTATATTTGAAAAAACGAAATAGAGAAATTATAACCAATACATCTATTTTCAGAAACTATTTATAAAATTGAAATTGTTAATACAGTATAATAGTTGAAATATGATTCTTTAAAGAAATGATCTTTCGTTATCGTACCTTCTCGCTAAAGAATTGTCGAAGTAGACTTCGGAAAAAATATTTTTTTTTTGTAGGTTTTTTAATTCTCTACAATATGTCCATTGGATATAATACGCTTCGTTAGCTAGCTTTATAAATATATAAAAGAAACAAAAGAATTTTCATTTGAAACAAGTTCTTTATATGTAAAAGAATATTTTTAAAAAATATTATTTATTACACAAAGAACAAAAATGAACACAAATATTACTGAGACGCTCAGTATAAGCCAATACAGTAAAGAATGGTTGAAGAAACATATTGTATTTTAGTTTTATTATAAAAATACGCATCGTCGGCAGGTTGGTGTCCTATGTCACCATTACCGTGTGAAACCGTAATATGACCATCCCATGATTCCCTCCCCCTTAAGATGAAGGCGTCTCGCCGAAGTTTCTGGGTAAACCGGGTAACGGACGGCAAGGATCGGATAATTGACCCGTCGTTGATTCGTCGGTCCTTCTCTGTCTTTCCATTTTACAGCAAAAACCCACTATTGTCTTTCTTTTGTACAAAAATGTAACTATCATAACTGTGAACAGAATTAGAAATATAATAATTGTATTTGCATGTTTCTGAAACCTTAACAAAGGGGAAGACAAATCCTCCAATTTTATTTCTTCTGGTTTATTTAGATGTATTTCTTCTAATTTCGTTGTCTTCTTCGAATGAGGTAGTGGGGATTGTTCTTGAATCGTCCAAATGAATCTTGGTTTCTTGAAATTGTATAATTTACTGCCAATAATTATTTTACAATTTATTTGTGTAGTGAGAATAAAATTTCCTATTAATTTTTGTTTTTCTATTTTCGAATTACAATTTTCTACTATATCTTCTTCAACTGGTGCATGTAAAATAATTTGATTGTTTTCCAAATATGTGGACAGTGCTTCTTTGTTCGAATTCGTTGCATATTCACACTTGCTGTCTAATTTGCAGTCGGATTTAGTAATGTAGAAAATAAGGACCAAACGATTAATTATTAAAGGTTGGGAAAACCATAGATATTCAGAAGTTGTAAATGAAGTGGGAGGTACTAAAATATTATTTTCTTCATTGGGTAAAGGATATATTTTAAATGTTCGATATGCTTTGGACATAAAAATCGGAAATTTTAAGATAAATATTACAGAATCGGAAGTCAAGGAAACTTGCACCCTTATCAAAGGTATTATTTCATACAGAAGTGCATTATTTAAGTAGGAAGTTTGATTTCCCGGAAATTCTGTTGACAAGAATAGCTTAATTTCATGAAATATGTTTAATGGTAGTATTTCAAGGTTTAACGTTTCTTTTTGTGCTAAGGTAATTGATCTTTCTATCATGTTTATTTTGATAATCAAATCCGTAATAATCGAGAGGCAATATTGCTGCTGCAATTGGTCATTTACTGTTTGTAGCTGGTTATTAGAGCGACCTATTAATTCGTCAGTTAAACGTTGTAATTTCGTAATGTCTCCTCTGAGTGTTCGAGACAAACTAAAGGCAATACTTGAAAACTGATTTTGTTTTTCAATAATATTTTTCTGTGTGTTTGATAGTAGGCGAATATTTTCTTGGAGTTCCTGTAGGTCATTATCATCAACATTTCCTGTTATGAATTTTATTCCAGTTCCCAAAAAGTTAAACAGTCCTCGTTTTGCTCTGTGCATCCTTATTTTTTCGTACTGTCGTTCAAATTCTTCAACTTTAGTTCCCAGTAAATTATAAAAACCGTCTGTGTTGTTTTGTTGTTTTAAATTAATTATTAGCTTTAATGTATTCAAGTAACAGGTATAAATTTCGGTGTGATTTATATTAAAATAGACTTTATGATAGTGGTTGTAGACATAGCCCAATCCCAAGGGTTCCCGAAAATATCCTCCATTGGAACGGATTTCTTCAATTTGAATGCTGTTGACTGGTAGAAGCGTCGCAGAGATCCTGTAAAGAGACAGATTCCCTTAGTCTCTGTATTCTAGAAAGATGTCTGTTACTTTCTTTATTTTTACCCTGAATTGTAACTATTTCTTTTTCTTGACTTATCAAATGAGCCGGTTGAAAACGTGGTTTGTCTTTACGAGAATCATTATTTTTAACATATACTATATCTCTATTTATTTGCACATCATTGTCTTTTCTATTTTCGTTTGCTTTTTCGACACGTTTTTGACCTATTTTTTGTTGTGTTGCAAATATTTCGTCGTAAAATGCAAGTATATCTTTTCGTCGTTTTTCGTTGTATTCGTCATATACTCTTTCTTCTATACTAATTCTAAAAGCGTCTAAATTGTCCCATGGTCCATATAATAACTCGAAAGGTGTGTACTTTGTTGTAGAATGAATAGTATTATTATATATAAAAATTGCTGATTGTACATTATCTTCCAAAACAGTTTGTCCATCATTACTTAATTGCAAGGTTCGAAGTTTTTCTCCAAGTGTGGTGAAAACGTTCAATCGGAGAATTCGACGTAGGGTTGAAAGGGGTTGTAAAATGAATTTCTATATTAAAAATTTTGCAATGTTCCTTGAAAAGTTGATTATTAAATTCAGAACCATTATCTGCTACGATTTTTCTCGGTAAATTATGATGTTGTATATAATGACGAAGTTTTCGCACAATAGTAACAGCGTTTAAGTCTTGTATTTCGTAAGCCTGTGCGTATTTACTGAATAAATCGATAAAAGTAAAGAAATTCTTCTTTTGGTATTTAAAAATATCTATATGTACAATATCAAACGGATTCCTAGCAAGCAGTGGACCCTTGTATGGTGGTTTATAAGGGTGTCGTTCGTTTTTACTCATCAAGCAAACCTGACATGCATTAATTATTTGTGTTATTGTTTTCTTCATATTTGGCCAATAATAATAGCGACTTAAATGTTCATACGTTTCGTTTATCCCATTATGATTTTCTTCGTGATATCTGCGAACAGCCACCTTCTGACTTGTTTCGTCAATAATATTTTGGGCAGTTTTTGTAGTTTTTACTATTCTAAAAGGTAACGTATCATATTTGAGCCTTAGATATTTTAGGAATATATTTTCTAACTTTTCTTCTTCAAAATGAACTACATACAGGTGATCAGCTGATAAAAATTCCTCAATTAATTTAGTAATAGTTTTTGATGGTTCTTCGGGCCCTAATTTAACAAAAATTATTTTATTGTTAAAAGCGTTATTTGTTGAAATTGATGAACTTTTTGCGTTAGTGAATCTTATTTGATTTTTATAGCTATTTATTACTTTTTCGGTGATAGGAAATGTAATACCAGGATTTATTTCCGCAGAATGTCGCGTATTATCTGATGTTTGTTCTGCTTCTTCCCAGTAAGATGTAATCATGCTGTCAGCATCTTCGAGCCGCTCTTCTGGATCAACGTGTGGTATAGTTGAAAACATTTCGCAGTCCTCAGCATTTAATTCTTCTCTCATATTTATTTCTATACGACTTAAGGCATCAGCGACCTTGTTTTGTTTACCTTTTCGGTATTTGACCTCGAAATCGTACTCTGCCAATCTTATTTTCCACCTAGCAAATCTAGAGTTAATTTCCTTTGCTGTTGTGAGCCATTTTAATGGTTGATGATCAGTTTCTATAATGAAGCGTTTTCCAAATAAGTAAGGCCGAAAATGTTTGCATGAGTCAACAATCGCCAAAAGTTCCTTCTCTATTGTAGAATAGTTCTTTTCAGCAGTATTTAATGTTCGGGAATAAAAAGCGATCGGTTTCAAATTTTGGGATAAAACGGATCCAATTGCGACATTACTCGCATCTGTGGTTAACGTAAAAGACTTCGTGAAATCGGGATAGGCCAGCACTGGGGCATTGCATATAATTTCCTTGCATAGTTTAAAGCTTTCGATATATTTAGGGTCATCCACATTTATCTTCGTATTTTTCTTTAAAAATTTAGTCATAGGACATACAATTTTGGCAAAATTTTGAATAAATTTTCTGTAATATCCTATTAAGCCTAAAAATGCTCTCAAACTTCTAAGATCTTTCGGTATTGGATACTTCTTTATCGCCTTTATTTTATCAGGGTTTGGTAGAATTCCCTCAGGTGTGATTATATGTCCTAGGAATTGGACCTCCTTTCTTAGAAACTCACACTTATCCACTTGTAATTTTAAATTGTGTTCTTTTAACTTTTGAAAAATTAATTTTAGATGGTGTAAATGCTCTTGTAATGACCTGCTAAATATAATGACATCATCGATGTAAACAAAACAAAATTTATTTAGGTATTCCCTTAAAACGTTCTCCATTACACGTTGGAATGTAGCAGGAGCGTTCTTTAACCCGAACGGCATACGTACGTATTCAAAATGGCCATTGTCCACCGTGAATGCCGTTTTTTCGATTGAATTTTTATCTACTTCTATCTGGTGAAACCCTTGTGCCAAGTCCAAGGTAGAGAAGTAGGTACATCTGCCTAAATTATCGAGGATCTCCTCTATTCGAGGAAGCGGATATTTGTCCTCTATTGTCTTCTCGTTAAGTTTTCGATAATCTATTACCATCCTGTATTTTCTTGTACCGCTGGCGTCAATCTTTTTTGGGACAATCCACACGGGTGATGAATACGGACTTACAGATGGTCTAATAATTTTTCGTCGTAATAGGTCCTGAATCTGTTCCTGTATCTGCTGTTTTAGATGTTGTGGATATCGGTAGCTTTTCACATAAATCGGTTCTTCGTCCTTGGTTCGTATATTGTGCTTAACGTTATTTGTAAAACTTAAATCTTCGGAATTTTTGTGAAATATCGAATGGTACTGGTTTATTAATTGTGCGATTTTTGCTTTTTCTTCAAGGTTCATGTGTGACGATCGAATTACCTCTAAGGCGTTAAATATTTCTGTTTCATTATCTTCAAAAGGAAAAATTTTTGATTCTTCGAATTCTTCCAGAGGCGTGGCTACAATTGGTTGGTCGAAAACTATTTCTTTCTCGTAATCGCAAGGTAAAATGACTTGTCCTTCTTGCGCATGAGCTAGTACATTAATTTCTGGATTGTCTAGGTCAGGTATGATGACTTGTCCTTGGTTAATGTCTACTGGCACACGTAACTGTTTATTTTTTGATTTTACTTTACATGGACGAAAATGCATTGGGTTATTGTAAACAATGAAAGGTATTTCCAAATTTTTTAAACGGATTGTATTAGTTTGATAATTAATTTGAGCTCCTAATTGCTGCAGCGTGTTAGTTCCTAGTAAACCATCAAATTTTTCGTGCCAATTTAAAATTCTGAAATGAATAGGTTCGTGTATCCCCAAATCTTGCAACAAAGGAAAATAACAGTTATGTAAGGCTTCTGTTGTAGTTGTTACTGCTTTAATAACAAATGGTTGATTAAATATGCAATCAGTAGGTAATTTTTCAGCAACGTCATAATTAATAATGGAATTGTCCGCACCTGTATCAATTAACATCTTTAAGCCATTGGGTAATATAATAAACGGTAATTTTGGAAAAGAAACAAGAGAATTAATATCTACTACGTCTGTGTATTGCTCGAGGCCGTCGAAATAAAATTTTCTTCCTCGTAATTTTCATCGTGATTTTCATAATTAACTTCTTCCACATTTTCGTCTTCATATTCATACTCATATTCTTCCTGTTGTTCTAAGTTTGTTAGTTCTTCTGCTATGAAATTTGCTGGTCCAGTCGATTTGAAGAAGTTATTATTTTTGGGAGCGTTTGTCGCATTTGGTCTGAATGTTTGGTTTGTCGATACACTCATGGGTGTTGGTTTCGGCAAATTAACGTTCCCTTTCGGCGCAAATACGTTGGTTCTACCAAAAACTTGTGAATTTGTTGGAAAATGTTGCCTTATGGGTTGTGATCGAAATTGAATTGGTCCTCTTGGAAAGTTATTTGATGAGTTAAAAGATTGAAAATTTGCTGGTCGTTGTGATATGAAATTTGTCGGTTGTCGTGGCAGAAAAGTTGGTAAATGACCCGCTGGTTTTTTGAAGGGTAGCGATAGTGGTAGTTGTGGTTTTGGCAATAGCTTTGGTTGAGTTAATTTTTCGTTGTAGTCGGCTATTCCAGATAAGTAAATTTCATTGTCAAAATTCTTGCATTCCTCCAAAGCGTCTTTGAGATCTTCTGTTTTATTATTTCTAAGATGTGTGCGATATGGTTCTCGCACGCTAGTTCTAAACGTCATTAATGCTTTTTGTTCATAAAACGAGACTTTCATTTTAAAATTAGCAGGATCTTTTAGTCGTACAAAATCTATTAAATTGGCTAGCTTTTCTTCTATTTTATCGAAATATTCGGCGTAAGACCAATTCTTGTTGTGATAGCAGCGCATTAATTCTAATTCTAACACATTTTCCGATCTAGGATCACCAAATTTTTCTAATAATAGATTTTTGAGTTCTTCCCAATTTTTAGGACCTCGATTAATTACTACTCGTTCGGCCTTATCAGTTAACCTAGTCAGCACTAATTGTAACAAAGCAGCATTACGTAAAGATTGTGTAGTACTACCATACATTGTAAGATATGTTTCACTTTTAGAAATAAAATCTGATAAGCGATGAGGTTCGCCAGAAAATTGAGGCACAACAATAATTTGTCGCTGAGCATCAGCAAAAGTAAAAGAATCGTTATTTGTAGTCATGGTGGATTTATCAGTACTTGTACTTTGAATATTAATGATAGAAGGTTTTAACTTTAATTTATGTTGCGGACTACGCAATGAAGTTTCAGGTTCAGAATCAGACATGAAAAAGGTACTTACAGAAATAAAGACAGGGCGTAATGCATCTTATCCTGTAAACGGGGGTGTGAAAGGAGTTATTCCTCTATTGATAGACTCTTCACGTGTGAATATGATCGATGTCCTCGGTGGTAGATCACTCACAAAGGGTAGGTCCCGAATCGTCAATTAAGAAATTGAAATTTCAGGATATCTTTCACAAAATCACTTCACTTCGCGAAAAACACCGTTGACGATCCTGTTCGCAGCGCCAAACAAGTTCTTTATATGTAAAAGAATATTTTTAAAAAATATTATTTATTACACAAAGAACAAAAATGAACACAAATATTACTGAGACGCTCAGTATAAGCCAATACAGTAAAGAATGGTTGAAGAAACATATTGTATTTTAGTTTTATTATAAAAATACGCATCGTCGGCAGGTTGGTGTCCTATGTCACCATTACCGTGTGAAACCGTAATATGACCATCCCATGATTTTTGTTATAGTTTTTGGCGCTTAATTAACTTACCCGGACTCGACAGCTGTTGTGATTCATATTTTTTTATGGTATGTAATCTATCCTACACATGATATATATTTCCTGAACTGGTAGTCTCCATGTATGAAGGTAAATACATGATACGTATTGTCTAGACCCCTTACTTACCGACTTCCACCAACAGTTATCGTTAGTGCATAAGCTTTTCTTTCACTAAATGACCCCTTACGAAAACATAGATGCATCTACATCAAAAATTGAAAAATAACAAGTGAAAGCAGTAGAGGCAGAACGGGGTCTGTTGAGCAGCGTGGCCTAGTGCGCCATACTGTCTGGAGTTTGTTCTGGGTGTGAGAGCGTAAAGTTGCAAATGTGGTGCCAAAAAAAAAAACATCGCTCTACTGAATTTTAGCTGATAAATTACGAATGTCATCATTCTAAGAAGGTGGAATATAAATAACCTCTTCTGTGTACGATAATTGTTACTTCTTTTACGCAGCAATGACAAATCCGGTCCTGTCCGAAGTTATTAAATTCACCGATATTGCCTTCCAGTTGAGAGAAGGCCAATTGTAAGCCGAATTTTAAAAAACATGTAAACAGCACGCAGTGGTCACGCATTAATTCTTGTTTACGTGCATTTTTCTTTAAAATGAATAGTTGCATAGAATCGGCTCACACTAAGTACACTTCTGGTGTCAATGCAGTTTATGGTTGCGTGAACTGTGATAGTGACCAAACTAATTAAGTTGATTCTTTTTAATTAAAAGTTTATTTAAGTATTGCTTTTGTTTCTATGAGGAGTCAGAAATTTTGTTATATTTTTTTTCCTAAATTTCATATATTTTAATGTGTAAAGGTATGTATAGCCCATTTGGCTTAAGTGACACTTTGGCCTGTGGTCGTATGCCTTTTTTCATTATATAGTAAATTTAGTGCAGTGAACAAAGCATTTGCCAAAGTTTTTTTGATCTTAATATGCGGTCAAATAATAAAAACAAGTGATTTGAGGATAACTCTTCTCTTATTTTTTTCTTTAAACGGACCCTACGGTGATTTCTACAAAATCCTGATAGTGACTCCGCTCGGCCCTAAATAAGGTTTTGTGTTTAAGGTCCTCAAAAACCGCTACGTCGTTTTTCCTGAGTTTGATATTTAATTTTTCAATTTTCATTCTGAAGTTTTGAAATTTCGAAGTCAGTTTTGGCCCATATTCTAAACACCTCTCATTTGATTAATTTAGATACTACATTTAATTTCAGAATGAAGTGTAAATAAATTCATCAAAATTTTCATTTTGTTCCTACTTTCTACATTTTCTATTGAAATGGCATTGAATTTTGGGAAAAAAGTCATTAAATACGTAATTGCCTCAAAAATTACAAAAGTTGCATAAATTATGGTCAAAGGTTCCATAGCTTTTCGTCGGTATTACTGGAAATTATTCAATAAAATATGCTCTACGTAAATGTAGAAATTCCACTAGATTGATGTTTAGTAATAAATAGTGTAAATGAATTCTTACCAAAACTGAAATGATATTATTTTAATGTCGTGCATTTTACTATAGGTAGATACAGTGCCTTCAAAAACGACCGATCTTTTAGTAACCTATAGTGTATTTGTTAATTTGGCGTTGGCACTCTACATCCAGTTACTGGTTAGTAACTAAAATCACTGTCATCAATCAACTAAATTTCAGTGTCGTCCTTGTGAGTTTTGGTTATGCTCGATTAGAGATAATAGATTAATTCTTCTTTCCTTTTTGACCCTCTCATTTATTTTAATTTAACACGCATTCATATTGTTCGGCTTAATACTAAAAGTTTAAGTATTTTTCCACTTCAAACAATTCAGACCTTTTTGTAACGTCGCCACTTTAATTTGACCGAAATCGTCTAGAGATATTTGATTTAATTATGTGCATCTCCTATTGTTGGTTACCTAGAAAAAAGGTCATGTGGTTATCGGTCATTTATGAAGGCACTGTATTTATAATCTAAAACCGAGCGAAAAGCGTAAACTTCAATGCGCTAAAGAACTATTAACGAATCAAACTTAGAGCAAATTAAGCTAAAACATATTGAGAAAGCTTTGGAATTTTTTCATTGATTTAATTACTTTAAGACAGTGAATAATATTATATAGCTGTATAGTGCACAGAATAGTTAAATTGGTCCATTTGACAGCAAAAATCATTTTCTCGTCTTGACAAAATTCATTTAATGAATAAAGATTCAATTTTTGAGAAATGCTTAATGGTACAAACCACATAACTTTATAGGGTGTTTTCTATTAAACGTTTCTCAAAAACGAAATGATGAAGTCCATTGCGTTCTATCAATCCGAGAAAGTTGTTTTTTTGTGTTAAAAGGGACCTATTTCAATACCTTGTTTATATTATTGTATACCATGTCAAGTTAAATGATGTTCATTTTTATTCTCTTAAAATCAATTTTCAACCTAACCTAATAGAGAACGATGTCCAGGATCATATTTATTCCTCTGGTGATTAAGTCCATTTAATTGAACGCCATTGTTGCAAATGGAAGCATTCGAAACCATGGTGCATACGGATGGCCTACTCATAGGTGACCTGGAAGTTTCTGCTTAAATAGAATTTCTGAATTTGCTATACGACTTTTTAGAAGCAGAAACAATAAATAATCACAAACTATATGAACTGCTACGTAATAGAGCTATCAGAAATTGATGCTAAAATAAAGCAGTTCAATATTTTACCTTAAAGACTTCTTCAAAGAACAGCAGCTGTAACAACAGGAAACTGATCCCCGATAATTCAGTAGGTCATAGAAATGAAGCTTGAGTTCAGTTCGCACTTCCCCATTTAAGAAGCAGTAAAGGACTGCAACGAAAAATCCCTGAAACAGAGGGATACTTTTTTTTCCTGTATTTCTCGAAGTAAAACTTTTTAAATATAACAATGATGTCACTGAAATATTTTTGCAATCGGTGTAGATTTTAGCTCCCTATTTCCTTTTAACAATAGTATCTTTAGTCTACGCTCTACGGACCGATTCGTGAGTCGAAAATAATCGAATCTAATTGTTTATTTACTTTTGAATTCTATTACAAGTATTGTTTCATCTATCTTTAAATAGATTTAATAGTTATAGATGCGTAAAACAACTAAGTCCCCAGGGGACTTAATGTAATACATATTCAAAAGTGGATCATCGAACATTCAGTTATATACAAAAATAGCATGGTTATGGATCACGCTACAAATAAAATAGACAACTGGGCGTCAGGAATAAAACAATTTAAAAATAAACAAGAGAACTAGATCAGTGTCATTCGTGTAGGGTGATTACTTCACTAGATATAAACAAAAGTAATATACAATCGAATCGATGAGGCATTTATTTCTTGTAACTCCATATTCACGAAACAAAAACACACAGATTATTTACAAAACTTTATTGTTAAACCACAATAATTATTTCGCCACACAGTGGCTTCTTCAGGTGGAAGAATAATCTAACTTAAAACTAAACATAAATTGACTCATATAGTAAATTATAAAATACAAAAAAGTAGGGGTTAAATATACATAGGAACTAAAAATTAATGTTTAATAAGGGAGACCTATTTAACTCTAGCTGATCATTCAAAATAAGACCTTTTTTATTTAATTTATTTATTTCAATACTTTCTAATGAAATTAATTTCTTTCCCTTATTTTCGACATGTAAGATCTTAAAATTTTCATTAAAACTGTGATTATTCGTTATAAGGTATCCGACACCTTGGATATGTTTGCTGGCTCGAAAATGTTTCTCACACCCGACTTAAAAAGCGGATACTGGCAAGTCTCCTTAGATGCCGCCGACAACGAAAAGACCGCATTTTCAATCAGAATGGGCCTATGGCAGTGTACAGTAATGCCTTTCGGGTTATGCAATGCCCCAGCGACGTTCGAACGGTTAATGGAGAAACTCTTAACTGTTTAAATTGGAAAGACTTGCTTGGTATACTTGGATCATCATAGTATTTGGAAGCACCTTTAATGAACACCTGCAGAACTTGCAAGTAATATTCCAGCGGTTACATGAAACCAATTTGACGCTCAGTCCGAAAAAATGCCACCTTTTCTGCGAAGAAGTTTCTTACTTGAGACATGTTGTAACAGCGAAGGGATCCAGATAAAATAAAGGCCGTGAAGGAATGGCTAGTGCCTGAAAATTTTCACGACATAAGAAGCTTCTTGGGTTTGTGCACGTATTATCGTCGCTATGTTCATGGATTCGCCAATATTACCAAACCTTTGACACGTTTAAACGAAAGTGACCGCAAATTTCATTGGGATTCGGATTTTCAAACGGCATTTGAGACTTTCAAGCAGGCTTTAATCACAGCCCCCGTCCTGGTACAGCCTCGGCTCAATGGAATATTCATTTTAGACACCGACGCCAGCAATGTAGCCGTTCTTTCACAGCTGCAAGATGGCCAAGAGAGGGTAGACGGCTGTTTTAGCAAGACCTTGTCAAACGCCGAAAAAACTACTGTGTCACTAGACGAGAGATGCTGGCTGTAGTCAAAGGTGTAGAACTTTTACTAATACCTGTATGGACGAAAATCTTACGCACCGATCATGCAGCTTTAATGTGGCTTCTGAATTTCAAGAATCCGGAGGACCAGGTGGCTAGATGGATTAAGAAGCTACAGGAATACGACTTTAACGTAGATCACCGGCCTGGAACAGCACGTAAGAATGCCGGTGCACTTTCCAGAAGATCCTGTAAAGCAGATTGCAAGCGGTGTGATCGAATGGAAAAGAACGAAGAGACAATTCGATGCGTCACGGTAATCGATGACGGGTGGTTACCTGAAAATATAAGACAAGACCAAGAAAATGGCCCGGACTTGAAGAACGTGATGGAATGGAAAAGAGACGGAAAACGACCAACGTGGCAACGAATTTATTCTTGCACCCAAGTACTAATACCGTTATGGGCTCAGTGGGGCTCAATAGATTTGGAAGATGGCATCCTGAAACGTGTTGTTGAAAGTACAGATGGAGAAGAAGAATAGGAAGCAACTGGCTTTTCCTCGAAGCAAGGTTAAAGAGGTGTTGCAGTATCTTCATGATGGATCTCCTGGTGGTCATTTTGGAGTGGCTAAGACGCTTTGGTAGGTTCGAGAGCGATTTTATAGGGTAGAATGTAAGGAAGATGTCAAGGATTGGTGTAGGAAGTGTACCACCTGCGCCGCGAGGAATGGACCACAAAAAAGGCCAAGGGCACCAATGCGTCAAAACAACGTTTGTGGCCCCTTCGAAGGAATTGCTTGCAATCGATGTGGCAGGTCCCTTCCCAGAGTCCGAAGAATGTAAAAGTCTGTTAGTGAAATAGAACGAATCTACGCCTGTGAATTAAACCGAACTAGCCAGTGCAAAAACTTAACAATGTCCAGAAAAAGTATAAAAACAACCGACGAGCAAGAAAACATAGCATTTCTTGGAGTGCATAAACACCAGGTGATGCCCAAAAGCGAAACTACAGTCCAATTTAGTGCATCTCAGAGACTATTTTAAGCGAGTCTTAACTGTCTCTCAGGCACCACCACCAGCCCCTTCATTTAGCGGAGATTTAACTGAAAATCCAGAAATGTTTCTAAATGTTTGCTTCGCCGCTTCGAATTCTAAAGCGTATGACAGTGCTTCGTTTGGAGCCCTCCGACGTGCTAATCTGAGGACCTGTTGTAAGTAACTATAATGGTGTAGAGGGGTACGGTAACTGTACAAGACGTTCTACGTCGAATACAAATTGTTGAAGGGTTTCGTTACTTCGTTGGTTTGTAACTTCGAAATGAAAGTATAAGAGCTGTTGCTTTCTCTCTTTCTGTTAATGTATTTTTGTTGGGATCACAGTCTCGAGGAAATGAACACCTTAATGAATTAAACTATTGTAAGGGAATTACCACCCTAAACAACATGGATTACAAATTGATAAAGTACAACCCGATATCAATAGTGAAATTTAACAAAATCGAAGTCTCAATATCAATTGCAAAAGGAACTGTATTAACACCGCAGCAACAAGTAGATAACGCTATGATTACAGAAACGACATGCCTGCTAAGAATCATCCCTGTGAAGTACCCATATTAGGAACCATCTGAAGAAAAATCGAAAATTATAGCAGAACAGACTGATAATACACTAGTTTATTTATGTAGTATACAAATTAAATGCAGTTTTAAACATCTTTAACTAATAGCTCCACAGTGTATTAATCGAATAGGTTAAAACAAATTGGCGTAAGAACTGCTGCAAGAAAATTAGGACACTTTTTATCACGAGAGAACTATGTTAACATATACTAATGTTACAAATCATAAAACAGCTTTGTGCTCGATCACCAACATATTTGTCAAACCGAATTGTTTTCCCTTCATCAAAAAGAAAGAAATTCAGAAACAAGTGGAAGAGCTGCGAAGACAAAAAGTCATCACGGAAAGCGAGTCAGTGCTCAATATACTCATTTTCCTTGTTCCTAAAAGAACGGATGTAAATGGAGAAAAATTTAAATAAAAATACCATAGAAGTAATTATTTTTCAAACATAAATCTGAAAAACGGATATTATCAGGTAAAGGTAGCTCCAGAAGACTAGTGCGGGACGGTTTTTTCCACAGAGAACGGACACTGACATTTTTTAATTATGCCGATCGGGTTGAAGAATGCACTGGTTTGTTTTGCCAGGGTATGAACAATGCACTCAGAGGGTTGATTAATAACATTACAAGCCAAATCCAAAACAATCGAAACAATTCAGAACACACCGTTACCCACTACGATCGCACAGGTAAAATCATTTATAAAATTAGCCATATATTACAAGAGGTTTATCTACGGAGCTGCTGCTGGTATGAAACCTCTTACTATATATTAGTTTAGGAGCTTTCTTAACAGAGGTATCCAAACTTTCTGAATGCAAGGGCCAAATTAGGTTAGGTTAGATTTAAATCTATTTGAAACGGGCCACGTGGAAATGAGAATTAAAAAAGACATTAACATTGACTTTAATAATTTCTGACATTTAATTACACTAAACAAACATGGCGGCTAAATTATACATAAATAGAGATGTTTTATGCAAATTTTAATGGAAATGATGGAACTGTGTTTTTTTTTTTTTTTTTGAAGTATTTCAATTTATAATTAGTTTCTCGTCTAGTGTTAATATAATTAATCTTTTTAATAACAAAGTAAGATACCATAGATGGTCCTTATCAAAAAATAACTACGAAAATGAAATTTTCAATATTTTGAAGCACTGCACTGACCCGATAAACGGAATTTATTGTAATAAGCGGGTCATGTACGAGGTTGGTATTTTAGTGAATACAAATTATGATAATTTGGTGAATTTATTTTTGCAACCAAATTCTTAGGAAATGTAATTGCAATACACAAACAAAATGTAATATTAAAAAGGTTACAGCTATTAAATCACCGTGGTGCATCGGAGCCACTGGCAGAATTACAACGAAAATACTATTGGATGAGAATGCATCAGGTCACGGCACATCACGTCAAAATTTTGTGATTGGCCATAAGATGACCAAGAAAGAAAGGAACTCTAGAAACTGCAAGGTGAACCTTATATCTACACCAAAGAAGCGTTTTCAAACAACATTTATTTAAGGATATTATACTTCAAATGCATCAAGTTGAACATTAAGTTAATACGCCATCACACCTGAAGAACAATGGACCAATTGAACGAGGTTATGGTAATATCGCTGAGATTGTTAAAACTATTACATCTCCGAGGATTAAATATCTTATGACAGAATATTCAAAAATGCAATAATTAGATATATAAAAGATTATTATTCATTCTGCTACTACTAAATTAAAACCTAGAATAACTTTTTGGACATTTGAAAGCAAAAATTATTTTAAACACACTGCACTAAAATGATTACAATCAATTGACAAATGAAACATTTAATTGAATACAAAAATTAGCAGTCATAACTGCCGATACAAGTGAAAACTCAAAACTATAAAATAACAGTGGTTTCCTTGAATGTTTAAATTAATTGTAGCAGCAAAAATTTAAATTCCATAATTTGTAGACGATTAAGCAAAAAATAAGGCAATGATTACATATTAGGCATCTTTTTACAAATCAATCAATTTTACTGGTATCATTACATTAATGCGTGTGAGCGTGCGCACGCTAGTCTAGTGCTGGAGCATATTTTGCCAGCGAGACGCGTGACGTGAATCCACAATTTTATCCCCTACTAAAAATCGCATTACGGACCTAAAGAAATTTTTATTTCAAAAGAGTGGAGCAATATAAACAAAGATAGAAACTATCCAAACCAAAAACCAATCTCGGCGAAAAAGCCCAAAAGAATGAAGGAAAAGCTCATTACTTGGAAAAGGAAGTAGCGCAGCCGAGGTTGTCTTTGGATATGCAAGGTCCTTCGGGCACATTAAATTAGAAAACCAGAAAAAATTAGACAAAATGTAAGAACAAGTAACTGAAACCTGACGTGAAAATGACTAATTTCCATATATCTTATGGGCACCATATTGGACTTTGCCAAAGCTGAATGATAACCCCTTTGGGCGGTTCAGGGAAAAGAAACGGTTGCAAAAATTACCCAAAATATAAAGGATTATTTGCATATCTGAATGAAAAAATATTGCACACAATAAAAAAGTTGAACCAACGAACAATTTTTTTATTTGTTTCGGACCCTACAAATACGTTGCACCTGGATCTCTGGTTACCTAGCTACGCTACTGAAATATTACTACAATAAAAAAATTTATAAGAAACAGTTATGAGAAACGATAAATCAAAATTCGGTTAAGAAATGTTAGAACGGGGTCGAAATCATGGTGGCCGGTAAATAAAACCAATAAGATGTACTCAGAGAGATATCTTAGGGCGTTTGGATTTTCTTAATAATTACCTTTTCGTGATCTCCTCGGCAACTATTGATAACTAAAATTCTTGAAAAATATTCTTAATGCGATTTCCTTCTATTTCGGGTAAGAATATTTACTACGGTCATTTGAGGAGCACAGAAGTTTGTTGAGATACTAAATTATAGGTCCGCATTCTAATCTTTTATGATAAAATGCGTCTCGCTTACAAGTGTCTAACTTTAATGCCTAAAGTTATGCACTTTAAGTGAGACCGATTTATTTTAAAACGACATTAATATATGGGGTGCATTATTCTGAACAAATGTAAAAACTAAAGTTGAGAAAGTTTGAGTTTAAAGAATTAAAGGAAGGTGTAAGCTTATCGATGAAATATAAACGAGCTATCATTTGAAACTCCTACAAACACAGAAGTAAAATATTTTGCGTTATTGAAATCAAAATTGTTATAAGATCGCTAAAAATATATGAGCCAAATAACGTAAACTTACATGATGAAATATTTAAGATAAATTAATCAGAAACTGGAGAAACTTTGGCGGTGTGGTAGAACGTACTAAATAGCTCAAACCCCAACGCCAAAAATTTGGATCAAAAATATCCGAAGCACTTTTCGATAACAAAGGAGTTCACTTCAGTCCGTGAAGAAGATAACTTTGTTATCGAAATGTGCTTCGGACATTTTTGATCCAAATTTTTGGCGTTGGGGTTTGAGCTATTTAATACGTTCTACAAGATAAATTAAATCTAATGTTTCCATTAACTAACGACTTTTAATTAATAAATAGGCAACGTTACGTCCAATTACATGATAAGAAATTATTGCATCTTACATGTACAGTGTGGGCCAAATTGGACACTTTTAAAGGACGACAGTTCAAACAACTGCTATGGGGGAACATCTCATTTTAGTAGTGCAGGTATATGCTGTATTTTACTTAATTACTGGTTAAACTGATTTGACGTTGACAAATTGTTATGCCAAATGTAAACATTAAATAGCAGCAACTACTCTGCTATTATTTTAACGCTTCTTTTTTTTCTATGTGGTTTGATTCCATGGCCTACTTGTTGAAATTAAGCAGTACGAAATTTATGAAGTGCTGTGATTTGAAGATAATCTAAGAAAAATATCAAGTATTTTGTATTTTTGGGAAGGTATTTTTGTGCATTCTTAAACCATATTCAGGGTATTCCATTTAAAAAATTGCCATTTATGTTGTTCACAGTTTAACTATTCACATTAAAACAAATCACGTAATTCTACGTAAAAAGTGCTTTGGAAATGTTTTTACAGAAATAAAAAGATTTCGCCAGGAAAAAAGTTACAGACGTTTTTTGAAAACGTACATTCCAAAACACCCTGTATCTCTGAAAAGGTGACGAAGATAACGAGACGCGGTTTGCACCATTTAAGTTCTCATAAAAATTAAGCTTCAGACACCAACATCGGTTTTTGTCTATCTCCTCTTTGAAGTATACTTTGCCTTTAAAAGTGTCCAATTTGGCCCAACCTGTACAACTTTTAATTCAAAAGTAGAAACAAAGAAACGCTTACAGGTGCTGTGAGCGGGTGCCGCTCACCCCACCTAACCACATCCTTCGTTTTAGTTACTCATTTACTTATCTGATACTCAACAATAAAATTTACATTACATAATAAATCAAATTATAGGCCAATTCTTATATCAATTTTTACCTCCACCCTACGCCATCACTATTTGACGCCTACTTTTCATCAATTGGGATGAAGTATTTAGGTTTTCCATGGCCATGGCATTGGTAAGTCTATTAATCATTGCCTAGAATATGCCTTTAAACCAACTAGATTCATAAGTACATCTTATGAATTCAACTCTAAAACTTGGGTTCATTTTGTGATTGTTTATGCCGCTTCATTCAAAAATATATTCAAGTTCAATTTACATCCGGTTATACCGGAAGTCGACACCAACTTTTATATTTTAAATGGAATACTATATACTTTTACTCCGAATTCGAATAAAACATAAAATTTTAAGGTAAATTTGATAATTAACTCGTACACCTGAAGAACCGTGAGCTTTCATCACAGACTTCAGCGGCATTAAAACTACTTTCAGACTTTGAGAACCAGAGTTCAGGATCCGATGCTACAAACGGTGGCATTTTGACTGCTACGCGATCGATGGAGTTCGTGCCACTAGTTTCACATTGCGCGGCATCACTATTGCTTGCAGCCGTTGACTAACCCTTAAGAAATATAGTGTTCCTACTGTACGCTTAAATACCTTTATAACTTAATTTCAATAGTTTTTAACCTCCAATAAAAGTTTACTAGATAATGTTCTGACTATACACTTTTGAGATTTGAATTTATCACAGACGTTCCGAAAAAAACTAATTTATGTTCATCAGTCGGGGCTCCAATTTGTGGCTGTGATGGATAATTGATAATGTATTTGACGCTGATGAATAAAATATTACTTAATTAAAAAGCATTTTACTTTTAATCATCATTATTATAAAATGTTTCAAAAAACTATTACCAACAAATACATTTCTGTTATTAGATAAAATATTTATTAGTAAACAAATGAATTTGAAGAGAAAAAAATGAATTAACTAAATGCAAGCGGAGAGGTCGGTGGTTGGAGAAGAAAGTTTGCTGTATTTGATTTAAACTTTTATAATCTCAACGATTTCCTTACTAAATTAAATTCATGTTTCCCTTCTGTGAAATTTACTGTGGAATTAGAAAAAGATGAGTAGATACCATTTTTAGACTCTTTGGTTGTAAGGAACGGGAATTCTCTAAAATTTGATATGTATAGGAAACCCACTAGTACTTCTAGATTTATAACCAAAGACTTTAATCATTTTATGCAACATACGGTGGCTAGTTTTAATTTTCTTGTACATGTATTCCTTAACTTCTGATTATATAGACATGTATAAAAAAGAACTTCGTACTATTAAATGTATTGCCAAATAGAATTGTTCGTAAACAAGGTTTCCAAATTGTCTACAGTTCAAACAACAACTCTCTTCAAAGTCTTCTTGGTAATCCGAAGGACAAAATTCCTTTTCTGGAAAAGTCGGGGATATATGAAATAGATTGCGAGTATTGTAATACGAAGTATCTTTGGCAAACTAAACGATCTACTCATATTAGGTTTTAAGACTAGCAATGTTGCTGATAACGAAACAAGAGCGCAAAATGATATTTACAATACCAATATAGGATTGAATAATCCAATTGTATAAGCTTCAAAGGCTTACAAAAATACACCGGAATATATTCAATATTTAAAAAAGTATGATTTCTCGTTAATATAACTTACGGCGGGCTAATGTAAAAATAATCGTTATTCAACTTATATATACCACTTTTTTTGCAATTTTTTAATTTTTTTTTGTTATTTGTTGAAACACTTTTTAAACTGTTTTTATTGGTTGAAATTGTTTTTATTCCTAATTTCTTTAATTCTGTACAAATTTTGTTGTGATTACTGCTAGTGTAATTAATTAATCTAAATTTTTTGTCTTCTTGCTTACAAGTGTAAAAATTGCTTAAAATTTGTTTTTTCCTTTTATTTTTGATAATTTCATCAATTAATTTGGTTTTATATCCATTATTCTTAGCAATAATTTTTATAATGTCAAGTTCTTTTCGAAAATTTTGTTTATTTAATGAGAAATGTAATAATCTGTGAATCAAACTGTGAAAGGTTGAAAGTGTGAATATTTTGAAACATCTAAAAGCGTTCTAATTGTTTAACTTTATTTATCAATAAAAGCAACACTTGCAAGTATTTAGTTTTTAATAATCTATTCTCGAACCATTTATAGTCTTGTTACCTACTTGTTATTGTTTTTTTTAATAAATTTTTTTGTAAAATACTTCTCTATAATATTGGCAGCCCAACGTTCGGCCAAATCTCACGGCAAATTTGCAAAAGTATTTTGAAAAATAAAGGAAGAATCAACGCAATAGAAATGGAGAGAAACCAGTCGTTATAACAAGCGAATAATTTGAACGACTTACGGCCAACAAGTGAACAAAATACGTCTGAAGCCAATCCTTCGACAGCAGTAGCTAGGCTAAAAAAATTTGCAAACTGAGCTAGGCGCTTCGATGGAAATGAGTGCTCAAGCGTTTTGGATACTGCAACCACCTTCAAAGACTGCGCAAATGTAACCGACAAAGACGCGTTAAGAGGACTTTTGGAAGGTACAACAGCAACCTGGTAGCAATGTATTATAACTTCGCTAACTTTATATTTTGGCCCAAAAAAGCCAGCATTCCATGTATACAGAGAGCCCTCTTCGCCATAGAATAGTCAAATTCGATGCCAACAGAACTCAGACAAACTATCATAACGTGCCGAATTAGACATGATTTACGGATTTCTTAATAGACAAATTCGAAAACGTTTACCTCGTGATACATTTTCAACACGACAATTTTTTGAAAAGTGCACGTTCGATTCAAAAATCTTTGGATGAAGGTGATGTTGCGAACAGATGCTGCGGACGATCGATATTGGCGGCGGCGCCCTTAGACCGGAACCTCGTGCCTGTAGGGCAAATACGCGTTATCGGAGCCATAAATCAAAAGCAAGCTTTTTGTGAAACTTCTAATAATAGAATACGTACTCGGGATTCTACGAGAACCTATCTGGAATTATCTAGAGACAAAAAGGGACAATATAAATACCGATAGGATGCGACTGCAGTTCAGTTCAGTTTACAGTCCGATTCTATGAAAGCGAACAAAGCGAAAGTACGAAGTATTACAGTGTGGAAAAAATATCTGAGTTATGTAAATAAACGTGTAGAATAAATAGTTGACATGTAAATAGTGTTATAAGTTACTGTTTTATTAATGAAATACTGTGAAATACGTGGTAGTGGTAATTTTAAACACACTAATGTGAACCAAAGTGTTCAACCAACTACAAATTCCCCAAATTAATGAAGAATGATCTCTTACGCGCCGTTACTCTAACTACTAATCATAAGCTACGGAAACATGATGGCAGCAACACCGACTTACTTACTAAGTCAATCGTCGAGCTAATATTTTCCCAGCAGGGACATGATGACAGCAATAGATTTTTCCTCATTAATTTGGGGTAATTTGTAGTTGGTTGAACACTTTGGTTCACAGTAAATGGGTTATTTTAATAATTTAAAGAAAACAACAAATGGGAAGTTTCTTGTTTTCTTTAAATTATTCACATTATGTTTCACAAGAAATGCACCCTCGATAGTTTGGATTATTTTAAATTCGTTACATTGGATTCAGGTGTGAGATTGTGAATAATTGAAGAAAAGAGAATTGTTTAGTTAAAAATGGTAAGAAAATTAATGAAATTAAAAGCAACTGATGTGAAAAGAGAACTAGAATAGCGAGATCAAGATACATCCACAGAGAAGATTTGCGGATGCCCTAATAGACAGTGGTTTTTCTATGATGACGAATTAACAATTAATAACATTAACAACGACTTAACGAATGAATTAAATGAAACTCCAAGTTCACGTTAGAGGAATTGAATCAATAGCTAAGCGAAAATTCAGACATTAGAAGAGAAATTAAACTAAAACTCTAAAGCGTTGCAGGATAACTTTGAAAGAAATAGCCTAGAAGAAAACCTTGGCGTGTTTGACAAGAAATTGACCAAAACGGAACAGAAGCTTGAATCGAAGATTGTAGATATGGATTTAGGGGAAAAGACCCGGAAAATAGTTCTTAAACTTTCGCATTCAGGTCAAGACTTGTGACCAGATTAGCAGACAGACCACTGTTATGACGGACGTTATTGATTTAAAAAATGAACACGTTCTACCATCGAAGGTACACATGAAGCAACCAACGGTCGATGGTTAAACACCATGGACCATTTTCCTCAAACAATTCGAGGCAGCGGCAACAGCTAAAGCCTGAACATTTCAAAGAAAGGGCATGGCACTTACCCTCGCCTTACGGGACAGTGCCAGAAAGATTTTGAACACTCTGTCAGCGGAAAAAATGCCTGACTACCGGCAGCTAGTTGGAAGATTAGAGATGTTATGCGGTCAAGCACACTTGTCAACCGTTTGTCATGTGCAACTACGGAACCGGCGCCGCAAGGCAGGGGAGCCCTTGCAAGAGTACGGGGCCGACATCGCACGTCGGATACATTTAGCCTATCCGAATACGCCGGACGACGCTCTAGAAAAGCTGGATATCGACCATTCACAACAAAGACTTCGACTTGTCGGACCAAGGACTCTCGTTGACACGTTGGCTGGGGCACTGGAATTTGAGGCAGTCAAGCAGTTTTCTCAGCGACAGAGAAGAGTTCGCCAACTGGAATATAAAGATTCAGACAGACGCGACGGCGAATCGCTAGAGGAAATGATACATTAAAGCGCTTCGAAACTCAATAAGAAATCTCGACCACTAAGATGATAGAACTGCGGGGAGCTGGGCCACGTAAAAAGCTGCTGCAAGAAGGAAGGGATGGTCGCTCCTGCTAGGCACCGGACTAAGCAGGACTATTATCACCAAGCCCAGTAAGTTCTTACCAACTAGATGAAAGCTATGCACCGCCACCGGAGAGCTAATCGTAGTCCATGGCGAAAGTTTCATCAACATCAGGGTAGGAAAAACCTTCTTCCAGCACTGCGTTCTGGTGTCAGAAATGGATAACAACGTCATCTTGGGACTGGATGTTCTAAGGAAGTATGACTTTTACTCGAACTTCCGAAAGAAGACCTTAATGGTGAATGGCGAAGAGTTAATGTAGCTTGCACAAGAGGCAGTTGTCCCGCAAGTAAATGGTTTACAAACAAAAAACAGACAACGTCAAACGTTTCTCAAAAACTATACTAGAGTTACTCAACCGGAGAGGCGTTGGATACTGTATTGACGAGCAAAATAAGGTGAAGAGACTACTTGAACAATACCAGGATGTGCTCCAGTTAGATGACGGTAAGCATCGACGAACCAACATCGTAATTCATAAAATAAACACGGGTGAAGCACAACATATCCATCAGAGACCGATAAGACTACCGTTGGCGAAGAAAGAAGAGGCTGAGGGAGTTATACGTGATATGCGTAGGGAAGGCGTAGTAGAGCCATCAACCAGCCCTTAGACGTCGCCGGCTGTGTTAGTCAAGAAGAAGGACGAATCAACACGCTTCTGTGTTGATTACCGTCAGCTAAACAACGTGACAAAGAAGGAGAGCTACCCGTTGCGGCGAATCGACAATGTTAATTTTCAGTTGTAAGAATTTAATTTTGCTAGTAATATGACACATTTATAGTTATACACTGTCATGTTTTGTCCAATATTTTCACGTCATAGTTTATAATCTAATAATGTTAGTTGTTTGCCTTATGACGACCGAATTTGACGCTCCTAACATCTTATTATTAAAGTGATTTTTAATAATAATTATTGATTAATGGCGGTATTAGCTTCCATCGATTCTAAACATTTTCCCTTTTGGCCACTGTACGTTTTCATCATGGAAACTAACTATTTATATGTCAACTATTTATTCTACACGTTTATTTACATAACTCAGATATTTTTTCCACACTGTAATACTTCGTACTTTCGCTTTGTTCGCTTTCATAGAATCGGACTGTAAACTGAACTGAACTGCAGTCGCATCCTATCGGTATTTATATTGTCCCTTTTTGTCTCTAGATAATTCCAGATAGGTTCTCGTAGAATCCCGAGTACGTATTCTACTATTAGAAGTTTCACAAAATGCTTGCTTTTGATTTATGGCTCCGATAACGCGTATTTGCCCTGCAGGCACGAGGTTCCGGTCTAAGGGCGCCGCCGCCAATATCGATCGTCCGCAGCATCTGTTCGCAACATCACCTTCATCCAAAGATTTTTGAATCGAACGTGCACTTTTCAAAAAATTGTCGTGTTGAAAATGTATCACGAGGTAAACGTTTTCGAATTTGTCTATTAAGAAATCCGTAAATCATGTCTAATTCGGCACGTTATGATAGTTTGTCTGAGTTCTGTTGGCATCGAATTTGACTATTCTATGGCGAAGAGGGCTCTCTGTATACATGGAATGCTGGCTTTTTTGGGCCAAAATATAAAGTTAGCCTGCCTGTAATAATGTTAATAGGGTATTCTAAGTATAGATAGAAAATAGCGGTAGCAATGCGCGTTGCTATCTAACTTTCTTCTTATTTTATTTATTTTTAACTACCTCATATATGTAGTTCAAAAATTACAATGAATTTGGCTTACCTGAGAAGAAGCGAAAAGCTGATCACAGAATAGCCAAATCAGCTCCACCGTTTGGTTTCGTCCTACACTTAAAGACATGCCCAAAAATACGGCATAATGAACTCCAAATAAAGGAACCAACACAAGCGTTGATCTTGCCCACTTTTTATAACGTTGCGCTTCCGCGTTTAATGATGATCGTAATTTTTTCATGATCATTGCTGTTATTTTTATGAAAAGCACGAAGTTCACCTAGAAATGACGTACTGGATATATTAAAACAATTGTTCAAATATTGTGTCACATGTAGTTACTAATATTGATATGATAACAGGAGCACCCAAAATAAAAAAGGTCATTTTTTCATCATCATGGGTTGTCCAACAGAAAGTATCTTCTATAGTTGCTCTGGTAATCACCCACGGAATTATTACTAATGCAGGTGCACCTTCAAATAATAGTTATTATAAGTATAAATATAAAGTAAATATCCAACTGTTTTCAAGTATGCTAATGAATACAGCGACATAAACAGTTGGCAATAGGAACAAAGAGTAATTTAGCCTGATACGTACCCCATCCACAAATAATATAACTCCTGAGATTAGAGTCTGTATCACTAAATAACGCTCCAAATATAAGGTTGTGCAAATAAACTCCTTCCATCAGTATCCACGAATAGTTTGCAGTAATAAAGAATTCCCATAGACTGGTTAGTAGTTTGCAACTCCAATTGTTATTCTGCATAAAATAATTAATGCGGTAAATAAGTTACAGTCCATTAAAATACAATTAATTCGTTCTACTTGCTATCGAACTGCATGTTAATTTAGATAAGTAGCCGAGAGCTCTTGGTGACCCATATTGTAAATCAAAAGAAAGGAAACACTTGGAATAAGTCACTTTATTGTTTAAAAAAAACTCTATGTACATTTCGCCTTATTAGGGCATCTTCAGGAGTACAATCGATACTAAAGTTAAATCAGTGATTACAGTATTTATAACTAAAATAATAAGGAGGGGGTGGAATAGTCAAGTTAATCTTAAATTTAGTAAGGGGTTTATACCAATGTCTATTTGGTCATTAACAAGAAATTTATTATTAGATATTGCTTTATTGATTTCAACTATTTCATATCTGTCTAGTATAGGACCGCCTTGAATGTTTTTTAATAATTTTAAATTTTCTATTTTTATTGAGTGGTTATTATCAATCACAAGACTAGCTAGATCTACTTTTCGTTTTGATTTGCCTATACAGGGTGTTAGGTCTATAAGTACAAAAAAAAAGAATCATGGATTCCTTGCACAATAAATAACAAAAGTCTAAAAGCATTTTTCAATCGAGTGACAATTAAGTACGCAATTCGTGTTCGAAAATTTGACCCTGAAATTCGGTTTAATACGGGCCTGGCGAAATACGAATTCTCGTAACTGATAGTTTGCAACGAGCAGCGCCACTTACGAAACAGCGTTATCTATCACCGGCGACTATTCTCTAGGGAATAAGCGCGCTAAACCAGGGCCGGCCTCAGAAATCAAAATAATTTTTAATTTTTTTTTTTTATTTCAAAAGTCAAAAAGTGTATAAATTCATGTTTTAAATGCAACAGGGAACATGTGGTTCTTTTTTTTGTACTTATAGAGCAAACACCCTGTATAAATTGCCTCGCAATTATTGCAAGAAATTTCATAAATACCACTATTTTCTAATTGATTTATTTTTGGACGAAGTTTATTGTTGACCAACATTTTGCCTAACGTGAGATTATTGAAATATGCGGGTTTTACGTTGTTATGATGAAGGGTATTTCCAATAGTTTCGCTTACTTTGTTGTAATATGGTAATTTCTTCCAGGTAGTTTGGTCGGTGTTATCTTTGTAGAATGGGTAAATAAGTTTTCTGAATCTGTTTCTTTGTTTTTTGAGTAGTAATTAATCTATTGTTATATGGTTGTAACCGTTATTTTTAGCTATAGTTTTTATTGTTCGTCGTTCGATATTGAATTGTTCTTCGGTTAATGGAACGTTTAAAATTCTGTCTATTAAAAAATAAAAGGCTGCTAGTTTTATGTTATAAGGATGATTTGAGCTAAATGGTATTATTGAATCTGTGAAAGAATATTTTCTATGTACGTTAAAATTTAATTTTTTGCCGGATATTTGAATGTTCAAGTCCAAGAAGTTTAGTTCATTGGTGCCTAATTCCACGGTAAATTGATTTTTTTTGTTAAGAGTTGAGTAAACTTCTTGGACTTGAACATTCAAATATCCGGCAAAAAAATTAATTTTAACGTACATAGAAAATATTCTTTCACAGATTCAATAATACCATTTAGCTCAAATCATCCTTATAACATAAAACTAGCAGCCTTTTATTTTTTAATAGACAGAATTTTAAACGTTCCATTAACCGAAGAACAATTCAATATCGAACGACGAACAATAAAAACTATAGCTAAAAATAACGGTTACAACCATATAACAATAGATTAATTACTACTCAAAAAACAAAGAAACAGATTCAGAAAACTTATTTACCCATTCTACAAAGATAACACCGACCAAACTACCTGGAAGAAATTACCATATTACAACAAAGTAAGCCAAACTATTGGAAATACCCTTCATCATAACAACGTAAAACCCGCATATTTCAATAATCTCACGTTAGGCAAAATGTTGGTCAACAACAAACTTCGTCCAAAAATAAATCAATTAGAAAATAGTGGTATTTATGAAATTTCTTGCAATAATTGCGAGGCAATTTATATAGGCAAATCAAAACGAAAAGTACAAACACGTTTCACCGAACATAATGCTTACATTAGTTACAAAAAACACAACTTAGATCTAGCTAGTCTTGTGTTTGATAATAACCAGTCAATAAAAATAGAAAATTTAAAATTATTAAAAAACATTCAAGGCGGTCCAATACTAGACAGATATGAAGTAGTTGGAATCAATAAAGCAATATCTAATAATAAATTTCTTGTTAACGACCAAATAGACTGGTATAAACCCCTTAACTAATTTTAAAATTAAGTTAACTATTCCACCCCCTCATTATTTTAGTTATAATACTGTGTAGAATCTAGTACCCTCCGCCCTCTATCGCGATTGAACGCTACATTTGTTTTTTTTGGGGAATAGACCCAGTAGAGATCGATACGTCAATTACAACGATCAATTTTTTTTAGTGCGTCGGTTTGCCGTGGCGTGACAGTCGAAAAGTGTATTGCGGGGTAGTGGGTATTAAGCTTAGACTAGGACCGTGTTCCGATATACACTGTGAGCACTGTGACACGTTACGTCACACAGTATACTGTAAACACCGTTCCGGTTTAGATTTTTGCACTGAATCTACTACTGGCTGTTATATATCGGAACGTATTTCAGTACTGTTTCAGTACTTTTGTCAAAAATAATTAAGACACTATCCGATAGAGGCGCTAGATGTATTGATGCACGATATTAACATTTAATGTGGCATAAATATTGCAATTTTTGGCAAATAAATCTTTTAAACTATTTGAGAATAAAAAAATGTTTATAACGGTATAGGTACCTAATAAAATTTCATGATCTTAACTAATGAAAATTACTAACAAGAAAACGTTCCTAGTGACCAATATGTTGTGCTTAGAAGAAAAAAAAAAATAAATAAACCACTTTCAAATGTTTCAAAAAGGAGTATTTATTTAACTCTACAATTTCTCAAGAGTAACAGGATTTTACTAAATTTAATGCGGTGCTTATCATCTATTTATACCTTATCGTCTATTTATACCTAAATCCTGTTACTCTTGAGAAACGTATTATAATACCGAAATAATTGTAGAGTTAAATAAATACTCGTTTTGAAACATTTAAAAGTGGTTTATTTATTTTATTTTCTTCTATTCAAAAAATGTTTCATAAAGAACCGACCAAAACTACTGTTAATAGTATATGTTGTGCTTAGGTATATGCATGCTAATTAATATTAAAAAGTTAAAATAAAAATATGCATATTTTTGCAGAGAAACCTTAAGGGTAAATATCACTTCAAAATTTCTATTTCAGTTTTTCACAATTTTCTAATTCATCCAGACCTAGTGGATTGAACACAATGTAAAAGAATGATTAAAAGTTCCTTCTCTTACATGATTGAACAGGTCCGCCTTTAGAATAAGTTTAAGTAAAAACGGTGTTTAGTGGTTTAAGTAACAAACAAATTACAAAAACCGTAAAACAGAGCAATAAGAATGTTTCAATTTCTTTCATTTTAAACCTTTTAATGAATTGTAGCTTTTTATAAGTTTGAAGAAAAATATTGGTCCATGTTGTGGTGTGGTCTGTGTTCTTGCTATGTCTGCCATTTTTATCTAATGGAAACTACTGGAAGCGCCTTACCTCCCAGAGGTAATACGCTCCCAGTACAAAGATGGTGGCAAATATGACGTCATTAGTTTCTTTCTGTCACTGTCACGGTGCACTGGAAGCCTATATCGGAACGCATTTCAGTATACTGGCATTACTGTCCAGTGCTCACAGTCTATATCGGAACATGCCCTAGGAAAGAGAAGGGACACGTAACTCCTACGCCGACTGTACGTCGAAAATTGACGCAATATTTTGGTACCGGCTCCATTTACTGATCCCAAACAGTGCGTTGACAGCGTTGTGTAAAAGTGTCAATATAATTAAATAGTGTAGTTAGGTTTTAGTGGATTTTTGTTTAAAACAATGCTGATTTGTTCTTCTTACGGCTGTAAAAGCCGCAGTGAAAGAAATGAACCAGAAATCACATTTCACAAGTAAAAAGAATTTTACGTAGTAAGGTTAAACAAAGAAAATCGTGTTTAATTTGTTTATTGTTTACATACTACTTAAAATATGTTATGATTTACGTACAATAATCATTAATGCATCATTTTTTTTTTGTTGGAATGGTTTACCGATCGTGAGAGAAACAATAAATACTTTCAAAGTTGTAAGATGCATGCGTTTACCACAGTATTACCATAGGCGGCGTCACTTTTAGTTATAAAAATCTAAAAAAGTAAAATTAATTAATTAATAAAATTCGTCTTAATGTTTATTAGTTCCGCCACATCATGTTCATTAACGTTAATAAAATAATTCTTTGATTTAATTTCATTGAACATGTATTCTCTTTGACATAAAATAAATAATATTTTCTTAGTAACGTAAGACGCAAAAAAAACAGTTCTTAATAATTGTTTACGTTATCAAATAAACAATTAATACTCTGTATGGAATGATAATTTTACGAATAATGGTAACAAAACAAACTCCCTCTTAACATTTTATGTCCTCAATTTGCAGTCGACTATTACCTGTCCCCTCCCTTTCCTAGTCTAAGGTATTAAGCGTGTTTGTGTGCGGGTGCATTAGTGCAACCAAAGGTGAAAGAAACTCTAAACCTAATCTTAATTTATGTTTGTATAAGTAATTTATGTTTTGTATTGCAAATTTACCTGTATGGAAAATTTAAACTCAAGTGAAATTGATATTATTGCAAAATAATTGTAAATTGATTGTATAATTATTTCTTCATCAAAAATAATTATTGATTTGAAGATTGAGTTTGAAATTATAAAACATTTTGTTCATATTCAGCATTTCTTGTTAGGTTTGTAAAAGTTTTACTGATTTAGAAAAAATGTACAATATTATTTTCGTCATTTTTCAAGTGTGAAGTGTTCCACACACACACACACACATTTATATGTAGCATTCCAGATGTTTATGTTTCTCGGCAATCCGAGTTTCTCTGTGTACGTATTTGTGTTTAATCATTAGAAAAACAAATCCCTATATACGATCCTAAGATCGTTCAACATGTAAAATGAATGAGTAATATTGAGACGACCAAATTACGAACAAAATTTCTCTGTCTAAATTTTATCTATTCACCCAAACTACCGGGTACATTCGAGATGTTTTGGCCTTGTTGAAGGTACTAACATTTTATCCCGTGTAGGATGACCAATCTGGGAGTATTCACGAAATTGTTTTATATTTATCTGTCCCTTTCGGCCTTGAATTTGAATATTAAAAGTGAGGCCTAGATTGCATCCTAAATTTCAACTAATAGCTGAATTGCCTCCCGTATGGGACTTCAGTACCTTCTGGTTCGCCGGATAACTAACACAATCTCTTCAGTTTTGAAAGTTTGGTGACTCACGTTTGTTTGGTTTGTACTCGAGAGTTTTAGAGTGATGTCATCTCAAAGAGAATCAAAAATACATTCAGTTGTCATTCCATTTTGGCCAGTTTTGTAATATTGATATGAGCTTGTATATTAGGGAAATTTTAGAGCAAAGATCGTGGTTTTTTCTGTCATGGCTCTTTTTCCACGGGAGCTCTAGGCTGAGCCTGGCACTCTATTTTGGTTTTCTTTAGTCAGTTCAAAATTATTAGGGAAGTTTAATAAAACATTTATTTCATTTCACAAGTCATATAGTGTTTTTCTTTTTTCTCCGAACCTATTCTACCTTTCCACCTAACGCCCTCGCCGGTGCATCCTAAAGTATTTTGTTTACAATAAGGGTCCATTTTCTACGATTGATCAGGATAGGGTTGTGGTTACACAACTGTAATCAATGAAGTAACTTTAGTATCGATTGTACTCCTGAAGATGCCCTAATAAGGCGAAATGTACATAGAGTTTTTTTAAACAATAAAGTGACTTATTCCAAGTGTTTCCTTTCTTTTGAACTACATGTTCATTAAAAAAATGTTCATTTATACCTCTGTGTCTTCATAAAAATATAGTGATCCATTTCTGTATTTCATATCTGAAGCTAAACCAATTCCCTTAATAAACAGAGCATCCTTGAGTAGAGATATAAATGCTCGAAAAATAAATGACGCAAAAAGGTGCATATGTAGTTTATTTCGGGGACAATGCAATTTTCTGAAACGAAATAAGTGATCACAACAACTGAAAAACTGCTTCCATTTATTCAATACTAGCAGCTACTAATTTGGTGCTAATGTAAATTATAGTATTAATTAAAAGAAAGGAAAAATTGAAAAAAAAACAACATTATACAATCTACCAAAATTAAGTTACTAACTAAAAGTAAAGCAATGAAATATTGAGTACCGTTTGGTAGTAGTGATTTTAAATACATTACTGTGGATTAAATCGTTGAACCATCTACAAATTACCTCAAATTAATGAAGAAAAATCTGTTGCTGTCATCATGCCCACTTAGTAAGTATGTTTCGTCGATGTTACTGTCATAATATCTCCATGGTTAGAGCAATGGCTCGTAAATCTAGAGACCCGGGTTCGAATCCCGGCGGGGGCATGGTGACAGCAATAGATTTTTCCTCATTAATTTGAGGTAATTTGTAGATAGATCAACGATTTAATTCACATTAATGTATTTAAAAAGTAAAGCTTTACAAAATTAGTTCGCACTTAGTTTCCTTAACTAAAATGGTGAGGGAATTTATGGGCAGGAAATATGCATTAGAATATATTTCTAGACGTTGGAGCTGTCCACATAAAGTATGATTAAAAAATGCCTGTATATCATCAGCATTACCATTTGGAATGGAATAACAAAAGTTCCAAAGATTTGACAAGAAAAGAGAAATTATACAAATGATCTCCACAGCACGTTTCACAACACAACAAGGCCTTCGTTGGAATAATCATATCGACGATGCACGCAAAAACATAATTATCAAAAGCTGTGTGAATTAAGGAAAAACAGAGATGAAATTTATTAACTGAACATGCCGAAGCTAATGGTTATGGATCCTTAAAGTTGCAGTTGAGCAGAAAGTTTCACGTAAGCTTTTTCTCCGTATTTAGTATTTTCTCATTTTATTAAAAATAGTTATATGCGAGATCAAAAATCTATGGTCAGTGTTACCTGAATCAAAATACCCAAAACAAACGTTTATTCCTAAAATTGAACAAATTGGAGAAATTTTTTAAAAGAATTGATATGTATCATGCGAGTAAAGTATGGGTTCTTGCAGACACAAAAAACTTCAGCTAAATATATACAGGGTTATTCAAACGAAGTGATACTTTAGACGTTTTAAGCAAACTAAGCATGTTAGAGATTTCAAATTTTTGGCAATAGGGGTCATCAAGGACAATCCTTTTAACTAAAATATTTTTAACTGTCAGCTATTTCCGGTTATACGGGAAGTTGATATCAACTTCGTTATAATAAATGGAATGGTATATTTTTTATGAGAAATTCGGATAAAGCATGAAATTATAGGGTAACTTCGGTAATCAACTTGTAGATTTACGATGAACTGTTTCTGAGATAACTTAATTGTAAAAAAAAATCGCTACCCACACCATAAAAAAAATCATAATTTCTAAAAACATTAACCCAGAATATTAGAAATTTTTACTAGATATGCTTGAGTATTCAATGCGCCAACCCCAAATCAACAAATACACTACAGGTTACCGAATACTGGGTCACATGGCTCTTGGATATTTATGTAGGCACTGTAGTTTTTATTGTTTTGTTTGAGTAATCTTGGATTTTTACTTAAAACAGTTATTTTCTAAAATATTTGCATATCAGGTGTGCCATGGACAATTGATCAAACAATTATATTTTAATAAAATTATGCAGGTCCCGACGCGATACCACCCATTTTGTTGAAAAATTGTTAATTTATTTTTTCCTATTATCTCAAAATTCTTTTCGACAAATCACTAATGGAAAGTAGTTTACCAGCAATCTGGAAAACAACCTTTATAACACCGATTCACAAATCCGACACTAAAGACGATGTGACACATTATAGGCCGATATCAATCATGAATTCCATTCCTAAAGCTTTTGAATCTATAATCACACGTAAACTAAATAACATTGTACAACCGTTTCTGACTGATAGACAATTTGGTTTTTGTAAAGGTCGAAATATCGAATCAAATTTAGCTTGTTATTCGCGGAAAATTCTGTTATCTATGAAAAATAATGTGCAAGTAGATAATATGTATACTGATTTCAGTAAAGCCTTCGATTCAGTCAACCATATTGCATTATTAATTAAATTAAAGTCTTTTGGTTTTACTGGTTCATTACTTAGATGGGTTGAGAACTATTTGTCAAACAGAGTGCAATGTTAGATATAAGAACTTCGTATCTAGAGAAATTGATGTATTATCAGGTGTTCCACAAGGTTCACACCTAGGCCCTCTTTTGTGTAATATTTTTATAAATGATCTCTCGCTTGTGATAGATGAGGCCGAGTGTTTGTTGTTTGCGGATGATATAAAAATTTTCAGAACTATAACTTGTGAAGAAGATGCCAAAAAATTGCAAGCGTGCTTAGACAAGATTTTTACTTGGTGCTTGAAAAATGACATTTCTCTAAATATAAAAAAGTGTAAAGCCATAACTTTTTCCAGGAGTTGGAATCAAATAGTTTTCGATTACAAACTCAACGATGTGATATTAGACAAAGTTAGTGAAATTAGAGACCTTGGAGTGATTTTTGATAGCAAAATGTTTTTTGATGCGCATAGAAACTATATTATAGGTTTTTTGAAAAGGTCATCGATAGAATTTAAGTCTCCAACTACTCTGAGAACGCTATATCTATTGTTAGTTAGACCAATCCTGACGTTCGCGTCTATAATTTGGTATCCTACTGCACAAATTCATATAAAGCAAATTGAAGCCGTTCAATACAAGTTTTTTAGGATATTAGCGCCAAGGGTTGGTCTACCTGACCCTTTCATTGATCATATCTATACGAACATATCTACGACTTCGCATATTCCATCTCTTGTTTCTCTTAGAGTCTCTTATGACTTGAAATTTTTATATAAATTGGTTAACGGTATTACAGATTGTTCACTGCTTCGTAACGAATTATGTTATATTGTGCCGCGACGTAGTATGAGATCAAATTCGATATATTATTCAGATTTTTACAGAGTAGATTTCACCAAAAATAATGTCCTGACTAGAGTATGCGATTTCGTTAATAAGATGAACTTTGATTTGAGATTTATAAATTGGCAAGAAGTAAACCATGTAATTAACAACTTAATTTTGAAATATGAATGAGTATGAGCAAAATTGTGATGCGATTCAAATTTAATTGTATAATTGTAAAGTGGACGTTTAGTCCGTTATTTTTTTAAATAAATAAATAACAACAAACAACTTTTGCAAATTAAATTACATATCACAGTCAAAACTCAGCATTTAGCATTGCATTTCTTTTGGCATTTTTCTAGTTCATCGAGGTTAACGATCGATAGGTTAGTCCACACATATTCCTTAGTTATACTTTTTGTGGTTTATTTATCAATGTAGTAGACCCACCATACTTTATTTTGTAATTCTAAGCATTTTTAATCAATAGGCTATACTTTGAAAAAGCATTAGGTAAGTAACAACAGTTCACTTAAACCAGTTGTACCATAAACCAAAATGACATAATGTTGAAATAAATACTTATTTTATTCTCTAAACCCATAAATACAGCAATACCACATGGCCATCCTGCCACTTTCCTTAAAAATCGAATCACCTGCCATGAAGTTCAGATTAACTATCATATGATTTAAATTATAAAACTAATACGGACAACCCCTTAATAAAAAAAGTGAAAATGCGCCTCTGGTTGAAAATATTCTCATTGATAATCAAGTCGAACCAACCGGCATAAATGGAGTCATTATTCGTTTAGAAATATCAGTCAAACAAAATTACCTGAAATTCAAAAATACCTAATATTCACAATCAGAAGGATTAGCGATAGGAAACCTGCTAAGCCCATTACTAGCTAAAGTATTGGTAAACCATCTGGAAAATAAAATATCCTCAAATATTCTTTTTTTTTCTGTTTATATTGGGACCGTTATGTAGACGATGTGCCATTTTGTTTTACAGGTACTAATAGACAATTAAATACCTTTTTTAACTTCCTAAATTCTGCTAATTGATAATTGTATAAGCAAGTAAATTTTTCTACAGCATCCACTATTTTTTCATTAAAGTCTTCTTCATTTTTCTGTTTTTCCGTAGTCTCCATTTCACTTTTCGTCATTAAACGCAAAATACTCCACCACATCGCCTGAATGTTGCTTCAAAACTGTCACGTCGAGTCGCTCGGCAACAAGCAGCCGACCCGACGCTTGGATGTTTCTTTGCTGTAGCGTTGGTGGGTACATGGTGCATATAAACCATGGGTTCAACACCAAAGATACACGCTGGTGACATCGCGTCGCTTAGGTGGGACAAGGGCCTTAGTTAACAGTCGTTATTATAGTTGTTACTAAACATTTGCTACATTTGGTCTATTCAACACATAAATTATTATATTAATTAAAGAAAGTATTTATATAAAGTTCACACAAGGCAAAATAATAAACACATACCACAAACTTACACACACTGATAAATCATACATGTCAAATCTATTCATCTTTATTCACAAAAACTAGCGTCATTCCATTCAATGTTACTGCTATAATCGAGGTTATTAATTAAAACTCTCGGATATCTTTACTCAATTTATTAATGGTAAGCAATCATACATAGGCCGTTACAAGAGGTCTGCCCTGCGCACTGTCCTGAACCATCAAGCGTGTCGCACATATATATCTTAGCGCATGTGTCTTAGTACGTATACACAAACACACGAATACTACATCTTCCTCCACCCAATATAATATGCTCCAAATGCGCACCTCCCACTCAAAAATGATTACTTATTCTGCAAACGTTTAGATCGGCGCACACTTGAAGGTTTTTGCTGAGATGGGGGCTCGTGCGCATTAGTAGCATTTACAGATTCTTTGATTACATCTCCACATAGTCTCATTTGATTACTATGCCGTTTCCATATTATTTCTGGTTCGACCTCTACTAAGAATGTAACTCCGGTGACTAATTCTTTAATTATACGCGCTTTAGTCCATGAGGACTTGCCCCCTCTATAATCAGTGACTGCTACTATATCACCAATCTTAAAAGAAACAATACGATTTCCCGCGTGGTTTCTGATTTGTCTAGTTTGAACATCATACATAATATTTTCTGAGTCATGCGGTCTCAGAAGTGAAAATCTAGAACGCAATTCACGATTTAAGAAAAGCTTTGCAGGTGTTTGATTTGTAGCCGAATGAGCCGTGTTCCTGTAATCCATTAAAAATTGTTTAGTTGCATAATATAAGTCAGAGCCATCCTTCATCATACATTTTACTTTACGTTTAAAAGTATCTACTAAATTTTCAGCCGCCCCATTAGTTGCTGGACAATGGGGAGGAGTAGTACTATGTCTGATACCATTTTTTTTCATATATTCACAAAACAGTGAACCAACAAACGATTTAAAGTTATCTGTAACTAAATGTAATGGGTATCCGTAACGAGTAAACAAATCATCAAACGCCTGCAAAGTTTCTTTCTCACCCATACTATTCATGATAAACGCTTCTGGCCATTTTGAATGGCTATCAATAATTAACAGTATCATTTTATTATTCAATGGCCCTAGAAAATCTGCATGTATTCTGTGCCATGGAGTAGTTGGCCAAACCCATGGAGTTAAAGGTATTTTTACAGGATTTTTTTTGTTTGTATACATGGCATACATGATCGCGTTATCTCGATTAAATCATCATCTAAAGTTGGCCACCAAACAAACCCGCGCGCCAATGACTTCATTCGACTAATACCAAAATGACTAAAATGGAGTTCTTTTAAAATCAATTTTTGCAACTTTTCTGGCACGCATACCCTGTGTCCCCATAGTACACAATTATTTTCTATAGATATTGCTTCTCGTTTGTGCCAAAAAGATTTCATCATACCATCTTCAGGTTGTTTGGCTGGCCAGCCATCTTTACAAAAAGCAATTATTCTACATAATAATTTATCTTCTCGAGTATATTTTTGAACTTGTTTCCAGTCTAGACTAGCGAAATCATAGCTTTTAATATTATTTAAAAATACGTTGGGAATATCCTCGAGAATTTCGATTTTTTTTCTGTTTTCAGTTGTTGTTTTTACTGGCAACCTACTTAACCAGTCAGCATAATTATCATTCCATTTTATATGTTTAATATCGTATTGAAACGCGGATAAAAAAGCAGCCCATCTTTGCAAACGTGCGGCTGCTATAGTTGGAATTGACTTATCGGGATGAAAAATTCTACTCAGTGCTGCATTATCGGTTTGCAAAATAAATTTGTGCCCGAATAAGTATTCATAAAACGTTTTTATTCCAAAAATTACTGCTAGTCCTTCCCTATCTAATTGAGAATAATTGCATTCATTGACTTGCAGAGTACGGCTAGCATATTGTATCGGGCGGTCTAACATATCATCAAATCTATGTGCTAATATTGCCGAAACTCCATATGGTGACGCGTCACAAGTTAAGATAATTTGCTTATTTTGATCAAAATGTACCAATAATTTTTCAGATGTTAGTTCTTCTTTGATTGTTTCGAATGTTCTTTTACATTCGTTTGTCCACACAATTCCATTTTTCTTTTCTAAGCATTGGTACAACGGTTTTAATTTTGATGCTAAATGAGGTATAAATTTACTATAATAATTTATAGATCCAAGAAAGCTTCTTAATTGATGGAGATCTTTTGGTTCTGGCGCCTTTTTTACTGAGTCTAATTTACTTTCAATAGGATATATACCGTTTTTATTGATGCGGTGCCCTAAATATGATATTTCGTTTTGAAAAAATTTGCATTTTTTTAAGTTTATTTTTAAGCCTGCTGCGTGTACTCTACGCAATACCTCGTATAGTCTTTGAAAGTGTGATGTTTCATTTGGCGCTGTAATAACTATATCATCCAATAATACTGCGACACCTGGTATACCCATCAACAAAGTAGTAATAATTCTTTGAAAGGATCCCGGTCCTGTCGATATGCCGAACATTAAACGCAAACATTTGAACAAACCTATGTGAGTTACAATCGTTAATATCTCCTGTGATTGCAGATCCACAAGGATTTGTAAAAAAGCATCTGAAAAATCGATTACCGTATATTTTTCACCACCTGATAATTTTTCAAATATATCCTCTGTTCTTGCCAAAGGAAAATGATCTATAACAATTACCGGATTGACTGTTATTTTATAATTACCAACAATTCTTACAGTACCATCTTTTTTCAACAACGGTATAATCGGTGTTCCCCACTCACTATATTCGACCGGTTCTATAATAGAGTTATCACATAAGCGTTGCAGTTCTAATTCTACTTTAGATTTTAAGGAAAAAGCGACCTTATACGGTTGAAAAAATTTAGGTTGCGTTCCCGCTTTGAGTTTTAATTTTAATGTTCCTTTAGTAAAGTGACCGACGCCCGGTTCAAAAATTTCTTTGAATGCAGTTTTTAAACCATCAATCTTTCTCTGATTACTGCTAGTTATTGTATTCATTTTGTTTGGCGAATTAAAGGTCATTGGCCACATATTTAGAGCTTTCAACCACGCGCGTCCAATAATCGGGTTACCTCCGTTTTCAATTATATATAATTTTTGATTATTTTGATTATTTTCATTGCGATTTCTTATTATACTGTCTATAATTGAACCCATCGAATTTATTAGATTATTGTTATAAGCACGTAAGGTGAGCTGTGATTTAGACATAGGGATATTTGCAAAAAATTGCTTATAATCATTTAAAGAAATCGCAGCTATGAATGAACCCGTATCTACTTCCATGCTTAACGGTATATCATTTACAAGTATGATTTCGAAATACGGAGGTACATTCTTATGATCTGAATGTTTTATCATATGTATATCGCTTACATATCTAATAGGGTCGCTCGTATCATCGGAAACGTTGTCATCATCAATCAAGGTATCATTAATCGAAAGATCATTTAAATCATTTGAAATCTCACTCTCATCACAATTTATGTGTCTGACATTACTATTTGTCGATATATTATTATTTTTTTTCGGACACATTCTAAATATGTGCCCATGTATACCACAATCACTACAAAACTTGAATTTTAGTGAGCATTGGGATTTCAAATGATTATATTTACCACAACAATAGCACATTCTTGCACCGTCTCTCTTTGCCGCTCCTTTGTTTGTAGACGTTTGCGCTCTGGCTTGAACACGCGCGAACCCTTGAGATGATAAGCCGCTTGAAAAGCCTCTTGCTTTGATGTTGTGAATTTCCGACGATTTTTCGGTTGAAAATTCTGAATATTTCTTAGAAACACTTGTTCTTGACTGAGCCATTTCAACTGATTTTGCAATTTCCATAAACTCAGATATTTTCACACTAGAGTTTTTTAACAATTCATATTTTATTAATTCGTTATGAGTACCAGTAATCAGTTGATCTTTAATGTTATCGTCAATTTCTTTTTTATCAAAACACTTTGAAGCTAAACCTTTCAACACATTAATGTATTCTTGAATTGACTCCGTACTTTCTTGTTTTCTAGTACGAAAAGCAATACGATCCAAACATTTATTTTTATCTGGTTTGTAAAAATCTGCTAGTTTTAGTTTGATGTCTTCTACTGTTTGTCTCAATACTCCATCTGTACCAAAAGAACCTTTAATTTCAGAAAAGACTTCCGGCGATAATTTAGTAAGTAGTAATGGTCCTTGTTTTTCTTCAGTAATATCATTCAGTAATATGAATGCATCCAACTGCATCAAAAAAACCTCCAAATCATTACCCTTTTTAAATACTTCAATGTCACTCAAGTTAGACATTTTGTTCTCGTTTCGCCTATTATCGTTATTTTCGAGTACACTTGTATTGAAATCACTATTATCCAGCACTAACGAGTCAGAGTTGATTATTTCACGCAAATTCACTCGTAACTGATCTAGTGTTTCACTTTCTACACAATCTAAATTAAGTTTCTCGTACACAATTATAAGTTCCTTTTTGTAAGTGTTTGAATCCAACTTGTTTTTTTATTTTTTATATCCTCTATTATTGCGTTAAATCTATCTTGATTCATACTTAAGCAACTTTTATCCTCGTCGCCATTGCTATAATCAAGGTTATTAATTAAAACTCTCGGATATCTTTACGCAATTTATTAATGGTAAGCAATCATACATAGGCCGTTACAAGAGGTCTGCCCTGCGCACTGTCCTGAACCATCAAGCGTGTCGCACATATATATCTTAGCGCATGTGTCTTAGTACGTATACACAAACACACGAATACTACAGTTACATAAGTTGCTAAATATTTCTTTTTTAACATTGGAAATTTTTAAGGAATCGGTAGAGTAACGTTACTGATATAGGGTGGTATAAACTTAAAAAATGTAACAAATAATCTGTCGCGACCGTTAGGTGCAGGGGTGGTCCGATGGGGGTGATTTTGGTGTCATTGTATAGGTTGAACCTTTCTGAGTCGAATGAAAGTAGTGCCAATGTTATACTGTTACGGGGTTGGCAAGGAGAACAAAAATAGCGAACGTCTACATTTTGGCTATTTTTATAACTTTCGTGTCGATGATTAAAAGGGCGATTCTCACATATACTAAGACCGGGTGGCGGTATGCTGGTGCTGTGTCGTTCCACTTGAAATCGAAGGAACGCTCACTCCACTTAAGATACATGGTACGACCAACCGTTTTCAATTCACACATATAAAGCGTGCTATTAGTGGAGTTAGCTAAGGCAATATTATGGAAGTATTTTGTTATTTTGCGTATTAATTGGAAAAGAATGAATGCTTTTCTTTATTTTTGAAAAATTCACCCTCAGGGGGATGAAATTGGTAATGAAACTGTATATGACATTTTTGTTATATTAAGATTGGAAATGTTTAAGGAATCGGTAGAATAATAAGTGGAGTTAGCTGAAGCAGGATTATGGGAGTATGCAATTGCATTACATTACATAACGGATTTTTTAAAAATTCATCCTAGGGGTGGGGGGTTAATGAGATAATGTAGGTGTATCGATGGTGACCGAGTGATTGAGATCCGCAAGGCCTGTTTTTTTAAGTTTTTTATTGATTGAATAACAATGTTCCTTAACTCTGGTTGCAATGGCTCTCCCACTTTTTTCCATACAATGTGACTGTGATGCAATTTACATCGGAAAAAGTAGTGGTTTTATTAGTAATAATAAACTTAGTAGTAATAAACTGACAAAATAAATCTAAACCAATCCATCATCATTCCTTACTTAAAAACATCTTAAATAAACACAACATTCACACTATTTTCAAATCCACTAAGAAACTTAACACGATCATTAAAACTGGTAAAGATGAGCTTAACGATAGGACTAATGTAGTTTACAGGATAGATTGTAAGAGCAATAATTGTAACAGTGCATATGTTGGACAGACCAAAAGACACTTAAACACCAAGATTAAAAGAACATAAACGTAATATTACTGAAAAGCCTGATTCTGTTATATCTAGACATAATAATAAGCGCAGTTAACCTCGCGTCTTGCGTTGGAAGAATTATGTGGCGTCGGAAGATGGTTTAAATTTTAAACGTGAAATGGTAACTCTGTTGTGGCCGTTTCGAAACGAAGAATTAGACATTAAACGCAAACCTCATGTTTTTTTTAAAGGTTATTTTGTAAAGGGGTCTTGATACCACCACGTGTTTTTCATCCCCTAGGTAGGTACTTTCAATGTTATATCTAATTCATTAATTTATCTGGCAATTAAAAATTAATTAGTGTTAAATTATTATTTTTTAGATTTTTTCATGTTTCACATTGAAAAGGATCACAAAGTTTGGTGATCGAAACGTCTGTAATTATTTTGTTATGATCTCTAATCAATGAATGGTTTAGATCGGTTAGCAACTTATTTATAATACAAAAGTATGAACGGCGTCACAAAGATTTAGATGAAGTATGTTTAGCAGATTTTGTGGCGTGGTATGTTATTAGAAATCATAGGCAATCAGGTATTGGTGACGAGAGAAATAATGAGAGTGGTGAAGTTGCGTCGTTATCTGACCACAGTGACAATGATCACGATAATAGTAATAATAACAATGATAACGCTGAGGCCCAAGGGCACCAAACGAGAATGCCTCATAGTAGAAGGAAACCGTATTATAAGCGCAGTCAACCTCGCGTCTTGCGTTGGAAGAATTATATGGCGTCGGAAGATGGTTTAAATTTTAAACGTGAAATGGTAACTCTGTTTTGGCCGTTTCGAAACGAAGAGTTAGACATTCTCGATAGAGACGTTTACCTACGTATTTTAGATGAGTAAAGAGTTGTTTATTGAACGTCGTCGTACTTACGACGTTGGCATGTCGATAGAACGAATCGCTACATTTGTTGTTGAGAATTTCAATAATAGCGATGAAGAAGAACGCAATAGCAACGATGGAGCTGAACCATCAGAACTTGGCCCTTTTGTGCGTACGGTAGAAGCTAACTATATTCGAGCAGATTTATCAAATCAGCGAGTTAATGATGTAGACGTCGATGCCGTAACGCGATATTCCATAGTTCGTAAACGAGACGACGTTACGTCAAATGCTGATTATTGTGCTGCTATGCGACAGACGAACGAGGGACAAAAGAAATTTCTTCTTTAGGTTATTAATCGACTCGTGTACGTACCAGAAGAACATCTGCGAGTATTTCTTACTGGACCAGCAGGTTCGGGAAAGAGTTACGTTATTAAATTACAGAACGAGACCGCTAATCGAATGTCATTAGATGCTATAGCGGGCAAGTGTTCCTGCGTCGTTTGTGCCACTACGGGCAAGGCGGCCGTAAATGTCGATGGTACGACGAGGCATACGGCTTTCAATATATCTATTGGTTCTCGTCGGCGAATGCCCATCACGGCATCGGTATAACAAACCATGCGTTGTGATTTTCGTGGTGTAAGTACTATAATAATCCTTGAAGTCAGTATCATGAGCTCGGATTTATTACATATTGTTGCTGAACGTCTACAGGCTATCGGTCAAAACGTTGAAAATCACTTTGGCGGATTTCACGTTACCCTGTGTGGAGATCTACGCCAATTGCCACCGGTTAATGCACGTCCCGTGTATCGTAGACCGGTTAACATGGTGCAGGATCGGATGCTCTGGCAAAATCTTTAGATTCATAATTTAACAGAGGTTGTCCGTCAAAATGATAAGATGTTCTCGGATATTTTGACTAAGATAGGTAACGGAGACTCCATAGACGATGACGAACGTGCTATTATTGAAAGTTGGTTCTATAATGAAAGCGATTTAGATGCAATGCCAGAGCTAACGTCTGCTGTACGCCTGTTTCATCGTAATGCAGACGTTGACGATTATAATTATCGTACGTTGTCCACTTGTGATGCGTCCTTAGCTATGGCTCAGGACGATGTACGAGGATGGACGCCTGCACAACAGCTGCATTCGGCTACGATGAAATTAAGAAAATTAAAAATCGCTTCGTCTGGAAATATGCCTTTTGAATTGCGTTTAGTGCTCGGTAAATCGTATATTTTAACGCAGAATATCGACAAGCAAGATCGATTGGTGAATGGGTCTATGGGATATGTACGTTTTATTGAAAGAGACGCAGTGGACAAAATTATTAGTGTGGCTAGAATTAACCGATAAAGCTGCTGGTAGGTTGGCGAGAGTCAAGTATCAAGTTCACGCTGTTGCTTTCGGGCTTTTACCTGTGTGGACTCCGATTTCTCTGAGAGAGGCGTCAATTCGTTTAAGTTCTAAAATTACCGTTCGTCGACGACAATTTCCTTTGCAGACGTTTGCAAGATCGAGAAGATTTACGAAGTGAATTCATACGTTTGGCGCGTAACCCATTGCCCTGTGTCGTCGACACCATCGATCGAAAACTACGCGATACTCCAGATTGTCTTAGTATACTTTATTTAAACGTACAAAGTATACGAGCTCATGTTGAGCACGTACAAGCAGATCCGCTCATTCCTAGGTGTCAAGTAGTGGCCATGTCTGAAACGCGTATGGCTGACACAATACCTTCAGTTGAGATGTGTGGATATCGTTGTGTTGCTCGACATAATGCTGTTCGCAATTCGGCGGGAGGTGTTGCGATTTATGAGTCGCTGGTCTCTAATTTTTCAGCGGTTACTAAGATTTGCGTAGACATTACTGGGGCTCCATATGGTGATGTATACATTAAACGGATTTAAATACGACCGGCTCAGATGCCACAATTTCACGTTCGAGTCATTCACAGTCTCTACATGCATTACAGTCTCTTAATCTCCGAAATATAAACAATAATTCTGCAGGTGGGTACTGTGCTGTTAAATAAAATATATTTGTAGGCTGTTTTATTATGATATACTTGTTAAGTATTAAATGTGTCGTTTGTTGCAGGTTTTCCGGTAGCAGCAACGGAAACTTCATCGTTTGCTTCATTTTGTTGGTGCCCATTCTTCCCTGTTAACTACGAGAAATATTAGGTACATATATTTGTATGTATAGAAATTAAAATGAATATATTTCTTTCAAAACTTTAAATTCCGTTGTTTAGGTAATTTGACAATTCGACTAAGACATTATTTGTTTGCAGAGCAACAGTCCCAAGATGGCGAGCAGAGACGTAGAGAGTGACGCTGATTTTCGTTTCACAAGAACGACGTGCTATACCTAAGGTCTCAATATTGCAAACTAAGGTTCTACAACGGTGTCCCCCGCATCACAGAAAGCACCAAATGCTGGAAAGTCACCTCGTAAGCATATGTCTGAACAGCAACTGCCACAAAAACAGCAGCATCAACGATTACCGAAACGGAATAAAAAATCTCGTACATTGTCCGTGTCATCGGTAACGCTAGAAGATTCCAACGTTGTCGTTGCGGAGTCGTCCGATGATGATGATGATGATGATTCATTCAAGGATTCAGAAAGCCTGTACTGTAAGAGGCCTTCAATCGATTCGCCTTTTTCCACAGAAAATATTGGGCCTTATCGCGACGATTGGTTGCAGGCTTTACCTCATTTAAATGTTTTCGCTGCTTCCTCCAAGTTACGCGAGGCCACTTTAAAATTCTCCAAAAGGCCCATCGATAAGAAACATTTCTGCCAATTTGTATACAAAAAGCCTCCAACATTGTTTCTGGTTACCAACGCGTACGGTCTAACAATTACTCATTCCGAGGATTACCTGCATCGCACTATTTTGCGACATATTAATCAATTAGAACCGAAACATCGAGTACAACTGCTACTACCTACAGTAAATTATTGGTGGCATGAAGACAGCAGAACATTAATGCAAGATTTCATCGAACGTTTCGTGATGGATGTTAAGGTGTTGGCAAGTTTCGAGTATTTAACAGTAACGATATGCCGAGTTGAATCACGTCGCCCTTATTTTTCTTTCAAAAAACAAATGGCGAAATGAAAATGGTCAAGTGGCAACATTTGATTCAACGGACTTACGTGCACACTATGGTGCTCTTGCAAGTACGTGGTTTTAAAATTACTTGTAGTGGTATTTCTCTCGATATGTCGGTGGAATCTATGGCGTACTAGTCAAGACTAGTCAAGATTTTGCAACGGCGATGTCGCAACGATGCAAACTATTTAAGATGGAGGATTCCTCTTCTTCAGATGATGACGGTCCTTCGTCATCACAATACAGTCAAGGCGTTGCAGTTCGTACCGACGATTGGTGACTTTTGAAAATTTTGTATTTCTCTTTCTCGTTCTTCGTTATTTTTATATATTCTTTTCTAAGAGTTAAAGTGTATTTTTGTTTGTAAATAAATGTTTAATAAATTCATTTATGTACCAGTGGACGATTGGTGACTGTTGAAAATTTTGTATTTCTCTTTCTCGTTCTTCGTAATTTTTATATATTCTTCTCTAAGAGTTAAAGTGTATTTTTATGTTTGTAAATAAATGTTCAATAAATTCATTTATGTACCTGTGGACGATTGGTGACTGTTGAAAATTTTGTATTTCTCTTTCTCGTTCTTCGTTATTTTTATATATTTTTTTTTCTAAGAGTAAAGTGTATTTTTATGTTTGTAAATAAATGTTCAATAAATTGATTTATGTACCAGTGGCCTGGTGTTTTATTTGATCTTTTTTAACTATGGTGATTTCCAATGTATCAGAAGTTTGTTTGAAGGCGAATTCTGTAAATTTTTTTAAGGAAAACTTCATTAATGAATTAATCAGAATCTACACAATAGCAGAAAATAATGATTAGTACAAAAATTTAATTACAGAACTTTTAAATAATAAAACAAATAAAAAAAAACACTAGTGTACCCACATATTATGAATATCTATTAACAATGAAATATTGAGAAACATATTGTTAGGCGCTAATAATTTGATAACTTCAAGTTCATAATTGTAATCTACTTTATTTAAAGGCAAGAATAGAAGGCGGTAAATGAAAGAGTGAAAAGAACTACGTTTGATAATTTCTGATTGATTGGAATTATTATGTACAAGGCTATCTGTATACGTCGGTTTACGAAAAACTTTAAAAGACAATTTTTTATTACATTTGATTAGGTATCGTTAGATTCAGGAAATTTAAAGTGTTTTCTTTTTCTATTTCTAAAGTAAATTGAACAGATAGGTAAACTGAATTAATGTATCCTAAAAATTTTGTTAGCTGTTGGTAATTTTCTTTCCATATACAAAAAATATCATAGTTTAATCGTTCACTTCCTTTAGTTAAAAAAAAAATAAACAAAAAAGAAAAGAGGTCATAACACTATTTGCACCAGTATTAGTTTCCCTAGTGGGTCTCTTAGACGTATCTTGACAAGTGTATAATGTTAGTGACTAAGTTATTTTTTGACCAAAAAATTTTGTTTTCCGAATAGGTCATAAATATTTCGCTCATTAAATGTTTGTAAATAAAGTTTATCGTTAAATTTAAAGTAGCTTTGGTTAAGACAAACATTCAGAAATGGTATTAATTCGGTCTTTATTGAGTCATTAATGGTTTTTTTTTCTAAATGTTATTGGCAGATCCGTAGAAGTTCTGTTTTTGGAATTGAAGGAAATAGATTGACCACATCGAACGATATTAATTTGTAGTTATTTAAAATTTCTAAATCTTTTATTTTTTCGACAAGTTGTTCATTCTTTTAAACGAGACGCTCGTCGAGTTCGGACGTATTAACTAAACAGTGCAATTAGTTACTATAGTGAAAATAGGTACGAACGACCAATCTCAACAGACAATCAGCCAGACAAAAAAACCAGTGTACTGCACTGGTGACATTCCTCCAATTCACAGTGCAACGTTAGACACAAGTGATCACCAAGTAGTAGACATGGACCAGGTAAACATAGACGACGAACACACGTCAACAACAACTATACATACTAGAAATAGTAGACCTGGACTTCATGTTACTCTGCAAAAAAAAAATCCAAACTCCAACTCACCAGACCTTTGGCAAATAATACCAGGTAGCGAAAGAAATAAAAAACGGAAAGCATCCTGCACACCTGCAGATCAACCACAATCACCATTTTAAAATAACCGTTTCTACCCATTTACAAACATCACACAAGAAGATCAGACATCACAGACAAATAATCAAGAAAACAACAACACTCAAGGTTCAACTAATCAAAACAGAAAATCACCAAACCCCCCACCGATATTTATCCCAGGGGTACAAATAATTTACCCGCTCACCAACAAAATTAAAGAAACCTCTGAAGATTACTGTTTTACATACAAAACAGTCGATAAAGACGGACAAATAAAAATCATGGCGAAAACTGTTGACGCATATAGATAAATAATTACAATACTTAAACAAGAAAAAGCAGACTATCACACTATCAACTGAAGCAAGACCGAGCGTACCGTATCGTTATCAGGTCACTACACCAATCAGTCCCTCTAGAGGACATCAGAACAGCGATTGAAGAGACAGGTCATAAGGTGAGAAATGTCTCAAATATCTACAAGCGAGGTACACGCGACCCTCTCCCATTATTTTTCGTAGACCTAGAACCGAACTACAACAATAAAGAGATTTATCAATTGCAATACTTACTACACGCGAAAATACAAGTCGAACCACCTAGGAAAAGAAAAGAAGTTGTCCAATGTACTCGGTGTCAATTATATGGACATACAAAGAAATATTGTAATAGACAATATAGATGCGTTAAACGTGAAGATAATCACGATACTACCACCTGATGGATAAACCATTCAAACGAAAATGAGAACCACCGCAATCAGAATAAAAACAACTGTAATCCACATCCACAATCACAAGCTAGAGAAACTTTGACCCCGCCTTACCCCCCCTTACAGCTAATACTTCAAACAGAACCTATGCGAACGTAACCAACAACAACGAAACACACATACTCACAATAACACAAAAATTATATGAAGACATCAAAACTATTATGAATAAACAAACAGAGTTACTTAACACAATGATCAACTTACTCGCAGCGGTAATATCAAGCCAACACAACAAAAAATGAATTATATACTCCAAATCGCTCTATGGAATGTAAACGGACTAGCGCAACATCAACGTGAAGTCCGCTCCTTCCTCGAAATAAACAAAATTGACATCTTACTAGTCTCCGAAACTCATTTTACTGACAGAAATTTCTTCAGAATACCTAGATATAAGACATACGACACCAAACATCCTGATGGAAGACTACCTACAAGCAACAAGTATAATGATCAGTGACTGGCAAGGTCCACTAGTCCTATCAGCTGTTTATTGCCCACCAAGACATCGATTAAACACAGATGAACTCACAACATTCTTTCAGTCCCTAGGAAACAGGTTTATAGCTGGAGGTGATTACAATTGCAAACATCAGTTTTGGGGATCACGACTAACAACAACAAGAGGTCGAAATCTATTCAAAACGATACTTGATAACAACCTTGACGCTTTAAGTACTGGCTCACCAACCTCTTGGCCTACTGACCCAGCAAAAATACGTGATATTCTAGACATATTTGTCACCAAAGCAATTAATAGAAGACACATAACTCTAACTCCAAGCCTGGATCTCTCCTCAGACCACACACCGGTCATAATTACCATCGACGCAGGCACAATAGCTACAAATATCAACTCACTCCCACATAACATTAAAACAGACTGGGAATCATACAGAAGAAAAATCACATCTCAGATTAATCTAATACAACCACTTCAATCACCAAACGACATTGATGACGCAATAGAACACCTAAATCAGCTGCTACTCCACTCAGCCTGGGACACTACTCCAAAACTCGACACACAACAAATAATTTACCCAAGAGCCCCAAAAGACAAAATCCAAGAAAAAAGAAGAATGAGAAGAGTCTGGCACCAGGGCAGGGATCCAGATGATAAAACGAGACTAAATAGAATAACCGCCGAACTCAAAAGAGACCTAAGAACATATAGGAATGAACTTTTTCAAAGACAAATCAGTAGTTTAACCCGCTACAATGACACTGATTATTCCTTGTGGAAAGCAAAAAAATACATTAAACGTCCGCAATTACCTAACAACCCAATCAGAAAGCCAGACAACAGCTGGGCCAGTAGTGACGAAGAAAAAGCTGAAACATTCGCTGCTCACCTCGAACAAGTATTCACTCCACTACCACCAAACTCAATAGATGATGATACTGAGAGTGAAACTCACCAATTCCTCGAAAGTCCACTACCGATGAATCCGCCAATAGACCACTTCTCACCATCTGAAATATATAAAACAATCAAAAGCGAACTAAACTCCAAAAAATCACCAGGCTATGATCTAATTACTCCAAAAATGCTCAAGGAACTACCAAAGAAAGCTATAGTCTTTATCACCAATTTATTTAATGCAATAATTAGAATACCACACTACCCAAGTCAATGGAAATATGCAAAAATCGTAGTCATCCCTAAACCAGGAAAACCTCCTGCAGAAGTTTCATCATATAGACCAATCAGCCTCTTGCCAGTCATTTCCAAACTATTCGAAAAACTTTTATTTAAAAGAATAAACACGAAATAAACGAAAACCAGCTCATTCCCAGTCACCAATTCGGATTCAGACATAACCATTCAACAATGGAACAAATACACAGTGTGGTTAAGGTCATCACCAACGCCCTTGAAACGAAAAAATACTGCACCGCAGTTTTCCTCGACATCGAGCAAGCATTCGATAAATTTGGCATACTGGGCTACTGTTCAAAATAAAAAACTTATTACCTAAATATTTTCTATTGATAAAATCATACCTAACCAGTAGATTTTTTCAAGTGCAGAGCGGACAACATATCTCAAGCTTCTACACAATTCTATCAGGAGTACCTCAAGGTAGCGTCCTGGGACCTACTCTCTACGCCATCTTCACAGCTGACATCCCCACGCCTAATCAAATCATGGTGGCAACATTCGCTGATGATACAGCACTAATGGTTACACATGACAACCCAATAGAGGCGTCAAAACAACTTCAAACAGGTATCAATGAAAAAGAAAGATGGCTGAAAACTTGGAGAATAAAAGCTAACACATCAAAATCCAAACACATCACATTTACGCTCATACCAGGGTTGTGTCCACCAGTCGAACTCTACAATCAACCACTACCTACAGTATCAGCGATTAAATCCTAAGGATTACACCTCGACACAAGACTCAACTGGAACAAACACCTTTCAACAAAACGCAGAGAATTGGACCTCAGATTCAAAAAATTGTACTGGCTGATTGGTAGACACTCCAAGCTTTCGCTAGAAAATAAAATATAAAAATATGGACCTATGGTATCCAGCTATGGGATTCTGCATGCGCCAGCTCAATAAATATAATACAAAGATTTCAGTCTAAAGCACTCAGAGTGTTAGTGAATGCTGCCTGGTTTGTTAGCAACGATACCATACACAATGACCTTGGTATGAGTACAATGAAAGAACAAATTCGCCTATTCAGTTTAAGATATATTGACAGACTAAACAATCACCCAAAATTAACTGGTACCAGCAATCCTCAACAGGGGCGACGAAACCAACAGACTTAAAAAGAAATACAAGCCATTAGATCTACCCAACAGATTCATAGAGTGAAAACCTAAAGGTTCTCAACAAACTCTAACCTTCAAGCCAACACGTCAAAAAATCACTAAACAGCAAAATTACCTAACCTAACCTCCAAATAAATATTGTTTTATTAACTATTGTAAAAGTAGCAGCCTTAAAATACAGAGTAATTTAAGGAATCTAGGATTAACCACATATGTAGTAATAAACCAATTTAGGTTCATTAATTGTAAATAATAAGGACAAAATTAATATTTTATAAAAAAAAATGGTGTGTACGAGATTGGATGTTCACATTGTTATGCAATTTACATTGGTCAAACGGGTCGGAATCTAGGTAAACGCCTAGATGAACATTAAAAATCTATTATACACAATAAAAATACAACAGGCCTTGCTGCACATTCCATACAAAATGATCATTTCATTAATACAAATAAAGTTAAACTTTTACATTGCGAACCGAAAGGTACTCAATTAGATTACCAGGAAATATTAGAAATACAGAAAGCCCGTCACCAAGGTAAATTCATCACAAACGGACAACTAGATTTTGGGGTTTTTCCTATCATAAAAGCAATATTATAATTACCCATAACCAACCCCTATGTAAATATTAGGTTTGTAGCGTACGTGCGTTGTAGCTACCATAAAGGTGCGTGTAGAGAGAGAGAGAGTGGTCCTAATAAGGACCGTTGAATTGGAAGCGTGTTTCAGGATCCAATTATAAGCGAGTCAGGATTAGACTAGACTAACCAACTAAACTTTATTGAAGAATTTACAGGTATATATACAAATAATATTTACATGGCAGTTATGTAGAATACGCCGTCAGCCATTTACGCTAGTGTGCGTATTTGTGTTCTGACAGTTTGGCGGCCAGAACTGTTACAATTCTCTGTCAGCTGTATAGAGTGTTCTACTTCCCAACTTATACGTGATACAGAGTGTTCCCACAGGACCCCCTTCTCAGTGATGAAGCTTGGAGGAGCTGGAAGATCGAACTCGTCGCCCGGAGCGGGTCTTTTGTCTGTGGGCTTGCTTCAGCAGATTTGGTGCAGAAATAGCCTGGTTTTCTCCTGGAATGTAGCTTGAATGCAGCAATGCGGAGTCGTCGTGTTGCGGGCTGTTCTTGCCGGAAAAATGCTGAATGCCTGTGGAAATGGCGGGACTGTCTGAGGGAGCACTGGTTCTGAAGTTCAGAAATTCCCTGCCGAAGGTACTGTACTCCGCGTGGGGGAGTTTCGCAGTGAGAAAGCGTGGCTCTGTAGTTCATAGGTTCTCTGCTGAAAGTACTGTACTCCGCGTGGGTGAGTTGCGCAGTGAGAATGCAAGTAGCTCCCAGACGTGGTGTCCCATTGTTACCCAAGGTTGTCGCAATAGGCATGATGACTGATTTTGAAAAAGTATTGTATAATGTTCGGAAGTATCTAGTATTTCTAAATAATATCTTATTTCTGCAGAAAATAAAGGTTTAGTTAAAAAAAATGCAATTATAATTGTAACTTTCAAATTAACGCCAAAACGCTCCGAATTGTAATGGCGCTGCTCGTGACGTCACTTCTATGTAAACAGATGTCAGCTGATTGAAGAAGCCGTAGGAAAACGCAGGTGCTTGAACAATCTTTCAATTACTCTGAGTTTTATTTTTTGTAAAAATGACTACTAATGTGTACAAGTGGTGTGCGGTCCCTCAGTGTACTAACACATCAATAAAAAATCCTGGAATGTTATTTGTTTACGTTCCACACAATAAAACAATCCGCAAGAAGTGGCTTAACCTAGCACGGCGAGATCCAACAGCTGTAGGTCTAAATTCTCCTATTTATTTCTGTGGTGATCACTTTGACGTGAGTAAATACTTTATTGCATATATTCTAAAATGGTATGAATTTGTTTATCTTATTCATATTCGAGTTGCCAAATGATATGGAAAATTATATGGAATATCATGTGATGGGATTGGTGTCACAGATTCGCATGAAACCAGGATGTATTCCCACAAAGTTTGAATGCCAACCAGATAGGAGAAAACGAACATCTGATACTATAGAAAGACCACATCTTCTCAAGAAAAAAAGGAAGACATTAATTGAAGAATGTGAAAAGGATTTAGAAGAACTAAATGTCCGTAGGAAACATTTGGAACTCAGAGAGACTTCATCTACAAGTTCAGGTGAGTACCTATTTTTTAAATATTTTTTTACTAAAGTGAATATGCGGAATTAATGATACCGATGAATTAAATGGTATGTATCTGTTTAATTGTGATTGAAAACAACATAGCTGTCTGTTATTGAATTCAATATTTGGTTCATAGCAGTGACATTTTATATAGATACTTGGTTAAGTGACCTACTGTTTATAAAGTGAGTGCAATCATAGTAATTCGATTCTATCGAGTTCTTGGTAGCTTTTCATGAGTTTTTTATTTTTAATTTTTCAGTTTTGCATTCAAACATTGAAAACATTATACAAGAAGAAGTCCGCAACTCTGCAGATAAATCCGTTCAAGTGCACATAACAAACAAGTTCAGAAGTAAAGCCATTCAAACAGAAATTAAATTAGTAGACCCAATGACATCACCCTTTAGACCCACTTTGAAATCTGTTTCCACATCGCCATTTCAAGTTGAAAGATGCAGTACCGCAAAGCTATCAACATCCAGCTTACAGAAATTTCAGAGAAAAATGTTTACCATTGAAGACCAATCTGATAGTGACATTTCCTACACACCATCTTCAACACATATTGAATCATCACCATCAAAGAAATCACTGCAAATTAAATCTACCTCAGACTGTAGTGAGTTGAATGAGGAAGAGAAAAAACAAGAGGCAACAAAAATTGTTGAGTACACACTGTTGAAAATCTCCAAGAATCCACGTTTTTATATTGGTGTTCCTAAAAGCTGCTACTTCCTACTTGATTTAATTGCAGAAAATACAAGTATTCCAATTAATCATATACTAATGTGTTTAAAGAAAATTAGATTGAATAATCTATTTAGAGAGCTTGCTAGCAAATTATTCTTAAAAAACATGCCTGTACTAGCTAGTGTGATGCGCCCTTTTATTGTACAAGTAGATAATGAAAACATAAAAAATAATTTACCGATGGCTTTTAGGCATAAGTATCATCATACAACTTGCATTATTGATTGCTTAGAAATTGAGGTGCAGAAACCTTCGAAAGCCTTGAACCAATCAATGTCATGGTCCGAGTAGACTTTGTAAATAGCAAAATAATGTTTAATGTTGTATCAATAAAATGTTTTGATTGTTTTTAATATGAATTTTATTTATCATAATGTACTTTGATATAACAATGGATATACATTCTCTTTCCATAATGACACTAGCACTGTAACAAACTCTGAAACATACTTGTCATCAAATGTAACAGTAATGACTTCTACATTTTTATTTGAAGTGTAGTTGCAATCAGCCACACAGAAGTATCCTTTCTGAAGTCCTGCCAAATACATTTGTAGTTGCATTTGACAATAAAACTTTTGCGTTGGTTTTCCATTGTTTATATATTTTTTATAAGTCTTTGTAGTCGTAGGACACTTAATTTCAACTATGTGATCTTCACAGATCTCATCAGGCGATGCTGCCATCATGGGGTAGGTTTTACAAAGCATCAGACCACATACTTTAATTTTTTTCCCCAGTCTGTTACTAACAGTTTTCCTTACTTTATCTTCCAACATTCTACCCGGTTTCATGGCTGCTGTGTCTGGTATTTTTCCTCCCATTATCAATGCAATCAGGGTTCCATCACTGGTTTTGCATCGGCTAAACTCAAATGCTCGTGAAGCCGTCACTCTGCCATATCTTAACTCATGCCAGAGGTAGCTTTGATGTTGGCCTCTCATCTCCTCTTCAACTTTCATAACATCTGCATCGGTCAATACAAGTTTTTGCAGAAACTTGTCGCAGGACTTTTCTTTATATTTCATAACCAGTTTATGCATTGATAAACTTTCAGTTTGACCACAAATATAATCTTTTTGGTATTTTAGTAACTCACAGTCATTAAGTTTTCGTTTCTTACCCTCTTCTAAAAACTTTTCCAATACTGCATTATTTGTTGGTAAACTGGGCCTACCATTACATAATTCTTTTGCTGTTATGTACTTTAGGGTAGTTCCAACCGTGGACAGCTTCAACTTTTTCCAATAGCATTCTACAGAAGTAACAGATGGTTCTTCGCTTCTGCGATGGACCCACATTAAGAACGCAATTGCATGTTTGCAGCCTCCTTGTGAAGCAACACAGTCATGGCATTCTACTGACATAACTGTTTCATCCTCTTCATTAACTATTAATGTCACTCCATACGATTTGGCATGGACTTTATGTTCTGGACAGATTTTACTTTTTACTGTACACAGATTTACATCGCGTTTGAGCTGTACGTAGCTCACAGCGTCATCGCCATAGGATGCCCTGAAGGACCTTAAATTAAGAAATCCACGTCCAAATATGTGCCATAGTTTCGAAAACAATAATATTGCAATAGCATAACCTCAAATACTAAACTATCATGAAGAGCATATAAAAAGTGGATATTACGGGCTTTGCACTTTTAAATTAGTTTGTTTTTTATAGATTAATAATGTACTTACATGGAAGTTTTGACATTTCTGAATTCTGCTGAAAAAAAGTCTTTGTTTGATGCAAGAAACTCTCCCAACATCAACAAATCAATTCTTGGTAAATTTGAGCTATATGCCTTAGTAAAGCCTTGTTCCATGGCTTCTCTATTTCGGTTTGGTTTTCTAGCCGTTGGACACCACAAGTTACTTTGATAACACCTCAGAGATAACACAGATACACAGAATAGAAACGCGGTACAGTGGTACAAGTATGCCCTGTCTATACGAATAATGTCAAACAAAACGATGTTTACATAGAAGTGACGTAATTCGCCCTGATTGGTGTTCAACCAACCATGGCGGATTTTCGTATTTTCTGTTTTTTTTTTACAAAATAAATATTAAATGCGATTACAATATAAATTTAAACACGTTTTTTATTATTTAAGAATTCTGTTTCATCACATAAATGTATAATTTTGACGATCCTCGGTTACTGTCATCATGCCTATTGTTTTGCTGTGAGTGGCTTGGATAATTGCTGATTGGTGTCACTCGGTCAGGTAAAAGACGTATTACATTTGCTGTGACCGAGTGACCCAGAAAGGAGGCTTCCTTAATTCCACTTGTTGTGTTTTGCTTGGATCAGCAAGTTTCCGTACGACTGCAACTGTGAAGGCGCGGTCGGTGCTTTTCTGCTGACTAGGCTGGTGTGTCATGCAGGTCTTCCACCTAGATCCAAATGGTCGGACAGAATGTTTGTGCCTAAAATAGGGATGATGGTACCGTTTGCAGCTTGAAGTGTGCAGTTGGGCATCTGACGTGGCCCATGTATTTGAGACTTGGGATACACGCAGATGTCAGCGACGGTGTTGACCAGAAATTTTTGGCGTGTGATTCTGTCCGCTATGGAGATCGTCGGCGTTAGAGATCTGTTAGTTGGAAGAAACGCAGGGGGGAAGCTTGAAGGCACATTGGTCCACTGAGGGGTTGGTTGCGGGTGGTGGCGGGTTTGATGAGGAGATGCTGACGGCGGGTGGTGGCATGCTTAACACGGAGCTGGATGCGGGGGGTAGATGGCGACGGCGTTGATGGTGGCGGCGGTGGGGCGCTGACGGCGGCAGAGGCGCTGCACCCTGGTAATCATGATGATCACGTCACCAATGTTGCGTGTGGGAGGTCGCAGCATCACTTTAGGCGGCGTCGCTGGCGGCGGCGACTGTGACGGCGGAGGCTGTGAAGGCGGGGGCAGTGACGGTGGCAGGGAGCTGCATCGCCTTGATGGGTACGTCACCAATGTTGAGTGGTTGCGGGGGGCTGCTTCACCATCGTAGCGTGGTTGCGGTTCGCTGCATCCCGTGTAGCGAAGTGAGCAGCGTTGGACTCGTTCTTCTCTCAGATCACGTCGGGGTCACCAATGTAGCGTACGTGCGTTGTAGCTACCATAAAGGTGCGTGTAGAGAGAGAGTGGTCCTAATAAGGACCGTTGAATTGGAAGCGTGTTTCAGGATCCAATTATAAGCGAGTCAGGATTAGACTAGACTAACCAACTGAACTTTATTGAATAATTTACAGGTATATATACAAATAATATTTACATGGCACTTATGTAGAATGCGCCGTCAGCCATTTACGCTAGTGTGCGTATTTGTGTTCTGACCTAGTTTGGCGGCCAGAACTGTTACAATTCTCTGTCAGCAGAATTTGTATTCTGCTGTACAGAGTGAGCTACTTCCCAATTTATACGTGATACAGAGTGTTCCCACAGTTTCAATGTTAAGCACTCTTTGATAATGACGTAAAAGTCGAAACAGCTGTCAGGCAAATAATAATAAATTGTGAAACTTTACCAAATGTTTGTTTTTTTAATTATAAGTCAATTTAAATATAAATTATTGACTTCATTAACATATTTTGGCAATAATTCTAGAAAATTTGATCAAATATTAGGAACAAATTGTGAAGTCTAGTTACATATAAAACAAATAATTCTTTAAGAATCAAAATTAGAAATAAGAAAGACAAAACAGATAAAAATTCAAAATCAGGAGTTTACAAGTTAAAGAGTGGAAACTGTGAAAAGGTCTACATAGGACAGGTGGGAACGAACACCTCAAAGCCTTTAAACTAAAGAAGTCATTCCACATAAGCAGAACATCTGATATCTGAAAATCATCATTTCGACAAAAATTTTGAAATGTTACACACCATTAATAAAAGTGAAAAATTAAATTTATTTGAAATATTAGAAATTAATAAACACAGCAAAATGAAAGTTATCTTAAATGACCAAACAGAAGTTAGTAAACCACCACTACTTAATCTTAATTGTAAATAAAAAGTATGCCCCACTCACCCTAAATATGTTACCTATTTAAGTATTGCAAGGTAGTTTATAAGTTTGTATGTAATCTCGCCTGATGAAGTTACTGTGTAACGAAACAATTGTAGCGAAAGTTAAATAAATCTTTTGAAAATATACCTAACCGAAAGGTCGTTATTATTACTCATTTTATGAAATTGCGCTATAATGACACTTACTTAATATTTGTGATCGATACAGGTGCCTCATCCAGTATTATCCTTCGACAATATATTTCTAAAGACCAAAAAACTAATACAGAACAACAAATAAAAATCTCAGGTATATCTGGTTCAAGGTCACAAGGTTCAGCAAAACTGTTGCTTTATACACAGAATATACCTACCTATAAAGCACCCATTCCTTATTGTTGATAGTTTTTATAATGGTTTGAATGGCATACCAGGTTCAGATTCCTTTCTTAAGTATAATACCGAGATTAATTTTGAAAAATATACTATTTCCTTTCAGATAAATAGCTAAAATATTATTTTACCTTTACAATCAAATTTTGACTTCTACACTACAATTCCCCCTCGATGTGAGATAATAACTTACTGTTACGTCAACAGAACCGACGACTGTGCTGTCCTCCCTGATCAAGTATGTGAGGGTGTTTTTGTGGCTGGCTGTTTGGCCACCCCACGTAATAACCTCATTCCTGTCAGAATATTAAATGTTCGAGATTACCAATTATATTATAACAATTACAAAATTTCTAACCCAAAATAGATATGCTTTCAAACAATTTTTTCATTGATGGTAAAGGTAAAAATATCTCTGCTGAACGTGTAAAAAAAATATTAAATTTACTTAATACATCTCACTTAAATAATGAAGAAAAGAATTCTTGAGAACATATAGAAGGTGATAAATTAAGTAGAAATATATAATGAAATTAATAAAATAATTGAAAATGACATAATTAAACCTACAGCATCTGAATGATCAGCCCCATTACTTATCGTACTTAAAAGATTAGACCAAAGGCGAAATACAAAATGACGATTAGTCATCGACTAGAGATTTTTAAATAAACAAATCGCAGATGATTAGTTCTCGTTACTTAACATCACGGATAGCTTCGATTCTCTTTCTTGTGCCATTTACTTTTTTCATTTACACCTAGCTCAAGGATGTGTGCAGTAATGATATTGGAATGTCTGGTGACAATGGGAAAGTAGAGTGATTATTCCGACCAAGACCCTTAGGCCTAGCGTTAATTAGCTTCTAAGTACTTGCATTTAATATAAATAATAGTTTTTCTTGATTGAAGTCAGTCTGTTATACTTTTGGAAAACCGTTAAAAATTCTTTTTATTGTTAGTTATAGTTATTTGCATTGTGTTTTAAAATAAATCTTTTTTTAATCCAATCCACAAGTTCATCTTTTAACTGTGCGTGACTGAGATATTGGGTCTGATTGATGATTGTAAGGTCGTTTATAGTCAGTCAGCTTGTAGGTTTTGTCTGAGCAACTACTACACCAAGAGTCGTTATTAAACAACCTGTTATATACTTTGCCTCAATCAACGTCTTAGATCTTACGTAAAACAAAGGTTATCTACCGGAGGCTATGCGGGTATCAACTGAATGACTAATAATATTAAGAAATATTACCACTGGCCAAATATACGAATAGACGTAATGCAATTCGTTAATAAATGTGACGATTACCAACGGTATGTGTTATATTCACAATCGATAATATAAAGTTAAAAAAAAATCAATTTATTGAATTAAATATAAACTATCGAGGGTGCATTTCTTGTGAAACATAATGTGAATAATTTAAAGAAAACAACAAATGGGAAGTTTCACTAAATATTTTATTGTTCTCGACAATATTGTTTCGAGCTATGTGCTCATTATCAAGAGTAACATTATACTGAAATTACAAATCTTACATGCTAATTTATAGGTAACTTAGTATAAGAGAGGATGAAAAATTTCCTAGTTCTATCTGGTTGTTTACAATATTTTCAGAATTTCTTAAGGCTTTGTTAATTTCTAAGCATTCTAACAGAAAGTTTTTTACTTTTAGCAATATGGACATGTAGATATTTAGTACTTTCTAAATTTAAGCTATGATTTAAGGTAACACAATGTTCGCTAATTCCTGATTTAATGTCTTTTTTACTTATAGATTTAACATGTTCACTTATCCTAGTTCCGAAAGCTCGGCCTGTCTGTCCTACATATACAGCATTGCAATCATTACAACATAATTTATATATACCACTTTTTTGGTTTACATCTACCTTTGTTTTGTTGTTAACTAATAAATTCCATAGATCCCTATTATTACATTCTACAGCTGAAATATCTAATTTTTTAAGTGCATTTTTAAATATGAAACTAACATCTTTTATATAAGGTAATGAGCAAAAATTGTTGTTTTGAATTCTATAACTGTCATTATATAACATTTTTGTAGCTTTTTTGTTTAACTTATTTTGTAGTAATTTGTCAATAGTAGAATTCATAAAACCATTATTGTTAGCTATTGTTTTTATAATGTTTAATTCAATTTTGAAATTTTCTGGGGATAAAGGTATGGATATTAATCTTTCTAAAAAGGAATTGTAAGCCGCTAATTTTGTTCGTTTAGGGTGATTCGAATCTGCCGGTATAGTTGTATCTGTGGTTGTTGGTTTGCGATATGTATAATGTTGCTCTTGATAATGAGCACATAGCTTAAAACAATATTGTCGAGAACAATAAAATATTTAGTGAAACTTCCCATTTGTTGTTTTCTTTAAATTAATTTATTGAATATTTACGGAGAGATGTGCACAACTGATAGGCAGACTTGTACAATTACATCTTATCTAAAAACAAGTTGATATTGCAAAAGAAGACTAAAATGCTTACTAATTCAGTATTGATGCGTGTTTATGAATTGCTTAGTTCAGCGTGAGAAGACAAAGACGGTACAATTTACATGAACGATACATTGTTAACATAATATGACATTGCAGAAATTCTATCCAATGATGATAATATGACAAAAAGATTCTATACAACAGTGGTAATATAGCAAGACAACATAAGTACCCAAGACCTTTCATTGAAACAATGTCCATAACTTTGTTACCACCGTGTTATCCGGGTGTTACAATATTATAAATAATACTCTTGTATTTATTTATTTAACAGGTGGTTTTAATCGCTGGCGGCGGCGGCTGTGACGGCGGCAGCAGTGATGGCGGCGGCAGTGACGGCGGTGGCAGATGTCCAACTTCAAGCTGCAAACGGTACCACCATCACTATTTTTGGAACAAACATTCTGCTCCACAATTTGCGTCTACAAAGAAATTCTACGTTGACGAGTCAGCAGAATAGCACGCCAGCGCCTTTACGATTGCAGTCTTACGGAATCTTGCTGATCCAAGCAAAATGCAAACTAGGCATTAAGGAAGTCTCTTTTCTGGGTTACTCGGTCACAGCAAATGAATTACGTCCTTTACCTGACCGAGTGACGTCAATCAGCAACTACCCAAAACCAAACACAGCAAAGCAATTACGACAATTCTTGGGTATGCTGAATTTCTACATGAATTTCCTGCCAATTGCCGCACGTACGCACTCACCGCTGAATGATCTTCTAAAAGGGAAAATTAAAGTTAACGCGCTGCTTCAATGGGACACCACGGCTGATGAAACATTCATTTGCTCTCTTTCACGGGAGCCACTAGCATTCTCTTTGCGAAACTCCCCAACGCGGAGGCAAATACAGTACTTTCAGCAGAGGACTTCTGAACTCCAGAACCATGCATTCTCTTTGCGAAACTCCCCAACGCGGAGTCAAATACAGTACTTTCGCCAGAGAACTTCTGAACTTCAGAATCAGTGCTCCCCCAGACCGTCCCATCATTTTTCCACAGGCATTCAGCGCATTTCCGGCAAGAACAACCTCGCAACGGTACAACAAACCAATGAGGAACTACAGTCCGACTGTAATGCAAACAACTTCCTACTGGTGCAACCGATCCACATTCCTGGTTCAAACTTGTACATTCCCCCGCCTTTTCTACTGGAACGACAACGACCAACGAGGAAGCCCCACAGAAGAAAACCACCCGCTCCGGACGACGAGTTCGATTTTCCCTATACCTCCAAGCTTCAACACTGGGAAGGGGGTCCTGTGGGAACACTCCGTACATACCGAAATACGGAAGCTAGTACACTGTACAGCAGAACCTAAATTCTGCTGACAGAGAACATCGGCAGTTCTGGTCACAAACTAGGTCAGAACAAATACACACACTAGCGTAGACCATCCATATAATCGATGTAAATATTTTTTGTATAAATAGCTGTAATTTATTTCAATACAATTAGTCAAGTCTAACTCTGACTCGCTCCTCATTGGAATCTGAAATACGCTTCCACATCTAACGGTTCTTATTAGAACCAATCTCTCTACACGCACCTTCATGGTTGCTGCTACTTCGCTACAGTTTTATTCGGCCTGGTCCCGCGTTCGTAACCTGGTTTCTTACCGGTGCCACCCTTGACTTGAGTCGAAAACACCCCCCGTCATTGGCGCCAGCACACCAACCATTGTCCGAGACGTACCCTTCGACGCCGTTGCCGAACCGCCTCGTCTGGTACCATAAACTTCCCCATTAGCGGTAGCTCGTCCATCAACCCCGAGCCAGATGTTGCCGATGCCGATGATATACAATACAAAGGTGGGTAAACTTACTGATCGATATTTTATTCGTATTTTGAGGTCGTTTTACTTTGCCAGATTTATAGTTTTATTTATTGTCACTTTTAATTTTGAATTGCGTTGCTACCAGTGTTTTACTTTACCTTTCAGGTTTTAAAGTATATTATTCTGTTTGATTGCTGTTATCTTGTGTCATTAATTTTAAGGTTCAATTGTTTAATTCGAGTCCAATTTTGGACCATATACAATTCTTCACTGATTCATGTACTGCTTCTTGGTACTAGGAAGGTGTATGATCTATATCTATCTCGTCCGAAGCTAGGATAATCTGGAATTTGTCGACAATTAAAACATCTACGTTAAGGACCAAAAGACTCACTAGGCCTACTTGCGATAAGGAAGGTGGTGTCGTTTAATTAGAATTTGTAATTAAAAATCGTTAATTTTGACAAGTACGGATTCTAAGGAAACAACTGCTCAGTGGGATGAGTGGAGCTTATATTGTTATTACTTGGACGTGTAGATTCTAATCTTGAAAGTTTGACGTTTATTTTGACGTTTATCAATGAACGTTTATGAAAGTTACGAAATGAGAAAATATGACCCCCTAAAAGCCCTACACCAGGGTATGAAATGAAGACCGGTGGTGCCATCTGACCTGCAGAGAGGAAGCCTGCCGGCCAGTTTACACCACTATGGTGTGTGCGGTAGGCATTTACACCCAAGATGCAAATTGGCAAACGGGAAATTGAGGCCACACGCAGTGCCTTTGTATTTACCTTGTAAGCATTTCAATTTCAAAAATTTAACAAAAAATAATTTGAAATGTTCTATATAGATTATAACATTCCTGAAGAAACGCTTCCTCAAGCTGCATGTTATGTTTCTGAAGGAGAGGTTTCAACGAAAGTAACAGGTATTGTAATTTGTAGTTGTTGTGAAACTTAAGTTTCAAAGAAATTTTTTTGTAGAACTTCAGATAGAGGAGCAGGAGGAGACAACCCTGTCTCCCTTAAAAAGCAGCGATGTACTGCTTCCAGTAAGAACGTATGGGGGGAAAAGAAGACTTGTTTCATCTGCAGGTAGTTATACAGATAACAGTTTCAAATATCCAGAACATGTAATTATTTGTTATAGAAAGTATAGACATCATTGGCATCGTGCAAGCCAGTACTTCTGCAGTTACTGAAACTTTATCACCCCCTTTAGAAGCAAGAAGCAGTACGAAATTAGGTAAATAACTATTTCATTGTAGATACAAATATACCTGTCTTTAGGTAATTTATTTATTCAAATGAAAATGCAAAAAGAGGATCACTATTTTTGACAAGCAATATGTTATTTTCAAAAACTTAGTTGTATTGTTACTTAAGTGTAATGATTTCATTACAGGGATTCGAAAAGGTTCGAAGAGGGGATCAACTGTTCTGGGCAAGATTAATAAATTTCGTAAGGCTCTGGGAACTAGTAGCAGTCATGCGACAGCTTTGATGAAGAAGAACGGACATCTGCTAAATTATTTGGAGGGCGTGAATGATTCCACCCTACACTTTTTGAAGTGTCAGTTAAGAAACCAGAAGCTGCAACCCCGGGGACGACGGTTTACACTTAATGGCAAAGTGTTTGCATTGCCACTTTACAAGCAAAGTGGGAAAGCCTATCGGTTTTTTATCGCAATTTTTTAGTTTGCCATCACGTACAACGCTTGGTCAAATATTGTAGTCAACTCCAGTTTTTCCTGGAATGAACGACCACATATTTAAACATTTGCGATCGACGGTGTCTAAACTGAAGAATCTCGATAAATTCTGTGTACTCATGTTTGACGAAATATCTTTGCAGCCTGGACTTCAGTACTCCAAACGGCTGGACTTTGTTGAAGGTTTCGTAGATTTGGGCGGAGGCTTTCGTAAGAATCGCTTTGCTGACCATGCTGTGGTATTTATGATCATAGGCATTCGGAGTAGTTGAAAACAACCTGTTTTTTTCGGATTTTGTGAAGGTACAAAAATTGAAACTGTCCATTCTGAACAAAAATCATATGACTAGAAACGTTAAAACGTACAATTTTTTTTTGTATCTACTATTTTAATTAATTGATGTTATGCTATTTCTTTGTATTTTGTACTAATTGTACTTATTATTGTATTTATACTTTGTTATTAAAATTGTTAATATTGGAATGTTTTCCTTTTTTTTAATTTTGAATTAAAATAATTTAAATTTGGTGTAATTTTTGAATTACGTGCCTTAAGTGATGCTTCATATATTTATGTGCAGATGGCAGCACATATTTGAAAGTTTTCTTTGCCAATTCTATGTACATATATATCTGAAGTGTAGTCTAGTACAACTGGGGCAGGGTCAGATGGCGCTGCGTGTCGACCAAAAGGAATTATGAGAGTCGGACACCTATTTCGCAATCTATGCCCTACACCCTGCAACCACCAACTCCTATCCCTTACAACTCCCACCAACAACCCCAACAGCACTCCTAATTGTTTTCAAAAATAGAGGGGCTAGAAAATGTTAGGTTAGAGTTGGGTATGTGTGATTGTACAAACACCCACCCTCCACCCTAACCTTTTTCAGATTTTGTACTGGTAAGTTCTTGACACCCTACAACACTCACCTCTGCTACCACTACTTCCTGCAACCCCACCACCCATCCCAACCGTATTCTGACATTTTTTTAAGAATAGGATTAGGATAGGGGGCACTACTAAGATGTGCTATGAGCTAATAAGGCAAGTGCTATGCACCAACAAGGTAAGTGCTATGCACCAATGGAGTAAGCCCTATGCACCACCGTGAGGTTACGGTGCAAAGTGGTCCCTCTGATTTAATTTTTATGAAGTGCTATGCACCACCGTACAAATCTAGATGGATAGTATTCAAAACAGTATAAACGGGAGCGTGGGATGAAGGGTAACATTCCGCTTAAATAGAAACATGATATTGGTAAGCTTTTATTTCTGCCAATTTACATATACGTTGGGGCGGTATTGAAAATTCATCTTCCATACACTCCGAAAATTGAGAGCTTCTAACAGGAAAAAAGTAGATGAAGGTGGTGTTAGAAGCGGGGGTGTTAAAGGAGGTAGAGTGGTGAAGGTTGGGGTTTGTGCGTAATGTTATTGAAAGAATAAAAGTTTGGGATGGGTTCGAGGTGTAGTAGGGGGAGAGGTTTTGACCCCCTTCAAACCCCACCCCCTGTAACCACTACCCTTTGCAACTACCACCTACAACGCACTCTCTACTACTCCCAGCGCCTACTAACCCCCCACCCACCTCAGCAGTATCCTTACACTTTTTCAGGATTACAAGAGGCAAACGGTAACGGTAGGGTGTGTATGCGTGTGTAAATGTACATATACCCACCCTCTACCTTATTCGTTTCTTAACCTATGTATTGTAGAATAAATTATAATTTGAGAGGGGTGGTAGGGTGTAGAGGTTGTAATGGTGAGTTTTTGATAAACCCCACCCCCTTGCAACCATCACTTGTTGTATGGACATTTACGCGTACACCCACCCCCTACAGTAATCTATTCAACCCCTTGTATAATTTGACCCTCATCCCTTACAACATCCCTGCTTCTCAAAAAAAACATGCTTCGCGGCATCCCAAACTTTCACTGTGTTGATATCGTTTAACCAACCGCCAACGTCCCCCTACCGCCTATACTACCAGCAACTCTTAACCACCGTAGTTTCTACAGCACCATTATCGATCACACTTATTTTGTTCTTTTTATTCTGTCTACAGCTCTCAATTTTTAAAAAAATGTTAGGAGTTTGAATATTCGATGTCGAAAAATTGTGTGAATGTGTGGTTTTCTCGCCCAACATATATACAGATAAATTCTTGCTCGGTACATACTATATAGTTTGAATAAAATCGGAGAGGTGAGGGTAAAAGCGTACAAACGCCCAGAAACGTTCATAAAATTTGTAGAGGAGGTATATAAATAAAAAAGAAAAAGCTTAACTATGTGAACCGGACCCTTAAGGAAAAAGCAAAGGAAAAGCAAGTTACGTTATGGTATAAACAAAGAAACGATCACTGTTGCAAAAAGCTTTACTGAAAACTTCATTTTACAATGTGAAATCCCAGAATCAATTCTTACTGATCAAGAAACTGAATTCATGTCTGCAATTTTTAAAGACATTTGTAAACTTTTACATATAAATCACCTAAATTCTACTGCGTATCGCTACGAAACGTTAGGCGCTTTGGAAAATTCACAATGCTGAGGATCATATTTATGGGCTCAAATTTCTAAAAAAAAAACCCGTCACTTGGGGTATATGACATCCTCATTGGTGTTTTCATTTAATGACACTGTGCACGCAGAAACAAAGTATACACCGTACGAATTAGTTTTTGGTAAACTAGGCAGATTTCCCTCAAATCTTATCCTTAATATTTAGCGACTTTAAGCTTTTGATAACTATCCAATCGAACTAAAATATCGATCACAAAAAGCTTGGCATGAGGCAAAAGAACATCTAATTTCATCAAAATGCCAAAGAATGTATTTTTGATAAAACAAGCTGTCCTTTCATTTATCAAATTGGATATAAAATTCTGTTAAAAAAACAATTCCTTGAATAAAATTGAAGCATTGTATAAAGGACCATATACAGCAACTGAAATTAAAGATCCTAATATTGGAATTAGATCAAGTAGTAATAAGACATCAGTAGTCCATAAAAATAAGGTAAAACCATATAATTCTTAATTATTTTAAGTTACCTCTACAACTAGTATCTATAAGTATATAATTGAAAAACAAACAGTTTTTTTATTTCTCCAGGGAGATGTAATGGACAAACAACCATATTTTAATAAAATCATTATAAATTTGAATATTTTACGTTACAAATAACTTTTGCAAATTAAAGAATAAATCGCAGTTAAAACTCAGCAATTTAGCATTGCATTTCTTTTGATATTTTTCTAGCTCATTGAGATTAACGAACGATAGGTTGTCCTCGCAAATTCCTTAGTTATTTCTTTTTGTGGTTTATGAATAAATGTAGTATACCACCATAATTTCTTTTGTAATTCAATGCATTTTTAATCAATAGGTTTAACTTTGAAAAAGCATTAAGTAACAACAGTTTGCTTAAACCAGTTTTTACCGTAAACGAAAACGACATAATGTTGAAATAAATACTTTTTGGGAAACTTAAAAATAATTTATTTTATTCGCTGAACCCATCATAAAACAGCACCAGAAATTGTTAACATTCAAATTAAAAAACTGTTCTTTCTTTTAATTTACCTATATTACCAAAATAAATACTCCAATACTATTTGATAAAATTATTGTCTATGAGAGTGCAACAAAGTTATAAAAAGAAAATGAAGAAGATTTAATAAACTGAATTCTCATTACCTCATACGAACAAGCAAAAGTTTAAGAGAATTAATGGAAATTTATTGCAATTTAGTTCTATTCAAGCTCAAATCAATGAATTAATTATATGAATAGTATATACAAAACAAGCAAATAGTCTGGCATATGTATTTTGTTGTAAACCCACTTATTTACAAAAACATTACTTAAGCAGACTTCAACTATCTATAAATGAAAACAGAAACTGAATTGTTAGGGTTTAGAACGCTGGTAGTCCAATTGCAGAAAGTAACAAGGTAAATATAAAAGAAAACACGACTGAAACGGTCGATTAAATATTTAATGAAGAAACAAACGGAAAGTTGAAATGAAGAGTGAGTAGGGTAAGATAGCCGATTCTAAAATAAGGGCGGGGGAGGTAGGTCGATACGCTAATCTAACCCGTCGGGTAACGACCTTCCTCCCCCGTCCTTGTTTTAGAATCGGCTACCTACTATAGGCAGATGTGCATACATGATATTTAGAAAATACAACAGCATACTCCCCCCTCCCCTCTCCCACCCAACCATTCGCTCCAGTTTACTGTATGTAGGATATTGTATTATCTGTAGTTACCTCTCGAGACGTTAGAATTTAATGAAAACATTGTTAAATTTAACGATTCTTTATTTTGATATAAATAAAAGGTTGGGAACCTCATGATGTATTGAAATAGTTGATGTTATGACATCGTAGTGATACTCTGCCACAAAAAACACGTGTGCGTTAGTAATATATTCAATGCAACAGTATCATGTCTTAGCCGTACAGCTTTCACGAACACGTCAACCATATCCACTTTGCAACCGTTTAAAGTTTAAGAAACTTGTCTGCCTGAAAGGATTAACGACAAGTGAAACATGAGAAAGGTTAATGTTGAACGAGTGAACCGTACTCATGCAGTGATGTGTGCAACACAGTTACAACAGCTTAAATAGGAAGAAAGAAGAGAGGGGGTGAGTGGGGATGACCTAAGAAGTGGGATAAGAGTGGTGTAGCATTGGAAAAAGTAGAGTATACAAGCCGATGTTTCGAATGTGTTACAGTAGAAACAGGTCGGAAAGGATGAGAAAGAAATAAGACAACTACGAGAGTGTGAACTCTTCTCTAGAATAACTTTCTAGGACGTTGCGGACTTGTTACCTATCATACCATGAAGCGCAAATGTAGCACTGCAAGGTATGATACTGTGAGGACTCATAAAACAAAGCGGTCTCGTTAGATGCTTCTTCAGAATATGGTTATGTCTTAGAAGTCGATGTTCAATATCCCCAACACCTCCATGATTTGCATGCTGATCTCCCCTTTTTATTTGGAAATATTATTTCTCCTGCTACTCTTAATGGTAGAGTTAGAAAGCTCATTCCGAACCTTATGAATAAGACAAAATATATTGTTCATTACCTACCGTTGCAACAAGCCCTACATAATGGATTAAAATTAATTAAAGTTCATAGTTATTCAGTTTAAACAGTCTGACTGGCTTAAACCTCTCATTGATTTAAATACCCGAAAACGCAATTTGTCTGAAAATAAATTTGGGAAATCGTTCTTCAAATTAATGAATAACAGCGCGTTCAGAAAGACGATGGAGAGCGTTGATAAACGAGTCGATGTGAAAATGGTTACTCATTGGCGAAATTCAGGACGTTTCCTGGGAGCTGAGAATTTAATAGCTAAATCCAATTACAAAAATTCTAAAATATTCACAACAAATTTCGTTGCTATTCAGATGAATAAATTACGTATTGTTTACGATAAACCACTTTATGTAGGTTTTACTATTTTGGATTTGTCTAAAGTTGTTATATATGACTTCTACTACAGGTTTCCTAAACAAAAATATCAACAAAACGTTTCTTTGATGTATATGGATACCGATTCCTTCTGCATTTTTCCTGAATATGGAAAGAAAACACTGAATGTTTTAGCTGTTACAATTTATTGAGTCAATAAAATTAACAATGAATAAGTTTTCTTATAGTCTTCAATATTAGTTGATGGCAATTTGCCAGAGTCAGGACCGCTTTGCCAACCAGGAGTCTTTTCCGTTCCTTCTCGTAAAATATTTCCTTCCATCCACCTCATCACTGTCTGATGACGACCGTTAATGTTTGGACTTAAGGAATATGCAAGCCGGAATAAGTTGATGATCTTAATACACTTTTCCAAAAATTTCGGTTGCGCATAGTACGCTATATCCATTATTAAATCATCTACAGACTTTAACAATGTTGTGTACGTTTTCCTTATGTTAACGATGGAGAATCTTTTGCTCCTAGCTAGAACTGATCCGTTTGTTAGCATTTCCCTTAAAAATATACATCATTCCGCGTGTAATTATAACTCGTTTTGTTTAAAATCCCATGAACTTCATCGCCGGTTATTTTCACTTTTTCACCACAAGCATTTAAAAAATCATCAACGAATGTGTCACACCGACGTTTTATTTCGAAAATTAAATACAAAACATCAAACGAAGGATCTTGCAACATTGTTAAACATTTGAACACCTACTTTCTTCAATTGTTCAAACTCATCATTATCCTGGTCTGGTTTTCATGACCCGTTGGTGGGTCACTTTCATAAACACTTTCTTTCCTTAAGAATGAAGGAACACCTGGTAGTAAGGTACCTGGAGCATTCGAAGGGTCAAGCTTTCTAATTTTTATTAGTGTTGACGAAGCCGGAACGTCACCTTTCGACCAATTACTCACTTCTGGCTTTAATTCTTTTTTGATCTCTTCACCTAGCTCAGATTTCAAGTTAAGAAGCGATTTTGTAAGTGGTTGATATGCTTGTGTGGCAATTTCCTTTTATTTGTAAAAATAATTTCTTTAATTTTATTGTGATTTAATGTATGTGTTATCTTTTTGTAAATATTCTATTGTATAATTCTACTCCTAATACCTATTCTTTTCTTTGTCAATAATCTTATTACCTTCTACCTACTACTATTATTCTTTTATTATCATCTAAATATTTCTTCAGATCTTGGGTTTCTAATAGTTTCTTTTTTTGTCACTGGGTAAATAATTCCTTCCTTTTGTATTTGTCTATTATTTTCTGTATAAATAACTTTATTGCTGTACCTTCCGCTAATCCCTTTTAATATTTCAACTTGTATACTAACAGCATGATGTCTATGGTGCTGGGTCCCTTCTAATTGCAATTTTATTACGGGTTTCTTCGGTTATTTCGGTTCAAACTTAAATTCTTAGTATTTCCTAACTTTGATATTTCCAAAATTCTATTCTATTGGTTCCCAACTTTGATTTGCATGTTGTTAACTCTTCCTTTATAATTTTCTTTTTAAATTAATTTTCAAACTACTATCAGTTCTTATCTTGTCTTCGAATCTAAAATACTATTTTTCATTTTCATCTCCGTTTCAACTTCCCGTTTATTTGTTATTAAATTAGTTTACCGTTGTTGCTGTTTTATTATTTTTATCATTTTGTTGCCTCCTACAATTGGACACAAATAAGTCCCAAACTTACTACAACAGGAGATTCTGTCCTGCTGTCGATTCCTTTAACATTTGCAATTTCTTCTTCATCGCTTTCCTAACTTTGATTAGTTCTTTCTTTGCTTTTACATCCATGCTCTTGTCATGGTTGTCTTGTAGCAACTGATTTCATTTATTTCACTTACATTAATATATAGTTATCAAATCCTATGCGAATTCTCCCCTCATTTATCCCACAATCCTTGTTTATCACTAGAAATCAGAACTTCTCTTTCCAGCATTCTCCACACATACTTTTAAATTGATCGAAAGTCATGTCTGCAGCAACATGGTCAGAAAAAAACGTGTTTGAGATTTAATTCGTCTAGTTTAAACAGTACAATTAAATAAGCATTATCTCTAATTAAATGTTTAGGGATCTGAGCATATGTTTGATTCAAATAAAATGTGTCGATTGAGTTATGTCTTCTCATGCTAAAGTATTCCCTTATCTTATTCTGATTATCATTCGCAACATCATCAAAGATGAATACAGAATTAGGTCTTGCCTGTGATGGGGCAATTACATCGTCAGAGTCTCTAAAGGGAAAATAACCAATTCCAGCAATTGGTTTCAATAATTCGGCTAAATACTTATATTTTGGTTGATACAATGACTTGGAATAAACGTATACGTTTGCGAACCGTAAACCGTTCGGTTGCTCCAAAAGTCCTATAATCACATTTGTTTTTCCGCAATTTGAAGGTCCTGCAACGATACATCTTATTGTTGATGGTAATAAAGGACCATGACGATTTATTTTCGAAGGGATGTTGAAGTCACGATTTGTTATCGGTAGAGCAGATGGATGTTGTACTATCCGCATGTTTATTCATTATTAAACGATTTCGCTGTGTGTTCACGGATATATAAATTTAGTGTTACCGTTATTTATACAGGGTGTTACTGATATAACTGCGGATATTTAAGGAGGTGATAGGGCAGTAGAAAATAAGAAAATTAAGCAAAACTTCGCAGGTCCTAAAGTTTACCGTTTTCGAGAAAAACGTATGTGAAAATACAGGCAAAACCGAGTACGGTCCTGTGTAAGACGTGTCCTCGATTGACCTAGTCGTGTGTAGTGGCAACGCTGTCTTCAATCAGCTGACCGTGAATGAGGTTACTCGGTTACTGTAACCACTGTAACGTAAACAAGTGTGTTCAAAAATGGCGTTTAGTTCATCAGAATTTTGTGACAGTTTCCAAATGTGTTGCTTAAGTCAAAGCGAAAACGCACAGGACCGTATTCAAATTAATTCATGTTAAGATATTTTTCAAAAATTTTGAAATTTTTTTTGTTTCTTCACCGCGCTGCTGTAGTGACCATTCGATGATATATTGCATCTAGTTGACACCCTCCAAAAATCCGTATTTATATCAGAACCACCCTGTATAGTCAGTTGGTTCGTAATAGTGAAGTCACTCACACCAGACCTCTTACATGAAACGTAGCGTTCTGAATAGTGTTATAGATAGACTACCTTTTGAATTACATCTACCAGGCTATAACTTTTGTGGTCCAGGGACACGATTAAACAAACGATTAGCTCAAGGTGATATTGGTATAAATCCTCTCGACGAACATTGCAAATTACACGATATTGCATACACAATTTCGCCCGACATTCCGCAACGTCGAAGAACTGACAAGGTTTTAGTGCAACAATCTTTACAAAGACTGAAATCATCGGACGCGTCTATAGGTGAACGTTTAGCAGCTTTAACAATCGCTTCCGCTATGAAGGCTAAGACGAAACTTGGAATGGGACATAAAGGAAGGCATCGACTACGTCACCGTAAAAAAGGAGTGTAGCGTACGTCGCGTAGCTACCAGAAGGTGCGTGTAGCGTTCGGGGGTCCTGATAAGGACCGTTGAATTGGAAGCGTATTTCAGGAGCCAATTATAAGCGAGTCAGGATTAGACTAGACTGATTTTATTAGAAAAATAAACGGGTATTTATACAAAAAGTAATTACATTAAGCTTATGGGTAAATGCGTGGTCAACCGTTTATACTTGTGTGTGTATTTGCGGTTGACCCAATTTGTGGTACAAAAAAGACAATATCTTAGTCAGCAGAGTCTAAACTCTGCTGTACTGTGTGAACTACTTTGTCGGAATTAATATGTACAGAGTGTTCCCACAGGAGGTTCGATTCCGGTTAAGAGAATAAATAAGAGGAAACGAATAAGAAAAGGAGGAGTTCTACCGTTTAGTAAACTAGTAAAAACTGCGAAACTTGCTCTTATGAAAAATAAGCCGATCCCTTTGTTGGATGCTGCTAAAATTGCGTTAAATCAAATTCGGAAACTTGGAAAGCAATCTGAATAACCTAGAATCATTCCTATTCCGAAAACAGGCGGTTTTCTACCGCTAATTCCTATTTTTACTGGACTATTGGCACTTGGAGCTCTCTCTGGTGGTGTCGCTGGGCTAGCTAAGGATGTAAAAGACGCTAAATCAGCGCAGCAGCAACTAGAAGAAGCTAAGCGTCATACCGCTTCCATGGAAGCCATTGCTCTAGGAAAAAAATATTTCAGTGCAACCTAATCGTAACGGCTCCGGTTTATACCTCAGACCGTTTCAACATAATAAAACACCAAATTTTTCATGAAGCTAGCTAATCATCCTCTAACAGATTTAGATTTATATAATTATATTCATTATTTACAAATTCCACATTTCCGTGGAATTTTCATGCGCAATGAATTACCAAGAAAAGTTAAAAGGTGTGAATGGTGGAATCGTAAATTTAGACAAGGGTAGTGGTACACATTGGACAGCGTATGTTAAACGAAACAGCAAAGCTATTTACTTTGATAGTTTTGGTGATCTCCGTCCACCGAAAGAACTAGTTCAATATTTACAATCTACTGGACCTTGTGCCATCACTTATAACTATAATCGTGTTCAGAATCCCGCCAATTTTAACTGCAGTCATTTAGTTCTACAATTCCTACGAAGGATTACGAAAACCCTTTTTTAAAGGAAACATCAAACTTATTTCTCTGTATTAAACAGAACCTTAAAACGAAAACATGTCTTATACATTCGCCTTGACTAGTACAAAGTCCGAGCTACAAATAATAATAAGTCCACCGATTGTTTTAAGCGATGATGAAGAATATCAAATAGCATTATTAAATTTTGAGGCGTATAACAGTATTCCTAATATAGATGAAAACAACAAGTTCTATTTTGAAGGTTCCACGAAACCAGTCGTAGTTCTACCAGAAGGATCAGATCTCAAGACTTCTATTGATAAATTATATGGCTTGACTGAAAATTTAAAGAAGCTTACAAAAGAAGTCATCCCGTCAATTAAAAATGATATTTCTTCCCTAAAATCATCGCATAATTCCCTCTCCAAGGAAATTGAGAAATGCCGTGTTGATTGTAATCAATCCATCGATGTTTTGAAGGACAAAATCAGTGCAATTGAAAGTAATTTTTCTACCAAAGTGCTATCTGGTTTCCCCTCTGATGACTATGCTAAGTCAGACAATACGGAGCTGATTTTAAATGAAATAGCTGACCGTAAATATAGAGAGAATAATATCATTATTTACAATATTCAAGAGCAGATTAAACAAACGGACACTGTATTGGAAAGTGATTATGATTTAAAGCAGATGCTGGATGTTCTTAAAAATATCAAAAATATTAATACTAAACTCGGCGTTAGTAATATCAAGCGGCTTGGTGTATTTAAACCGGATAGTGTACGTCCAACTCTGGTTAAATTTGATTCTAGATCTGATGCTACAAATGTAATCACCCACTGGCGTCTAGTACCAAAGAGTGTTTACATTTCCAACGATTTAACCAAATTGCAGCATGATCGTTTTAATGAACTAAAAAAGCAAGCTAAGCTGTTTAATGGTGATGAGAGTAATAAAAAAATAATAAAATTCAGTTTGTCAGATTCCGCAATGGCAACCCATTTTTGGTTAATTCCTCGTCTTCACGCAACAAGCAGTCTGATAAAAATTCTGATTCTCTACCTAGTGCTGCTGCTGCTAAGCCAAAAAACGTTTAAAGTCAACGGTCAATAATCTTACTATCTATTATCAAAATGTTAGGGGCATTAGAACAAAACTGGATCTTCTAAAACTCAACATTGGTATTTTATCACCGTCTCCAGATATTATCTGCCTCACCGAAACCTGGCTGCATCCTGGGATTTTGGATGTTGAACTAGGCTTACACAACTATACTATCTTTCGGAGAGACAGGCATAACCTTCATAATGCTCCATTTGGTGGTGGTGTGCTAATTGCTGTTAAGAAGCACTTGAAGTCTAAACTCATAAAAACTGGTGTTAATGTTGAAGAAATATTTGTGGAGATCTGTGGTGATTCTAAAAAGCTACTGGTTGGATGTTTTTATACACCAAATGTTGTCACCGATGTTTACAATGAACATGTTCAATCCATTGACAAACTAGTCCAAGAAATGGTTAACCATGAATACATTTTTTTCGGTGACTACAATTTGAGAGAAACTATTTGGAATAATGGAATAAACAACAATCTGAGGGATACTATTTGGTCTAACTACAACGACTTATCAGAGGATCTCCTGGCCATTTGTAATTGTTGCGATTCTAATGTTCAAGAAAATGTAAGTCTCTTAATGAATTTTTTCTCGTTTCTTGGAATGCGTCAATATTTTCCAATCCATGCTGCCAAGGGCTATACATTAGATTTAGCATTTTCATCGCTTCAAGAAGACTGTGTTCGTGTAGTTAACTCTCCTGACTTTTTGGTACCACTAGATTCTCATCACAATCAAGTGTTTTTTGACATTTCTTTTAAGTGTACTAGTGAAATTGTAAAAATTATAAATTCTTGTCTGCAACAGTGCGACTGGGCGTCGTTGTTTGAAAATAATAGTGTTGAGGATAATACCTCTACATTCTATTCAACTCTTAATAATCAAATAAGTTTAAATGTTCCTTTTAAAAAAGAATCTGATAGTTCGTATCCATGTTGGTATTCGAGCTCTCTTATATCGTTAATTATCGATAAAAAGAAAGTGCACAAAAAGTGGCTTCAATATAACGCTCCCAGTGATGGAATAAAATTTCGCGAACTTAGGGCAAGATGTATCCGTCAGTCAAAAACTGACAGAAAATTGTATATTGAGAGCATCGAGATGAAATCTACTAAAAGTATTAAAAAGTTTTGGAACTATGTCAATTCTATGTCAAATTCAAATCAAATACCTGCGGAGGTATACTTTAATAATGTTTCTAGCCACGATGGTAAATCTGCTTCTAACTTGTTTGCTAGAAACTTTGAATTAGTTTACCTAAATGCTAGATCCTCGTTTCAGCATCAATTGTATTTAAATGAGGAGCTTGATTTCATTATAAGCAGGGCAGAAATAGCCTCTACCATTAATAATTTAAAAGACTCGAATTCAATTGGCCCTGACGGCTTGTCAGCCTTCTTTATTAAAAATTGTTCTTGCTCTTTGGTTGAACCTTTATATTTGTTATTTAAACAATCGTTAAGTACTGGGTGTATGCTCACCTTGTGGAAGAAAACCTTCATAACCCCTATATTTAAAGCTGGAAACAGATGCGACGTTGCGAACTACCGTCCCATTGCCATCATTGGCTCTATCTCTAAAATTTTTGATTCAATTGTAGCGTCTAAACTATCTGATCTATGCTTGCAATTTGTTATTCGTAACCAACATGGATTTGTTAAAGGGAGATCTATTATCACAATTAAACAGATTAAACAGGTTGACTCAATTTATTTGGATTTTGCTAAGGCATTTGACTCAGTTAACCAAAATTTGCTGATTTATAAGCTATCATCGTTTGGTTTAAGTGGGGGAACTTTGAAATGAATTCTTTCATATCTCTCTAAACGTGAACTCCAAGTTCGTATAAAGAGAAATCTGTCAGAACCTTTCATCGCTTCATCTGGTGTGCCCCAAGGTTCGCACCTTGGCCCTTTGTTATTCATATTATTTATTAATGATATCTGTGATTCTCTCAAGTTTAGTGAGGTTTTAATTTTTGCTGATGACATAAAAGTCTTTAACAGAGTCAGGTGCTTCTATGACCAGATCAAGTTGCAAAAGGATCTTGATCTTATTTATAACTGGGCTTGTACAAACCTAATTAAATTGAATTGTGCTAAATATAAAGTGCTACCTATCACTAGGAGCAGAAATAAAAAACTTGTTTTTAATTACTCTGTCAGTGGTGTTATGTTGGAGAATGTCTCTAATATTAACAGGTTGACTGCCATATATAAAGAACGGAAAATGACTCTGGTGCCAATTAATAAATAATCATTTAAAGCGTATCCTAAACGAATTCTGTTATTTATTTTTCCAAAATATTCAATAATAGCAAAAATTTTTACAAAATACAGACGGCGGTCGTATACGCCCTCCCGGGCACTGGAGGCATTTTTATGCCCCTATTGCCAGCGGTCGTCTTGATAGCGGTCGTTGTAATCAAGTTCTAACTTGTTACGCGTTTTAGTGATTTATAGGTGAAATTGCGTCTATATGCATCATAAATTGATTAAAAAGGAAGGCAAATTCGACAAGGCTAGAAAATATTGCAAAGGATGTTATGCTAAAAAATTGCGGGGAGAGATTGTGTGAAAAAGGTTGTAACTTATTGTGGTATATGCAACGGACAGCCTCATTTTTGTTTGGAATGTTATAACTTACATATAAAGTAATTAGATTAAGTCTTTTGTATATTGTAGTAACTATTTTTTCCTTAATTAAAGTAAATGTAAAATTGTTTTCAATAAGAAAAAGCAAACACAGTAATTGTCGTTCTATTTTCAATATTTTGTTAGCAATTCCGAAACCCGCAATGATTTGTGAGGCTTGTATGCCACAGCGGTCGTATACTGTACTTTAAGCCACTTTATTTGCGACCGCTGGCAAAAATGAAACTAATATTCGACTGGCTACAGGGCGGTCGTATACGACCGCCGTGGCATAGACAAATTTCCACCCCGCGGACGTATACGACCGCCGTGGCAGTCAACCTGTTAAGGATTTAGGTATAATTCACCAGAGCAATTTTGAATTTGATCTCCACCTTAATTCTACAGTTTGTAAGGCATATAAATCTTTAGGGTTCATTATTAGGTCTACCAAAGAATTTAAATCCCAAGATTCTAATATTTACTTATATAAAACACTTGTAGTGTTCGGGTGATTAAATAAAATGCTGACGGCTATTTAACTAATTTAATAAAACTCCGGTTAGTAAAACAAATAAGAAATATGAATTAGAAATGCAAACTGTGAAATTTAGAAGGAACGGTAAATACAAGTGGCAGGTAGAAAGGTCGGTGAAGAAGTGAGAATTCAAGAACGAAAAAGTTAGTACATGCGACCGTTAAATTTATTTCTTAGGAATTTGTTAAGGGTAGTTTTAAAGCGAAAAAAATAGAGGTAGTTTTTATGAGGGATCGAGCAACGGTCTTGACCGTTGCAGGCGATCGAAAATGCACAAGGACAGATTTTTGAATGAAGAAAAAGAAAGCTATTTCTGAGAAGTAGAATAAGTAAGACAGCAGACAACAAGTTTGTAGAAAAGGCATGCTCAAGGGTGTTAGTAGTTATATACAAACATACATATATACAGATACATTTTACACAGATATATATTTACAACAGTATACCAACACTAAAATGACCGTAGGTACTAAAGAGGAGCGAGAGTCGCTACACACTAGTCAGACCTATCTTGCTTTTTGGTTCAATTATTTGGTCTCCCTCTAAGTTAACACATATTCCGATCTTGGAATCTGTACAACATAAATTCTTTAGATGTCTTGCTTCCAAAATGGGGAAGAGATTTTCTTACAGGGTGCATGTTTACAATGAATTTGCCTTATCAGTCAACTTGGAATCCATTAAATCTCTGCACATCTATCATGATGTTTACTTCATCAAAAAAGTATTAATGGGTTTAGTAAATTGCGAATGTGTTCTTGGGTTGTTGACAGAAAGGGAGGTCCCTTATGAGCTGAGGCGCGTTAGACCGCTTCTTGAACGTGGTACTCATAGGGACTATATCTTCAATTCTGCCATCTTTAGATTAAGAAGAAAGTGGAATAAAATTGTTATGCCCAGGTCGGAGCTGCGCACTGATAACTTGCAAATATTTAAGAAGGAACTCAAATTGATTGTTAACCGTTATTTTTAATGAGTACCTTTTCTTTTCTTTTTGCTTACTGAATATATTGCTATTTATATTTAAATTATATTTATTACTGTTACTTTTCTTATCAACAAATTTGTTATTGCTACATATTTATTTTTGTATACATTTATAAAAGGATCTTTGATGTTCTTTCATTGATCCGTTGACTTTAAATAAATAAATAAAATAAAATAAAATGAAATCAACGATATTAATGATTATCTTCAAGAGAAATTGGGAGCTACTACTGATAGTATTCTCTTCTCTGGGGATAACACTACATTAAAAAGTCGTATAAAGAGCACTAAAAAAGTTGACTTTACTCCGGCAGATTCTCCCGCAAAGATATTGGGTTTTGAAAATAAGCTTCTTCCAACGTTTCAAGAGGTGTTCGATCATGTAGCTGACATTTTCAAGGTAAACGCGATATCAGTAATGTGTAACCTTGTATCCAACTCCTATATACATACTAATGATGGTGCTAAAGGACAAGATGGACATACATTACATCAATTCTTACCCAATGTACCTCCCGGATTTAAAATTGTTGAGAATCCTACAAGTCTTATATATTTATCTATCAACACTCGTGTCATCGATTACATTTCCCTTAAAATAGTTGATCAAGACGGTAATCTAGTTAATTTCCGTGGAGAGCGTGTAACAGAAAGACTTCACTTACGAAAAGTATAACATGGTTGTGCGATATAATTGTTCCCAAAGATATTCAAACAAGACAACCACTATAAAACAAATACCGCGCTCGCAGACGTTTATTTTGCGTACAGCATTTAAGCTAACAACACCCTCCAATAAACAGTTCCTTAAATCCTTAGGATTGCGATTGAAAGAAACGAAAAGTTAAAATGGTTGCAGAAATGCTTAATGTCACCGACAAAGCGGTATTCGACAATGCTATTGTTAACGCTGATAAACATACTCATCAGCCTTATACGAATTCAACTTTCAAAAATAACGACACCATACGCATTCCCATGGAAAATGAAGACGTCTACACCTTACCTTGAAACAGTTTCGTATACATAGAAGGGCGTTTGTTGAAAAAAGAGGGAACTGTACCTACCAGTATTAATTTTATAAATAATGGAATTTTATACCTTTTCGATGAAATTCGATATGAATTGGGTGGAAATTTTATTGACCGAGTCCGTAATCCTGGTATGTCTACAACAATGAAAGGTTACACGTCTTACAATGAAAATGAAAGTAAACGTCTCATTAATAGTGGATGGTTGCCTCCTACTTTAGGCGCTGTACAAGGAGTTGCCCTTCATAGCAGAAAGCTAATTCATGCAAACGGTTACTTCAACGTTTGTATTCCTCTTCGTATGATTTTGGGATTTGGAGAAGACTTTCGAAAAATAATACTTAACATACGACAAGAATTGGTTCTAGTTCGCAGCAGCACTGATAATAATGCTCTCTATTGCTCATCAACACCGGTTGAAGAGGTAATTATACATTTGGATCAGATATGTTGGAAGATTCCTCATGTATCTGTTGCTGATACCGAACGTTTGAAATTATTACGTTACGTTGATCGCAATTTAAATATGGAACTTTCGTTTCGTAGTTGGGAACTACATGAATATCCCTTACTTAATAAATCGCATTCTCACAACTGGACTGTGAAAACAACATCACAATTAGAAAAACCTCGCTTCATTCTTTTCAGTTTTCAAAAGTAATGATATTACAAAAAATATGAGCGTTTTCGATCACTGCAACTTAACAAATTTTAAAGTTCATTTAGGATCAACTATGTACCCATATGATAATTTGAATTTAGATTTAGATCTTTCCAGATTCGCTGTTTTATATGAAATGTATGTTAACTTCCAACAATCGTACTACGGTAATGTAAGTGAACCCTTATTCGATCCTAAGGAATTTCTAACGATTGCTCCTCTTGTAATGGTAGACTGTTCTTATCAGAATGAAATTGTGAAATCTGGTAGTATCGATATTCGTTTAGAATTTCAAACTAAGCAGAATGTACCAGATAAAACAGCAGCTTACTGTTTAATTATTCATGACCGAATGATACGTTACAATCCCTCTACAAATTTGGTTCAAGAAGTATAAAACCCAATTACCACTTCCCCACTTTACTTTCTTTATTGCTGGTGAAAGGTGAGCACTATGACTTTCATACTAGACGTTCAAGGTTTTCAGTGTAGTGAGAATCGATTTGTTTTCAAAGAGGTAGCTGTTGTTGCGCTCGAGGAAGAACCAGTTCATCATTTCACATTTGAACCACCATTTCCGTGGCACGCTCTTCCTGTTCGTTATAGGAGTCAAAATCGTTGGTTAACCAGAAATTTACATGGGTTATATTGGGATAATGGTGATTTTCCGTACTCTACGATTTATGATACTATTTATCCCATATTAATGGAGTCAACGGTTGTGTATGTTAAGGGATTACAAAAGAAAATGTGGTTGATGGAATACTTTCCTAATATCAACTTTGTAAACATCGAAGACATCGGTTGCCCATCTCTCTCAAATTTAGCAACTGATTTTAAAGTTAAGGTGTGTTCCTATCGTTTATTTAAAACAGATCTTGAACCGACTTGTGCTAATAAAAATGTTCTACTATTAAAAAATTGGTTGTCTTTACACTCATAAATGCGTTGTATTTTTTTATTCGAATAAATAAAACATATTCAACATAAAAATTGTTTTTTATTCTCTTAAAACAACATTATAGATTTTACATTTGAATTTCAATATCAGCTGACTTTCCCACAAATTATTTGAGATGAATCGATGGTTGACCCACTTGTTTATCAATTTTAGCATTTATATCCTCGATTTCTGTATCTGTGAAGGCTTCTGCATCTCTACATGAAAGAAATACAACAAAGCTGTACAAATCGGTTAACAGGCGTGGTCCCCATTTTGTATGCACCTTTTTGAAGCTTTGCACGGGATATGTTTCATTCAGTTCTAATAATTTTAGAGAACGTATTTCTTTTTCTTCATAACCCACCCGCACACTAATAAACTTTTCAATAAAGGTTTCCATGTTCTACTGACTAAAACCTAACCTAACCTAACCTAACTCTGCTAAACAAACATCTACCGCTCCTTCGTTCATTCGCATAACTTATGCAGAATCCCCTTCCACTAAAACAAGTAACTGTGGAGAGGGGGTTGTGTAATAAGAATACGCTACCCATATTAACCATCTCAGTTGTAATGGAAAAGCTGATCATGATCAGTGTATCGTCGTTACTGATGTTAACATATTTCTATGACAATACTCTCTACATTTCGCGACCGGACAATACGGTTGGTGACCAAGCCTATGTACGTAAGAATTCTAATAGAGATGTTGATGTGTCCTGTGTATGGATGAAAAATTGGGAATCAATTATTTTAAAAACTGTTAATGGAACAAATGTCTTCAATGTTGAAAACGTGCAAAACCTTCACCCCGTAAAATTTATGTTTATTGAAAAAGATGGACAATCACGAAAATACATCGAAAGCCGATAGATTCATCTTCGTGGTGATCAAAACAAAGAAGACATTGTTACAAATGGTTACTAGACAGATTCTTTCCTATTTCTGCAAGTTGTTAGCACTATTAATGTAATCCTATTGTTCAATATTTTAATTGTAGCACTTACATACTTTATTTATATCGAAATAAAGAACCGTTAAATTTAACAACGCTTCCATTAAATTCTAACGTCTCGAAAGGTAAATACAGATAATACAATATTCTACATGAGCGAATGGTTAGGTGGGAGAGGGGAGGGGGGAGTATGCTATTGTATTTTCTAAATATCATGTATGCACATCTGCCTATAGTAGGTGGCCGATTCTAAAACAAGGACGGGGGGGAAGGTCGTTACCCGACGGGTTAGGTTAGGTTAGGTTAGGTTATCGACCTTCATCCCCCGTCCTTGTTTTAGAATCGGCTATCTCACCCTACTAGAGTGAAATAAAAATTAATCCGGAATACTGGAAACTGGTTTTAGACTCGAAGGTTAGACAAGAACTGACTATAGTTGAAAATAAAAGTTATTAGAAAGATTATTGAAGAGTAGTTATGAATAGTTTTAGGGAGGAGTTACAGTATGCAATTTAGAGTAGGAAACCAATAAGGTAGAATAAAAATTTGGAAATATCAGAATTAAGGAATACTTAGAATTTTTAGTTACGCCAACGTACCGACGAAACCAGTAATAAAATAGCAATTAGAAGGGACCAAGAATCATAAGTAGATCAATAAAATTATTTACCCGGAGAATAATAGACAGACACAAAATAAAGGAATTTAAATAGAGATTATTAAAGGAATTGACAGAAGAAGACTATTTAGAAAATCAATTTCTGAAGAAATATTTACACGATAATAAAGTAACAATAGCAGTAGGTAGAAACAATGAAGTTGTTGACCAAGAAAAGAATAGGTATCTAAAAGAAGAATTTTACCAAAAGAATAGTTACAACAAGATACACAAACATATTTAAATTACATTTAAAAAAAACAATTAAGAAATTTCCTAAAAAGAATACAGAGCCGCCACAAGAGTAAAAATTGTTCAAAACATTCTCCCTTCGCTTGAAATCATATTGAAGTTAAACAACGATGTTACGAATTTTAAGTTTCATTAAAATTTAAACACAAAAGTTATTTTCTTAATGTAGGTACACAAGGATACATGTCAATACTCGACAGAGTTGGCTTAATTCTAATTATAATAAGTAACAAAAATCGCTCTGTTGAGTACAGTTGTTTATATTCCGCGAATTCGCGACACACAATTGTTTAATAATCAGTCACCGGAAGTAATAAATTTGATAGTCGGTTTCAATAGTTAAATCACCGTACTCATACACGTGTAGCGTTGTGGCATATGTAACACCTCCCATCCAAAGGAGAATTTTTCACAGCGTGGAAAATTCCCCAGGTTCCAACAAGTCGTTTTAGGATTTTCATGCGTCCATCATGACATTATCAATATTCAAACCGAATGAACGTCTTAATTTTGCAAAGGTTTATTATTGATTAAAAACGGTTTAATTTGATTAAAATGAAATTTTGAAATTTTATTCGTTTTCTGGACGGAAACAGTTTTATGTTTATTATTGATTTCAATTATTTGGAATGGTCTAGAATATTGCTCCAACTTATTAACATTAGCTTTTCTCTTTATTAAGATCATCTGTCCAACATTAAATTCGGGGTAAACACGGCTGTGTGTATTTTTGTCTTTATGGATCTTTGCTTTATTTCTTAAATCAAGCTCTTATCCTTACTCGTTTAATTTCGTGATCTATAACTTGCTTAGTTTGTAAAGGATCAAAGATACTATAATGAGGGAACAATATTTCACTAGGTGGTAAGTCTAATGAGGATTGTTTTGATTTATTGTACGAATTTATAGCAATGAGCAGCGCATCATTTAATTTAGGATATTCTGCTTCGTTCATATAACAACGTATTGTATCTGTAATTGTGACGTGTAGTCGTTCACAATTCCCGTAGATTCTGAATGTTCAACTGAACATATTCGTAACTTGATATTAAATTTGTTGCAAAAACTATGTAAACGGTTATTCACAAATTCAGTGCCATTGTCTACGTATAACTCTTAGGGGAATTTGGTAGTGCTGAATGTAAATTTTTAGTTTGTTTACTATAGTCTTAACAGTTTTGTTTTTGAGCAAATAAGCCTGAGCATATTTTATCAAATTGTCTATGATAGTCAATATAAATGTTTTGTTTATGATTAACCAATCTATAGAAATTCTATCAAAAGGTCTTAATGGGGGCTCTACTATATTTAAAGGGTACTGTTTATTTCGTCTATCGATCTTAAATCGTTGACAAATTTTGCAGTTTCTTATAAAAGAAATTACATCGGCAACCATGTTTTTCCAATAAAAGGAACGTCGAATTTTGTTATAGGTACGTTTCTTGAATGCCTTTATGAAAATTGTCGTAATCGGTTTGAACATTTTTTATAATATTATTTGCTTCAATTTTATCAGGTAATTTAACTATATTTAAACACATTGTGAAAGAGCTATTTAGGAAAAGGTAATTTAACATTTTTAATATGTTTACATTTGATACCCTGTTCATATAAAAATCAGAGCTGTTTAATTGTAATGCTGATAAAGATTGAAATGTTTGTTCTAAATCGAATTCGTTAGTTTTGACAAGTTTTACAAATTGATTGTTGTCCTGATTTTGAAATAGATCGTCTGAACTAAACAGTCAATTTCGTCTAACTTAAATTTATCTTTATGAATCTGCACATCACTTAATGGAATGTCGTCAGTATCATCATAAAAATATAAAATGTTTTTTTTTATGTTTGGGAAAAAATAATTGATCATTTGAATATTTGAACACTGTGAGATCCGAACATTCGTTATTTTCTATAAAATCTTGATAGGCTGTTAATATGTTAATTTTCATTCTTGATAGTGCGTCTGCAACATTATTGCTTTTTCCCGGGATGTACATAATTTCAAAGTCATATTCACTTAGTTTAATTCTCCACCTTGCAAGTTTAGAATTTGGATTTTTTAAGCTCATTAACCACACAAGTGGTCTGTGGTTTGTATTAATAAAAAATTTTTGGCCAAACAAATATGGTCTGAAAATATTAGTAGCATAAACTATCGATAGCAATTCTTTTTCTATTGTGGAATAATTAATTTCAGTTTCGTTCAGTGTTCTTGACGCAAAAGCGATAGGTCTGTCGTCCTGGGACAGTACAGCACCTACAGCGAAATTGGAAGCATCGCTTATCATTACTCGAAACATGTTTTACACTCTGAATTGAATTCAAATTTAGTATTTTTCTTAAGTAGGGTAGTTAAACGCTTTGTAAGGTTTGCAAAGTTCGACACAAATTTACGATAATATCCAAACAAACCAAGAAATGATTTTAATTCTTTTTCATTACGAGGTTCTGGAAATTTTTGTATAGCTTCTAACTTTTGTGGATCGGGTTTAATTCCTGAATCAGTTAAAATATGACCTAAAAATTAAACTTCCTTTTGTAAAAAGTAGCATTTACTGGGTTCTACTTTCAGATTTGAGTTTCGTAATCTATCGAATACTTTTGACAATTTTTCATAATGAGAGAATTACTAAAAATCAAAATGTCATCCATATATATTAAAACGTAAAAATCGAAGTACCCGGTATCAGTGCTGAAGGCAGTTTTTTCAACATCGGTTTGATTCATTTCAACTTGATAGAAACTGGACGCTAAGTCAATTACAGTAAAATATTTTGCTCTACCAAGTAAGTCCGAAATTTCATCAATTCGGGGAATAGGGAATCGATCGGCCTTTGTAATTTTATTTAATTCTCTATTATCTATTACTAACCTCCACTTGGGTTTATCAGAGGTTCCCTGTTTTTTAGGAACACTCCATGGTGAAAAAGAAGGACGAATAATTTCGTTATCTAATAATTTTGAAACTTGTTTGTTAAATTCATTTTTTAGTGCATGAGGATACCGGTAATTTCTATTATAAATAGGCGGATGCTCTCCTGTAATAATCTTGTGTTTTATCTCACCTGAAAATGTTAATTTTTCGTCATTCAACAAAAAAATTTCGTTATATTTTAGACATACTTGTTAGATTCTATTTCAAATCCACTTTAGATTTGTCAATTTGGCAATCCTGTTATCATCAACTTAAGTAGGATAACGTAAAGTGGTTACTCACGCGGTTGCGCCTGAAGACCGAAACGTCACAGAAGCTCGACGTGTCGTTGGCAGTCACTGCTTGACCTTAACCCAAAATGCTTCTTAAGAGAAAAACTAATATCAGGTGTGGGTACCGTGCATTTCTGTTCATTATTGTTTTGTTTATTTTGTGTTTTGTACATAAAACCGACATGACCGAAGAAGGTGTGATCGGGTCTTTGTGAGAGCAGTTTCATCATTCTTGGGAAATCTGCAGAAACGCGTAGGTGCAAATTAACTACCGGCTGCAGCTTTTAGTGTCCTATTTCTTTGTCGTTGTCAAGTTTCGACACGGAGAGCACTGATAGTAATGTCTGGTGACAAAAAATTTAAGGGTACAAAAATGAGTTTCAGTAATCAGATCGAGAAACCGTAAGTAGAATTGGACCTTTTTTTTTATTAAAATCCGCAGAAAGATGGTTTTCTGCGTGGCAACCAACTGAAGATACGTGGGAAAATTTTAAATTTGATTTTGCTGTATTCTTTCCTAAACAAAGAAATTTGGGTAAACTTTTGAATAACGTGGTGAGCTATAATAGTTCGGAAGCTTGCAGTTACGTTGAATATGCGCGGATTAAATTTGAAATTTCAATAGCATTCGGGCCAATTGGTCTGATGCCGGCATAATAGAAATTATCGCACACTCGATTGATGATGCTGTTTTAAGAACTGCAGCCTACAATTGCAGTGCAACTACGGTGAGTGATTTGGTTGCATTTCTTGCTAATTATGTTAAGACGTCAGTCAATACAGCATTATCAGGCATAATTAAACAAATGAATTTTCACAAAAGCTGTTAAAACAAATTAATTGTTTCTCCTGTGGTAAGCTTGGTCACCTTTCTCGGAATTGTTTATCGGTTCGCAAAAATTACGATGCGGTGCCGTGGGACAAAAATGCTGATAAAGCATTTTGTCGGTACTGTATGTAGCCAGGTCATAAAATATAGCATTGTTTTAAACGTCAAAACAAACATGCTCGAGAAGGTGTAATTGATACCGATGCCCGAACTTCAGATAAGAAATTTATAAGTTATAACTAAATAACTAATGTTCAATTCTCATGATTGTTGTTAGATTCTATTTCAAATCCACTTTAGATTTGTGGAAAGTCCAACTAGTGGTCAATATGGCTAAGCAGAAAAAAAATCCCGTTTGGATACTCTCCTTTTAAACTTGTATTTGGTCGGGATGGTCAAACTCCTCAAATTCACACAGTCCTGTCAGATTCACTTTGTGCTGTGTAGACCATCGTAAATATGTGTGTATGTCACAATATTTCCATCGTGTTATTCAGTAAAATACTGGTTTATAATCTAAAATGACCCATCGTAAATACGTGCACATTACAGTATTTCCATCGTGTCATTAATGAGAAATTTTATAATCCAAGATGACCCACCGTAAATACGTGCATGTTGCACTATTTCCATCGTGTCATTCTATTTTTGCATAGAAATCAATCTCCTGGTTGTAGAACATTGAAATTGTAATGTTCCTTTTGTTTTCAATTGCTTCAGCAATGAAAAGGAATACAAAGACGACTAGCACCGTTTAGCTGAGCAACTTCAGTCACCGTCTGTTTATTGTTTTTGGGGATGTAATCCTACAATTTTATGTTGCTTTAAAACATGTTGTTTATCGTCATCTGACGATTGTAGTCTCTTAATTATTTAATGACTGTTTTTAATGAAACTTTGTAGAATAAATGTCCTGTTTATGTAATTTTTAAACTTCAGAATTAAAGGCATTCCGAGAGCGTACTGCTGTCAGTTTGGCCGTGTTAGATTCTATTTCAAATCCACTTAAGATTTCTCAATTTGGAAGTCCTGTTATCATCGACTTAAGCAGAATAACGTAATGTGGTTACTCACGCGGTTGTGCCTGAAGAGCTAAACGTCACAGAAGCTCGACGTTGTCGTGGGCAGTCACTGCTTGACCTTAACCCAATATGCTTCTTAAAAGAAAAACTAATAATATGCTGTTTTTCTTCTAAATTGAGATGTTCTAATTTCAAAAGATTTATTTTTTCTAATCTATGAAAATTACTAAGTTGCTTTTTATCGGATTTACAGACTGTTTATTACAATACTATCAAAAGATTCCAATTCAAAACATACATCTTTCATTCTGTATCGTGAAGTCGTATAATTAAAAATTGTTGTTACAAACTTCCAGTCCGTGACATTAACGAGAGCATTAGGAATTCTGATTTTACCATTACACATACTTTTTTCTGAACACAAATATTTTTTTCCGTCGCGAACGGTGTTTGTTTTCAAAACAACCACAGTTTGCGACTCGGGTTCGAGTATTTGCTCTGAAACGGTTGAAATCTGATTAATTAGCTGATCAGAGTTATTTTTAGCAGCATTGATTATATAATTACGTAATGTGAACAGTGTTATTTGTTTTTTACCAATTTTTAAAATGGATTTTGAAAAATCTATATTAAAATTGTAATTTTGTAAAAAACCTAGAGCTAAAATTCCATCGAAAGAAGATTCAGTTTCTAGAACGTAGTTTTCCTAATAATTAGAACTTTTAAGATTGTTTCCGCCAATTCCACTAACATTTATATTTCCATTTTGCAAACTTTCTAAATTTTTAATTTTGCAAGGTTTTATGATAGAAATTGTGGCACCAAAATCGATTAAAAATTTTAGATTGTAATTTTTTATTTTGACAAAAAAAAGGTAGATTCCGTTAAATTTAAATTTCCAATTCTTTCATGACATGTTTTTATTGTACTACTTTCGTTTTTAACTTGAATATGTGAACGCTTCGCATAACAATTTTGAACATCATGACCCAATTTATGACAATACGTACTAATTTTACTGAGGGTCTGCTAGAGGTGAACGGCTTTTGGACATTTACAGATGCAGGTGTGATTATTTGCTAATTGTTACTAACAGAACTAACATTGCTGTTAACAGAACTAACAGAACGGAAAGAATTTTGTCTCATCATAAATTGTTGATTTTCATAATCTTGGATTAAATTTGTTATTTCGACAATTGATGGTCTTTGCACACGAACACATGAACAAAAAGGATATTTTAAACCATTACTTATTGTCAAAAGGGCTGACTTTTCGTGATATTCTCCTCACAGTTTACGAGCGTTTTCATCGTGTGATGAATCATATTTTATAAGCTTTTGAATGCGTATCAGATGTTTTTCAACGCGTTGTACAAAATCCAAAGGTTTTTCGTTTACTAACTGCTTCAAATGAGTCATCTCGAAAGCAAGACAGTGAATGTCTAAGGATTCACCAAATTTTTTAAGTAATTCGACTTTAATGTCGGACCAAGTGGTTAGTTCTAATGACGTTATATGATGTAATGCAGGTCCCTCTAACTTTGATTTTACTATAAATTGAAAAATATGTTGTTCCTGCGGGTGAAATCGAGTATGTATGAAATCTACAACATCTATAAAATTATGAAGTTGTGAATTTTTACCATCACATTTCTGAATGCTTTGTCATAGTCAACATAATTTTGAGTAGTGTTACTACTGCTTCCGTGTGAACCAGCCTCCGTCATTGTGAAATAATTACTCAATCAAAATAAAAATAATTATAAATTTGAATTAATAAAAAGAGAACCCGCAACCTTCATTAACAGTGCATAAGTTATTCAAAACGACTCACCAACAATCTGATTTGTGACTCCAATAGTCAGGGTGGAAACTCCAGGACTCCGTCGTACTGCGGGAGATTGGAATTCCAATTTAAAAAAAAAAAGAAGAGAAGACTTAATGATCTGGCGTTCTTCGAGTTGAGCTTCAGTGAGAACTAAGAGCAACTTCAGCGACGAGATACCAAAACTTCGTGATCCCGTTTGGTCTTTGACGATTACACTTCGTACTTATTGCAGGATTTATGTGTAAAAGCAGAGATAACACTATCTTCTTGAAATCCTACCGACTGCACCAGTTAAACAACGATGTTACGAATTTTAAGTTTTATTAAAATTTAAACAGAAAAGTTATTTTCTTAATGTAGGTACACAAGGATACATGTCAATACTCGACAAAAGTTGGCTTAATTCTAATTATAATAAGGAACAAAAATCGCTCTGTTGAATACAGTTGTTTATATTCCGCGAATTCGCGACAAACAATTGTTTAATAATCAGTCACGGGAAGTAATAAATTCGATAGTCGATTTCAATAGTTAAATCACCGTACACATACACGTGTAGCGTTGTGCCATATGTAACATTAATATTCTTTGATAAACAATAATACCGAAATTTTCCTGCTTAATAAAATACGGCTTCTTCAAAGACTCGAGCCAAATAAACCAGAGGAATCTTGCATACAACTACTTATCGGACTTTTACGTCCTCCTTTCCGACTGTTTATAAAAACTCTCAAACCAAGTTCGCTCGATGAACTAGTCTAGAGAGCAACAGAGATATAGAGTGATCTCGCAAATGTTCCTGCCTTTTCGTGTCCTCGCCCACGAGAGGAGCCAAAGGTCAGCGTGCCCAAACAAGCGCCTCCAGCAATTTTTACGAAATGCCACTACTGCCCGGAACGGCATTTTCACAGTGATTGCCCAGTCGTCCAGGAAAGCGGTCCACGCCAAATGTTTCCAACCAGCCGGGAAACTGGAGACTGGCCGAGGGAAACACGTCCGCCCAACATCCTCATTTAAGGCCGTGTATTCGTCCATTCGACATCATCAAATCAATCTACGCCTTATTGGATGCCGAGAATACTACTTCGTATTCGGGATAAGTATGTTAAAGCGCTGGTGGATACGGGAGCCTCCCACAACTTTATAAGTACTCGTCTGCCTCACGATATAGAAGCTGTTTCCGTTCCGAAATCTGCGGCTAGCCTCGCCGACGGTTCGAAGATGCAGATTCTAGGTGCAGTATCCATCCCAATACAAATAAGCGAGTCCCCACAAGACATTCAATTTGTCGTCGCTGAAGGCTTGAAGGACAACATCATTCTTGGAATGTCCTGTCTCCTTCAGGTTAACGCTACCTGTGATTTCGAACGGAAATGTATTCACTTTGGAGTAAATACACACCAAACCATCTACTGGATTCGACCAACGCCAACACCTACCATACCAACGGTGCCCGTGGACCACATCGATCATTTTCGTCAGATAATTAAAGATTTTCGAACGGTGTTGAGAAGCCAACATAACCAACAAAAACAACCCAGCATGTGATCCGTCTTTCCAAAAACGAGCATTTTTGTCTGCAGCCTTATCGCTACTCTGAAGGTTAAAAGAAGTTAATCCAGGAACAAGTGGAGAAGATGCTGACAGACAATATTATTGAACCGAGCCAGTCTACCTACAATTCTCCTGTGGTTTTGGTAAAAAAGAAGAATGATGACGCAAGATCCTGCGTAGACTTCCGTCGCCTAAACAGCCTCACCTATGATGAAGTTTCGCCCCTTCCCGCCATTCCGGAGACCTTAAAAGCCATTGGGAACTGCAACATTTTTTCGACTATTGACCTTAAGTCTGGATACTGGCAAAAACCAATGCAGCCCGAGTCCCGTCTGCTCACCACCATTACCGCCCCTAATGGGATACATGGATACAAAGAGGCGATAAGGTAGTAAAAATCCATGACGATCAGCTACGTCCCGTTCAAGCTCTTGAGGAATAGGTTTCGCTCAAACGGAGGAGGATTTGATGCAACTATCTTAGCGAAACCAAATTCCTTGAAAACAATATCCCTCCATTGCTATGGATACATAAGTTGTTATTTTTAATCGTACCGATAACTGTATTTTCGTGTAATCATTTTTTTCGTGTTATTAATAAAACTGATAGATCGTATAGTATTTTTCGTGTGTATCAAAGTATATTTCGACAAATATACCAATTTTGTGGAAATTTTGTGTTTTATTAATTTATATATTGTAGACCTACAAGTTGGTTATTAAAATTACCCTAAAATTTAATGCTTTATAGGAATTCGTCGTAAAAAAATTATTCCATCCATTGAAAATTACCAACTTGGTACAAACTTCCCATATAACCAGAAATGGTTGACAATTGAAAATATTTTAGTTAATCCTCGATAACACCTGCCGCCAAATTATCAATTCTCTAACATGCTCAGTTTCCCTAATACGTGTACTTTATCGCCTTGTTTGAATAACTTTGTATAAATAATTGTCAGATTTGTAAATTTTCGCAATACCTGTGCAGTTCTCTCCATACCAAGTGTCAATCGTTGGTAACCTTATTATTATTACATATACGAGATCGGTTAAATTGATGAACTGTCAATATTATTTTTAGCTAAAACAGGAAAACATTGAACATCGCTTTTTCCGTTTACTTACAAACCTAAATATTTTTCAAGAGAAACCGTATATTACTATGTTTCCTGTTAGAACTTTGAATTCTAATCAAAAATGCTTATAATGAATTTTGTCTTAGAATGCAAATTGATAGGATTATGTAGTCAAGACCAAGGTGCATCAACAAAATTTACACACATAATTTACAAATTAATTTACACTAATGGAAAATAAGAGACCAAAATTTCTTTATAGAAACAAATAGTGCCTGCAAATAATATCTATTGCTTCAAAAAAAAACCCAGTGGTATTCAAAAGCCACTACTAAAAATACACACACTGTGATTGTGATATTAGTGATACTTTTTTGATTATACAGTTTTAATAATGATTGAAATGAATAAAATTTATGCTTTTTTCATTTTCCCAAATATATTTTACGTATCTTTCTTTTAACCTAAAAGCTGCATAAACTTAGACTGACCCATATATTATTCAGTTTTCTAAAAGCTCTTACCAAACGAGCCCAACACTGTCTCAACATATATGTTTAAAGTAGAACGAATTCGCATTATAACGATTTATCTTCACATCTACCATAATGTTCAAAGAACGTTTTAAAGTATTCGTTTTAAAATAGCTTTATGTTTGATGATTTAGCTAATTTGTATGTTACCCAAGGTATAAATAAATAAAAGTTATTGTAATATCATACTATATAAAAACGCAACAACTGAAAACCATAAAACGTACGTACATAAAGTAGGATTCATACTAGCTGCTACATCTAAAAACGTCATACAACAACAAATAGTATATGAGATCGAGTCTACTGTTACTTGGTTGAAATTCATGATATAAAATTAATAATACACTTATGATTTTTTTTCAACTTCTTATTATGATCGATCACTTGACGATCGTTTCGCCAAAAATAGTAGAGATTAATAAATTTAAAAAAACCAATAGATTAATTAATGAACAGATAGACTTAAATAACTCCCCACTGCTAAACTTGTTCCCTGAGACCACCCCCTCAACTAGTATATAAGGCCAATTTTTTGTAAATAGTTTAAGTTGACAACAAACTTCCGAACGATCGTCAAGTGATCATAATAAAAAGTTGAAAAAAGTCATCAATGTATTATTAATTTTACAAATAGTATAATGCTCTTGACCATATTCGGACGGTGGTCGATAAAAATTTTGTCTGTTGAATTACATTTGCACCTTGTCACACGAAGTCATAAATCATCATCAGCAGAAACATGAGCATACGTAATAAACAGTTTTCGCGTAGATTATGATTAGATTGTGACATAAGTTTTAACTGAATATTTTGAAATACATGAGTCTAATTTTGTGAGTTATTGGCAGATTAACTTTTATTGATTTTTATACTGAATAGTTTGGTTTTAGTTGTTTTCTCAAAAAACATATTTTGTATTCGGAAAAATACTTTCTAAAGAGAAGAATTCCGCCGACAGAAATAAAATTAGTTGTAAGAAGTTTTTTGGAATTAAAATTTTTTATCTACTGAATATCAAAGAAGGCGTTATGTGTTTATCTCTTTTCAATTTATATAGCTTTGTAGCGGATGTTGCAGCGCTACATGAAGGTGCGTGTAGAGAGTGTGGTCCTGAAAAGGACCGTTGTATTGGAAGGATATTTCAGCTTCCAATGAAATGCGAGTCAGGATTAGACTAATTTTATTACAAAAACATACAGGTATTTATACAAAAAATATTTATATTAAGCTTATAGAGATTGCATGGTCAACAGTTTACACTTGTGTGTGTATTTGCTGTTGACCTAATTTGTGGTTCAAAATGACATGTTCTCTGTCAGCAGAATTTGTATTTTGCTGTACAGAGTGTAATAATTAATATATTACAACCGATACCGAGTGTCCCCACAGCTTTAAACCTTCCATTTTGTTGAAATTGTATCCATTTTTCTAAATTTCAATTGCTTCTCGATGTAAGTCAGCATAATATAGCGCTGCTGTGGCTAGAATTTTTGTAACCTCGAAAAGAATTCTCCCTGGAGAAAAGCGTGTTTTGCTGTTTAATGATTAACACGTATAGGAATGCTAGGCGTCGTTCGGTTTCTTTTTCCTTATATTAGTATGAAGACTGTTGATGTTACATAAGAATTTTGTGAGCTCGCTTTCTCTGTGGCTCTATACTGCGAACGTATCATCCACATAGCTGAGACACATGGATGTCTTCTTTTTAGCCGTTTCCATAGCTTCTATTTAAATTTTTTTTATACTTATAGATATCGGGACTGAGTGGACTGCCCATCGTTACTCCGTCTTTTTGTTCATAGATCTGTTGGTTTCACTGGAAATGACACCTTGCGAGGTGTTTTAACAGGTTTGTAATGTCCTACGGAAATGTGTTTCAAATCTGGGCTAAGGAATAGTCTACAAGCACTTTTGTAAATAGCGATACAACATCAAAATTAATCAATATGTTATGCTCATTTAAGCGAAAATCTTTCAGTTTTTCCACACAGTGCGACTTCTTTCATAAAGCTCCTTCTATATCCGATTAGTGGCTTCAGCATGCTTCTTAGATGTTTTGCCAATTTGTAGCTTGGCGAGCCTAGAGCACTCACTGTTGGTCGCAATGGTACGTCGTCTTTGTGGATTTTTGGTAATCCGAACAGTTTTGGTGCTAAAAGGGTTTCTGTGATACAAAAGTTTGTCCTTGACTTCATTTTCCAATGTTGAGTTCTTTATGATCATGTTGGTCGTCCGTATGTGTTTGGCTGTTGTATCTTTTTATATATGTATCGCTATCTAATATAATAACTTCGATTTTAACTTTATAGTGGGTCGTATTTATTACTACTATGGCGTTAATCCTATCCGCTGTAATTATCACAATGGATTCGAGCATTGAGGTTCATTATAGATAATAACTCTTGTTTGGTAGGTTAGTTATAGTTTTCTTGGCCTTTTTGTGTATTCTAGCGGCTTCCGAGCGACTTTGTTAGGTCGTATGTGCTAATAATTTGTTGATGCCTGCTTCTAAGTCGGCTATAATTTCTTTGACGTGTATTTTTGCAGGGTAAATTGCAATTTTCTACCTTTTGGCAGGTTTTTCAAAGGTCAGCATGCTTAGTCAACTCATTTAACAAATTAAACATTGTGGCTCATTTTCAATTTATTCGCGAGTATAACAATAAATATGTATATATTTTCTTCTACTTATTTTTCAGAATTAAAATAACTCAAAAACATACTACGAAAGTTGCCATGTCTTCCTTGCACGTAGGTAATTTAGTTTACTGATTGTCGTTTATTTTTCGTTCGAGAGAGTTCAGTGTATAAATGTTAAATTATTACTTACTTCTTCGACCTGACTATTTATTATCGGAATTCTTAGATAAATAATTTTCTTAGCTTGTGTGCACTTTAAATTGGATGGTGAACTTTTAGAAATAGGGCTTACATTCGGAATATAGCCTTAAATGACCTGTCGTGTTCGTTTTACATCAATAATCTTACAGTTCAAAAATATTTTAAGGGGCATTTTATAAATAGATAAATCAGTTTCCAATCAGGATTGTTGGACCGGAAAAATTGCTATCCGCGTTTAGATGAGTACTAAAGTTTGATCAATCAACAAGTAAGATTACATTTATTATTGTGTAGATAATTCTTTAACTAGTTGAACCCGTTCAAATTTAGGCTGTTATCCGTTATAGTTCAGAAATTGTAATAAGGGCGACCATTTAATAATTTAACTTGGTCTACTTTTAGAAATCATATGAAGGCCTTCTCCATATTTTTTTCTATATAACTAAACTGTTTCGGTAATAGTTATATACACGAAATAAAGGTTTTCGTTAGTAGTGTTATGGTAGGGATAGATGTCGGCGCGGCGTTTTTGATCGCCGCGCAGCAAGTGGTAGTCGAAGCAATATAGCGAAAAAGTTAATCATATGAAGGCCTTCTCCATATTTTTTTCTATATAACTAAACTGTTTCGGTAATAGTTATATACACGAAATAAAGGTTTTCGTTAGTAGTGTTATGGTAGGGATAGATGTCGGCGCGGCGTTTTTGATCGCCGCGCAGCAAGTGGTAGTCGAAGCAATATAGCGAAAAAGTTAATCATTTTGCATTAAACTTTAATAGCAAACCTATTATGCCCTCGCGTGTAGACAACTATGAAGTAGATAACATTCAATACACAAATTAAAGACAATTAAATTACCTACAAAATAGTTTTTCATAACTCTAATTCGACGATTTATCATTGAGAAAAGCCGAAAAAACTATTAGAAGAGGTCATTTTTTTAATAATTCTTATCTCGAGTAACAGAATATTCACAAAAAAGAATCCAACGAATTGTAGCTAATGAGGAACACTTTGAAACGAGCCCCTCATGAAACCCCTGGGTTACACATTTTTGCATGATTCGAACGGACAGCGAATTTCTTCCGAACGTAAAGAAAAACATTAAAGCTTCAATACAACGTAAAAGTATTTCATATATCTGAAACCCCTTCCGTAGCCCCTTGCTCGTAGAGTCAAACTTTTCAAACCCTTTTCAGAAACCCTAACAACCCTTTATGTGATTGTTCTTCCCTAATTTTTGTTCAACCATGGTAAAGGCAAATTGCTTGTAAAGTGTAGAAAATTGACTTTTGTAATTTAGAAAATATTTATTTTAGCAGAACACGTGTACACTATACAGTGTCCGAAATTCGAGCCTCGCCAGTGGGATATTTCTTATTATTTCAGCTGAAATAAAGTTTAAATGGGGAAAGATTTGGGTAATTTCAAGGTCGCTTTAATCCTGCTTCCAAATCGCCTGCAGGGCTCTTAGTTTTCAATGTTTTAGTGAAAATGTATTTTTTGATCATTTCAAAAATTAAGACTAAATTTTTTGATAGATTTAAAAATCTTACTGACACTTATTTTGATGATTCTGAACAAAACCTTTTAAGAAAAGGTTATAGTTTTAATTTTAGAACAATTATTACAAAACAACATTTTCAAAACTTAGCAGTAGAAACAGAGTTAACTTTGAAAAGACAATTGATAAAAAGTACCAACTAAAATCCATGTTACAAAATAATTATTCAAAATTGAACCAATATAAATTTCATCCCGACCTTTTAACTGTTAATTCAATTAGAGAAAAATCAAAAAATAACAGTATCATATTTGCCAAAGCCGACACAGGAAGCACGGTTATTGCAATATCAAAACTTGAATATATTGAAAAAGTAACAAACTTATTAGAAAATAATTCCTTTAAAAGTTTAAAAAATAATCCAACAGTTAATAATCAAAAAGAAGTCATTAACAATTGTAAATTTATTACTGAAACTTATAAACAACCTTTAATCATTATGAACCCCTTAGCCCCTAAACTCTATGGTCTTATAAAATTACATAAAGATGGTTATCCAATACGTCCGGTAGTTTCATTTATGCAAGCACCAATTACAAAAATTTCAAAACTTCTTGTTAAATCAATCATTACACAAATTTTAAACCATCATTTTCTTTGAAAAACTCCTTTGAACTTATTGAAAATATCTGCCATCATTCGTTACCAGTAAATTCAAAATTAGTTTATTTCGATGTAACAAACTTGTTCGCCAGCATACCCCCTACAGAGGTAATCTCATTAGTAGAAAATTTACTTAAACGCAATAAGGTAAACCCAGTCCTTACGTATGAAATAATTTTCCTTTTAAAATTTTGTTTGAAGCAAAATTATTTACAATTTGATCTAAAATATTACGAACTAAAATTAGGACTTGCCATGGGAAATCCACTAAGTGCCCTATTAGCTGAAATATTGATGGATAACCTTGAAAATAAAATATCACAGAACACCCTCTTCAAGAAATGTTACAATTGGTTTATTTATGTCGACGATATTCTGATTTGTTTTAACGGTACTGTGGGAACACTCTGTATTCATCAAATTATCCAGATTAGTTCACTCTGTACAGCAGAAGTTAAATTCTGCTGACAGAGAACATTGTCAGCTCTGTCCACAAAACTTGGTCAGAACAATTACGCACACTAGCGTAGATCGCTGACGGCACACTATCCATATGAACAATGTAAATAGAATTTGTATAAATAGCTTTAAATTATTCAATAAAATTAGTCTAACACTGACTCGTCTCTCCACCATCACCAATACCGAAGAAGGTATCCTCCCTAATACCGCAGAAGGTATTGATAGTTCATCTCGGATGTTGGCATAAACAACCGCATCTCAAACGGTTCAATGTAAATATAATTTGTATATATACCTGTAATTTATTCAATAAAGTCAAGTCTAATCCTGACTCGCTTCTCATTGGAACCTGAAATACGCTTCCACATCCAACGGTTCTTCTCAGGACCAATCTCTCTACACGTACCTTCATGGTAGCTGCTACGTTCACTACAGTACTAATAGACAATTATATAATCTTTTCTCATCCATCAAAAGCATCCATCCGAACATTAAATTTACTATTGAATCCGAAATAAATTATTCTATAAACTTTTTTCAGTTCACTTAAGTCCCTGAAGAAGATAACTTTGTTATCGAAAAGTGCTTCAGACATTTTTTATCCAAGTTTTGGCGTTGGAGTTTGAGCTATTTAGTACGTTCTATATACATTTTAGATTTAAATATTACACGCATAAACAACAAACATGAATTTTCGATTTATCATAAACCAACACATACTAACACAATAATACACGATTCTTTTCATCTTTATTCACAGAAATTAGCAATCTTTCACTCTATGTTACACAGACCTTTAAACGTTCCTCTTAATAAAGTTAATTTGATTTAGAACTAAATAGAATTATACAAATTGCAGAAAATAACGGGTATAACAAAACAATTTTTACACACTTACTCCATGAAAAGATTTATAGGAAAACTCTAAACTCCATATACCCAACTTTATTAAAATCAAAAAACAATTTTAATGTATTTACTTATCTAGGTAAGGGGTCATCCATAAATTACGTCACACGAATTTTAGAACTTTTTAACCCCTCCCCCCGTCCTTGTCACAGGTTGTCACATTTTTAGAACCCCTCCCCCCTGATGTGACGTCACACATTTTTTAATTTTATGCATGTATTTAGAAATAATCAAAAGAAAACAATTATTTTAATTTTTCTTATTTTTATTAAATAATCAGAAAGACTTTCATAAAATCAACATCAAGTCAAATATTTTTGATAATAGAGAAAACAAACGACTAGTTACGAAACAATACAAGACTTATTATGTTAATTAACGATAAAAAACTTAATCTACTTGTGTCCATGGACTTTATTTTCGTTCTGAATTTGAACTTCAGGAACATCCTTTGTGTCAACATCGTTTTCTTCCATCCATAAAGCATCGTCATCATTCATTAAACAAAGAATTTCTCGGGCACGTCTAGCCGCAATTCTTTGGGGACGAATTTTTGCAGTAGGTAACAATTATTGGTTTTTATGTGATTGTTTGTGTTGATTAGCGGCTTTATATGAAGAAAAATATAAACCACATATACTACACGATCTTTTAAATATGTATGACTCGACACTAGGACAATAACTATCATATGGGACTTTTTTCAAATGGGATGATGCGTGGAGATTTAATGATAACTGTAGTAATAATGGACCAAACTTAGCCTCGTCGTCACTCCCTGCGACTACATAACCGTTTGATGTCTGTTTAATCAATACAGGTGGTGATAAAAATCCTTCTTTTAATAATTGCCAAACACTAGATCGTCTTGCACCGCAACATGTGATAGTCCCGCATTTTACTATTTGTAAGAAATATTGTGACTCACGTACGTGATTAGCATACCAAGTAGCATTATTTTTTAACATCATAGCTTGTTCAACATCCAGTCTGGTATCAGTTGGTACAACATATTCGGCAACTACAGGAAAATCATCAATGATTAATTTGCTCCAAATGTCAGCCAACACATTGCCCGCACTTTCAAAGTTCCGTTTTTCTAGCTTCAAGTCGGTAGTTCGATTACTTGAATCAAGATGTGACCCAAAATCATCATGATTTAATACTACTCCAGTATGTTCGCGACTAAGAGGTGCCATGCGTCGTTCAACTCTGTTAAATACACTCCTTCCTGGAGCATTTGTAGCTATATAAATTGCATCTAAATCAAAATCTTTAAAATGTTGCAAGCTGAAACTATAACCCGCTCATACCGTGGATTTTCATCGGGACCACCATCGCATGTGAAAATAAACACAGGGTTTACAAAACTTTCTCTGGTTCTCAAGAAGTTTTCAAAAGTCGGTAATTCAGAAAGCTTATGAACGTCGATGGCATGAGTCTCTGCGTTGGAAGATGAATGTTTCCCACTACGAATTGCTACATATGTCGGCCCAGAGTACGTCACAGCTTCAGGTGATCCTTCACCATCTTTTTTGATCAGAATACCCGCATAAACAGATGGAATAAGTTTATGTTTCTCAGCGACTACAAAATCATGATCTGGCAATTGGATACGGTAAACAAAGTGCATTAATATTGGTGCTAAGCGAGAGTGCTAAAGTATTAAAAATATAGATCGAGTTCGAAAATTTTTAGATTTTTTTATTCACATATAAATTTCGCGTTTTAGTACTTTAAATTTTAACATGTAACGTCACCTAACCTAACCTGACCCCCCCCTTGTCACACAATGTCACATTCTGGTGATACCCTCCCCCCCTTTAACGTGTGACGTAATTTATGGGTGACCCCTAATATAACTTAAGAAATTAGTGAACATTTAAATGAGCAATGTATTTCATTTAAAACAAATAATTCTTTAGGTTTATTAATTAGAAATGATAAAGATAAGTTAGACAAAAAAATTAAATCTGATGTATATAAATTTTTGGGAACACTCAGTACATATCAAAATACAATAATTAGCACACTCTGTACTGCGGAATGTAAATTCTGCCTACAGAGAAGATCGACAGTTCTGGCCACAAACTAGGTCAGAACCAAATACACACACCAGTGTAGACCGCTGACGGCACACTATCCATATGAACAATGTAAATAGAATTTGTATAAATAGCTTTAAATTATTCAATAAAATTAGTCTAACACTGACTCGTCTCTCCATCATCACCAATACCGAAGAAGGTATCCTCCCTAATACCGCAGAAGGTGTTGATAGTTCATCTCGGATGTTGGCATAAACAACCGCATCTCAAACGGTTCTTCTTAGAACTACCACCACACGCACCCTATTCACGTTAGCTGCTATATAAGCTAAAAATTAAATTGCGGCAACTGTAACACTGTATGTATAGGTTAAACCGGTAGGTCTTTTCAGGAACGTGTAAAAGAACATAAAAAGTCTTTTGAACTTAAAAAATTAAATTCGGCATACGCCGAACACCTTATAAACTGTAATCATAAATTTGACGGTAATTCTAGTCTTGCATTAGCCAATAAAAGCCAAAAATTAAACCTCTTCGAATTTTTGGAAATAAATAACTACAATAGATTAGGTATACGTTTAAATAATCAAACAGAAGTCAACAATTCACTATTGCTAAATTTACAATTTTGTTCTCCCTCCACACAGTAATTTTGTTCTTAGGTTAATTAGTATTTAAGGCTTGAAGAATTGTAAAATACGCATTGTATTTCATGCAACTGATGAAGGCACAGTGTGGCGAATCGATTGTTGTGGTTCACAAAAATTAAAAATTTGAAACTTATAAGAAGTGCTTTTCATTTAATATTTTTATTATAACATAATTTACGGCCAGCACAACATTTATTACAATCCATCCAGCCGGTGGGATGTTTCGAGGATATAAAGAATCCCACATAACCATATACGAGTAAAAAACACAATCCTGTATTTGTTGTTACGCAATGGCTTTTAACTGATAATTTTAAATCACGGATTACTTGAGTCCATAGGACAGAAATTTACTATTTATAAGCTTCCTCCTATTTATAGATATACGGAAATTTTCCGAATTCCAAGAAATTCAAAATGTCCAGAAATCAGAAAACGTTGCTTAGTATTTTATTCTTTAAATTTATGTACATATACGCCGCAGTTTGTATTCGTAATTAGTAATCACCAGACCTCTTCAGAAATTGTTTATGGGTATATCTTTCCATTATTCTTCCGCTTACTTCCACAAAATTCCGTTTTTATAAGAAGATTTCGAGGTGTAAATATCGATTATGTCGAGTAGTTACAGTTAGTGATATCTATTTTTTCTCAGAAATAACCGTTTTTTGAAAGAAATATCCATGTATGACAAAAGCGAATCCGATACTACAAACTATAGCGATATTTTTTTTGTCAAAAGACCTACGAAGCTTTAAAGTGGAGGAAAGTTCCTTCCACAAATATTCCAATAGTTTTAGTAAAAGTAATGTATCTAACGGTGAGTGGAAATGAACGTAGGAGATGTCTTAATGTAACATTGCGTGCAGCTGTTCGTGATTTTTCGTTGTAAATTTACATGCTAAAGCAGCCATATGTATTAATTTGAAGTTAAGTAAATTTACAACTACTTTCTACACTTTTCTATAATATATTTATTTATATAGATATAATGATGGCAAATTTTTATTTCCATGTGACTGTGATAATGAAAATAATCGATTTAACACACCCTTTTTATACTCGTATATGAGTTTTAATTTCATCGGTTCCATAAATGCACTATACGTTAGAAGCCTTCGGATCATTGTGATCCGTTAGCTTGGAATAAACCATGATTCTATAAAATATAAACTAAAATTGTATTCTAAATACATAGACTTGTTAAAGTTATATATAGTGAAATATTGTTAATGATTAATTAGATAAATCCTGTATTCTCGCAGTACAACAAACGTAAAATATCTGAATGTCCAGGACAAATGTATTTATTACACTTTTCACATACTTGATTTGTCTTTACACCTATTTTGTAGACATACGAACACTGCATCCTTTTCTCTTTTTTTTTTCTGTATCCTTCAGATCCCCATCACTTCATTTATTGCTGCCTCACTATCGCCCAAATACACACGTTACATCATTACTTGTAGTGATGCACTTGCCCGCGTATTGCTTTTTTTTATAGAAGTGGTCTAAAAACTGCACTATTTGCTTCCAATTCGGAAAATTTCTACAATATAAAGTATAGGTACACATTCAAACATAAATCATATTGTGGATAATAGCAACTGATGGACACCTTCTTGTAATTCGTTTGCATATGTAAGCAGAAACGATTTTATTGTAGCGAATTTTCAAGTTTCACGAACTTTTTGCTTTCGGTTTATAGCTCCGATAACGTTTATTTGCCCTCCAGGCGGAACGTTCTGCGAACCGGTTTAAGGGAACCGACGCTGATGTCGATGATAATGAAACATTTTAGCGTTCTTGCTTATTAATTCTCCAATTTAGGGGAAGTTTAAAATTGATGTGCCGTTCATCATTTCCTTAAAATCATTTCTAATGTAAAATTGTGCTCTCTCTTTCCAACTCCATGGTCGAATTACTACGCCCTACTAGAGCTTAGTCGCATTTTTATGCATCCGACATCGAAGGTAAAGGTTCTTCATTAAAACTAACGATTTAACCTCCAACCTCAAGATCATATTCAAGGTCAACATTCGATATACCCCTTCAAGTTAAACAACTTTTGTAGAGAGTTCTTTAATCGGGCGTGCCCGTGTTCAGATATTCGGGTACGTTTTTTATAATAGGTTACTCTGTATACTATTGCCTGTTATAAAAAGTTCCCAAAAGAAGGAGCGTCATTTTTTAATTATTTTACATTTAGGAGGTAAAAAAATTACGTGGGGCGGTCCTGACAAAGGTTACCCGGTGTCCGAAAATTCTAGCGCCGACCCTAGTTGCTTGGTTTGCAGGGATGAATTGTTTTGAAACTCTATTTAGGTATATAAATAACTACAACTGTTTATGGAAGGAAAAAAGCAAGATTATTTCACGTTAATATAAAATAACCAAAATTTTCTTCTGTAAGAATTTGCAGTAATGGTAAACTAAATTTTAAGTCAACACCACCAAATTTAAGTCTGCAACAATAAATAGAATTTCTGTATCGAGTAGAAATGACCTGAGGAACCGAGGAAGGTTAAGTTGTTAATTAAAAACTTGCTTCAACAACAACGCCATCTTTTGGTTGTGAACCTCTTGGGGGTTTAAAGCCAACTTGAATTAATACCTAACCTTACCTAGACATTAAATAATTAAAAACTAAACAAAGCTCACATCTCATTCTTTTACGTACAATTGGTTATGTTACTAGAATATTTTAGAGTAGCTTAGGGTAAACTTTAAAAAAAAAATCCTTTATTCATATTTCTAGTTAGTAAAAGCCTGAAATCATTTGCAGTTAAAATAGAATAAGACGTTCTTTCAGAAATAGGACAATACATTTTAATAATAACTAACCATTTTTGGATCAGACTAAGCCTAAGCTAAACCTGTTCGTCCATATAATAACAAAAGTATTATAGTTATGGTTTATAACAGACACCCCTTTTTTGATCAAATTTGATTAGGTTAATACTGATTAAATTCGTCGAAATGAATGAATTGGTATGTATGTGTGTTTCGCTTTATTAATCGATTTGCATCGGGAGTGGTTCAGTTTTATGAAGGATTCACAAAAGTTAAAATCTTCAACCAAAATTGCATCTTTTTATACAACAAAGCTGAGTAGAAGAACGAAAGGAAGACAATCCACTTAACCGATCACTAGGTGGTAATGTAAAACTTTAACAGATAAAAATGAATTTCCATAGCAAAAAAATAATGGATACTTACTTAATTGAAAACATTACAATGAGTGCTATTGTAAGTGTCAGAAGGGATATACTGTAGCCGACTCTTGATAGTGCTTTAATAGACCATAGGTGCTTCTACAAACAGATAAACCATTTTATTATTCTTTTTCTTGAGAAAAAGTGATAACTATGACTTACTGCTATAAGCGAATCCGTTAAATATGGTTCATCGTCCATTGATATATTCATTCTTACTAGTGCTTTGTTGCTTCGGTAGCATTGGGTATAGTTGGTCCAATATACGTGATTATATTCTGATATATACCACTGTCCACTGTTGGTACAGAATCTTGAAGCATTTTCATTCTAAAATTTTAAGGATTTTAGATTGATAAAAAAATATACAATGAGATTAAGTATAGTAAAATGAATATGCTGAAATCTCAAATTTTCTTGAAAACAGTAAATGTCTAATAAGTTTCTACTAAACGATAACACCCAGACAGTAGAAACACGAATTATATTTTTAATTTGTTTTCTGGGTTGTTAGTTAGTACAATATTTAACTATATTTCGAAGTAGATCTAAATTGTTCATATTGAACTAAAAATATGGTTGACTTGTACATTTCCTTTATCAAACAGTTTAGATTTAACTTTTTAAGGTAGAATAGTTTACATGTTGAAACCTCTACATAATTACACAATGTTTTAAAAATAAAAACAAAAACTCAAGTTTCACGAAAACATTTATACTACACAACAATGTTTCACCACACAGTGGCATCATCAGGTGATGAATATACAAACATATACAAAATTTCGACTATTTATAATATTAAGTCTAGTAGTAGTTCTTAAATTTATTGTTTGGCAATGCTGATTGTCTATTTGATCGTTTAACTCCTAATTTACAATATTTATTAACTTCTAACTGTTCTAATAAAATTTTTTGTTGCCTATGTAAAATTTTGTAATTTGAATCAAAATTATGGTTGTTATTTAGCAAATGTTCTGTATATGTAGTCTGCTTTTTCACTTAAAAAGCTTTTAAAATGTTCATTTATTTGAATTTTGAACTTTCTACTAGTTTATCTTATGTATAATTGGTTACAATCACTGCAGTTTAGAAGATAAACTGAACCTGACTGTTTTAAATTTGTTATTGATTATATGACTGGCTAATGAATCTTTTATCCTAAATTTAATAAAACTATTGTTTATTTTGCTAATAATATTGCCGACTTTTAAAGATACATAACCATAAACAGGAAGACGATCGAATCTTGTAGGTTTTGTTTTAACTATAGCGAAAACTTTATAACCGTTGTTAATTGCTATAGTGTATATTCTATTTAAAGATAAATGCAGAGGTATTTAACTTTTATTTAAGTGACTTAGAGGAAACAAGAAGTAAAATAAATTAGGAGGGAATAGTGGTAGGAAGAAAACAAAAATGAGGACAATCTCATATACATACGATATTGCTATGGTAGAGACAAGTAGAGGTGCCTTGATACTTCAAAATTTCACAACTCAGCTTTTTCTGATTTTTTAACTTATCAAATCGTAAAGTTGCGCTTCACAATTTTTTATACTTTGATGTAGTAAGACGATTTATTATTCATTTTAATCCTGTAGATAAGTTGTCGAGTTTTGGCCATAATTCGGCAACTTACTTGAAGTAATTTTTTCAAGGTCACAAAATACAGTTATTGCAATTTTTTTAAAACACTATAATAATTAACGATTGTAAAATTTATTATTTGACAGAATTTTTATATATGCAAACGCAGATTATAAATTCTATTTTATGATTCGATTCACGACATTACAGATACAATCTCTACTCAAACAACGTATAATATGCGTAGTACGCTTTTTAATGCTAGATTCCCAAGGAACTAATGCATCAACGAATCCGGTACTGTATTCCGATCACGAGCTGAACAGATCTTCGGATCAAATAATATTGTACTGTGGTCAAGCACTGATCAGGCGACCGTATTAAGAAATATTTGTTCCTACCAATAGTTAGCCAATAATTTTGAGATCATTTGCTGTAACCTACATGTAAAATATGAAATACGCAGTGTTCATAATTGACCAGTCACCGGGCCTAGTTCGGCCCAAATTGTTAGATGGCGCCACAGTAAAAATTACAACCGTTTCTGAGCAACAAGAACTGTTAAATAGATTATTGATACAAACAAATAACAATCAAACCAAATAATATACTATATACTAACGTATATAAGAATGGGCACATCTATAGTAACTGAAAACCAAACAGCGCCTATATGAATTTGGGCCGAACTAAACGTTCAATGGCGGCAAATTTGAATGTTTCTATTTTTTTCTTTGCTATTATAATATTTTGAAGTCTCTTACGTCTATTTCACAAAAGTTCACCAAACATTCTTAGTGAAAATAATGATGTTTGGTGAACTTTTGTGGAATAGGAGTACAAAAGTTCTGAATAATAACGGAATTCTGTTACTAAAGTCTTAATTTTTTGTAAATATAGTTTTGGTTTTTACATAAATGGTAGGAGCAGATAATTAAGAATAAAACAAATAAAATTACAGAAAAAAGGATTTATTGAAGAAATATTGATAAACAGTTATATCAGTATTGCTTTAGTCAAAATAATAAACCCTTACGTATTAACTTATTGTGATTAAATAAATATTAAAAACAATAAGATACGGTTAGTTAGATACTGTTCGGTTTTCAGTTACTATAGAAGTGCCCATTCCTATATACTGTAACGAGCGTATATGTGCGAGAGCGGGCAGTGTAACGAGCGTATATGTGTGCGAGAGCGGCGACGAGATCCGACAGCAGATAAGCGGAGTTCAAAGGATGCCGGCGTCGGTCGGCGCTTTGATGACAATAAACAAGGCCATAAATTAAACGAACACAATAGGCAGTAACTGAAAAGTGAACTCGAGGAGCGAGACGAAGATACGTCTGGTAACAAGCTCACCTTACAAGGGCGACTCGAGGAAGCTCTGATACGAGAGGGTTTCGATCCGAATACCTACCAATTTGAGGATGAACTAGAAAAGAAATTAAAGGAAAATTCAATGGAATTGGAAGGGAAACTGAAAGAAAATTTGAGGGAAGAACTGAAGGAAAATTTAGAGAAATTCGACGCAAAATTGGCCGAAACAGAACAGAATTTTGCAGGAAAATTTCAAGAAATAGATTCACGAATTAAAGAAATAGAAGAAAGGCTTCTATGTACGACAATGTCCGAACCGTTCGATAATGAAGCTAGAAGTGTGCATCAGGAGAATGGGCACGGTGTTTCAACGAAAGGATATACAAAGCCACCTAAATTCGACGGAAAAACATCATGGACCACTTTCCTTAAGAAATTTTAAATGGCCGCGAAGTCGAACGCATGGACGTTGGAAAATAAAGCCTCCGAGCTGGTCTGCGCGCTGCATGGTAATGCTGAGGAGATTTTGGATACCATACCACCCGAGAAGTTGAACTATTATGAACACCTAGTGAAGAAGTCAGAGATGCGGTATGGTCAGGCACATATGACGAGCGTCAGTCACGTGCAGTTAAGAAACCGACGTCAGAAGGCAGGGGAAAACCTGCAAGAATACGAGGCCGATATCGCTCGTCTGGTCCGCCTCGCGTATCCAGGTACTCCCGACGACACTCTAGAAAAGTTGGCTGTCGACTCTTTTATCGATGGGTTGAGGGATGACGACATACAACAGCGTCTTCGACTAGACAGGCCAAAAACACTCGCTGACACGTTGGCTCGGGCACTGGAGTATGACGTCGTTAAACAGGAATCGCAACGGCAAGGTAGAGTGCGCGAGCTAAGGGAGGAGCCCGACGGTCGATACGAAGATACAATGGTAACAGCGTCCTAATGGTAATAAAATATTAATATTAACAATAATGAAAGAAGTAAAACTAGAGGAAGTAGTTAGCAGGATAGTGGGAAGACTAAATAGGAAACCGAGACCAATAAGATGCTGGAACTGCGGGAAATTGGGACGCGTAAGAAGCGCTTGCAAGAACGAAGAGGTTACTCAAGAGCGCGTGCCCCGCGGTCCGGGAAAACTAGTCAGGGACGACGCGGCGGAGAAAACGTCGGTCCCGGGACACGAGGCCCCAGGTTTAGTAGCACTGACTAAGACAATGAAAGACCGAACTGACAGCCTTTTTCTCACTGGACTCATAAACAGGAAGCAGTGTTCATTTCTGCTGGATACTGGAGCTAGCAGAACAATCATAAGGCCCGGAATATTGACCAAGCCCAGTAAACTTTTGCCAACGCAATGGAAGCTCCGTACCGCCACTGAAGAACAAGTAGTAGTCAGGGGCGAAAGTTACGTCAACATCAAAATGGGAAGAACGTTTTTTAAACACTGCGTGTTAGTGGCAGAAATAGAGGACAATGTAATACTAAGTTTGGACGTCCTCCAAAAATAAAACTTCTGCTTGAATTTCCGGAGAAAGAATGTGACACTGAACGGCGAAACATTCCGGTTACACGCCCAGGACACTGCCATGCCACAAGTTAAAAGAATGAGTTCAGGGATGCGCAAAGTCCAAGGTGTTCCGGAGGATGTTGCCGGAGAAGACTTCGTTAGTGGTCTCCGCAGAAGACTTGACGATATCCATGAGGAAGTACGTTCCCGGATGCAGATAGCTAGCGACCGCATGAAGGATGCCCACGATATACGGGTCACTGATGGAAGTTTCCAGGAGGGAGACATGGTGTGGTTATACAATCCACAGCCCCGTAAAGGTCTTTCACCGAAGCTACAGCAGCACTGGGAAGGCCCATATACAATCGTCAAGAGAATAAATGACGTCATTTACCGGATTCGACGAACACCAAATGGAAAACCGAAGGTTGTCCATTTTAACCGTTTGGCTTATGCAAGCTCGTTCTCCGGATCCCCAGTATGACGAGTTTATAGCCACGCCGAGCTTATATGCCAACTCCAGATTCGGTGTCACCTCCGAGAGATGCTAAGATTTGTTTACTGCTTCGGACTCGCTGGTTCATTGTGTGGCCAAAGACTTGAGGATTAATCGCGGTATTGACACCGTATTATAAGAAGTTTGGTCGCTTGTTAGAGCTGCGGGACCAACTTGGAGATGGAAAGAAAGTGCTAAGTCTGGTGGACGATCCATTTATTACCTGGTCACTAAGGAGGCGTCCTCTGAAAGACTCACCTACCGCTCGTTATGGAATTCGTAGTTGGAACTAAGAGACCAACTGCTATGCACGGGTACCACAAGATTAGCCATGCCAAGGATAGGATGTGGGTTGGATGGACTGAACTGGAGAGTGGTGCGGAGCATGTTGAAGATCCTGTTCCGGTGGAGCGGCGTCGAAATAACGATATACACTAACAATCCCCAACGAGATCCCACACAGCCAAGGACGGTGGATTGATACTTCCATATGACGACTGGGTGCTTTAGGGGACAGAATTGCAAATACCGGCATGATCCTTTGAAGGAACGGCAGAATGTGATCCGGGACGGATCACTCTTAAGGAGGGGGCAGTGTAACGAGCGTATATGTGTGCGAGAGCGGCGACGAGATCCGACAGCAGATAAGCGGAGTTCAAAGGATGCCGGCGTCGGTCGGCGCTTTGATGACAATAAACAAGGCCATAAATTAAACGAACACAATAGGCAGTCGAGATAATTTTAGAAGGTGTATAAATACTTGTTGACGTGGACAGTGACAACAGTCTACAGTTAGCTTCCGAACGAGTAATATAAATACCGAACTACGATATACAGTGATATAAATACGCATTTTCCTTGTCATATAAATAAGTTGTTGAATTGCTGTTAGTGTTTAAGTATTCTATTAGTGTTTAAGTGTTAAATTTATAGTTGTAAATAAATATCCGTTAAATAAATAAGTTCAACTAGAAAAGTCGTTACAATACATTAGTATATAGTATATTCTTTAGAGTGCTATATCTGAAACTATAATTTTTTTGACTCCTTATCTGTCACCAGCCTAATTTAAAGGGCCATGTGTTAATTATCTCTTCAGATTCTCTCAGACCGAGGCCTAAATTATTGGAGAAATAATCTTTGTTTTTAAAAATTTATTTTAGCATTAGGACGAGCTTACATCTGTTACTAGATCAGGTAATCTCAAGCGAAAATGAAGCAGCGGTAACGCGTCTATTATTAACAATCCATTCTGACTTTATGGACTATGCAACACTACTGTCGATGGAGTTACAAAATATTATTGAAACAGGAAATTTCAGTTATATGTATCAGCCATATCACCCGACATTTTAAAAAAGAAATAAAGTCTATTCAATCAGATAGTGGAATACCTTCAAACTTTTTTAGTAATTTTACACAATTTTCAAATTATTACATTATTATAATACCTACCATTAAATATTAAATTCAATAAAAATCTTTTAATCTTAAGCATAACTTTGCCACTTTACTAGAATTCTGTATATAACCTACATCGGCTTTTCAACTACCCGGTTGAAAACAGGGATAATCGTTAAAGACATCACATTGTTCAACTAGAAGCGAATTACTTAGCCGAAAATGGAGTAAAATATTTTCAGATTAACAACATATCTAAATGCAACCAACTTTCTGGGGTAACCTTGTGTCCCAACATTCCTCAAACTCCGGTAAAAGAGAGGGGTTGCGAAATAAATTTGGTACCAAGGGAGAACAACCATGGCTGCCATATTCATTCAATAAAAATAGAGGGTAATCATCCGATCAAAATAACAAACAACAATTGGCTCCTCGCCATTACAGCGGAAACGTACATTATGTCAAAATGTCCCAACCAAGCGATGTGCAGGATGACGGTAACCACTTCTTGCGTAATAACGGTTACACCTGGTTGTTCCGTGTATTTAGAAGACGGCACTGCGATTAAGGCACAGAAGGAAAATACAAAAAACATCACCCTTAGAGTTGGAACTCCACTCGTGCACGTGGACTGTTGTGTTCAGGAAGTGGAAAGGTTAAGGGAACTCCAATTGGAACCGATCAAAATTTCACAATTGCACTTCGGAGACGCTAAGGCCCTTAAAGACGAACTTCGGGAATTCCATGACAGGACGGAAGAACTCTACAACACGCCTTTGAGACACGTGAGAAGGAACTTTTGGAAATACGCTCTGGAATTGTGCGGTACGATCTTGCTCATCTGCTGTCTTTGCTTTGTGTGTTGCCCGAAGTGTGTGCGTTTAATGAACCCTTTAAGGCCTTTTTCTCTAGTGAATCAAACGATAACCATTTGTTGTGAATCAAAAATTAAAAACAAAAAAAGAGCGGACAATCTCTCCATGAGTGAAAGAGAAAAACAAGATCACGTGGAATTGTGACAATTGAGAAGAAAGACTGATTCTTTATATTATGCTATTTTACATTTTTCTATTCATTTTAAAATTCTTATAAATGCTATTCTACATTGCTTTTTTTTGTTCGTTTTAAAATTTTTATAAATCATGTTTTAAATGTATAAAAATTATCTAATAGGGAAGAAAATGCTTTATCTCTGAAACTGTAAACTTTTGGACTCCTTATCTGTCACCAGCCTAATATAAAGGGCCATGTGTTAGGTATCTCTTCAGATTCTCTCAGACCGAGTACGGAGCGTCTGTTTGAATTAGTATATCTACTGCATGTAGCTCTATACCTAAATATTATTATCATTGTAAAATTAATTTGTATCGATTTAAATAAAGTTGAAGTTTCTTTTAAAAAACTTAAGTTTCAAAACATAAGTTATAACACCATATACATTATTTACCCTTTTGAATATGTGTTACAATAAATAGTTATAATGAAAACTATTTTTACGTAACCTGGAATAAAATAAGACGCTGTTTAAATGTACATGATAAATAATTAATGCGGGAGTAACTAACAAACTAAACAGACAGTTACAGTAAACCATATCCTATGGTAAGGGTTTGACTTATTATTTAATTAAAACAAAACATATTTTTTTAATACAATTTTCTCTGTTTTACAAAATACACACGTCTCCAATTTGTAGTACTAATCGATCAACACATAGTTGACTTAACGACGCACGCAAGGGCTATGCGTGATAATAAACATTTTTTCTACAGATTTCCAACACTGCGTTAATCACATTAGTTCCAGAGTTATCACGTAGCTAATCTCCATTTCGAATAGTGATTTCGTCTAATTTCCACAAACGCCATAAGCAAAGCGAAGACATCCATTGATTTTTCTGACGACTTAAAGTAACCTGTTCGGTTTTTACCTTTATCGCGGTAGTAATACAAACAAAATTTTATAAAAAGCAATCATTACATCTAATATTGTAAAAATAGTTGAAATGTAAACTAACGTATTCCACATAAATTTATATCCATATACACACAAGTAAAATATTTCATTAAAACGTTGTTCTGTTAGGAATATATTTTGTTAATGTTGCAATTTCAGTTTTAACCACTAGAATAATCCCAGTAATGCAGATTTAAAGCAGATTAGTCAACATTTATTACAAAGATTTAACTACAACCGTGTTCTTAATAAAAGGCAAGATTTCTTACAGTCTAGAATGTATTGTGAATAATCAAAACCATAACCACCACAACGCGTAGGAAAAATATTCACTTAATGTCTAAATTTAGCAATAGAGTACTAAATATTTATGTAAAAAATGCAATATGTCTATAATAGGTAAATTTTTTCAAAGGTAGCATTATTAGAAGAATAAAAGTGGATGAATTAGACGTCGGTCAGGTAGTCTCTTTCATTCTATCTTACTGTAGCCCATACATAGCATTTGGAAGGTTTGTCAGCCTTGTATTAAGTTATGAATTATTTTGACTCCACTTGGGTGCAGTAAAAACGATGTAACTTACAATGATCAGGCGTAGCGTGACTTGTATTTTTATTTTGTTCAGTGTACTGTTGCTAACTTCAGTGATTAGCTGATTATTCCGTACTGATCATGTAGTTGGCGCACGCATAATATTGTTAAACAGGAAAATATTAACAGTAATACTAATAACCGAAATAGTAACCTCTCAATCGCTCTCAATAACTTACGTATGCGCCTGCACTGATTGAGTCGCCACATGGCATTGTTGGGCTAGCAATCCTATTCATCTTTGGAACCAACGTTTCTGATGTCTGTCTCGCCTACCAGTTATAACCGATGCCTGTCACCTTCACCCGCTTATAGAACGCCAGTTTGAAATGGTTATAACTGGTCATGGCCTTGCCTACCTCTTTATGCCTGCTAATCTTTTCTGTCATGCAGTCACGAAAAAGATACTATCTTAGGAGCACCTTTCATAAGATATGTTAGTTTAAGGTAAAGCTCACTGACATTGGAATAGCGACCACTAGGACCGAACTCCTCTGCAGTACCACCTGCCTCCATTAAATCACCTCTTCACCTATTTGCTGTGGCCTGTTCAAAATCACTACATTCGCTAATTTCTCGCCTAAAAATTCTAATGTTTGAAGACAGCAATTTGTTTCACCTTTATACCGGCTATGATTTTGTTACAAGAACATCAAATGGAATTATTTGGAACTGTACTCTTAACTGTAGTTTTCAATTATGTTTGAAGAGAAAACTTGTTTAGTCGCAAAAAAAACATTTATTTTAAAATATTTTCAATATTCTTTTTATTATTATTCGCTTTGAGAAATTTAAGATTACTCATTTTTGAAGTGTATATTTGTGAGAATTAAGATATTTAACCAAATATACAAATTACCTCAAATTAATGAGGAAAACTCTATTGCTGTCATCATGTTCTCGCCGGGATTCAAACCCGCGTCTCTGGCTTTACGCGCTAATGCTCTAACCGCTAAGCTACGGAGACTTAATGAAAGGACACAGACGAAACGTACTTATCAACGATAAGTCACTAAATCGTAAAATTTCTGTATGTTATTATTATTACATAATATTTCATTGTATATTTCTAGCTATTTATAAACAAACTATATAAAAATGTATGGAGTTATTAGTTGGAGTGCTGATCGATATAAAAACTAGATTATTGAAAACCAAAAAGTTTCATTTACATTCAATGAAATTTTAGTTTTTGGCATAACAGTTAATTTAAAAATTCAAACAAACCAATCTTATTTTACAATTTTGAGTTTCCACTTCCATCAGCAGTCTCCATGACTGCTAATTTTAATTATGTAATAACATTTCGAATCGATTTAATGGAAATAAATCTGAATTGTTTAATTTTCTATAAGGTCGGCAGGATTAATTTTAATTTATATTTATGGTTTAGTATATTTTTCGGAAAGGAATCTTTTAGCTTGATTAAGAACTTATTCTGATTTGATCGTTAAATATTCCGAATTGCCTTTAAAAAGTAAATTTAGCCTTAATCACAAATATATGATAACAAAATTATCTTTTCAAACTTTCACAAATCGTCACATACATATCTAATCTAATGGCATATAATGTACATTTTTTTTCCTGTTGCATAAATAGATCGCTGCATGTAAAATACCGCAGTTCATACCTTCTAAATGTTACCATGTTCAAAAAACCTTAAAAAAAAAATTAAATAAAATATCATATGATAACCATTGTTAATGTTGTTTACCAAACAAATTCTACTTCGGTTCGTTAATTTGTAAAAAATAAAGACAAGTTTAATAAAGAAAACTTATCTAGAATGTATAAATTGATGCGTGGGTCCTGCTCTCAAGTCCATACTTAGGATAAATCTTTATCGTTAGACCGCAAGAATAGTTATGTAAAAAATGAAAATAAAACTTACACAATGTGTCGGATACGAATCTGAATTTCTGCGTTTCTTTCGCTAATCTATGTAGCTTGCACTTATACTAAGTACATACTCAAAAGAAAATTATTAATAAGATTGAAATAAAAGATTGTTTGAAAGTTGAAGTATTACTTCGTTAATGACCGCCAGGTCGAAACAATTGTCAGAGTGATAATAAATAAATAGTTGAAACTTTCAAATACTCTTTTATTTCAATCTTATTAAAACGTTTTCATCAAAATTGCACCACTAACCGTATTATTAAAAATTATTACTTGGACCAGTGTTACAACGTGTGTAAATTTAAAAGGATGCTTCATGTTGAAGATCACAACGAAATAGGTAGTGCGGTAAAATAAATAAACCATATTTTTAAGACTGTTCCTTTTTGTTTTACTTTGAACAAAAGATTTTTTTTAATACCCATTATATATAAATACTTATGTCCTTATTATTCACAGAATATGTTTTTAGAATCAATATTTACTTAACCCTTGCTATTTACACTTCTTTTTATACCTAAAAAATAATTGTAACTAATAACCTGACTTGCTATTAATGTCTTTGCGACGGTATCTAAGGAAAAAATGTACACGGAAAACGATTCAGAGAGACCACTATGACCTCTAATGAACTTCTGCTTTAAGTATTATGGATCCCTTTCGTGACTTCTAATAAACTCTTTGCGTGAAGCTCTTAAAAAATAATGCTTTTATTAATTAGACAAAACGGTCAATACTTTACATAGTCTCCCATTTTCAGTATACACAAGGACATAAGAATGCCATATTTCTGTAGTTTACTTGCAATAAATAGTTATATAAGCAAGAAACATGTCCTAATGAAGAACACACCAAAAGGAACATAAGAAAACTTAAACGTTCTTAAATTAGTAAAATTGTACGAAATCCAATTATTGCTATTTTAGAATAGAGAATTATTATGCATGTACACTTGTACTTCGTACAATATCCATCATTCCATTACATAAGGTAAGTATTTAAAATCTCAATGTACCTACATATATATTGTCATGATCACACTTTATCATCACACATACTTTAACACATATCTACAAACATTTTTCCTAAAATTTATAGAATTTTCTTAAATTCTGCAATGTAATCCATTTAAATTATTAGTAATCAACTTAATATTCCTTTAATATTGTCTATTGGTTTTTAAAAATGTTTATTCACACACTAACTAACGCACTATATATATACAAATAGCAAGGTACAAAATGAAATTGTAAAGAATGCAAACAGTGATGGAAAAGCCAAAACATGTCAAAGAGTAAAAAATATATACAACTTAAAACTAACACAACCTATACTAACGGCAACGATAAAAAAAACAGAACCATAGAAATATAACTGAATGAAAGCAAATATACAAAATTATAGGCAACCTAACCCTAACACTAAACAATAAAACCAGACGAACTAAACAACTATATATGAAACAAAAAAAAACGAAAAATAGCGGACCTGCAACAGACGTTATGAATACACAAAACAAAAATTTAGATGAGAAAAGGTATAAGGTATAAGGTATGGTTTAAGGTAGATCTCCCTCTTCCTAGCCGCGGGTGGGTGGAATGTCGGAGAAATCGTATTGAGGCAAGAAACGAGTTTTTATACCATCTCGGTCCCCTTCAAGGGTTGAGGAAAAGAGGGGTTGATGGTGGGGTGATAAAAGAAGGGCGAAGTTTAACGATAAAAACGAAATTTGTTTTTACGGTAACTTCGCGGCGGAAAAATAAAAAAAAGATAGCGGAAACTGATAGGGCATGCTTGGAAACACAAGGATAGAAACAAGAACGGTGATTTTACGATAGATATTAAAAAAAATAGAAAACAAAACAGGAAGAGATAAAAAAAAATACATAGTGGAGAGGTAAAAAAAAAATAGAGACAGGAATTTAAGAGGGGAACTACAACCGAAGTAAAACGAAAAGACAGAACCAAGAAAACAGAAAAATATTATTAAATTAGTAGGTTTTAAATAGAAGATAAAAGTAAGTTGTTATGTACAAGTTCGGTTATAGCGAGGGATGGTGCAGGTAAACGGAAAGGTAATTAAGGTAACTACGTCACCGGGAAAACCTGTAGAAAGTGGTTGAGAATAAATTTCAACGAAATAATAATAATACAATACTATACATAACACCTTATTTAATTGTTTATTATTGAATTCAAGCTAATTTTATGTTTTAGAAAGGTTAATTTTGTTTGACACTTGAAGATTTAATTTAACACTTAACGATGACTACTCACTTTTCTAAATTTGTATAATTTGTAGATTTAACGTAATAATTTTGAAAAAGGATGTGTTCACGTCAAATTTATCAGTTGGCACTAGAGTTGGACGTTTTATATTCATTGCAGGGAATATTTTCTGGTCATGTCGAGGAGTTCTATATTTTAGTCTTCCGATACTTGGAATTCCTCTGTAAAAGAGTTTGAATTTGCTAAATTAATTCAGGAATTCCTTATTAAACATTCTTATTTAATTTAATCATCATAATAAGTTCAAAATTAAAAATTATATTGAAATTTAATTCAAATTTCCAACCACATATTCTGTCATGTATAATTTTTGTAATTTCTGTTAAGGGAAAAAGTAGGTACTATGTGTAATACATCTAAATAGTTACATTTTATTGTAATAAGGGGATTTAATATGTTAAAGTGTTGAAATTAAGCAAAATTTTGGAAAAAAGTAAAATTTAAAGAAAGGTTTGACATTAGTATTTTTCATTAGAATATTTCAGAAGAAGGAAGTAATTCCAAGGAAAATAGTAATTTAAAGTTAATTTTCATTTTTAAGAGAGTTTTCATTTCATGTAAACTGTACTTAGTTTTTTAAAATTTTGAAAAATATTCAAGATTTTGTATTTAATTTCGACATTTGGATTCAGGTAGTCTTTGGGATTTTTGCTTAGTATCTAGGAAAAACAATTGTCTTTAATGTGGTATCCAAAACATATTTTAAAAAAAAAGTAGATAAGACTGGATAAGACGTATTTAATTGTGCTCCGAATAATTTAAAAATATCGTTATCATTTTAAAAATAAATATTAATTTAAAAGCGATATAATTCAACGTCGATGCTTACGGGGAGAGTACGATTTCCGTGGCGCCGCGATCTGACAACGGAATTAACTTAATTAAACCAAAATAAGTCGAAAATGAAGAATAAAATTTTTCAATATCTCGCTTCGTTTTCGAGATATCGATAGGTACATGAAGTTTTAAATAAACGTTAGTTCAAAATTCGCTTTATTGAACAGATGGCGTTCAGTGCTTTGTTTCGAATGAATATTTTACCACTTCAAATTCAATATGAATCTTGTAATTCAATAAACAAATGATTTTATTTAATTTTCATATTATTTACCCTGATATTCCAAAATTATATTTAAAAAAAACGATTTTTGAAGCAAAATGAGCAAATTTTGACGACTTGCATCACTCTGTGATAAATATAATTTAATATACGATAAATATATAAATAATTTGATGTTTTTTCAAAAAGAATTGTCTGTTGTTTTTCATTATTTACAAAATTAAAAAAAAAATATTTAACGATAATTTAAAGATGTAATTCGTAATTCATGTAAAAATATCATTTTACGGCCAAAAAGTACGCTCTGAATGATTTCAAAACTTATTTATTTTTATTTTTTTTTATAATCAAAAAGCCAGACTACTGTAGTATTCTACAATTGTCCTAAAAATGTTATCTACAAATTATTTTAGCATCATTTATTCTATTTTAGGAACAAAATTAACCGAATAAGCAAAATTATTGTGAAAAATCGTTCTAAATCCACCCGCTTCAAATTTATGTGTCCCCAATCTACCCTCTCCAAACTCACCCGTTCCTCGCGGCCTGTGGCTTTTGGGTAGACCAAGGTCCGGGGTCCAGGGGCAAAGGCCCGGTGGGGCGAGGGGGCGAAGCCCCTCCCATAAGAAAAAAAAATATATATAAAAACACACCCACCCTCTACCATAACCTATTGCAAGACACGGAATTTTTACGACGGTTTTCTTTAATAAAAAATGTATCTAATTTCAAGTATCGATATCTCTAAAACGAAGCGAGATATCGAAAAATTTTATTCTTCATTTTCGACTTATTTTGGGTCAATTTACAAAACGGCGTCGCCAAATCCGGGCGCCACGGAAATCGTACTCGTCCCATACTTACCAACACAAAACACGTTAAAATTGTAAAAGGTTCTTTTTTTTGATCAACAATGGATAATAATAAATCTTCAATGTATTCTACATAATTAAAAATATCAAAGTGAGTGCAACAAAATCTTGAACTTGACTGGCTGAGTTATTAACCAACACTAGCTGATTACTATGTCATCCTATGTAGACAAGTTGGAAGAGTGATCGATGTTTTAAATTAAAGGTCTTGTTGCTGTTTAGTGCGGTACATCGAGCTTTTTTTAGATTGACTTTTCGTTTTTGATTTGTTTAGAAAAAACCGTAAATCTTTGTTAGCAAATTAAAGCTACACTATTAATAGCTACAACCTGCGCTTTCGGAAATCGTTAGTTCAAAGCTTTCTTACATCCGGTACATCGCCCGATTATTTATAAATGTTATAAAAACAGAGATATTTTTATTTTTTTGGTGAACTGCATGGTCTAAAAAAATTGTGATAGGCAACCAACTTTACAGGATTTATTAGGTGCCATTAACCAGCCACTAGTAAACGCCTACACTTAGCATCCGTCGAAACTTTGCAAACAAGTTTATACCTGGAACCGTATTTGTTAAAATTGTTTACTTTTGCGCATAGAAATAAGAAATAATGTCAATATGCCTTCTATAAATTAACTTGTTCACTTTTGGTAAGTAATTGTTGTTAGGGATACAAAATCTTATTGTTAGAATTGAGAGTTGACCTTCTCGGCATTACGTAGAGCTGAAATTCCTCATAAGTAGATATACAATATACATATGTGTAATAGGGATGACAATAAATGTTTTTGATATCATGGAGCTGATTCTAAGTAAAATGTAAAAAAAATCTAGGAATGTCACTTCTCAGTATCAGATCGGGCTATAGCTTTACAGCCAAGAGTCAACCACGGTTGACTTTATTTTTTAGTAAAAAAAATAATCAAAAACTTTTTTTTGAAAAATAATGGGTTTCTTTTAAAAATGAGTGGCACTAAAAAGTCGGAAATAATTATTATTCAGTGATTAAATGATGAAAAAGGAAACCATTGGACGCCATAAATACAATGCAACTTCGATTATCCGAACTTGAATTGAGGGTGTTCGAATAATACAATACATTTTCAGTGTTCGGTTAAGCGGATGTGTAAAAAGTGTAGTGGTAATAACAATAATTCGGTTTAAATGAATAAGAGAACCCGACACAGAAAGCACCGCCAGAACAAGCTCCTGGCAATCAACCACCACCGGACGAAAGTTGTATAAGAAGCGAGGAAGAGCATGGAGATGCATCCGATGACGATTTCGTTTATGAAGATATCAACCCCGCAAATGGAGACTTCGAACCCAAACAATTAAGGGATCGCAGTAAATTAAATCGTCCTGATTATTACAATGCGACGGCTTTTTGTGGTTCAATTTTCGTACCAGGTTGTTACAACCAAGCAATCAAAAGTGAAGACTCGGAACAATGGAAAAGCGCCATGCGAGAAAAAATGGACGCACTGGCATCCAACGATACATGGACTCTAGCGAAACCACCGGAGGGTCCGCGTGTGATTGACAACAAATGGGTGTTTCGCATTAAAAGTGACAATAAAAACGTTCGTTATAAAGCACGCCTTGTTGCACGCGGGTTCACACAACAAGAATGCATTGACTATGAAGAAACTTTCGCGCCGGTAGTTCGATATGATTCGATACGAATTTTGCTAGCTTTGGCCGCCGAAAGGGACTTACAAATAGCCAATTTTGATGTGAAAACTGCCTTCCTTTACGGTGAGTTAAGTGAAGATGTCTATATGAAACAGCCAATGGGATTTGAAAACAAACGGAAACCTGATCTGGTATGTTAACTCAAGAAGAGTCTATACTATAGTCTATACGGATTGAAGCAATCCCCGCGTTGTTGGAACCGTAAGTTCGTTTCATTTTTAAATAAATATTATTTCAAACAATTGAAATCTGATCAGTGCGTATTCATTGGAAAATTTGCGAATTCGGAAATTTATTTGGCTATTTACGTAGATAAATGACGGACTTTTGATGTCAAAATCAAACGAAGCAATTAAAGAATTGATGACAATTTTAAAGGAAATGTTTAATATCACGGTAAATTTTGATAATAGAACATTCAGTTCGTTGATTATCTATTTTCACTTAATAAACTCAAAATAACCTACAGAGCACTGCCATTCTATTGAACAGTTGTATTGTAAACCTAATACTAACATAAACACTCGTATTATCGACTTCGATAGGTACATGTACAATATTTATGGCATAACGGATTTTCTAATTATTCGTAAGTTCGTTAAAAAGTTTCTTATTTCGATTTTTCATTATCAGTAATAAAACTTTCAATACCTACTCGTATTTTGTGGGAGTTATAATGTTTTATATTTGGGTTTGCAATTTGTTTTCTTTAAATTAAATCATCTTAGAAACCGCTCAACGTAGGTGTACATGTTATCAAATTTACCTTAAAATTTTACGTTTTATTCCAATTTGGCGTAAAAAATATACGATACTATTCCATTTATAATAACAAAGTTGGTGTCGACTTCCGGTATAACCGGAAGTAGCAGGCGACTGCAAATATTTTAATTAGATAGAGGTTATTTGCCACATTTTCAAAACTGTACCGGTATTTTAAGTTTAAAAACTTAACGAACGGGTTACGTGAAAACCACAACCTAACCTAACCTGTATATATGCCAGACGATGGCCGAAATTGACGGTCGAAACCTTGCTTAATTATTCCTTAACAGTCCTTGGTTATTGGTAATATTAGCTATCATTTATTTTACGAATTATTATTAAGTTCAACTTATAGGCCCACATTCAGGCACGAAATTTTGTATATTATTTTAATTACCTAAAAGTGTTAAATGTTTGCATTTTTAAAGGAACTATCCTCAACTAATAAATAAAGTTGTTGGTTGAGGCTAGCTTCCTTGAGGTACAATTCTCCCAATTATTTCGCCACAGTTTTTAATAAATGAGGCACTGATTTTTTTTCTTTAGAAAAAAATCTATTTTTTGGTTAGTTCGAATCTCAAATTAGCAATGGTTTGGAATAACGGAAACAATTTATTTTTATGTATAAATTATCTGAAATAAATAAAAATCAGCCTAATCTAAATAATAGTAAAATATGAGATAAGCAATTTCATAACAATTATTTGTTTTCATTTTAACTTTGTTTACAAAACGCTGAATTCATTCGGAGTTGTAATCAGCTTGAAATTTAAAATGTTGTCCTATAACTAAATATTAACATAAAATAAACAAAAATGTTTGTAAGTAGCACTTAGGTACTATTAAACATCTTTCTTTCTTTTTCAATAAAGAATGTTAAATTAGTTAAAACAAAATATTTTCTATTTTTAAACTTATCGTTAGAAGACAAAAACCAATGGGAAAACCAAAAAAATTATATTAATTTTAAGAAAGGACGTCGTTCCAGTGTTCTTATGTTTCACATTTTTAACTTTTCATCGAGATCTATTACCTCTTTTTAATTATCATTTTTTGGAATGCAATTGTATAAAATAACGCGTATTTTTTATCTATTCGTCTTCTTAATTTTAAAAGTTAGACTTTAAGAAGTAAGAACATCTTAGGTAAGTAATCATTAGTCTTCATAACTTTAACATGCATTTCTATCACTGTGCCAGTTCGCTTGTCAATTATTTAAATTTTCATGGAGGCAATATAGCGGGTAATCAATAGAAAGAGCGACTGCGTCGTGATGTGCTTGAGACCATAGACATTATTAGAATCAATCATTTGAACTAACCCACAGGTAGTTACAACAGTAGCAGCAGTAGAGCGAACAACGTAAATGGAGTAGTTCTCTTCAATCAGTTGTACATAACCTATGCATAACCTCATAACCAATATAGAAAAGAGCACGTGTTTATAGTTTATAATTGTGCATTTAAGTAAATTTTAAATTATATCCCTTCAAAAACAATGCCGAAATCAAAACGAGACAAGAAAAGTAAGTCTAACCCTCATATATCATTTAATTCAGTTATAATTTACAATTATTTTCCAGTTTCTTTAACCAAAACAAGTAAGAAAGGCAAAGCATTAAAAGAGAAAGTAATTGAAGATGTTAAGTCGTGCGTTGAAAAATTCAATAGTGTCTATGTCTTTACCTATAAAAATATGAGAACAGATAAAATGCAAGATATTAGGCAAGAATGGAAACCTAGTAGATTTTTCTTTGGGAAAAATAAGGTCATAGCTTTAGGATTAGGAAGAACACCAGAAGAAGAAATTAATGATAATTTACACAAGGCAAGAAACAACGTTTTCCTTAAGAAATGTTCCTACAGTTTTCTGCTTTATAGATTTCTAAATGTCTCAAAGGACCATGTGGTTTGTTATTTACCGATTGTGAGAAAAAGGATGTTGTAGAGTGGTTTAGTGATTTTAGTATAGAAGATTATGCCAGGTCAGGTTTTAAAGTTGATACAACCATAAAATTAAAGGAAGGCACATTAAAACAGTTTCCACATTCTATAGAACCGTATTTAAGGCAACTAGGAATGCCCACTAAATTAGATAAAGGTATGTATAGTGTATAGCAATGAAAATATTAATTGCACCTTATTGGTTCACTTCAAATTTTAGTACGTTGTGGTATTTGTCTTCTTGACATTAGTAAGAATACACAGGGTATACTAAGATAGTCCTTTATTAAAATTTAGTTATAGATTTTGATAATTTAGCATTTGCAATAATTTGATATGAACTTTTTATGTAAAATATTTTCATTAGACACTATTATAATGTTCAAGTGTAGTGGTGGTTTTTCGGTAGAATTGTCTAATATATAACACAATAACAAACTCCATAAAAATTATACAATGTGTATGTGAGAACATGATTACGTGACATCTTAGCTGTGTTGATTTATTTATATTATGGAAGTGTTATTTTGACACCAGAAATTGAAAGGGGAAAATTTTATATTCAGTCATGATCTTGTGCATAATCTCTCGCCGGCCTACTTTCTAGGTAAAATAACGCAAATGGCGTTAAAGTTACTGTTTTCTATAATTCTTTTAGTGAAGATTTGATAAAAAAAATTCCAAAAAAAATATTCTCAAGAATGCAAGGAAAATATAGGGTGTCCCATTTCTTCTGGACAGAACATAATTCCGTAATTTTAAATAAAGCAAATTTCAAATCGACTTTATTCATTATACAGGGTGGACCAATAGTGCGTGCACGGAGGATTTTGTCATTAATATCGGTTCAAGGAAAAAATGATTCAAATAAAAGTTTCACAGAATGAACTCCTTTACACTCTAAAATTATTCTCGAATATACAGGGTGTATCACTTCGCCTTAGCGCTACCTAACTTAATCTTTTTAAATGGAACACCCTATATATTATTAGACTTTTGAATTTCCTGTTAGAAATAAAGGTCACTTTGATAACCAAATATAGGGCTTTTGTGGCACCGTTTCGGCACTATTTAGAACTTAAAAAAAAGAACGTTTGCAGCGTCTCAGAAAAAAAATCGTATCTCCGAAACGAAACAAGGTAGAAAGGTCCGGGTTCGCCATTGCGTTGAGAAAGAAATTGCCCATCGTTCCATATTTAAATTTGATTCAATTCGTCTTTATTAAGATGAAACAAAACAGTTTCTATTTTTAAACTTTTAAACATCAATAACTTTATTGTCTTAAATGGAACGGTATTCATTTTTGGGCACTAGCGGATATAATTTTCTTTTTCTCTATCAAATTTATTAATACATATTGGGCTCTATCTTTGGCCGTTTCTGAAATAATCGGAATTTTGTTATTTTTTGCTGTTTTAACTATCTTTAACGTATTAGGTCATGAAAAACAATTGATTTGCAGATATTTCACGCTTTCTTTACGTAAAACCAACAAATACGAAAGGAATGAAGAAGAAATAAAAACTAGAAATACAACAAAGAAAATATTACATAACTTAGGTCGCACAGTTAAAATTATTGTATGATCAGTCTCCACTTTTGTCAGTACGCTTACGGATTCGCTTTTTAAAAAAACGTTACTATTTTTAAACATTTTTGAGTGCATAATTCTTGGAAAGGCTGCTACACTGCAATGTTGCATGTCGTCCACTATAGTTGGTTTTGTATTATAAACTATACGTTTAAAAAAACCGTAATAGGAACCGTCACTTTATAAGCCAACCCACTAATCGTCCGCGTCCAATCTATTTATTGGGGAAAGTTTCGTTGAATGGCGGCTAAAAAATTGTCTAGTTAAGGACTATTAAAATATTTTTTAAACAAAGTAGTTTATTATTGACGAGCATATTAAAATTACGGAGGTTAAAGTTATTTTTAAATAGTATTTGAGACAGTAGTTTATGCGATTTTCAGAAAAGAATTGAATTCTTCACGAAAACTATTTGAGGTAAACATGGACAACCTCATACCATTTGACACGGAATTTATATTTATTTTTAATTTGGGTCATTTTATTGAACAAGAATAGATATTCAACTATTAAAATTGTTAAACATAGGTTCCAGTACTTCGGCCTCCAAATAACGTGCACAATATCATCATACAGCGAATAAAAGAGCAATTTATTCCAAATCCAACTGTCAAAACAGTATTTTCTTAGATCTTATGGCAAACGCTATGCAACTTTTGTCGGAGGACGAAGTACTGTTCTTTTAAGAACAAGTGAACATCTCGAAAACAATAATTTATGCACCATGTATCAGAAAAGTCGACCCAATATTAATCGGGGAATCCAAATATGCATCAATAATTGGGGTGTTTTATGTATTTAAAATAACCAAGTTATGCTTTGTCCAGAAAAGTGGCACATTGTGTATAATTAAAAATATTTTCCTGCCGCGTTTCACGTAATTCTAGACAAGTTTTATTTGAAACACTTACTAAATCCAGGCTAAAATAATTCTAAAAGAAACCGCATTAGGTGAACACAGTATTTTTGCTTATGTTAAATACAACACATACCAAAATTTTAACTACACAGTATCATTTCATTCTTTCAGGAATTGTAACATTAGTAAAAGATTATGAAGTTTGTAAAGAAGGCACCATTCTAACACCTGAACGAGCAAAAATTCTGCAACTTCTGGACTATAAGCTAGCTAAATTTAAACTTACTCTAAAGGCGTGTTGGATCAAAGGAAAAGGCTTTGAAAAGTTTCAACTAGAAAGTGAAGCTGAAGATCAAGAAATGGAACAAGAATGTGATGATAGTTAACTAGTTAAAGAAAATTACCTGTATTGAAATAAGTAATTATTTTAATAAATAGCCATCAAAAGACTAGTGAAAAAATAATAAGTATAAATAAATAATGAAATTGAATGACTAGAAACAGAAAGTCAGGTATCTATAAAATTGTTTGCCATAATTATGGCGGAAATCACAAAACTGGTGTTACGGTGTTGGCAATTTTTTATTCTTTCTTTCGAGCGATTAAATATCAATACCTTAACAGTGTAACATCTGAAATCAAAACATTCGTCCGAAATTATGTATGACACATTTGAATTTGCAATTAGTTAACAATCTTGGGCTTGGAACAGTGGTGTGGTATTTATTTCTATAATTTTATAAGGTTCCACCTGCGGGGCAGGGTGAGGTTGAATCTTTTCCTCTAGTGAATAAGTGGAAAAGGGAGATTTTAATAAATTGATTATTCGATTCATTGTGTACTCGCGTACTTCACGCGCGTCCTCAAATTACACACTGTAATATGTGTTTCCGAAATGAATTCCAATCAGCCAATTATGTTACAACTAATAGGTAACTCATATACCAAGAAATTTTTGCAGAGACGGTTGTATGTTTATTTTTATGTAAGAGCGATAATAAACGTGATTAACAAGAAGTGAAATATCGAACCGCCACAAGTGTAACATACAAGGTGATAAATTACAGAATCATACATAGGTATACATGAAAAAATGAATGGTTATTTATCAAAAATCTCCTGAATTTTTACGGTTTACATCGCATATTTCCATTTATTTTTCCATATATGGGATTCTGGTAAATTTATTAGAGAGAGCAATTTTTGATGAGAAACATCATCATTTTATAATGTTCGAATATTATTTTTTTATGGTTCAGTTTTTTGAGTATAGGTACTAATTTATATTTAAAGAAAGTTGATACGCTATTTGTAACCCCCTTCCCCTAAGCAACTTCCTAATTCCCTAGAATTTGGGATATTTATTTAAATGTGGCAACAACGAGAATTACAATTCTCACTCCAACTATATACAAGCGAACCATGAATCACAGCCGTGCCAGTGTAGGGTCTGGCACGGATCCCCGCTTAAATCGCGTACCTCTCGCATCCTCTCTCTCCCCGCAAAGCTCCACAAACTGCGACTGTTTCGTGCCAATTGAATTGTGGCCCAGACTGCTATTGATACACATACACACATAAATATTATTCTTTAAACGAATAGTTTTATACTGTTTGTTTCTGCTTACTGTAAATATTTACTGAATGTAAGTAGATGATGGATTGTTTCGGAAAATATAATCCAAGAAAAAGACAAAGAAGTATAGATACGTTATTATCTCAATTTTAAGCTTAAAAAAAATAATTTTTACATTTTGTATGGTAGTGCCATGGCACCTTGGCACTTATGGAGCAGCCGCCACTGGTTACAACCCTATAAAGAGCGGCAACTGGACAAACATTCCTCTTCCTCGGTTATAATAATTTAATTAAAATATATCGTAAAATCAATAAAAGTTAATCTGGCCAATAACTGTTGATGAAAAATTGACAATGTTTCGATCGTCAATGGCGGTAATATAACACAAGAAATCATCACGGTGACAGCCGCAAAAGTTTCTTTTTGTTTAAAATTTAACTGAACCTCACATCAGGAGTGGGATATGGATTCTAAAACTACCACAGATCTTTATAAAAGTTGCAGTGTGATGTTAATCAATGTCTGTATAGCTACGAGATACGATTAGAGTTTACTCCTTGAGAACTATGTCTTTTTTATCAATAGTGGTCGATGTAAATGATTGATTTATGATACTTAATAAATTATTAAATAAATGCTGTAAAAACTACAAATTTATTCTTGTCATAAAAAGAAAATAATTACTGAAATGTCAAATTTAATTAAAGCAGTCCAATAGATGTGAGTTAAGCCTTGTTATGTAAGTAAAAGATTGCCAAATTGTCTAAATTGGCTATTTGTTTTTAAACTTAGCAATTTTTAGAGAACTGCACATTGTCCACTCAATGTGCAAATGGCAAACGCTACGAACAGAAAATTTAATGCATATACAGATATCTTTCATGTGAATTTCTATGCAAGGGCGTACGCAGGATTTCAATGAGGGGTGGGCAAAAAAATAGTTAGTTTTATTATTATTATAGTTTTATTATTAACACCATCTGCGCAAAGAGGCAAAATATGAATCTGTAAAATTGTGCATTTATTGGATAAAAGTGTAAAAGTCAGAGACGTGATTATTACTAGACTGCGCCTGAAAACTTAAAAGTGGTGCAAATACATTATGGAACCCATTATGCATGTTCGAACCTTTACAATTAATACCCCGCCAGATTTGGTCACTTGTGCTTACTCTTAGCTCTGAACCAGAGACGTCGCCGGTGCATCCCACACTTCTGTTGTTACATCAGACATTAATTTGATTCTTAGGTATTACTTATTAGTTACTGTTTAGATAATATTGTGCGTTCACGAAAAAGGTGCGTTCTTGTTGCGCGTACGGTTGCAGTGAACGAATATCAAAATTGTCAGGGATTTTTTTCATAAGTAAGTGTTTTAAAGTGGGAACCTTCGCAACTTCGCATAAAAAATACCCATGTAATATGTTGAAGATTTCCTATGGATTTCGATTTGAGAAAGAAATGGATCGTAGCCATTAGACGTGAAAATTTCACACCATCCAAGCAACCAGTTGTCTGTAGCAAATATTTCTTAGATAGTTATTTTTTAATTTTAACTGGTAAAAAAAATACTATACAAGAACGCTGTGCCCAGCGTATTTGATTTTCCAAAGCATTTGATAAAAAGAAGAGTGCAACGGCGAACAAAGCGCAGCGCTCAATCTCAATAGGAATTACCAGATACACACGTTAAATTCATTGTGTTTTAATTTTCCCGTACTATTTGTGAATTAAATTCCTTTTCGATACCTTTCTCTAAGCTGTTCTAGTAATAAATATCATTATTTATCAGTATCAACTATTCTATCCGAATCGTATGCATATCCCGCCGTGTGTACTGGGCGCTTTCTATCTACCTTGGGTACGGTTGGTTGTCTATTATCATTGCACCACTTTTATTATACACGCGCTATACGGTAGGCGCAGTCTAGTAATAATCACGTCTCTGTGTAAAAGTATAAATTATTTAAGTACATATTGTGCATTATTTTACGCAATGTGTCATGTAACACATCACACTCAAACAAAATCTTGTTATATTTTGTTCTCATGATATGTACGTTTAACATGCACAGGGTGGGCCAAATTGGACACTTAAAGGCAAAGTGTACTTTAACGAGAATATAGACAAAAACTGATGTCGGTGTCTGAAACTCAATTTTTTTTATTTCTGTTAAAACATTCCCAAAGCAGTTTTTACGCAGGATTCAACGTTGTTATGAGATTTGTTGTAAAGTGAATAGTTTAGCTGTAAGCAACATGAACAGTCATTTTTTAAACGATGTTTTTTTGTACACGTCATTCTTGTCGATATTAAGCAATACGAAATCTATAAAGTGCTGTATTTTGAAGATTATTTTAGAAAAATATCAAGTGTGTTGTATATTTGGAAAGATACTTTTGAGTACTCTTAAAACGTGTTATTATATATAGGGTGTTCATTTATAAAATGACTGTTCATGTTGTTTACAGCTAAACTATTCACTTTACGAAAATTCACTTACCACCCTTGTTCTACGTAACAAAGTGCTTTGGGAATGTTTTTACAGAAATAAAAAAAATTTCACAGGGAAAAATGTTATAGAGGTTTTTCGAAAACGTACATTTTCCAAAAACGGAACGGTGACAGATAACTTATAAAAATTGAGCTTCAGACACCGACATCAGTTTGTGTCAGTCTCCTCTTATATGTCAGTTTCTTGGTTGTTTGTTAGAAAAACAACACTTTCACGTTCTTCAGGCACTTTTTTCATAAAATGCAGTGGCGTCAAAAAGTAAAAAAAAAAAAATTAAACAGTCATGCACTTTCGAGTTAAAGCATATAGTTGTGTTTTAAAAAAGGAGTCATAGCTAGCTAAGACATATTTTTCACTATTTAAAAATATAGAACGTGGGCTCTATTTTGTTGTGTAACAAACGTAAAATAACAAAAATAACCTTATTGTAACTTTCTTTTTGCTTCTTTGTTTGTTTCCAGCAGATATCTGTCATATTTATTCTTTTGTCATTTCAAACTTTAATTTATTTTTTTAATTTTTTTTCGACGCCCTTGTATCTACGTAAACAGGTGCCTAAAGAATGTGAGTGTTTTTTCTTCTAAATTAACAAACAACTAAGATATGGCCACACATATCGAAAGCTAGAAAATTTCAACTTTTATTTAAAACTCGAAAACAAATGACGATAGCAATTTTTTTTGAAAACACCAATAAGTCTATATCAAAAAAAAGAGGTCCAGGATGCGCTACTCATCTTTAGGTTTCTCTTGTAGTTTTCGAGTTCTTCTATAGAAACTTCGAAATTGACCACCCTGTATTTGTTCAAAATTTCAATATTTCCCAGTCAACCCTGTTTATTACTCGTCATATGTTGAACTACAAAAACAATGGCGACCCGTTTGAAACATGACAATAACCTAATATAACTATACTACGATTGTTAACCGTACTGTAGGTACACAAAGAAGAGCAGATGACCGACTTAAAACAGTAATATGTAAAAATATTTAGAAAGAAAAAAGTTTTCCTGCCCACCACCGCGTACGCCCTTGTGTCTATGATGTGAATAATGTGAATATAGGAGGATGCAACATTGCCATAAATTGCTAGATTAAAAAAAATAATAAAGTATTGAATTGTTGTCTTAAATGTTCAATGATGTTTGAATTTTTTTTTCTAAATTTGATTAACGTAGGTACTAGTGTTTTAGTGATTGATTTTCATCACCACTTGCATATTTATTTTCCATACTCTATAGCACGTCGTTAACTTTATTTACTTCACTATTTATATTGATAATAAGTATCAATATTAATCGAAATAAATAAAAATTAGAAATGTTGTTTAATTTATGTGCATGTATTCGAAATGCTGAATACTGATCAAGGACGTGCCTTATGCACAAGTTGACGCAAAATTTTTAACAAAACCCGCGTGAGTGGCGTTCGTTCTCGGTCTGATGAAATATTCTCACCTTCGAAACAATATGTGCATTCATACTATCCGTGCGAGACTGCGAGATAGGTACAATCCGATGACAATCAAGCTTCGATCATCCATCACAATTGTTTCTTATCTTAATAATATTACCAGACCGAGGACGAACTGCGATAGTATCGGTATTGTAATGCAGATCAGGCGGGTTTCCCTTTCTGTACGCGTTCGGTACAAGATGCGCTTGGAAAGTATCCTGCGACTGTAACGAACGACCCACGAAGCAATCCATTTGTCTCCATATTTATGCCCCAGGTCTTACGTCGATTCTTAATGGAGTGAACTCCAAAAAAAACATTGAAAACATTTTGTATTATAAAATAAAAACAACAATTGTGACAATTCTTTTTATTAAAAATTTAACGGGCCTAGACAATCAGATGGCGAAAGTGGATTTTTTATGGCCTTAGTTCGGCCCAAATTGTTAGATGGCGCCAAGGGCTATGCTGAAAGCAACAGCATTTTTGATTGCTTAAAACAGTAAACATTACAGCCGTTTCTATGCAACGAGAATTGTTAAATAAAATTTTAATTGTGATTGCGTGAATAACAGTATCTTCTGCTTCTATTTTATTGTAATCGTGTTTTATTGTTTTTAATATTTATTTAATGACAATCAATGTTCCCTCTAATTTTTATGTTGACTGCGCGGTACAAAATTATATAGTAGCAAAAATTTTCGAAACGTATGTAAGTGTGCAAGTGAGAGGGTGCCGATGCCATAGTTTTTGTTAATAATTACTTTTTGAAAGCATTTTAATTAATACATGAACAAGAAAAGGATTTCTACATTATAGTTTTATCTTCTCCATATTTTTGTAATCGTTTAATTTTCGTTTAGACATTATTTCGTCGGTTGAAAGACGATGAGTGGCGGTATGCCGCCGAAGGTTCGTTTGGATGATACTTGACTGGATTAGTGCAACTAAACCTCTCTCACTAATCACAATAAGTGAAACTGCATTTTTTTTATGTACAATTTTTATTTACAGTATTGACACTTTTTGAAAATATAATTGTCTTCATGTACACTATTTTTATGTCGGCAAATAATTTGAATTCGGTCTTTTGTTTTGATTAGAATTTGATTGATTAATACTTAATTCGTTGGTTATGTGATTGTAAGCAATGAGCCTTAAACGAGTTACAAAGCCGACCCTTGAAGTATAACTGACTACCTTTCGACCAGTTTAGAAAGTTTTTGAAAAAACAGTCAATACAAGAGACCGGTCGAAGGATGCTCGTATAAGGGTGGTTGCAAGGGGTGCCATAAAGAGGCCCCGCATTCCAAAATTTAGAAAGTCCGAAGACTAAAGCTATATACAAGGACAACTACAACATAAGACGAAATAACAGACCAGATCTTAAATTTAAAATGAATAGATTATATACACATAGAAGTTCTTTATATTTATACAGACACTCAACATTTCGCCCTACTTGAAAGGATTTACTTTCAACACTTAATTGTTATCGGTAGGCAGGGGGCAGATTTTTGTCGTGACATGCTTGATTATTCCCGACGCGGTTTTGACGGTCACTACACCATCATGTCCAGGATGCAGTTCAATCACTCTTCCGACCGTCCACTGCAGAGGTGGCAAGTTGTCCTCTTTGAGGATGACAACAGAGTTCAACAGGACATTTGGTTGTTGTGTCTTCCACTTCGTCCTTTGTTGAAGATTTGTCAAATACTCCGCTCTCCACCTTTTCCAGAAATGCTGGGAAAGCTGCTGAATCCGCTGCCATCTGTCCAGCCGATTGTAGGAGATGCTAGTCACATCGGGGTCCACAACAGCAGTAAGTGGAGTTCAAATAAGGAAATGACCAGAGGTTAAAATGTCCAGGTCATAGGGAAAATTAGGAATTGGGACAAGTGGACGAGAGTGGAGGATAGCTTCAATTTGCGTCAGCAAAGTATACATTTCATCATATGTTAGCTGAGCGTTACCAATGATTCGTTTCATATAGAATTTAACAGATTTTATTCCCGCCTCCCAGAGACCACCAAAATGTGGGGCCTTAGGGGGAATGAAATGCCATGTTAAATTTTCATTCGAAAGACAATTATTTATTTCACTTTGAAATGAATTTGAATTAATGAGCTTGTAAAGCTCTTTCAACTCCCGATTGTTTCCCACAAAGTTTGAAGTATAAATTTGAGATCATTCCTCTACGCGAAACAAAGCGCCTTAAAGCGGCTAAAAAGGATTGTGATGAAAGGTCCGTCACAAGTTCAATGTGAATTGCCTTGGTCGCTAAGCAGATAAATAATGCGATGTAAGCCTTGTAAGATTTTTTACCTCTACCTGAATTTTCCGTTATCAAAATGGGTCCGGCATAATCTACACCACAATTTATAACAGATCTCGCGGTTTCCACGCGAATAAGAGGCAGATCGGCCATAATTGGATTAAAATTAACAGGATTAGCCTTGAAACAGAGAACGCATTTTCTGATAACGCCTCTCACAATACTGCGCCCAGAAATAGGCCAAAAATTACTTCGGATGGCGGCTGAAGTAGCCTAAGGACCAGCATGAAAGTATTTCTTATGATATTATTCTATTATTAATTTTGTTATATAATGATTTGGAAGGACAATTGGGTGCTTTTTATTATATGGAAGATTTGCATTGTTTAATCTACCACCCACTCTCAGAATATTGTTTGTGTCAAGAAAGGGTTTGAGTGATAATAACGAGCTAGATAAGTTCGTTTGACCTGTTTTCTGAATTTTGTCAATTTCATTTGCAAATGCTTCATTTTGAACCTGCCTGATTATAATCACTTCAGCTAGGTTTAGTTCTGTTGATGAAGGATAATTAGAGACTCTATTACCAGGCGTCTTACAATTTTCAATAAAACGGAGGACATATGCAACTACCCGTAATATTTTCAAATAGGATGAATATTTATGTAGGTCGATCAGATTGAATTTTTGAATTGAAATTGTGGAATTACATGAGCGTCTTTCTGGGATATCATTCTTTATATGTGTTGGTTGTGTTGGCCAATTATAAAAGCGCTTCACAGCTACTTGTTTTGATTCGCCTAAAGCTATATTATCTTTTAAAGGTAATTTAACGCAAAAACGACCGTTTTCATCTCGTTTATACGTTCGAAAAAAATGTTCTTTACATTCCCTTTCTTCACGTGTATATGAGTTAGTTTGGCCAGAAATTGTTTCGATTTCTCAAAATTTTGCAAGTTGTGCTTCTAAATGTAAAAAATTACAAGCTAATTTATTTTTGTTTTTGTTTGACTTTTCCTTAATTTTGTTATAAATTGATCCGCCTATATCCCAACCGAAATGAGTTTTTTGTAGAATTATCCCATCATTTATTTTGATTTTACCAACGCATGGTAGACCCCAAAATAATTCGGCACCAATTAGTAAGTCAATTTCGCGAGATATGTTGTACTCCGGATCAGCGAGATTGATATTATTTGGAATGTTTAAGTTCGTGGGCGAAAATGATGTGGAAGGTATATTATCGGTTAATTTTGGAACTACTAAACACAAAATATTACTAGTAAATGCGTTATGTTGTGATTTAATTTTTAAATGTACCTGTTTAGATGCCTTACAACAATTATTGTTTATACCGCCTATACTAAAGTTGACTGTTGTTAAAGGTAGATTCAGTCTTTTACACAGGTTGTTGCTAATCAAATTAAGTTGGAACCAGCGTCTAAAAGTGTGCGGTATAATATTGGTTCATCCTTGTTATTATAAACATACAACATAACGGTGGACAATAAAATTTGTTTGTTTGTTGATTGTTTTTGAACAGAATGGCCCACAACGGACGATGTTGAAGGCTGTGAATTGATTCTATCTTCACCTTGTTCGTTGGATTTATTTTCATTTGAATTTTCTAGGTGTAACAACGTGTTGTGAAGTTTATTACATTTTTTGCAAGTGCTAGCGAAGCAGTCCCGTGACATATGGTTTGTTCTAAAACAGTTTGTGCACATACTATGTTTTTGAACGCATTTGATTCTGTCACTAATGGTCATTTTAATAAACGTATTACACTGATTTATGTAGTGATTCGATTTACAAATAGGACAAATGACTCTTCCCGTGTTAGCAAAAGTATTCCCCAACCTTGGGTTTGGTTGATGATTTCGTTGAATTACTTTGTTTAGTTTGTTGCCATTTTTTTTCAAGTGTGAAATTTGATTTTTTGTTTTGTTCGATAGATTCCAACAGTTGGCATCTTGCATTCAATAATTTCACAAAATCCTTTAACTCCGGTGATTCTGAATTAAGGGAAGATTCCCATTCCTTTTTTGAAACAAAGTCTCCTAACAGGTAAATTAACAGATCATCCCAATGATCTGTGGACCTTTTTAAGCTCTTTAATGATCTTATGTGGGTGTTGAATTTATCTAGTAAATTACGTAGAGAGCTAGCTGAATCTCTTTGCACAGGAGGGAGGTTAAACAATGCCTTTATATGACTTTGGATAATAATGCGTTCATGCTGGTAGCGATCTTTTAATAATTGCCATGCGTTCTTGTAATTATCGGAAGATGCGGTTAATGAACTTATAACATTAGCTGCTTCGGATGTTAGGCACATTTTCAAATAATGGAATTTTTCGATTTCATTTAACTTTTCATTTTTGTTTATTACTGAGTCAAATAAATCATAGAATGAATACCATTCGTCATAGTTTCCGCCAAAACGCGGTAATTGAATGTGGTTATCGCTTTGATTATTTTGATTTTGAACAATAGTAGAATTTTGAACAGTAGCAGAATCTTGAACAGTAGCAAAATTTTGTTTAGGAGCTGTATTATTATCGACAGATTGAATTAGATTTTCATATTCGCTAATAATGTTGTAGTAATTGGTTTCAAAGTTTTTACGTTCGTCAGTATCTTCTTTACCCTCTTTTAATTCTATATCTAACTGAATACATTCAAACTCATGAAGCAATGATTTCAAGTTATGCAATGATACCAAATAATTGGCTAAACGAGTCACCTTCGATTTGATAGACCCTCGTTTGAATATTAAAGTTTTTGTATCAGACATTTTGCACAAAAACAGAAATGTATACTTGCTGCGCAAAAGGTATAAAAAACAGGAACAAAAGAGAGGAATGTATAAGTCCACTTACTACTTATATGTAATGTTTTCCTCGGTGAGTGCTTGATTGTTGGAAGTTGATGAAAGTTTTGGAACAATATCCGGCTCGAAGGACCAATGTTTCGTCGGTTGAAAGACGATGAGTGGCGGTATGCCGCCGAAGGTTCGTTTGGATGATACTTGACTGGATTAGTGCAACTAAACCTCTCTCACTAATCACAATAAGTGAACTGCATTTTTTTATATACAATTTTTATTTACAGTATTTACACCTTTTGAATAAATAATTGTCTTCATATGCACTATTTGTATGTCGGCAAATAATTTGCCTTTGGTCTTTTGTTTTCATTAGAATTTGATTGATTAATATTTAATTCGCTGGTTATGAAATTGTAAGCAATGAGCCTTAAACGAGTTACAAAGCCGACCCTTGAAGTATAACTGACTACCTTTCGACCAGTTTAGAAAGTTTTTGAAAAAACAGTCAATACAAGAGACCGGTCGAAGGATGCTCGTATAAGGGTGGTTGCAAGGGGTGCCATAAAGAGGCCCCGCATTCCAAAATTTAGAAAGTCCGAAGACTAAAGCTATATACAAGGACAACTACAACATAAGACGAAATAACAGACTAGATCTTAAATTTAAAATGAATAGATTATATACACATAGAAGTTCTTTGCATTTATTCAAAACAGTCGTTCTCTCTTTGTTCCGATCCACACCACCTGCATACGCATCTCACAACAGGTTATGGGCCCAGGCAGATCGGAACAAAGGTAAAATCGTGACACGCGGAAAGCTCACCTCAGTTTCTCGCGCGCGCTGTGAGCGACAACTACGTGCCACGATCTCGTGCAAGGCGCTGCTTCACATCAAAGAGTGAACTCCATCACCGGTGATTCGTACATCACCAACGCACAATCTCGAAACCTGACGATAACGCACACCGGGCAGTGAAATGGCCACAAATACAGTAAACCACGCGAATCGAAACCCTCACAAAAGACAACTATGACACCTGGAAAATCCAGGTCGAAACCTTGCTGATCAAAAATGATCTATGGTGTTACGTCAGCGGTGAAAGGCCGAAACCGAAACCCGCCCCCGCCGATGCCCAAGCCGCAGCACCGGTCCAAATCGACGAATGGACGCGACAGGACCGGAAGGCAAGGTCGTACCTTATTCTGTCGATCAGCCCGTCCGAACTAAAACAAGTTCGTGATTGCCAAACATCCAAGGATGTTTGGGACAGACTCGACACCGTTTTTGCCTCGAAAGGGCCTGCACGCAAGGCCACGTTGCTAAAGCAACTCATCCAGCAGAAGATGAGCGACGGGGACGATGTTGGTTCTCATTTAATGTCTTTCTTCGATGCCGTCGACAAATTACAGTCTATGGACGTGGAACGGGGACTTACTCACCATCATGTTGCTGTACAGTCTGTCAGAATCGTTCGAAAATTTTCGATGCGCAATCGAATCGAGGGACACGCTACCAACCGCCGACTCTCAGGATCAAAATCGTTGAAGAAAGTGAGACCAGGAAGCAGAAAATGAAGAACGACAACGACGGCGCACTTTTCGCTAAACAACAATCCAAACAGGGTCGATTCAGGAACAAACAACGACAAAACAAACGGTGCAGCTACTGTAAGTACAAAGGCCATACAATAGAAGAATGTCGCAAAAAGAAGCAGAACGAGGGTCAAAAGGGCCACTTGACGGAGGACGAGAACTACTTCGCGGACGCCCGATCCTCTGACAGCTCTCCCGAGACGATTGCAGACTCAAGGAAGTGGTGCCTCGACAGCGGCGCGACAGCACACCTGTGCAACATTGACTCGCTGTTCGTCAACACGCAACGGGTCAACACAGGCCTTCGCCTATCCAGCAGTGCCACCACAGCAATCAATGCGATGGGCAACGTCAAGATCTCAACACGCGTAGGTAAATTTGACGAGTTGATAACTCTTCAAGACGCCTACCACGTGCCGGATCTACGCACGAACCTCATGTTCGTCGCCAAGCTCGTGGACAGAGGAAACTCGGTGACCTTCACGAAGCACGGCGCTGGAGTCATTGACGGCGATGGCAACGTGAGAATCCAAGCAAAGCGAACGGGAAACCTGTTCTACCTAAACCAAGACTCTCAGGAAGCCAACGCCGCCTCGGACGTAGCATTCCCGCTGGTAAAGTAGCACCGTCGCCTCGGTCACCTGAACTACGGCGACGTCAAGACGCTCATCAACCGAGGGTACATCCGTGAACTCAACGTCGACACCAAAGGCCCTGCTCCTTATTGTCAGACCTGCATCGCGGGTAAGTTCACGCGCCTCCCATTTCCTCAACGCACAGAAACGGCAACGAAACCCCTGGGAATCGTCCACACGGATCTGTGCGGGAAAATGCGCACGCAATTTCAGCGAGGGGCCCTGTCTTCTTTTTCCACAGCAAAGACCAGGTTCATGAGGTCTTTCCGGAGTACAAGACGCGAATTGAGAACCAGACTGGACACAAAATAAAATACCTGCAATCCGATAACGGAAGAAAATTCTGCAACGCCCGGATGGATGAGATTCTGAGAAAAGCTGGAATTCAGAGACGTCTCACCACCCCTCACACACCGCAGCAGAACGGGATCTCCGAGAGGAAGAACAGGACCCTGATCGAGATGGCTAGATGCATGCTCATGGAGTCAGGCCTGCAACCTTCCCTTTGGGCCGAGGCCGTCGCTGCGGCGAACAGGTGCCCCACGAGTAGTCTCAATTGAAAGACTCCATACGAGAAGCTCACTGGTCGTCGTCCCAACCTGAGTTACCTGCAAAGATTTGTATTGGACAAGGAACCAGGAAAGGGCAAGTTCGACTCCAGAACTCTCCAAGGAAGACTCGTCGGATACTCCGACACTTCCAAAGCGTACCGAATATGGATTCCGAAAAGAGGAGCATCTAAGTCTCTCGGGACGTACGATTCATCGGTGAACCAAATTCATCAGACGGATCCCCGGACATGGTCGACGATGAAACACTCATCGGGCGAACCAGGGTAGCGGACATCACCGAGGACAACGCTCCACACCGGACCACCATCATCGGAACCAGGGAGAGAGAAGATTATGTTGTTCCAAAGTCACTGAAGCCGCCAACTCAAATAAGACCTCGCGACATCGTCAACGTCGACGACCAGAACCGACGACCGCGAGACCAGGCCCAAGTGCAAGAAAAAGAAGGAATTCAACCTCGAAAACGTGCCCCCGGAAGACCTTCGAAGGAGAAAGATGGACGTCCAGGTAGGCCTCGTAAAATCTATCGCTACGCCGACGAACAATCTCGAGACGCCAGATCTCGTTCTCGTGACGGGCTCAACGAGGGTCAAACCTCCGACGGCGATGACCCGGGACCAGGCTTCAAGGGATGCGAGCAGCCTGCTTACTCCGGACTAGAGGAAGCGGACAGCCTCGTCATGCATTGCGATGAAATCACGCAGTGGCAATACGCTTTATCCTGTTCCGAGATAAGCCTCTCCGAAGCCATTAACGGACCCGACTCGGAGGAATGAAAGAAGGTCATTGCCGCCGAGACACGGAGCATGCTGGAGACCAATGCCTGGGAAATCGTTGATCGACCGCCTGAACGGAAGGTCATCGGCTCACGTACCGTTCTGAGGAACAAGTATCGCGGCGACGGTACCCTCGAACGACGCAAGGCTCGAATTGTCGCCAGGGGATTCAACCAAATCCCCGGCATCGACTTCTTCGAGTCCTACTCTCCTGTCGGAAAACTCAGCTCGCTTAGACTCCTCTTCGCCTTATCCGCCAAACACCATCTCGCTGTCACTCAACTCGACGTCACAACGGCGTATCTGTACGGCGACATCGATACCGAGACGTACATGGAGCCACCTGAGTTGCTGCAGGACTCTCTGGACACCATCTCCAAGGTGGATCCGGATCCTGTTGCTACGCCAATGTCCACATCAACCTTTCCCACATCTCCACCGAGTTTATGTTCGCAGATTTCTTAACCAAACGCCTACCTACTTCAAAACACGAATTCTGCTGTAGAGGCCTGGGAATTTCACCCGTCAATTCCAATGCTACACGACAAAATTAAGGGAGAGTGTTGGAGTTCTAATTTTCCCGCTCACATGGGAGACAGAAAGCCATCTATGCAAAACAGATGAACAACAAGCGCGCGTCCTGACAACTATTAAGTTAGATCGTTGTTATTATTATTATGTGTCAAAAGGTTCCAAAAAGTTTCTAATAAATAAATAATTGTGTTCGATTCAAAATAGTCGTTGTCTCTTTGTTCCGATCCACACCACCTGCATACGCATCTTACAACATAACCCCCCCCTCTCAAAACAAAAATTTTGCAGAATTCAGAATCCCGTTCCTGTTAGGCTGAGTAGCTGGTACCTGCACGAGATTTTTACAACCCTCTTGTGTGCCATCTTGTAACATTTCAAATATTTCAACATTTTTTTTGTGAAATTTGGATTTTAGTCTTTTTTAGTTACAATCATTTCATAAAATGATTTAACAAATTGTGCGCAAAATACAAAAATAGCTGTGCAACTTTCAAAAAGTCAGTGCGCGGCCGCGCAGCTTAGAGGGAACTTTGATCACAATAATATAATACGTAAGGGTTTATTATTTTGACTTAAGCAATACTGTTTGATATAACTGTTTATCTGTAATTTTATTCGTTTTATTTGTAATTATTTGCTCCTACCATTAATGTAAAAACCAAAACTGTATTTATAATAAGTTAAAACTATAGTAACAGAATTCCGTTATTATTCAGAACTTACGTACTCCTATTCCACAAAAGCTCACTAAACATCATTATTTTCACTAACAATGTTGAGTGAATTTTGTGAAGTAGGCGTAAGAAACTTCAAAATATTATAATAACAAACAAAAAAATAGAAACATTAGAATTTACTGCCATTTAACATTTAGTTCGGCCCAAATACAGAGGCGCTGTTCGGTTGTCAGTTACTATAGAAGTGCCCATTCTTTTATACGTTAGTATATAGTATGTTTTGCTAAAGTCAGGACGGTATAAAACAGGAGGACGGTATAAAACAGCAGAACACCAATACGAAGAATTTTTATCCATGGTAGTAAACGATACTATAACTGAAAACAGCGAAAGTACATCTACCGCAAGAAGTAAATACGACTTTGCCAACAAACGACATTTCAACAAAAATCGACTGACGTTTTACTCCTTACCAGAAACAAAAACCCAAGTTCTCACCAAAATGTTTTAACTGTAATATGTACGGACACTTATCTACAGATTGTCCGAAACCTCGTGTAGAGTGTTGGAAATGTAACTTTTTGGGCCATACCGAAATTAACTGCAAACATGCGAAAAAGAAAACCGCCGAAATTAAATTAATGAATCGCGAAACTACTAAGTCCTGTTATTTTGTTGAATGCGAGGTAAATGGCCAAACCACGAGGGGCTATGTAGATACAGGATGTACTATTGTTATAATACGTCGCACAGATGCTGACAAATTACATCTTATCTATACCCGAAGTGCAACGTTGAATCGTGGATTTGGAGGTGATTGGAAGAACTACAATCAATCTTAAAGTAGATTTAATGGAAACGGAAGTGGAAGCGTTCATTGTTAACGATTGGTTACAAATGGTACCTGTATTGATGTAGTGCTACCACCAAATACGATTGGATATGTGGAAGTGATGGGCCCTGTTGAGTGGAAAGACGACGTTTTTGTGGAAGAAAGGAGCTGTAATAAACCAGGGTCCGAATATATCATCCTAAGTTGTGTCACTAAAGCCCAAGGTGGAGTCATTTCCGTACGAAACACGTCATCCAATGAATTGGTTTTTCCCGGGACAAAGTTAATGGCTCGAGGACAACCATGTATGAACAATAACTTGACCAACGGGGTAAGTAATTTGATTATTGACAAATTTAATTTCAAACCTTTTGAACTAAATGATATAACAAATAAAATCGACGGGTTTTTATCGCCTAAACGTCAAGAGATACTTTTGAATTTATTTGACCATTCTGTTAAATACAGGCCTGGCCATAGGATGGCCAATGCAGATGCTCTAAATCACAACGCTATACCGCTAGACGAAGCCGCTGAATAGGAATTGACGAAGAAGATTGGATCGTGGCTTTGCAGTTAAAGGACGAATACTGCCAACAATTACACAAAGCATTGACGGAAAATGCTAATGATAAAGAATCCGAACGAATCAAAGAAGAATTTGTCCTTGTAAACAATCGTATTTTTCGAAAAACACCTTAAGGCAATCGATGGATTGTTCTCAAAACGTGTCGAAGTCAGATTGTTTTTTATCACCACGACGCAGTGGGTCATTTTGCCGCAGAAAAGACAATACAATTAATACGTAGCAAATACTGGTTTCCAAAAATGACCAAATACGTTAAAAGATACATAACTTGTTGTTTAGCATGTCTTTATAACAAAGTATCTGCAGGTAAGCAACCAGGATATTTGCATCCAATAGAGAAATTTGATGTACCCATGCACACGGTGGATATCGACCATTTGGGTCCATTTGTGACATCCAAAAAGAAAAATGCATACATTATTACTGCAATAGATGGTTTCACGAAATTCCTATTTCTAAAGGCAGTACGAACGACAAAAGTAGGTTCCGTATTACAGTTTCTCGGCGAAGTTTTCGACACATTTGGTGTTTTTCGACGAATAATTTGCGGCTGAGTATTAAGTATCAAGGTAAATTATAACGCAACGGCAACTCCAAGCAGAACGGTACAACCGTACGATTTTGTCCGCACTAGCAAGTTTGACTTGTGACGAGGATAGGTGGGACGACGAATTAATCAACATAAAGTGGGGTATTAACACGACACGAAATAAGACTACCGGCCAAAACCCTTACGAACTTTTGTTAGGGTATTGCCCCAGACAAGCCAACGATGCTTTTCTAAGCGGGGAAGTGACGTTGCCTGAAGTAGATAAAGAATTAACAAAGACACGACGAGAGGTCTCTACACGAATTCGCAATGCTCAAGAAAAACAGAAAGAAGCATACGTGCCAAGTCGCCCAAATACGTTGTTGGACAACACGTTTTGGTCCGAAGAACAATAGCGACAAACGATGGCAAAAGTAGAAAAATATATTGTTAAGTCCTAATTTAATATTTTTCTATTTTACATTTTTTGTCTATATACGTATTTTATGCATTTATAATTAGTCGTAGGAATTTTCAATTCTTTCCATTTTATCATCACGGTTACAAATTATTACCTGGCTTTACCAGCCCCTTTTGTAAGCCCCAACGGTTTTGTTTGCGTATTTGTTAAGTTTGGAACTTTCTGTTGGACTTTCCATACTTTTGTTGTGTTGGGTAGTTCCAGGTAACAACATATTCAATTCCATAGAATTTAAGTTAGTTATTATTAAATCTTTGACTACGGCTCAGACCAGTCATTTTTACTTTATTTTATGCAATATTCATTTCGTACTCATTTTTGTACATATTATTCGGACGAATTGTTAGTTAGTGGTAAGACGTTTGAATTTTATTGAAGTTATTACGGAATGCTTAACAATACTTTATGACTGACCTAAACCTAACGCGGGTAAATTTATGTTTTGTCTAGGTAAGTTTAACTGATTTGCTAGTTTTTCTGTAATAAAATTTGACTGTAAGCAAGCATCTACTAGGACTCTACATTCGTGAGATTGATTTTGTGCATCTAAAATGATAATGCGTGCCGTGGACAATAGCACTTCACTTGAATGAATTGAAGTAAAAGTAGAAGTTGTAGGTTCGTTTGAGTTATCAATTGCTGTGTTTGAAGTATTTTGTATCACTTTAGTAGAAGTATTAGGCAAATAAAGGAGTGTACTATGTCTCCCTTGGCATTTCCTACAAAAACAAGACTTACAAGAAATTGTTTTGTGGCCTAATTTTAAACAATTTATGCAAATATTTGCCTTTCTGGCGGATTCTATTCTTTCTTGAATACCTGATTTTAAAAAAGTGTCACAATTGTAAACATCATGATTTTTAGAACAAATTACGCAAGAATGAGTTATTTGAGCACTGTGGCATGAATGCATGTTTCGTTTGTTGTTATGTTGTTGAGAGTTATGTCTATTTTGTAGGGATTGATTGTGTTTTGTGTTATCATTTAATTTTTTAAATAAAGGGACTGGCTCTGAATCAGGAGAAATTTTGTCTAAAAATGCTAAAAAACTTGAAGAGGTTCGGTGGCGACTAGTCGACAGGGCGTAGCGGGCCTAAACGCAATGTTACAGGTTCGAATCCAGCTGGGAAAAGCCTTTTTTCTTTTTAGATTTATAGTTATAAAAAGAACAATAAATTAGCTTGTGTTATTAGGTTTGGTTAGGTTCGTTAAATATTATGACAGAAATTAAAGTCGCAAATACTCAAAAATAAAAATGGTAATACCGGAACAAAAATAATCAACCTGCCTTTATTCGTCGTATCACATTAATTGCCAATAGCTGGTACTGTTAACTACCAGCTGATCGAAAACGGCGTTGCATGTTGCGTGATGTACTTTTAGGACAGGGTAGTGTAAATGAAAATAATTTGAAACTATTGAGTAATATAAAAGGAGGTCTATCTGGTTTGGTTTGATTTTGGAACCACTAACACTGTGCGCAGTTGAAGACTTTCAAGGTAGCCGACCACAAGCATAATCACAGTTACAGTTCTGCCAAATTCTAAATTTTGTTTGTTTTCTTTTACCTTTTTTTACGAGAAAGAGGGTACCTCCTTTGCCTCGGTCACAGTGCTTAGTCTGTTTGGGGTGTGATTACTGCAAGTTTTATATGTATTTATATATTGCGCGAAGGAACACCGATATAACTTTTAAAATGAAGGTTAAAGATTTTTGAAAAAAACGGTCTATTTTTCAGTTCTAACGTTGTTTCTCTGTTAAAAACCTTATTTATTACTGTTCAGACTTTGTAAGTCTTTGTACCAAGCAAATTCGTAGAAGGTACAGACACTAAAATGTAGGTATTTTTACAGTGCCACAGCTGCATCAAAGACGCTAAATGGAAAAAAATCGGCTTTTTCTAATTTAACCCCGCATCCGTGTAAGTCATTGCCTGTGCACGTGCCATTAGGGGTACTTGACCGGGAGAAGTGAGGAGTGGTGAAGTAAGGGTGTTAGGTATAAGATATTAGTTTTAAAGTCACTGTAGTAGTATCACTTAGTATTATTAGTAAGATAGGAAGTCGAATAGTTGATAGTTGACTCGGATGTCGGAAATATCAATATCAAATAAAATAAAATTGAACTAGTTTAATTTAGTTATTGATAAGTGCGTGTATGTATATGAAGTATTAAACGTATAAATATTACGATTTTTTTTAATGAACTATACATACGCTGGTCCTTTGAGTTAATTAATTTTTTTTGGAAAATAAAAGTGGTACAGCAGTACACCGACAAAATAAATAATTCAGTTTCGCCAAACGAGCCAAGCTCCTTAACAATTACTAATGATATAATGAAACATAGTACTCTAAATAAACCAACTACAAGTTACTCTAGATGTACTCCGTAGAGCATTTGCTGCGGTAGAGCCCTATAATGATATCGTTTTCTTTTTCTACAATGTTTACACTATCCTAGTCAAATCCATAATCATAAACCTTGTCCCATGAGTGACTGTGTAGTTAAGAAAGTATTTAGCCGATAACTCTCGGTGAAACATTGTATAAATTAATATGAATTAAAACACTTGGAGCTGTTTCACTTATTTATTATAACAAAACTGTGTAGATTATTTCGTTAACGACATACAATACATGCTTTATAAAATATTGTTGAGTACTACAATCGATAAAAAAGCTCACAATTATTAACTGAATATACTGTCATTAATTCTTCAGCCTGTTAGTCGTCGTCCCAATTTCTTAATTAATTAAGTTCGTTCAAAGAAGTTTTAAGGTTGGCATATTGACAGATCAGCATACCAATATTATGCAATTCTAACAATACAGCATACATATCTACGGCTCAAATTGATAACCTATTTTTTTAAGTGGGTTAATAAAACTCGCTTCTTTTATTTCATTAAACTAAATCAAACTGATTCCAAGTATGTGTTTATCTGACTTCAAGAGGACTACGATTGTTTACTTCGTGAATTCGCGTTGTTGAGTTGACAGACGTAAACAATGACTAGGTATTATATCAGGCAGAAGGATCCACTCTAATCAAGATTATTAAATTTGAAGGTTTCATACCTCTCCATTCAATTATACAGTTGCTTGTGAATTAAAATCACTGCAATAGTTAGGTTTAACTGACTCGATTATTGTATCTATAATTAGTTATAGAAGTTCAGGAAAGAAGGATGTTTATCTGCAAAGTTATTTTTTCTCCAAACTTCATTCAATTATTGAAAAGCTCCAATAGAAATGATTAAAAGTTCCACGGCGGTATGCGCTTTTATTCCTGTTATTACTATGTTGTCTCTACGTTTTTCTTCTTCCATGCTTTCCACTTATATGTCCAACAGCTTCAATTTTTTTTTCCAGCTCTCCGTATATTATTTCCCATTTCTCGTTTGTTTTAATTTTCGTCAGTAGTGCTTTTATTTCTATATTTTTATCAAGTTTCGTGTTCATTTCGTCTTAGTTTTTGATAACTTGTTTTATTTCATTCAATACTTACTTACATATTTCCGTTAAATTCGGTTCATCACCTCTGTACTTCGGTTTTACTTTTATTGGTGTTCTTGCTGTTTCTTTGGAATGTACTTTTCTTGTAGGCCGTGGTCTATAGGAACTATTAAGTCCAGATGTTTCATCAGCAACTGCGGCTGACATCTTCAATGGAAGTGTTGACAGAGCGGATATTGTACCTCGAAGTCTCGACAGCGACAGTTGCACACTTCCACGGAAGATGTCAGACGCAGTTGCTGACGAAACGTCGCGACTAAATAGTTCCAATAGACCTCGACCTACAAGCTCGAGCACTATTTTTTTTATGGATTCCGGCCGTGAAAGCTTATGTTCTTATAAATTTCAGAATAATAGTAATTCTATTCACAATTATAAGTATTTTGCCGATACAAAAACTATTTGTTTTTTTTACAATATTATAAATAATTCTGTTTTATTTATTTAGCAGGTGGTTTTATTGTGATAACCAATTCCATTTAATTGAATCGCAGGTATTTTTGTCTCTTCGTCTCAATATTGGGAATAAATAATTTCTTTTAAAATATTTCTTATTTTTAATAAGAAATAAAAGGACCAATTTCACCCTGAAAACATGCACTTTGCGTAAACGGCGTACCTCGTAGTTTCTGGGTCACCACAATGTAGTTATTCAAGGAGGAAAAAAGTAATACCGAATGTACTGGTAAATAAGCGAGAGGGAAAATGTGGTGGTCTGGTCGTTCGTCCGTAGGTAGTTGTTGGAATGGAGGGGTAAAGGGAACATCTCAGGGCGCTTGTAAATCGGGTTGGTAATAGGAATAAGCGAGAGGACCTTAGAGAAACGAAAGGGAAAGTCTGCGAATCAGGTCTTTCTGTCAGGATGTAGAGAGGAAAAGGGAATATCCTCAGACGTTGGAACTTCACGTTTCAATAAGGACGAAGGACACCGCCACCCGTGCCTTGAGAAATTCAATCTACCGGGCCCTACCCCGCCACTGGTTTCGGTTACCGGTACCGTAACCTACACCCCACGAACGTCATCATGTCCCGCAACCCCAAGCCAGACGCTGCCGAGGTCGACGACACCCAAAGCCAAGGTGCGTTAACTTAGTTACCGATATTAGTTATATTGAAAATGTATCTTAAACGTTCCCAATGTTATGCCTCTTATTGCTATATACGTAGGTTGTAGGTTAGATGCGTTGGCAGGACGGTGTCGTGACAAAGGGCATGTTCCGATATAGACTGTGAGCACTGGACAGTAATGCCAGTATACAGAAATGCGTTGCGATATAGGCTTCCAGTGCACCGTGACAGTGACAGAGAGAAACTAATGACGTCATATTTGCCACCATCTTTGTACTAGGAGCGTATTACCTCTGGGAGGTAAGGCGCTTCCAGTAGTTTCCACTAGATAAAAATGGCAGACATAGCAAGAACACAGACCACACCACAACATGGACCAATATTTGTCTTCAAACTTATAAAAAGCTACAAGGTTTAAAATGAAAGAAATTGAAACATTCTTATTGCTCTGTTTTACGGTTTTTGTAATTTGTTTGTTACTTAAACCACTAAACACCGTTTTTACTTAAACTTATTCTAAAAGCAGACCTGTTTAATCATGTAAGAGAAGGAACTTTTCATCATTAATATACATTGTGTTCAATCCACTAGGTCTGGATGAATTAGAAAATTGTGAAAAACTGAAATAGAAATTTTGAAGTGATATTTATTCTTAAGGTTTCTCTGCAAAAAATATGCATATTTTTATTTTAACTTTTTAACATTAATTAGCATGCATATACCTAAGCACAACATATACTATTAACAGTAGTTTTGGTCGGTTCTTTATGAAACATTTTTTGAATAGAAGAAAATAAAATAAATAAACCACTTTTAAATGTTTCAAAACGAGTATTTATTTAACTCTACAATTATTTCGGTATTATAATACCTTTCTCAAGAGTAACAGGATTTAGGTATAAATAGACGATAAGGTATAAATAGATGATAAGCATTTATAAACATTTTTTTATTCTCAAATAGTTTAAAACAATTATTTGCCAAAAATTGCAATATTTATGCCATATTAAATGTTAAAATCGTGCATCAATACATCTAGCGCCTCTATCGGATAGTACCTTAATTATTTTTGACAAAAGTACTGAAACAGTACTGAAATACGTTCCAATATATAAGAGCCAGTAGCAGATTCAGTACAAAAATCTAAACTGGAACGGTGTTTACAGTATACTGTGTGACGTAAAGTGTCACAGTGCTCACAGTGTATATCGGAACACGGTCAAAGGCGGGTGTGTCAAAAGCTTATAATAAATACTCAAATTGGAATTTTTGTTTTTGAGGATTTTGTTAACAAATTAATTGAAAGAAAATTACTCGAAAATTTTCAAATAAAGCAGTATAAAATATCTTAATGGATCGAAAGAATGGATGTTCAATAAATCGTAAAATTCGTATAAAATTACTCCAAAGCAATTGCCTCCTTACATCTGCCAATTTTCACTGCTAGAAAAATTTCAATACTTGAGATACGAAATATTCATGAAAGTAAACTTTTCCGTCCTTTATTTTCTATATACAGAAAGCCAGACACTCCAAACTAAATCACTACGATTATTCGAAGAACATTGATATTACATTACCAGTTTGGATGCGAGACGTGGACGGTGAGCTCGACGGAATAGAAAAAGTTGGAAGCGTTTTAAATGAGGCGTTATAAGAGAGTAAAAATAACATTAAAGTATGTGAATTTAATTTTATTGGTATTAATAAAATATTGTCAGATAAATCAAAGCTAATCTTGCCAATAACCAACGACTGTTAATGGGTCTGAGTTTCGACCGTCAATTTTGGTAATCGCATATACATAACAACATCAATAACTGTGTAATAAATTCGGACATAACAGTATTAGTCACTATGTGACATTCATTCAATTCAAACAATTAGGATTGTTCTTTATACATATCATTTTAGCTATCAACCATTTCTGAAAATTGTTTTCTTTATCTATAATCTTAAAATTCTCCCAATCGATCTAAGTTTGAGTAAAAAAATACTGGGTTTGTTTCACTGAAATATTTATTTTTCTCAACTATATTGAGAAAAAGAATGTTACTGTAACCAGGATGGGCCAAATTCGATGTTTCTATAGGGGATATCGGTAACTATAATACATACAAAAAAATAATGTATCCACGATCTCTTTATTTGAGACCAACTGGTGTTTTCAAAAAATTGCTATCGTCTTTTCTTTTCAAGTTATAAACAAAAGTTGGAATTTTCGAGTTTTCGAAACATGTCCATATATTAGTTGTTTAATAAATTAGAAAAAAAAACTACTTTCACGTTCTTCAGGCACTTTTTGTGTGGAATTGAATATAGTCGAAAAATATTCATAACAAAATCATGTACTTTCGAGTTATAGCATAAAATAGCAATCGTGTTTGATTATCGGTAATATTTATTGATTGCAAACGTTTTGCCTACTGATTCTAGGATTTTTAATAGATGTACAAGAATATCATTTAATTCTTAATAATTTTAAAATTTAATCAGTAATTAAAACTCTTGGTTCATCGGCATATTTATAAAAAATTAACATTATTACAATTTTAGACACAATAATATCAAAATTAATTAAAGTAATTTCTTTAAAATAATCAAATATGAACATGTGAAATGATAATCATCAATAAGCTTTCATGATTACTTTTTGTGTTAAAAAGAAGTAGCTAGATCAGTAGGAGTACGGATTTAGATTAAGGTAGAAACTATAACAATTTTCAAATAAACAATAGTGATCTGATAAAATAGTTCACGAGTAAATCGGCTACTATGAATTATGAGGTGGATTTTTGAGGCGGTACTAAAACCTAGACTATTGTATATGGCACTGGTCGGGTGAAATTGGGTCACAAAAATCAAGCAGCACGATTGTAAGAAGTATTTCTGGGACGTTTATGCAGAGGTAAGTGCCCTTACTCGGTGTGTCTGATTACCTTCGGAGCATAACACGGACATGCGCACCAATATCTACACCGATAGTAAGAGAGCTATCGATGCCCTCAAATGACACTCAACCAGATCCAGAGTAACTAGGGACTGTCATTTGACCCTTAAAGATTTGGTATAAAGAACATACACATAACATTTGGTATATTGATAGCGTCCATATGTAGAATTGAATCATAGGAGAGCGATACGGAATCTGTTTCTTAACCATGCTGTAAGATTTTTCACGCTCTCGCTCAAATCAGGAATATAGAGAGAGAGATGCATATATTTGTGCATATACGTTTGGCTTCGGGTTTCTATGCGACACTAGCGCACAATGGGTGAATCGGGTATAAGCGGATTTTCTGCCGCGCTCTTATGATTCACCTCCACATACGGGCGGTAACAATATATTAAGATATTATATATATGATAAAAAAAGCAAGCGGCTTAAAGGGATAAGAAATAGCGGACAACCTTGCCAAAAGAGGCACTAAAGAATCTACTATGGGAATCTGCCACGGTCTCATTAAGCAAAAGGTTGAGAAGAGGAGACTTTGGTTGGTCTGTATTCTGTCAAAACCTCCTACGACACGCTGATGAGAGCCAACAAGCTCGAAATCGCGATCCGTGTCTGGTGGTTTCGACAGAGTACTGACCAAGAACATATTTTGTTCTATTCTGCTATGCGTGCCTATCATGCAAGTCGTTTCTACACGAAGGTCTGGTTCAACAAGCAATTTCCTTACAGAAAGAGGAATCTTGTCTCTTTTCAAATTCTATAATGCAGAATTTGTATTTCCTTATTTATTATTTAATGAAATGTACCTTGATATCAATATGTTTATTTCTCTTAGAGTTTCAAAACTTTTTGCTGTACATATTGCTCCCTTATTATCTACCGATGAGTGGTTTTTTTACTTTTAAATTCAGGTGAAGTTGAATTTCTTTTAAAATATGTAATTCTTATGCTGCTTGCGCCGCTGCAATGTATTCTGATTCTGCAGTGGATAATGCTACAAATTTTTTTTTTAGTGCCACTGAATTGGATTTTCCCTTTGGAAAATTATGTCGCCACTTACACTTTTCTGTCCGTTTTATCCCCTGCCCAATCATAGTCTGAATATGCATATAAATCAAAGTTTGTACTCTTTAAATACTCATCATTTTCCTTTGGTCTCTGTTACATATGTCAATGCTCGTTTTGCTGTGTTCCAAAGTTGAAGTGTTGGATTTTGCCTGCTTAAGTAACCAACTGAATACGCCAAGTCTGGTCTCGAAGTACCTGTCAAATACATCAAACTTCCTACTAATTCTCCGTATGGTGCTTCTATTTTTGTTACTTCACTCGCTTGTAAATTTAGATTTGTTTCCATTGGGGATTTTACTGTATTACGTCAATTCCTACTAACTTCTCAATCATCTTGTCTATCGTCTTTTTTTGTTTGATTATTATTTCATTCTCTGTTCTTTTTATTTCCATACCTAAATATTTTTTTGTCTGTCCAAAATATTCAGCATTATACTGTTTCTTCTAGTCCTCATTTATCGATATGTCTTTTCCCATAATCAGTATGTCATTTACATAAATTAATATCCTTTTAATATACTTTTTGTAGTATAAGCAGTAATCATATCCAGATCTTTCAAACCTTTTTTGTTTTAAAAATCCACTGATCGTATCATTCCAACATTTTGGAGATTCTACCAATCCATAGAATGCCCGATTTAATTTTAGAACATATTGTTAATTTTTGTTTTTAATCCTTCAGAAACTTTAAGATAAACTTCGTTTTAAAGTTTCCCATTTAGAAATGCGGTAGTAATGTCTAGCTGATGAATTCTCAGATCTTATTTGATTGCTTTTGAAACCATAATCGTTGACATCTGTGCAACTGTGAATATACTATGACCAAAGCATCCTTCTCCTTAACTTGGAACCCTCGAACTACTACCCATGTTATATCAATTGCCTTTTCATTTTTCGGTAGTTTAACTTCTTTCCATGATTCAAGTTTGTTGAATGATGTTAGCTCAGATCTATGCATGTCTCCAGGTTTTCTCATTTACCGCATGTGTATATGACATTAGTGTTTCTGTATGAGTCAATAAGCAATATGCTATATAAGCTTCATTTTCTTCATCTTCATCAGTAAAACTCATTACATAATTTTCATGCCAACCAGGTTTGTTCCTTTCTCGCTTTTTATTGTTTAATTCATCTTTCAGATTCTGTTTTGTATCTACGCTTCTACTTCTTGTACATGATTTTCTTCTTGTATATGATTATATTCTTGGTTAAATTGTAAATCGTCTTTGTCACTTTTGATTGTTGAAATCTTTATGTACAACTGCTCCAACTTTCGTGTTTCATCAAGGATGACATTTCGTGCCTCTATAGTTTTACCAATTACTTCATCCCATAGTTTATAATAGTTTTGGATCAAGTTCGTGTTTCAGTTCTATCGATAAATGTGCATAAACAGTACTTCCGGATGCTTTATATTTGGTTTTCTTCTTCCCTATAACTCACTTCGAGTTGCATCTCGGTTTGTAGTAGGGTTTCGGAAACGAGGCGCGACGATATATGTCCTTAAACGGACGTCTGGTCATTTTTCCCATTACACACATTTCTTACAAAATATTATTTACATTATTAGACTTAATATTTTCTAATCCATTAATAATATTTTTTTGTTTCAATTAATATTACCTATGCTTAAATGACCTAGTCTATGCCACAATTGTAACTGTTTACTTTCCGAAAGGTTACAATGACGTGTTTTTGATTTCTCACATTTTACTACATAGAATGTACCACTTTTGTTTTTATTTCTTATCAATCTTCTTATTTCCAAACGCAAAAATTAATTTCATTCCATTAACTTCCATTTTAGAAACTAACAAAAGATTTTTTTCGCAAGTTTGGGACATACAAAATCGTGCAATATTTAACCATACTTTACTTTACATTTTATTTCTATATAGCCTACACATGATGCATTTAGTTCGCTACCATTTTTTGTTGCAGATTTGCAACTAGGTTTCTTTAGTTCTATATATTCAGAGAAATAATCTAAATTGTTTGTTAAATCGTCTGAACAATCTCAATCAATATACCACTCAATTTTATTTTGATTATTTTAAACCAGTACTTCGTTAAGTTCATTACATAGACATCGGCTTCTGTGAAGTTTGATAACCTGTTTATGTTGTCCCGAACTTACCTGTTCCTCTTGAATACTGCTATTGACGAACGTTGCTTTGTCTTTGATCATGTCTTGAATTCTCATAATTTGAATGCTGCCCATAGTTTGATGAACTAGATCGACGACGTTACAAAATGACTGGAACGAACCTATTACAATAGTTAATTTTTCTGCATTCAAATTTTTTTGTGTGGTTTGCCACACTGAAAACACCAAAAAGCATTACTTACACTTCGATGCCTATTTTCATTATTTCTTTTCAATTTCTCTTCTCCGATTAACCGTGTCTTAACAAAATCATATTTCAAATTTTCTAAAGTCTCTAATGCAGTAACTACAGCTTCATAGGATTTAGGAATCGATAATAGAATGTAATTAACATTTTCTTCTTCTGACATTACTTCATCATCATTCCTCAGTTGAGTAAAAATGTCTTCCATTTTGACAAAATGCTCAACCAATTTATCCTTTCTAATGTGTTTCATTTCACTCAATGTTCTTCTTACTTCTAGGACCTTTCTTCTCAAAATTATTTGCTAGATTCAAATACATCTCATAGGCTGAGTTTTTCCAGCGTAAATATTGAATATGACTGTCGGCTTCGGCTGCAGTGAAAACAGCCTGAGCTCTTGATTCTCCAACTAAAAATGCCTTCTACTTCAGAATGTGTTTCATCTTCAATAGCTTTAAGGGGCCGCATCAGTGGTCAAAGAAATAATTTTTGAAATAGGCAACCTCTTTTACAAAACCTGTCAAAATAAAAGGGCAGTGTTTATAATATGGCTTCCTTTGGAACAGTTTTATTAGGGTAATAATTGAGGTTGCAGTTTCTTCGGATCGTCTACCTGCTTGTGTAGGTACGCATAGTATCGTTATACGAAGTTCTATGTAGTTATTGACAAGCTGAAGAAATAAATTTGTTCTTTCTAAAATTTGATATTTACTTGTACCTAATGGAGAAGAGAGTCATATATAGTAACGATTATAGTGTAAGGGTACTGTTTTAAAACAGTAACTCAAAATTGATTTAAAGGTAATTAATTGATTATTACTCGTGATAATTGTTAATATTAAAATTTAATTAAAATTGAACGAATTGAATGAAACAAGAAATGATGTGGAGCAGCGAAGCAAAAAGAGGTTGACTCTAAAAACTAAATAACAAAATATGTAATGAGGTGTCAATGTCTTCATACGATACGTAATTTTAAAAACGTTGCTTACATCTAACAAAAAATCGTTGTGCACTTTCGTGTGGAATAAAGCATTAAAAAATGATTTTTTAACAAAATCGCCTATGACAAAAATCGCCTGTGAGACAAAATCACCTCTTTCTGATACCTGGTTACTGGGGTAATTAGCAGGTGGGTCAAAATCGCCTTTGTTATTACTATATACAAATGCTTATGTACTTATTATGTATGTGTATGTTATCTATATTATATCCCTTCACACTTTTAACAGGCTTAGAACTGTCAGTACATGCGTTATACATATACTGGCGTGTTTAAAAATTAATTTCGTTCGAAGAACCGTAACCTATTGCAATAGACACGGAAGTATTACAACAGTTTTTTGGATTTTTTTGAAGCTCAAAACTAGTATGAAGATGTCATAAAACACAATTAATTGTAGATTCTGAACTGGTACGCCGCCGTAGTTTAAAGGTTCGCAATAGCTAATTTATCCTCAGCAAAATTTTGAGTTATTGCCAAAAAAGTGACGATCTGACCTGCGCAAGACCCCGGGATCGGTCTAAGGCCAGGCAAATATTGAGAGGAGCCACACCTGATCATAGGCGGTGTTTGTGTAACGTTTGCGAACGCCAAGAGGCTTCCCGGGCCCTCCAGACCCCGCAACTCGCCGCACAAATTGAGAACCGCGAATGACCCCCGAATAACGAGTGACAATGATAACATTCTGAGGAAATTCGTGTGGTTAAGACGAGGCTGCTTCTGCAATACTCCTAACCTAGGTCCTTACTCTAACCTGGTGATACTGATCACTCGCGAATGTTTAGTCTGAGGTTCCCTATATCCCTAATAACCGCCTAATGTTCCCGACACCGGCGCGTTCATGCCGCCGCCGACAGTGTAGAGCTTTCTATACTTGTTGTACGGTTTGTTTACCAGTCCAAATTGCCTAATTTTATAAAACCTAATGAATCTACAAGTCTTTACATGCTATTTGTCTGATGGGCAAATTTCTCTCAAACCGTGAATCTAAAATTTCTGGGAGTAACGCACTAAAATAAAATTTTTCTAATTGTTTTTCCAAAGGTCGTCGTCCCTTCTTATAATGTCATATGCGTAATCAGCCATGGTATAAACAAAAAAGTAGCAAAAAGCTTTATTTGTTATATGTAACTGTCCCTGTATCTGGTACATATAATCGTGATTGCTTTTTAATAAAATTCTGTTATTATCGCCATTTAGGGTGCAGTACTTTGACTTTATTTTTTATTGCATCGCCTATAGTCATCTTACGGGCAGAATAGGGACATTTAATCTCCAAGAGTGTTTCAGAAGAAACGATACCATCTGGAGAAGCAGCCAAAAATTTTTTGGATTTATCAATGAAAACTCCACATTCTTTTACAGCAAACCCTAAGACTTCTTCAAATTTTTTTCTAGCTTCCTGTTCTTTTTGAAGGCCATACTGAAGTGCATTACTTCTGCAGCCATCAAAACCCGAATAAAGTAACGTTTTTACGGTGTTTGCAGTAGACGTGCTCGGTTTCATTTTGCAAATTTTACCGAATGTACTAGATGTTAGCTTCGCATGTCTTACCTCTCGCCACTCATTGCAAAGATATTGCCTCTTGTTTTAATTTCGACGTCTATAATATGAATATTAGATAATTTTTCAATGAATTGCAATTTTAGAGCATTTAACTGATTGCTGCTTTATCCGAATTTATTTCTATAACCGCACCATAATTCTCATCAATTTCGACATGCTTAGGTCGTGAAGGTCTTTTTTTACGACTATTTAAAATCAATTTCCGTCTTCTATCACAGTATGTTTGTGTATAAAAACCAACTTTACTGTAAAAATTATTTTGTATGCTATCAATAAATGTACACTTAGTATTATAAGAAATCACTGCTGCGTGACATCTTGCATCGTAAGAGCCTGTTAATGAAAAATTAATTCTACGCCCGCCTATAAGTTTGTTAACAATAGAATTAAAAAGTTCAGCAGAATTATTATCGACGTCATATAATAAACTTGGACTATTTCTTACTACCCGATCAAGTGCTCTCTGATAATCTTCATAAATAGCGCACTTTTTAAAATCATCATATAGATACTGCCTTTGTCCTAGTTTAGGGCCTTTACAGAAAAAGTTATAAATACCGATTTTCGTTGTAACAGTTTTTATGGTCGCCGAAAATATGAGCAGCGCTATTACTAATATCCTTTTTTAACGAATTAATTTTTACGTCCGTCTGTTGAAGTTTCTTGTTTCTTATAATACCACCAAATTTAGCAAATTTACAGAATATATACCAATTCCGTTAATATATTTATGCATTAAAACAAACAATTTCAAGTTCCAGGTATAAATTGTTTACAATTCAAACCAAATGCATTGAATTATAGAACTAAGAAAAATAAATAAAGACATATTTTGTAAGAACAATAGTTTCTATTAAAAATTAATTGCATTAAAAGGTAGAAAATATTTTTTATTCGGTGATTAAATTATTACAATGATATAGGAAAACCATTGGACGTTGATAAAGTATCACTGTTCATTATTGTTATTACCACTACACTTTTTAGACATCCGCTTAACCGAACACTGAAAATGTATTGTATTATTCGAACACCCTCAATTCAAGTTCGGATAATCGAAGTTACCATTGTATTTATGGCGTCCAATGGTTTCCTTTTTCATCATTTAATCACTGAATAATAATTATTTCCGACTTTTTAGTGCCACTCATTTTTAAAAGAAACCCATTATTTTTCAAAAAAAAGTTTTTGATTATTTTTTTTACTAAAAAATAAAGTCAACCGTGGTTGACTCTTGGCTGTAAAGCTATAGCCCGATCTGATACTGAGAAGTGACATTCCTAGATTTTTTTTACATTTTACTTAGAATCAGCTCCATGATATCAAAAACATTTATTGTCATCCCTATTACACATATGTATATTGTATATCTACTTATGTGGAATTTCAGCTCTACGTAATGCCGAGAAGGTCAACTCTCAATTCTAACAATAAGATTTTGTATCCCTAACAACAATTACTTACCAAAAGTGAACAAGTTAATTTATAGAAGGCATATTGACATTATTTCTTATTTCTATGCGCAAAACTAAACAATTTTAACAAATACGGTTCCAGGTATAAACTTGTTTGCAAAGTTTCGACGGCTAGTTAATGGCACCTAATAAATCATGTAAAGTTGGTTGCCTATCACAATTTTTTTAGACCATGCAGTTCACCAAAAGAATAAAAATATCTCTGTTTTTATAACATTTATAAATAATCGGGCGATGTACCAGATGTAAGAAAGCTTTGAACTAACGATTTCCGAAAGCGCAGGTTGTAGCTATTAATAGTGTAGCTTTAATTTGCTAACAAAGATTTACGGTTTTTTCTAAACAAATCAAAAACGAAAAGTCAATCTAAAAAAAGCTCGATGTACAGCACTAAACAGCAATAAGACCTTTAATTTGAAACATAGATCACTCTTCCAACTTGTCTACATCAAAAGTAATTTCAAAATGAAATTCAACAAAACCTCATATACCTAAAAACTACTGATGCGGCCTCTTAAGTAACTTACTTTCTCTAAGCACATTTTTAAGTCGAAATGACCGCGCACTAAAATTTTCGACATATCTGAACCACCAATCAACAAATTTAAGTAAAGTTGAATTTATTTAAAAAAGGTTTTGTTCAAATTTGAAAAGACATATGGCTGAGCTCATGGGTAACCATTCAATTGTGTATATATTTTTTGGTTAAAAGAATAATAATTTTGAGAGAAGCTTATTTGTATCAATTCTAGTAATTCTCTTTTATATGTGTATTAATATTTTGTTCGTTGAATGCAAGAGTTGATAGTTTTGAGATAAGTATAGAAAAGAACCAATTTTTACCATCGAATGGCAATAGTTTTGCTGTGGATGGAATTTTTTATTTTCTTTAGATCCTTTGAATTTTGGATTATAATTAAGATCATTTGGCGAAACGTAGGATTTTTTGCAAAGAAATTGTTTAGGAGCATTAAAACAAGAGTCCTACATAATCGGATGATTTTGTAAGATCAATAGTCTAATCTTGCCAATAACCAATGACTTTTAATGATTAATTGAGCAACGTTTCGACCGTCAATTTCGGTCATCGTCAACTTAATACACAATATCAATTATTTCGTTACAAATTATCTAATAATTATCAAATAATTTTCTTTGAAAATAGGAATCTCTATCTTAAAAAAATTTTTGACTTCAACAATAGTATACATGTTTCTTACTTAGAAAAGATTCTACGAGCAAATTTAAATTGAAGGTTGCTAAAACCGTAAACAAAAAGTTTCTCTTAAAAAAAAAAAACTGACCGATTCTCTGTAGCTTAACAAAAATCCATGAAGAAAGTTATCCAATTAGACTGGCCTCCCTGTGACTTGATGCGTGGTGGAGTGATGCTTCATGAAACAAAATTGGTGTGGTGGCAATGTATGGAGATCAGTATCATCTCAGCAGTTTTCTATTGGATTGTGAAGTGTTGATATTTGAGGATGGCGTTGATGGTGGCCATGACGTTTCTTTATACCTTCACGAGGCAGGTGTTTGCGGTAGTTATTGGTGATCCAACCTGATCTTGGGGCCTTTTTGGTTTTACTGTTTGGATGTGGTATGTTATTTCTACCTTGATTATCGCTTGGTAGTCTGGAGGTAATGAAGCGGGCGATGTTGAGTTTTTGATGTGAAGGTTGAGAATGTCCCGATCGTCTTCCTGTATGCTGATTGCACCGGTGTTGAATTGTTCTTGGAAAGTATTGGCGAATAGTTCAGATTTTTCTGATGTGGATATGGTAAGGTGGTTTCTTTATTTGAGTACTCTTTTCTATTGAAATTTTGCTTGTGTTTGTGTATCTTTATGGCTTCTCTATGTAGCCTAGTACAATAATTTTGCGTATTGTCCACCAACTATGTACTATTAAATAATATTTGGTGTTCTCTACTCATAAACGCATGTTCAGCTACAGTGGAGTTTTGTATTCCTCCAAGGCGGCAGTTTCCTTTATGTTTTGCTATTCGAGTATTGGCCGATCTTTTTGTGGTTCCTATAAAGACGTACCACAACTACAGGGAATACGGTCAATTCCCGCCGATGATAACGGATCCCTTTTGTCCTTTACAGACCGAAGCGCCTCGTCGATTTTAGTTGTCCGTTCGGTGACGCCTTTTACGTAAGGCAGGAATGCCTTGCCTTGGTAAACTAGTTGTTCCTTGTTTTGTCCAGGCGCGTTTTCATAGACAGTCTTATTTCTGATGATTTGCAGATGTTGGCATTCAGGGCAGTCTCTGTGTCGTAACTCGTTGTTAAGATGTTCCTTTTCGCAAATGATTTTTGCACGGTTGCCTAGAGTTTTTATTATGCCAATTTTCTGTCTTGGACAATGGTTGGAATCTTAATGTAAATACCTATCGGTATGTGTAGGTTTCTTGTACATAGGAACTTTCCAAGGTTGCCTGGTGAAATGTATTTGCCTCTGCAATTGTGGAGTGGTCTTCGCTACATTTCATGCATTCATAGTCCGCGTTACAGTTTTCTTGCGCGTGGCTGAAGAGTTGCCAGCAGTGGCACTGCGTACTGTCTGTGCGGATGTGAATTGATTCTGCGGAGATGGAAAGGCAGCAGCACTTTTTAATGTAGTAAAGTTATTTGTATTGTCCATTTCTATAAGAACCAATTGGGTGGGACCGTTCTTGCTGCTCATGCGTGTAATTTTTTGCGGTGGGTTATTTGAGTGGTCTTTGGAGCTTTCTTCTTCTGTCATCTCTTGGAAGATGCACCATTTTGAGCGGTCTTTTACTTTTTATGACGTTTGTGTAGAATTCCATTTTCTGTTGGTCGATTGTTTCACGTAGATTTCTGAAGCCTTCGATGGTGGCTGGTTATATTTGGTTGCCAAATATCACGAGTTTGGCTTTGATGTAATTGACGTTTTTTGCTTTAATGAGTTTTGCGGTTTGGTTTGATCCCGTATGGTGGTTATTTTACTAGCTTGAAGAGGGTTGAGTTGTTTTGCAATGTAGGTATTTTCTTTTGTTTGAGTTCTATTGTACTTTGAGAAACAGCTTTGGAGTCGTCTATTCTGTCTTGAAGTATCGAGATGTATCGACTTTTATTGCATCTTTCCACTTCGACTTTCTGTATTCTGTAACTGAAATAGAAGAGGCAGTTGGTCGAGAAGTACGATTTATATTAGTCATTAGCTGAAAAGGCGGCAACATTGCATATTCTGTACAAATATAGGCCTTATGAACCAACGGCAGTTGTTTCTTCTAACCAAACCGAGGGATAAACAGGAACTTGCTTTGAGAGTAGACTTCACAGATGCGTTGCTGCCACTACAACGACCAAGCCGATACTGAGCTAAAACAACCGGGCGAATGGAGATTTCTACAGCGCAATGTGATTCCGACTGCATCAGGGCTGTCGCATTACTATTACACATTTTGATCCGAGGAGTTACAGAATAGGCTTACATATTACAACAAGGTAAGCGAAATTATTGGAAATACTCTTCATAACAACGTACAACCCGCATAATTTAATAATTTTACTTTTGGTAAGACGCTAATCAACAATAAAATCTGTTCAAAAATAAATCACTTGAGTTGGTTCAACATTAACTGAGACAATTTATGGGTAAGAATCAGCTAATTTGACGAGAGTCTGCCTGTTATGAACCGTAGTTAGTACATGTGTTATCTTGTTATATTCCGTAATTGGAACAAAGTCTTTTTAAAAAAGTTTATTTTGCAAAGTACAAACTATACTAGGTCTAGTCTACAGCTAGATTAACTACGTTACATTTTACGATTGCTTATATAGAATTATTGTGTGAATAAACTTGAATCAGCAAAAGACGCGTCTTGTACGGTCTTAACACCTCCCCCGTTAAGAGAAAAAGTTATCCTTGAAGATGAATTTTTCGACTATCTTGCATCGGGGATGGCGGGTGAAACGAATTTTCTTAATGGTATAGATTTTGTGTTTTCCTTCGGTGTTGCTGTTGAAATCTTCATGGAGATTGTTTCCAAGTTCGTGGAAGTTCGTTCAGAAGTCATTGGGTTTTTTTTTTTTTTGATCTTTCCTTTTAGATAGGCGGTTAGTATTGAGCTCTGTGGGTTTCAGGAGTTTTGAGCGGAAATGATGAAATAGACATATGCTTATCACAATCCCTAGGAGTGTTGCCGGAAGGAAGAAATGCCATCGGGAATGGACAGTGGAGAAGACTCTACTTGACTCCTCTTCTATTTTCTGTTGGAGAGTCGATAATTTGGTTTGTAAAAGTGGAAGGTTTTCCTTTTTCAAATAGTTAAGACTGATGGGGTCGTTTTCAATTTGCTTAAGGCCAAATATTACTTCTTTGCAGCAATTCTGAGGTACAGGTCGGTTACTGTAACGTGAGCTCTGAAAATTTTACAATCTGCGTAGAAGAAAGAAGGAGAACGCATTCGGAGGAATAAAGATGCAACCTACGCTCGAAGACTGCGACAAATAAATATAATATTTTCTAAACGGGGTACCTGATGTCTACGGTCTGGTACTTATCAGTTTAATTTATACCTCAATTTCTCGGTACTGTTTGTGACTAAAAACCAGATATAAATTTCTATTAATAAATAGACGTTCTTAATGAACCCCCCTATTAGTCGGACCCATACTGATTATAACATCGAACCTTTCCAATTATACATATACTTTATAGTCATATTCTATTTTGCAGAAATGCATTTCTTTTGTTATATTATACTAGAAAGATAAACGCATTAAAATAAATAAATATTAGTTGTCTTCAACGACGGCTTTATTAGTAGGCTTACAAAGTCATTACCGTACTAATTATGAAAATCAACTTATTCTAATTATCTATTTTATAGCCATCTACTACCCCGCTGAAACGCAAAATTAATTGCCTTATGACAACTTCATTAGGAATTAGGGATGCATTATCATAATAATTTAATCTTGAAAATCAAACTTATTTTAATTAGCTACTTTATAATCCTACAGAAACGACCTTTTTTGTTATATTTTGTAAAAAAAATCATAATTGTTTCAAAATTACATGTTAAGTGAATTGCCGGGCGACTTAGTGTGCGCCCTGAGTAACGAAGAGCTAGAGAGCCGGCATTGAAATGATGTCTCTCGATGCCTCTGCAGCTCTCGGCAATAAGTTGTAACATTTGCCATTGCGCATCCTAAGGCTAAGCAAAACCAGAGCTCATTCTATAATAATTGACCTGTATTTCAGGGGTAATCATTGGAACGTCGACTAGTTTACTCTGTTTGCCACTCGTTGTTATTCTTAGTCCATTATCAAAGTAACACATGCATTCCTCACCCATTTTGAGCAATGACGGCTGTAGAATTGTTGATCTCCGCATTGGTTGACCTTTACATTTGTAAGTTAAATTTAAAAGATTGTTAGATGCCACTAGCCATGTATAAAGGTGTAAATTTTACATTCTTTTGGAAAGGACTTTTTAAGGAGTAGATTGGGCACGCAACGTATACAGTTTTTTGCATCTTGAGGTTAGGTTATGCAGTATGGTAAGGTTTTCCCGGTGAAGACTTGTTTCCAAACTTGGAATTTCCAGATACCACTGGTGGTCTTCAGAAATCGCCACATAAGGGTTGTCAGGTATACTCTGGATACATTTATAAGGAATTGACTTTAGGAATCATAAACTAAAGTTAATACCTTTAAAGTACCTGGCATACTTTGTGGAAATTTATGACCCTGTCTGTCTAGCGGTAGGTAAGCAAAAATTTGGTAGGGCCGTACTTAGAAGAAAGTAGGTAGATGCCCATTAAAATGCAGGATTTTCATATTTCCAAACAATATTCTTCCCAGATTCTGCCTATTTCAAAATGACTTTATAAAATAAAATTAATATATCGATGTATTTTATATTACTTTATACTTATTATACCTATAATAAAGTGCAGTTATAGCTACTGAGAAATTGCCTTGTTATTTTAGCTAGAATTGTCTACAATGTTTTTAAATACGGGCCTGTCTGCCGACCGGCAGGTAAACACTGGGTAAACAAGACTTTCCTTCCAGTTGCTCACTTTTACTGCTGTTGTGATTACCTTAATGACGGTCGTTATGAGATAAGCTTAACGTCAATTCCTTATAAATGTATCCAGAGTATATAAGGGTATGATAGTAGGAATCATTCGATTTCACAGGATAAGAATAAGTTTCGTATAGTTTCATCTTAATATTTTTTACAAGTGGAATGATTAGTTTTATTAAAATTCCGTTTCTATGAAGGTAAATATTCGGATTTATAATTTCATAATATTTGTAAATATTGATATTGTCAAAAGAAAAAGGTAATACAGCACCCTCGTTTGGGTGAATTTGTTGTAATTGTTCTTTTAATTGTTCATGATTTAAAACGCTCGGATGCAAAACGTTAATTCTAGCAAAAGTCAATGTTTCTATAATGTTACTTACGTCTTTATTAACAACAGATGTTACGTCATTAATAAGTGTTAAAATGTTTAAAAACTGTAAGGTAATTTGATTTTCATTTATTTTGATTGCATTTCCATTTACCATTTCTTTAATTTTGGCTATTGTTTCTTGGATAATATGTTCGTTTGAATGGACTTTAAATAAAGTGGCATTGAAATCCGCTACTATCATTCGAGTTAAATGAACTTGTTCATCCTGAATCTTTATTACCCTTTTATTTGATGTTTGTAATTCATCTATTAATTTGTCATACTTGGCCTGGTCGTTAGCGTCTAGTGTACCAAAAAGTGTGCGCAGACCCGTTCCGATTATATTAAACCAACCCCTACGTTTCCTGTTTGGACCCGGTGTGATAAATCTTACCTCGTTTAGACTTGTTTCTAAACTATTAAGCGTATTTCTCAACACTGTAGCATGTACTTTTAGATTAACATTATTGATTTTACTACCTATTTCATCTAGTTCCCTCTGATACGATTTGAGTATTTTAGAATTTTGGAATAAGGGTGACAAATCTTTGAAAATTAATATATCGTATGAGGAGTCTGAGAGAAGAAGGGACCCTCTGTCTTCAAAATAAATACCGGTGTTTGGTAGATTTATTGTGGAGAGCTCGCAGCAACATCTGTAAAAGATACGAATTTGTATGGTTTAATCTGTTCTACACTCACTAAGGTGAAATTTTCCTTATTATTCTTTTTATTAATTTTAACGACGTTTGATGAAACGATTTCTGTAATTATGAATGGACCTAACCATTTACACTGGCCTTGCTTATTAACCAGTTGATTTTTAAGGAAGACTTTATCATTTGGTTTATAATTTGGAAGTGGTTTCTTGATTTTGTCATCATATTTTTGTTTAACTTTAATTTTAGTTTCTATTTGGCGATTATTTGCTAATTTCCTTACTTCATTTTGCTTGGATTGATTTTCTATAATGTATTGTTCTACTGTCATATCATTAACAATTTCGTCTTCGGAATTATTTAAATTTCTATGTTTGAAACCGTATAATATTTCGAAGGGAGTTAATTTTCTTGCGTAGTGAGTTGAGGTATTATATGCGAATGTTGCTGAGTCTAATAATGCTTCAGGGCCTAATTTGTTTTTTTCTTTTGTTGAATATGTTAAAATTGTATCTTTAAGTGTACTAATTACCCTTTCTACCATACCATTAGTTTTAGGGTGGTAACCTATTGATTTGGTATGTTGGATTCCTAGTTCAAAAGTTAATTTTCCTAATATTTTATTAACGAATTCTCCTCCGTGATCTGTATGAATTCGTTTAGGTAGACCAAAAGTTGCAATGAAATTTAATAATTTACTCTTAATTGTGTCTGCAGTTTTATCTTTGATTATATATGTTTTGAGGAATTTTGTTAAACGGTCTTGTATTACTAAGACATACTCTTTGTTTGAGGGTGAAAAATACATTTCAGCAGTGTCTAAGTCGATTCTTTCAAATGGATATGTTGGGGTTTCTGAAATTGTTAATGGAGCTTCAAAGCTACGCCTAATTGTTTTATTACTTTGACATTCTAGACAAGAATTTATATAATTAGTTACGTCATCTTTAATTTTGTGCCAAGTAAAATATTCTTGAATTTTATTTAAAGTTTCAGTTATTCCTTTATGTCCATAGGCGGGTGGATCATGATGCATTTTGATAATATCTCGTTTTTTTTTAAGGGTCGCCAGAAAATTTATATGTTGTTGAAATTTGAATTTCTAAGTCAGGGTTGATGTTTAATTTATCACGTAAATAATTTATCATTCGCTCCAGTTCTTTACTTGAATCTTTTTCTACAATGAATCTAATAAGGTCTTCCTCCTGTATTAAAGTAAGAGTTACAAATAAATTATCAAATAAATCCCTTTGATTGGTGGAATTGTCAATTATATAGGTTAAGTTTGCGTTAGATGCTGAGGGCTTTAATTCCAATTTGTCCAATATTATAGAGTTTTCTGTATCACGTAATATGTAATGACAATATTTTAAATTATCCATCATTATTAACATTTCGTAATTATGATTTTTATCTTGGAATTGTCCCAATACCGTTTTCTCGTTTGGGTAATTTCTTTCGTCATTTACGTACGAATCGAAATCCGTACCCTCTAGTAAATTTTGAATTGAATGACTGGCCATATTAATTTTAATTCGCGACAAAGCGTCTGCATTTAAATTATATTTTCCGGGTTTATAGGCAATTTCATAGTCATATTCTTCGAGTTTCAACCTCCAGCGTACCAATCGCGAACCCGGGTCTTTCACTGAAAATAGCCAGGTTAAAGGATGATGGTCACAGATGATCGTGAACTTTTTCCCATACAAGTAAGGCCTAAAATGTTTAACGGCCCAAATAATAGCCAATAATTCCCGTTCGATAGTGGCGTAGCGGGTTTCCGCGGGGTTTAAGGTTCGACTTGCATATGCTATCGGTAAACTATTATTAACAGGACCTTGACTGAGTACGGCCCCAATTGCATAAGCACTAGCGTCGGTCGTTAGAATAAAATTTTCATTGAAATCGGGGTATTGTAGTATGGGTGCCGAAATTAACTTTTCCTTAAGTGCATTAAAAGAGAGTAATTGCTCGTTTTTAAACTCAAATGAAACATCCCTTTTTAATAATGCAGTTAAAGGCTTAGCCAATTTTGCGTAATCTGGTATGAATTTGCGATAATAACCTGTTAAGCCTAAAAAAGATTTAATATCTTTAGGAGTTTTTGGAATAGGAAAATTTTTAACAGCGTCAATTTTGTTAGGATTTGGTTTTATGCCTTCTGTAGTAATGATATGGCCTAAAAATTCTGTTTCTTTCCGTAGAAATTCTGATTTTTTGGGTTGAATTTTAAGATTATGTTTCCGAATTCTTTTAAAAACATTTCTTAATTTGTTACAGTGGTCTTCAAGGGAATTTCCAAATACTACAATATCGTCGAGATAAACAAGATATTGTGTAGGGGTTAAACCAGTCAAAATTGTATTCATTGCGCGTTGAAAAGTTGCTGGCGCGTTGATTAAACCGAATGGGAGTCGGAGCCATTCGTAGTGACCGTTTGGGGTAGAAAAAGCGGTTTTTGCGATAGAATTGGGATGAACTTCTAATTGGTGGAATCCGCTAGTTAAATCCAAAGTCGTGAAATATTTAGCATGTCCGAGATTATCTAAAATTTCCTCAATATTGGGTAAGGGGTAAACTGTAATTTTGTTTAAATTTCTATAATCTACGACCATTCTCCATTTTCTTCTTCCTGAGCTATCAATTTTCTTTGGAACGATCCAAATAGGAGAAGAATATGGGGAATGACTGGGTCTTACTATTTTTTGATCTAATAATTTCGAAATCTGATTTTCTACCTCACCTTTATGACAATTTGGAAAGCGGTACGTTTTTGAATTAATAGGGTTTTCGTGAGTGGTTTTAATTTCATGTTTAATTAGGGATGTAAACGTTAAATTGTCTCCTTCAAGATAAAATATGTCTGAAAAATCATAACAAAGCTTCAGTATTTCATTTCGTTCTTCGTCGTTTAAATGTTCAAAACGAAGATTTTGTTTAAGTAACTCGAATCTCTTGTTAGATTTATAGTTATGGGTCTGAAATGTGTGTTTGGGAATTTTTTCTAAACAAACTTTATTGATTGAAAAATTTAGTTCTTTGTCAGTCAAATTAACAGCGGTTGTATGGATATTACCGTTTTCGTCTACTTTTACTATGCACTCTGGAATTAATAATTTATTTTCAGTATTAAGTTTAGGTAAAATACCTTCGGTACCGGGCGTCAAATCAGTTTTTATTTTTATTACTTGTTCTGACCGAGGTTGCAAACTCACACGGTTAACGATCTTTTGCTCCTGTTTCAGTAAAATCGGTATTTTGCTGTTATCTGAGAATCTAATGTAGTTACATTGTAAGTCTAAGTTGCAATTTAATGACTTGAGAAATTCAATACCTAAGATGCCGTCAAGAGATATATCTAATGGTGAAACATGAAATTTTATATTTTTATCTTTGAATGTAGTAGTAACTGAACCTAGTGTTTTAAATGAGTCAGCGTTAAGTCCTGAGATAGTTATTCTGTCGTTCGTGTTTATGAAGTTTTTGAACTCTGGTTTATTTTTTACAAGGTTAACAGAGGCGCCGGTATCAATTAACAACTTAACTGGTACATTTTTTACCTTTGATGAAATATAGGGTAAAATTTCGGTAACTATTTTAGTCGTATTAATTTTGAAATTGCAAAGATTTTCGAAATTTGAGGGATTTTGATTTAATTGAACGAACAACCCTCTTCTGTTTCGTTCGTCTTCGAGTTTAAATTATTTTCTTCGATTTCGTCGCTATCAGAATCGTCACTTTCGCATTGTTCGTTTGTAATTTCGCAAGTTTTAATTTTAGGAGATTCGTGGAAACCTTTAAAGGGTGTGCCTGCAAAACTATGTCTTGAAGGAATGTCACTATAACGTGAAGGTTTCGATGTATTGGGTTGTTGGGCAGTGAGATTAGGATTAGAATTTGATTTATTAGAATCACTAGCGGTTTCTTTTTTAATAAAAGGTTTTTTAAAGATAGTTTTATTAGAGGGGTTGCTATGTTTTTGTGATTTAAATTGGATATATTTTTCTTGGTCCTCTCGTTCTTTCAATCTTTTGTAAGCTACGAGTGCATGAGAAAAAGCTATTTCAAGAGTTTCAGCTTTAGTATGAGCTATTGAAATTTCAACATCTTTGGGGATATTATTTAAGAAAGTAGTGGTAGCAATTTTGTCAATAAAATCAGAAAGAACTGTAACGGGATCTGCGTCTTCAGAAACGTTTTCTGTAGCGGCTGATGTAAGATCGTCACGTATTTTGGCAATTTTATTATATGTTTCTTTAATTGAAATTTTATTAGAATTTCGAAATCTGATTAAATCGGATATTAGACCTTCAGAAGAACGTTCTAATCCAAAATTCGTTATTAATGCTTTTCTAATATTTTCCCACTTATCGTAATGTCTTGCTAAAATTACACGTCCTGCGTGTCCTGACAAACGATTAAGAACAACTCGCAACAAATATTCTGCATCCGAACCTTTTGCGTTATCGAATACAAAATCAATCGTTTCCACATATTGATGTAAAGGAACGTTATCACCGTCAAAATTAGGTATCAATTCTAAAAGTTCCCTTCTAGAATAAGTTGTTGTTTCTTCCTCAAGGGGAGCTTCCGTAATATCAGGATTTGACATATTATAATTTTATAAAATATAAAAAGAAACTATTTTAAAACTCGTTAGGAATTAAAATCGTTCGGGTTAAAAGAAAAAAAGAAGGAGGTGGCAAATAACTTAGACCACCTACCTTGAATATGTTGCTACGGCGAAGATCACCAGGTAGCCAAAAATCATTTATCCTCTGCGGGAGGAAATGTAGGCGAGACCAATCGTCTTCTTTTTCGAAATGTCCAGATCTATCGGAAGAAGCAAAAGGCTTCTTGGATAGTCCACCAAAATTCGACAGTCCGCGAACAAGTCACAAAACACAGAAACACGGAATGTTAAGAGAACAGTCCGTTTTCACAATTTTCGCACGGTTCACGAACTTGTTGGATACTAATCTATCGGACACATTGATCCTACTGACTGCGCCAAATGTTATATTCCGTAATTGGAACAAAGTCTTTTTAAAAAAGTTTATTTTGCAAAGTACAAACTATACTAGGTCTAGTCTACAGCTAGATTAACTACGTTACATTTTACGATTGCTTATATAGAATTATTGTGTGAATAAACTTGAATCAGCAAAAGACGCGTCTTGTACGGTCTTAACAACCACTGTTGTATAGAATCTTTTTGTCATATTATCATCATAGGATAGAATTTCTGCAAGGTCATATTATGTTAACAATGTTTCGTTCATGTAAATTGTAGCATCTTTGTCTTCTCACGCTGAACTAAGCAATTCATAATACTGAATTAGAAAGCATTTTAGTCTTCTTTTGCAATATGAACTTGTTTTTAGATTAAATGTAATTGTACAAGTCTGCCTATCAGTTGTGCACATCTCCCCGAAAATATTCAATAAATTGTTTTTTTTTAAAAACTTAATATTATCAATTGTGAATATAACACATGTAGCCCAAACTCAGTAGGTATGTAGCTTATTTGAAACTTCAATACTCCGTAAATTACCTAGACTGTTTATGTCCAAAATCAGAACTTTTTTCATGTACTGCATTTCATGTTACTAATTTATTGAATGCAAGGACAATGGGGTTGGTATTACTCCGTGCCAGTTGGTCTAAGTTGCTATGGCAAGTTTTTTGCAGTATATTGAGAACCGCGTGTACGAGGGGACGTAGGTCGTATATTTTGTGGAGTGCGATTTAATTCGACCAATTTCATTTTTCGTTTGATTTTAATATACGTTTTAAAAATAAGTGTTATCACTCCTCATTACGACAACGTTAATAAAACAATTTACAACATCCAGCGACCGTGACAGGACGTTGCCGTGGTGAATTGAAGTGATTTTGGTCTAATATGGAGTCCGCCAAGAAAATTAGAACAGTGCAACGCGCACTTTCTACAAAGAACCATAGTTTTTCAAGACAAGTACGCGAAACAGAGTGCTACCCGTTCTGGAAAAGGTGTAGCCTTTTGAAACGCAAATGTCGGAGTTACAGGTTGCGGATTCACAGTTTGTTGAAGCCCTTTACACAGCAAATACAACTGAAAAGATTATTATAAAGGAGATTGAATAGCAAGAAGTATATAAAGTTCCGTACTTTGAAGCTAAATCAAATTTTGTTGAAGATACAAGCACTAGTGAAGTACCAGTGGCTCAAAATCAAACCACTCGTATTATGGACAAACCATTTAAGAAACATACATTGGATCCGCCTACTTTTCGCGGCAACTTGAATACCTCAAACGACAGATAGAAAAGGGTTATTATAAAGCTACAACGACGCGTAGTGTAGAAAACGGTGTAGAAGCACCAGATAGATTGACATGATTATTACAGTTTTTGGAAGTTGAAGCCGACAATGATGAAAGTTTCAAAATGGCAATGTGCGGCTTTTGAGTTGATGATACCGGCGGTAAGCATGATAGAAACAAGAATAAAAATAAAACAAGGGTTAGTTCGGATCCATCGATCGCGAGCGTTTTGTGTGGTAGTGAATCGAGATCGGGGATTCCGAAATGCGTTTTTTTTGCGACGATAGACATGAAAATGATATGTGCGAGAAAGCTAAAAAGATGCCTGTCAATGAGCGAAAGAAGAAAAGTTGTTGCTATAAATGCGTAAAGCGTAGTCACTTAGCAAAAAATTGCGTAGTCAAAGTAACTTGTGCGTGGTGTGGTTGTCGACATTCCATACTTGTCTGCTCGAAAATAAACTATTTCAACGGTGCGGGTTCAAGTAATAATAGACAATTTCCACGCGATACACACAAAACGGAACAAAATTTCGCAAACATTTGTGATCTACTGTGTGTTCGTTTGAAGACGTTACAAGTAACTTTGTATTCGAATTCCAAAGAAAAAGTAGTGCGCGCTGATGGCTGATGGCAGCGTTCGTAGATCCGTACAGAAGTTCGTTCCATGGATATCGACCTATTGGTGACGCGAAAGTTGTGCATTCCCTATTTGAAGGTGTTAATTCACAACAACAGACTCATGATGATCTTTTTGGTTCGTATGAAAAGTTTATAAGGGGATTATTCGTGCAATTTTAAAGCCATGAGTCAAAACGTTATTTGCATGGATAAAACAAAAAATTGATAGGAATAGTTGAATTAACGAATTAAAATTAATAAACATTGTTTTAAGTGATGTGAATTCGGCTTCAAATGAGTGCAGCGACAGAATCGATTTGTTAATCGGTGCTAATATAGCGGGCAAACTCTTTACCGGAACTAAAATAGATATGGCAAGTGGTTTAATAGCGATGGAATATGGAATTGGTTGAAACGTTTTCGGGAAAACACCTGAAAATGATAAAAATATTTGCGGGATTACAGCGTTATCTTTATAAGAACATTAGCTTTCACGGTCGGAATCTATAGAAAAAATAGGGCTCGGGCTTGTAGACCGCGATCTATTGAAACTATTCAGTGCAGACATTTCGTCAGCAACTACGGCTGTCATCTTCAGTGGAAGTGTTGACGAGAGCGGAGATTGTACCTCGAAGTCTCGGCAGCGACTGAATGTAGTGCTGGCTGCGCGCTGATATCTGTTTCGGGCGGCGATAGGCGTACCGCAGATGTAGGAGTGTCAGAATCGTTCGTAGGTGGATTCGACGCCTTTCGCGTCGTTCTCTCTAGAGCCGGATGCCATACTTTACTCAAATGAGGTCCTTCTCTTTTTCTGTTGAAGTTCATAGAGTGATTGTGAATTTCGATGGCTTGCCTATGTAATCGGGAGTAATACTCCGAAGTAGTAGACAAAACAGAAGTTTCATTGTATTTAACGAGATGGTTGTCGTTGTTTAAAATATGTTCAGCTAAACCAGATTTCTCAGGCTGTAGGAGTCGGCAGCAGCGTTTGTTTTCAGTTATTCTCGTCTTAGCTGCGTTTTGTTGTTCCAATATATACTGCTCCACATAACAAGGAACTCTATAAACACTGGCGGATGTTATAGGGTTTCTAGGGTCTTTAGCTGATCTGAGTAGGTTACGCAGCTGATTCGTTGGTTTAAAGACCGCTCTGATGTAGTGACAATTGAATAACTTTCCAATGTGATCGGTAACCGTTTTTATGTAGGGTAAGGAAATGTATGGTCTGTACGGCGGTGAGGGTGTTTTAGATGAAGTTCGATTGGAGAGCCTGATCTAGATGGCAGAGCTCTTGTTGTAAAAGAGAAGGTTCACAGATGCGTTTAAATCAATTTCTGGGTCAAATAGTTCCAATAGACCAGGGCCTATGACCCCGATTCCTATTTTTTCTAGTGTTATCCTTGTTTGTTAATGATGCAAATATTTCAGATTTATGGAATTTAGATGTTTTAGGTATAAGAAATCCCATTGAAAAGTCGAATCGTCTTTCCAAAGAAAAAGAAATCGCTTTCAGCAAACGAAAACGCTCGTTATTCGGTTAGTCTACCGTGGCTGGAAAGTCATGCGCCGATTTCAAATAGCTATACATTAGCAAAAAAAGACTCGAAAAGACATTAAAAAAATTGAAAACGATGGTATCTTCACCTCTTATAATGAGGTGTTTAGGGAGTAGCAAGAATTAAGTATTATTGAATGCGTGCCAGATGGTGAGTTAAATAATTTCTCTCACTATTAACCGCATTGTCACATAGTAAAACCGGAAAGTACTATAAAAATTCGACCGGTTTTCGATGCATCGGCGAGTGAAAAAGATTTTCCGTCATTAAATCAGTGTCTGGAAAAAGGACCGAATCTAATAGAGTTAATTCCCGCCTCGTTATTAAGAATTCGGGAACATGAGGTTGCTGTGATATCGGATATACGTCGCGCAATATAACAAATCGAAATCCACCCGAGAGACCGCGACGATTTGTATGGTTCGAAAATAGAAAATTATCGTTTTAAGGTATAAGCGTGTGGTATTTGGACTCACGTGTAGTCCATTCGTTTTAGGGGCGGTATTAGAACATCACATATCGACAGCCTTATGTAGCGCAAAAGATGTTAATTCAGACAGAGTTATACCACTATAATCGAAAAATTGTCGCGCTCTTTGTACGTCTATAATTGCGTAACAAGCGTTCGTTCGACATAAGAGAGAGTCGTTTTCTACTGAACCTACGCACGTTATGGTTGCGGGAAGATTTGAGCTAAGACGATGGGAATTTAAACGAGTTTTCACCGCGAACGAAACCACATTGGTACTCGGGGTTTCATTCAATAAGAGGCTCGATACAATTTCAATAAATCCCACATTAATTAGCGATGCATTCGAGAAAGGCATAAGTAAACGAACAATTTTGTCGGCTGCACATAGAATTTTTAATCCGATAGGATTTACTACGTCAGTCACACTAATGCCAAAATTAGTTTTGAAAATTTTGTGGAAAAATAAGAAATGTGATAAGGATAGTTCCGTCGATGAAAACACACGTAACGAAGTTTTGAAGTGGTACCAACAAAAGAGCCAAGAGCTCTAATCGCGGAATGGAAGCTTTATCGGGAGAAACTCTTGCTTTTGCCGCAAGCAACAGTATTTTGACATCAGTTTCTTTTTCAACGCGTAGAAAATTAACCGCAGCATAAACCTGCTGACTACCATCGCAAAAGGTATGCAATGACAATTCTCCTAAACCAAATTTCCGGGATATCCTAAATTCTTAAAGCTTCCATTCCGCGATTAGAGCTTTTGGCAGCAACGATCGGAGTTGACAAACGTGCGAAATAATAAAAGCCCTGAATTATGAAATCATTCCAATTTACGGCTGGTCAGACTCAACAACATTACTCGCTTGGTGAAGTCACGATACTCAAGGGCTCATATATATTTGGAACCATGTACGAGAAATTCGAAAACTGTCTTTTTCGTCGACATGGAGATACGTTCTCGACTAGTTAAACCCTGACTTACCATCTCGAGGTTGTCATGCTCGTCAATCACTCGACTCGCGCTGGTGAGAGGGGCCCGATTGGTTGCGCAAAGGTCCTACGAGTTGGCCTACTACTGTCGATCCGCCTGACGAGGAGGAGATAGATAGTAAGAAGAAAAAGTCCATGACAATATGCGAACCGCGAAGTCTTTTTAGATTTAATTGACAATTTTTCGTCTTATAAAAAGATTATTAGATTTTTCGTCATAATGCTAATGTTTATGAGCTTTTTAATAGATCCGATTAATTTTAAGAGTCCACGTATCACTTATAAGGAAATTCAGCTGGTAGAGTTAAAGCTTTGGAAAAATGTTCAAAAGAGTATGTTTATATCAGACTGTAATCCAAAATTGAAAACGATGCAAGCGTTTGTACACACCGATTAATTGATCAGATTAAAAAGCATAATAAGAGAACGCTGTGACAGTTATGCATTTTTCCACCCGATAATTTTCGATTAAAAGTCTAAAGCGGTTGAATTGTTGATTAGAGATACTCACGAAGAAATGTGCCACGCAGGTGTGCAAACAGTTATGTGTAAGCTTCGAGAGAAGTATTGGATCCTTAGAACACGTAAACTGTGATATCAATAATAGGAAAATGTGTCACATGCAAAAGATTTACCTCTAAGCGCCGAACAGTTGACTCGGCTCCTTGAAAACCGTGTGAAAGATGCAGTTGCAAAGTGACCGGCGTTGACTTTGCAGGGACGTTTTTTTTTGCGAGTTGGGTTTAAATGCTGGATTTTTTTATTTACCTGCGCTATTTATAGGACAGTTTATTAGGAATTAGTGATGTCATTATCAACGCAAGCTTTTTTAGGGGCGCTAAGACGATTTATAGAGCGTCGGGGTCGACCGATTCACGTCTATAGCGATAATTGAAAAAAAATTGTGGGCGCAGATAATGCAGTTTAAAAATTGAAATGGGAAATAATCGGTACCTATAGTACTACAAAGTGTATTGAACTGCATTTTAACCCGCCAACTGGAGCATGGTGGAGCGCATTGTGGGAAAGTTAAAAAATGTTTTACGTAGGGTTTTTGGTAAAGCATGCCTTTCATATGAATAAGATTTATACACGGTGTTATGCGATTGCGAGAATACACTAAACTCGCGTTCGCTGACGTATTTGTCCGACGAATCAAAAGGTTTTAGAACACTTAGTCCAGCTTCATTTATACATTGCCCGATAATCCAGACTTGAATATTTTAGATTCGACTGATATAAATGAGCAATTCACACGGCGTCGTGAGTTGATGGAACGTTTGCGTAGGCGTTTCCGTAGAGAAAATTGGGGATTGTTTGCGTAGCCTGTCTGCCGAGTCTTGTGAATTTATTGACAGATCGTTAACGGGGGTACTTTTTGAGAATAATTTTTATAGCCTTAGGTTGGAGTTTTCTTCGGTCAATGTACTCTACTCTAACTCTACTCTTTCTTTTCAATAACAGTCGATACTGATAATACATGTTACTTAGAAACATACAAACACGTTTCACAGAACATAATACTTACATCACATCTATAAAACAGAATTCCGGCCTGGCTAGTTATGTGGTTGATAATAACCATTCAATAAAAATAGAATATATGAAGATATTAAAAGACATACAAGGCGGCCCAATACTAGATAGACGTGAAATAATGGAAATAAGTAAAGCAACATGAAACAGTAAATTTATTGGTAATGACCAAGTATATTTGGGGATTATAAACCATTGTTAAATTTTGGATCAGATTAAGCTACTCGTCCTTAGTTTTTGTACACTGTTATATTTACTGCACTGCTCTAACAAGGCAAAATGTAAACTGTGTAACAATAAAAATAAACGGGGCTCTCCCCAAGTGTTTTATCTTTTTTATTTTTTCAATGAAAATTATCAGACGCAGATCGCAGTTTCGAATTCGTTGGTCCCATTAGCTCGTTATAGGTTTTGTTTATGTACAAATCTGTAATTATGCAGTCAGAAAATACAGTATATTGGGGAGATAGTTATTTGAATGAATGTTAATGTGCTAGAAAGAATTGCTGATACGGATTACATAGGATGTGAAAAAAATTGACAGAAATAGTTTCCATTAGATTATTAAATTATAGCGTGTTCAATACTTGATGAGCCAATATTATCGGATAAGAGACCAGACAATTCTTAGAAGGCAATAGTCTTGTAACCAACTACCCGCACCCCGGGTGTTAAAATCATATTGTAAATAATTTTCTTGTATTTATTTATTTAACAGGTGATTTTATCTGATAACAAATTTTGTTTTTTTGAATCACAGGTATTTTCAAATTTCGATTATTTTTCTGCTATGATAATGGGATTGAATAATTTCTTTCAAAATATTTTTCGTATATAATGAGTAAAAAAAGGACAGAATATGTCTTTAAAACTGGCATTTCGTGACAACTTTCGTCCATCGGAATGCCGTCTGAGGCCATGTGTTTAGCCAGAGGGTGTAAAGGGGAAAAGCGGGTAGTTTCGACCACTGTAGGTTCAGTTGAATATGAATATGTAAGTCAACTACCGGAGGGTTGAAGTAGAAATATCCGTGTCTTGAGCTTCGCACGATAGGCAGGTTAGGGATGTAGGGAAGCGAGGAGAAGCTCGTGAGATGCAGAATGGTGGGTTGGTGAGGTTAGAATTTTGGGATAAATGCCCGCAAGGTTGCATAAATATATCAGATAGATACAGAATAAGGAGCTGGAATATTATTGGCTCACTATCTCTTGCGTAAACCGAACTATTGCGTAATATGGTCCGTTGAGTAGTATGCTAACCCGATCGGAAGTGAAGTCAAATAAACATTTTGAATGCGCATCTATTTGATTTGAATTGTTCGTGTTTGGTTCCGTGTTTGTGATTTCGCACTTGACCGCTACCAGCCCTGATCTGAGTCGTATACAACCCCGTCATTGTTACTTGCTTATCCACCATTGCCGAGAGTCGTATCGTTCGCTGTCCGTACAGACCTGTCCGGTAGCGTCAACAACCTCATTAACGGTATCTCGTCCGTCAACCAGATGTTGCCGGTGTTGAAGACACTATACAAAGGTGATTAAACTTATTGACCGATATTTGATTCGTATTTTGAGACCGTGTTACTTTGCCAAATTTATGATTTTTTTGGTTCACTTTTAATTTTAAAATACAATATTACCATTGTTTTACTTTACCACTCGGTTACAACTGATAGAAGCAAGTGATGAGGCTAGCGAATACGCCCAGTATCAGTATCGTATCAGTAACTGCGTATAATCGAGTACAGAAAAAGGTGACTGAGGAGTTATACAATCCATAAATTGAGGGTAGTTTCAAATATATGCAAATTAGTAGAGGTGAGACGTGGTTATTTCTAATTTGGTCCAACCTTTGAAGACGCTGCAAGTAACATTGTGGTATAACCAACAACGGATAAATTTCAGTTATCTCAATATAAACAATATTTTCGCTTATTTTTCACTTTTAGTCGTTCTTTAAGTAATTTCTGGGATCAGAATTTTTAGGCTAATGTAAAAATTTGATGTATAATAACTAATTCTAGTGGTCATGGATTACAATAAATTTTTAATTTTCTATTTTTGTTTAATTCTACTGGGCTGTGAGGAATTCAGCCACAAGTGAGATGTATAAATGTAATTATTGTAATCAGGTTGGCCGATGATATTTTGAAAGAGAGAACACCCAACAATGCAGAAGCTCATTGAGTGCAGCATTGTAACTGAGAAATGTTATTGATAGTGCAAATCTATATATACTTTGTCCATTAAGCATTTCTCTTCGAATTTATGATGATTATTTTACACTCACACGTTCTAGTCTTATTAAGTTCCTTTTTATATATAAGAAATGTAAATGGTGACTTTAGGTAACGGTATATGCAGTATTTATTAACATAAAGTCTTTGGGTAAAGTATTTTGAACAAAACGCATTTTGAATATTATTGTAAGGAAATCTCTTGGTTCATAAATGCTATCGAATGTTCTCACTTTTTTTTTAATCCATGTTGTTAGCAAAATTGAAAGTGTGAACAACTCAGACTTATAAACCTGTCGGAAGAAGAGAAAAGAAAAACTAATTACTAGTAGAAATCACTTACCTCTTTGTCAAATCCTATGACGTAGGTTGGACATGGTTGTACAGCAGTTCTACCAGAAAGTGTAGTAGGCCAGCACATTATTCCATCAAAAAATGCAGGACACATCCATTCTGAAAAGTAAAAACGTATGTTTATTTTTCAGCAAATAAATTCAAATTAGTCTTATGAGCATTTTTAATTTATTGGCATGATGTGAACTTAAAATATTTCCTAACTGTAAACTGAGTTATATTTTATTGTAGAATCCTTTATACCTTCGATGCAACTTATCGACTGGATGGATTTTAATTAATGACGTGTCTATTAATTCATCTAAACGGTACGACAGTAATAGGCTGTGTTTTGTTTTCATAAAACTAAAATTGATGTTTTCCTGAAACTAAATGATTGGTATAATTAGAATTTTGGGTCTAATTTCAGAAAACCATCAATATAATACAGAATATAAAATTTTACATTCGTCAAATGAAGGCATACATTTAGATACTTTAGAACCCATAGAGATTAATAGAATAAAAAATCAAAATTAATAACATTTGTTAAATAACCAAATAGAACTAAGTTCGTCACCATTATAAATTTATTCAAATATATACACAGGGTGAATTACTAAGACCGTGTCGGTCTGCAACCTACGTATCTTTCAAAATAAAGAGAAACATTTCAAGCAAAAGTTGCCCAAAATTAAGTATAGAATGTCGTCAAAATATTTTCAAATATGGCGAATTTCCGGTTATTTTGGAAATGTTCCCTAACTTCGTTATTTTAAATAGATACCCCCAAATTTTATTACCTTTTTGAATCACACACAAATGTCAGTTTCTTAATAAAACATGGGACCTTGGAATTAAATTTCTTTTCTACAGATAGGTGGTTGTTGGTATCTGCTAACAACAGTTTCTGAGAAGTTCGCAATTTTATGGAATTTTTAAATAATGTCTTAATTTCGCATTGGCCACTATTTTTGTTCGGCGATTTTGTTTTGTTTAGTGGCAGTAAACTATTTTTGACGAGTAAAAAGTACAATAAAACAAGAACAATAACAATTGTGGATATAATAAAAACAATAATTATTTATATTTTGTTTCAAAACAATTTGCAAGAAATAATAAAAAATTGCTCTAGTACAACAAATATGGTAGCAACGCATTACAGTATTCACTGTTTCCGTTCGGCGATTTCGTTTTGTTTTGTGGCAATAATGTTTGTTTAAACAAGAACAGTTACATTTTATAAATCAATGAAACCAGGTGAAGATCTTCACCTGAAGAAGCTATAGTATAGCGAAACGGCTGTAGTGTTACAAATAAACGTTTCTTGAAACTTTTCTCATTTTTTCATTTTATTAATATGGATAAGTTTCAAAAAGTGACTAGCGAAACAATCAACAGTTTAATGAAACCTACTTTGTAGCTAAATGAAGCAGATGGCGTCACACTTGCTGTCAAAGAACAGTCTCAATCACACAATAAAAACTAGCGCAGTAAAACAAATAATGGTAAAGAGGAATGAGTACAAGGAAAATAATATTGAGGTGGCTGTTTTATAACAGCTTCATACCTTCAGCCATACGTACACGCAGTTAGCTCAACGAAGAATCATTCACATTTATCGTTGATGATGTTTTAATGTATTGCGAACTAGTTCCATTGTATCTTCCTGAGTAGTTGGTGGTCCCTTTATTCGTTATAAACTAACTCCCACAGCGAAATTTAGCTTTGTTAGCTCTGGTGTTCCCGTTGGCCATAATATCGAACTCGGAACTCCTGATCCAGTTCCACTTGTTTGGAAATTCGGTATAAAGGAACTCCCCACATAGCTGCCGTGATGTGCTGCTACCACATCTGTTGTACGTACTAGAGCAAGTGGTAAATTTTCTACCATATTTTGCCAATTTAAGAAAATATAAAAAATTGTTTTTATTGTATATACAATTTTTATTGTTTTTGTTTTATTGTACTTCTTGCTTGTCAAACAAACATTACTGCCACAAAACAAAATAAAATAGCCGAATGAAAACAGTGGCTAACTCGACATTAAGACATTATTTAAGAATTCCAGAAAATTGCGAATTTCTCAAAAACTGTAGCAGATACCAACAACCCTACATCAGTAGAAAGAAAATTGAATTCTGCATCGTACAACGTGAAAATAAATATGGTGTTCTACTAAAAAAAAAATAGTTATTCCCGTTTGAATTGACGAAAATTGATTTCGATAAATTTCATAGTGATTAACAAGTACATGTGAGCGCACTACTTGTGGATAATAGTTGATTTCCTACTTAATCGAAGCGTAAAAGCCGCATCCCTCTGAGTGCTTTCTTTACCGTGATATTCAAAGTGGTGTCATTACTAAATTTATAGGCTATATGTTCATATGTGACTGACTATATACACGCAAAACAAAGACATTATATTTAACAAAAATTGGATGGAGTTGGCAGTTACTTTGTGATAGTTTATCATAATCGAACGAAAAAATAAATAAAACACTACTTTGTTTTTTCTATCACTTTATTTTTGCACAGATTGCGACTATAGTTTCGGCAACACAGTTACCATTGTCAAGCGATTCAAAGAATAAATTTAAATAGGGTGTAACTTATATTTATACAATATTACCTACTTCGGAAATACCTATCGTAAATCCCTAAACGTGCTGAACAATCTTGAATGGTACAAATCTAGCTGTTCGTTTAACAGATTATTTTTGGAAAAAATATTAGCTTTATAAACTTCTACGGCTTCTAAAATATTCAATTTAAAACCTTTGTTTTCAACATGTAGTATTTCTAGATTATCTATTCTTAAATAATGTCTTAATGTCGAGTTAGCCACTGTTTTCATTCGGCTATTTTATTTTGTTTTGTGGCAGTAATGTTTGTTTGACAAGCAAGAAGTACAATAAAACAAAAACAATAAAAATTGTATATACAATAAAAACAATTTTTTATATTTTCTTAAATTGGCAAAATATGGTAGAAAATTTACCACTTGCTCTAGTACGTACAACAGATGTGGTAGCAGCACATCACGGTAGCTATGTGGGGAGTTCCTTTATACCGAATTTCCAAACAAGTGGAACTGGATCAGGAGTTCCGAGTTCGATATTATGGCCAACGGGAACACCAGAGCTAACAAAGCTAAATTTCGCTGTGGGAGTTAGTTTATAACGAATAAAGGGAGAGAGTCTTATTCTTAAAGATTCCAACGAATTATTGTTTTTAAATATATACTATTAATTAATTAGGTGTTATTGTTTTGTCTTCGTGTACAGAACACTTCGCACAGGTGGAGTTCAGGAACCACGGGCTGTGCTACCTCAAAGCAATTTTTTGTTGTTTTCACTTCTTTGCATTTGGGAAAGTGGCACCCGACTTAAATTTTTAAAATATTTTCCTAATTTTTACCTGTGTTGACCAAAATTCTATTTTCTGTTAATTTCAGTCTCACCGTAGCGAGAGAGCTGACCTTTAATCCTCGACCTATTTTTCATGAAATGATTAAAAACTTATGTTTGTATTTGTCTGTAACAAGTTCCCCTGTGGTGTCTAGTCTGGGCGTAGATATTTATTGGTGACGTACATTGGCGCGGAAAACCAGAGATCCGGAAAACACAAACTGACAAATTATAATAAACCTTTGCAACGAAAATCGTTTGGTGGGTATGGTTAACTCTTTTGATGAGTTCTCAGCTATGCTGACCAAGCATGAGTTATTGTGAATATCATAAACATTATAAATCATCTCATTGTTTCTTCTTATAATTTATAATAAGAAAAATACTTGTTTTAGGAAATAATAAAAGAACACTACATTTAAATTCGTTAGGAAGGTTAGTACAAAGGTGTTAATAAAATATGGTTTAAAAATTTGGGGTACAAAACGACCATAGCTCCATCTTTCGGTTCGGTTATAAAAGTGTCCCTTACACCTTATAGGAATGTTTTTCACACAAGGGCCGAAACAAGGAGTAATAAGGACCCTTTACCACCGAGCATTTATTTTATGCAACACGCCGCATGAAGAAATCTCCAACACACGGAAGGACTTAGAGGAATGCCGAATAACCTAATAGGCCACGTAATTCAGCAATATGAATCGACGAAAAATACTAAGATTACAGTACGTGAAGGGGATGCCACACAAAATTGGAAGATTAGACAATCAATACGGAATGAAAACCGTTTTCTGTTCATCTAACAATATACGTGGCCATCTACGCAAAAGAAAACGAACTATATCTACAAAATTCCCTGTCAATGCGGCCATTTCTATATACTATTGGAATATCGGGTAAGAGAATACCTATCGCAGGAGAAGAAAGGACAAATCACACGATCCAGCAAAGCAGAACATGCTATCAAAAACTATTTCGGAAATGCAGCGAAACAGAGAACCACACCCCAGTAGCCATCTTCTGATAATCCCTGGTTGAATCGCTTTAGATACTAGTAGTAACTCTTTTACGTGTTCATACTTCAGAGTAAGCCGCTTTTAAGAAAAAAGCCTTCGTAAGTTTCTTCATTCTCTAATATTTCCTTTAATTCATGTAAATAGTCTTTTTCTGCTTGCTTACACTTAACTTCTTGTTTGTTTCTTTCTCCTGAGAACTGTCTTAAGTCATAGTCCCTGCAGACTGGCTTCGGTATGCAGTTCCATCTCATTTCCTTGGTTTTTTTTAATTCAACAAATGCCTTCTCCTCTTCTAGTCCAAACTTGAAAATATTTACTTTGCATAAATGGTCGTTACGTGACTGTTGTATAACATTTTAAGGTGGAATAAATTTCCTAAAATAACCACGAAAGAAAGGACTGAACTTGCTTAGTCGTCGTTGGTTTGAGAAAACTTTAAATAGCCATTTGTTTCTCGTCCGATGGTCTCAAAAATTCTACTTTCCTCCTAATGAACTTGAATTTTTTCTTCTTAGACTCTAGTCCATTTTCAATCACTCAGTTAATCAGAGTGTAGCATTTAGAAAATCAGTGATTCCGAAGATTTTTTTTTATTATCATACACTACGGCTTAAATTGGAGGAATTCCATAATTTAAATAATGATTTGAGAAAATATCACACTAATGTTTTTAAGTACATGTGAAAGGAATAATTATTTTTGTTATGTGTTGTACACTTTTCTGAAGCGCATTTGAAATATTAATCTCTTAATATCCATTTTCTCCATAAACATAGGCACAATAATAAAGTGAATTGTAAAGGCCCTCTGTATTCACTTATTGTTGGTAAAATACATACAAAATAATACGTAACTTGCCAAAACATTTGTCCGCTGTATAGTCGATAAAAGCAAAGACTAACTGCTTCAACATAATGGCCTGCATCGAAAAACGTGTAATGGTTTCGATACTATCGTCGCTTTTATCGTCTATCACTGTTCCAATATTAACGGTGCCTGAAGTTTTGGCGTTGGAGTTTGGGCTATTTGGTACGTTCAACAGCAACAGATTTGTTCTATTTATTTATAAGGTATAAATCAAAGTATTTTAAAAAAACCATTTGTTTTGAATCTACTAATAGGTTTTGATAAACCAACGCTTCCCCTTTTCGAATATATTCTTAAAATTATTATAATTTTATTGCAACAGAAAGATACTTGTGGGTTACAATTTTGTAAAGACTGTTCTATTAATTACTCTGAACCTTTTATCGTACATTCAGTACTACGGAGCTCAACTTTTTGCAAAATAAAATAATGAATTGGTTTCTGAAAATTTTATTGTAAATGAAAAATTATGCAAATTTTGATCGACATTTGAAATTTTATAAGCAACAAATAATCGTATCGACTTTGATAGCTTCTTAAATCCTTATAATTCGACTATATATAATGAGTTTTTAATAAAGTACTTAATTTATTACTTATCGGCAAAATGTGTAAATACAATTTGCATTTTTGATATTTAATTGCTAGCCGTTAAAAACAACACCCAATCACCTTAAGAGAAAACAGAAGTTTTGTCCCTAATCAGCTTAATGATTTAAAAACGCGACTATATACAATTTCTGCGTACAAACTATCTGTAGTCTATATTATGTTAGACAAAGCTGTACTTACGGCGAAGGATTGAATTAAATATTTTTTCTGTTGTATTTGAAAGTGTCTCGATTCCAAATTCTTTGATACACAATTTTTGCGCATTTTCAATATAAAGACTTTGAATAGTCAATGGATCCAAATTCCTCAAATTATCTCTATTTTCGACCATTGTATGGATTAGACGTTATTCTGAAAAGATACAAAAAGAAATATTTAGACTGCGTTACTTACATTAAAACAGTGTAATGATAAAAGCCAATTATCAATTCTCTCACAATTCTCCAAAAAGATATGGTAACGGAAAATATCTTAGTTCCTTCATTTAAAATTATAACAACGCTTTTCAAATAGTACAATCTAATCAAACTAACTAGTTATTCCTATATGCCGCTGCTCAGTTGTTTAGTGATGTGGTAAATAAATTAAATATGGAATAAATCAGTAAGTGGACGGATTTGAAAAAGAAATTGAAGTCATATTGCTGTCATAATAGTAAATATTTAAAGAAACAATTAAACAAAACTCAAAAGGAGTCAGTTACCGATTTCTTTAAAAGGTTGCAAAATTTGAACAATATTGTATCGCTGCGGAAAAGAATAATTGCGAAACCCCCGATGAAATTTTGCATATTAAAACAGATATTTCGCAAATGATGAAAGCTAGGAACATACAATCATTGAACAAAGCTTTTAGCATAGCTCTGCCTAACCTAACCTAACCATACTAATCACAATCCTTTACATAATAATCATAACGCTTAAAAATTCATTTCCTTTCTACTGCTTCGATGTGAATAAGTTTTGTAGCTACTGCAAAAATAAACATTGTCGTAATTGCTTTCGACCTGGACATTTTAAGAGTAATTCCAATTCAAGTTCAATTTTAACCAATGACCGTTGTGGTGATTCCTACACACAAAAAAATTGTAAATAATGTAAATACAGCAAAATCTGAGGACGCTCTGTCACTGTTGGAAAATTACAACCAATCTAACCTGCAACTCAAACTAATCAAGATGCCAGGAACAAACACCTCATTGGTCTGCGACGTGTCGACTTCTACAGCGCGTCCATTCATTCCCCTCAAGTTCCGACGTGCGGTGTTCAACAAAATCCACAGCTTATCCCATCCAGCTACCAAAGCATCCACCAAACTGGTATCCGCCCGCTACGTTTGGCCGTCCATCAAGAAAGACTGTCGAGAAATGGCCAAAAATTGCTTTTGGTGCCAAAAATCGAAGGTTACGCGACATGTCTTGACAAAACCAGGCAACTTCCCACCGCCATCAAGTCGATTCGAGCACGTCCACGTCGATATCGTAGTAACGGCTTATTCCGAAGACTACCGCTAGATGTTGACGTGCGTGGACCGATTTTCTTACTGGCCAGAGGCTATCCCAATGGAGCACCAAGAAGCCACCATGGTTGCACGCAATTTCTACAACCAATGGATTGCTCGATTGGGAACTCCGTTACGTGTGACTAACTGATCAAGGTCGACAATTTGAGTCGCATCTGTTCACAGAATTAAACGTTCTGACAGGAAAGACTCATCTAAAAATAACAGCGTACCACCAGGAAGCGAATGGAATGGTCGAAAGGCTTTACCGACAGCTGAAGGCCGCAATAAAATGCCACGAATCATCCTAATGGACCGAAACCCTTCCAACAGTGCTACTAGGCATCCGTTTGGCCTGGAAGGATGATTTGCAGTCGACAGTGGCGGAGATGGTGCACGATGAACCTTTGCGACTTTCGGGAGGGTTTATGTGGAAAACAACACTGCAAACGGATATAACAACAATCTTCGTGAAAGACTTGTGACAACACGTTCAACAGCTGCGACCGATACATGGAACGAGACACGGAGAAAAAGCGACATTCATTTTCAAGGATCTCGCCACCACCGACTACGTTTTTGTACGCCACGATGGTCCAAAAAGACTACTCCAACAACCCTACAACGGACCATACAAGGTCGTCTCTCGAGCAGAAAAAACCTTCAGGGTCGACATTCGGGGACAAGACGTCAAGGTCACGATCAAAAGGCTTAAACCTGCATACGTCGTCGCCGACCTAGATAAAAACGGGACTAACTTGGATAGGACCATCGAAGTTAAAAGGTTTCCGCCAATTCTACGAACATCCGCCAGCACAGGAATCCTAGTCATCCTACAACCGCCTGCCGTCCCACCACAGACGATCCCACCGCCCGCGGGCTCGCGAACAATCCGTTCAGGACGGCGTGTACGATTCCCGGATCGCCTACAAGTCGTCACTGGTCAGAATAATAAAGTTTCTCTTAGAACGAACTAAATAGCTCAAACCCCAATGCCAAAACTTGAATCAAAAATGCCCGAAGCACTTTTCGATAACAAATTTATCTTCTTAAGGGACTGAAGTGAACTAAATGCTAACGGTAAAACTTACATTATAAATACTAACTAATGTTACGGTTCAGTGAACGGAGCTCAGTCAATCGATAACAATTTTCAATGAGGGGTATTTTGTAAGGTTCATTGAACATTGTGATAGTGATAGTTATTATTTATAATGTAAATGTTACCGTTAGCATTTAGTTCACATCAGTCCCTGAAGAAGATAACTTTGTTTTCGAAAAGTGTTTCGGACATTTTTGATCCAACTTTTGGCGTTGGGGTTTGAGTTATTTAGTACGTTTTATAACACCGCCAAAGTTTCTCCAGTTTCTGAAAGTTTTTTATGATTTTCCGAATTGTCGCAATTTCTATTTTTGGAGTCAGAAAATTTGTGGATGGGTCAGATTATCTCAAAACACGCCTAAACATGTTAGCGCATACGCTAAACCGTCAAAACAAATTTTGGAAGATTCGAGAGCTTCGGTAAAGAAAATTGGAAATATCGCATGGGAAATAATCTCTTCGCATGTTGCAACAACAATGCACAACAGGAATTGGGTCGGTTACTACTTTATCTAATGTTTTCAAGGCCTCAGAAATTACTCGAACAGAAACAAGTTTTAGTCAAGTTCTCCTATCCACGTCAATTATTTTTATTGTTTTGGAAGTGCACACAAATGGTCCGCATAGTTAGAGACGAAAAGTCAGTCAAAGTTAATACAATCTTTGTGTAACAGACTCAAACGAAGATGAGAAGATTTTGTTATAGCAATTTCGGGTATAAACCAGAAGATAGCAAGCATTAACCATCACGCGTTTGAAGCTAATTTTGAAAAATAATATCGCGAATGAATAGATTAATTTTAAATCATGACAAAAAAGAATTGAAAACTGTAGGAATAGCGTGGAATTCGAACGAAGCTACTCTTGATTATTCAGTTGAAATAAAATCGTCAACAGTATTGTCCATCATCTTGATCTCACCCGCTGAAATTAATAGGACCGGGAATTATTTCGGCTAAAATTTTAATGCAACAGTTGAGGCTATCAAAAATAAGATGAAAGGGTTAAATACCTTAAGAGCTGTGCACCTCTTGATTGAATTTCGTGTTTTTACTTTAGGTTGATATATTTCTATTATACTGTGTTATTTTGAAAAAAGGTAATTTAACATTAAAATTTCGTTTTTTCTCACACATACTTTTCATTTGTGTAACCCCTTAATGTTGTTCAATATTCTTGAAAATTTGAATTTATATTCTTAAGACTTCGAAACTGAGCAATGTATGAAAAAATATCAATTTTTTTTTACTCCTAACAAAGTGAAACACCCTATCCCTTAGGTAAGGATAAACAGTGTCATTCGTTCGTGTGCAAGATGTTTTAGGACAAAACCCAAGTCCGCTGAATTTTTCAAGGGCCACCTGCCGAACTCTAGAGTGATACCTACCGGACCTTTCCTGCGATGTGGTGTAAATCACCCAAGACCAATCCTTAATAATGACGGCATTTTACATAAGATTAAGGTAAGGTGATTAGAACCTACATTTGTATTATTGTGTGCAATGCAGTTCACATCGAATTAGTTTTAGTTTTAGCTTTATCAACGCATTAAAACGGTATGTTTCGCGGAAAGCCTTAGACATTTTTTCAGGTAGCGGGACAAATTTTGTTGGTGCCAACAATCATTTTATAGAACTTTATCAAGTGATTTCAGGCAAAATTCATAATGAAAGGATAACAGATTTGATAGGTATCGAGTGTGACAGTTGAATAGATGACGTCGATTGAGAAGAAAAAACACATTCGTAAGATGCACGTAAGCGTATAAAGATGCAGTAAGACAGTAGTAATAACCCGTAACCGCATCATACTTTTTGGTTAATTTTTTTAAGTGCATGTTCTACCTGTTCTTTATTTAATTACAAAAATACGGTTTACTATTTTCAACAAGAGTGTTACTGGTTCATCTAAAAATTCAGTAGTATTCCCAACAGATAGATACTATGCAGCTGATGTTGATGGATAGACATATTTGATAATTGATGGTGTTATTGATAAGTAGACTTGACATATAGATTAGACATGGCGCGGGGAATCTCTTCGGAGCAGTCTCGTACTGAAGTACCTGCGTCGCCCACTTTCTTGACTGTGGAGCAGTACAATCACCTAATGAACTTCTGCAGAAGTAAAAAAACTATTTTGCGACAAATACTTCCGAGCTGGGAAACACAGCAGTCGAAATGAGTATTAGGTTAACTAGCCCAACTCCGGTATGCTACAGACCGTATAGACTTTCTATTTATGAACTACAAATAGTGCGAGATATCATGACCTTCTCAAAACCGACATTATTGAACCAACCGTTTCAGAGTACGCAAGCCTCATATTACTCTTAAAAAAGAAGTCGTGTTATATGCGCCTCAGCGTCGATTACCGTAAGTTAAACTCGATAACCGAAAAAGACCACCACCCTCTTCCGCGGATAGAGGACCAAATAGAGCGATTTACTGGACATGACGGTTTCACCACTCTAGACATGGCCTCCGGCTATGATCAGCTGCGAGTTTCAAATAAAGCAGAAAGTACACTGCGTTTATTACCCCCGACAGTCATTTTCAATATAAACGAGTTCCGTTTGGGTTAACAAATGTCCCTTCTGTATTTCAGAGAGCTGTCGATGATATTCTAGGACCCTTAAAGTTCTCGTACGCCCTTGTATACTTAGACGACATCCTAATTATTTCAAAAGGAGCTGATCATGGATTAGAAAGACTAGAAACCGTTCTTAAAACAATCAGCAACGCAGGCTTAACCCTGAATAAAAAAAAATGCACATTCCTACAACCGGAAGTCGAATATTTTGGCTCTCTAATAACTAAAGGAGAAATAAAACCATCACCCCAAAACATAAAAGCGGTCTTAAACTTTCCCCAATTACAAAACGTCCACGATATAAGGACTTCGCAAGAAAATAAAAACCTTTAACCATATTAACAAAGTCTCCCGCTGAATGGTCCTGGGATGAACCTCAACAGCACGCGTTTGAACTCCTCAAGGCAGAGTTAAGCAGAAAGCCAGTGTTAGCACTTTTCGATCCGCATTTGGAAACCCAAGTCCATACGGATGCTAGTAAAGATAGACTAGGAGACGTACTATTACAACGACAACACTCTGGAGAATGGAAACCTGTGTGCTATATGAGTCAGCAGACCTCAAACTGTGAAAGAAATTACCACAGTTTACACTCACTTACTCACTGGACCAAAAGAGATTTGTCTCCCAGGATTGGTCGCTGGTGGCTTGAAATACAAGAGTACGACTTCGATGTTATTTATAGGCCAGGATCCCAAATGAAACACGTCGATGCACTTAGTCGAAAACCGATTATGATTAATCTTATCAAACATCCGATTGGCTGCAATGTGTACAAGCCCAGGATGAAGATTGCGTACGAAATAAGAGAGAAGTAGCGGATGGTACGACAGAAAAGTGCTTTACCATAGTAGATGTCAAAATCTGTAGAGTAGTAGTAAATGACACACATAAAATGATGGAGAGTAGTAAGACAGTATCATGATGACAATGGACACCCTGGTCTAAAAAGAACAGTAGAATCTGTATCCCAAAAATATTGGTTTCCCCGCATGAAGCAATTATTTATTTATTTATTTATTTAAACTTTCAACGGACTTACGTCCTTTACAGAAATAGTGTTACATAAAGATAAACTACAATATAATCGACAGTGATTATAATGATCTAAAAACAACAAGTTATTTACGTAAATAATAGATGTTATAAGCGAAGATTTAATAATACATAAAGGTGACAGATCTTAGCATAACTTTAAAGCTTGTTAGGTTTGTAAGACTTCTTATATTTAATGGTAGACAATTCCATTTTCTACGCAACCTGTGTGTTGCACTATTATGAACAAATGCTGATCTAGTGCCTGATTCAACGAGAATTCTTGGATTGCGAACATTGTAGGATAGATGGCGTTCAGTGAAAATTTCAGATACAGCATTGCAGGAAATAAGTCTGTTCAAAGCTTTCATAGAAAATACCATATCATGATAGTTAATCAAAGATGCAATAGAAGGTAGACACAAGTTCCTAGCAATTTCAGAGTAGTTATGATCATCGAAGGCCATGGGTGTTCCAGCAATGAACTGCACTCTTCTAATTAATTTATGTTGTATTGCTTCGAGACTGGATTTGTGCACTTCGTAGAACGGAGCCCAAATCGTTGAACAGTACAATATGATAGGTAATACAAGAGTACGATATAAGTAGATTATGGAAGACTTATTTTTAAAATCTTTGGTAATTCTAATGATGAATCCTAGCATGCCGCTCGCTCGAGATACGGTATGGTTTAACTGAGGAGTGAAAGACATTTTGCTATCAAAATAAATTCCTAAGTCTAGGATCTTATCTTTTCGAGCCAAGGGATGATTTTTGCATCTGTAGTCAAATAATTTTAAGTCTCTCTTCCTACCGAAGGTCATCACAGAGCACTTTTTAAGATTTAGATTGATTTTGTTTATCTGAGACCATAGCGATATATTCTGCAAATCCACTTGTAAGTCAATGTAATCTTGATCGGAGTTAATAATTTTAAAAATTTTTAGATCATCAGCGTACAGAAGAAAACTAGAGAACTTAATAACATCGGATAAGTCATTGATAAACACCAGGAATAAAATAGGACCAAGGATCGAGCCTTGAGGAACTCCGGAAGATGCCAAATAGGGACGTGACTTGCAATTTTTTAGTTTCACGAAGACCTCTCTTTCCGATAGATACGACCTAATCCAACCCAAGACATTACCCTGCACCCCTAGGTTGTAAAGCTTGTGTAGCAGAAGACCATGATCAACACTGTCAAAAGCCTTCTCAAAATCTAAGTAGCAGGCATCGACTTGCAATCCTTTATCTAGCGCATTGTGTATAAAGTCATTGAAAATGAATAAATTCGATAAAGTTGATCTGCCCTTCATAAAGCCGTGTTGATAATCAGAGATTGAAGGGAATATTACGTCTAACATTTGGTTAAGTAGAACCGTTTCAAAGATCTTGCACAAAATATTAATCAACGCGATAGGTCTGTACCGTGAGACATCCTGTTTGTCACTATCCTTAAAGATCGGAGTTACGAATGCTCTTTTCAAGGGAGATGGAACATTTTGCTGAGCCATAGACAAATTGAAAAGGAGTGACAGTGGGGTGCTCAAGTTCGTTTTGCAGTTTTTAAAAAAGATCGGAGGAAGGAGGTCAGGGCCCACAGAATAAGAAGTTCCCAGAGAATTAATCGCGCGTACCATATCACTTTGAGACGCTACAATGTTTTATAACCTACAATAACTGTTTGGAACATTTTAATCAAAGGAAGATGAAGTAGTATGGACACTACTAAAATGTTGTGCGAAAAGATCCAAAATCTCACCAGAGCCGTCGGCCCATTTTCCATCTAGATGCATCTTGGAAAACAAACTAGTACTATTATTCTTATTATTGACAAAGTTCCAAAAGTTGCTTATGTTCTTTTTTAATGTAGACTCGACACTGCTAATATAGTTTTTATATAATTCCCTAGATAATTTAATACATTTTGCTCTTAATCTTTTGAATGCTATGTAGTCGCCCAACATACCGGTCGTCAACCAAATTTTGTGCGCAGTCTTTTTAGTAATCAGTGACTGTTTGAGTTCGTTGTTGTACCAAACGGGGTATGAACTAGAAAAAATCTTTTTCTTCGGAACAGTCTTGGAGATACAGTCTTGAATTTTTTCATTGAAAATTTTATAGCATAATTCAATTGAGCCATGATTAAACATATTGTGCCAGTCAATTTCACCCAAAAGATCAATTATACCTGCTTATGTATCAACAGACCCACCGGAAGACGACGCGGCTTTCTCCACCCGATTACTAAAGTCGATAGAGCATTCCGCACTCTTCACCTTGACCACATAGGCCCATTTTTGAAAACCCCTACTGGTAACTCCCATATACAAGCCATGCGTTGCAAGTGGCAAGCACAAACAAAAGAATGACCGAATGAATGATTGATACAAAAGATTCTATCATTTTTCTAATGAATCACCGACCGATTGAATAATCATAAAATGAATCAGTGACACATCTCTAATTCAGACAGGGATAATGAACCATCATGTAGAATATATCATTAAATATTGAGTTGATAATTATTTTCTCAAGTGAAGATTCTACAGGCGCGTAAAATTATGTTATTTTTCGAAAAATACTAATGAACTTTAGACACTATACTATAATTTAATTTATCCAGTATAATTTTATGAGTGAATTTTGACAATTTATAAGTAGGGGTGCTAGTGCAGGAAACTGCAGGTCTCGTAGGAATGTAATCTTTGTGTAATTTAGGGATTCCACACAAAGTGGCGGCCGAAGAATTTATGTTTTTAAGTCTAGAGTTATTATTTGAAATGAAAGACATGTTCCTTGCCAATTTAACAACTAATATATTGATTTTTCATAAGTGTGGGTACGGTCGCTCTTTAATAAAACAAAGGACGATGAATTTAATAAGTTCCACAAATTGTTTAAGTATTTTAATTGATCCAAAACCATAAATGTGTTCCCTTTGTCACTTTTACTAATTAACAAGTTGTTTTCTAAACGTTTCTTATTTCTGTAATTTAAATTCTACAGAAGTTGAAGGTTTATTTGACTTAATTTTGGAAAGGTTTGAAATTTTATTTAACAACTTATTAGCTGGTATACACATGTTTAATGATTCTAATTGTGTTTCGTCTGGAGGTTTCAAAGAATTTAAATGTATATCTTAGATCAAGTGCTAGATTAACATCTATTTTTCAAATAAGTTCGAGAATTGTGAATATTTTAAACCTTTATTGAGAAGTAATATTTCTTTATCTGAAAGGAACGCTACTTAAATTAACCTAAAAATAAAATTTTAAAAGTGAAGAAACTGTGGATTTATTACCACTATGTTCAACTGAATAAAATTTTGTTTTCTCACTAAAATAAATGTTTCCCTGCTTGCAGATGTTATTAGCAGGAGGATGGAATTTCTGTATGAGTTCCCCATCTTTAAATGTTGATCTGGATGTTTTCTGTGTATTCCACTTTTTAATTTATAGTTCCAACCACTTCATCTTAGCTAATTTAATGACAACCGTAGATCCTTTAGATGCAGATTTACAACGAACATTAGTAAAAGTTGGAGTAACAGTATTGTCCTTCTGTATAGGAGTACCAATTTGTGTAATCTAACAGTTTTTATAAATTGTAAACTGCATATTTATTAATGATATCTGATAGTATTGCTTTCGTGTGTTATCATTAATTAATATGGAGTTTCATAAATTTTGCACCGTTGACGGCTTAAAATTCCTACTATTTTCTTTTTCGTAAAATTATTGCTTTTCAAAAACTTTGAAAACGAATAATTTGTTTTAAATTAGTCAAATTATATTCAAATTTATCAGACATTTTTCACTATTAGAGTTCTTATTGGAATATAATTTTAATTTCCATTCCTCTCTTCACTATTTTCTCTTACTGTTTCCTGTATTCCTATAGTTTTAGTAAAGAAAAGCGACGAATCTACATCTTCGATAAGCTCCTCATTATTGACATTCAATGCATCGGGTGATATATTTAAATAATCATGATCACGGAAATTATCACAAACTAATTAAAGGTACAATTTAACTTTCCCGAAGTAATAGTTCCAGTTGCATCTCTTAGTGCAATTATGTACAAATAAGATGTATAAGATGTAGTGTTTAATGGACGATCAGAATCGAATGGAGGAAAAGTTTTAAGTAACTTCAAAATTTTAATCTGTATCTGGACGGTTAAGCTCGTTGCCAAGTCATACTATCATAAGATTGTAAAGCTCTGTTTCAACTTTTTTCAAAAACTTTTAGCTTACAATTATTATATTAAGTTTTTCATTAATTATTCAGAAGTGTGTGCTTAAAAATTTTGTTACAAAGTATTCGGAATTGGTCTAATATCTGACGTACTAACGCGCCTGTAGAAGTTTCACTTCAGAAAATTATTATCAACCTAATATTTAAAGATATAGTCAACATAATTATTCATTATTTCTACCTCCACAAAAAAGAAAGCTAAGTAGAATTTTTCAGTTATTGAAAGAGAGAGTCAAAGTTGTCGCAACATATCACAAATACCAAAACTACATCGTGCAGGTTCGAAATCTAATTATACTGATCTATCAATAATTTCTTAGAAAAGAACGTGTAACACAGACACTTTTACAATATGTTAAATTTATCAAACTTTAACTAAATTTTAATACTCTGAAACAGTTGTTTATGAAAAGCCCATCACTTACGTTCTATAAATGCACAAAAGGATTCTTCCTATAATATTAGGAGATTAATTCTCTTTGCCACTTTTCTTGTTTATGAAAAGGCGAAGCACCTACTGACTGACAAAGATTCTATAGATTCAAAAGATATACTTTACTCATAAGACAGAAATAGACGAAAAATGGCACTTAATTCAAGTAATACTCAGAGTACATAAGACGTCAATTAACTAATGCTTTTGATGGTCTTTATGTTTCGATGATCGCTTCGTTACACCATTCCCGTAATTAGAAAAATTAGTTGACACATCCCTTGTTTAGCCTTCATCGCTTACAAGAATATTTCATTATAATAACCATTTCTCCCACACGGAAGATAAACCGCTTTTCGCCGTTATCGGAGCCCTTTTTAAAACTAATTGGAGCAGTTGTACAAAAGTACGTTCTTTAAAAGGACTGAATTAAATGCAGTAGGAATGTGAATATGTGAGGAAACATTGTCTACCTTCGATTTCGAACCTACCCCGGCAGGTGATTTAATTAAGCTTACATAATGTACAAGTATACAGCGTATGATGTTAGTTTGATATACAGGGTGTCCACTAAAGATGCGGCCAAAATTTAAGGGGTTATTCCTTGGACTATTTTAAGAATATTTTGTCCTTTGATGATTTTTGAAAAACCGCTTTGTTTCGATGATACAGGGCGAAAACCATTTTCGAGAAAATCAATGTTGATAATTTTTATCGAATGCAAAAACATTGTACGATGCAAAAACTGCAGGTTTTTTATTATTCATTTTATTGATATCATTGACATTAGCTGTCAGCACGTGTATTTTCTGTGTTCAAGAATTTAACTTGTGTGAGTGAAGTCTTTACCATGAATCGTTATACGAATGCTGAGATGACCGACATCATCTGCATTTTATTTATGGCCTTGCTGAAGGCAATTCGCGAGAAGCTAGGCGGTTGTACCTGGAAAGATTTCCTAATCGTAATGTTCCTGATAGAGAAACCTTCCAACGTATCCATCAACGTCTTCATGAAACAGGCTCATTGAGACGGAGTGGAGGATCAGGAAGGCCAATGACAGTCAGAACGGTAGAAGTGGAAGAGAATGTGCTGAATATGGTAGCTGAAGATCCAAGTACGTCCACTCGAAGAATTGCAAATATGTACTTTGAATGTAAGTAAGGGGACTATTTGGAACATTTTTAGGTACTATCTGTTGTACCCATACCACTTACAACGTGTTCAGGCACTTCTTCCTGTTGATTTTCGTCCACGTATTGAATTTTGTCAATGGTTGTTGCACACATTAGTTCTAATCCCTCAACTGTTGTCTGTAATTCTTTTTACTGATGGAGCGAATTTCTCAAGAAATGCAATACGGAATTTTCGTAATAACCATGTGTGGGCTGAAGAAAACCCACATGAGATACTTGAGGATCGTTTTCAACTTCAGTTCTTGTTGAACGTGAGAGTTCAAGCGTGACTGTGGTACGGTATAGACGTGTGTAGCTCCGTATTGAAAATCCAAATTTGGATCAACACGAGTAAAACAAACACTATCGACAAATTACAAAATTCAAAGCCAAAGTGACAATTAAAACAGTTCCGATAAAACCGAAGTTATTTGATAAAATTAATTAAATGAATACATAATCTTATTGTTAATCCCTACACCATACGGTAGATGGGAAGTTGATTATATATATATATTCTTGTTGAACGTTTAGGTTGGAATTGTGGGTGACTGGCTAATTGGACCGCTATTTCTACCAGCAAGACTTTTTGGAACACACGCTCTCTGAGTTTTTGGAAGATGTACCATTGGCAACAAGAAATAAAATGTGGTTTATTCACGATGGTGCAGCAGCGCATTTTAGTATAGTTGCTCGTGACTTTTTGTCAACAACATACGGAGATCGCTGGATTGGTCGAGGTGGACCTCACTTATGGCCTGCTCGTTCCCCGGACTTAAACGCTCTGGATTATTTCTTATGGGAACACCTAAAGTCATTAGTTTACACTACTTCAGTGGAAAATGTCGACGATTTGAGAAATCGGATAATTGCTGGTGTAATAGATTGCGTTTTTATTTATTAAGATCAAACACATAACTACTTTTTAATTAATTTTTATTTGCTTTTAACCCCACTCATGTCTTATATTTAACGGTATCTTAGTATCTGTCTATATGATTACTTATTCAATAATGTCTACACTAACTTCTGAGAGTGAAGTCCATTCTCTGTGTCCTTATTTCTAAAACATTAGTAGTCAGTATTTTTATATGAAAAATACTGACTTGGTATTCTACTTACTAGGTCGGTGCAATGCTCTGTTAATTGCCAATTAATTGTAACAGCTAACCGAATTAATTAATTTAATATACAGAGCGTTACACCTTCCTTTCCTAGAGAATGACCTTTGTAGTGGCCATCTACAAAGGGCATTCCAAATTTTAGAAGCACACAAAATGACAAATAACAACTCTTAATTTACTTATTTACTATTCAAACGTTAACCTTTGTACATTTCAAATATGCGTTATGCTAACAAAATATCATAAACAGTTACAAAATAATACTAAGTAAGCAGATCTGCCACAAGCCTATAATTAAATATATTAGGTTAATAATCTACTTATTGTACGTATTTACACGTGCGGTTCTTATGCACTGTCATGAGTTTTCCTTTTTTATTTTTTATGACACAATTTGGACCATGAGTGCTTACTATTGAAAACGGTCCCTCATACCAAGAATCTAATTTATTACGATTTTCATTAGTTAACATTACTAGATCTCCTTGTTTTAAATCTGTTGATGAAGCATTTCTGTCGTATTGAATTTTACGATTTTGTTTAATTTTTTCTAAATACTCTCTAGCTCTACTGTGGACTAATTGTAATTTAAAACGAACCTCATGATAATAGTCTTCGGTGTTGTATAGTGGATCAACACGGGATCCCATTGATTCAGGGATGTTGGCTTTTTTGGCAAATACTAACTCAAAAGGCGTGTATTCATGATATGAACTTGGAGTAGTATTATAACAAAAAGTGTAGTACTTCAACCATTCATCCCAGTCTGTATGTACATCATTAATATACATCCGAATATATTCATTAAGAACTCGATGATTTCTTTCGCAACCTCCAATACTCTGACTGTGATATGCTGTTGACATTTTGTGCTCGATGTTTAACAATTTTGAAAGATTCATAACAATCTGATTGTTGTACTCTGAGCCCATGTCTGTCCTTAGCTGTTTCATCGGACCATAAACGAGAATAAAGTTATCAAAAATGGCTTTAGAAACTGTAGAGGCTGCTTTATTTGGAATTGGCACAATTACTACATATTTTGTCAACTCACACTGTAAAGTAACAGCGTAAATATTCCCACGTGAAGTTATCGGAAAAGGACCAATAGTATCCACGCAAACAATATCAAACGCTTTTTGGGGGGTGGGTGTGATTATCAAGGGTTCAACATTTTTTATTTTTATCTTATTAACCTGACACTTATGACATTTTTTAATAAAATTAGCAACATACCGCGACATATTTTTCCAAAAATAAAAACTTTTTAATTTTTTCAACAACCTTTTCTGACCGCAGTGACCTCCTGTCATGGGATCTTCATGAAATTTTTCTATTAATTTTGATTTTTCGGCCTCATCATCAATTACCTTGGGAACATTATATAACACAATACTTATATTCTGTAATATTTTCTGTCCCATTTGCTTGAATTCATTTACTGTGCACATTTTAAATATTTGATCATCAATTCTTAATTTTAATTTTCTATACTTACAAGCACCAGCCATTGTTTGTAGCTGAGACAAGACTTGTTCTAGAACAAAATTGCCATTAATGCTTTGAATAGTTTGAGCGCTCTTTTTCTTTTTATTATTGATGATTAACTTAACAGACGATGGGCGAATTTCAAATTTAAGTGTCGGTAATTTTGAAATGTCAGAATTGTTAATAGTTTCGTATACAATGGGTTCAGGTGACATAGTTTCTAATGTTTGTTTGTTACTATCATTATTAAGAGGAAAATTGGGTTTAGTTTTAGACCTAGTTATTGCAAAAACATTTAATGTACTACGATGTATTTCCTTCAAGTCGTTTACTGAAATACGGGACAATGCATCGGCGCAGACATTGTCTTTACCTTTAATGTACTCTACATCGAAATTATACTCTTCTAAATCTAATCGCATCCGAGTCAATTTAGAAGAAGGATTCCTCATAGAAAATAAGTACACCAAAGGTCTATGGTCTGATCTAACTAAAAATTTATAGCCATACAGGTACGGTCTGAAGAATTTAATTGCCCAGTGTATAGCTGCTAGCTCCTTCTCTATCACAGATTTGTGAGATTCTCCTTTTGTAAAAACTCTAGAAGCATAAGCAATTGGAAATTCATTACCCTCAAAATTCTGAGATAGAACAGCTCCACAAGCTTCCATAGAAGCATCCGTAGTAAGAATGAAAGGTTTTGAAAAATCTGGATAATGCAGAATACGAGGATTAACTAATGCCGATTTCAGATAAGTATAAGCATTGTGACATGCCTCAGTCCAATTAAAAATGGAATTTTTTCTAGTGAGTTTGTTTAACGGCTGTGTAATTTTAGCAAAATTCGGTATAAAACGGCGATAATAGTTACAGAAAGCCACGAAGCGTTTAACCTCGTCAGCATTTTGGGGAATCGGGTAATTATTGATGATGTCGTACTTTGACTCGTCAGGTAATACACCTTTATCGGTTATTTTATGACCCAAATAAGTAACTTCTTTTCGAAAGAATTGACATTTTTCAGGATTTAATTTCAAATTATACTTTCTACATGTTTCGAACACTTTTTTAAGATTATTTAAGTGATGTTTTTCTGAACAACCTATAACGATCAAATCGTCCATATAGAGAAATGCTGATTCGGGAGAAAGTCCTGTAAAAGCGAATGTCATCATTCTTTGAAAACTGTTCGGACTTACTGATAGTCCAAAGGGGAGACGAGTAAACCTAAAAGAGCCTGATTCGACACTAAAAGAAGTCAAATCACGAGAATTTTCATCAAGAGGAATCTGATGAAAACCGGAAATTAAATCAATGACTGAAAACCACTTGGCTCGTCCAAGTTGATCCAATATATCATCGATACGGGGAAGAGGGAATTTATCTGCAATAAGTTTCTTATTTAATTGACGAAAATCAATGACCAAACGCCAAGCTTTTTCTGCTGTAACTGACTTTTTGGGAACTAATAGGACTGGATTATTATACTCTGAAACGGAGGGCTCAATGATATCGTTATCTAACATTTGTTTTACTTGCCTATTTATTTCTTCTCTATGTATTCTAGGTGTACGATAATTTTTTATAAAAACGGGTTTATTGTCAGTTAGTTTTAATTTTTGTTTGTAAAAATTATTTACACTAATTTTATCTGTTTTTAAAGCAAAAATATCAGAAAAATCTTTACATAATTGAATAACATCATCCTTAATAAAATTCGGTATATTGTTTGCGTTCAACTGTTGCATAAGTAGATTGTTTCTGTTTTCAAATTTACTTTGTATACTATATATGTTAAAGTTATCAAGAGGTACTGTTTCCAAATTGACATTTTTAAGTGTTACACTCTCAAAAAGTGTGTTGACTATTCTAACAAATGGACTTGTAGGGGAAACAATTGTTCTCGCTACAAATACACCTGGAATGAGTTCTTGATTATGTACTAGGACATCTTGTTTAAGATTTTTTAAATCGTCTATTTGTCTTATAACTTCACATCTAGGAGGAAGAATCAAAATGTTGTTTGCGGGAGAATTATGAATTGAAATGGTTACATTTGTAAGACCAATGCGTAGAGTCATCGTCCAGTTGGAATAATCTAATTTACATCGGTATTTTGAAATAAAATCTCGTCCTAAAATGCCATCAGCTGGAATTGGAAAATCAGAGTCGACTATTTGAAAACAATGTTCTAATTTATATTTTCCTACTGAAACATTGGTTGTTATACTCCCTAATGAATGAACTATACCATCCGTGACCCCTTTTATTGTACTCGAGTTAGACACATTTATAGTCGAGTAAGAATTTAATTTGTTTCGTTTGAAAATCGATATATCGGCTCCCGTATCAATTAAGAAGGTAGCTCTTGAACACGTCATTTCAGAAGAGAGAAATACGAAATTAGAAAGTGAAAGATCAAAATGAAAAATGTTTGAGGCTAAAGTTGAATTTAAACGTGAATTTAAACTTCCCCCAAGTTTGTACCTTGGGGGCCCTGTCGGTTTTCCGGAGCTGAGTCAGTTTGGTAAGACCTAACATTGCTAGAAAAATGGTTGCTGTTGTTTCTACTAAATGCAGGACGGTGTTGCCTAAAATTTCGTCTGCCTCTGCCGCGATTATTGTTTTGCCAATGATTATTAGAATTGTTTGGATTTCCTCGAAAACGATTTCTATTATTGTTGCGTCCCTGGTGTTTAACATAGAATACGTTGGAAGTACTAGTTTGGGAATTAACATTAACAAACTTGGTAATTGCATCTTGAACATTGGAAAAATTTCCAACCTCCATTACTAACCGAGTTTTATCTGAGTTCGCGTTCTTACTCAAAGATTGTACTACCGAATCAGTAGAGTACTTTTCTGCAACCGGATGTGGTACACCCTCACTGATGTACGCTCTTTTTAAGCTTGCAGCTAACGATTCAATTTCAGCAGCGTACGTAACGGAATCTTTTGAGTTTTGTTTTAAATTTTGTAATTTTGAAGTCAAAAGCCTGGAACTTTCGCCTTTAATGCCATTTTTTAATGTTGTTATTATGTCTTCAATAGTTGATTCATCTGTTATCAAATCTCTGGCACGTCCGATTAAACGTGTTTTGATGTACGCGACTGCATTCTCAGTATGATTATTTGAATTATTTTTGAGAAGGGTCAGAGCATCTACAAAGGATTGGAGTTTATCAAAAGAACCATCGAATTCCGCAGGTACTAACTTACTAGCTAAATTAAAAAAATCTGTTACTGACGTAGCCATCGTGTCTATTTCGTCGTCTTCTTCAGATTCTGAATTTACTATTAGAGGATCTATTATCTCTATACAAGACAGTGGTACTTTAAATTTAATATTTAATAATTGAAATGCTCTTAACACTCTATCTCTTAATGAAAGAAAAATTTGTCTAGCTGCTTGTTTTTGTTCGCTTTCTAGAGCTGCCCAATGTAGTGCTAGAGTCTGAGTATAATTATTAAAAAGCTTTATTAAATTATTGGAAATATCTTGCTTCACCAATTCAGATTTAGGTATTTGTTTTTTTATCGCTCTTTTTGATTCCAAGTAAACTTCTTGTCTAATACCTAATAACGTTAAATGTAGCTCTTTCCAACTGGGCTGCATTAATTAAATTATAATTTACTTAAAATAATATAAATTGTAATGATTAAAGTAATACCTAGTTAATTGTATTTACAATAAAAATGAAAAACTATTCATATCCTAATTCATCAACCATACGACTACAAACTGCTGACCAACATATTATATAGAACAAAAAAAATACTTAATTGTAAAAGTTCAATAAGTAACTTACTAATGTCCACATATCAATGTACCGTTGAAACCACCATTATCTCTTCCTATTTTTCACATTTACACTAAAATGATCATAAAAGAAATTAAAATACTCTCACTAATCGTAAGTCACTGTACTATTCCCAGAAGTATCCAGTTGAATTCTGTAGACGGAAGCAATTCACTCTTAACATCTAGGGCTGCACTGCTAAGTCTCGTCGTATTTGACGTCTAATCTGCTTCTTATACATTTTGAATAATTTCAAAAATACTTGAAATACCATTATAGTGACGATGATATACAGAAGAACTTTAACGTCGAAGGTAACATTGAACTGTTTCTCCTGCACTATAAAATTTGAATTGACTACCCCAGTGTCAGTAACTTCTTGAGAAGTCGATTTAGTTTGACCCATCTTCCTTTGTCACAACTTCACAATTTTTTAAAATAAATCCTGGAATCTTCTGATTTGAGAGGGTTGCCGAGTTGGCAGGGTCGCCATGTAATAGATTGCGTTTTTATTTATTAAGATCAAACACATAACTACTTTTTAATTAATTTTTATTTGCTTTTAACCCCACTCATGTCTTATATTTAACGGTATCTTAGTATCTGTCTATATGATTACTTATTCAATAATGTCTACACTAACTTCTGAGAGTGAAGTCCATTCTCTGTGTCCTTATTTCTAAAACATTAGTAGTCAGTATTTTTATATGAAAAATACTGACTTGGTATTCTACTTACTAGGTCGGTGCAATGCTCTGTTAATTGCCAATTAATTGTAACAGCTAACCGAATTAATTAATTTAATATACAGAGCGTTACACTGGGTGTAACACAATACGAAACGACCCAGGTGTGTTTGAACGAGTCCGGCAATCAATAAGGAGAAGAATGGATTCTTGTATACAAGCTGGCGGTAATCATTTCCAACAATTTTTGTAGATTAAAAACAATTACTTGTAATCTTTCAGAATAAAATGTTGTTATTGTCGAAAATAGTTTTCGCCCTGTATCATCGAAACAAAGGACAAAATATTCTTAAAATAGTCCAAGGAATAACCCCTTAAATTTTGGCCACATCTATAGCGAACTCCCTGTCATACCGGAAATGTATACCAACTTCGTTATTTTAAACGGAAACCCCTATATATTATTGCCTTTTTCAATTACACATAAAAAATAAATGTCGATGTTGTTGTCATCATGTCGCCGTAGCTTAGTGGTTAGAGCAATGGCGCGTAAAGCCAGAGACGCGGGTTCGAATCCCGCCGGGGACATGATGACAACAATACCTTTTTCCACATTAATTTGTGGTAATTTGTAGTTGGTTATTTAATTGAGTTCAATTTAATGTATTTAAAATACGCCACTATTTAATATTTCATTGTTAATAGTTATTAAAAATGTCAATTTATTCATAATACATGGGACCTAGGTTACACCGTTTTGGAGTTATTTCACATTCTTTAAAAAAATTGACGTTTGCAGCGTTTGACGCCACATTGAATATCTTTTGCACACATGCAATTTTTAAATAATATGAAGTTTATCGATACCAATTTTCGGAAATTCAAACAGGAATTACTTTTTTTTTTAAGCGAAACCCCATATTTTTTTCACGTCGTACAATGCATAATTAAGTTTTCTCTCTATCGATATAGGTTTAGTATCTATTAGCAACAGTTTTTGAAAAATAGGCAATTTTCTGGAATTTTTAAATTATATCTCAGTTTCGGGTCAGCCACTGTTTTCTTTCGGCGATTTTGTATGTTTGTTTAAACAAGAACAGTAACATTTCAGAAATTAATGAAGATTAATAATTTGTAGTTAAATCACGCAGATGGCGTTAAACTTATTGTCAAAGACAGTAACAATTAAGCAACTAAAACTAGCACAATAGAACAATTAATAGTACGAGGAATGAAAGCAAGGAAAATGAAATTGAAGTGGCTGTTTTATTAAACCCTCAACCTCACTATAACGTACACGCAGTTGGATTACCGAAAAATCATTCACACTTATCAACATGTTTTCGTTGATGCTGTTTAACGCACTGCGAACTAATTCCATCATATATTCCTGAGTAGTAGGTGACTCCTTCATTCGTTATGAAGTAACTGCTTAACAAGACCCCAAAGAAAGAAATTCAGCGTTGTTAAGTCTGGCGTTCCTGCCGACCATAATATCGTAATTGGACCTCCTGGCAGTCCATTTGTTTGGACATTCGGTATAAAGAAATTCCCTCACATAACTACCGTGATGTACTCTTACCACATCTGTTGTACTAGAGCAAGTGGTAAATTTTCTACCATACCTCGCAAATTGTTTTGAAAAATATATAAATAATTATTATGTTGGAGCACACGGTACACATGATAATACGAAAATAATTACACTGTACTGGGAACATAATTCTACTTAAACCGAATACCGACAGTTTCAGCCACAAAGTAGGTCAGAACAATTACACACACCAGTGTAAACTGCTGATCGTACACTTGCCATAAGGCCCACCTAAATAATATTAATATAAATAAGCTGTAAATAATTAAACAGATCAGTCTAATTCTGACTCGTTTTTCCCTCTCGACTGATACCAAGAGGTATTCTCCTTGCACTCCCAAATATCGAAGAGGTATCCATCCTAATACCGAACAGGTATTCATCGTTCAACACCGACGCTCACCACGGATGCTGGAATAAGCATCCGCACCTCAACCGGTTCTTCTCAGAACCAAAACCACTGCAAGCAACTTGTACGTGTTAGCTCATACACCTCATTGGTGACCCCGACGTGATCGAAGTGATCAGCTACCGACGTGGTACCGCTCCTCTGTCATCGTCTAACCTGGGGACGAACAGTCGGCAGCGCAGAGCTATACGCCGCCAGTTGGAACGTGGTAACCCTATACATCATCGGCTAGAACCGCAAGCGGAATGCCACCGCTTCCATCAACCATCCACCAATGAGACGGTCTACAACTGGAAAGTCCTTGACGAGCTTTTCTCAAGACTAAAACAATCGTATTCACCCCTGTTGTGTGTTCCACCGCTGCTGGACACACAGTAGCGCTTCACCATTTTTTTTGGGCCTTTTTCGCTCAACGCAGGCACCGTGGATTCCTCCCCTAAAAAGAGAGAATTATCGTGCAGACGGGCAATGGAAACTCCACCGCCACACCTCTCAAAAGAGAAGAGTCGCTGATCACGATAGTTGTGGCTCTTCAGATCATCAGCTTCCTCTGAACCGCCTACCGAGAATACATAGGTGACATACAACGCAAGGTTCAAAGAAGGTCACGCAGGCAAACTGTAACAACTACTCTTAAACATGCCACCACCCGCCGCCAACCCCTCATCGACCGTGGACCGACTTGCGGTCTAACTTCCCCCCCCTTCGTTCCTAGCGACCCGGAACTATGGAACGTAGTTTCGAGGCCTCTGCAATCACAACGGAGACCACAAGTTAGGATACGTCCTTGTCAATCTGGATTCCCGTTACGCAGCAGAAGTACGGGACATCATAATCAACCCTCCGGCTATCGATTCCTATGGCATTATAAAAAGGTAAATTATCCGTCGATTGTACGTTTCTCAAGAGTCGCGGACAAAACAACTTCTGGAAGACGAAGAGTTGGGTGACAGGAAACCATCCCAATTTTTGTGCCACCTGCGCAACCTTGGTGGATCTACAACCCCGCAATCTGCTACGCACCATTTGGACAAGTCGTCTTTCCCCGTCCATCCAGCCGATACTTGCAACACTAAAAGACCAGGACCTGGATGTAGTCGCAGAACTTGCTGACAGCATTTTATTACAGCAAGCTCATCATAAACCATTGCCACCGCCACCCCCACAAATACTCTTGTCACGGATTCCATTCAAAAATTGACTCATATTGTATGCGCCCTTCGAATGGACATAAATGGCAAGCAACGACATTAATAAAAAAATCCAAGACGACGTACAGATGACGCTTCAGTGGAAATAATATCATATCTATCGACCATAACAAATTCCAGGAGAATGCACGAAAATGTACTCCGCCGCATAAGATGGCCTCGGGTCGACACCGGTGCTGATATCTGCGTGTATTCCAAGTCTCTAATATATGGGTCACGTCAGAAAGAAGTCCGATTTCACACTTCAAGCTGCAAACGGTACCACCATCCCCACTTATGGCAATATCATTCTTTCTCTCAATTTGGGTCTACGAAGAAATTTTACTTGGCGCTTCGTTATTGCTGACGTCACGAAACACATAATTGGTGCTGATATCCTAACACATTACGAATTACTGGTCGATCTAAGCAAATAACGACTACTGGACCAGCTGACGCAACTTGCTACCCCTGGCCAAGTCAACCCTTAATCACATTTATCTCGGACACACATCATGGCACATCGGTGTACCACAACATCTCCTACGAGAATTTCCATTGTTACCTAGTGGCCAAATAACCATCACTAAACGAAGCAATACATAAATACCACCCACGGTCCTCCCGTGTCATGCAAACCACGACGCTTAGTCCCGGACCGTTGCATAGCAGTAAAAAAGGAATTCGAAATATTGGTACAACTAGGCATCGCACGACCATCCTCCAGTCCTTGGGCATCACCGTTGCACATGGTACCCAAAAAGCAAGACGACTACCGCTCCCTCAACGCAAGAACCATCCTCGACAGATATACTGGTCGCAACATCGATGTTTTCAATCATGCACTAGCAAACAAAACCATTTCTTCCACCACCAATTTGGTTCGTGCATACACGAGATTCCGGTTGCAACCGAAGACATTCCAAAAACAGCAATTTCAACCCCATTTGGTCTTTTCGAATTTCCATACATGAACTTTGGGTTACATAATGCCAGCAAAACATTCCAACGATTCATCGACGAAATACTGCATGGTTTGGATTTTTGTACATGGAGGATATATTGGTAGCATCCGAGTCAGGTTAGGTTAGGTTAGGTTAGAACAACACCGTCCGCATCTACATACTGTCTGCTGCCTCTTTTCTGGGTTACTCGGTCACAGCAAATGGAATACGTCCTTTACCTAACAGAGTAGCAAGAATCAGCAATTACCCAAAACCAACGAGAGCGAAGCAATTACGACAATTCCCGTACCCGGGTGTTACAATATTATAAATAATTCTCTTGCATTTATTCATTTAACAGGTGGTTCTTATCTGATTAACAATTTTGCTAATCTAATTAAGTCAAAGGTGTTTAATTGATTCAACTCTTACATGATGGAAGTTCATTTTAAATTATGATAAATAAAACAACTTGTTAAACTTCCACACTGTTTATTGTCTTAACAATGTTTCGCCACTTTGTGGCTTCATCAGAAGATATACAAGTTCTTAAACTTACAGAAGACAAATATTACTTATATACTAGAGTAGGTACATAATTAAGGTGGGGGTGTAGGGTGTAGATTAAGTAAAGGGGAATTATTTATTTCTAATTGTTCGTTGAGAAGTACATTTTTATTTTTGTGTTTATTAATTTCTATTCTTTCAAGGAAATTAAGTTTATAGCCTTTACTTTCAGTATGTAAAATCTTAAAATTCGTGTTAAAATTATGTTTTTCCGTAATTAAATGTGTTGCGTAATGTGAATCTTGTTATGCTGTTTAAATGACCTCAAATGTTCATTAATTCTTTTTTCAAATGATCTCCCTGTTTGCCCAATATAAAACTTATGAAATGACCCACATTCTAATTTGTATACTCCAGATTTACTGTTTTTAGTTGATTTGTCTTTATTGTTTTTAATATTTCTGGCTAACGTATTATTAGTTTTAAATGCAACTTTTATATTGTTATTATTCAATTTTTTTTAAATATTTAATGAGGGTTTACCAAAATATGTAATTATTTCAAATTTAGTATTATCTTTTATATTTACTGGAAAAATGTTGTTTATAATACTTTTGTATAATATTTTATTTAATAGTTTATCAATTAAATTTGGATCATAGGTATTACTACTAGCAAAATGTTTAATAATATTAAGGTCTTTAGTGTAATTAGAATTGTTCATAGGTATTCATGTCAATCTATATAACATAAAATAAAAGGCTGAATGTTTATGCTGTTGTGGATGAAAAGAATTATTGTTTATAATAATATCAGTATGTGTGGGTTTATGGTAAAAAGCAAATGTGTGTTTGTTATCTATTCTTGAAATTGTTGGATCTAGAAAATTGGTGCCTTTATTTTGTTCCATTTCCATTGTAAATTTAATATTTGAGTGTATATTGCTTATTTGTTGTAAAAATTTGTGTAACTGTCTATTTGTACCTGTGTAGCAAACAAGAACATCATATACATATCTATACCAATATAAGCAATGTTTAAATAAAGGTAATTTTTGTATAGAGTTTTCCAAATTGAACATAAAGATTTCTGCAAGTAACGGACTTAATGGGTTACCCATTATTAGCCCGTTATCGTTTCTGAAAATTTCATTATTAAATTGAAAATAGTTTTGCTGTAAACATAGAGAAAGTAAATCTAACATTTCTTCAATTATTACAGGATTAGTGTTATTGTATTCTAATGAAGTTTTAACAATATTTATTACATCTTTAGGTGGTATAGACGAAAATAAGTTTGTTACATCGAATGATAGAAATTTAGATGAATGTGGTATATTAATGTTCTTAATATTATTTACTAATTCTAAGGAATTTTTAATTGACAATTTATTATTAAAGTTAAGATATGATTTTAAAATAGGAATTAAAATTTTTGACAATTTGTATGTTGGGGCAGTGACAAAAGAAACTACAGGTCTTATCGGTTTATAATCTTTATGCAATTTTAAAAAACTATATAATTTCGGTGGTTGTGGGTTCATACTGATTAAGTTGTATTTATTATATTGTTGTAATATTATAACATTATTATTTATTGCTTGTTTTAATAATGTTTGATATTTCTCTGTAGGGTCTTTTAGCACTTTGACACACTTAGCTGAATTTAAAGAATCAATTGTTTTCGTAACATAATCTGTTTTAATTTAAAGAAGAAAACAACAAATGGGAATATTTTAGTGAAACTTCCCATTTGTTGTTTTCTTCTTTAAATTATTCACATTATGTTTCACAAGAAATGCACCCTCGATAGTTTATATTTAAAAATCTGTTTTGTTTATCGCCACTACTGATTTCCCTTTGTCTGCTCTAGTTATTATAATATTGTTATCCTGTGATTTAGTTTTTAAAATTGCAGGTTCATGATTTAACTTTGTTTTAAAATTGTCTTTTGCAGTCTTTAGTATAATTTGCGCTGCTACTGCTTTATCTATATAACTTTCTTTTCTTAATGATATTTCAGTATCTATTCCTATTCATGTCTTAACTTTAATAATAAATTGTCAATTAAAAATTCCTTAGAATTAGTAAATAATATTAAGAACATTAATATACCACATTCATCTAAATTTCTATCATTCGATGTAACAAACTTATTTTCGTCTATACCACCTAAAGATGTAATAAATATTGTTAAAACTTCATTAGAATACAATAACACTAATCCTGTAATAATTGAAGAAATGTTAGATTTACTTTCTCTATGTTTACAGCAAAACTATTTTCAATTTAATAATGAAATTTTCAGAAACGATAACGGGCTAATAATGGGTAACCCATTAAGTCCGTTACTTGCAGAAATCTTTATGTTCAATTTGGAAAACTCTATACAAAAATTACCTTTATTTAAACATTGCTTATATTGGTATAGATATGTATATGATGTTCTTGTTTGCTACACAGGTACAAATAGACAGTTACACAAATTTTTACAACAAATAAGCAATATACACTCAAATATTAAATTTACAATGGAAATGGAACAAAATAAAGGCACCAATTTTCTAGATCCAACAATTTCAAGAATAGATAACAAACACACATTTGCTTTTTACCATAAACCCACACATACTGATATTATTATAAACTATAATTCTTTTCATCCACAACAGCATAAACATTCAGCCTTTTATTTTATATTATACTAGTTGAACCCGTCCAGCATTGGACGGTGGTGCATAGCATTTAAGAAATCATAATCAGGTTGACAATTTAGTATCAAGACCTCAGTTGCTTTCTGCAAACTTTCCTCTAAATCGTCTATAATAATCATCCTGTTTTAAGAAAAGTTACACATCTCTGAAAATTGTTGTAAAAGTTTCTATTTAAACTGACTGGTTCCCTTCACCACACATCCAATTTTTTACTGTTATGAATACCATCCTTCAAAGCTTGGACGGTGATGCATAGCACTGTACCAAATTTAATCAGAGAGACCGCTTTGTACAGTAACCTCACGGTGGTGCGTAGCACTTACCCTAATGGTGCATAGCATTTACCTTACTCGTGCATAGCACTTCTCCTATTAGTGCATAGCACCTATCGGCGGTTTTTGGCGAACTTCTAGCGGGATAAAAGAGGATGAAGGTGGCGTCAGAGGCGATTTGCTGTAGGAGGTGGTGTGATGGGGGGTTGGGGGTTGTGTACGGAGTGGTACGGGAAGGAGGTGGAAAATATTATGGATAAAATAAAAGTTTGGGATTGGTTCGAGGGTGTCGTAGGGGGAGTTCTAGACCCCCTTCAAACCCCCAACAACTGCAACCACTACCCACTGTAACTACCACCTAAAACGCACTCACTACTACCACCATCACCCACCACAACAGTATTCTTAAACGTTTTCCAGGTGATTCTCAATTTTCATTTGAATTCTCAAAGCGGAAAACCATGTGAAGGGGTGGTTTCTGCGCCCAGCATACATGCATAATCTTGCTAGGGGCGATAAATACTACATACTAATATTTAAATCGAACCGGGAAGGTGGGAGTAAACGCGTACAATTACCATAACCTGATCGATAACCTTAATAACACACACCATATTTTACTGTTATAGTACTACCCGTCAAAACTGAGAAGGTGGTGCATAACTTTCAACGAATTTACCGTAACCTATCGCCGGTTGATAATTTAGTATCATGACCTCAGTTGCTTTTTGCAAACTTTTTTCTAAATCGTCTATATAATAATTATGCTGTTTTGAGGAAAGTTACATATCTCTGAAAATTGTTGCAAACGTTTCTATTTAAACTGATTGCTATCCTTCACCACACATCCCATTTTTTACTGTTATGAATACTATCCGTCAAAGCTTGGACGATGGTGCATAGCACTGTATCAAATTTAATCAGAGGGGCCGCTTTGTACCGTAACCTCACGGTGGTGCATAGCAATTACCGTAATTGGTGCATAGCACTTACCTTACTGGTGCATAACACTACTGCTATTAGTGCATAGCACCTATCGGCGGTTCATGGCGGAAATCAAATGTATTTTTTAAATTTTGTATTATCTAATAATCTTAAAATACTTTAACCTAACTTTTAGTATTTATGACGTAGATTTTGAATTCTCAAAGTGGAAAAACAATGTTAAGGGGTGGTTTCTGCGCCCAGCATACATGCATATTCTTCCTAGGGGCGATAAATACTACAACATACTTATATATTTGAATCAAAATGGGGAGGTGGAAGTAAAAGCGTACAATTACCATGTTTTCTAACATGATCACTAGCCTTCATAACACATCCCATATTTTACTGTAATAGTACTACCCGTCAAAAAAAGGTGGTGCATAACCTTCAACAAATTTACCGTAACCTATCGCCGATTCATGGCAAAATTCAGATGTGTTTTTTAAACGTTTTCCAAAGTAAAAGTAAAATTAAAAAAAAGAAAAAAGAAATTTGTCGGACGGGATTTGAACCAAATACTGCTGGATATAAAGCGGTAGCGAGATCGGTGCACTACCCAATAGGCCACGAACCGATTTGACTTGCATGTCTATATTTATTTGCTTTTATGTTAACCATGAAAACTGCAATGAATTTTTATTGCATGATTGTTTGTAAATTACATTTATTTTCTCATTTCGTATCTTTCATAAACGTTCTTTGATAAACGTCAAAATAAACGTCAAAGTTCCAAGGTTAGGTTAGGTTAGGTTACGTATACAAGACAAGTAATAACAACATAAGCCCCGCCCATCCCTCTGAGCAGTTGTTTCCTTAGAATCCGGACATGTCAAAATTAGCGATTTTTAATTACAAATTCTAATTAAACGACACTACCTTCCGATTCGAAAATTGGCCTATTCAGCTGTTTGGTCCTTAACTTGGACGTTTTAATTGTCGTCAAATTCCAGATTATCCTATCTTCGGACGAGATAGATCTGAAAATTATGACTTTTAACCAACGACGCATTTTTTTCCCATTTTCATTTGCTAATATATTTTAAACCGCTTAATAAATCTGTATGAAGTTTTGCAAAACTCTACTTCGTTTTAATCTTAATCGATATCGTTTACGGCATTTTGCGAGTCTTTTGCAGTTTTTCGACAATCGTTAATAGAAAAGTGCAATTTTCGCTACTTTTTCCATGGCTAACTGAGTGTTTGACAGACATTCATACACTAGATGGATAGATTGACTCGAATACCTATGAACAATTCCAATTACACTAAATAACTTAATATTATTAAACATTTTGCAAGTAGTAATACCTATGATCCAAATTTAATTGATAAACTATTAAATAAAATATTATACAAAAATATCATAAACAACATTTTTCCAGTAAATATAAAAGATAATACTAAATTTGAAATAATTACATATTTTGGTAAACCCTCATTAAATATTTAAAAAAAATTGAATAATAACAATATAAAAGTTGCATTTAAAACTAATAATACGTTAGCCAGAAATATTAAAAACAATAAAGACAAATCAACTGAAAACAGTAAATCTGTAGTATACAAATTAGAATGTGGATCATGTCATAAGTTTTATATTTGGCAAACAGGGAGATCATTTGAAAAAAGAATTAATGATCATTTGAGGTCATTTAAACAGCTTAAAATGATTCACATTACGCAACACATTTAATTACGGAAAAACATAATTTTAACACGAATTTTAAGATTTTACATACTGAAAGTAAAGGCTATAAACTTAATTTCCTTGAAAGAATAGAAATTAATAAACACAAAAATAAAAATGTACTTCTCAACGAACAATTAGAAATAAATAATTCCCCTTTACTTAATCTACACCCTACACCCCCACCTTAATTATGTACCTACTCTAGTATATAAGTAATATTTGTCTTCTGTAAGTTTAAGAACTTGTATATCTTCTGATGAAGCCACAAAGTGGCGAAACATTGTTAAGACAATAAACAGTGTGGAAGTTTAACAAGTTGTTTTATTTATCATAATTTAATTCAAAGGTTTTTTGTTTTCTCTTCGTCTCAATATTTCTTTTATTTCGTACTTTCAAATTTCGATTATTTTAAATAAGAATAGGATTAAATAATTTCTTTTAAAATATTTTTCGTACTAAATATGTAAGAAGAGAACGGAATACGTCTTTAAAAGTGGTGTTTTGTGACAACTTTCGTACAACGGAATGCCGTCTGAGGCCATGAGCCAGGAGGTGTAAAGGGGAAAAGCGGGTAGTTTCGACGACTGTAGGATCAGTTGGAATATGAACATGTGAGAGTTAAATATCGGTGGGTTGAAGTAGAAATAAGTTTCTTGAGCTTCGAACGATATGTATGTTAGGAGTGTAAGGAAGCGAGGGAAAACTCGCGCAATGCAGAATCGTGTGAGGATAAGGTTAAATTTGGGATAAAACACCGCGAGTTTCAATAGGATAGACAGATTTAGAGAGTTACAGTTACTGACAGATCGAATTAGTGAGTCAAACAGTTACAGACAGATAGATTTAGAGAGTCAGACAGCTGAGTGCGTGTTGTTAGCGAGGAAGCAGGTAAAATTATATCGTGCATTTAGCGCCGCGAGTGTCCATTGGTATATAAGCCTAAGTGCAATGCTTTTGTTTAAAATTTTATAGTATGTATGTATGTATTCTGTTTTCGTATGATATTATCTTGAACACGAATTTTTACTTTTCTTCAAACTTTAATCCAGGCTTAGAACCGGCACTTTCTTCAACGAAACATGCGTGTTTAAAATAATAGTTAAAATTAATGGACTTAAGGGGTTGTCCATCCTTCAATCCATTGCAAAGGTAATAATCATTAACAGAACAGAAATAATTTTGGTTTAAGTACACAGTAAGTAGAGACAGAATCTCATTTGGTATGATCGGGTTGGTATTATTATATTCTAATAATTTGTTAATTGTTGTTATACTTTCTGTTGAATTAGTGATTGAAACAATCCGAAGGTTGCTGAAGGACTGAATATATTTTAACAAAGAACAGCCAGCTTACATTTCATTAAACGATAACAATTCTTAGTAACAGACAGCAAAGCGGTCCACTGTAGACCAACCATTTGATAAAACTAATGATTACCCAGAAATCTACAACACTCTCCCTTAATCGTTAGTTTTCCATGCCCTATCTTATTCGCTAACAAATCAAATCTTAATCTTGGTAAAGCCTTTGTCATTATGTCGGCCAATTGTTCCTCTGATGGAACATATTGAACATCAATACTGTCATTTTCAAACAAACTTCGTACAAAATGATACCTAATATCGATATGTTTGGTGCGACCATGCAATTCGGGATTTTTAATTAATTTCGTCGCACTCATCTTGTCTATATTCAAATTCTTACATTTTAAAGTACCTTTGAAACTGATTTTGTCCAGAAGATGCATCAACCACACCATTTCTTTCGCGGCACTAGCGGCACTCACGTACTCGGCTTCGGTAGTCGATAACGCCACGCACTGTTGCTTTTGACTCAGCCACGACACTGTGCCGCCACTGTTCATGCAAATTGCACCCGTTGTTGATTTCCGCGTATCCCGGTCTCCGGCGAAGTCGGCGTCACTGTACACTGCAAAATCCCCCTCGGTTTTGTACAAAAGTCCCATTTCTTCTGTACCTTTGAGATATCGCAAGATCCGTTTAACCAGTTGAATATGCATGCCAGTAGGGTTTTCCAGTACTCTTGATGCAACATTTAATGCAAATGACAGATCTGGTCTAGTGACAACTTGGAGATACATTTAGCTGCCAACAATTTCTCGATAAGGGAAATCTTTATTTTCTTTGGATTCGTCGGATACAGTCCATCCAGGTTCCATAGATGTGGAGACAGGTTTCGCTTCTGTCATTCCAAATCCTTGTAGTATCTTTCTTGCGTATTTTGGCTGACCTATAAAAATCGATCCATCGCTTTTTCGGTTGATAGCCATTCCAAGAAAACTTGTTACATTTTTCTTAATCGTAGCCTCAAAGTTTCGAATCAATTTTTCCAAAAATTCATCTGCTTCCATCTCGTTTGTTGCTGTTATCAATCCATCGTCAACATAAATAACAACCAACATCTTGCTCACTTTTGACTTCTTGATATACAGGCAGGAATCGGAGGTGCTCTCCCTCAAACTACATTGACCCAAAAATTCAGAGAATTTCTTGTTCAAACATCGTGGAGTCTGCTTTAATCCATAGAGATTCTTCATTAATTTGCAGACCCTTGATTTGCCATCTTCGTAACCCTTGGGCTGGTACATGTATATTTCTTCCTCAAGGACTCCGCTCAAAAACGCTGTTTTTATGTCGAATTGTCTGAGACAAGCGCCCTGCAGCCGCTACACTCAAAACTGTTCGAACTGTCTCATAACGGACTACCGCACTAAACGTCTCAACGTAATCGACGCCCCCAATTTGGGAACAGCCCTTGACAACAAAACGGACTTTATAACGCTCGGTTTCACCATTCAAACCTGGCTTCCTCTGATAAACCCAGCGATTTTCTATGGGCCTTCCGCCCTCAGGTTTGTCGGTTAATATCCTGGACTCATTCTTCTTCAAAGATTCTATTTCTTCGTTCATGGCCCGAATCCAGTGTTGCGAGTCTTCCGATCGTATTGCTTGTTCATAAGTAACAGGTTTGCTGTCAGCCATCAAAGCAACAGGAACACCATAAAAATCAGGTTTTCTCAACTTTTTTCTATCACGTAGTCTTGGAGTTTCTTCAGCCTCTTCGTCTTGATTCATCTCAGGATCTTCACTTTCCTCGTCAGATGATTCCTTGTGCTGAATTTCTGTAGAGGCACTTGAAAAGGTTTCTTGCTTGAAAATCACATCCCAGCTGATGACAATATCATGCGGTTCTGGTATCGAAATGCGATAACCCTTAAGGTCTTCTAGATATCCAACAAGATAACCCTTTATAGCCTTTTTTTCCAATTTACGTCTTTTAAACATAAACGGCTATATTCACCGCCTCGGCCGACAAGAATTGAGGCAGATTTGGCTTTGAATACGTCATACTTCTAACCGCTTCTGCTCGGGAGTGTAAGGTACGGTAACTGTGTGCTTAATACCCTTTTTATTTAGGAAATTTTCGAGATATTTGTTTATGTATTCATTACCGCCGTCCGTTCGTATTTCAACAATGTTTTTACCAAACTAAGTATTTATTTCAGCACAGAAGTTTTCTATTTTATTTTTGACCTTAGAATTCTCACGAATACAGTAAACTTTTCCGCTAAAATCATCCTTCAGAAGGACATAATAACGTTTTCCGACAAGCGATTCTGTAGACATGGGTCCACACACATCCGAATGCATAAGTACCTATCCTTGGTTTGTTCGCGATTTCTTTTCGCACACCAAAACTTTCGCGATGCTGTTTCCCATATTGACACAAACGGTTTCCAGCGCGGCAACACGTAAAATAATTTGATATAAACCATCGGACTCGACTCCGATTGCCACAGTTTTTTTGCCTTTTGAAAATTCACTGCGTTGACCTTCACAAGTCACATGGAAATTAACGCCCTTTTTTGCAGCCATTTTCACGGAAAACAAATTTTTAGCCATGTCGGGTACATATAGCACATCATAAAGGGTACCAGGAAGCCATTTTCCCCTAAAGTAGGTTTTAATTTCTATATTGCCTTGACCCAGAGCTGTGACTGCACTGCCATTTCCAACATAAACCGCGACCGGTTCGACGAACTCTTTTCTGTTCGAAACATGGTTGGATGCGCCAGAGTCGTATCGCCCAAAAGTCACTTTTATATATTTCAGTGTTTCCGATAAATGCCGTCTTATTTGCACTATTTCCACCGTTTTTCTTTGGGCAGTCTTTTGGTAAGTGGTCGTTAGAGCCACACGAAAAACACCCCGGTCAGTGTTTGAGTTCATGAGATTTCTTTCGACACAAAGAACACCTGGCCACCGAAGAACCCATCCGATGATTTGGTTTCTTCGTCGGTTTCTTCATGGTACCGGATCCCCGAACCCCCATTTTAGAAAACAAAGCAACTGTCGATTCGTTCGGTTCCTCCTGTTTTTTTAGATGCAGCTCCTCTGTTAATAAACGTGCCGTGAGACCCTCAAACGTTCGGTTTGATTTCTCTGTTGAGTCCCAAGCGCTATAAAAATGATTATATGTTGAAGGTAATGTTGATAAGATCCTTGTAGTTAACATGGACTCCGGTATTTCACTTCCCAGCTTCTTCATTTTGTTTGCAAGCCTCTCAAGGTTTGATATAAGTTCGGATATGCTCCTCTCTGGATTCCATTTATATTCAAAAAACGTTTGTTGTATCAAGGACAAACTTTCGTCCGATTTTAGATCAAAAACACTGTGGGATCTTTGCCACATTGTGAACGCTGTTTCACAATTCATAATTAAGTCCAAAGGTTTTGACTCTAACGATGAGACGAACAGTTTCCTTGCTATTTTATCAGATCTTCACCATTTCTTAAAGAGTCTTTCGTAATCTGCTGTACCTTCAACCGGCTTCACTTCAGTCCCCGTGCAAACTTCCAATGCATGTTCGCTATATCTGTTACCACCCAGTCTCTGGTAATTATAAAAGCTGCTTGTCTTCCCGAGCTGATGTCAAGCGCAACTTTAAGTATGTAAAATTTATAAATAAATTGTGGTTAAAATTTTCTTCGGTTTCTTTGTTAGCACATTGTTATTATAAATAAGTGTACAGGATCATCCACTGTTACGATCACACTGCCAAATTCTTTGAGTTAAGTAAATAAATAAGATAAAAGTTTAAAAGGTCAGTCTGTTTGTTTTTTATTTTGTTTTTTGACAAGAACGACTGTACCCCTTGTTAGGTCACAACGTCGGAATGTGCACAGAAATGATCTGTTGGTGTTTTAATAACATATGAGACCTAGGTTGCACCGTTTTGGAGTTATTTGACATTCCTTAAAAAAATTGATATCTTGGTACAGAAAGCAATAAGTGGAATGTTGTTTTCTATTCAGGAGGAAACTATTATTCAGAAATATTGCACAGACGTGAACTTTTTAAATACTATGAAATGTATCGATACCAATTTTAAAAATTCAAATGTGAATAACTTTTCTTTTCCCGTCCCCGAATAGAAAATTGAAAACCGCATCTCTCTAAGCGCTCACTGTACCGTCTAAGTGGAGTCAAACGCTACAAAGGTCAATTATTTCAAAAATGTAAAATAACTCTAAAATGGCTTGATGTGTTATTATTAAACTGACATTTATTTTTTATATGCAATTCAAAAAGGAAATAATATATAGGTGTTCTTGTTTAAAATAACGAAGTTAAGGCACATTTCCGGTATAACCTGAAGCAGGCTATACCTGAAAATACATTTACGCCATTCCGCACTGAATTTTAGGCAACTATTATTGACCGATTCGGCCTTAGCAGCTCACCCTGTATATGTCCGACGAATTATATGAAAACAGATTTTTGTGGTAATGTATGATTTGAGGACAGGCCTCATAAAACCACGTATATAGTTACAATTTACAACGGGAAGTTATATGGGTGCCGCCGAAGAAGATTAATGTAAATAATGTAAGATAAAATATTTATACAATTGGTTATTGGTATTTAAACAGTTTAATGAACCAAAACAGAAAATTTTATCGGTCCGTAGTATTCTTTGAGGACTGTGCTCTAAATAATGTTAAAATAGGTGCGAAGATTAGCAAGCTGTGAATTTAATTAGTTGACTTTTGTCCAACTTTGGGTGTCGTGCCCGTAGCGCCGCGATAATAGCAGATAAAATTTGAACGTAGCTATAGCGCCGCGATAATTAAGTAAATATATAAACCTATGTACGTACATGCAATACGTTTTAGTTTAGTCAATTCTAGTACTACTAGATTCTAATAAATTTGTTCAAACAAAACTGGCCTGTCCAGAATTATAAAAGTTGAAAAACTATCATAATTTGTGAAGGAAAATTACTTATGTTTTGACAGCTCCTCCAAAGCTGTTATCATGCGAAGCATTTTTACTAAGTGAAATTAGTCATTTGCAAAAAAAAATAATTGAATACGTCAAAAAAGATATGAAAGATTAAAAACTATTCTAAAAAAATTTGAAGTTAACAAAGACTTGGGGTAATGTTCGAGAGCATTAGCGTACTCCTAAAGGTTAGAATAGTGTAACTTCTTATAACAGAAATAGTCAAATGCAATTCCGCTTTATAATACTGAGCATATTATGAGGAGGGTTTCTTTCTTTTAAACTGCCAGTCCTAAGCCTAGGTGTGTCGTTTTTTGTGGTGCTTAGTGCCTTTGATACGTTTTTAAGTTTTGATCTTATTTCATATGTCGTTTTCTCTTCCGAGTTTCTTAAATTTTTGCAGTAAATGTCCTTGTAGTGTTTCAACCTAGTGTCTCTTGGTAATATTTTCTTCAGGTTGAGTACTCTTAACTTTTGTTAATTTGATCTCTGTAGATTGCATTTTCAATTAAAATCACGTTTTTCTTTTGGGCCTTCAGCCTGTGGGAACACTCAGTATCGTTCGTAATTCGGAAAGTAGTACACTCTGTACAGCAGAATCTAAATAGATGACAGAGAATATTGACAGTTTCTGGCCACAAACTAGGTCAGAACTCAAATATACACACTAACGTAAACTGCTGACAACGGTATCTCCATAAGTACAATGTAAATATTTTTAGTATAAATACCTGTGATTTATTTTAATAAAGTCTAGTCTAACACTGACTCTCTCTTCATTGGAATCTGAAACACGCTTCCAATCCAACGGTTCTTATTAGAACTAACCTCTCTACACGCACCTTCATGGTAGCTGCTACGTACGCTACAAGCCATTTTGATTTTGTTAATTTGGTCATGTATTTGCTAATTCATTATTTTTGAGCCTTCAGCCACCTTTTGCTATATTTTTAACTTACCATTGCCTCTGTGCTCGGCAATTCATTATTTTATTCTTTGTTTTGCACTTTTGCACCACGTGTTTCCTTTTGACGACGACGACTTGATTCCGTTCCCTTCCCTTTCCCATTCCTCTTCTTAAATTTTTTGTGTATTTTTGCTAATTTTTCCAAAGGACTGAACTCTTCAATTCGTCTGTCATTTTTTCTTGGGTTGTAGATCTTGTTAAAGTAGGAGTCACAAGAGAGACCCAGGGTCTATGTAAGAGCTCCTGGGTGAAGACTCCGTTTTGCCAGTCTGAACACCTGTCGTGGGCATCCAAACCACTTAATTTCATTGGGCCTTGAGTTTAACTGTTTTTGCCAATTTAATCGAACCACGTAGGCCACCAGTTTTCCATCGGCCATTTCGGACCTACTTGACCTAACAACTGATTAAGCCCTGTGTGTTTGATGCCCCGTATAGTTTCCCTCGGCCTGGTAGAAGGCCCCAACTGAAGGAGCTCCTAAAAGAGCCCTTTTGGGTCTCTTACCTTTCGCAGGCAGTTAAAGATAAATACTCCTTACAATTGTTTTCTAACAACCCATTCTTTTATATTTCTTCTGTAAAATTCAATAATTTAAGTTAAACTGTTATCAGCTCATTTTTACTATTTTATTTTATTTCAGGGGTTTTCGAACGTTATAGTTGTCTCAACTAATTGTTCATCGAACCACCCCCATAGCTTTTGTAGTTCCCGTGGTACATCGTTTGGTTTTTTCTTTCTCTGAGTTGTTCAGAGTAGCGCCCGACCTAACTTAACTAAATTTCTGTTCTCTTTTTAATTTGCTCATTGCGCCATTCGTTTTCTCAAAGTGTACAAAATTACATTTCAACATTATACACGATTAAAAGTTTTTTTGTCAAAGTACATAATCCACAATACTCAAGGACAACTGGATTATTTGTATATTTTTGTTTTCAGATCATCAATATAAAAAGTCTGCATGTCTCCAAAGACGTTTAAATACACCGACCAAATTTACTCGACTCTCACTTAGTTCCCCTTCATTTCATCTGCTAACATTTATTATTATATTCAATTTAAACTTAACCTTACTTAAGTTTAGTAAGTTAAACTAGGCTTATGCACAACCCTGCAGATATTGTTTCAAGCGGAAAACTACCTGAAGAATCCATACCGTCGTCGCTGTTGAGATTCGGACCCCATGGCTTTCTTTATCAATGGACACGTGGCTTGAACCCGAAATATTCAAGAAATACCCAAACAGAGGTATATGTTTAACAACAACTACCAGCCCATGTACTCTATTCAATCGCTTTTCGTCAATCAGAAAATTAACTCGCTTATTTGCAGATTTAGAAATCGACAATTCTTTAAAATGCATTTTAGAGTGCTTATCTAATGCAAATATTTAAAGACTAGTTAAAACATCTGAACGAAAAGAAACCTATAACATCAAGTCATGGGCAAAGTAAAGCTTAATCCATTTCTCGGCAAAATCGAATTTCCAATTTACCTTACCAAGCTAAACACCCAATAATTCTACCAAAAAATCGTGTAATCAACTTGTCAATGAACGAAGTGCACTTACATCATTTACATTATGCTGTCCAACAAACCCTGTATGAAGTTAAATCAAAATATTGGCCTCTATATGGAAGAAATTAAATTTGGAAATTGATTAAATAATGTGTAGCTTGCAACACGGTGCCTAACCTAACCTACCACCTATCAGATATTCAATGGGAGATTTGCCGAAGGCAGGAATACACCTTCTCGTTCGTTCAGTTAGGTGGGCGTTGATTACTGCGGACTATTGTAATGGAAAAGTTACTCCACAATAAAGCTAAAGTTATTTGCTTAGCTGTTAAAGCAGTTCATTTGGAACTCGTTAGAGGGTTCCGTCTTTCGTATTTCGTAGGTTTATCAGCAGACATAGCCCCTGTCATGATGTATACTGTGACTATGCTACGAATTTCGTCGGTGTAAGTATAAATTAAATGAAAACAACCATATACTGAAGGATCAAGGAAACATTCTACCACCATAGCACTGGATTGTAGGACGCGTTAACGTGGGTTTCGGGGCAGTGGCGGTGTAGTGACAACAGTGGATGTGAAGATATTTTGAATAAAATGTAGAAAAATTGACTGTTTCACCTGCTCAATCCAATGACAATAATAAAAAACAAACAATTAAACCTAGAGCCGATAAATTCTCTACCAGTTAATTTATAATTTGCTATAGTTTTTGGATTTGTAATAATAATAATAATAATAAAGCTTCATTTGTATAAATACTGTTCTGGCCTTTTCTATTCTACACTTTATTTCTTTGGAGTGGTCCCACGATTCATTGATATTACACCCAAGGTAGGTAAAACTGCCCACTTTCTCGATGGCTTCGTTTTTACAGTACAGCACACCGCGTTGATCAGGCGACTTACTTATAACCATGTATTTAGTCTTCTTAATATTCAGTTCCAGCCCGTATTGTTCGCTTGTGTGTGTAACTCTGTTGACAAGTTCTTGTAACCCTTCTAAGCTATCAGCTAGTAAAACAGTGTCATCGGCATATCTGATGTTATTCGTTAACTCACCATTCACCTTAACGCCTTCCGTGGTGTCTTCTAGTGCTCTTCTAAATATTTTCTCCGAGTAGAGATTGAACAGCAAGGGCGATAAGATGCAACCCTGTCGGACTCCACGTTTGATTTCCAAGGTGTCCGACTCATTGTTTTCCAGATTTATGGTTTTTTATTCATTCTCCCTTTTTATCCGTAATATGTTCCACATTCTTTCCAGACAGTCCTTCCCCACAAGTTGTTGCCTCCAGCTCTTTCCATATATTCCCGTGAACTTGCTCCTTTCAAATATGTGTTGCAACGTTTCCTCATCTTGTCTGCATAGTCGGCACGTTTTGTTTTGTTCGGTCTCCCAGTGTTTGTTGGCTCTAGATTCCGAACCCAACCTGAATCTGGCCGTAATTTGCAGTTCGTTTCTTTTATTTTTACATTTTATTAAATAATCCGGTGGTTCTGTGAGTTCTGGCATAATTCTTTTATATTCTTTTGCGTACTTCGAGTTTCCCAGTTTTATTTCTAAATTCTGCCTTTCCAAATTTTTACTAATTTCTTCTATTTGTTTCCATGTGTTTGTTTCGTTTTCGATTTTTCTATTATAATATTCAAGCAACCATCCTTTTTCTTCTAAGTGCTTTTTTCTCGTTCTCTTCCATTTTTCTTTTGTCTCTCTTCTTCTGTTTATCTCCTAGTCTGTACTTATTTTATTTTTGATCTGTACGCATTCTGTAAGTAAGCCGTTTCCTTCATGTCTAATTATCTTTTCTTCATATTTTACTGCTCTTTTTCCTGCTTTTATAGCTAGTTTTTCTCGTTTTGTCTCTAAATGCAGCATATATCCCGGTGTTGTTCTATCGAAATTTAGTGTCCATTTGATGTACTTGTGCTGAATTTCATCTATTCCTTTGTACTCTTGCCAGCCCCAGATTTCCACCCCATACATTAGTATGCTTTCTACTAGTGTGTCAAAAAGATACATTCTTTTTTTCCAACAGTCTTTGAAGTTCCTTTCGGCTATGCTCCATATCCTTCCCAGTGCTGTCGTTGCTTTTTTCTTTAAATACTTTGTGTGTTGTTCATTTCCATTATTTTGCTGTAGAATATATCCCAAGTAGTTAAAAGACTTTACTTGTTCTAAGGTTTTTCCATCCCATGTGAATTCCATTTTTTTTCTTCTTCCTCCCGATGTTTTTCCTCTGAGAATCTTTGATTTTTTGATATTTAACTCAAATCCTTTCTAAAATGTACCTTCCAAATCTTTTTATCAATTCTTTAAGCCCTTGTTCATTACTTGTCATTAAAACTACATCAGTTTTTGGATTTGTATTAAGTACTTATTAAATAAGTTGTAAGGAATCCGTATATCCTTTCAACGGGGGGAGAATGTTTAGAATTGGTTTTCAGTAGCTTTGGATTTAATCATATCTTAAATTAGTGTTTAGAAATAGGGTTAAGAAATAAGCTTTTGAACTACCTAGTTTAAGTAAGAAATTGTAACGATCTTTTTAAGTGCCTAATTAGCTCAATTTGTAGCTTATTCGTCCTTGTATTGCACCATTGTGACAAAGGTCGATTCGCTATGCCCACCCCGTTAGTCGCGCTTTCTTATATCATATTTATGACTTCCGTTCAATAGGAACCTGTTTCATTATTAAAATCCCAGACTGATATCTTGTCCGCAACATTGATGACTTTACTAATGCAGTGGTCAGTAAAACCATTTTGTCCACAATCGATTTGGTTCGTTTATATAACCAGATTCCGGTTGCCACAGAAGACATTCTGAAAACAGCAATAACAACCCCATTTGGCCTTTTGAATATACATATGGTAGTATATAGTATTGCATGGCCTTGATTTTTGTTTTTGACGAGATATTGGTATCATCCGATTCATCAAAACAACACTGTCAGTACTTACATACTGTGCTTTCACGATTACATTCCTACGGTGCAGTATTGAATGAAGAAAGATGCAAATTTGACATGGAGGAAGTCTCTTTTCTAGGTTACATGGTCTCAGCAAATGGAATACGCCCTTTACTTGACAGAGTAACAATAATCAGCAATTATCCTAAAACAAAGACAGCAAAACAATTCTTATTAATATGGCAATGTTTATCCGTAATATTTAAGTTGGCTGCAATGCAAAGAACGAATATGTCATTATTATGTCAATGTTGGTATATTTTCTTTTTACTTCCGTTCTACTCTTCATAGTGTAACTATGTACGTTGCATTAATTCAAAATAAAAACTAGTGTGTTTATCACAAAAGTGCTGTGTTTTAACTTCATAACATCAACAATTACGACAATTCTTGGGTATGCTAAATAAATTACTTCATGGGAAGATTATAGGTAACGTATCGTTTCAATGAGACACCGTGGCTGATGAAGCATTCAATACAAGCAAGCACGGGCTGCTCTCTTTCATCATCCACAAGCAAATCTATGATAACTATTTGTTGAGCTACCGACCACAGTTTGGGCGCCGCGTTGCAACAATCTCACGTAGGAAGATTGGAACCACTAACATTTTTTTCTACGATACTCTCCAACGCGAAGACCAAATTCAGTGTTTTCGATAGAGATTTTCGCACTTCCGACATTCTCTTAAGGCCCGTGACTTCATTGCTTTCATGGATCATAAACCTTTCACCGTTCCTTCCATCGCAACCCTGGATTTCCACTGGATCTCCAAGACCTTTTCTTACCCCAACTTTTCTTGTTGCTGCATTCAAAAAATTACATTCGCTCACGCATCCCGCCATTCGAACCTCAAGCAAATTAGTAATGCAACATTTCATTTGGCCATCCAGCCAGCCGCAAGTACAAATTGTGCAAGATGGGCTCGCAAATGCATGAGTTGTCAAAAAGCCAAAATATCCCGGCATGTATCAATTTCCTTAGACACCTTCGAGCTACGTGCAGAAAAAATTGTTCACGTACACATCTACATTGTCATCTTATCACACTCAGAAGGATATCGTGACTGTCTAACTTGTATAGACCGATTCACACGGTGGCCAGAAGCTTTTCCCCTCAAAGACCAGAAAGCTGTAACTGTGGTACGAGCTTTTTACCAAGCTTGGAAATATCGGTTCGGTACACGGATTAAGGCCGACAATTTGAGTTCCGACGTTTCAACAAATTTTGCCGCTTGACGAACTCCAAGCACGACCGCTTACCACGCTGCAGCAAATGAAATGCCAGAACGACTACACCGCCAATTAAAAGCTGCGATAACACGTTACGAAACCAACGACTGCCTGGAAAGAGGATCTTAAAGCCACCACACCCGACATGTTAAACGGGAAAGCAGTCCGTCTACCAGGTAAATTTTTAGCACTATCCACTCAACTGCCCGACGCCACACCATCGTCGTATCACTACGGTCCTTGGCTGCATATCGGCTTCGTGAAAAGAAAACTTTCTTTTTCAAGGACTTGCAAACGTCTGAGCATGTTCTCATCCGTCACGATGGACCTAAGAAACCTTAAAAATCTCTTACGATGGTCCATTTAAGCTTCTTAAAAGAGAGGAACACACTATCGTCATACAACTACCAAATAAAGAAAAGGTCGTATTATTACATCGGCTAAAGCCAGCCTATATGACCACAGACCAGAATCTCTCACCAGTTTCCACAAATATACAGACCAACGAGGGTACCACACAAAATGAAAACACCCACATCGCACGGCGAGTTCGATTCGCCCCACTACTTCCAAGCTGGGTGATCTCCAGACATCAACACAGGGAAGTGGGTCTTGAGGGAATATACTGTATAAATCATCGAACGGATATAATTACAGTCTATATTATGAATATAATTCTGCTTACACAGAAATTATCGTTATGAGGCTGAACTAATTTTGCATAACTTAACCGGGTTAATGCTTGCGTTTACTTAAGTGTTATGTTTATGTATCTGCCAATTGAGAGAAACCCATAAACCAAACGTATCAATAACAGCATTATTGTATCATTAATTAACCGTAAAAAATTTAGTTTTAAATTATGCATTAACTGCGAAACCCGGTGTTGCCCGGAATATATATTGCTTGTTTAATGCCATGAACATTCTAGAACGTTTGGCGGTATTCTGGACGATAATAAACCATCCTGATTCATTTTAACGCCTCTGAATTATCTTTGAATAATCCAAATAATTTTCTCTTTTTTTTATTCTTAAGATATACTCTAGAATGTTCGCTGGTCCGTCACGGGATTATTATAGTTCATTGCTTACTAATGATTGGATAGCATAATTTCGATTAATACAGAATTCAATTTAAAGTTTCTAAGAAAGTTAAGAGGAAGAATAGAGTGGAAATTTACTTTAATTTATAAGTTATAGTTTTTAAGTTTTGTTTTTCTGTTTAAAACATACTTTTGTTACCCATCTAAAGGACTGTCTTATAAAATTACTTCCACGTTTGATGAGTAACATGTAAAGTATATTTTAAATTTGAATAATGTATAGAATATACTTGTATTTAACACGTCATAGTAATTGTAGTTTGTTGCTCATGTTCACAATTCAAAGACAAACCCTCGCATACTCAAGAAAACTAATGTACTACATACAGTTAATCAAATTAACCATTAAGAGTTACTGGTGGTATTATTTAGTGAAACCATTCTGATTCAACTCTTCAAAAAAAAAATATGTCATTCTAGAACGCTTGGGAGCATTCTGGACTATAATATTAATTATTTTTAAATAATCTAGATCGATTGTGCCGGTTCGGTTTAGTTATGTAATAATTTATTAGGTAATTCATGAAACTTGTTCAGATAAAAATTCCAAAATACTTTTATTGTATTGTATTTGATTATATTATATTAGACTGAATGAACATAAAAATCTATAATAGACAAAAAACCCACGACAGGTATGGCACAACACTATATTTCCGTAAATCATACCATCAAAAAAAAGCCTGTCGATTATACATATTGAAAATAAAGGTTACAAACTCAATTAATTAGAAAAGTTAGAAATACAAAAAGCTATCAACTTAAAATTAAAAAATTAAAAATTAAAGGTTTTTGAATGTTTCAAAATGAATTTATTGTAAATCTCTACAATTGTTTCGGTTTTTTAAACCTTTATCAAGAGTAATGTTACTACTAAAATTCAAGGCTAAATAAGGCCTTATATATACAAAATTTTACAGGTGTGTTAGGATAAACATGTGTGTGTGGGTGTATTATTAGCAATACCTAAATATCTATCTATTATAATTGTCTCTTTGAATTCTAATTGATCATTGGTTATGTTTGAATTTCTTTGGAGTGCTTTCTTAATTTCTAATTGTTCTAAGTAAGTTAATCTTTTTCCTTTGTTGTCTGCATGTAACAATTTTACATTTTCTACATCTAAATCATGTGTTGTTTCTATACAATGTGTGCTTATACCTGTACATTTTCGTTTGTCTTTTATACTTTTTACATGTTCTTTTAGCCTTATTTCCAAGTTTCTCCCCGTTTGTCCTAAATAGAATGCATCGCGATCTTTACAACTAATTTTATATACTCCACTTTTCGTTAGCGTACTAGTTTTTTGCTTATTATTAACTAACAATTTTCCAAGGTTACATTTATTTACAGATGTTGTCTTTATTCCTAATTTGTTAAGTTCATTACAAATCTTTTGGCTACCTTTTCCACAATTGTTAATTAAACTAAACTTACAATTTTCTTTGTTGGATCCTAAATTCATTTTGAAACATTAAAAAGCATTTAATTTTTAATTTTTTATTATTATAAAATGTTTCACAAAACAATTACCAACGATTCTATTTCTGTTATTAAAATTAAATGTAACTAACGAGTTAACGGAAGGTCTAAACAGCCCGCTGTTCACGGGAGTTACAAACACTAAACATACATAGTTGTATAAATTCTAAGTAACTAATGCATATTTGTATGTGTGTATGTAGTAGGCTATAATATCTATAAATAACGTATACGTTTTAGTTTTAAGTTATTTGTAATATAACTCTCTGAAGATGACTGCATAAGTCGAAACAATTGTTAGAGTTTTCTAATAATAAAAAAAGTGTAAAACATTAACTCCTTTTTTTAATGGTTCATATATTGAAAACAATAAAACTAAAAATTAATTAATTGTAGTATGTAGGCATCCACGGCCGGCGTCAATCGAATTAAGATGATTTTCCGGGCTTGTGGGCCGTGGTCTATAGGCTTTTTGGTTGCCTGACGTTTCTTCAGCGGCTGCGGCTGACATCATCAGAAGCGTTGGTGGTATCGTCGTTGAAGCAGCTTTCGATTTCGAAGTAGTCTGATATCGTAAGTGAACAATAAAACTACAGCATTGACTATCAGACCAAATGATTTGATTCTGGGCTCATACCTATATATAAACTGGCGATAGGAGCTTTATTTCGCATACCCATCAGGTGTCTCACATGAGTATTACTTCAAAAGTAATGCCCTATCTTGCATTTACTTTTATTATTCTACCGAATGTCTTTAAACCAATTATTAAGTGTAGACAAACCTAGTAGATATAATTAGAAGTGTTTACTCTTGTGAATAAACATGATTATTAAATTTATCAATCTGATATGAAGTAGTTGGGATTCTTACAAGTGTTTTTCACTAGTAAACAAAAAGTTTTTATACATAGGTATGTGTATTAAGATAGGCAGGGTCAGACAATTTAAGACGTGTCACTAACTGAATATAAAACTTCCACTAATCATCAAGTTTTGTGTTTGTTCATAACAACCTAAATATCTATGTTGTAGACCTTCATAAGTATGAATGATTATTGCAATTTGTATACTATTTTTTGTATTTCTTTGCGCAAATTATATGTCCTAACATTGCTAACTTAAATTCTTTTATCATACTAAATAGCTCACACCTCAACGCCAAAGCTAACAAAGACAAAACCGTCCAAAGTTCTTTTCAGTAGCAAGGTTACCACCTTTAGCTACTGAAGCGAACTAATAAGCAATCCAGTGGTGTAGTAGTATTAATAAAACCCATTTATTCTCGAGAATACCATTCAATTCTTTATTAAATATGTCGTCGAATTTTCGATCCTTCTAAAGTTACACAAAAAAAATGTTTATGAATCAAATTTATGAAAGAGATTACCTAAAAAAACCCAAAAGATAGGATTCCAAAATTTACGGATAAATTTAGAAGAAGAAATTTCGATAGTTAAGATAAAAAAATTAATTTTAATCCTTAGGAACAAAATAAAATCAACTCAATACAAGTAACTAGTAAAAGAACTAAGTTTAAAGGTTATAAATTAAATTGAAACTCTAGAAAATACAATAAATAACAACGAATTCTAAGAAGACGTGTCACTCAACGGATGGTTGAGGTGCTACTAACCAAAAATTGTCAAATAGTAAATAAGAAAAAGAAAATACACAAAATATGTTATTACGTGGAAATTAAATTGTTTTGGATAATATTGTGCTAATAAATTACATAGAACCTCGTTTGTCAAAACTGTAAGCGCATTTGAATTGCATATATTGTGTAATTTCGCCCTAATTGTAAGACGTATTATTAGTACTTAAGGGTTATCAACATTAATTGAATGGTTTTCGTTCAAAATATGTTGGGCAACACTGGCGTGTCTGAATGATCGGGGGCCCAGGTGCGAAATATTTTTGGGGCATCAATCAAACAAAATAGTTTATATTGATTTCTTCGTTACACTATTGCGCTAGCAATTAAGTGGTATATGAAATAAAACGAACCAAAGAATTCTTAACATAAATCGTTTAATTTTCCTGGATTACATTAACTTTCTATTTAAAGACAACGCTCCTGGTGCTAAAGTGACAGTTTTTCCGTGATAATTAAGTGAAATAACAACGTCTTTTTCGACGACCATCTAGGATTTTCGAACCAATCCTGAGAGTCTGGACGTAACAGTATATATATAGGGTGAGTTTTCCTAGATGACCACTATGGAAACGTCGGAAATTAGCAGAGTTCGAGGTAGTGGTTTATTTGTGGCGTCTTTTAATGATTTTTGAAAATGTCGACAGTTTATAGAATATGTGAACGACAAATGATTTTTCATAACATCCTGAAATGTTTGGTTTTACTGAAATGTAAAGCTTATAATGATGAGCTGTTTGAGAACCTTTTAAACTAACTCGAATTTGATTTATTTGTCAATTGTATGAATTTAATGTTGTTTGTATTAATAAAATATTGATAATTTATTACGACAGTTATTGGTGTTGTTATATGTAAGATTAACGGTTGAAACGTTGCTTAATTACTCGTTAACAGTCGTTGGTTATTGACGGATTAGCTTTTATTGATCTCACTTAAAATATGATTTTTTCATGTTTGCTATTTGAATCGTAAACCGTTCAATAATAGATCATTAATTCCTTAAAAATTGTAATTTTCTTTTGTTCTTCAGATAACCGTATTTCCTTCAATAGTATACGAACGCACTGGACCCATTCAGGTAGTAAAAAAATGTTTGTACAAGTAAGAAATTTAATGTCATCTGTTCCTTTGCCTATAATGAAGGGCTTTTAGCTTACAAAAGCCACCACTTTACAATATTACCATAATTATTTTTCAGTGCTTACACGTCTTCCCTAAACGGGAACTGCATACAGCTCATCTGATGATGTTTGTGTGATATTTCTTCTTTATGGCCTTTTTGTGCTTCACGGAAAAAACTATTTTGCAAACAATTACAAGTCAAAAGGATGAACTTATTTTCGTCGGTCTTCTTCTGATTACACAGCGGAAACATAGGTACTCTATTTGACTTCGCTCTGTTTTCAGCTTATGCGCATTCTGAACTACGTATTTGTTCAGAATGAAAAACAAGAACGCCTGAAAACAACTAACTACAACGACGTCTACAATGAAGTTTAAACCAGATGCAAAATTGGTTCTAAATAACAGTTAAATTCAAAACATCTTTTATTTCTTCCAAGATTAGCTTTTGTTGTTCTTATACTTGACGTTTTTAACATGAATTTGTGAAAGTTGAAAACTACCCATTGGAGGTATAACTTCCGCGAATGGTGGTTTAGTACCACTCCTCGCCCCTTTTGAATCTTATTTCGTTAAAAGAAATATCATATCGAATCCGGTAATGAATGGATACCGGCTGCCATCCAATAAATGCGAATACACTTTCTTTTATCAACCGTAATTAAAAAACTTTTCGTAATATTTTTTCGTGATGATACCATAATAATGTACGTCAACTATTAATTAAGGACTGCGTTTTATTTGTACAGGAAGTTTTATGAATCTTTAAAAAATTATTCGTTAAAAAAATGAAACAGAGTATAAACTTTTATCACTTCAACTACTTTGAAAGCCACTTCATTTTATAATCATTGCACTGTTTTTATTTATCCGCTATCCTGCTTTTGCCTTTTAAAGGTCATGACTAATATAGGTATGTATATATATATTTAACCTTCAGATTCATAAGCCTATTTACAATTATAATAAAATCTTTTATACGTGTTACTTCTGGGGTGTATCTATTCTTTTATAATCAAAAAAGACTGTAAACGGGGACCTTAATTTCTTGTTAAGTAATGTGTAAATACCGTGAGCATGACATACAGCATCTGGGCTAAAGCCTAAATATACACTCCATTAAATTCAGTAGAAGGAAATCATTACTTATTAGATTGTTCAATTTAAGCAGTACAAGTTAAACACATTATTTGGATAAATAAACCTGTTTTCTCTATTCTTTGTATAACAAGTGCAGCATATAAAGTTGAAATGTACCTAATATGTGCATTTAATAATACAGCCGTCGTCGTGGTTGTAACAGATTACGTAGGCCAAATGTACAATTAAAGTAAGTTAAAATAAACTACTATTTCTTACCAAAAGAAAAATTACACTGAACCTGTCACAGTTAATGATCTCTATTTACATTGCACTACTATTAAGATGTATTATGAAACTTAAGATTTTGCTACTAACGGTGTATACTATACAAGATAATTATTATATGTGATAAGATTAAGTTGATATAATGTTTTTTAACCGATTGACTTAAAAATAAATGCGATAAAGAATTGCTTTCTTATTTCTTATGTAGGTATATGGTATGTGAATAGCACGTTATATACGAGCAGCGGATGAATGCGCGCAGAATTCAGAAAAAGTTTACGGTAGTCGATTATTAATGGACAATAGCGCCCAATTGTCAAATGTACATGGTTCAATTGCGCGCTTGGTGAATATAACTCACTATATACTGTACTGTACTATATAGTAGTGTTTTACCAACTTTCGTGTACTGTAGTGACCCGCACCCGGGTGTTACATTATAAATAACTTCCTTGTATTTATTAATTGAACAGCTGGTTTTCTGTTTTAGTTGAATCACAGGTATTTTTTTCTCTTCATCTTAATATTTTTATTTATTTCGTACGTTTAAATTTCGATTATCTTTCTGTAGTGAGAATGGGATGAAATAATTTCTTTTAAAACACTTCTTGTGTCTAATGTATTTACGCAGAAGGTAGAGAGGAAAGGGGAATATTTTGGAAGGCTGTAAAATCAGTTCAAATATGAACATGTAAGAGGCAACTATAGGAAGATACAGTAGAAATATCTGTTCACAAACTGGAGAAACTTTGGCGGTATTGTAGAACGTACTAAATAGCTCAAACCCCAACGCCAAAACTTGGATCAAAAATGTCCGAAGCACTTTTCGATAACAAAGTTGTCTTCTTCAGGGACTGAAGTGAACTAAATGCTAACGGTAAAATTTACATTATAAATACTAACTAATGTTAATTAATTAACTAATTAATATTAATGGATCGTCTAGTTTGCCCAATATACTTCTTGTTACAGTCCTTGCAATCTATTTCATATATCCCCGACTTTTCCAGAAAAGGAATCTTGTCCTTCGCATTACCAGGAAGAGTTTGAAGTGAATTACTGTTTGAGGTATAGGCAATTTGGAAACCTAGTTTACGAAAAATACCTTCCAAACCTCGGGTAAAGCTTGGTTCGAATGGCATAGTTATAAACTTGGTTTTAGTTGTATCAGTCGGAAAAGTAGAGGATCTTGAAATAAGATTCTTAAATTTAACCTTATTGACTATTTTATCAACAGTGCTACTTTTATAACCGTTCTCTTTAGCAATTTATTTGATAGTATGGTGACAAAGGTCCTATTCCCAGCTGTCCGTTATTTAGTCTAATTTAGGATATTCTGTAAGCTTCACTGAACATTGTGATCGTTTGACTGAGCTTCGTTCACTGAACCGTAACATTGATAATGTAAATTTTACCATTAGCATTTAGTTCACTTCAGTCCCTGAAGATGATAACTTTGTTATCGAAAAGTGCTTCGGACATTTTTGATACAAGTTTTGGCGTTGGGGTTTGAGCTATTTTGTACGTTCAGAAGTATCTGTGTCTTGAGGTTTAAACGAAATGCTTGTTGGAGATGTAAGAGAACGAGGGGAAGCTCGCGAGATGCAGGATTCGTGTGGTGGAGAGGGTAGAATTTTGGTATAAATACCCGCGAGTATTTGCAGGATTTCATAGGGAGTTTGAATGTTGTTGGCCCTCTATGTCCTGGTTGATTCGAACTGTTGCGAGATCTGGTCGGAAATTGGCCTATCTCGATCTGCAGGATAAGAGGTCAAATAGGTATTTTCAACGCATTACATTTGATTCGAACTGTTGCGTGACCTGGTGGGAAATCGGCCTATCTCGATCTGCAGTATAAGAGGTTTCTTACCACCGCCACCCTAGACTTGAGTCGAATACAACTCCGCCACTGGCGTCTGCTTATCGACCATTGTCCGAGAGTCGTAACCTTCGATTCCACCACCGTACCGACCTAACCATTAGCGATAGCTCGTTCGTCAACCCCGAGCCAGATGCTGCTGATGCCAATGACATACAACACAAAGGTGGGTAACATACTGACCGATATTTTATTCGTATTTTGTGGTCATTTTACTTTGCCAGATATATGGTTTTATTTATTTTTAGTTTTCATTTTGAATTGCATTGCTATCATTGTTTTATTTTACCCTTCAGGTTTTAAAGTATATTATACTGTTTGATTGCGATTAACTAAGGACATTAATTTTAAGATTCAATTGTCTAATTCGAGTCCTTTTTGGACCATGTACAATTATTCACTGATTCATGTACTGCTTCCTGGTACTAGGAAGGTGTATGATAAGCACTTTCATTTGGGTTATTAAATCAGTTAACCTGAGAAGTTTGATCAGCTGTTTCAGAATGGGTTCATTTTCACTTTGGTATATTTACCTACAAAATTACATAAACGTAGATGTTGACTAGACCGGCCTGAAGCGGGAAGCGGCAGGGGTTTAGAAGGATCTCCCTCGTTTACGCTCTTATGATTAATTCAGGTGAACGTGTAGCTACCGTATTAATCATTTTCGCGGTATCTATTCTTTCAGTTGAAAGTATCCGTTTTGGTTTGATTCTTTGAACCACTAACATTGTTTGAGCATCTAAAGGTTTTGCCTTGGAAACAGATGTTTAAAAAGATAGCAGATTTGCAGTTTGTCTAAATTAAGGCGAAACTCTTTATTGATTGATTGATTTAACTTTATTTAGCCTTCTCGGCTATTTCCAAAAACTATACAAATACACTGAAACTCTTACATTCTATTAATCCTATTGTACTAAATAACTAAATATTAGTTACTAAAAGTCATACATCTTATTAATAATACATTATTATTGCATCGTATTCTTACAAACTAGGAACCTCTGCAAAAATGAACTTATTTAATTCACGTTTGAATTTCACAATATTGTCACACAATTTTATTTCTGTCGGTAAATTATTATACATTTTAACACCTTCGTAAAATATACTTTTTTGTGCACTTTTTGTTTTACGAAATTGAATTGCAATATTCCCCGTTTGTCGTGTCCTACCGTCTATTATTGTCAACTTGTTGTTTAAATTTTGTGGTAGTAATCCATTTACAATTTTAAAAATAAAAATACATACATTGTAGTGAACTCTTTGTCTTATGGACATAAACCGCAACGCTAGTAACATCGATTCAACTCTAGAGTACCTATCGCAATGCAATATGGCTCTCATTGCACGGTTTTGCAATATCTGGAGTTTAGACAATTGAGTCTCACCCATGCTTAGCAATAGCGTTGAACAGTATTCAAAGTGAGGTGTTATAATTGATTTATAGATTATGCATCTAGTGAAGATCGATATGTCTTGGCCTATTCTATTTAAAAAACTTATTTTCTTCCCTATTTTCCTTAACATACTGTCGCAGTGATCTTCGAATCTTAGCCGATCATCAATAATAATTCCTAGGTATTTAATTTTATCAACCCGCTCAATTTCAGTACCATCTAAACATTTAACCTTTCTAACTCTATTTACCTCTTTACGAACACTTCTAATAATCATATACTTTGTTTTGGAAGCATTCATTTTTAGTTTGTTTACATTCATCCAGTTTTCAACTACAGGAAATACTAAGTTTAACTTACTTTCTACTTCTTCACTACTACCCCCTTTCACGTAAATAATCGTGTCTTCCGCAAACATTTTAATACTACACTCATTTAAACAAATTTGAACTATATCATTTATATATATAGTAAACAGCAGTGGCCCAAGTACAGATCCTTGAGGTACACCGTATTTGGTTTTTAAACTAACAGACCATTGTTCATTGAATCTAACTTTTTGAGATCTATCATTCAAGTATGACTTTATCCAGTCTAGCATCACTCCTCTCAGTCCATATTGATATAATTTTTTTATTAACCTCTCTCTGTCTATAGTCTCAAAAGCCCGCTTCAAGTCTAGAAATATGACACCTACTAATTCACCATTACTTATTATTAATTTCCAGTCATCTAACGTCGTCTGTATTGCTGACTCACAAGAGTTATTTTTTCTAAAGCCCGATTGATGCTCGCTTATAATATTAGTTTCTAGAAACATTTCTATTTGCTCTTTAGCTACTAGTTCTAGTACTTTTTCATAAATTGGTAAGACATTTATCGGCCTATACTCACTAGCTTTTCTTGGTTTTACAACCTTTGGAATTGGTATTATCGTAGAAGTTTTCCATGAGTCGGGAAATTCTCCTTTATCAAGCGAGTTATTAATTATTTTTACAAATTCCTCTTTTATAACATATACACTTGTCTTTAAAATATCACTACTTATACCCTCCTCATTCCCTTTTTTACGAGGTAATTTCATAATAATTTTTTCAATTTTAGATTCATTAATCGGCTGAAAGTAATCGATAAACACATCTCTCTCTCTAACTGTAAAGTCCTGCATATCACTGACATCATCTACTATAGAGCCTAGTATATCATCAATACTCCTTATATAGTATAAATTAAACCTGTCTGCTAAGCTACAATCGCTTCTATCATCTAAAATTTCAAAATCTATACTCTGTATTGTTCTTGTTTCTGTTGCCTCTCCTCTTACTATTTCTTTTAAGGATTTCCACATTCTTTTAGAATCATGCTTATTCATATCTATCATTTTTTCATAATACTCTTTCTTTTTTTCCTAAATAGTTTAACTACTACGTTCCTTTCTGTTTTGAATTGTAACCAATCCCATTCGTTGCCCGTATATAATGCTTTAACATACGCATCATCTCTTTTGTTCGCAGCCACTCTTAACTCTTCTGTGTACCATTTTTTACCCTCCCAAATTTTTGGTATTTTAATTTTTTTTCTTGGTGCACACTTATCCAATGCATTAACTAGGGTTTGAACAAAATTGTTAGCTTACTCCTAAATCTTCGTTATTCTCTAGTGATGCTTCTACTACTTTGCAAAATTCCTCTATGCTAAATTTGCTAGAGTCTCTACTTATAAATTCCCTATATTTTTCACCCTTTCTACCTTTATTGAAATCAACCCTTATACACGAATGATCAGTTATTTTCAGTCTGTCAATTACCGTGCATCTCAAACTAATATTAGCAAATACTAAGTCTATCAGAGTACTGCTCTCTTTAGTTACTTTAGAACTCTCAATCAGAGAGAAGGAAGTCGAGTAAGTTGACATCTCTTGACTTGACTCTGTTGTTCTGAACTGCCATAAAATAGAGACGACGTCCACTAACAGTGGCGTGTTTCGAACCACCTTATAAATAGAGGCTATGTTTACCAAAGTGACGTGTCTCACCAAACACAAATAAAGGACTATGTTCACTATGTGTGACGTGTCCTACAAAAAATATAAAAGGTATCGTGGTTATCAAGTGTGCTCGATTCCTAAGAAGAAACGAACTATATACAACTTCCCGTGACATGGCATCTTCAGACAACAGGTGCTTTAACATGGTCCACCAAGGTAGCCCATGGGCTTACAGCGATTGTGGCTTTAGCGTCGGTTAGAGTTCATGATTAGCACGAATTTTCCTTCTCCCAGCTCAAGACGAACATGCGAGAGTTTTTCCTACACAATTCGTTATTGCACAGTTTGACGTTGTTCGAACTTTGTACCAACACATTATTTTGGTAATTAAAAGTCACATCTGTCTCAACCCTTAATTCTATGGTATACAATAAAAAGGTGCTTGTCTTCTCTAACCGATACCAAGGGCAATTATCAATATGTATATAATGTGAATAAATCATGTAGTTAAAATCTCTTGCGTTTTCTTTGCTAGCACATATATAACTTGTACGGAACTCATTAGAGAATCTAAGTAACTACATTATATTAACACAACGTAATTAAAAAGTTCCTAACACTAGACAAATCACATTCACAGCCAAATTATTCGATTTAAATAAATAAATAAAGATTTTCGAAAAGTTAAATTTTTGTTTGTTTTTCTTTTCTTGATTTTGACGAGAACTTGGGGTAACCCGTTTGCTTCCATCACAATACCAAATGAAAGTGTTTGCTAAGAAAAATAGGAACAAACTGACGTCTGCGTTCAACCCTTCTGCTACTGCCCGGCTAAACAGTAAGACACTAGACTGTACTAAATTAACGGGCAAACGACCAGTCAACAATGACGGTTTAAATGAAATTAACAAGTTGAGAAACATTTGATGACAAAAAAATAAATCAGTAATAAACAAAAAATTTAAAATAGATTTTATTTAAATATTTATGTCTTGTGACAAGCTTATATATCGCATAAATTGTGTAATGTAATAAATTGATGGGTTGGATTCAATTTAAAGTTTTTTCTTCTTCTTTCTAGAGCATTTAAATAAAAGCTTTTTTTATTATTAATTTAATACATCTCAAAATGGCGAATACATGTTAGGAAAACAACCACAAGAAACTTTTTATGTTGAAAATTCAAATCCGTGGAAACAATAGGAATATAACAATGGACACCTTTTTTACTAGCACAGCTGTTGCCGATTCACCTTTGTTGGATTAGTATCTGATAATAATACTCAGTAAGCGTAAGAATACATCTCATTACTCATTATGACACGAAGGCCAGAATAGAGTTCAAAGTTTACATGCGAAGAAACGTGCATTTTACTATCATATGTCCCACGTAAGAACAACAACAACACCACGGTGACAAATTGAACTGAAATTGGAGAGCCTGATATCATTGTGGGTGTGGAGTGCCGGTGTAGTGGACCAAATGTCTAAGGCATTCAATTGTGCACGGACAACTCGTCGGTGGCCACCTGTTATGTTTTATGAGATTTCTGATATAGCAGGCATTAATTCATTCATAATAATCAAATGTAGTACTCAGTCCACAATCGGTCGCCGCAAACTTTTAGAATAATATGGATACGAGCTTCTCCATCTTTATTCAACACTGAATTTTTATTGATCTATTTATTTATATATCAATTATAATTATATATATGTAATTGGTCCAAGTGGCACCAAAAATAAGCATATATAGCCGTTGTGGCACCTATATATACGTTGTGGCACCATTTTCGGGTGCCAGAACGTTTGACACTGTATTATGGAGCCTGAAGGTGCAAGTACCTCAAATACGAAGTTTCACGATGGTGCCTCTTGAACCATATATACCAAAAATCACAGTTTTAGTCGAGCTATAGATCTTCAGAGGGCGTGCTAGACGCAGCAATGTATAGGTAGTTCTGGCACCATAAGAAGCAACATAAACGGTCCTTGTGGCATCATAACATAAGCTTACTGGCATCACTTGTTTATATGAAACAAGAGGAATATTTTACTGTTCCACACCATCGTACAAGGCTGACTGATATCGCTGTTTATATAGGGCCACTTGGTATTTATATGAAATACAATAATATTAAGTGTAAATTCTCGATCTCCTTTTTCGGAATAAATCTACTTAACTGGTTCTTTCAAAAATTGCCCGAATATATTGAAAACTACCGAAACTAGTCCGCACAATACCTCTACAAAATCGATTTATATTTAAATTTTACACCTAATTATGCAAAAATTTGTATATCGTTCCATTTACAAAAATCAAATTGTCCTTCATTTAAGTTGTCAAAAATCACATCTTTTTTTTATTAGTTGATTTTTCGAAAAACGAATGAAAATTTTCGAATCATGTGAAAACATTATCCCTTCTTAAGCTTATTCAAAAAGCCTGGCTTTCAATTTAATTTGGTTTTGTAGATACAGAGGATTTTAGAGAGCGCCGCAAGCGTAATATTTTTTCAAAATGACGAAGTAACTCCTAAACGGCAAGAGTAGGAAATAATGTATGGTCATCAAACTACCCTTTAAATATATCGCTTAATTTAAAAACTCAAAAATATACAGGGTGTTCCATTTAAAAAAAACAAAGTTTGGTATCCCCCAGCCGTAATGGAACATCCTGTATAAATAAAAATAATTTTATGAAGTGAAAATACAAATTGGATGAAGCTTTGGTAATCATGTACTTTTTGACCTCATCCCCCTAGGGGGTTGGGGTTGCAGGGGGTGTTTAAGGGGGCTCTTCCGAATATAATTCCGTTGGAATTAGCCGTCGGTCACCCCTAGAAAAAAATTTTATGAGGGGTTGAAGTTTTATAAAAATATCATTTTTATGAATATTTAGTGCATCAAATGCATTTTAGAGGTGGGGGAGATATTTTATATTAAAATAAAAATAAAAAAACTGTCGCAATAATTCTTTGTCTTGAAGTACGTTATGGTAGAGGGTGGGTTTGTTAACATGTACATACCCCACACCCCAAAATTATAATTTAATAGTTAATTTGGTATTTGATTAGGTTAGGGTACGGGGTGTGGGGTATGTATATGTAAATACCCCACCCTCTACCAAAACCTATTGCAAGACACAGGGAATTATTACGACGGTTTGTTTTTTATAAAAAATATATCTCCCCCACCTCTAAAATGCATTTGATGCACAAAAATTTTTTAATATACAAGAAATTTTTTGGAGCAATTTTTTTTTTAATATAATTTTTAAAATTTTTGAATTTTTGATATTTGATGATATTTTTATAAAACTTCAACCCCCCCTAAACACCCCCTGCAATTAAGTACATAATTACCGAAACTTTTATTAAAACATTTTTTCCGTATTTATACTATTAAGCCAGCTATGAAAGAAACACACTTAAGTGGAACACCCTGTATATCCAAATACCCCATCCGAAAAGAAGAAAAAATAGCTGTGTTTTGCTTGACGATTACCGAGGCAGAAATGACGTCTAGTAAGATCAAATAAAAAAGCTACTTTTAAAAAAAAAATTGTCTTTTTAACTAAGGTTTAGTCAACTATCACTCCCATTCAATGACTATGGTTTTTTAAATTTTTTACGACATTATCGTGATACGCAACCAATAAATTTCGTTCATTGTTTCACCTGCCAAAATTTACGAACCAATCAAATTTAAATAATATAAAACGGTCGTCATTCAAACCTGCACTCTTATCTTTTAAAAACATTCTCTACCCGTAATCTCAAACATCCTACCACTAATTACCTCCTATATTACTGATAGGTACATTAAAAGTTTAACTCTTTATTTTTTTAACGGTTACAGATATTGGCAAGAAGTTTTAAAATGTAAAATATAGGGTTGGTATTTTAAATTGATGAATTTATTTCATACTCGAAATTTTTTTAAATTTCGCATCTATTGTGTAACGAAATTTTTTTAAAATGCCCTGTGATTTACATTTCAAAGTTTATGTTTTATATGGGATCCTTGTTTCGGTATTTAGTATGCGATCCTTTAGGACATGAATGTAAGAAATACATCAAATTTTGTGGTTTATTCAAACTTAGCAATAATACATTTAAAATAAAAGAGGTTTTAAACTTTTCCAAAATCAATGAATATCAAAACTTTATACGTCATAATAAGCGAGTTCCATAAGGACCTTATACCGAGTGGTCCATTTAATTTGAGACAGGCCTGTATCTCAAGAACGATACCTTTTATAAAGAAAAAGTTTGCATGAAAATTGTTTAGTATTAAGGGGGAAAGAAGATGATGGCATTGTTATTTCAGTGTGACACCTCTTTGATGGTTATTTAAAAGTCATTTCCCTTTTTTTATGGAAACGTATATTTTTCATTAGGAAAAACATTGTTCGTTCATAATTCTGATGAATAGTGGGCAGAAAATTGGATACACCCTAACAATTATTTTCAATATGTATACGCTTCCTTCAAAATTCTAGTGCTGTTATTAAATAATATTTACAAGCAGATATGTATAATTTTTACAACCAAATAATGATATCAGTTTCTATCAAGGCAGAGAAATTTAAACATGCTTAACATTGTAAAGTAGTGAATGCAGTGGACCAAATAATCAATAGTTTATATTGTGATTATCTCATATATAAGGTGCCACAAAGCATATACGTATATCCTAAAAATAAGGTGCCAGTTAGTCAAACTGTATGTACAAAAAGTTGGGTGCGAGAACGTCAAAATAGTTCTTGGTGCCACATCGTCGTTTTTCGCGTATATATATGTTATATCTCGGATAAATTAGAGACAAACAAGAATTTATTTAACAGCACTAATCTCTACGAGTTTGCTAGGCTCGCTGTTGTTGGAGATAGTGTCGAGTCGATTTTCCAATACTTTTGACCAAGAACTTATTTAAGTTGCACAAACAACTTCTCAGGATCAAAATATTGGCTTGGAGCGTAGCTCAATTATTTTTATTATTTCTTTATCAACTTATTTAAGTAATGTATTACTTCTGATACAAAGAAATAAAATAGTCGCTTAAGACGTTTATTAAAACACAAACTACAAATGGACTATTGCCGACTATGGCAGAACTACGACTGAACTAAAAATACAACGGCGGGGACATTTATGGATATAAAAATTGACATGGGAAAATGTAGACTATTTAGGAAGAAATGTGTAAATAAAAACTAACCAGGCAAGCGAAATTAATTTAAGTATAAGCTGACTGACATATTTATTATTACGTGGCAATGTGGAACATTCGTGATTAGTGGGCACTTATGGTTGAGGTATTTGGTTTCAAGTTGGGTCGGGATTATAGGATATTTGGTTATTTATGAGGTACAGGGCTAAAAGAAACAGATTGACGTTAAAACGTGAGAAAATAAGATCGGAAAGGAACACTTAAAGAATTTGTTCTGCCTGTTAATTAAAATAACCGTGTGGTTTTAAATAATTAAATGAATGAATAGATTGTGTTATTTAGACACATATAACACCTCCCGCCTTAAGTCGAAAATTATCTCTACTATAATGAGTAAATTTCGATACCAAAATTGTACCAAATAATATTAAGAGGAAAAAAAAATTAATATACCTTACCTATGCGAAACAATTAATAATATATTAAGTTGAAATTATATATGAAAAAGAAATTAATACCTAGAGTAAAATGATTATTGAATTGTGCCTTATGTTAAACAATTAATATTAAAGTTGAAATTATATTATATAAGAAAATATTAATACCTAGAGTAAAATAGATATGAATAAATGAAATGTGTATTAAAAAGCTTACGCGTTAAATTATTATAAGACAACCTTATCGATTGTAATCCGTTTCTTATTTCTAATTCTATCAAAGTTTTGTAATGGTATATCTTGTGATTCACTAGTGTCCGTATCTTGATAAGATCTTTCACATGTAGCCAACATTGGAGCCATGGCAATTCTGTTTGATCGTATAGAGTCGTTGAAATTAAAGATTTTGACGCACGGAGAGTCCACAGTAGCGCACCACTTTACACGTTTCCACGGGGTAAACAGTCTCAAGCAACCTGGACAACAACACCAACACATCATTATCATTATCAATAGTCCACCTATAGTCGCACACACTGTATAGATCCAGCTGCCCTGAACTTCTAGAAATTGTTTTTTTAATTGGTCCCGTACATTCTGGTCAAATCGTTTCAGTTTTTCTTCGGCCAGTTTGATGTCTTGTTGTTTTAGCAGTCCCATATGCAGAGGTTCAACATCAATATGTTTAATGAGGTGGAGATTAGGAATACAGCAATCCTCCGGGATATTCGGCAAGGTGATGTTTGTTGTTACATTTGACGTTTGTTTTTCGGTTGCAGTAATTCTTATTCCGTTGTTCAGGTAACCCACACAACCCGATTCTAGTTGAATAAATGATGGCGCAACCAGGGGAATCTTTTGGAGGTCATCCCTGGGGCAGTGAACCATCAAACTTCCATTTCTTGTCCCATAAAATAGCCAGAGATTATCATCTATCTTTTGCAGCAATTCTTCTTCAAATTTTAGATGTAAAACTTCACATTTTTCTGGTATTTTGGCGGAATTAAAAAGTCTGACTTCGCAGCGACTCGTAGAGGATATTGGTTGGGGGTTAACACCTTTACAGATCCATAGTTTTTCTATTTTTATACAATTGTTTATATCATCCACATCTGCCCATGTAGTACCAGAAACGTCGACAGCCAAAAAAGGGTTAAATGGGATAATGGTTTGGTAGACATTATTTTTACTATTGTAAGTAGGATATGGGTACAATCTAAATAATTCTAATAATGTACCTGATATAAGAGGTATTTCAAGATCAATTACTATTTTAGAATCCAGAAGAAAAACTGATGGTTTTATCAAAGCATAATATTTATGTAAACTTTGCATGTCTATGTCGAATGGCAGTACGTCGTCAGAAGACAGTTGACTCTTTATGAATTTCAATTCTTTTTGTAACATTATAGGGTTAATTATTTCCGGGTGCAATAAGCCAATTTTAGCATACGTTAGCATATTTAAAATTGTAGAAATTTCAGTTTTGAGTGAGATAACCATTTCTTGAATTAATTGGGCTGTATTGGTGACATGCATCATAAATTCAAATTTATTAATTTCGTTGTCAGTTAATTTAGACCAATTATTTAGTTTTTGGAAATTTTGTTCTATAGTTTTTTCGTTAGAATAAATTTTAGAAAATGTATCGTTTAATGTTCTTAACGTTGTTTTAGTAATATGTGATTGTTCACCAATGAGTTCAAAAATGTCTTTGTTAGATTTTTGAAGTTCTTCTATCGCGCTATTATAGAATTTCTCATTTGTCTCATCCAAAGTCCCGAAAATAGTGTGCATTGCTCTACCGAATATTGATATCCATGCACGTTTAATACGGCGTGTCGGGAACATACTGTTAATTTCATCAAGATTTTTATCTAATTGTGAAATTTCCGTGTCTAATAGTAGTTGATGGTGAGATATAATATCTAAAGATTTGGCATTTATTTCTAATGTTTTTAATTTATTACTATATGAGTGTATTATTTTCATTTGTTGAAATAAAGGTTTTATATCGGTATATGTTATTAACTTCCATTGTGTATAGGAGCTTGACATTGGTCCAAGGTCATGAAAGTATAAACCGGTATTGTTTAGAGGGATAATTTTGAGGGAGTTAATGGCTGATATTGCCCTGCAACAAAATAATTATTTTTAGTTAAATGGTTTAATTTGTTCAATATTCACTATTGCATTCCGATTTCGTTTTTGTTTTGAAATTTCAAAATTCTTTGTACCTATTAACTTAATTATTTCGAAAGGTCCTTCCCATAATGCCTCATTAGTTTTTTTATTTATGATTAAATTTTTTAACAGTACTTTATCGCCTACTTCATATTGAGGGAGAGGTTTAAGTTTTTCATCATGTTTTAATTTTGTTTTTTCCTTAAATGAAGTTAAATTTTCTCTTGCTGTGTTTCTAGCTATGTCTAAGGTTTCTTTTAAATTTTTGAGATAATCGTCGGCCAAAATTTCTTTTAATTCTCGAGGGTAGTTGATATTTTGATGTTTAAAACCAAATAAAAGTTCAAAGGGCGTAAATTTCGTTCCCTTGTGTTTTGAGGTATTGTAACTTAACACTGCGAACCTTAACGCCGTTTTCCATAGGTCAATATGATTATTTTCATTAAGTAAATACGTACGAATTGTGTCTTTGAGGGTAGCATGAAATCTTTCGATTGAACCGTTACTTTTCGGGTGATACGAGACGGAAAAGGTATGGTCAATTTTAAGAAGTTTCTCTAAATTTCGTAATGTTTTATTTAAAAATTCGCAACCTTGATCGGAATGTAACCTCTCAGGTAGACCAAAGTTCTGGAATGATTTAATCAGTGCTTTTGTCATTTCTTTAGCTGTTTTATTTTTTAATGGATAAGCCTGAACAAATTTTGTAAGCTGGTCCTGCATCGTTAAAACATGAAAAGTATTTTTGCCAATAGAAATATCCATTAGATCTATGTCTATTCTCTCAAACGGCTTGTTTGGAACTGAAACTAGAGTAAGTGGGCTTTCATAATTTCTTCTAACAGTTTTAGCTTTTTGACAAATTTCACATGATTGTATAAATTGAGAAACATCTTTTTGCATGTTAGTCCAATGAAATTTTTCTTGCAGTTTAGAAATAGTTTCGTTGATCATCTAGGAAAACGACCGGACCATTGGGAACCGTAGTTTCCCTAATTATTTTTACGTTATCAGTTTCCGGTAAATTATTTTTATTATTTTCATAATCGTCAAAATCAATGTCTGTCACAAGGGTTTGATCATTACAAGTTGTAGCCTTATTTGCGATTTGCGAAGAAGAAGCTACGTTACTTTCATCGTTTTCCGCAACAGCATTGAATAAATCTTCGTTTTCGATTATGTCTGCATTTTCTAATAGCGCATCTAAATTTTCGATGGAATTGTTAATTTCTGAATTATTTATAAAATTTTGCAAATCTTTATTGATTTCGGAAAGTTCATAATTTTCTTTCTTATTTAAAATTTTTATTTGTATCCTAGACAAAGCATCCGCATTGCGATTCAAAGAACCCTTTTTATACACAATTTCGTAGTCGTATTCTTCCAGCTTTAGTCGCCAGCGCGCAAGACGACTACCTGGATCTTTTATAGAAAAAAGCCAAGTTAATGGTCTATGGTCGGTGACTATTTTAAATTTCCTGCCGAAAAGATACGGACGAAAATGTTTACAGGACCAAACTATAGCTAATAGTTCACGCTCAATAGTCGAATAACGTGTTTCCGCCCCATTTAAAGTTCTCGACGCATAAGCAACAGGTAAATCTTTGCCTATCGGACCCTGACTTAGAATGGCGCCTATTGCGTAACCCGATGCGTCGGTTGTTAAAACAAAAGGTTCTTCAAAGTCGGGATATTGAAGAATGGGATCCGAGATAAGAAAATTCTTCAATATTTCAAAGCTTTCGGTGCATTCATTAGAAAATACAAATGGAGTGTCCTTTTTTAGCAAGAGTGTTAGTGGTTTTGCAATTTTTGCGTAATTGTTAATGAATCGTCTATAATACCCTGTTAAACCCAAGAAAGCGCGCACGTCTTTCTGATTTTTCGGCGTACTAAAATTTTGTATAACCTTAATTTTGTCTGGATTTGGCTTAATACCATTAGGTGTTATTAGGTGTCCCAAATACGCTACTTCCCTACGCAAAAACTCACACTTGTCAGGTTGTATTTTTAGATTATGATCTCTGAGACGTTCAAGTACAGCAACTAATCTTTCATTATGCTCTTGTAATGTACTACCATAAATAACTATGTCATCCAGGTATACCAAACACTGGTGACTAGTCAAACCTGAAAGTACATTATTCATAACCCTTTGAAAGGTTGACGGTGCATTTTTTAAGCCGAAGGGCATTCTCAAAAACTCAAAATGACCTTCCTCGGTGGAAAAGGCTGTCTTCTCTATACTGTTTTCATTCATTTCTATTTGATGAAAACCGCTTGTCAGATCGAGGGTAGTGAAATAGGAACTCCTACCTAAATTATCTAAAATTTCTGTAATATTCGGTAATGGGTATTTGTCAGAAATCGTTTTCTCGTTTAATTTACGATAATCGATTACGACCCTCCATTTTTGTTTACCCGAGGCATCCAATTTTTTTGGGACTACCCATACTGGGCTTGACCACGGGGAGAATGACGGCCTGATAATATTTTGATGTAACATTTTCTTAATTTGGTCTTGTACTTCCTTTTTATGAATCTTAGGATAGCGATAACTCTTTACAAAAGAAGGTGGATTATTACCGGTATTAATGTTGTGTTTAATTGTTGAGGCAAATGTGAGTTTATCACCTTCAAGATAAAATATATCCCAAAATTCTTTGCAAATTTCAATTATATGGACTTTCTCTTCTTCATTTAGATGTTCTAATCTAAGCAAATTTTGAATTTCTTTTTGTCTTTCTGTTTTGAAATTTAAATTTGACTTCGGATTCAAGTGTAATAAGTTTGAGTTAGTTAAATCAGGTAAATTATCGAATTCTAAGTCGGTTTGTTTTATAATGGTGTCAATTGTTTCGTCCGAAGTATTGAGACAAGTAGTGAATATTTCACTATTCGAATTAGTTTTTACAATACAATTAGGAAAAGTAAGATTTTGTATTTTAATTTTATTTAAGATGAATTCTTTATTTGGTTCTAAATCTGTATTTAACTTTACGACACATTCAGTACGTGGATTAATATTTAAATAATTGACGGTTTTTGAATCTGATATATAAATTTTATATTTTTTATTATTAATCTTGAGGATGTTCTTTGAGAAGTCTATTTCTACGCCGTATTTTGTTATAAAATCCATTCCTAGTATTCCGTCGGCAGCGATGTTTAACGGAGCTACATGAAACGAAAAAGGGATTCCGAATGGTTTTAATCGACATTTACCCATAGTTTTAATGGTGAAGTTTTCACCAGAAATACCAGAAATTTCGATTAATTTTGATTTGTCTAGTTTAACACCCTCACAAATTAATTTTGGCAAAACTACCGATATACCTGCACCAGTATCTATTAGAATTTTGAAATTTTTGTCATTTAATTTACAGTTAAGATATGGCATGCGTTTAAATGAGACATTATCATTTATGTTTAATATGTTGTTACAATAGGGGTTTTTTGATATTAATCGAGTTCTACCTCCCCCTCGGTGGAACCCTGATGTTCGTTTAAATTATCGTCCTCATTTTCTGAACATTCGTCACTAGAATCGTCGTTATTTAAATGTTGTGTTCGTGTTTTTAGGAGTTTATCTCTATCCTTTCTTTGTTTTTTATAACAGGATGAAATGTCGTGCCCTTTTATTTTACAAAAACTGCAAGTTATATTATTATGACCATTATTGTTTTGTACGCTAGTAGACGGTTCTACTTTTTGAAAATTTTGTTTTAATTTTTCTTTATGTAAAATCTTTGTTTGTTTGGTTTGTGATTTAAATAAGTGAAATTGCTCCTGACTTTTTCTTTCTCTATTTCGTTTTTCTTGTTCCCTAGCAAACATATAGGCCTCCTCTAAACCCTGTGGATCCCTAGGATTTACGGCTAATTCTACTTCTGAATTTATATTCATCAAAAAAATGCTTTTGGATAGTTTTTCAACTAATTCTTGCACGGCTTCTTCCGCAGAAGCGTCATCCCTGACTGATTCTGTAACCGCTATTGTTAGCCTATCCCTAATTTCTGCTATTTTATTGTACGTCGATTTCACGTTATTGTCGTTTTTAATTCGGAATAAATCCCCGAATAAACTTTCAATGGATTTTTCACAACCAAAATTTTGATTTAATAAATTTTTAATGCTTAACCAAAGAGTAAGCTTTCTATTTAATATTAAATTTGCGGCCCTGCCACGTAATTTAGAGCAAGCAATTCTAACTAACACAGCATTTTCATAAGCATAATCTACAGAAGAAATGAAATGTGCCACGGGAATGTTATCTCCATCAAAATCTGGTATTATTTTAATTAGATACTCAAAAAGTAATCTATCTTCTGCCGAAGTAGACATTGTCACTAATGAATTAGAATTATTTTCTGATTCTAAATTAGATTCTTGATCTGAACTATTCAAATTAAAATTTTGTAATTCTCCTATTAGGGAAATTAACGAAGGGTAAAGGTTTTGACTGTCGGACATTAAAAGTACTTACATTAAAGTTGCAACTAGCAATGCCAGCATCAGGGAGCAGTTATGGCCAGGTCCTGAAGGTACAGCAATGTCCAGAAGTCGTGGAATATCCTGTCACTGAACGCTTCGCGATTGAAAACACTTCAACACACACGCACAAGCACTGGTGATCGTGGTGTCGTTAGTCGGGCGGTGTATTCTTCAGCGGCGTCTCTTCCAGCGAACTGTTGATTCCAGGAGGATTCTTTTTTTTTTTTTGGAATCCAATTATAGTCGATCTCGAGGTGTTTTAATAGTATCCCATCCTCGTCGCCATTTTCGTGTTATATCTCGGATAAATTAGAGACAAACAAGAATTTATTTAACAGCACTAATCTCTACGAGTTTGCTAGGCTCGCTGTTGTTGGAGATAGTGTCGAGTCGATTTTCCAATACTTTTGACCAAGAACTTATTTAAGTTGCACAAACAACTTCTCAGGATCAAAATATTGGCTTGGAGCGTAGCTCAATTATTTTTATTATTTCTTTATCAACTTATTTAAGTAATGTATTACTTCTGATACAAAGAAATAAAATAGTCGCTTAAGACGTTTATTAAAACACAAACTACAAATGGACTATTGCCGACTATGGCAGAACTACGACTGAACTAAAAATACAACGGCGGGGACATTTATGGATATAAAAATTGACATGGGAAAATGTAGACTATTTAGGAAGAAATGTGTAAATAAAAACTAACCAGGCAAGCGAAATTAATTTAAGTATAAGCTGACTGACATATTTATTATTACGTGGCAATGTGGAACATTCGTGATTAGTGGGCACTTATGGTTGAGGTATTTGGTTTCAAGTTGGGTCGGGATTATAGGATATTTGGTTATTTATGAGGTACAGGGCTAAAAGAAACAGATTGACGTTAAAACGTGAGAAAATAAGATCGGAAAGGAACACTTAAAGAATTTGTTCTGCCTGTTAATTAAAATAACCGTGTGGTTTTAAATAATTAAATGAATGAATAGATTGTGTTATTTAGACGCATATAACATATATATATATATATATATATAAAGTAGAAGGACTTTATAGCTTTGTTAGATAACTTTTCATACATAAACTTGAAAAGAAGAAAACTATTGTAAGCGAAATTAACTCGTATTACATTGGGTACATAAAACAATTTTGTTAGAATGTTTTTTACATACGAATTTCTTGCAACCGATACATATCAAATGTGTTCTATTGTTAATTTCGGTACATAGTTTACGACTTCATTTAGGGGCATTCTTAGCAAAACTAGTATGGTTTTCCTCTTGTTGGGGTCCTGTCCACTTTCACTAGATTCGCGAATCCTTTTGGCAATTTCTATTCTAAAGAGTGCCCTCGATAATGGTTTCCTGCTTCCTATATACGGTGTAACCAACTGCATAGCAAGGTTTTCCAAGTAGTGTTTTCCCTTTGCTAGGTATCCCTATTTCTCTTCTCTTGTCCGACGATTTGAAACTCTACGGAGGTAGAAAGCGCATTTGTTATGCTCTTTAACGTTCCTGCTACGGTGTCGTGACACCAAGGTCATCTACGTCAGAAGCGTAATTTCTCTACTCCAGCTGCACATCGCATCTACAACAGAATTGAACTCTCGTTACTAAAAGAACAAATCCATCAGACCTGCCGAGATATCGCCTTCAACGATGCTGACGCAGTTCATCTCAAGGTCAACCATATTTTAAATCAGTGGGATTTTAATCGGATCGATCCTAACCAGATCTAACAAAACTGAACTTCTTCATGTGAGCACAATGCGTTAAACAGCATCGACGAAAAAATATTCATAGATGGGAATGATTTTGCGTTAATCCAATTGCGTGTACGTTTTCGTGTGGCTGAAGATTTTATAAAACAGCCAATTTAATTTTATTCTTGCTTTCAGTCTTCTTTAGTATTATCTATTTTATTGTATAATTGCTGCTATTTGACAGTAAGTTTATCGCCATCTGCGTAATTAAGCTACAAAGTAGGTTTCATTAATTTATGAAATGTGACTGTTCTTGTTTAAACAAGCATTACTTCTACAAAACAAAACAAAATCGCCGAACGAAAACCGTGGCTAACGCGATAGACATTATTCAAAAATTCCAGAAAATTGCGAATTTCTGAAAAACTGTAGGTAGCAGATATCAACAACCCTACATCAATAGAAAGTAAATTTAATTCTGCAGTGTACGGCGGTAAAAAGAATATGGGGGGTTCCATTGAAAAAAAAAAAAAATTATTCCTGTTTACACAACATTTAAATTTTCAGATATGAAAAAGCTATTTCATGAAGCAGTAGAAACAATAACCCCAGAACTTTGGAAAAATTGTGTAGCCCATATAGAGGAAAAGCTGGAGAAGAAAATGTGGGAATTGGGCAATATTATCCAAGCTAATACAGAACGAATTATAATTAATGTTAATCATTGTAGTCCACCAGAAAGTTCTTAAAACAAGAGTTACATGTATATATTAACTGATAATAATTTATTGTTTTTAAAATAATGTATACTTAAGAATACAATTTTCAATTATATGAATCTATTTCTGTTGGTATTAACAAAATATTGTAAGATCAATAAAAACTAATTTGCCAATAACCAACGACTGTTGATGAAGATTTAAGCATATCTTTGTAAGTCGAAATGGTCATCGTGATCTAAAATAATAAATTTTGTAACCAAAACTTAGTGTTTTATTGTGTTTGACATCTTATAATAATAGTAATTACAAAAAACATGCAACTTTATAAATCTAATGAAAAAAGTAAACCTATACATTAAATATATAATTTACAGTGTCGAAAACAAAATATGTTCTATGCATTTAATTTTACCATTTTACCATTTAAGCTATTTTAATAAAATTTTGCAGGTATAGGCTATGTGCACGAGGGAGGAGTTATATATTAAATTGACGCGAGCATTCGTGGTTTGCCTTACCGGAAGTTTTTAACTGTAAAATTTCGTAATGTCAATGAGCAAAGTTAATTAAAAGTCGAAAAAAGTATGATTTTATCTACTTTTTTTAAGTATGGGGAAAACTACGCCATGAACAAACATTTACTGTTTTCCTATCTGCTGCGTTGATTGAGATTTAATTAAATATAACGGTTTATAGATGCCCTGGATTTATAATCTCAAAAAATGGTAATAACGATCAAGGCGTTAGAAAGAGTCAAGCAAAACTGTAATTTTAGAAAGAACTTATTCGGAAATTTTAAAGATTACTTTCAACTAAACTTAATGAATTCACCGCAGTTTCTAGTTTTTATGAAGTTTCGGTGACTGAAGTTTGACGGATATATTTTGCAGTTATTCTATATCAGTAAACGTATAAAACGATTAAAGATCGTATTTTCCCTTTTTTTTAGTAAAAGGGACCGAGTTTTTGATATTTTTTAAACTTAAATCGCAAAATCACCGGTGTCATAATTTAAGTTATTGATTGTTGAAGTCGACACATGTTGAAACTTATTCATAATGAAATTAAAACACAAAAAAAACTGGTGTAAGTTTCAAGATTATTTATTTGTATCACTACATTAATGTTTCGCTATACTATAGCTTCTTCAGGTGAAGATAATTATAATTATATATAATAATTATAATAATAATTATCTTCACCTGAAGAAGCTATAGTATAGCGAAACATTAATGTAGTGATACAAATAAATAATCTTGAAACTTACACCAGTTTTTTTTTTTTTTTTTGTGTTTTAATTTCTTTATAATTTAAGATTATGCTGTCCGTATAAAACGTTATTTATTAATAATTATCTTGTAAAACTTTATATAAGGAAAGAAACTTTCAGAATAAATAATCTCCACGTATTTTTCATTCTAACCTCTCTACTGCCTAAAGACTTTTAAAATTAAATGATAATGGGTTATTTAATAATTCTACGGTAAGGCACAATGGTAAAAAGGTAGTCCAAAAATTACTGGTTCCTCGCTAGAGGCGCTGGTAGGCTTCGTGCACGTAGCCAATAGGTAATGTTCAAATAGGTACATCAAAATCAAAATCAAAAATAACTTTATTCCCAAAGATTTTACAGTAGTATAATATAGGATGCGTCAAAAACTTAAATATTTAACATTACCCCTAACTTAATATAATATCTATCACCTACCCTAACTTAATAACTACCATACTACTTCATAAAATTCATCTAGACTATAAAAACACTTTTCCATTAATATATTTTTTAACATTAAACGAAACGTACCTATTATTGCATGTTCTTAAAAAATAAGGTAACTTATTATATACATAAATTCCAATTTCCTTTGGTAACAACTTTGATATATTTAATCTATTATAATTTATTCTTAACTCTAGCTTATTCCGTGTGTTATGATTATGGTAGTCTTTATTTTTTGGTAATTCATTTATCATAGAGTAAATATGACAGCTAATATCTAGTATGTACTGACTAATTAGAGTGAGCACACCAAGTTTCGGGAAAATTTCCCTGCAGGATGTTAGTCTATTGACTCCCACTATGCACCTTAAGATTTTTTTCTGGATTCTAAATACTGCTATGGATTGTGTCGAAAGACCCCAGAAACATATGCCATATGATAATCGAGCATGTATTTGTTAAAATTTGTTTTAGGCTTCTGATGACAAAACATATCGACGATAGTTTGGTTATTAAATTGTTGCAATGTTCCTTCCAGTTAAGGGTACTATCCATGGTAATCCCGAGGAATTTCACTATCTGCTCCTGTTTTAGAGAAATGTTGTTGCTGAGAATATTAATCTTTCTGATACTAGTATTTTGTGGTGTATGAAATCTAACAACATTCGTTTTACAGTTGTTAAGGTATAATAGGTTACAGTTAAACCAGTCATTTACATTAACCATGGTTTCATTACATAAGGATTCTAAAGATTCCTCATTTTTGTGTGACACAACTAATGATGTATCATCAGCATACAAGGTAGCCGACACCGATTCAGGAAGGCACCTTTCGAAGTCATTGATATATAATAGAAAGAGTATAGGACCAAGTATCGAGCCCTGTGGCACACCTATATCCGTTGTCATTTGTTTTGAATTGAACGTTTTTATGCCTGCAAGATTATTATGTCTTATTACCACTGACTGCTTTCTATCAGACATGAAACTTGAGATCCATTGACTGGGTATCCCTCTAATTCCTAATTTGTCCATTTTCCACAGTAATCTCTCATGGTTGACACAGTCGAAAGCTCTACTTAGATCGCAAAATATTCCCACAGGACCTTCTCCCTTTTCTATATGATTTACCAGTTCGCTGTAAAATTTGTTAACTGCTGTTTGCGTGGATTTTTGTCTTTGAAAGCCAAACTGAATCTTATTAATTATACTAAATTTTTCCAGAAATGTCTCAAGGCGACTTAAGTAGGCATACTCAAAAATTTTACTAAACGTTTGTGAAATTGTCACTGGTCTATAATTTGTTCAACTTTTTGTGTACAGGGATTATGTTGCTAATTTTAAGCTTTTCAGGAAACTTCCCTGTAGATAGGGAGAAGTTTACAAGGTAGCATAGTGGACTGATAATGGTATGCATAACTTGCTTAAGCAACCAACAAGAAATTTCATCTGGACCCGCCGATTTTTTGTTTTTTAGCTTATGTTGTAGCATATTCAACAATTCCTCTTCTGTATACGGGTTTAAATACATACTTTTATAGTGGTTATCAGTAGTATTATGATATTTTTTTCCTGGCATAACATTCTTTAATATCATCTTTGGTTCCCCAATAAACGACTCTGCAAAAATATTTGCTATCCTTTCAGGTTCGTCAATTAGTTCTTCATTTTCCTCTAAATTAATATCAGGATAACTACTGCCTTCATTATTGCTAAGTGACTTAGCAACCCTCCATAGTGTTCTGATATCATCAGTGGAGTTTGCAAACATACTTTGATAGTGCTCCCTTTTTGTATCTTGAACCATTTTAACATGGTTCTTATGAGCTGTTCTGTATTCCTCTCTGGGGATTACATTTAGTTTTAATAATCTGTGAAGTTTCTTAAGATTTTGACTGGATTGTCGAGTTTCATTGTTTACCCATTTTTTATTAGTATTTATGGGCTGTCTTCTTTTTTTTTTTTTTTTGAAAATTTGTGTTGAAAAAATAAAGAAAGGTATTATAAAATTCTTCAAAAGCATAACCAACATCGTCATTTACATAAACTGATTGCCATTTTTGACCTATTAGGTCCTGTATAAAATTAAACTTATTGTGTTGATTGAAATTTCTTTTTGTGATCAACTGAGCGTTTCTCCTCTTATTATTGATGCCTGTACAGAACAGAACTGTTCTGTGATCTGATATTATGTTATCACGAGCCATGCCCTCTGTACCTTGTATGTTACTAAAAATTAAATCTAGTGTATGATTATTTCGCGTTGGTTCAGTTACTATCTGAATTAGATTATATGTAAGTAACATATTTCTCAGGTCAAAATATTTGCTTTGTTGTTCCTTAGGATCTATATTGAAATCTCCTGTTAATATTATAGTAACCTGTGGATTGTACAATTTTTCCATAACATTATTTAAGTTTTCTAAGAAAATTTTGAACTTGCTACTCAATGAGCCAGGAGCTCTATAACAAGTAAGGATGATAATTTTCCTTTTATTATTACTTACTCTACATTCGACACCACATATTTCTATTGTTTGCTCTATATAGTATTGATTAATATTAATGGGAATGGTTTCAATGTTTTCATTGAGCCATATTCCAACACCTCCCCCTTTCGTGACAGACCTATTATAACAAGAACCCATTTTGTAGCCTGGGAATGTCGCTATTTGTCCATCTTTTAGCCATGTCTCAGTTAAGCATATAAAATTAAATTCAAAGTTAGAAAGGTACTCACTAATTAATAAGTCAATTTTATCTGCACTTAAGGACTGGCAATTTAACAAAATTAGATCAGGTACTAATATTAAGTTTTTTGAGGCTCCGTTTTCTTTTTGTAGAAAAAATTATTCACAAGTGCTCCACGTGGCCACATACTCGATTTCATAACTTTGTCTTTATTCTGTAAGTTAATAATCACTTTATATGAGGCATAGTAATTGGGATATTTTGATAGGTTATCAGGTTCCACTTTAGCTTCAGATGTGTGACTCTGTATGAACTCCTCCAAGTCTTCTTTTGTTGTTGTTGGATCAAGTCTGGTTACATATATTGCAGTCTTCCTGGGTACTGTTTTTAATGTACATTTTTCTTGTTCCGCGACTATTGCTTTACTATTTCTTCGTATTTCTCTCTTCTTATTCTTCCCGACAACATCAGCCCATGATGCTTTATTTACTTTTACCTCGTCACTATGTTCATTTCTGAGCAATTTCATAGAAGTAAGATCGTTTTCATTGTCTTTACTAACGCTCACCAAGGTCTCCTTTTGTTCTGTGTCAGTATGAGTAAGCGTATCCTCTCTGGAAGTATCTTCAATATTTTTACTTTTATTGCTAGTGGTTCCGTTTGCTTTTCTCTTCTCACTTCCATTTTTGAACACTTCTCTCTGTGTGTGTTTTTGTTTGTCACTTCTATGGATGAATGTTACTTTACTATCTTCACTATCATTTGTTTTGTTGCTGTAATCAGTAGATGGCACTGTAAGTACTTTATTTTCCAAAATCGAGTTTAATAATAAGACTTGTTGCTTTAACGAAATTATAAGTTCACTCTGGTTGCTTATAATTGTATCTTTATTATAAATAATTTGTTTCAAGTAATGTATTTCCTTATTAAGAAAACCCGTTTCCTCTACATTGGATTCACAATCTAGCAGGTCACCTTGACTGTTACAACAAACGATTTTCTGATTATCAACTTTAAGTACAGTTTTCAATAATGAGGCACAACTGTTGTGCATTACCAAATCACATTTTACACATTTAGGTCCACTTATTGCAATTTTTCCACATCTTTTACAAGGTTTATCACTACATGAATTTGACACGTCAACACTACTCGACGCCATTTTCAACATTTGCATTTATTTTGAAAGTTTTAATATCCACATTCTTTTAATTCTTGTGGCTACTTCCTTGATATTTAATTGTATATATAATATGCCTGATAATATGGTTCTTGAGATTTAAACACTCACTGAAGGCTAACATTAAATGTTCATTCACTAACCGTTCTAGCTTTTGTGTCTGCTTTTACGAGTATATAATAAAATAAAATAGATATTTATTAAATGTTCACGAAACTAACTTTGTTACTAGGAATTGCTGCGATGCTACAAACCGACGTACATTTTCGTCTTCGCCTACTTTTATCTGTTGTAATTGCATTTTCAATTAGGAATATAGCAAATTAAGACAGGGGTAAAAAACTTACTTTTGAAAAAGAGTGAAAGTGAATTAATTTAGCCGAGCGAAGTTTAACTGTAAATTACTAAAGTTGACCAACTGTTTATGACGTAACCGTATAGCCGATCCCATGTTGTGAGGACTATTCCAATTATAAGTTGTTGATAAAACACGTTAGAAATCCAGCCAAATAAAAGCCGACAAAAGGATAAATACATGTATGTTAGACTCACATGCCAAATTCGCCCAATCGCCTACAAGCTCGAATTTTAGTCCTACTATTTCTAAAGTAAGTATACAGCTGCTAAAATGTTAAACTGAAGACGATCTTTTGCCGAAATATTTCCAGGTTTGTCGTTTGAGCAAAAGCAAAATGATGTGTTGGCTGATTGACTAATTTATCTACACAAATTCAGATACTGAATATTCGACAAATGAGTTTAGCATGTATATTATATATCAATGTGTTTATTAAAATGGAAATTTTTGTTTCTTGTATTTCTACATTTGCGTTATAACTACAGAAATGCAGTTCAAGTGGCAACAATAAACAGCTAAAGCCAATTATATATACAATTATTAACTTCAGTTTAATGGTGCGCTTATTACACTAAATAACAACCGTAACCTTTTCGAACATATTTTGTCAAAACTAAGGTTTGAGTTTGCAGACCGTAGTCAATAGGAACTATTCTGCCCAGACGTTTCAACAGTCGCCGTCGGTACTTCGAGATAAAATCTCTACTCTTGTTGTATATATAGTTACCACTGAAAATGTCCGCCGCAGTTGCCGCCGAAACGTCTGAATACAATAGTCCTTATCGACCACGGCCTATAAGTCCAAACCTCAGATTTACTATGGATTCCGGCCGTGAAGGCATACGTTTTTATATATTTTGTTAGAGTTACAATTTCAATTTTATCTGCTAAAGTAATCTCAGTAATGTAGAATTGGCAACAAATTACACTCACTGCAAATAATCAATTGCAGGCATATTACGAATGCAACTTTAACCAAATAATTTTTTATATTTGATTTTTGTACAGTGAACAGCTTATTATAAGATCGACAGGTTCATTTCAAGGCGAAAACTCACTAGCTAATTGCTATTGATGTTGACAAAATAGAAGACTAATTAAAGAGACAACACTTTTACCTAATAACATCGGAAAATTAAGTTTAATCACTTATTAAATTAAACCAAACAAAAAAAAAGATAAATTGCCAGGTTCTGGCATCACATAGCCATTATCCAATTAGTCGAGTAAGCTACACCCTTTCCTAATTAACCGCCACGTTTGTCTTTGAGTCCAAGGTTGGGGCCCAGTTCAATGTCATTTGTTCTAATAAATAATTAATATTAGTAACAAGAAAACTGGCTAGGTGAAATATAGGTGCAAGGGGCGGATCCAGGGTTTTGGTAACGGGTGATCTACAAAAATTTCTGCCCTTTTCACTGATAATCTGATATATAGTAGGTATGATTTTTTGCAAATGCATTAAGTCAATATGCAGACAATCCAAATGATTAGCATATTCAATCAAAACCGTGGTAATGAACTTAATTAATACGAAGGGTTTGTATAAACTTTTGAGTTAGAAATGATCTAATTGGCTATTAAGATTCAGACTTCGACAGAGACAGATACACGTAAGGCAAATGAATGTTCGACCAGTCACATGATACAGAGTTTATGGCTGCTTCTGAAGCTGTAAAGTAGATCTTATCTTTGTTGATAGCAACAAATGCTAGAACTAGATGAAGCTTAACTGAATTACGTTAAAATTTGCAATAAAATAAAATAAGGAGACAAACCTACACATGCTTTTTAAGCAGAACAGAAACATGCAGAAATTTTGAAAACTAATTGTAGTAATCATACGTGGGCTCGTTAATTTACTGTCAGTAATTAGTAAAACAACTATAAACTTGATTCTATAATGTAAAACCGGCGAAATTAAATTAGACGGCAATCTGATCTAATGACATTTATTAGTTATTAATCTTTGTTTTTTGATTTTTTCATCCATAGAGAATTATTTGTACCATGTTGGTCTGTAGTAAAATAAAATCCGTGTAAAATTACTTTACTGCATGATTGATTCATAACTGCTGGGCTGCAGGTTGTACTGTGATAAAATAATTTCAAAATGAAATTTTTAGTACTTATTTTTTCTCCAAAAAAAAAACTACAAATAATTAAATATCTTTGATTTCTTTACAACAGGTTATGCATTAATCGAAAAATTCTGGCGTATAGGTGGTGAGAAGATAAAATTACTATTTATTAAATATTAATTTATTAAATTGTTATCTATTTTGCAGCATAAGATAATTTAATTACAAATATTAGATTCCTATTCTTAACAATACTCAATACTTAATTGATTGTTCAATATTTATTTATTCCATTCATCGTTCCTAAATATAAAATAACCCTTTTTCATTTTCTTTTATTGTCAATTAAAAACAAAAATGATGTTACCTTGATCTTAATCTTTATTTTAACCTGTATGTATTCTGTTTTATCACGTAGAATTTTAACATTGACTTATTAATTATTATTTTAATCTTGATTTTAAATGAGTTCCTATGTCTCTTAAATTAATTGTTTTGGGAAATTACTTATATGTTACACTGCGCTGGCTAGTTACATTGTGACATCTTAATCTAGTAAGTACAAAGTTTTTAAAAAAAATGTAATAAATTGCTACTGTACATCATATTATAGCCTTGAGTAGGGCTTACAATGTCGAACTAAAATCTGAATACCGGTATTTGATATTTCAAATTTGAAATATCGGGATACCGGTATTAAAACCGGTATTATTAGTAAAAAATTTACTACTTATATTTTTACTTACCTCAGTTGTTATATTGACTTGTTAACAAATAATATATGAAATCCAATAAATATTGTTCTGAAATGAGCAGTATTATAAGCATATAAATTAGTACACCCTGTATATTACTTAAAACCGTTATTCTGAAAACTACGTTTCTTTTACCAAATTTTTACAATCTCTACATTACTCTACGAATAGAATTGTAAAAGGTCAACAAAGCGATGGTTCCAAACAACATTTGTGGTTCTACGATATTGGAAAAGTGAAATTATGCCTTCTCTTGAACCAAACGACGAGTGTTGTAAAAATCAGTGCGGTAGTGTGTGTTAGACAATCAATGCATTTACACAATCTAAAGCTAGCCAGTCATAAACTATGTAATTCAAAACTTAATAAAACTACCTGGTTACAGTTAACGATCAACAGGCTATAAATAGTTGAAAATCAAATGATAAAAATTAAATGACTGTTTTTTTTTTCTCTTTATATTCTATGCTTCCCATAAATATGTTATATGTTTTAGATTTTTAATTGTAAATAAATTTCTTAGGTACTGACACCGTTAATTTAGTTCTTAAAATCTTAGACTATATACCTATATGTATTTCATTATTGATAATTTTGTATTTTGTTTTCTATGTTAATTTTACTTAATTAGTATGTATTATTACTATTGAGGTTTTCTGTCGTTTTCCTCCATAAAACCTATTCTTTAGGGGGAAGGTGTTATAAGCATATAAATTAGTACACCCTGTATATTACTTAAAATCGTTATTCTGAAAACTACGTTTCTTTTACCAAATTTTTACAATCTAGTACAGTTATTTTCTTTTCTTTTCTTCAACGTCCCTTTAAAATTCAGGCCTTTTAAGTTTCTTTTTTATTGCAGTATCTTTTCTAAATTCATCCCTTCAATAAAAGTTTCACTTGCCGACAACGGTCTTCAACCTTCCAAGAAACGTTACTTCTCTCTAAAACCGTCGACGGACAAACTTGTAAAATTCAAAATTTCAAATTCTATTGGTGATTTTCAAAATTACCCCACCAAAGTACAACCAATAGTATTTCGGAAAAAGGACGTCAACTAAAATTATAAAAACACGAAACACCAAAAGAACAAGGCAGACATCACTGAGCACTTCATTACTAGAACATCAAAACTATAGGTAGTAAAATTATTATAAGGTAAAATAGTAAAATAAATATTAAAAAATAATAAAATAAATAAAAAGTTAAAAGTCGTGTGTGTTTGTTTACTAAGTAAGTTAAGCAGTTAAGGAACCAAGTTCCTTACAGCAGATATTATTTATTTTATTACATAGAGAATAGGAGTAGATATATACAAAAAAAGTACATATTAAATTCTATGTTACATTTTACATATAATAGGCTCGTATGGCATTATATAATAAAAGAAGCAAAAAATATAATTAAATTGAAAGTATTTATGAAATAATATTAATAGCTTGCGTTTTGTTTAATAAAGTATGTTGTTAAAAAACATACAATGAATCGTTTCATCATCAAGCGAGGACCGAATTTTCGTACAAATATAACCAGCCGCCGAAAAAGCTCTTTCTGATTCTACACTTGTCGGTACTATAGTCATTAAGAAATCATACACATTTTGTAAATACGTTCCTTTTGTTCCTGTTTTTTTCAAAAAAAGTAATTTCATCTTTTATTTTTTGTTCCAGACCTGAAATTTTTTTAAACGCAGGCACGGGTAAAGTATTTAGTGTTTCGTCTATTGCTGCCTGTAGTTTTTTCTTTAATGCGTTTACGTTTACCTTGTCAGATTCTAATACTGTTTCATTACTAATTTGGGAAGATATCGGAAGGGATGCTTCTTGCACAACTTCCATATTTTCTCTATCTTCTAAATTTTCATGTATGAGCCGTTTAGTTAAGCTTACAATTTTTTTTAATGATTGTAAATTTGGATATGCGTTTAAATACTTCTCCAACATCTTGTGAGCCCTTTTGCAGATACTGAAGTATTTGTGATAATTCAGTTCGTCGCAGTAAAATTCGAGATTTTAATGCTTCCAATAATTCTAATGCAATTGCAGATTTTTGCTGGGAAAGAGTATCTAACATAAATGTTAAAGAAGCGTCAGCCGTCAAAAGATTTGCATCTTTTCGGCATAATGCATCTACTGTTAATTTTACTGGAGTTAGAGCAGCAATAATTGAAGATAATAAATTAAATTCTTCGTCAGAAAAATGAATATCAGAACTAATGTTAATAAGCGCTTTTTGAATACAAAATTTAATTTCTTCAGATTTTTCTAACATAAATAACATACTGTTCCATCTTGTTTGGCAATCTAATTTTAGCGCTGTTTCTTTACCTAATTGTTCTCTCACGTACTTTTGTAAATATTTATCATTTTTAGAAGGTGAATTTTTAAATGTTTTCACTACTTTCCGAATTTTTGAAACTAGAGATGAATACCAGCACGTCTAATTTTTATATTACTTATAGTAATACTAGCATCTAACTCTATAATAATTCCATTACCATCTTCTTCGTCGATATCGTCGTCATTGTTATCGTCTTCATCGTCAACATCATTAACATCGTCATCATTATAATTTTGCTCCACACTCGGGTTTAAAGTTGACTTATACAAAACATCAGTAATTGCTAAATTTGTGCAATGTGCCATACATTGTTGATATTCAGCATTTATAATTTTTCGTAATTTTACCATAACCCACGCACCGTCAGTAGTTACTCCAACTATGTCTTTAGATATGTTTAAATTAAAATCTTTCAATTTTTCTTCTACAAGGGATAAGCATTTTTCTGCTATCGGATCCGTAAGCGCACACTAATCCGATATTTCACATTCTTCCTCCAACAGAATGTACATTAATGTTTATGTAGCGCCGATTACGAATAGATGTCCATTCGTCAAATGTGATACTGAAAGGTTTACCTACAGATTTCAGTCTAGAAATTTCATGCACTGTAGACTGTTTAATAATTTTTACTATATTGAAGTACCATATTTCTAATAGTGACTGCAGATTTTGGTATGTCTTTGAATCCTCTTGCCTTTAAGCCTTCTCTTATGTCATACGATTTTATAAAAATATTAAAAGACAAACCATCGCGAGCTGTCATTCGGGCAAGCACTTCTAAAAGTTTTTCGTTTTTATTATTTTTAAAATAATTTGTTATTAACAATTTAGGCTGTTTAGAAACACTTGATTCGACATCATGGGGGATTCACATTTCTTTTTAAGATTTAGTCCATGTATCGTTTTTAAGTGAGTATGAAGGCCACTTGTGGATCCTCCTGTACACTTTATTTCATTCGCGCACTTTTTACATTTAGCAACCTGTCCGTTTTTTTCAAACAAAAAATGATTCCAAACTGAAGTTTCGTCCTGTCCTTCTCGGTGCTCCGTAAATGTATTCATCTTTCAGGGGTATAGCAGTTTATGCTTATTTTTTTTAATATTTGTAAATTAATTACATTCTAACTTACATTAATACAAATATAAACTTACCGTATCATATAATTTATATGGATTAATCAGTATTTAAATACCGCTATATAATTTTCAATTATTAGAAATAAAACCGGAAAACAAGTGCACATAATTCACACACCACAAGACACAACGGAATGAAAAATAAAATTGAAAATATAAAATATAATTTTTACCTGTAAACACTACAGCTGATTTGCAAAATTAAACAATTTAATCTAAAATTCACTTGAATAACAAGACCAACTAGAAACAACAGAAACAACTACTCCGAGGGCTAATACCCCTACCGGCATTGAATTACACTATTGAATCTGAAGGTACATACATGTTAGACGTAGATAAAATAATCTAAAAAGACAGGTAAATTCCTGTTACGTCTAATAATTTTTTGTTACACACTTTATGTATTTGTATAAATGAGACCTATTCATTGGGTAGTAGACGTAAAACATAAACAATCGCTTTATATTGCCGACACCGCCGCTTCCCGATGGTGCCATACTCGGCTCGGTATGTGTAATAAATGTGCCTGATATAGATTTTAATACAATGAAATTGTTTATCTTCAAAAAAAATTTCTTCTAACTAATTAATATTATTTTAAATTAGATTTATATTGTGCATAAATTCAATTTATATCAACTAATGTAATACCAAAATACCGGTATTTTTACATAAATACCGGTTTTTAATAACGGACAAAAATCGTCAGGGATTCCGGTATTCGGGATACCGATATATATTATGTGTAAATTGTGTGTATATTTTGTATAAAATGACTAACATCAAAAACCTGTCCTTGTGCATTTCCGATCGCCTGCAACGGTCAAGACCGTTGCTCGATCCCTCATAAAAACTATCTCTATTTTTTCGCTTTAAAACTACCCTTAACAAATTCCTAAGAAATAACTTTAACGGTCGCATGTACTAACTTTTTCGTTCTTGAATTCACATTTCTTCACCGACCTTTCTACCTGCCACTTGTATTTACCGTTCTTTCTAAATTTCACAGTTTTCATTTCTAATTCCTATTTCTTATTTCTTTACTAACCGGAGTTTTATTAAATTAGTTAAATAGCCGTCACCACAATTTCATTTGGCCATCTGCAAGTGGAGATTGTGCAAGATGGGCTCGCGAATGCATGAGTTGTCAAAAAGCCAAAATATCTCGACATATTTCAGTTCTTAAGAGACTATTTGTGGTGCATTCTTGATGAAACATTATAAATAAATAAAGAAAAATAAAGATACACAAAAAATGTTTCAACGTTTATTTGGCGAAAAACTCGACAATTGTTTCGACCAGTCGGTCTTTTTCAAGAGTATTAAAAGTACTAAATACTAGACACTAATTCGAACCTTAAATAGATGTTAAACTTGTATAAAGCTATAAGATACCATAAACCTAAACGAAGGGAAAAACCTATCATGAATGGGTTAACAGAAGTGGACTATTGTTCGATAATATTTCGGTTTGGTTAGGTTAGGTTAGGTTAGGTTATGTTATCATTATTTGAAATAGCTGATTTAGTTTCTAAGATTTCCAAAAGATTAAGTTTCCTGCTTTTTTCAACGTTGTGTAATAGTTTAATATTATTGATATCTAAAAAATGATTGTTTAATACGCAGTGTTCAGCGAAGCCTGTAGTAATATTTTTATTTTTTATAGCTAATTCGTGCTCATAAATTCTATTTTTTATAGCCCGACCACATTGAACAATATAAACAGCGTCACATTTGTTGCAGTTTAATCTATAAATTCCATTTTTTTGAAGTTTATCTAATTTTTGTGTGTTATTTACAATAAGGTTGCTTAATTTTAATTTATTAACTTCTATAACATTGAATTCTAAATTTTTTAATTGAGTTGAAATTTTTTGATTAACATTTTTGATATAATTTAAGGCACAAAAACGATTAACATTTTTTGTTATTAAGCCATTACCTAAAATTCTATACGCTTGTGTTTTGAGTTTTTTCTTTAAAATATTATCTATAATGTCCGTCCACCTTGCAACCGTTGTTAGACGCGATGTGTTTAATAATATTGAGTTCTTTTTGGAAATTTTGATTTGTTAACGGGATATTAATTAGTCTATGTATAAAACTATGGAAAAATAACATTTTTATATTAAAAGACTGATTGGAAGTAGCTGGAATAATGACATCAGTTGTTGACGGTTTTCGATAAATATCAAAACTTAAAGAATTGTTATTAGATCTAAGTATCTTAACATTGTAGGAAGACGCGAAACAGAAAGCGCTATCTAGGGGAGAAGAGTAGTACTTATTCCTACCGAGGAGGATGACCTACTCGTTATCGACAGGGTTTTGGGGTTAGAGAAATATAGGTTACCGGCCGCGACTCCAAATGTGGTGATTAATGGCGCCGCGTGTTGTTTACTTTTTCATTCTTTTGACTTGACTATTTTACTTTATTTTACTGTGTTTAAGTTGAGATCTATTCATAAGTGTTGTATTTTCGTTTAATATATATTTCTGAACAAACTCGGAGGATGATGTCTTAAAGTGGCAGCCCAACGTTCGGCCGAAATGACATTTTGCGGATGAAAGTTATTGTAATCCGCGAATAAACAATAAGACATTTGCCGAGTTCATTTCCAAAACGCTTTGGAGAACAGTGCGTGATCATTCAGAAATATAATCTACAACTTATAGATTGTGCTACAGTAAAATACACCCTTAAAGTTCAACGAACCAAGTTATCGATTTTTGCAAACTACGATTGACAGTGTTGCCAGACTGTAAAATATTTTCCGGTGTTAGTAGAACTTTTAAACTCCGTTGTAAAATGCCGCGCGCTAAACAAACATGCTCTGATAGTCAAAGTGCATCATCTCCAAGTGGAATAATAATGACCAACGAGCAATTTAACGCGTTGGTCGCGACACTTCGTGAGTCAACTCTGCAAACAAATACGGATTTATTGGAGCAGTTTCGTTCAGTGACACCATCGTCCGCGAACCCATCACAAAATATCGGTACTTCTCAGAATGTAGGCAGTTTTGCTAAGTGTACGGCACGTTTTAATGGTTCTTCTGATGTTGATGCATTTCTAGACAGTGTCTTGACATATAGATATATGTAATGTATCTGACGACAACGCTCGACGCGGCATTTCAATGCTTTTGGAGGGTCATGCGAGTGTTTGGTGGATTGGGGTGAAGAATACGACAAATTCCTGGAGCGACACTTTGCAAGCATTCCGTGATACATTCTCGCGAAAACTTCCTCCGTTTCTCATATTTCGAGAAATATTTTCAAAGGAACAAACTATCACAGAGACAACCGAAAGTTTTGTTTGCAATGTGCGTGCGCTGATGTCCCAATTACCGTATGACTTACCCATTGAAGCACAAATCGATATTGTGTTTGGTCTAATTTCGCGAAAGATTCGAAAAAGACTCATTCGAAGTGAAATAACTTCTTTTAAAGAATTGTTAACGCGTGCGCGAGAAGTTGAACGTTCGCTGATGGAAACGGGAGTCGAATTTAAACATCATCCTGACAGAAAGGATCCTGTGAAAAAGTCTGAGACTATTCAAAAATCCAAGGCTAGATGCGTGTATTGTAAAAACTTTGGTCATGTCCGCGATGACTGTCAGAAGTTAAAGAAGAAGGAAAAGTCCCCAGAAACAAACAACTCTGACCAAGTTACTACAAGTAAAATTCAACTTGCTTGTTACGGATGTGGTGCACCTGGGGTCACCAAATCTAGATGCCCAACTTGTCAGAATAAAGGTAGCAGTTCATCTCCTGATGTTTTACGAACCGATTGTTTGAGTTTCTATGAGACGACACTTCAAGGGAATATGAGCACTAGGCCTCTACTGCCAATTACCATTGATGGTATTCATGGTGCAGGTTACGCTGATTCTGGTGCGCAGGCTAGTATTGCTGGTGCAAAATTATACGGGATCTTACGGAATTTGGGCTACAATTTTGATAGCTCTGTTGCTACTTTGTCCTACGCTGACGGTAAGCGTCATACTGTAAATATTTTGACAACAAAAGCAACCATTGAAATTAGTGGCAAGCGAATTCCACTAACACTGACAGTATTACCTCACTTGACTGAGAATAACACATTATTGGGGTGCGATTTTCTCGAAGCCGCAGGAATCGTTTTAAATATTGCTCAAAAGCATTGGTACTTTTACGACGAACCTGAAACGCATTTCCAATTCGTTGATGAACTAGAAGGAACGACAGGTGTTCAAACTCTCCAAGTTTCAATATCCAGTTTACGAACAGATGAAGGTAATCATTTGAAGGAGGAACAACGTCAATTGGCCGATCAATTGTTAATTGACAATGCTGATATATTTGAGCAAGGGGGAGACCCTACTCCACTGATTGAGCATCGTATTGACACCACCAATCATCCTCCGATTGCCACACATCCATATCCTATTAGTTTTCATAAAAAGGATTTTCTTCGACAAGAACTAGACCGATTATTAACTTCAGGCATAATTGAGGAATGCGAATCCCCATGGGCAAGTCCGATCGTTCTTGTGCCGAAGAAAGACAACTCATTTCGACTATGTGTCGACTATCGTCGTCTAAACCAAGTTTCTGTTGCTGACACCTATCCAATGCCAAGATTAGATGAGTTGTTACAATTAGCTAAACCCACTCCTTATATGTCCACGATTGATCTTCAGTCTGGATATTGGCAAGTGCCCGTTGCCCTTCAAGATCGTGATAAGACTTGTTTTACGACATCTTTCGGTACGTTCCGGTTTACAAGAATGTCGTTCGGGTTACGGAACGCTCCCGCAACCTTCATGAGAATGATGGATCGTTTCCGTGCCACTCTAAGTGATCGATTAATTTTTGCCTACTTAGATGACATTCTGGTATTGTCCGAAACATTTGATAAACATATCGAAGATTTAAAGTGCGTGTTCGAAAGACTTAGACAATGCAGTTTACGTGCGCGACGCGACAAATGTTCGTTTTTCCGAGAATCCGTCAAATATCTTGGACACGTTATTACCCCCGCGGGTATACAAACAGATCCGAATAAAATCGCCGTGATTAGAGACATGAAACCGCCACGATCTAAGAAACATGTCCAAAGTTTTTTACAAACGTGTTCTTGGTATAGGAAGTTTGTTTCGAACTTTTCCGACGTTGCACGTCCGCTAACAAACTTATTGAAGAAAAACCGCGAGTTCGTGTTCGGTGAAAATGAACTACGTTCGTTCGAATCATTAAAACAGACCTTGATCAGTGCTCCGATACTTATCCAAGCTGATCCGACTAAACCGTATACGTTGCGAACCGATGCTAGTGCCTTTGCCTTAGGAGCTGTTCTGCTCCAGGGGGAGAATGTAGATGAACGGCCTATTGAGTTTGCAAGCCGACTCCTAAGTCCAGCAGAACGCAACTACAGTTGTATAGAACGTGAAGCGTTAGCAGTCGTTTGGAGTGCTACTGAGAAGTTTCGTACTTATCTAGAGTGTGCAGAAGTGACCATTGCTACTGATCATCAACCTCTACAATGGTTGTTTTCCGTTAAATCACCCTCTGGTAGATTGGCCAGATGGGCGATGAGAATCCAAAGTCTGAACATGAAAATAGTTTACACGCCAGGGAAGATAAATGTCGTTGCTGATACTTTATCTCGACCCATTTGCGACCATGACTCAACAACCACTTGTAAAATTTGTTATGCCTCCATAGAACTTCCAACACTTGGCAAGAGTGATTTTAGACAAAAGCAAATCGATGATCCTGAACTTAACAAAATAATAATTGCCTTAGAAGGTACTAACCAGTTGGATTTGGTTAGATAGACCGAGAGAGGATATATTATGGCCAATGGTATCCTTTATCACTGGGATTCTGACAGTGATCGTGAAGAGCCACAGTTAGTAATTCCCGCAAGTCTTCGTGAAGACATACTTCGAAATGTCCATGACTCAGCTACAGGTGGGCATTATGGTGTAGACAGAACTATCCAAAAGATCGCCGCCAAGTACTATTTTGTTGGTATGCGTCGATTTGTGAATGACCACATAAAGAACTGCATAGAATGCCAGCGATATAAAGCTATAAACTTGAAACCAGCAGGTCTACTTCAGACGCCAGCCCCTTCACAGCGTTTTGAAGTTATTTCTATTGATCTGTTTGGGCCATTACCACCTACACCTCAAGGTAATCGCTGGATACTAATTATTGAAGACATAGCTTCTAAATGGGTTGAACTATTCCCATTAGAGATTGCTTCGGCTGAGGCTTGTGCCAAAGTCCTTATTACATCATGCAAAAGGCTACTTTTTGTTTTGGAATAAACAGCACGTTGATACCTGCCTATCATCCCGAAAGTAATCCAGTTGAGCGTAAAAACAGAGAACTTAAGACTCAACTATCTATTTTATCCCAGAATTTGCATCATCTTTGGGATACACATATAGCGAGTATTCGTTATGCTATTAACTCAACTGTCTGTATTTCTACTGGTTACACACCAGCATACCTAACGTTTGGTAGAGAGTTGCGAGCACCTCATGACACTCTCTATGATTTTCGCCAAGTTTTAGACTCAGATAACTTCCTACCCAACATTACTCCTTATCTGAAGGATATAGAAATGGCTATCCGCCAATCTAAAGAAACTCTGATCCAACAGCAAGATAAGCGAAAGGAGTATGTCGATAGAAGTCGCCGTGAAGTTACATTCAAAGTAGGACAACAAGTACTCCTGAAAAGTCACACTCTAAGTAATGCACAAAAGGGCATCACTGCAAAACTGGCATCGAAAAGAGATGGTCCCTATGTAATTACTAAAATTGTAACTCCCACAACCTACGAAATAGGTTCATTAGCCCGATTCAAACGAGTTGATCGGTAAATACCATGTTTCTGATTTGATCAGTTTTCACCAATCTGAAGACAAAGGATTGTCCCAAACTGTACCTACCCCTTTAGTACCTAAGAAGAAGAGAGGACGACCTAGGAAGAATCCCGCACCTTCAGTTGTTCTCTGTACTTCGCCGGAGGACCGTACGCAAAGTCCAGAGGGGGAGAGTGTAGGAAGACGCGAAACAGAAAGCGCTATCTAGGAGAGAAGAGTAGTACTTATTCCTACCGAGGAGGATGACCTACTCGTTATCGACAGGGTTTTGGGGTTAGAGAAATATAGGTTACCGGCCGCGACTCCAAATGTGGTGATTAATGGCGCCGCGTGTTGTTTACTTTTTCATTCTTTTGACTTGACTATTTTACTTTATTTTACTGTGTTTAAGTTGAGATCTATTCATAAGTGTTGTATTTTCGTTTAATATATATTTCTGAACAAACTCGGAGGATGATGTCTTAAAACATCTAGAAAACTTATTGTGGCGTTCACCTCTGTCTCCATCGTGAATTGTATTTTATTATTTAAAGAGTTTGTTTGAGAGTTCCGGTCCATATACAAAATATGTCGTCTACATATCGACAGCAAAATAGAATGTTTTTTAAAAGATTGTTTTTATTATTGAAAAGGTTATTTTCAAAATTTGTCTTATAGATTTCCAATAAAATGGGAGAGAGAGGAGAACCCATTGTTAAGCCATTTTCAAATGTTAGGCATTTACTCAGAGTTGGCTATTAGTCAGTTAAATAAGGTAGACTTCACTTACGAGAAACATATTTGTGCTAATATCATTAAAAAATCCTTTAAAACTTTTAACAAAAAAATCTTTTCACATCAAGATATGCCTGTTATAAAAACTATTAGACAGAAAATAATTAATAATGACCTGATCATCTGTAAAGCGGATAAAGGTAATACCACGGTCGTTATGGATTCAATCGATTACATTAATAAAATGAAATCTCTTATATCGGATAATTCTCATGAAAGTTGTAAAAAAGATCCTACAAAAAACTTCCAAATGGAGGTTCTTAATCTTTTAAAAGCGTATACTAATATCATTCCTTCAGAAAATATTTTTAAATACAAAATAATGAATCCTAGATCGCCTGTACTATATGGACTTCCTAAACTACACAAGATAAATAATCCCTTACGACCTGTGGTATCCTATATCAACGCTTCTTGTTACAGGTTGTGCAAATTTGTTCATGATATGTTAATGTAACACATTAGTTTTAAATCAGCCTACAGTGTAAAAAATTCTTTAGAATTTGTAGAAAAAGTTAAAAATTTAGATGTCCCCAATAATGCTATCCTCTTATCTTTCGATGTTAAAAGTTTATTTACATCTATACCTACTCAAGAATTACAAGAACTTTTAAATAACATCATTAAAAATTGTAATTTAAATTATTTGGGGAAAAAACGACTTATTAAAAATTGTGAATGTTTGTATAAGACAAAGTTATTTCACTTTTGGGAATAACCTTTACCTTCAAATTTCCAATGAGTTCTCCTCTCTCTCTCCCATTTTATCGGAAATCTATATGACAAATTTTGAAAATAACCTTTTCAATAATAAAAACAATCTTTTAAAAAACGTTCTATTTTGGTGTCGATATGTAGACGACATATTTTGTATATGGACCGGAACTCTCAGACAAACTCTTTAAATAATAAAATACAATTCACGATGGAGACAGAGGTGAACGCCACAATAAGTTTTCTAGATGTTAAGATACTTAGATCTAATAACAATTCTTTAAGTTTTGATATTTATCGAAAACCGTCAACAACTGATGTCATTATTCCAGCTACTTCCAATCAGTCTTTTAATATAAAAATGTTATTTTTCCATAGTTTTATACATAGACTAATTAATATCCCGTTAACAAATCAAAATTTCCAAAAAGAACTCAATATTATTAAACACATCGCGTCTAACAACGGTTGCAAGGTGGACGGACATTATAGATAATATTTTAAAGAAAAAACTCAAAACACAAGCGTATAGAATTTTAAGTAATGGCTTAATAACAAAAAATGTTAATCGTTTTTGTGCCTTAAATTATATCAAAAATGTTAATCAAAAAATTTCAACTCAATTAAAAAATTTAGAATTCAATGTTATAGAAGTTAATAAATTAAAATTAAGCAACCTTATTGTAAATAACACACAAAAATTAGATAAACTTCAAAAAAATGGAATTTATAGATTAAACTGCAACAAATGTGACGCTGTTTATATTGTTCAATGTGGTCGGGCTATAAAAAATAGAATTTATGAGCACGAATTAGCTATAAAAAATAAAAATATTACTACAGGCTTCGCTGAACACTGCGTATTAAACAATCATTTTTTAGATATCAATAATATTAAACTATTACACAACGTTGAAAAAAGCAGGAAACTTAATCTTTTGGAAATCTTAGAAACTAAATCAGCTATTTCAAATAATGATAACATAACCTAACCTAACCTAACCTAACCAAACCGAAATATTATCGAACAATAGTCCACTTCTGTTAACCCATTCATGATAGGTTTTTCCCTTCGTTTAGGTTTATGGTATCTTATAGCTTTATACAAGTTTAACATCTATTTAAGGTTCGAATTAGTGTCTAGTATTTAGTACTTTTAATACTCTTGAAAAAGACCGACTGGTCGAAACAATTGTCGAGTTTTTCGCCAAATAAACGTTGAAACATTTTTTGTGTATCTTTATTTTTCTTTATTTATATATTTCAGTTCCCTTAGGCACCTTCGAGCCACCAGCAAAAAAAAAATTGAATTCAGAAGGATATCGTTATTGTCTAACATGCAAAGACCGATTCACACGCTGGCCTGAAGCTTTTGCTCTTGAAGACTATGAAGCTGCAACTGTAGCACGAGCTTTTTACGAAGGTTGGATATGTCGATTCGGTACACCCTTAATAATTACGACGGATCAAGACCGACAATTCGAGTCCCAACTTTTCAAGGAATTGTCTCGCTTGACGAAGTGCAAGCACATACACATAAACTTTAACACCCTGCAGCAAATGGAATGGTAGAACCACTACGCCGCCAACTAAAAGCTGCAATAACATGTAACCAAACCAACGGCTGGACCTAGATTCTGCCCACTGTTAGGCATCCGCGAATCCTGGAAAAAAGATCTGAAAGTCATTTTTTCAAGGATCAGTAAACGGCTGAACATGTCCTTATCCGTCGTGATGGACTCAAGAATGTCCTACAGTTCTCTAATGACGGTTCATTGCCACATGAATTTGATGAAGAGCCTTCTTTACTAGCAGTTCAATGAATAGGGTATGTTTAGAAATAATTTAGATAGATGTCACTTCTTTATTGTCTATGTATCTGTGCATAACAGTTTGCGAAAGGCAGCGCTCAATAAGATTTTACTCAACGACTAAAACATACACTAGGCTTAAGCATATTTTTTGTCAGGGAAGGTGTGCAAAAGACTATGCCATTATTGACAGTATATGTGGTGATATCAATATTTCTAGTTTTGGTTTTAATATTCGGTAGCCTTTTTAAACATTTGGTATGAATTCATGTACGAGCCATGTCCGTCCAGTATTAGAGGAAATTTTCTAGCAGGTGTTCCAGGGATGAAGTGATTTTCAATCCCATCGAAGGCTAATTTCTCGTTACTATAAGCTGATTCCCTTCTCATTTTAATAGCTTCTCCAGGTGGCATATTTTCCCCTTTTTGATGCCCTTAAAAACGTAGTTTGGAGGCTAAAAGTTCCCTTCAGCATTGCAGCACGCAACTACAGTTATGGCTCAACCTTGCTCCTAGACTGTTAAAACGTGGACGCCCTTAGTACCTATTTCCGCCAATACCTTTCCAGGATCATTATTCAATTGGTGGCCTGACTCATCTATATTAAATATATATAAATATTTACTAGGTTATTTTTAATTAAAATATTTTTCAGTAATTCAAAATCTATACTATATAATAATGTTCTAGTGTATGGATGTCTGTCAAACACTCAGTTAGCCATGGAAAAAGTAGCGAAAATTGCACTTCTATTAACGATTGTCGAAAAACTGCAAAAGACTCGCAAAATGCCGTAAACGATATCGATTAAGATTTAAACGAAGTAGGGTTTTGCAAAATTTCATACAAATTATTTATTAAGCGGTTTAAAAGATATTAGCAAATGAAAATGGGAAAAAACGCGTTGTTGGTTAAAAGTCATAATTTTCAGATCTATCTCGTCCAAAGATAGGATAATCTGGAATTTGTCGACAATTAAACGGGGTGGTAAATATTGTAGATAAAATAAAAGTTTGGGATGGGTTCGAGGGTGTGGTAGGGGGACAGTTCTTGACCCTCTTAAAACCCCCAACCCCTACAATCGCTACCCTTTGTAACTACCACCTAGAACGCACTCACTACTACCCCAACCACCCACCACAACAGTATTCTTAAACTTTCTCAAGATGACAAGGGAGAAACGGTTACGATAGGGTGTGTGTTTCCGAGCATGTTTTTTGTCAAAGATAGGAATCAATTTATGTAAGGATTGAAAGAAGTTACGGAAGCGGGTGGGTGTACGCGTAAATATACATAGTATTTATTATAGCTTTCATGCTAGACATAGAAAAATAAATATGTAAATCAAATAATATATACACAGTAAAATGCTAAATATTATTAACTTTTGCGCAAATAATTGAATAATAATAAATATTTGAAGCAATAGAATGGTAAATGCATTATGTAGAATACGTTTTGGTATTTAAGGGCCTCTTTAAAATAATAAGATGTGCTCTACGTCATAATTACTAAAAGTTAAGTTGAAGTATTTTACGATTTTTAGATAAATCAAAATTAAAAAAATACATATGATTTTCGCCATGAACCGCGGATAGGTGCTATGCACTAATAGGAGAAGTGCTATGCACCAGTAAGGTAAGTGCTATGCACGTTTAGGGTAAGTGCTATGCACCACCGTGAGGTTACGGTAGAAAGCGGTCCCTCTGATTAAATTTGCCACAGTGCTATGCACCATCGTCCAAGCTTTGACGGATAGTATTCATAACAGTAAAAAGTGGGATGTGTGGTGAAGGGAAGCAATCAGTTTAAATAGAAACGTTTGCAACAATTTTCAGATATGTAACTTTTCTCAAAACAGCATAATTATTATATAGACGATTTAGAAAAAAGTTTGCAAAAAGCAACTGAGGTCATGATACTAAACTGTCAACCGGCGATAGGTTACGGTAAATTCATTAAATGCTATGAACCACCTTCCAAGTTTTGACGGGTAGTACTATAGCAGTAAAATATGGGGTGTGTTATTAAGGTTATCGATCAGGTGATGGTAATTGTACGCGTTTATAGCAAGATTATACATGTATGCTGGGCGCATAAATCACCCCTTCACATGGTTTTCCGCTTTGAGAATTCAAATTCCAAACACTGAAAGTTGAGAATCGTCTGCAAAACGTTTAAGAATACTGTTGTGGTGGGTGGTGGGGGTAATAGTGAGTGCGTTTTAGGTGGTAGTTACAGAGGGTAGTGGTTGCAGTTGTTGGGGGTTTCAAAGGGTCCAAGAACTCCCCCTACGACACCCTCGAACCAATCCTAAACTTTTATTTTATCCGTAATATTTTCCACCTCCTTCCCGTACCACTCCCTTCACAAGCCCCAACCCCCCATCGCACCACCTCCTACATCAGCCCCGCCTCTGACGCCACCTTCATCCTGCTAGAAGTTCGCTATAAACCGCCGATAGGCGCTATGCACTAATAGGAGAAGTGCTATGCACCAGTAGGGTAGATGCTACGCACCACCGTGAGGTTACGGTACAAAGCAGCCCCTCTGATTAAATTTGTTACAATGCTATGCACCACCGTCCATGCTTTGACGGATAGTATTCATAACAGTAAAAAATTGGATGTGTGCTGAAGGGAAGCAATCAGTTTAAATAAAAACTTTTAAAACAATTTTCAAAGATGTGTAACTTTTCTTAAAACAGCATGATTATTATATAGACGATTTAGAAAAAAGTTTGCAAAAAGCAACTGAGGTCTTGATACTAAATTGTCAACTTTATTATGATTTCTTAAATGCTATGCATCACCGTCCAATGCTGGACGGGTTCAACCAGTATCTTTATAATTTAGGTTTGTTCATTCCTGCAGCTCGAGCCAATGATACACCTTCTGCTTTTTTAATGGACAAGGCCGCGTTTCTTTTCAAGGACAACTGAAGCCAATTATTTCGAGTTATCATATCCTTTTCGTTAAACCTTCCTGTTAATCCCATGGATTTGCCAAATTAGAACCCAATATTCTTAGTACTTTTCTGGTTAGACCGAAGCGGGATGCCTGCAACTTGTTAATGTAATTGCATAATTTTATTTCTGTCTCGTCCTAAAAAAGACGATCTACCCATTCCTCCTTTTACAAAATGTTTCTTCGAACTATTATATTATGTATTATTTTCCCTAGCTGCCCGCAGCACAGCAATCCCCTGCGTAGTTACGGCATCTATTTCTTTAAGAAGATTGTCTTGAGTCCATTTACTCCTGCTACTTTTTCGGGGACCATAGAACGTAGGCATTTTTAAACTAACAAACCGAAAAAAACCAACGTTACCTATATGCGTTATATGTCCCAAAGTAGCACACGTCATCTATTGCAGAACAACGGGATAGACAACGCACCTCTTTCTTCACGTTAAGCTGATGAAAACAACAGTTTATATAGCGGTATATATGCAATGATATGGAAAACTTTGCAGAGTACACAATTGTCGGCCATTTGTTATTGGCATTTTAAAAATTCCATGTAGAGGAATCTTAACTTTATAATAAGCTTTAGTTTTTAGATTCATGTTATCTTTAACTGAGGATGAAACCTTGGGTGTCGAAATGCTTTTTGGGTTTCTAAATGGTTTGTGGAATTTTGGGAGTGTGCATTGTTCCTAGAACGTCGGTGTCGATACGTATGCGGAAAGTTACTTCTGTTTAAGTTAGTCGCCAGATAACGTGCCCTATTTCGTATTCATGCATCTAATTAACTGCTCAATTGTTATTGTAATTCGGTACAAACATGTACGTTGCCAAATCACTCACAAGAGCGGCTTCGGATTGTAATGAGTCGCTATTTTCTTCAATTTTTATTCCTTTAATTCCAATAGTATAGTCGGCATGTCATTTAATACCGCATCTAATTGACACCCTTTAAATATGCACACATACGTCAGATATACCCTGCATGCTGTTCAACTGTGAAAAATGGTAAATTTAATCGGTTGTTGATTACTATACCTCCTTGACTTATCCTATCTTAAGGAATGTAAACATTCTGCATGTCGAAAAATTAGAAGTCTTATCTTAATTCAATTTTTCTGAATTTATCTATATTACATTGCTACATTTTACGAGATACAAATAATCCTGCCTTTTATAAAAATATTTAGTTAAAACCAACCAATGGTTAAAATAAAGTAACATATATACGTCACTATCAGTGCAGAAAATTCAACGCAAGACAGTCTTGTGTTGTGGTATTTTGGGGTAAGTCTATTTTGGTTTTTTAATTATTTCCACGCCACAGTCTCCTTATTCTTATATTTACCTATTATAGAAATGTACTATGATTCTCCAGCATATGGCCACAAAGACATCACCAAAACCAATGATATTTTGAATGGTCTAATATGAAACAACACGTCACAAATTACATAATTTCTATAAATACCATAAAATAAAATTTCCTCCCTAATATACCTATAGTAATAGTATTTTAGTCGCACAAATAAAAATTATGCATTAGTCATATAAGATAAGAATTCTTTTACACAATTTTAGATTTTTTTCTGCTATATTTGGCGTACTCAAATGTTAGTAAGGCTAGTTCAAAACGGATTTGCATTTTAACAGATTCACCGTTAGCCAATTAATTAAGTGGGACATATATACCAAGTTAATAGAATTATCCTCTCTATAAGTATTGTCACTTCTAAGGATTAAGCTGGTATTTATTTTGATTTGTATCCTGTCGAATGATTGTGTCATTAGTTCGTAACATTAGGAAGTCTTACATTCAAATTTTTTATGCTAGGTTGTTATGTACGTTTGTTTAATTTCTACTATTTAGGCGTACTGTTTTTAATTAAGATGAAATAAGAACAAGACTAACAGTTTGTTTTAAATTACAGTAACCGAGATTGTGTTCAACATAGAGGAACAATTACTATTCCTTCAGTTATGTGATTCTATATTTGTTTAGTATATTTAGTATTAAAGCATGTGGCGCAAATGCATAGTGTTTCATTGGGCCAATTAAAAATAAACTTAAACTAGATTTGCCTAATTTATTAGTCAGTTGTAAAAATATTTTGTAATTCAAGTAATAAGTACACAAGTGTTCGCGATTCTTTATCCACTTTAAAATTGGATTTGGTATACTATACAAAAATTAATTTTCACTGTTAACGGCATTTACAAATTTGACTAGATAAGCGGTTTAGTCTTTGGTATTTGAAAAGATCCATAATAATCGAAAATAAAATACAATCACGTTTCTGGTTACAAAAATAATATTGATAGGAGTTATTTTTTTGGTATCAATGTTTACAAAAAGAACATGCGGGTTATTCTGTGAGTTATTTTGCGATAATCTTACATTACTGCAGATTTCTTAATCGACGTATCAGAAACTGGAGAAAACTTTGGCGGTGTTGTAGAACGTACTAAATAGCTCAAACCCCAACGCCAAAACTTGGATCAAAAATGTCCGAAGCACTTTTCGATAACAAAGTTATCTTCTTCAGGGACTGAAGTGAACTAAATTCTAATGGTAATGTTTACATTATAAATACTAACTAATGTTATGGTTCAGTGAACGAAGCTCAGTCAAAAGATCACAATGTTCAGTGAACCTTACAAAATATCCTTAATTAGACTAAATAACGGAGAGCTGGGAATAGGACCTTTATCACTGTTGAGGGAGTTCAATCTATTTTTATAAATATACATACTTTCAAAGCTGTCAAGCAGGTGACAACTTCTAATTTCCTTAACCAATTTAAGGTTGTCGATATTAATCCTATGGTTTTCGTATAAAATATGTTGGGCAACACTGGACTTTTCAGTTCTTCCAAATCTAGCATGAGCCAAATGTTCTTTAAACCTTATATTAATCGTTCGTTTAGTTTGCCCAATATACTTCTTGTTACAGTCATTGCAACCTATTTCATATATCCCCGACTTTTCCAGAAAAGGAATCTTGTCCTTCGGATTACCGAGAAGAGTTTGAAGTGAATTACTGTTTGAGGTATAGGCAATTTGGAAACCTAGTTTACGAAAAATGCCCTCCAAACCTCGGGTAAACCTTGGTTCGAATGACATAGTTACAAACTTGGTTTTGGTTGTATCAGTCTGAAGAGTCGAGGATCTTGAAATAAGCTTCTTAAATTTAACCTTATTGACTATTTTATCAACAATGCTATTTGATAGTATTAAGCTCTTTTTTATACCTGTCTCTATTCAATGGGAAACTGAGTAATCTATGTACAAGAAAATTAAAACTAACCATTTTATGTTGCATACAGTGATTAGAGTCATTGGTTATAAATCTACAAGTACTAGTGGGCTTTCTATAGACATCAAATTCTAAAGAATTCCCGTTTCTTATAACCAAAGTATCTAAAAACGGTATTTGTCCGTCGTTTTCTTTTTCCACGGTAAATTTAACAGAAGGGAAGTATGAATTTAATTTAATAAGGAAATCGTTGAGATTACCTGAGTTCAAATCAAAAACAGCAAAAATATCATCAACATATTTTAGCCATAGCCGAGGAAAATACTCCAGGTGACTCAAATTGCTTTCGAAACGACTCATGAAAAGAGTGATAAGGAGTTCCCCATAGATGTTCCTTCCTTCTGCTCGTAGAAGCAACCATTTACCTGAAAATAATTTTGCCGCATGCACATTGAAGCTAGAGAAACGTACTCAGCTACAAAATCAGCGGTGAAACCATTTTCTTTGAGTAAATCTTCTAGATATGTCAAGGTAAGCGGAATCGGTACACTTGGAAAAAGAGAACAGACATCAAATGAAACCAAAATCTCACTATCTTTTAATTTGATATCTTTGACTTTATTGATGAATTCGATAGAATTCTTTACAGAAAAGCTAGACTGATGAATGGTGAGATTTTTAAATTCATTTGTAAGCCATTTAGCTAGTTTATAGGTCGGTGAGCCGACTGCTGAGACAATTGGTCGAACTGACTTTCCTGGCTTATGTATTTTCGGCAAACAGTACATGCGGGGCACTGTTGGGCCTGATACATGTAGTTTACGTTTTAAGTCAGGAGTGATAAGGTTGTGACATTGTTTTAAAACTTTATTGAATTCAGCAACCATTCGTGGCAAAGGATTTTTGTTTAGTTTGAGATAAGGACCATTACTAATAAGGTCCTCGACCCGTTCATAATAGTCCTTTTTATCTAGTATCACCACCTTATTCCCCTTGTCCGCTTTTACATAAAAACAATCTTTTTCTTTCAGGCTTTTGAGTGCCTGTTTTTTGGCGTAACTAGTACGTGAGTTAGAACATTCTTTTATGTTCTTTTGGATTTTAAGTTTACATGCCTCTCTGATAAATCCTTTGGAATTTTCATCCAGACGTTGAATTGAGCTTTCAACATGAGCTATGATGTTTTCCAAAGCATTGATAGGGCAAGGCAAGGAAAACTTAAGACCCTTATTAAGCAAATTTAATTCTTAAATATCAAAAGCTTGAGATGAAAGATTTTCGACAATGTTCTCGACCTTCTTAGGAACTTCTTTTGTTTTTTCTTATAAAGTAGTCCATTTTCTTTTAATTTGGAGATAGGTAAACCGATTTAACGTATTGTTTTTCAAACCCAGCTGCTAGGTGATTCATCTAAGCTTAAATATGATCAAGATTATTTGTATAAAAGTAAAATAACATTTTACGTAAATGCTTTTATTAAATTCAAAATATTATTTTACTGTACGGATATTATTCTTCTTCACTAATATTCTTTTATTGTTTTAGTTGTTTCTGTAGTCTGCTTTTGCGTTTATTAGGGTGTTGATATGTGAACTGCTGAACGTTTACCGTTTTCTTTTTTTGTATCATAAATAATTTTCCAAAAATAAAAATGAAGATAATATACTAAAATTAACAAAGTAATGTATGAATTCGACTTCTAAAACTTCGGAAAGTGTTAGACAAAAATAAACCCAATTTAAAGACAATCAACGAAAAGAGGCGAATTAATGCACAGTATCTATCAAATTGGAGACATTGTCCTAATGCAGAGAGGTTCTACAATGTCCAAGAGCAAACTACACTACGAATTCCTAGGACCTTACAAAATAGTCAGTATCACATCAGAAGGTCGGTTCGACGCTTAGGTAAAAATCTTATCACAAAAACGGTTAAAGAGTAATTACGTCCTTGGCCTACAGAGTGGACTTTAGCCTGTGAAGCTAAAAGTGACAATGTCAGTAGTATTTTGTGTCTCTTTGTCTAGTTTTATTGTTGTTAAATATTATTGCCGTTGAAAATATTTTTAGGTAGATATACCTAACATTAGTACGCTGAAGACGCTTAGTGGAAGATCTTACCCATGTGCGTGCTTTAGTCATCATAAGGAATCAATAATAGTCTATGTTAGACTTTTTTCAATGAGAAATCTTAATTCTTTTACACGTATGCGTGCTTTAGTCATTTCACGGAATAAGTATTAGTGGTGAATGTTTTCGATTTTGCCACCTTTTTCTTTGACAAATTTTAGTTTTTACGTTTACGCGGCGAAATAGCTTTAACGTATGCATCAGTTATGCCATGGAACTATTAGATTTCTGTTCGAGCAGTTGAAGTGCAAGAGCTTTTGGTCTAGGTCGGGTTTCGAACAACGAAATCAATAAACATGCAGCCCACTGTCTTAATCGATACTCGTAAACAACTTCCGTGTGTCAAAAGAAAAAGGTGGCAAAATCGTAAAAATTTACCATTAATCCGTGTAATGACCAAAGCACGTACAGGTGCAAAAGAAATTCCGTCTCTTGACGTAAGAATAAGGATTTCTCAATGGAAAAATTCGAACATCGACTATTATTGATTCCGTGTGATGACTAAAGCACGCACATGTGTAAGATTTTCCGTCATCTTGACGTGATATATAAGATCTTCGTGTTCGATGGAATTCTTCTAGAATACCAAAAATCAGCTTCCGGTCACCGAGGGCTTTCCAACGACGTATCACACTTTCGTACTTCGTGAAAACTTCTAGAATGTGCGATGAATTTCGATGTTGATGTCACCACTGACTTGCTTGTATTTCGATGTTATTTATATGCGGTTTGTGGAGATGTGAAGTATTCATTTATTAAAGTCATAAATGAAACAAATACTTTTCTAAAATAATAATAGCAACAGAATAACGGCAGTAACAAGTCAATTATACATTTATAATTCAATTCGCTACTCAAAATTACTAACTCTTCACTCTTTGGTTTGCGCATTCGTAATCTCTCTCGTAAGACTGAGTCCGATTCCTAGTCGCTCTCCTATAATTTTTGAAATAGGCAACCTCTTTTACAAAACCTGTCAAAATAAAAGGCGAACGTTTATAATCTGGCTTCATTTGGAACAGTTTTATTAGGGTAAAATTTCATAATAGAGGTTGCAGTTTCTTCGGATCGTCTACCTGCTTGTGTAGGTACGCATAGTATCGTTATACGAAGTTCTATGTAGTTATTGACAAGCTGAAGAAATAAATTTGTTCTTTCTAAAATTTGATATTTACTTGTACCTAATGGAGAAAAGAGTCATATATAGTAACGATTATAGTGTAAAGGTGCTGTTTTAAAATAGTAACTCAAAATTGATTAAAAGTTATTAATTAATTATTACTCGTAATAATTGTTAATATTAAAATTTAATTAAAATTGAACGAATTGAATGAAACAAGAAATGATGTGGAGCAGCGAAACAAAAAGAGGTTGACTAAAAACTAAATAACAAAATATGTAATGAGGTGTCAATGTCTTCATACGATACGTAATTTTAAAAACATTGTTTACATCTAACAAAAAATCGTTGTACACTTTCGTGTGGAATAAAGCATTAAAAAATGATTTTTTAACAAAATTGCCTATGACAATGATAAAGTATCACTGTTCATTATTGTTATTAAAACATATGAAGTAAATCGAACATTTAAAAGTAATTTTTTTCTGTTTGATTTATACATATGTTGAAATAGTAAGTCACTGGACAAAAGTCTCGAAAATAGGTACTGTTAATTTAATTTAATTTGGGAACATCTGTTGCACAATTAAAATTCGGATTTGTAGACGGTGGTGTAAATGAACAGTCAGGTCATTACCGAGATTTCGAGATACACCCTTCGTTTAATTCCATCCATTGAAGATGTCTGGCACAGCTTTCGACGCAACATCTGTAACCAGCGTATTCTAGCCGTTCATTAGCAAGTTTTAGTAAAATATACAATTAGAAATCTACCAGCACAAATATTTTACCTACTATTGAGACAGATTCACAAATTATGTTGGTTTTTCGCACAGAGAAATATTTTGCGATTTATAAAAAATATTCCCGTTTACTGCATTCATTTTACGAAAAGAGGGTCCAATTATGACATAAGACATCTTCTACTTAACATTCGGAATGCTGCATATTGTAACTTTTTCTCTGTGAGATAACCGTTACCAAGGCTCCTACGTCTTTGGTATAGTGTTTTACGGTGCTTAGATTTGTTTTCTTTTATTGTCTTGCCTCGCGTCTTACTTTATTTGGATATGCCATCCGATTGGTTCACCACTTCTCCTTAGCATTTTGAAATCAGCTTACTAATAATAAGCGACGTAGTACAAGAATCTACATTCTGACCATGATAGTGGCCGGCTTGTATTTCATCTTAACACTGGCGTTGATTTTTTTTTTTAGTTTTCTTCGGGTTATGGCTACGAATGGTCTTGTGTGTATCCACATACTAATTTTCGGCATTCCTCACGTTTAGTTTTCTTCATATTTGCTGCTACAGGTTCTTTTTGGCTATCACTCATGTCAGTTAAAAAACACATATTAAATTACACGAAAAATTATTTCCTATAATGTATATTCATTCATCTTTGTTCAACGTTTTAATATCTTTTTTCTTTAGCATCATCAATTCATATATCACTTCGCCGCTTTTTTGTAACCACGTGCAGAGTTTCTTGCCCATCAGGCATTGAATTAGTTTTTAATTCTTTACAAGTGTTTCAGTCTCTTAGAATTTTGGGGTAGTTTGTAACATTTCTACTTTTAAAGTCATTAGAGCTGTCTCATTCTCTTTAATCTATTAGCTTATCAAAATTTCCAAATATTGTCGTTTTAGTGAGAACAACACTTGCGTATGCCCATTTCACTTTTAGCAATGTTTTCAAAGAGATTAAGGTCCTCCTATCACTTGAATCGGTGAAGACTACTTGTCCTGGGTGCTTGAGAACTTTATTGGGGGCTCCACGAGGTCTTTCTAATTGCTGCACTAACCATCACGAGGATTGTATACGTAATCTGGATGGCCGCAATATTTAATATTAGATATAACAAATAAAAGATTTGAATAGAAAAAGAAAGAGAATTTATTACAAGAGTGGTAAAGAGAATGACAAGGTAGTAACAAATACTGAGGAGCCATCAAAACGAATAAGGAAAAGGAGTATGAGGTAGGACAATTACATTTAATAAAGGAGTTGAGAAAAAGGTTATGCCAAAAGAAATCGATTAAAGAAATCTATATGGTTTGAGTTGCGACATCGTTCAAGCATATAGAAACTGAGGCGAAAATCGGAAGAGAAGAGGCATTTATAAAACTGGTTAGAGGGTTTAGAAATGATATAAGGAAAGAAAGCCAAGAATCATGGGATGAAATTAAAATAACTAAAGAAGAATAAAAAAAGGAAAGAGGCAGGTGGCAAAAGGAAAAGAAAGGTACAACGAGAACAGTTAAAAGGTTAAAGAGAAAATTGAGAGGGTGGAGAAAAATGCAAAACGAAGCAATATAGTTATAACAGGATGTAAAACAGAAGGAATTACGGAATAGAAATTAAAAGATATACAAAAAGTTGCTTGTAATAAGCTAAACGTTTTATTATTTAGGAATTTTCTTTCGCCAGTGCCAGTCCATTTATTTAGCCGGATTTGAATTGCATGTTTCCATTTTAAACTAAACTGCTTATAAGTATAAAACAACAAAAGAAAAGACAAACTCGTGATTATACTTATAAGCATTTCGGTTAGAAAAGAAAGATGCAAAACTGTATATTCTTCCTGCAGCAATTATAACCTACAAATCGTCAAGAAAGACTAGGGCATTGTAACCACCCGTACCCGGGTGTTACAATAATTTAAATAAATTACCTTGGTTTGTTTATTTAACAGGCAATTTAACCTGATGACGTCATTTCTGTTTAAACTAAATTAAAGGTATTATATTTTATTTTAGTAGTGTAAGATGACCGGTTCTAATTCAGAGGAGGAGAGGTTACTTAAGGTCATTGACTTTAAACTTGTGTGTATGAAGTGGTCGAATGCTTCACAATGAATTGAAACATATGTACATGTGTGGGTAATGTAAAATTAAATACTGTTTTTAAAGAATATTTTATCTTTTACCTAAAGTATGTTACTGTAATGTTGCCTGATTTATTATAGTAAATATAAAAGCCATATTCGATAGAATTGATCTTTACAGCTGCGTTTGTATATTATTGAGTCACAGAGTGGTTCTTGTTTTGTTTACGAAAGAAGATTCACGCTATTGGGGGGTGTGAGAGAGGGAGAGAGCCCTAAAAACACACGAGATTTAAGTACACAGTGGTGACTTGTGACTCAAAGAAGTAGGTTGTGCAATTACACTGGTTAATCGTCGGGTCCGACTTCTCAGATCTTCTTCTCCAGGACAAGGTCCTGGAGGAGCTGGGAGGGAGGGTTATCTCGGCGCTTTAACTAGTGGTATGAGCCAGTGTGTTATATGCAGGTTATTAATGTGTACAGAGATTTAAATGATCAGTAAAAGTAATAAGCTATTAAGTATTCAATGATCATATAGGTAGATGTAATTGTATATGTTTGTGAAGTTATTTAAGAGCTCAATTAGCCCTCTGGTGCACATGTGCCTGGCAAAAGTGCTATGGTTCCTCGAGAGATCCGAAACTCATAATAAGGGCGTTATGAGATCCTTGATGACATGTATTTGTAATTCTCGGATTACGATGCATTGGGATGCCGTGTACAGGCGTCCGGGGAAGCCTCTACTTTTTCAGGTGACTCTAGCTAGTAGTTGAAGATTGAAGATAACTACGATAATATGTAAAACACGTAATCATTAACTTTAAAACCTAGTTAATGTCGATATGATAACTTGATATCACGTTCCTGACATATGAATATTGTGAGGGGGCAGAGGACCCCCGGTGAGTACTTTACGTAAACTGTATTATTTACAGAACAGTAATTTGTATTCTTTATTACATGTAATTAATGTTCTTCTGTCTGATTGCATTAAATCGAACACTGCCGGAGGTAAACTGCTCTGACCTGACCCACGGAGGATTTTCAAATATTTCCAGTGATTAGGTAAAATAAAAGTCTAGTTTACAATACGTCTGCAGTCGTCTGAAGTTTACGATTCTTAAATACGTTTACATGATAATGTAGAGGAAGTGGAGAAATGTGTATGGTATAGACGTATGACATAAAAGTGAAGTCGTTATAGTTAACGATTCTTTATTTTGATAAAAATGAAGTATGTAAGTGATACAATCAAAATATTGAACAATAAGATTACATTAATGGTACTAACAACTTGTAGAAATACGAAAGCGTCGGTGATATAGCCCTTAGTTATAACGTCTCTGTTTTCATCATCCTTAAGCTGAATCCATCGGCTTTCAATATATCTTCGAAACTGTCCATCTTTATAAATAAATGCTAGTTTTACAGAGTGAAGGTTCTGCACGTTCTCAACTGTAAAGACATTTGTTCCATTAACATTTCTTAAAATAATAGTATCCCAATTTTTCTTCCATGTATAAGACACATCAATATCCTCATTAAAATTTTTACAAACATAGGCTTCATCTCCAATAGTATTATCAGGTCGGGAAATGTAGACGGTATTGTTATACAAATATGTTAAAATCAGTAACGACGATACACTGATCATGATTGCTTTTTCCATAACAACCGAGACATTTAAAACGAGCAACGTGGTTTGTTTAATAAGTTCCCCTCCACTGAAGCCTATGTAGTGGAAGGGGATTTTACATAAGTTACGGGAACGAGTGAAGGAGCGCTAGATGCATAACAGAGTTGAGTGTGTTTAAGTCAGTATAACATGGAAACCTTTATCGAAAAGTTTAATAATGTGCAGGTGGGTTATGAAGAGAAAGAAATACGTGCTCTGAAATCACTGGAAGTGAATCAAACGTATCCCGTGAAACGCTTCAAAAAGGTGAATACAAAATGGGGACCTCGTCTATTAGCTGATTTATACAGCTTTATCATATTTCTTCCGTGCAGACATGCAGAAGCTTTTATAGGTGCAGAAATCGAGGACATAAACGAAAAAATTGTGAATAAAGTGGGTCATCCATCAATTCGCCTTAAAGGATTTGTTGGAAAAGCGGCTGATTTAGAAATACATATGTAAAATGTATAACATTGTATGAGAATATAAAAAATAAAAATCTAATTTATATTATGAACGTGTTTTATTTGTTTGAAGGAAAATAATACAGTCAATTTATGAGTGTAAAGACAACCAATATTTTAATAAAAGAACATTTTTATAAGCACAATTCTGTTCAACAGCGGTTGTAAATAAATGATAAGAACACACTTTAACTTCAAAATGAGTTGGGAGTTTGGAGAGAGCTGGACATCCGATATCTTCAATGTTAACAAAGTTAACAGTAGGAAAAGATTCCTGCAGCCACATCATCTTTTGTAATCCTTTAACATATACAACTGTTGACTCCATCAATATGGAGTGAATACTATCATAAAGTGTAGAGTACGGAAGATCGCCGTTATCCCAATATAACCCATGAAAATTTCTTGTTAACCAACGATTTTGACTTCTGTAACGAACGGGGAGAGCGTCCCATGGAAATGGTGGTTCAAATGTGAAATGATAAACTGGTTCTTCTTTTAGAGCAACAACAGCCACTTCTTTAAAAACAGATCGATTCTCACTACACTGAAAACCTTGTACGTCCAATAAGAAAGTCATCGTGCTCACTATTCAGTACCGGTAAGAAAACTAAATTGTGGAAGTGATCGTTGTGTTTTATACTTCTTGAACTAAGTTTGTGGACGGATTGTAACGTATCACACGATCATGTATTATTAAACAGAAAGCTGCTGTTTTGTCTGGTATATTTTCTTTAGTTTGAAACTCTAGACGGATATCTATACTACCAGATTTAACAGTTTCATTCTGATAAGAACAGTCTACTATTACAAGAGGAGCAATGACTAGAAATTGTTTAGGATCGAATAAGGGTTCACATACATTACCATAATACGATTGTTGAAAGTTGGCATACATTTCATATAAAACGGCAAATCTAGAAGTATCAAAATCTAAATTCAAATTATTATACGGGTACATAGTAGATCCTAAGTGAACTTTAAAATTGGTTAGTTTGCAGTGATCGAAGACACTCATATTTTTTGCAAGATTATTACTTTTATCTGTTTGAAATCCGAAAATAATGAAGCGAGGCTTTTCCAATTGTGCCGTTGTTTTCACATTCCAGTTGTGAGAATACGATTTGGGAAGTAGCGGATATTCATGTAGTTCCCAACTCCGAAATGAAAGTTCCATATTTAAATTTCGATCAACATAACGCAACAATTTCAAACGTTCAGCCTCTGCTACAGACACATGAGGAATTTTCCAAGAAATCTGATCCAAATGTACAAGTACATCTTCAAGTGGCGTTGCTGAGCAATATAAAGCATTATTGTCAGTGCTGCTGCGAACTAGAACTAATTCTTGTCGAACGTTTAATATTATTTTTCGGAAGTCTTCTGCAAATCCAAAAATCATACGTAGTGGAATACAAACGTTGAAGTAACTGTTGGAATCTACTAGTTTTACAGAATTAAGCTTAATTCCTTGTAGATCGCTTAATGCAGGAGGCAACCATCCACTGTTGCTGAGACGTTTACTTTCATTCTCGTTGTAAGATGCGTAACCTTTCATTGTTGTAACCATGCCAGGATTACGGACTCGATCAATAACTTTTCCGCCTAATTCATAACGAATTTCATCAAACAGGTGTAAAATTCCATTGTGGATAAAAGAAGTGTTCGCAGTTGCCTTTCCATCCTTTTTAAGAAGCAAACGACCTTCTATGTATAGGAAACTACTAGAAGGCAAAGTGTAAACATCTTCATTTTCTATTGGAATACGTATCGTATTATTATTTTTGAAAGTTGAATTCGCATAAGGTTGATGAGTATTTTTATCAGCGTTAACTATAGCGTTATCAAAGACTGCTTTTTCGGTAACATTTAGTATTTCTGCTACCATTTTAGCGTTTCTTCTTTTTCAATCGCAACCCCAAAGATATAAGGAACTGTTTATTGAGCGGTGTTAATCGCTTAATGGTTGTTGGCGAAATAAGCATCCGGGATTGTGGTAGTAGTTTTATAGTACTATTCTTCTTTGAATATCGTTGGGGACAGCTATATTGCACTACCATGTTATGCTTTTCGTAAGTGCAGTCTTATTGTGACACGCTCTCCACGGAAATTAACTAGATTACCGTCTTGATCAACTATTTTAAGGGAAATGTAGTCGATGACACGAGTGTTGATTGATAAATAAATAAGATTCGTAGGATTCTCAACAATTTTAAATCCGGGGGGTACATTGGGAAAGAATTGATGTAGTATATGTCCATCTAGTCCTTTAACACCATCACTGGTATGTATGTAGGAGTTAGTTACGAGGTTACACATCACTGAAATCGTGTTTACATTGAAAATGTCAGCTACATGATCAGACACCTCTTCAAGTGATGGTAGAAGCTTATTTTCAAAACCCAATATCTTAGCGGGAGAATCTGTAGGAGCGAAGTTGACTTTTTTGGTGCTTTTTATATGGCTTTTTAAGGTAGTATTGTCTCCAAACAATTAAATAGCATCATCAAAATCTCGCAATTTCTCGCGAAGATAATGATTAATATCATCGATTTCATAGGACCCTTCCGGAAGAACAACGACTGGTGATGTAGAACCTTCAAGATAGAATTTGTTGTTAGTTTCATCGATATTCGGAATACTGATATGCTTCAAAATTTAACAAAGCAATTTGATATTCATCATCATCGCTTAAAAAAATTGGTGGACTTATTATCATTTGCAGCTCCGACTTTGTATTAGTCAAGGTAAATGTGTATGACATGTTTTCGGTTTGACGTTCTGTCTACTACAACGAAGTTAGTTTGATGGTTTGTTTTTAAGAAAAGGTTTGCGTAGTCACATTAAGGAATTGGACAACTAAATGGCCGCAGTTAAAATCTGAGTGGTTCTGAACACGATTGTAGTTATATGTGATAGCACAAGGTCCGGAAGATTGTAAATAGTGAACCAATTCTTTAGGTGGACGGAGATCTCCAAAACTGTCAAAGTACATACCTTTGTTATTTCGTTTTACATACACTGTCCAATGTGTACCAGTTCCTGTGTCTAAATCTAAATTAACAATTCCAATTTCACACCTTTTAACTTTTCTGGGTAATTCGTTACACATAAACATTCCCCGAAAATGTGGAATTTGTAAATAGTTAATGTAATTGACTAAATCCAAATCTGTCAAAGGACGATTAGGTAACTTTACGAAAAATTTTACGTTTTTTTTTTTGTTGATAAGGTCTAAGGTACAAACCGAAACCTTTACGGAAAGGTTGTACTGAAATATTTTTTCCAAGAGCAATAGCTTCCATTGAAGCGTTATGACGTTTATCTTCTTCTAGCTGTTGTTGTGCTGTTTTCGGATCGCGTACAGCTTTAGCTATCCCAGCAGCACCGCCAGAGAGAGCTCCAAGTGCTGATAGTCCAGCGAAAATCGGAATTAAAGGTAGAAAACCACCTGTCTTTGGAATAGGAATGATTCTGGGTGATTTAGATCGCTTTCAAATTTACGAATTGAATTTAGCGCTATTTTAGCAGCATGTATCAGCTGGAGAGGTTTCGTTTTCTTAAGAGCAATTTTCGCAGTTGTCACTAGCTTACGAAACGGTAGAGCTCCTCCTTGTCTTGTTCGTCTTCACTTCTTTATTTTTCGTAACGGAATTGAACCACCAACTTTACGACGTCGCTTTTTGTGCCCCATTCCAAGTTTCTTTTTACCCTTCATAGCTGAAGCAATTGTGAGAGCTGCCAAGCGTTCACCAAAATACGCGTCCGACGACTTTAGTCTTTGTAATGATTGTTGCGCCAAAACCTTATCAGCAATTCGACGATGGGAAATGTCTGGAAAAGTTTTGTAAGCAATATCGTGTAGTTTACAAGATTCGTCAAGGGGATTTATACCGGTATCACCTCGAGCTAATCGCTTGTTTAGTCGAGTCCCTGGACCGCAAAAGTTATACCCTGGGAGGTGTAATTCAATAGGCGATTTATCTATAAACCTATTCAGAAAGCCTCGTGTCATGGAACATGTGTAGTGTTAGCTCTTTCACTATACTGAACGAACTGACTACATAAACACTGTTAACTCTAAATTTATATATCCGAGAGCACATGCGCAAACCGTTTAATAATCAATAAACATGCGGATAGTACAACATCCATCTGTTCTACCCATAACCAATCGTGACTTCGACATTGCCAGGAAAATAAATCGACAGGGACCATTACTACCATCTACAATAAGAGCCATTGTCGCCGGACCTTCAAATTGTGGAAAAACAAATGTGATTATAGGACTTTTGGAGCAACCGAACGGTTTACGGTTCGCAAACGTGTACGTTTATTCCAAGTCATTGTATCAACCAAAATATAAGTATTTAGCTGAATTATTGAAACCAATTGCTGGAATTGGTTATTTTCCTTATAGTGACTCTGACGATGTAATTGCCCCATCACAGGCAAGACCTAATTCTGTATTCATCTTTGACGATGTTGCGAATGAAAATCAAAATAAGATAAGGGAATACTTTAGTATGGGAAGACATAACTCAATCGACACTTTTTATTTAAATCAAACATATGCACCGATTCCCAAACATTTAATTAGAGATAACGCAAATTTAATAATACTGTTTAAACAGGATGAATTAAATCTCAAACACGTCTTCGCAGACCATGTCACTACAGACATAACTTTTGACCAATTTAAAAATATTTGTGCAGTGTTGGAAAGAGAAGTTTGGATTTCTAGTGATAAACAAGGATTGTGGTATAAATGAGGGAAGATGTCGCTTAGGATTCAATAAATATAAATTAATGTAAGTGATATAAAGTGTGGGATTATACGAGCTACTCTTCAAATTACGTTCTGAATATCCGACATCGATTAAAGAAAGGAAAGACTACGCTGATATATTAGAACGTACGGGAGCAGTTTACAAGTTCAGACAGCAAACATTGAAATTTTCTAAAGGTGGAGGATTGTCGTTGTTGACATACAACGAAAAACCGATCGAATACAAATATTTTGATGACGTTAATGAGTTGTGTGATCGTTTACGGTTATTGGTTGCTTCTCAACAAGCAGGCAACACAAATCATGAAAAAGAAATTCTATCAATTTTGGAAGAGTTGCGTGAGTGCAAAATAATCGTATAAACAAATTATTAAGCTTATTAGTTAGACAATGACGGTTGATAAGTTCGGACGTCCGTTAGACAAAAAACGATTGTTTTCGCAAGCATTCAGCAATGTTCATGATTTCAATCATAACCGCTTAACAAGAATCGGTGATCCTCAGCAGGAGCATGATGCTGTGAATGTGCGATTTTTGGAGAAGAAGGTGCAACGTCTGTTATCGCAAGATGATGTAACCGATATTAGACAAGCATTCGATAAAGTGTTGTATTTCGTTGTAAGCGTATTACACATTTGAACGAGCCTACCGCTGGGTTTCATGCAGCTACTAAAATGTATGCAGATGAGAAAGATCGGTTAACAAAAGAGCATATCAGAATCGAGTGTGAAAAGGTAAAGGATCGTGCTGTCAGTGAAGGTGTCAAAAAGATGAAGGATTTACGAGAAGAATTAAAAAAAGCTGTCTCCAAAAGTGGTGAAATGATGATGAAAACTTTTAGTAATAATATAGAGTTAGCGATTAAAAATTTGGAAAGAGAACTTGAAAAATATAATACTAACAGGGGTAAAGAAATAACAAATAATGTGAACGATATAATAGAAAAGAATGCTGACAGAATCATGGACGTCTTTCAAACAAAAGTAAAACTAGAGCGTAAAAATGTAGAAGCGTTTGTTAGGAAAGGGGATGAAGAAGTATCGAAGAAATTGAAGACGGAAATTGTGCAAGATATGAAAAATGATATAGACGCGAGTTTTGAATTAATTAAAATCCCGATTCAGGATGTGTAAAAAAGTTCAGGAATTTGCAGAGAAAGAAATTCAACGAACCAATAAAAAGAAAGATAATCTGAAAAACGAATTATTGGTAATGGTAGAATCACTAAAAAAGGATGCAAAGGAGCTGAAAGTAAGGCTAGATACTCTGCAACAACAAAGAGGAACAGGTAGTGCCAAATCGAGCAGTTCTAAACCAACAACAGCAGCTCCGTACATGTAGTTCTCCATTATGAGGAAAATGTTAAATGTGAAAGAAGAACTAGTGAAAGAACTGCATAAACCTGCGAGACTTAATTTTACACGCCGTAAAGTGATAGTGAAAGGATTAGATGATTTTCATCAAACTGATTTAGTGGAAATGATTCCGTATGTGAGAGAAAATAAAGGTGTCAGATACATTTTGGTTGTAATAGACGTTTTTTCAAAATTTGTGTGTGCTCAAGCAGTAAAACGCAAAACAGGTGAATATGTTGGAAGGGCTTTACAGTTAATTTTCAAAAGAAGTAAACGTATTCCTAAGAATATGCAAACTGACTTGGAAAAAGAATTTTACAACGAACAAGTGAAACGAGTTATGCAAAAATATAAAATTAAGCATTACATGGGAAGACATAACTCAATCGACACTTTTTATTTAAATCAAACATATGCACAGATTCCCAAACATTTAATTAGAGATAACGCAAATTTAATAATACTGTTTAAACAGGATGAATTAAATCTCAAACACGTCTTCGCAGACCATGTCACTACAGACGTGACTTTTGACCAATTTAAAAATATTTGTGCAGAGTGTTGGAAATAGAAGTTTAGATTTCTAGTGATAAACAAGGATTGTGGTATAAATGAGGGAAGAAATCGCTTAGGATTCGATAAATATATATTAGTGTAAGTGATATAAAGTCAATCAGTTGTTAAAAGACAACCTTGACAAGAGCATGGATGTAAAAGCAAAGAAAGAACTAATCAAAGTTAGGAAAGCGGTAAAGAGGAAATTGCAAAAGTTAAAGGAATCGACAGCAGGACAGAATCTCCTGTTGCAGCAAGCATATCAACCACTTACAAAATCGCTTCTTAACTTGAAATCAGAGCTGGGTGAAGAGATCAAAAAAGAATTAAAGCCGGAAGTGAGTAATTGGTGGAATGGTGACGTTCCAGCTTCGTCAACACCAATAAAAATTAGAAAGCTTGACCCTTCGAATGCTCCAGGTACCTTACTACCAGGTGCTCCTTCATTCTTAAGGGAAGAATGTGTTTATGAAAGTGACCAAACAACGGGTCATGAAAACACAGACCAGGATAATGATGAGTTTGAACAATTGAAGAAAGCGTACATAGACTACATTAATAGCTCTCGATTTGCTGAATATTTGGAAGAATTCGATACTCTACCTCGAGAATATATAGAAGGAATTATTAAAGACTATGAAGGTGGCACATTTAACGCTGACGTTCTGAATCCTTGTCTTGATAAAGTTCGATACGAATGGAGCACAAATAAATTTTTTACTAATAAATAAAAAGAATGCTTTTTCATGTTTCAAAAGGTTTATTCAAAAACTCTACAATTGTTTCGGCATATTATGCCTTTTTCAAGAGTACAAATATAATACTAAATTCAAAAATGTGAGTCGAACTTATATACTAACATGTTTATACAGAATTTTGTGGGAAGGGGTTATTTGAGAACCCTAAATACGCATCTATCAATAAATTGTCCTTGAAATCTGACTGGAAATTGGTAATGTTGTCTTTTTTTTTTATAGCCTTTTTAATTTCTAATTCTTCGAGTAAGTTTAGACGTTTTCCTTTTTTTTCTGTGTGTAACAGTTTAATGCTATCTAAATCTATTTTGTGGTTATTTTCTACGCAATGTATACTAAGTCCTGTTGATTTTTTGCCTTCCCTTACATCTTTTTCATGCTCTTTTATCCTTATTGATAATTTTCTCCCAGTTTGTCCAACATAATAAGCATTACAATTTAAACAATTCAATTTATATACTCCGTTTCTATCATTAACATTTTGTGTTTGTTTGTTGTTTACTAAAAGTTTTCCTAAGTTACATTTATTAACCGACATTGTTTTTTGTCCTAGTTGGTTCAGTGTTTTACATATTTTATTACTATATTTGGGAACAAAATTAATACAATTAAAGTTACTTTTTTCCTTATTGTTAATACCTGAATATAATTTATTATTCACCAGTTTCTTCTTTACTTTAATAATAAGCCTGTCTATTATTTTAGGATTGTAACCATTATTGAGTGCAATAGAATTAATGATAGAGAGTTCTTTGTTGTAATTAAACTTATTTAAGGGGACATTAAGTAATCTATGAACATAACTATTGAAAACAGACATTTTAATTTGTTGTGATTGATTAGATCTGTTGTTTATAATAGTATCCGTACTAGTCGGCTTCCTAAAAATGTCAAATTCTAGTTTGTTGTTTATTATTTTTATGTTCAAATCTAAGTAATTCAAACCATTATCGTTTCCTAGTTCTAATGTGAACTTTATTTTCTTATTAATATTATTCAGAAAAGATAAGAATTGATCTAATTGACGTTGTGTTCCTAACCATATACAGAAGATATCGTCAACATATCTCGTCCAGGACATAATCCTATCCTTAAAATTGTTGTTTTTATCTTTAAATAAATTATTTTCAAAGTCTGACATAAAAATGTCTGCTAGCAAAGGGGTAATAGGAGACCCCATAGGTAGGCCATCTATTTGTTTGTAAAAGTTATCATTAAAATTAAAGTAGTTTTGATCCAAACAGGTATCTAAGACATTTAATAATTGATTATTCCAACTAGGTGAATTGTCCATATTGTTAATATGTGTGGTGATGATGTCACGTAATTCATTTACTGGTATTGAAGTAAATAAACTAGTTACATCAAATGAGACGAGTTTGGCATTATTTGGGATTTTTAATGATCTTGTTCTTTCTATAAATTCAAAGGAGTTTTTTATTGAGAATTGGGGCTTAAATTGAATTGATATCGGTAGTAATCTATTGAGTTCTTTACAAATTTTATACGCGGGGGCATTAATATATGACACTATTGGTCTAAGAGGAACACCTTCTTTATGTATTTTTGGTAGTCCGTACATATCTTCTGTATATGGTTAGGAACACAACGTCAATTAGATCAATTCTTATCTTTTCTGAATAATATTAATAAGAAAATAAAATTCACATTAGAACTAGGAAACGATAATGGTTTGAATTACTTAGATTTGAACATAAAAATAATAAACAACAAACTAGAATTTGACATTTTTAGGAAGCCGACTAGTACGGATACTATTATAAACAACAGATCTAATCAATCACAACAAATTAAAATGTCTGTTTTCAATAGTTATGTTCATAGATTACTTAATGTCCCCTTAAATAAGTTTAATTACAACAAAGAACTCTCTATCATTAATTCTATTGCACTCAATAATGGTTACAATCCTAAAATAATAGACAGGCTTATTATTAAAGTAAAGAAGAAACTGGTGAATAATAAATTATATTCAGGTATTAACAATAAGGAAAAAAGTAACTTTAATTGTATTAATTTTGTTCCCAAATATAGTAATAAAATATGTAAAACACTGAACCAACTAGGACAAAAAACAATGTCGGTTAATAAATGTAACTTAGGAAAACTTTTAGTAAACAACAAACAAACACAAAATGTTAATGATAGAAACGGAGTATATAAATTGAATTGTTTAAATTGTAATGCTTATTATGTTGGACAAACTGGGAGAAAATTATCAATAAGAATAAAAGAGCATGAAAAAGATGTAAGGGAAGGCAAAAAATCAACAGGACTTAGTATACATTGCGTAGAAAATAACCACAAAATAGATTTAGATAGCATTAAACTGTTACACACAGAAAAGAAAGGAAAACGTCTAAACTTACTCGAAGAATTAGAAATTAAAAAGGCTATAAAACAAAAAGACAACATTACCAATTTCCAGTCAGATTTCAAGGACAATTTATTGATAGATGCGTATTTAGGGTTCTCAAATAACCCCTTCCCACAAAATTCTGTATAAACATGTTAGTATATAAGTTCGACTCACATTTTTGAATTTAGTATTATATTTGTACTCTTGAAAAAGGCATAATATGCCGAAACAATTGTAGAGTTTTTGAATAAACCTTTTGAAACATAAAAAAGCATTCTTTTTATTTATTAGTATTTCAATTATGTTTCACAACTTCCCCACCGCGGAGTCTATACAAATTAATAAATTTTTTATTGGTGATTCTGAACTGGATTTTGACGGACCAAACGTTGTAGTCGATGGAAAATTTAAATACATAGGTACTCTGGGATTATACGAGCTACTCTTCAAATTACGTTCTGAATATCCGACATCGATTAAAGAAAGGAAAGACTACGCTGATATATTAGAACGTACGGGAGCAGTTTACAAGTTCAGACAGCAAACATTGAAATTTTCTAAAGGTGGAGGATTGTCGTTGTTGACATACAACGAAAAACCGATCGAATACAAATATTTTGATGACGTTAATGAGTTGTGTGATCGTTTACGGTTATTGGTTGCTTCTCAACAAGCAGGCAACACAAATCATGAAAACGAAATTCTATCAATTTTAGAAGAGTTGCGTGAGTGCAATATAGTCATATTAACAAATTATTAAGCTTATTAGTTAGACAATGACGTTTGAGAAGTTCGGACGTTCGTTAGAAAAAAAAACGATTGTTTTCGCAAGCATTCAGCAATGTTCATGATTTCAATCATAACCGCTTAACAAGAATCGGTGATCCTCAGCAGGAGCATGATGCTGTGATTGTGCGATTTTTGGAGAAGAAGGTGCAACTTCTGTTATCGCAAGATGATGTAACCGATATTGGACAAGCATTCGATAAAGTGTTATATTTCGTTGATGTGGCTAATAAGCGTATTGCACATTAGAACGAGCCTACCGCTGGGTTTCATGCAGCTACTAAAATGTATGTAGATGAGAAAGATCGGTAAACAAAAGGGCAAATCAGAATCGAGTGTGAAAAGGTAAGGGATCATGCTGTCAGTGAAGGTGTCAGAAGGATGAAGGATTTACGAGACGAATTGAAAACAGCTGTCTCCAAAAGTGGTGAAATGATGATGAAAACTTTTAGTAATAATATAGAGTTAGCGATTAAAAATTTGGAAAGAGAACTTGAAAAATATAATACTGACAGGGATAAAGAAATAACAAACAAGGTGAACGATATAATAGAAAGAATGCTGTCGGAATCATGGACGTCTTTTCAACAAAAGTAAAACTAGAGCGTAAAGATGTAGAAGCGTTTGTTAGGAAAGAGGATGAAGAAGTATCGAAGAAATTGAAGACAGAAATTGTGCAAGAAATGAAAAATGATGTTGAGGAAAATGCAAAGATCGTGAGCGACGCCGCTGATTTTTTGTTGAAACGTATTATCGATTTACCCCCATGTAACGCGTAAGGTGCGGCGTGCGTTCGTTTGACCTCGAGTAGCATAGTACAGTACTGACCGGGATGTAGTGCGAGAGGGTTGCGTCGCTTGTATTGATTTACACGTTTATTTCCATTGAACTCTTTTTATTCCATTTATATCTCCTTACGCTTTATTTACGTTATTGCTGTTACTTATTCTTTTGTTCTTATTATATATTTTGAACAGCCATTGCGTTATTTATTCATATAACAACAGGTTATGGGCCCAGATGGCCAACGTTTCAGAATAGCATAACTCGGAGTGAAAAGCTCGCGTCAAAAGTGTAACGCCGGAAACGTGTGAAAAGACAGTTTACAAAATGGCCGCGTCGATTAAAATTGAACAACTTACTGGTGATAACTATGACACATGGAAAATACATATGAGGGCGATCCTAAAGAAAAATGACTTGTGGGATTATGTATCCGGTTCTTTGCCAAAACCAGGGACCGATGACCCAAATTATGGAGCATGGCTGAAAGCAGACGGTAAAGCCGAATCCGACATCTTGTTGGCTGTAAGTCCAAGCGAATTGATAGCTCTCGATGGCCTGGAAACTTCCAAGGAAATTTGGGACAAGTTGCAATCCATGTACCAGTCTAGCGGACCAGCGCGAAAAGCGTCTCTACTGAAAAACTTGGTATTAACACGTATGCAAGAGAACGATGACTTGCGGAAACATATCGCAGATTTTTTTGATGCAGTCAAAAAGCTCAAAGAAATTGGATTAGGAGTGATAGACGAATTACTGGCAATCTTATTGTTATACAGTCTACCAGATTCTTTCTCAATGTTTCGTACTGCGATCGAATCTCGTGATGACTTGCCATCAACAGACATCCTGAAGGTGAAGATCATTGAGGACTATGAGGCCAGAAATTCCAATTCAACCGACCAAGGAGCGATGTACATCAATCGAAACCATCCACAAACATCCCATAGAAACAAGTGCGAAGATCGATTTCAAAGGAACAAAAACAAAATTGAGTGCTATCGGTGTGGTCGATATGGACATTTCGCGCGGGACTGTAAAAGTAAAACAGAAAAGAAACCGAAAGTGCGCGACAAATAGAGCGAAAAGAAGTTGACAAAGACTCGAAACAAAGAAGTAACCTTTCGACGATGTTAAGTACTACTGAAGAAGTGATGCTAGGTCAACAATCAAACTCGGTATGGTGCATTGATAGCGGGTGCACAGCGCATATGTGTAACAAGAAGAAATCCTTTGAAACATTTACCCCGTTAAACAGTGAACTAAATTTAGCGAATAGTGACAGTACTCGAATAACCGGCTCGGGAAAAGTAAGCATTTCGGTGAACACTGGTGAAGAAGAGCGACAAATAGATATCGAAAAGGTATTCTACGTATCGGACCTTCGAACAAATTTACTATCGGTATCGAAAATGACTGACCATGGTTATGAAGTTCGTTTTCGAAAGAAGGACGCGATCGTAATCGACAAAGACAATAAAGTTCATATGCGCGCGGATCGTGTGGGTAATTTATACCATGTGAGAATGTCTTCTCAAAGTATAGCGAATAACGTCACGATGAAGAAAAACTCTATCGATGAATGGCACCAACGGTTAGGCCACTTGAACGAGCGAGATTTAAAGCAAATGTCCAAAAGTGAACTAATGTACGGCTTAAAGCTTAAAACTGACGAAAAGTTATCGGAATGTGAAATTTGCACGACAGAAAAACAGACTTCGAAACCGTTTCCTAAAAGTATTGGGAACCGTACGAGCGACTTACTGGAAATCGTTCATACCGACGTGTGTGGTCCAATGAGACACCCATCTTTTTCGGGCAAACGATATCTCGTAACATTTATCGACGATAAATCGCGATGGTGTGAGGTTTACTTTGTGAAAAACAAAAGCGACATCCTCAACGTCTTTAAAAACTATAAAGCAGAGGTCGAGAACTTTACCGGGAAAACAATAAAGGCACTTCAATCGGACAACGGGCGCGAATACGTGAACAGTGAATTTGATGCTTTTCTGAAAAAGAATGGAATCAGACGGAGATTAACAGTACCCCATACACCCCAGCAGAACGGCATTGCTGAGCGGAAAAATAGAACCCTATTAGATATGGCACGGTGCATGATGCGTCAAGCTGGATGCCCACCAGCATTTTGGGCTGAAGCGGTAAATACCGCGAATTACATTCGAAACCGATGTCCTACAGCAACATTGAAGGGACAAATACCCTTTACTATATGGAAAGAAAATATCCCTACGGTTACTTACATGCAAATTTTTGGTTCTAAAGTGTTTTATAAAGACAAGAGTCCAAATAAAGGAAAATTTGACTCGCGTTCCGAAGAGGGCATATTTATGGGCTACGATCTGCAATCAAAAGCGTATCGTATTCATAATCCGAAAAACAGGAAGATTATTATAAGTCGAGATGTCAGGTTTGCTAACGAACCAGCATTCAGACATGAATACAAAGAAATCCTTGAAGATCCCATTAGTGATAGCGAAGTACAAATAGATTTGAATAATACTGAAGAACTACAAGATAATGGAGGAAGACAACAGAAATTCCAAGAAGAAGAAGAGGACGTCCGAAGATTATGCGTCATGGACAAGTGGGAAGACCACGCAAGCAATATCAATCAGTTATTATTGACGTAGTTGAAAGAAACAGTGAAGAAAATAGAGAAGTAAACAGAGATGAAAATAGCGAAAGAAACAGCGAAGAATATAGCGAAGCAAGCAATGAAGAGAACAATGAAGCAAACAGTGAAGAAAGAAATATATCTGAAGAAGATCCAAGAATATGTATCACATCAGAAGATAATGATATATTAAGTGCTTATTTCGCAACAGAAGAACCATTATCCTGTGACGAAACAAAACAAACAGAGGAAGATAACGCATGGCAGAATGCTATAGAAGATGAGTACTTAGCTCAAATTAAAAGTGGCACATGGGAAATTGTGCCACGACCTCATAATCGAAAAGTTATTGGAAACCGTTTTGTATTCACTACGAAAACCATAGAAAATCAAGAGCGCAAGAAAGCAAGACTAGTTGCGAAAGGATGCTCACAACGGCCAGGGGAAGACTTCCACGAAACGTATTCTCCCGTCGTAAGATCCTCATCGATAAAACTACTAGCTGCAGTTTCAGAGGAACTTGGTTTGGAGATCCATCAGATGGACGTCGTCACCGCATACCTGAATGGTAAATTAGAAGAAAAGGTGTATATGGAAGTACCTAATCAATTACGCGAAGTGTTAGATAAAATAATCACAGCGAAAAAAATCGGTTCACGCGGTAGTGTTGTGCGCGACGCGAAAATAATTAAAACGAGTAAACGCTGGCGTCGAGATTTAAATAAATTAAGTGATGGTGTTTGTCTACTTAAAAAATCACTCATTAATTAATATTTTCAACTAAAAAGGGAAGACAGCATGTAAATCGTGTAGGTTTTGGGGATATTGAACGTCAACTTCAAGTACATAACTGTATTCAGAAGAAGCATGTAAATCAAGAACATTTAATTCATCAATTTCAGCATCGGTGAGCCAATGAAAATGGGATATGGGAAGGTATTGACTCATGCTGTGTCCATACAAATTGGTAGCATCCAAATACATAATGTAGGAAGTGGGAGCAGATGCGTCATAATCAGGAAGGTGTGGGTTTTTGGCGAAATGCATTCTTTGAACACACTGACTTATTCCTCCGCGTACCACTTTTTGGAAAAACTTTAACATATCGATGTCAGTTGGAAGTTCTAAATTAACCCGAGTGAATTTTAACATGCTATCCCACACTAGCCCGGGCGCGGTGTAATACTGAGCGGGGTCCAAGGCGTAAGTGGAAATACGTATTTCACGAAAATTCTCGAACATGTCAGCTAACAGTAGGACATCGGTTTTCAAGTAGAGGTCAGAATATTCTGCGAGAGTGGAGCAGTTAAAGGTTTTCCAAACGGTCGCAGCTCTTTCATAATCTTCATCGGAAATGGGTAGAGATGTTAATTTATCGAAAAAATCGTCTTTGAGAGGGAACGTTGATTGGTCAAGTTTAGTAATATCGTCGACGTAGGAGTAAGGGAAAACCCCATTCCGTCGCACAAGTTGAAATTGTGTAGGATCAGAAAAATACTTCTTCACTTGGAAGCATTGAGAAGGGTCGAGTTCTTCAGACAGTTTATCGAGGGAGGAAGCCATAAAACGAAAGGAATCGAGAAATCGAATCTTAACAAGTACGTTTTGAGTAGAGCAATGGTTCTTCGTTTCAAACGTCGGAATGTCGTTTAATTTAATAGGAAAATCGATACCGTCGTAGTCCATCGTGCGGGAGTAATGCGGATAGGAAGTCGTTCTGTGCGGGTTGGCTTGGGCGGGATACAAAGCTGAGGTTATTGCCCATGCAAAGCAGGCTTGGTCATCGTTTCGTACGTTCACAACAGCTTTCTTAAGTACAATTTGTTTAGGTAGAGGAATGTAAGATGAAGCTCTAAGGGGATTGTACTTGTTGCAATTGAGTTCTAGGAAAAGGACTCTTTATAAAGCCCATCCTGTAAGAATGAAATAATAGTAAGCACAAGTGAAATATATATATATATATATATATATGTTAGCTGATAATTTATTTAGTCTTTAAAGAAAAGTCAATATTAGTTTGAAAACACTCTATTTATCATAACTACATGTGATCGAGCGGCTTATCGAACATATGTGTGTTGCTTGAGAAACTTCGCGATACTATGTTGCACAAAGCGCACCCCATTTCGCCCTCTTCCCTTCGCTCGTCTGTCCTGACGTAGTATATCTACCACCACATGGCCCCTATACAGAGGGTTCAATCCAATGTCGCTAACATATATATATATATATAAAGAGAATGATAAATTACCTGACTCTGTTCTTGAAACTCAGAAGCTTTACCCTCAAGAACGTCGAAGAAGCTTTAGAGAATATTGGAAAGATCCGTCGACTGAGTGACAACTTTTTTATTGGTGTTGAAGGATTTCACGTCAACCAATTGTTTAGCATCGTGCACATACCGTCCGAAAAGTTCAAGATTTAGTTTAAGCGTGTCATGCAGTTGTATCTGATTACGAATAACACGCAAGCATTTGTCGAAAACTTCGGTGAAAAAGTCGGTATACGACAGGAAGAACTTGGCGGATGAAATACGAAAGGACACAATTCTGTTAGCGAACGCAGACGAAAGGAAAGTAATTCCTTCCTCAAGAGGAGAGCAGCAAGTTTGTTTATGCTTGAGGCTACGAAGGTGACCGTTGTAGGAATGTTGTGGAACGTAAATGTTACAAGTATCACACCAGCGGTCAGAAGAACCAGCAGGCGTAGCAATTTTAAGTTTTTTCTTCGGCAGAGGCGATGTACGTTGGAGTTGTGCTTGTTTCCGACAAGAAGTTAATCGATGTCTTTTTAAATTATCAGATCGCGTAAAGGACAAGAGATCATAGCGGCTAGCGGTAAGAGTTATATCTCGACAACGACTGAGGAATACTGAATGCGAGGGACAGTAAATAGCGATAGGAAAAGGGGAGGGATGTGTAAGGTGGAGAGGGCATAAGGAGAGGGGCTAAAGGAATATATACTGAAACTGCAGTTGGTACAGTGTGGTAAGATGAGTGCTGGACAAAAGGGTAACGGTGCTGATTTAGCTGTCGAGCTAAATATGAACAAAACCGAGCTGGCTGATATATTGGAAAACTTCTTTCCAAACGATTCCTTCACATCACCCACTAAAGGTGAGGGGTGTGTTGGAGGTGCTACCACGGTAAAGATGGCAGAGCCTGTGGCTAGCACCTCTACGATGGCGGTGGCGGGAACGAAGTCGATATCGATGAAGCCGAAGAAGCGATCGTACACACGAAGGTTGTCGGCTGCTCCATTCGATTATTCCAAGATAGTGGACCAAGTAGGAGAAGCCATAAATAGTGTTAAGGAGGAAAAGCGGTGACGAGAAGTGGTACTGAATGAAAGAGAGACAAAGGCCGCTTCATTGACTGAGTACATAAAGCGGAAAGAGAAGGAGCTGGAGGAGTTGAACAGATCGGTAGTTGAAACGAGAAAGGAGGTACAAGAAATCGAACATAAGCTAGCTAACCTTAAATCTGCTTTACTGAGTAAATTTAATGACTAAAATTCAATGATGTTTTATATTATATTGTATTATATTAAATAAAATTCTGTTATATTGTATCGTTTTATATTTTGTAATTAAAGAAATAAAAGAGAATATAAATTATAAATATACACATTTTATTTATTTTAGTACATAAAAAAAAGCAATACAGCTACAGTTATAAAAAAAACAAATTCAACTGAACATCTTGACTGAACTGTTGCCCCGTGGTCCATCGCATACACGACCAGTGTCCCCTGGAAAGAGGTCCAAAACAGCTGGTCTTCGATGTGTTTACAGAAGGCTCCAACCGGTCTTCTGTCGGACACCTTCCATAAGGTGAACCCTCCAGGAGTGGTACCACTGAACATCATCGTGTCCACCCTGATGTTCATCTCAGTTGGCACGGAGCCATGGAAGAGTACAGTATATTGTACCATTTTGGTTGTAGAACGGTGGAACAGTCTTAGCGATCTGTGCTGAACGTTGTGAAAACTTGAGTATTTATACAATTTCGAGGAGGACGATATGAGTGGTGGTAAAGTTAAGATCAATACAAGTGTTTGTGCGAAGAAGGACTGATACATGGCTCATTTAGCGTGTGAACCATTGCTTATTCAGCAAATAGAAATAGGTTACATGTTTTCATGTAAAACAAAGGTAGATCAGATATTGTTGGTGGGGGGAAGGAGTAATGTCATGATTGCTTATTCAGCAAATAGAGATAGGTTACATGTTTTCATGTAAAACAAAGGTAGATCAGATATAGTTGGCTACTTCTAGTGTACACTTCAATTTCTCGATAAAATTGTTATTCTCAAGTTTTAATTTTTTAAAAATTGACTTCGAGATAATAAAAACTTAAAAAATGGAAAACAGCAAAAAAGCAAGAAAACCTGCCGTACCGAAATGCCGGCATGGAAAATCGAGGACAAGTGGTGTAAGTATTCATTAATATTGTTGAAGTAATTGTGTAATTTTTAATTAATAATTTTGTTTTACAGTGCGAGTTTGTGGTCGAACGAACAACATGTTCTGCTGGTGGAAAGAAGTGGAGTCTGAAGATGACGCAAAGGAGGCGTCCTTTGATGACGTCGCCCACCACCGCAACCACCACGCCAACGACCACCAGGAGGAACACGGTACCGACGCCGTTGTCCACGTCCACGGCGGCGGCAACGACTGTGTGCAAGTGACTGCGGTTTTTCACTTCCGACGCTTACGCTGATTCCATCGCCTGTTTCTCCACTTCCGGAAACCCCAACACCGCCTTCTCAGACGACGCTATCACAGGACATAGATAGCCTGGAACGCGCCTTTGCGATAATTCCGAAAGTGTGTGAAAAAGATGGCGTAATTGAGGTCCGCTTTGGAAGCAAGGCGCGCTGCGCAGCAAAAGGTGCGCGCTGAAATTTCCCAAGTCGACAAGGCTATCTTGGAACAGGACGACGACGTCGCTAAGTGGAAAGCTGAGATTGCTCAGCTTGAAGCAAAAGTGGCGAAGTCTGCCTGTAACACGGCAGCCTTGTTGAACAAACGGGTCGAACTGGTGGAGGAGGACCACCAGCTCGATCAAGAGGACGTCTTACAGCGCGCGAGGGAAGAAAAGCGTCCGAAGTTGGAACAACTGGAAACGTGGCTTGACATCGCGAAGCAGCAGTTGACGTCGGCTACCAAGAGTTAGATGTCTAGATATATAGTAGTATATAAGGTAAATTGTAACTAGTGTAAATATATATATATATATGTAGTCGTAGTAAATAAGGGTTAGTATGTAAGTGTGGTATAGAAAAAATAATTTTTTGTAAATAAGTACGATTCTAAAAAAAATAAAAAAAAATAAATAAATAACAAAAAGGTCCCAAAATGTTTTGGACGAAAAAAAAAATTTGGGATTTTTCAGGTTAGGTTAGGTGGTGTTAGTCGACCCGTTACAGGAAAGTACAAAGAGACCATTGTTCTGCTTCAAAAAAGCCTCATTTTTACACTTTTAGCCCCATCAGTTTTTACGCTAAAGTATTTCATTAAATACTTCATTGTCTTCTTATACTACACCTCATTATCCATATTTTCATGTACTAATTTTTCATACTACTCTTTTCCTGCCCTCAAAATATTTTTTTTTTAAACTCTGGACTTTTTTTACCATTATTCTCACCTAAAAATTTTTCCTCCGACAACTGTCTATTAAAACTCATAAACGAATACAACAGGTTCAAAAACACATATTACGCCTTATACATTCTTTTAATTACTCCACTCTTTCATCAATTAAAAAATTACTACTACCTACCGATGCCACTTCATTATACAAATATTGCTACACGAGAGCATCACTTCAGCAGAAGGGTCTTGTAAATTAACATGGACCTTTCTCGTGTATCTATTGTCCTTTCACCATTCAGGCGAACTGTTAACGAAACCACCTTCAATGTCTTGACAACAGACCTCTGCTTTTCTGCCACAGCTGCAGATTTTATCATTGCGATGTCGTGAACTTGTGCTGCCGACCTTGTCGTCAGGGGACTCAATCGTACCTCTGCGAAAAGTCGGGCTTTGTTTACGAGATCGATGATACGCACACGCTGTACTGTATTCTTTGCAATACGAGCAAAGGCGTCAACTCTTCCGATCCATTATGCTTTCATAAACCTACCTTTCAATTACTATGTCATTACCTGTCCCTTCCTTTTCCTTTTTAAAGACTTGTGACCTTGACACACTTTCCACATAACTTCTTATTATCACCAAACTCTACCTTTATCTTATATATCAAACGTCTACTACCTTTTGCTTCTTTATTTATTTCTTAACACAAATATATACATGTACACGTTCTACACTCCTTCTACATAACCAACATTATAACTTATTTCTATTGCATATCCTTCTACAAATACGACGGTGGTTCTCACTGCAAACAAACTCGTACCTGCACATCTCACCACACCATCCGCAATGAATGTGAACTTCGTCATGGATATACACTTCCAACATCCATAAATTCGGGACTCGTGTATATAATGACACAATTCCTCCATTACCTCCCCCATATCGACAGCTCCAACACATTGGTAGGTAGCGAAGATTATTCATATCACAGTACAGCACATACGCAGAACATGCTGAGAAGTTCGTTTCATATTTGAAGAGTTTTCGAGATAAGTTCTACCCTTTCATGGAGCTAACATCACTTACATACTTCTTTGCTTCATTTACAGTATACTCCTCTGTGTCTACGTAATCTCCTCTACGTAACACAGTGTTACGCCGCGCATCATTCAATCCTTCCATGTGGTCCGCATTATTCCAATACTCTACTTCTTTTGTACCACCACAAATTTCATCGATACTACTACCTTACTACTGCTTCTTACATCCATTCTCAAACCAATCTCCTCAACTACTTCTGCCTTCTCTGTGCAACGCTACTTACACATTCTTCCACTTCTACCTTTTCCAACTAAACGCCTCCTTCCTCCTCCTACTATAAACCCCTACATCCCCGCTTCCTTTTCACTACTTTAACGATTGTCTACTTGCTTACAACTGCACTTCTTTCTCATCCTTCCCCATCACAATATCTACATGAATCACGTACAATTGCAATTGCAATAATCAGTGTAAGTGTAACTAAATACCTAACATCATGCCTCGAATAACGTTGCAATGACACTTCAACGGCTGTAGACGTATTTAAAACCTTCCGTCATACAAATCGTAAACTTCAGACGACTGCAGACGTATTTAATTTTACATTACCCACACATGTACATATGTATTCATTGTGAAGCATTCAACCACTTCATACACACAGCTTTAAAGTTAATGACCTTGTGTCAATTTGACCTTAAGTAACCTCTCCTCCTCTGAATTAGAACCGGTCATCTTATACTACTTATTTTATATTTATATCTTAATAATTCTGAATTTTGTTTTGTTCATTTCTAATTTATTCATTGAAGTATTTCATTAATTTGTACTTTCCTGTTCCAAAGTGGTAAATAGTTTTCCTGTATATAATAATTTCATTTGACAAATTTTAATCTTGAATATCAACTAAATTAAGGTAAGGATGTCAATGCAAACTAAATAAATTTTAAAATAATTTTTGTACCTAATGAGTGAAAGAGAACTTAAAACTTCGTAAAAGCGAGCATTTTAACGTCGACTTAGCGACCAGGAATGTTTCGTATAGACACCCATGTCCGGTCAGCCACGAGTGAGAGAGACAGACTTCATAGGTTGTTCAAGTATAGAAGTGAGTTAGGTATATTATTTCACCCCTGAGTCAGTTCGTAGGGTGGCTTGGGTTGGAATGTAGTAAAGGGGAGACCACGCGGTATGCAAACTACTTTGGAAAGAACGAGTGAACTAGCTTGATCTAGATAAGCAAGAGAGATAGGAATTTCTGAATATGAGCGCTTCAACCCCGCGACACGCAGACTCGCGCGGTGGAAAGGGTAGAATTTTGAGTATAAAAAGCTGCGAGTTTCTACCGGATTTCGTAGGGAGTTTGGTCATTGTTTCTCTCTATCTTTTCTGGATTCGGCTGCTGGTGAGATCCGGTCATTTATTGGCCTAGCTCGTCCCTCAGTGTTAGCAATCGATAAGCAACTTTAAACGAATACACCTTGATTCGGCTGTTGGTGAGATCCGGTCATTTATTGGCCTAGCTCGTCCCTCAGTTAGTAATCGAAAAGCACCTTGAACCTAGGCCGAACAGAAACACAGGCCAGCAGGCACACGCGGTGACGTCACAAGAACAGACCTGTTTTTACGCTCGCTCATATGGAGCGCGCGATGTTCTTATACATTTAAATGTTGATTAAAACATAACTTTGGCAAATCTCTCAGTGAAATTTATTGCTAAGAAGAGAAACAATGAAATACACGTAGTAATAACATTTTATTTGGCATATATTTAAAATAAAATAAAACAAAACTGATAAAAACGACATACGAAACATTTTTGTCTGTCAGTTTATAGTAATCTCTAATAACAATGAACAACTGAAAACAACATTGGTAACTGGAAAAAATTAAACATTTATATTTATTTATTCTAAGACTTGGCAGACAGTAATATGATAATTTGCCCCACTCATTTGTCTATATTGCCCAAATCTTGCTTCTAGAGGGTCTGTACTGAAGTTTCCTAACATGACATATGAAAAATTATGCTTTTCTATCAGATATGGAATTAATTGTAAGTAGGCCTTAGTTGTATGTTGTATTGCAAACTGGGTTTCTCTAGTTAGTTTCCCATGACGTTTTGTACGATTGTTTGTAACGCCTTGGATTTCCATTTTATCCCATGTTGACAACCATTCCAAAAACTTGAAATTATTGTCATTTTTAAAATCTGAAGATATTGGATCATAGTGTGGGTCTTTAAATCTGTCGCCTTTAAATTTTGATTAACAATTTACTATTTTCCACCAATGTAAAATATTTTCCATAAAACTTATGGTAACCTCTACCATAGTAATATCTTTTGCATGTGTACATTTCAATGCATTCACATTTTTATCCTCGAACAATTTTACACAATATGAAACATTTTGTCTTTCTGTGGAAGAAGGAAATAGTACCTTCTTGCTCAACGAAGGCGCTAATTTAATCAAATTGTGTTCTTCTTGGTAATACATTTTTTTTAAATCGCTAAGGCGAGCGTATATTTTTTCAGTATAACTATTATTATCACTGTCTGAATTGTTTTTTGATCTATCATCTATGTTATTATTTCCATACCTTAGGTCATTTTCTCTAAAACTGTTTTCATTATTTGTGTGATGTTGTCGTATTTTTGGAATAATAAAAGTTTGGTGATTGTCCTTATAAATAACATCACAGTCCAAATTCTCCCTGACTCGAATGGAATACTGTAGTTTTGGTAAATCATTTTCAATATAATGTTTTAATAAGTATAAGGAATTTTCGACATTTAACATCGATATTAAGTTCGAATCCAAAAACTTACTAATTTTGCTTTTGTCCATTAACTCTCTATAATCACAAATAGTATATTTGGAACTTAAAATAGCTTCCTTTTGTTTTTTCTTTTCTTCTTCGACTAGTTTTATAACAGCCGCTGTTTCATTGGGGTCCTTTCTGGTTGGTGGAAGTTTAATAGATAAATATTTAGGCTGATTAGGAAATTTTGAAGGAAATGCATCAGATGAAAGCTTCAGTTTCTTTCTTGGCAGTGTTAAGACAGATCCATCTGGTCTGGTCACCTTATCTTCTCTTACTATAAATTTTTCTTCAAAATGGTCTATACAAACAGCAGAGTGCTTAGTAACCACAAAGTTCTCCGGATTTATACGCTTAAGCCAAAGACATCTTCTTTCGGTTTCTTTTGGAAATAAAAATACCGACACATTACCAATCACTTTTTTTGTTTTATCATAGTTATTTTCACATCCTGGAACACAACACCGAGATGGCATTTTTAACTGTAACTATATATGTTTGTTTCTTAAAGATAATAGGTAGACATAGAATAAGACACTCTCGCGAACGTACACGGACAATTTAAAAAAGTACGGATACTAATTAATAAAACTAATGTGGTAAAAGTTTCTACTCAACGGGCGAATGGTCTGTAGATAGGTATGTAGGTACTTGCGAAAACATGTACGATAGCTATTATGCCTTGTCGATACGTAAAATTAATTAGACTGTAGCCTAAACATCCTGTGATAAGATAGACATAAAGAAAAAAACTGACCTAATTAAGAATTGAGACTCATGAAAAAGAAAAGTTAACTGTCCATGATTTTTCAAACGAATTGCTTGCATCCCCAATAATCATTTGCCAGCCTAATAAGTCGATCGGTGGACGGTCGGTCCTAGGTCGGTTAGCGTGACGTATGTGGAGAGAGAGATAGCGTTATATGCCGGCCTGTATTTCTGTGCGGCCTAGCTTGAACGCTCGCTTGATTCTTCTGTTGGTGAGATGCGGTCATTTATTGGCCTAGCTCGTCCCTCAGTGTTAGCAATCGATAAGCAACTTTAAACGAATACACCTTGATTCGGTTGTTGGTGAGATCCGGTCATTTATTGGCCTAGCTTGTCCCTCAGTACATGAGGTCAATAAGTGTAGTCCCAGTGATTGAACTCGTTGACGAGTGTTAAGGCTGCCGTTGTGCGGTCCATCGAGATCTGGTTTTTGGTCCGTCCCGCCGCTGTGCCTGTCGCTGACTACATTACCAACCCCGAGTCTCTGGCTTTGCCGTCACTGCCACGTCAGAGTGACTGCCACTGCCACGCCGAGTGTCTGCCACCGCTGCCCCTGCTGTCCTGAGGTTGAGCCCTGCCACCGCTGCCCCTGCTGTCCTGAGGTTGAGCCCTGACCCGTCTTCCCGTGCTGTCGCCCGTCACCCCCTGCCCGTATGTGAGGGGCCCTAGTGCTGTCCGTCTCCGGTACCTTGTCTGCCCAAACCCCGCCGACGCCACCTGAGTTACAATCATCCGGTTACGCCATTGGAAGTTCACCACTGGCACCCATACGACTCTACCTGACCACCAACCCTCATAACGGTACCATGTCCGTTTACCCCAAGCCAAACGTCACCGAGGTTGACGACATCCAGAGTGAAGGTGCGTGTAAACCACTGTCCCATAGATGTGCCGGTGTAACTTGATACTTTTCACTGTCGGTCTTAGTTATAATCCCTCATTAAATCACTCTTGACTTTTGATTTGACATTGCTACCATTGTTTATAATTTACGATTTAGGTTTAAATTATGTTTCCCTTTAGATCTACCATTCTAGGTATAAAAGTTTAATTCATTTTAGATTTACACTTTGGTTTTAATTATTATAATGTTTCAATTTCCTTTACATTCTTAGGTATATTAAAAATCTTGTACATACTCTAGTCCATCCTGGACCATGTTCACTTTTGTTCACAGATCCCTGTACCGCTTCTTGGCATTCAGTAGGTAACGACAAGCACTTTATTTTGGTTTAATCAATATTTATCTTAAGGGTTTGATCAGTTGTTTTCGAATGGGTTCCTAATAACGTTAGTATGTTTACCACAAAATTCAGTAAACGTAGATGTGACTAAGTCTATCTGAGGTACGAACTATACGCAGGGATTTAGAAGTAACACTCTCGTTTCTACTCTGATTAATTCAGGTGAACGTATAGCTACCGTATTAAAAGATTTGGCGGTATCTATTCTTTCAGTTGAAGGTATCTGTTTTGGTTTGATTTTTGAACCACTAACACTGTTTAAGCATCTCAAGGTTTTGACTTCGTAACAGGTGTGAAGTAAAATATCATAATTACAGTTTTGTCTAAATTAAGGCGAAACTCTTTATTGAAGAAACCTTATTCCGAGAGAAGATAGTTGAGTAAGTTGACGTATACTGTTGTTCTGAACTGTCATAAAATAGAGGCTATGTCCACTAAGCGTGGCGTGTCTCGCCAAACAAATAAAAGGGCTATGTTCACCAAGTGTGTAGTGTCCGATAAAAGAATATATAAAAGATTTCGTGGTTACCAGGTGTGCCCGATACCTTCCCCCCCCCCCTCCAAACAAACTATATTGTCATGATCACATTTCTTGATAAAGGAAATAGTCAAAAATAAATAATTTTAAAACATAATAAACACATACAAACTTTTATGACACACATTCTTAGTAAAATTTGTAGAATTTTCTTAAAATTTAAATTACTAGTAATCAACTTATTTTTCCTTATTTAATTGTTTATTATTAAATTCAAGCTAATTTTATATCTTAGAAAGATTAATTTCGTTTGATACTTGAAGATTTTATGTAACACTTTACGATTACTACTTACTTTTCTAAATTTGTATAATTTGTCGAGAAGTTCTATATGTTACTCTTCCGATACTTGGAATTCCTCTGTAAAAGAGTTTGAATTCGCTAAATTAGTTCAGGAATTGCTAATTAAACATTCTTATTCAATTTAATCGTGATAACAAGTTCAAAAATATAAATTATATTGAAATTTAATTCAAATTTACACCAATATTTCGTGTCTGTATATTTTTCTAATTTCTGTTAAGAGAAAAAGTAGATACTCTGTGTAATACATGTAAATAGTTGCATTTTATTGTAATAAGGGGATTTAATATGTTAAAGTGTTGAAATTAAGCAAAATTTTGAAAAAAAGTAAATTTAAAGAACGTTTTGACATTAGTATTTTTCAATTAAATATTTCAGAAGAAGGAAGTAATTCAAGGAAAATATTAATTCATAGTTAATTTTTATTTTTAAAAGTGCTTTCCTTTCATGAAAACAGTTCCTAGTTTTGTTAAAACTTTGAAAAATATTCAAAATTTGGTATTTAATTTCGACAATTGGATCCAAGTAGTCTTTGAAATTTTGCTTCGTATCCAGGGAAAACAGTTGAATTTTACGTGGTATCCAAGCATATTTTCTTAAAACAGTAGGTGTTTTAGTGTCGTCTAGATAAGACGTATTTAATTGTGATCCGAATAAGTTAAAGATATCAAAGTTACCATTGAAAAATAAATATTAATTTAAAAGTGAAATAATTGAACGTCGATACTTACGAGTACAAACACTAAAGTCAAAGTATAAAAGGTTATGTTTTCAACCAACAATAATAATAATTATTCTAAATGAATAATAATTGGAAAATATACTTCAAAGAATCAATCTAAAATAAAAATATAAATTACTTCGATTAAAAATAAATTTGGAATAATTATGAAATAATAAAGTGTTTCATAAGAAAGAAAAACTTACCTCGATTAAACAATTAAATATTATTAGATCCAACGAGTGAATTTGCTTGGAAATAAAATAAGCGAATTATTTAATTTAAACATAACCAAGTGAACTAATTGAATAAATTAAAGTGTGTGCATCTATGTCTTGAACTTAACTGGCTGTTTCTTCAACAACCAACATCAGCTGATTGCAGTCATTATCTACCAAGGCGAAAGAAATTCAATAAAAAAAACCTGAATCAAAGGAAAGACTTTTAGGACGTCAAAGTGAGTCTAAAATTTAAAACTTTTTGTAAACATTGAGATATATTGTTGTTTTATTTTTATATTTTAAAACTTTTAGTAAATAGTTGAGCTAGTTAGGAAAGATTAGGGTTATTTAATCTATTTTTAATAACATTTCATTGTTGGTATTTCTAAAAATTTATTTAATTGAACTCACTATCTGAGTGAAGAAATTTCATGCTTCCTTGTATAAAATTTTGTAAACAGTTAAACAATTTTTATAATTTTCAATATAATTTTTCGTTCTGTTTAAAAAACTTAATTCTTTTTATTTATTTATCCTTTTGATATTCATGAACTGAATGTCTGGCGCCCAACTTACTTTAAGTAGTTTTATTAATTATTCAGTGTTTCTTTAGAAAGAGCTTAATTTAAAAAGGTGAGTGAAAAGTGTTTTTATATTTCTTGAAATATTTTGAAGATTCTATAAATTTATTTACCAACACAAACACTATAATACATGTACTTTTCATCTCTATCACTCGCTCACACCGCCACACAAACACGATAATTTGTCGCCCAACGTGGGCCAATCATAACAATATATATTATTACCGGGCAAATGACTACTTCAAACAACAGATATTTGAACATGGCCTACCAAGGTAGCCCATGGACTTACAGCAGTTGTGGTTGTAGTCACGATTTGCACGACTTATCTTCTTCCAGATCAAGACGAACATGCTAAAGTTTTGCCTGCCCCCATTTGTTGGTGCACGGTGTTGACCAAGTTCGGACTGTGCTCCAACCCCTAATTTTGGTAGTTCAATTTTGATACCACGCTTGTTATCACCCCTAAATTCCCCGATGTATTTACCAGGTGCCAAGGGTGTTTGTATATACGTATCCAAATGTAAATAAACGATGTGAATAAAATTTCCTGAGTTTTCTTTATAAGCACATATAACTTGTACGGAACTCATAAAAGAATCTTAGTTACTACATTCTATTAACACAACGTAAGTAAAAGGTCCTAACACTAGACGATTCACATTCACAGCCAAATTCTTCAATTTAAATAAATGAATAAGATTTTTGAAAAATTAATTTTGTTTGTTCTCTTTTCTCGATTTTTGTGGTTACAGCATGTTTCTCTTTCTTGTGGTAGGCATATGCCCTAGTTAATTTATTGTATCAGTGATAAATAACAAAATATAGGAATTACGATTTTGACTTCATAATCGAAAACCGACAAGCCTAAATTAAACAGAGTATACGCTAATTTCACTGTAGGGCTGATATACTTGCAAGAGATTGAATTGAGTTCCAAAGTAATATCCATCCTCATAAAGTAAATACAAAGATATTCTATGTGATCTTGTGAGTACAATTTATGGAAAAACAAATACTGACCTAACCCAACTTTTATTCATAAGGAGGACGGCTACTACTGTTGTTACTGTTACATTGTTACTGGGACCTGACAAGGGGGGCCCTCAATCCTCATCACAAGAGATCAAAAGAAAACAAATAAAATTTTATCTTTCCAACCTGTTTAATTATTTCTCGAAGAATTTGACTGTGAATGGAAACGTCTAGTGGTAGGACTCTATAATTTTCGGTTGTGCAAATAATTAGTAGTCACTTAGACTCTTTTATGAGCTCCGTACAAGCAATAATGTGCTAACATAGAAAACGCAAAAAATTTTAACCGCATGATTTATTTACATTTTATACAATTGACTTTGACTTCAGTTCGGGAAGATAAGCTTTTAATATATAAGATAAATTAGGGTTGGAAAAGATGTGCCATCAAAGCTTAACTATCAAACAACATGTGTTCATACAAAGTCCAAACTTCATCAAAACCTTCCAACAACGAATTTCGTAGGCAAAACTCTAGTATGCTCATCTTGAACAAAGAGAAGGGAAGTCGTAATTATCGGGAAGTGTAACGGTGATTAAAGCCACACTACCTTGGTAGGCCATGCTAAAGTACCTGTTGCCTGAAGATGTAATGTCACGCTAGTTTTTATATAGTGTGTTTGGGGTAGAAATCGGGCACACTTGGTTACCACGAAACCTTCTATATCTTCTTATCGTACACGTAGCTGATTCGTTGATTTAAAGACGAGCCATGATTCAGGCCCTTATTCATCGGGCTAAACGCATCTGTGAACCTTCTCTTTTACAACAAGAGCTCTGCCATCTAGATCAAGCTCTTCAATCCAACGGTTGTATACCACAAGAGATCAAACGTGCGCTCCACCCCAAAAGAACTTCACCTAAAACACCTCCACCGCCGTACACAGGATACGGCCGAATAGCCAGTCCAGCGTCCGGCTGAATTTCGTAATGTATACAAGGGCTTTGACTGTACCTATCTCGCACGGATACTACGAATGCACATAGTGTTTCTTAGGTGAAAATATTTTATTTGACCGAGAACTGCGAGTTTTGTTAACATTGTTGCGACAGCATTGTGCATAAGGCCTGTCTTTATCAGCATTCAGTATTCGGTATACGTACACATACATTAAACAACATTTGTGCAGTTTCACAATTTAATTTTCGTTTTTTTTTTTTAATCCATATTGATATTTTTTATCAACATGAACAGTAAAGTGGACGAGGTGTTGTAAAGTTCAGAAAATAAATATTCAAGTTGTAATGAAAGCCAATCACCAGAACACTTGGATAAAATTGCTAGTTTTATAAACAAACAACCGATTAAGATAATACAACAATCTTTTACATTCATCGGACTACTTGAATTAAATTCGGTATTACAGTAATTATTATTTTTTTTTATGAAAAGAATAAATATGTAGTTTTTATAGAATTCTCTTAATAAGATAAAGTATATCAGAAAATAAATATTTTTTATCGACTGTCGATGAATCTATTTGGCAAAAAAAGGCACAGTTCTTAAGGAGTAAACAGTCGCGTGTCGAAGCTGACACACACACCTTGTATTTCCTGTCTAGTTTCATTAATGACGAAGTTTCCTGTTATTTTATTTAAAAAAATTTCAGTCACTTCGAATATTTTACTTCAAATAGCAAATTTCAGTATCTTTCACATAATAAAATGTGCCATGGACAAAACTAAAAAACTCCATTTGGAGTATCCAGTACATGCAAACATTGTTGTCGAACATCTTTGTAACATAAATTAATCAAAAAACGGTTTTTGCATGTACTGTGTATGGCACACCCTTTTACGCCAAAATCGACTGAATTTCTTATTAGTCAAAAATTACTTGGTTTTTCAAATAAAACTATATAGAAGTCCTTCTACAAAAAATCTACATAACAAATTTTCACAAAATTATTCATTACGATATATGTATCCTACCTTAGCCACGAATTCCAATTTCCGTAAAACTCATTTACTTAGAACTATTCAATTCGTACGGCTTTCAGTAATTAGAAAACCATTAGTTATGTACTGTTCGATCACGATTAGGTTGATTTATAAATGATTCTCTTCTCATTCTGTTCGTCCCTGGCGTATTTGTCAATTTATTATGGAGGTGTACATACAGGAATTTAATTAAATTAAAAGGCCTTCGGTGCTATTTGAAGCACTTTTATGCAGTAAATTAGTTTATTTTGAAATGGTTATTTACTATGCAATGATGGCTGATGCATTTCGATTCCTAGACGTTACATAAACCTGTCACTACAATCACAGTAATTCTGTTAATACTGGATGATACTGTTAATTTCCTCTTGAATTCAAATAATAACGCCAGAAAAAATTAAAATTAGAACACATGCTAGCTTCAAAATATCATTTGACCAAGTCATTCGCCCTATTCCAGCCCGATTCGGATAGTTCCTAAAAAATCGGATCCTTCAGGTTTAAAACAATGGCGCATTGTAATTGACTACCGAAAGTTGATTTTTCTACACTTGATCTTGCCAGTACTTTTCACGTAGTCGAAATATATCCAAATTCTATATCAAAAACTGCTTTTTCCACCAAGCTATTCCGAACTTTCCAGAACCCAATACCGCGAAAGACATCAAATCATTTCTAGGATTAAGTGGATACCATCGTAAATTCATTCCAAACTATACCAAGATCGCGAAACCTCAACCGTATTATTAAAAAACGATTCTCGATTTCCTTGGACGGACCAATACCAAAATTCGTTTACAGAACTAAAAAAATTATTTATCTCAATTCCATGTGTTGCAATATCCACGTTTTGGCGAACAGTTTATTTTAACAACGGAAGCGTCGCAGTATGCTATTGCAGCGATCCTTTCACAAGGCCCTATAGGTAAAGATTTACCCGTGGTGTATGCAAGTAGAACCCCCAATTAATCAGAAACGAGGTATTCTACGATAGAGAGTTGCTTGGCATCGTATGGGTAACAAAACATTTTCGGCCATATTTATTTGGAAAACACTTCAAAATTATTACCGATCACCGTTCACTCACCTGGCTATATAGCATTAAGGATCCAGGCTCGAGATTAATTAGATGGCGTCCAAAACTTGAAGAGTATAGTTATGAAGTGAATTATAAGAAAGGAACATTACATACTAAAAATTAGTACGTTATAAATATTCCCGAGGGAATGGACTACGCTATATTTCTTACATATGAAAGATCTTACAATACATCTAGAACGATAAAAAATGAAATACACTTAAGTTTCAAGAAATATATTTATTTGATCACGACGATCGTTTCACCACACTGTGGCTTCTTCTGGTGAAGACTAGTCTTTTCTTGAAACTTAAGTGTATTTCATTTTTTATCGTTATAATGAAGTTTCAACAAGTAACTGCCTATACAGTCAAATATACATCTAGAACCGTAAATAAAATAAAAAAGGTTAATCTTGTACTTCATGATACAGACTGCCCTAATTTTTATGAAAAAATCGAGCTTAAACAAACAAGCAAACAAAAGCGAACTCAAAATTTAAAACTATTAGCTCGACATATCAACATCCTAAAGAGTTTATTAATATTGAGTATTATGATAGAGAAGTAATGTTATCACGTTATCAGTTTTGCCATTTATAGAAGTTAAAATTCATAATAAAATAATAGAAGCATTAGTAGACACAGGAAGAGAGGTATCTTTACTTAATAAACAATTTTTCTTAGAACATTTAGGGATTTACAACAACACATAACAAAAGTATCCAAAGTAACATTGAAATCTGCGAATAAAAAAAAATTATTGATGCTAATGAAATGCTAACTACTCAAGTATTTTTTAAATGCACAATTTTTAATTATACCAAATCTACAATTCATGTGTATTTTAGGTGAAGATTTATTACTAAATATTAAAGCAATTGTTGATTTGAAAGAAAAAAGGGTTATAATTGATGATAATCAAATTAATATAATAAGTATAAAGGATGATTTAAAAGAAAATGTTATTAATGAACAAAAGCTATGTAATAATTTAAATAAATTGGATAAAGATCCAAATAATATTATTATTAAAAATCAACAAGAAAACAACATCGTAATAAATACTGAGCCAGAATTTAGGGAAATTGTAGATAATTTAATTAAAAAATTTAGTAGTTTGACAAACAACAGGTCTAGGATAGTAAAAATATGTTATCAACATAAATTAACAATTAACAATAGTCAGTCATTTAACTGTAAAACTTATCCAATTCCTTTTAAGTATCGAGAGAAAGTTAGTGCAGAATTAGAACAGATGTTAGCAGAAGGTATTATAAGCAGATTTTCAACTAATTATATTAATCCCATGGTTATAGTACAAAAGAGAGATGGTTCAATTCGTATGTGTCTAGATGCGCGAAAATTAAATCAAGTTACTTAACCACATTTCTAAATTAGATTTAAAAAATTCTTTTTGGTTAATTCCCTTCATCCTGATAGCAGAAATTATTGTGGTTTTCAAATTAACGGAAATATTTACGTCTTTAACGTAGTTCCATTTGGGTTATCTACGTCTAGCGCTGCATTGGATCTGTAACCACCCGCATCCGGGTGTTACAATATTATAAATAATTCTCTTATATTTATTTATTTAGCAGGTGGTTTTTATCTGATAATAATTCTATCTAATTGAATCGCAGGTATTTTTGTCTCTTCGTCTCAATATTTCTTTTAGTTCGTACTTTCAAATTTCGAATATTTATTTAAAATGAGAATAGGATTGAATAATTTCTTTTAAAATATTTTTCGTACTTAATGAGTAAGAAAAGGACAAATTTCACCCTGGATACATGCACTTTGCGTAAACGGCGTACCTCGAAGTTTCTGGGTCACCACCATGTGGTTATTGAAGGAGAGAGAAAGTAATACCGAAGTTTCTGGTAAATAAGCGAGAGGGAAAATCTGGTGGTCTGGTCGTTCGTCCGTAGGTAGTTGCTGGTATATAGAGGGGTAAAGGGAACACCTTAGGGCGCTTGTAAGTCGGGTTTGTAATGGGAATGAGCGGGAGGGCCTTAGAGAAGCGAAAGGGAAAGTCTGCGAATCTGATCTGTTAGAAGCTAGGCGAGGGAGTAGAGAGGAAAAGGGGATATTCTCGGACGCTGGGAATTCACATTTTAATAAGAACGAAGGAGAGAGCATTATCTAAGAGTGAAACAGAGATATCCGCGCTTGTGTATTTTTATAGGGTTGTTAGGGAGGTAGGAAAGTAAGGGGAAGCTCGCGAGATGCAGGATTCGTGTGGTGGAGAGGGCAGAAATTGGGTATAGATAGCCGCGATTATTTACAGGATTTCATAGGGAGCTTGAATATTGTTGGCTCACTATCTCTGGCTTGATTCGAACTGTTGCGAAACCTGGTCGGGAAACGGCCTAGCTCGATCTGCAGATTAAGAAGTCAAATAGTCATTTTAACGCATTACATTTAATTCGAACTGTTGCGAGCCCTGGTCGGAAAACGGCCTAGCTCGATCTGCAGAATAAGAGGTCAAATAAGCATTTGTTACGATTGTGACGGGATTCGAACTGTTGCCAGACCTGCTCGGAAAACGGCTTATCTCGGGCTGCAGTATAAGAGGTCCTATAACGCATTTTAAATTGTACTGAACGAGCCAAAGGCTGTTGTGTGCGCAGTCCAACATCCCCTGGTGATTGTTTTAATTCAGTCTATTCCCGTTGCCGTAATCGGGTTTCTTACCGCCGACACCCTTGATTGGAATCGTAAGTAGTATAAGATGACCGGTTCTAATTCAGAGGAGGAGAGGTTACTTAAGGTCAAATTGACACAAGGTCATTGACTTTAAACTTGTGTGTATGAAGTGGTTGAATGCTTCACAATGAATACATATGTGCATGTGTGGTTAATGTAAAATTAAATACGTCTGCAGTCGTCTGAAGTTTACGATTTTTATGACGGAAGGTTTTAAATACGTCTACAGCCGTTGAAGTGTCATTGCAACGTTATCCGAGGAATGATGTAGGTATTTAGTTACACTTACACTGAGTATTGCAATTGCAATTGTAAGTGATTCATGTACAATTTACCTTATATACTACTATACAATATCTACACATCTACCTATTGGTAACCGACGTCACCTGCTGCTTCGCGGTGTCAAGCCACGTTCCCAGTTGTTCCAACTTCGGACGCTTTTCTTCCATCGCGCGCTGTAAGACGTCCACTTCTTGATCAAGCTGGTGGTCCTCCTCCACCAGTTTGACCCGTTTATTCTTCAAGGCTGCCGTGTTACAGGCAGACTTCGCCACTTGCTTCAAGCTGAGCAATCTCAGCTTTCCACTTAGCGACGTCGTCGTCCTGTTCCAAGATAGCCTTGTCGACTTGGGCAATTTCAGCGCGCACCTTTTGCTGTGCAGCGCGCCTTGCTTCCCAAGCGGACCTCAAATACGCCATCTTTTCGGACACTTTCGGAATTATCGCAAAGGCGCTTTCCAGACTATCTATGTCCTGTGATAGCGTCGTCTGAGAAGGCGTCGTTGGGGTTTCCACCAGCAGCAGAACATGTTCGTGGCGCCGACACTACAGCTATCGCCGCCATTGTAGTGACGGCGACCACAAACTCGCACTGTAAAACAAAATTATTAATTAACAATTACACAATTACTTCAACAATATTAATTAATACTTACACCACTTGTCCTGGATTTTCCATACCGGCAAGTTTTCCATTTTTTATTTTTTTATTTATTGGATTACTTATTTATCTGCTCGGAACGAGAGTGGAGAGAAGAATGAGACGACGCTCCGCTTGCTACCTTCCCTCCACCTAGCCCTCCTCCTCCAGAATATTTTCTTACATCCAAGCCAATGTCCTCGAATGGCTGATGGAATGTGGTTTCCAGACGTGACGTCAGCACCATCGCAAACACCTGCGTTTTGTTGCAATACGCATGCGTCCTGGATTTTCCATACCGGCATTTCGGTACGGCAGGTTTTCTTGCTTTTTTGCTGTTTTCCATTTTTTAAGTTTTTATTATCTCGAAGTCAATTTTAAAAAAATTAAAACTTGAGAATAACAATTTTATCGAGAAATTGAAGTGTACACTAGGAGTTGTACTATATCTGATCTACCTTTGTTTTACATGAAAACATGTAACCTATTTCTATTTGCTGAATAAGCAATCATGACATTACTCCTTCCCCCCACCAACAATATCTGATCTACCTTTGTTTTACATGAAAACATGTAACCTATTTCTATTTGCTGAATAAGGAATGGTTCACACGCTAGATGAGCCATGTATCAGTCCTTCTTCGCACAAACACTTGTATTGATCTTAACTTTACCCCCACTCATATCGTCCTCCTCGAAATTGTATAAATACTCAAGTTTTCACAACGTTCAGCACAGATCGCTAAGACTGTTCCACCGTTCTACAACCAAAATGGTACAATATACTGTACTCTTCCATGGCTCCGTGCCAACTGAGATGAACATCAGGGTGGACACGATGATGTTCAGTGGTACCACTCCTGGAGGGTTCACCTTATGGAAAGTGTCCGACAGAAGACCGGTTGGAGCCTTCTGTAAACACATCGAAGACCAGCTGTTTTGGACCTCTTTCCAGGGGACACTGGTCGTGTATGCGATGGACCACGGGGCAACAGTTCAGTCAAGATGTTCAGTTGAATTTGTTTTTTTTATAACTGTAGCTGTATTGCTTTTTTTTATGTACTAAAATAAATAAAATGTGTATATTTATAATTTATATTCTCTTTTATTTCTTTAATTACAAAATATAAAACGATACAATATAACAGAATTTTATTTAATATAATACAATATATGTAATATAAAACATCATTGAATTTTAGTCATTTAATTTACTCAGTAAAGCAGACTTAAGGTTAGCTAGCTTATGTTCGATTTCTTGTACCTCCTTTCTCGTTTCAACTACCGATCTGTTCAACTCCTCCAGCTCCTTCTCTTTCCGCTTTATGTACTCAGTCAATGAAGCGGCCTTTGTCTCTCTTTCATTCAGTACCACTTCTCGTCACCGCATTTCCTCCTTAACACTATTTATGGCTTCTCCTACTTGGTCCACTATCTTGGAATAATCGAATGGAGCAGCCGACAACCTTCGTGTGTACGATCGCTTCTTCGGCTTCATCGATATCGACTTCGTTCCCGCCACCGCCATCGTAGAGGTGCTAGCCACAGGCTCTGCCATCTTTACCGTGGTAGCACCTCCAACACACCCCTCACCTTTAGCGGGTGATGTGAAGGAATCGTTTGGAAAGAAGTTTTCCAATATATCAGCCAGCTCGGTTTTGTTCATATTTAGCTCGGCAGCTAAATCAGCACCGTTACCCTTTTGTCCAGCACTCATCTTACCACACTGTACCAACTGCAGTTTCAGTATATATTCCTTTAGCCCCTCTCCTTATGCCCTCTCCACCTTACACATCCCTCCCCTTTTCCTATCGCTATTTACTGTCCCTCGCATTCAGTATTCCTCAGTCGTTGTCGAGATATAACTCTTACCGCTAGCCGCAATGATCTCTTGTCCTTTACGCGATCTGATAATTTAAAAAGACATCGATTAACTTCTTGTCGGAAACAAGCACAACTCCAACGTACATCGCCTCTGCCGAAGAAAAAACTTAAAATTGCTACGCCTGCTGGTTCTTCTGACCGCTGGTGTGATACTTGTAACATTTACGTTCCACAACATTCCTACAACGGTCACCTTCGTAGCCTCAAGCATAAACAAACTTGCTGCTCTCCTCTTGAGGAAGGAATTACTTTCCTTTCGTCCGCGTTCGCTAACAGAATTGTGTCCTTTCGTATTTCATCCGCCAAGTTCTTCCTGTCGTATACCGACGTTTTCACCGATGTTTTCGACAAATGCTTGCGTGTTATTCGTAAGCAGATACAACTGCATGACACGCTTAAACTAAATCTTGAACTTTTCGGACGGTATGTGAACGATGCTAAACAATTGGTTGACGTGAAATCCTTCAACACCAATAACAAAGTTGTCACTCAGTTGACGGATCTTTCCAATATTCTCCAAAGCTTCTTCGACGTTCTTGAGGGCAAAGCTTCTGAGTTTCAAGAACAAGAGTCAGGTAATTTATCATTCTCTTTATATATATATATATATATATATATATATATATTTCACTTGTGCTTACTATTATTTCATTCTTACAGGATGGTCTTTGGAAAGAGTCCTTTTCCTAGAACTCAATTGCAACAAGTACAATCCCCTTAGAGCTTCATCTTACATTCCTCTACCTAAACAAATTGTACTTAAGAGAGCTGTTGTGAACGTGCGAAACGATGACCAAGCCTGCTTTGCGTGGGCAATAACCTCAGCTTTGTATCCCGCCCAAGCCAACCCGCACAGAACGACTTCCTATCCGCATTACTCCTGCACGATGGACTACGACGGTATCGATTTTCCTATTAAATTAAACGACATTCCGACGTTTGAAACGAAGAACCATTGCTCTGTGAATGTTTACGGGACTGAAACGTTTTGAAAGATGGAAAATGGATCTGGGAAATTGTTGTTCCCCTCTACTACTCGTCCGTCAAACGAAGGCTGCACATCAATTTACTCTTGCTACACGATGATCGAGGAAATAATCATTACTGTTGGATTAAGGATATGTCTTGTTTGCTCTCTCAACAACTCTCCAAAACAGAACATCGCAAATTCCTATGTGACGGCTGTTTGCAATACTTCAGCTCTGTGGCTCACCTGCACCGTGATCAGCGGAATGATTGCAACCACGTTTACACGACGCTGTCAACTGCTGATCTCAAATTGGATAAGATGGGTAGGCTCATCCCTAATAACGTTTTAAAATTTCAAAACTACCACAAACGTATCAAAGTACCTTTTGTTGTTTATGCAGACTTCGAAACCATATTGCGACCCATTCATACATGCTTTTCCGATCCTAACAAGACCTCCACCACACCTACCCAAGAACATCAACCGCACTCGTTTGCTTACTTGATTAAGTGCTCCTTTCAATATTCAGAACTTATAGAGGACCTTATTGTGCTAATCAATTTGTTAAAACTCTTGATCAAGACGTTTCTGATTTTTATCACCGATTTTTAAGGACCCCGGTTCCTATTATACCCTTGACTGATGAAGAAATGCGACTTTTCTCTGAAACGTGGTCTTCTAATATTTGCGAAGAACCCTTCCTAATCGATGATGTAAAGGTTCGCGATCATTGCCATTTGACTGGTAAAGTTAGATTAGGGGCCGCTCATTCCAGATGTAACTTAAACTACAAACTACCCAACTTTCTGCCTATATTCTTCCACAACCTCTCCGGTTACGATTGTCATTTATTTTTAAAAGAAATGGCTGTCAACGATGTTAAATTTAGCGTAATTGCTCAAAATAAAGAAAAATACGTTTCCTTTACCAAAGTATTGCGAGTTGATACTGTTCCCGGTGTTTCAGATAACTCTACTCAAAACGTATTTGTTAAGATCCGATTTCTCGATTCCTTTTGTTTTATAGCTTCCTCCCTCGATAAACTGTCTGAAGAACTCGACCCTTCTCAATGCTTCCAAGTGAAGAAGTATTTTTCTGATCCTACACAATTTCAACTTGTGCGACGGAAAGGGGTTTTCCCTTACTCCTACGTCGACGATATTACTAAACTTGACCAATCAACGTTCCCTCTCAAAGACGACTTTTTCGATAAATTAACCTCTCTACCCATTTCCGATGAAGATTATGAAAGAGCTGCGACCGTTTGAAAAACCTTTAAATGCTCCACTCTCGGAGAATATTCTGACCTCTACTTGAAAACCGATGTCCTACTGTTAGCTGACATGTTCGAGAATTTTCGTGAAATATGTATTTCCACTTACGCCTTGGACCCCGCTCAGTATTACACCGCGCCCGGGCTAGCGTGGGATAGCATGTTAAAATTCACTCGCGTTAATTTAGAACTTCTAACTGACATCGATATGTTAAAGTTTTTCCAAAAAGGGGTACGCGGAGGAAAAGTGAGTGTGTTCAAAGAATGCATTTCGCCAATAACCCACACCTTCCTGATAATGACGCATCTGCTCCCACTTCCTACATTATGTATTTGGATGCTACCAATTTGTATGGACACAGCATGAGTCAATACCTTCCCATATCCCATTTTCGTTGGCTCACCGATGCTGAAATTGATGAACTAAATGTTCTCGATTTACATGCTTCTTCTGAATACGGTTATGTACCTGAAGTTGACGTTCAATATCCCCAAAACCTACACGATTTACATGCTGATCTTCCCTTTTTAGTTCAAAATATTATTTCTCCTGGTAATACTAATGGTAGAGTCAAAAAATTGATTCCGAATCTTATGGAAATCTTTCTTTGAATTGATGAACAACAGTACTTTCGGAAAAACGATGGAGAACGTTGGCAAAACGTTGGACGGTACCTTGGTGCTGAAAGTTTAATAGCTAAACCCAAAATCAGAAATTCAAAAATTTTCAGCCCCCATTTCGTAGCTATTCAGATGAATAAATTACACATTGTTTACGATAAACCGCTCTATGTAGGTTTCACTATTTTGGATTTATCAAAAGTTGTTATGTACGACTCCTACTACGGCTTTCTTAAGCAAAAATATCAAGAAAATATTTCTTTGATGTATATGGATACTGATTCCTTCATTCTTAAAGTTTTCACCGAAAATTTCTACAGAGATATGATTGAAAATATTAATCACTTCGACACTTCCAATTATCCCCATGATAATAGTTTCAATATCCCTATTACCTCTTCTGTTATTGCCAAACTTAAAGACGAATTCCCTAATAATCCTATTAAAGCATTCTATGGAACCGGAACAAAAGCTTACTGCGTTGAAGCCGTTGATCAAATTGTTAAAAAAGCAAAAGGTGTCAAGAAAAATGTCATTAAATTACATCTTCAAATCGATGATTACCTACGCGTCATTAGAGATGACGCCACCATTCTTAAATGTATGAATGTTTTCGTTTCCGATCTGCATACTATGTTTACCCATATGAAAACGAAAGTAGCCCTCTCTCCCAAAGATGATGAACGTTTCTTAATTCCGAAAACAACGAATACTCTTCCTTGGGGACATTACAATATAAAAAACTCAAACAGTTCCCTTTCAAAGTTCGACGGTGCCGTTGATCGATTTATACAAAATTTTCATCAACCGTATACCGACGACTTAACGGTTGGAGAATACTTTATTAAAAGACTTTTCGAAGCTTCGTCACTTCCACAGGAAGCCATTGATAATATTTATGAACACCTACTGTAATACCTACCTGGAGTTCTGTTTAAGTATAGCTTACGCTGAAATGTCACTCAATGTAAATATTTTATCCCTAATATTGGATGTATTGTATAAATAATAATAATGAAACGTTACTACACAACTTGTTTGTTTACTATTTTTAATCTGGTAAATATATTCCTCAACTTCACAAATAACATGTGTACGATTTCTACTTTTACAATTTATTGTTTCAATAACATTAACAATGAATAAATTTTCTTAAAATCTTCGATATTACTTGATGGCCATTTGCCTGAGTCAGGACCGCTCTGCCAGCCTGCAGCTTTTTCCGTTCCTTCTCTTAAAATATTTTCTTCTATCCATTGCAGCACTGTTTGATGACGATCATTGATATTTAGACTTAATGTATACGGAAGCCGAAACAAGTTGATCAGTTTAATACACTTTTCCAAAATTTTCGGTTGTGCGTAGTATGCTACATCCAGTATTAAGTCATCCACACACTTTAACAATGTAACATTCTTTTTCTTGATATTCATTATGGAGAACTTCTTATCCCGCATTAGAACTGATCCGTTTGTTAACATTTCCTTTAAAAAATATACGTCGTCGCATGAAATTATACTTTGTTTTATTTAAAATCATTTCGACATCATCAACGGTTATTTCCACTGTTTCACAGCAACTTTTTAAAAATTCATCCACCAATTCGTCACACCTTTGCTTTCTTTCGAATATGAAGTATAAAATATCGAACGATGTCTCTTGTGTTACAGTTAACCGTTTGAATGCTTCCTTTGGTACTGCAACTCCCAACTTCGACAACACAACTTTAACTCTATCTAAATCGTTTGATAGTATTGCTCTTCGAAGGTTGACAATGAGGACTTGCTTTTCTGCTTGATACAACTCGTACGATAATTAATCCATTTTTATAAAAATTATACTTCAAAATCGTCAGGATCGCTCTCATCAACCACTAAGTAGCCTCCTATTACGATTTTATCGTATTCACATTTTAATTCGAATTCTTCTGTCACGCTATCCAACTCTGACGCTACCAAATATCTTTTCAAAGATAATAAACCCTCTTTGAAAAATTTAACTTCAATTACGTAACTTTCAACCATTACTACGTCTTAAACGTTCAATGCAGCAACTAACGATTACAACTGATTAAACTCGTCACGTTTAATCTTATTTATAATCATACTTTGGGGAAGGGGTAAAGAAAATCATTATTAACATTGCAGACTTTATTATCAGAAAAAAAAAACTGGGGATACATTACAAAACGTTCGTTTTATGAATCCAGCTGTTATGAGATTGGTTAAGCCCCAACCATTTGACGTAAACCATGTCACCTTTTCGTCTTAGTACACGTTCCACCAAATGAACATTTGGATATTTCGCTTTCTGTAGTACCATACCATAAAATCCTCCTTTTATGTCTTCCCCTTTATCATCCTTTAAGTAATACATAATTGGATGTGACAATTTTATGTAGCTAATCGTAAATAATTCGTTAGACCAATTCTGGGTATAACCTTTGCTAAACAATTCACGATGTTTGCTTATTCGTACTCCAACTTTAAACTTAATTTCTCGTAAATCCACCTTCTTTGGATTGTTGTAAATACTTTCCAAAAGTGTTTCTTCGTTTCGTTTATTAACTTTGCTTGGTCTCATTCCGATTGTTCTGTGAACCGAATTGTTATATTCCTGTACCATATCTGGTAATAACTTCAACCATTTGTAGGATCCTTGCAAACTAAAGCGTTGCCACATTTTTGATTTGAGTGTTCGATTTACCCGCTCCACAACTGACGCTTTCTTGGAGCTATACGTTGAGTAATGGTTAATTTTATATTTTTGCATAACTCGTTTCACTTGTTCGTTGTAAAATTCTTTTCCCAAGTCAGTTTGCATATTCTTAGGAATACGTTTACTTCTTTTGAAAATTAACTGTAAAGCCCTTCCAATATATTCACCTGTTTTGCGTTTTACTGGTTGAGCCCACACAAATTTTGAAAAAACGTCTATTACAACCAAAATGTATCTGACACCTTTATTTTCTCTCGCATACGGAATCATTTCCACTAAATCGGCTTGATGAAGATCATCTAATCCTTTCACTATCATTTTACGACGTGTAAAATTAATTCTCGCAGGTTTATGCAGTTCTTTCACTAGTTCTTCTTTCACATTTAACATTTTCCTCATAATGAAGAACTACATGTACGGAGCTGCTGTTGTTGGTTTAGAACTGCTCGATTTGGCACTACCTGTTTCTCTTTGTTGTTGCAGAGTATCTAGCCTTACTTTCAGCTCCTTTTCTTCCTTTTTTAGTGATTCTACCATTACTACTAATTCGTTTTTCAGATCATCTTTCTTTTTATTGGTTCGTTGAATTTCTCTCTCTGCAAATTCCTTAACTTTTTTACACTCATCCTGAATCGTGATTTTAATTAATTCAAAACTCGCGTCTATATCATTTATCATATCTTGCACAATTTCCGTCTTCAATTTCTTCGATACTTCTTCATCCCCTTTCCTAACAAACGCTTCTACATCTTTACGCTCTAATCAGAAACTGGAGAAAACTTTGGCGGTGTTGTAGAACGTACTAAATAGCTCAAACCCCAACGCCAAAACTTGGATCAAAAATGTTCAGTCCCTGAAGAAGATAACTTTGTTATTGAAAAGTGCTTCGGACATTTTTGATCCAAGTTTTGGCGTTGGGGTTTGAGCTATTTAGTACGTTTTACGCTCTAGTTTTACTTTTGTTGAAAAGACGTCCATGATTCTGTCAGCATTCTTTTCTATTATATCGTTCACATTGTTTGTTATTTCTTTATGCCTGTTAGTATTATATTTTTCAAGTTCTCTTTCCTTTCTTTAATCGATGTCGGATATTCAGAACGTAATTTGAAGAGTAGCTCGTATAATCCCACACTTTATATCACTTACATTAATTTATATTTATTGAATCCTAAGCGAAATCTTCCCTCATTTATACCACAATCCTTGTTTATCACTAGAAATCCAAACTTCTCTTTCCAACACTCTGCACAAATATTTTTAAATTGGTCAAAAGTCATGTCTGTAGTGACATGGTCTGCGAAGACGTGTTTGAGATTTAATTCATCCTGTTTAAACAGTATTTTTAAATTTGCGTTATCTCTAATTAAATGTTTGGGAATCTGTGCATATGTTTGATTTAAATAAAAAGTGTCGATTGAGTTATGTCTTCCCATACTAAAGTATTCCCTTATCTTATTTTGATTTTCATTCGCAACATCGTCAAAGATGAATACAGAATTAGGTCTTGCCTGTGATAGGGCAATTACATCGTCAGAGTCTCTATAGGGAAAATAGCCAATTCCAGCAATTGGTTTCAATAATTCAGCTAAATACTTATATGTTGGTTGATACAATGACTTGGAATAAACGTAAACGTTTGCGAACCGTAAACCGTTCGGTTGCTCCAAAAGTCCTATAATCACATTTGTTTCTCCACAATTTGAAGGTCCGGCGACAATGGCTCTTATTGTGGATGGTAGTAATGGACCCTGTCGATTTATTATCCTGGCAATGTCGAAGTCACGATTGGTTATGGGTAGAACAGATGAATGTTGTACTATCCGCATGTTTATTGATTATTAAACGGTTTGCGCATGTGCTCTCGGATATATAAATTTAGAGTTAACAGTGTTTATGTAGTCAGTTCGTTCAGTATAGTGAAAGAGCTAACACTACACATGTTCCATGACACGAGGCTTTCTGAATAGGTTTATAGATAAATTACCTATTGAATTACACCTCCCAGGGTATAACTTTTGCGGTCCAGGGACTCGACTAAACAAACGATTAGCTCGAGGTGATATCGGTATAAATCCCCTTGACGAATCTTGTAAACTACACGATATTGCTTACAAATTTTTTCCAGACATTTCCCATCGTCGAATTGCTGATAAGGTTTTGGCGCAACAATCATTACAAAGACTAAAGTCGTCGGACGCGTATTTTGGTGAACGCTTGGCAGCTCTCACAATTGCTTCAGCTATGAAGGGTAGAAAGAAACTTGGAATGGGGCACAAAAAGCGACGTCGTAAAGTTGGTGGTTCAATTCCGTTACGAAAAATAAAGAAGTGAAGACGAACAAGACAAGGAGGAGCTCTACCGTTTCGTAAGCTAGTGACAACTGCGAAAATTGCTCTTAAGAAAACGAAACCTCTCCAGCTGATACATGCTGCTAAAATAGCACTAAATACAATTCGTAAATTTGGAAAGCGATCTAAATCACCCAGAATCATTCCTATTCCAAAGACAGGTGGTTTTCTACCTTTAATTCCGATTTTCGCTGGACTATTAGCACTTGGAGCTCTCTCTGGCGGTGCTGCTGGGATAGCTAAAGCTGTACGCGATCCGAAAACAGCACAACAACAGCTAGAAGAAGATAAACGTCATAACGCTTCAATGGAAGCTATTGCTCTTGGAAAAAATATTTCAGTATAACCTTTCCGTAAAGGTTTCGGTTTATACCTTAGACCTTATCAACAAAAAAAAAAACGTAAAATTTTTCGTAAAGTTACCTAATCGTCCTTTGACAGAATTGGATTTAGTCAATTACATTAACTATTTACAAATTCCACATTTTCGGGGAATCTTTATGCGTAACGAATTACCCAGAAAAGTTAAAAGGTGTGAAAGTGGAATTGTTAATTTAGATTTAGACACAGGAACTGGTACACATTGGACAGCGTATGTAAAACAAAATAACAAAGGTATGTACTTTGACAGTTTTGGAGATCTCCGTCCACCTAAAGAATTGGTTCAATATTTACAATCTTCCGGAGCTTGTGCTATCACTTATAACTACAATCGTGTTCAGAACCCCTCAGATTTTAACTGCGGCCATTTAGTTGTCCAATTCCTTAATGAGACTACGCAAACCTATTCTTAAAAACAAACCATCAAACCAACTTCGTTGTAGTAGACAGAACTTCAAACCGAAAACATGTCTTACACATTTACCTTGACTAATACAAAGTCGGAGCTGCAAATGATAATAAGTCCACCAATTTTTTAAAGCGGTTCGAGCGTGACTGTGGTACGGTATAGACGTGTGTGAAGTAGCTCCGTATTGAAAATCCAAATTTGGATCAACACGAGTAAAACATACACTATCGACAAATTACAAAATTCAAAGCCAAAGTGACAATTAAAACAGTTCCGATAAAACCGAAGTTATTTGATAAAATTAATTAAATGAATACATAATCTTATTGTTAAACAAAACCAGTTGAGACACAGTAAATAGCCACGTGTAGTTTCCGCGAGTTATTGACCCGAGTAACACGTGAGTTTTGTGCAAATAACGACACGGCGAAAATATAGACAATTGACCTAATTACCTATTGTACTTTTAAAAACTGTATGAATGAGCTATACAAGTGCGGACGGATACTCTACAGACGATACAAAGAGGAAAAGAAGCAAGAAGAAGAGTAGGATTCCAACGGAAATGGAAGAATTGCATAAAATGCTGTTAGAAATGATGGGGGACATAAAAGAATTAAGGAAAGAAAACACCGAGTACAGGAACGAACTAAAAGCTCTGAGACAAGAAAATCACAATTTAAAAGCAGAAATTGCAACCATGGGAAATAAAATTAAAGCGCTAGAAAACATTGAATGGAGATTAGAAAATGAAGAGAAAGCAAAAAAAAAGAATAATATCATTGTGGCTGGACTAAATCTACAAATAATCAACGAAAAGAATATCAAAATAAAGGTTGAAGAATTTTTAAAAACGCATTTAAAACTAAATGTGAAACTTACAATGGCCAAAAAAATCAACAACAACTTATGTATGGCAACCCTAGAAACGCTAGAACAAAAAATTAACATAATGAAAGCTAAGTCCATCCTAAACAATATTAAAGATAGAAAAGTATACATCTCCAGCGATCTCACCTTCAGAGAGAGAACCGTTCAAAAGAAAATAAGCGAAAGATCGAAGGAAGAACAGAAAAACGGAAGAAAAACGAAAATTGGTTACAAATACTTAATAATCGATAATGAAAAATGGACGTGGTGCAACGAATCTCAAGATTTAAAAAAAGCAACTTCACAAGAAGAATCAAAAAACTAAATTTGTTAAATAAGCTGAACGGAAAACAGATGACGAAAAGGAACGAAAAGGAGCTGGCGAGACTTTGGAAATTAGATACAGGAAAAAAGAAAAAAGATGACAATATATGTAAACTAGGGTTATGGAATATTAGGAGCTTAAATGGAAAAGAAAATGAAATCATCTATGAAATAAACAATATAGGAATAGACGTATTGGTAATAGCGGAAACAAAGAAAAGAGGACAAGGGGAAATGGAATTAAGTGAGGGCCATTTACTAATATATACTGGGGTATCCGAAAATAGTAGAGCAGCAGAGGGGGTAGGATGTATAATAAACAGGAAACATATAAGAAATATCATAAATTGGAAGGGATGGACAGAAAGAATACTAACACTAGAATTGATGATTAACACTGAAATGATCACGCTGATAGCTGTTTATGGACCAAACGAAAATGAGACAAAAGAAATGAAAGATAAATTCTGGAACGATCTTTCATTAGTTACAGAAATAAGTAAAGGGAAAATTATTGTGGCTGGAGACTTCAACAGTAGAGTGGGTATACGAAAAAACATAGGGGAATCAGTAATAGGAAAATATGGAGAAGTAGAGAGAAATAACAACGGTGACAGACTAATCGACTACTGTACAGTAAATAATCTTATAGTAACTAATACATTCTATAAGCATAAAGACATACACAAGTATACCAGAGTAGTGCCAAGTAGAGAAGAAAGATCAATAATAGACTACATATTAGTTGAAAAAGAAGAAAGAAAAGCAGTGAAGGACGTTAGAGTGAGAAGAGGTGCCGAAATCTACAGTGATCATTTTTTACTCCTGGGTAAAATAAAAACAATAAATACAGTCCAAGAAGAAAGAAGTATAGAAAGAACAAATAAAAAAGAAGTTATAAAAACATACAGACTACAAGATGAAAAAATAACCAGGAAATATGAAATAATAGTAAGAAATAAAATACAACATATAAAATGGCAATGGAATAAAATGACAGCAGAAGAGATGTGGGAAAATGTAAAGGCATTAATAATAAATGCGACGAAAGAAGCTTGTTGAACCAATATAATAGGTAAAAGTAATAAAAGAACAGCATGGTGGAATGAAACAATAAGAGAAGAAGTGAAACTGAAAAAACAATTATGGCAGAAATATTTAACAAATAAAGCACAAAATAAATATGAAGAATATAAACTCCAAAGAATAAAGGTGAAACAATTGATAAATGAAGCGAAAGAAAAATCATGGAAAGAATTTGGTGAAAAATTAGAAACTAGCAGTAAAGAAAATCAGAAACTCTTTTACAATGTGTTAAAAAAGCTGAGAAATAACAAACCGAAAGCAACACAGACAATAAAAAGTAGTACAGGAAAAATACTTACCAGCACAAATGATATACTGCGAAGATGGAAAGAACACTTTCAAGAACTATTAGGTGGACAAGAAATCGACAATATAGGAAATCAAGATGACAATGCAAACGAAAAGACAGAAATGAGGAAAAATCAAATGAATGAACAGGAAATAAATATAACAGAAGAAGAGATGAATGAAGCTATTAGAAAATTGAAGAACGGTAAAGCACCAGGACACGACAAAATAACAGCGGAAATGATTAAGAAAATGGGAGAAGATGGTAAAGAAATGTTACTGATGTTGTACAACAAGATCTGGCAAGAACAAAACATACCGAAAGACTGGGAAATAGGCCAAATAATACCAATATATAAAAAAGGGGACAGCAAGCAATGTAATAACTACAGAGGAATAACACTGCTAAGTGTACCACTAAAAATTTACGAACAAATCCTGGAAAACAAATTAAGAAAAATTGTAGAACCGACATTATCAGAAGCACAGTGTGGATTTCGTAAAGGGCGTAGCGTACAAGATCATATATTTACGATTAAACAAATAACGGCCAAATTACAAGAAGTAAATAAGAAAGCATTTTTGGCATTTATTGATTTAGAGAAAGCGTTCGACAAAGTACCACGAGGGAGAATATGGAAAAGCTTGGAAAATAGAGGAGTAGATCCAAAATTACGAAAAGCAATAGAAAGCTTATATAAACACAACAGAAACTACGTAATAAGTCATAATAGCCAATCAGAAGAATTTATAACAACAGAAGGATTAAGACAAGGAGGAGTTATGAGTCCAGTACTTTTCACAATATTCATGGATGATATAATGAAAAAATGTCAAAATGGAATTAAAAAGTTACATATGGGTTATAGACATCTACAACCAGTGTTCATTTCCGAATGTGCTTTCGCTGATGATGTTGTAATTATGGCTGGAAGTGAAAGTGGCTAACAAACTAACATGAAAATTTGGAATGAAACACTACAAGAATTTGGCATGAAAATAAATGTGGACAAAACCAAAGTAATGGTAGTAGGTAATGAAAAACAGCAAATACAAATAGAACTTGATGGAATATTGGTTGAGCAGGTGCAACAGTTCAATTATTTAGGTGTAACAATAGACGAAATGGGAAAACAAGAAATCGATATAACAGAAAGAATAGAAAAAAGCAATAAATTATATTACTCAATAAACAAGACCTTCATCAATAAGAAAGAAATATCCCAGAGTACCAAAATAAAGATATATAAGGTAATTTATAGACCTGTACTGACATATGGCTGCGAAACTTGGGTATTAACAAATAAAATGAAAAGAAGACTAGAAGCAATGGAAATGAAATACCTAAGAAGAGTAAAAGGTATTACGCTGAAAGACCGAATCCGTAGTAGCCAAATAAGAGAAGAACTAGAAATAAACCGACTGACTGACTTCATAGAAAAGAGACAACTCAGCTGGTGGGGACATCTACATAGGATGAAGAATGACAGAACAGTTAAAAAAATATGGCAAGCAAAAGTGTTAGGAACAAGAAGAAGGGGTCGACCGCATGAAACATGGGATAAGACAATAGGAAAAATATTAAGTAGAAAAGGAAAAACGTGGTCCGAAGCAAAAGAAATGACAAGTGACAAAAAAATGTGGAGTTCATTTGTATATACCTAATTCTAAAATGAAAATCCCTACACCATACGGTAGATGGGAAGTTGATTATATATATATATATTTTTTTAAGCGATGATGATGAATATCAAATTGCTTTGTTAAATTTTGAAGCATATAACAGTATTCCGAATATCGATGAAACTAACAACAAATTCTATTTTGAAGGTTTTACATCACCAGTCGTTGTTCTTCCGGAAGGATCCTATGAAATCGATGATATTAATCATTATCTTCGCGAGAAATTGCGAGATACTGATGATGCTATTGAATTGTTTGGAGACAATACTACCTTAAAAAGCCATATAAAAAGCACCAAAAAAGTCAACTTCGCTCCTACAGATTCTCCCGCAAAGATATTGGGTTTTGAAAATAAGCTTCTACCATCATCTAAAAAGATGTCTGATGATGTAGCTGACATTTTCAAAGTAAACACGATTTCAGTGATGTGTAACCTCGTAGCTAACTCCTACATACATACCAGTGATGGTGCTAAAGGACTAGATGGACATATACTACATCAATTCTTTCCCAATGTACCCCCCGGATTTAAAATTGTTGAGAATCCTACGAATCTTATTTATTTATCAATCAACACTCGTGTCATCGACTACATTTATATTCTACATCAGTTCTTTCCCAATGAACCCCCCGGATTTAAAATTGTTGAGAATCCTACGAATCTTATTTATTTATCAATCAACACTCGTGTCATCGACTACATTTCCCTTAAAATAGTTGGTCAAGACGGTAATCTAGTTAATTTCCGTGGAGAGCGTATCACAATAAGACTGCACTTGCGAAAAGCATAACATGGTAGTGCAATATAGCTGTCCCCAACAATATTCAAAGAAGAATAGTACTATAAAACCACTACCACAATCCCGGATGCTTATTTCGCCTACAACCATTAAGCGATTAACACCGCTAAATAAACAGTTCCTTAAATCTTTGGGGTTGCTATTGAAAAAGAGGAAACGCTAAAATGGTAGCAGAAATACTAAATGTTACCGAAAAAGCAGTCTTCGATAACGCTATAGTTAACGCTGATAAACATACTCATCAACCTTATGCGAATTCAACTTTCAAAAATAATGATACGATACGTATTCCAATAGAAAATGAAGATAATCTAAAAAGACAGGTAAATTCCTGTTACGTCTAAATAATTAAGGATTACTAATCCCACACTTGGAATTCAGTGTAATTCAATGCCGGTAGGGGTATTAGCCCTCGGAGTAGTTATTTCTGTTGTTTTTAGTTAGTCTTGTTTTTCAAGTCAAAATGAAGATGTTTACACTTTGCCTTCTAGTAGTTTCCTATACATAGAAGGTCGTTTGCTTCTTAAAAAGGATGGAAAGGCAAATGTTATATAACGATAATGCTATTGCTAAATCTCAAAAAATATATGCATCTATACATTTTATAAAACATATTACGTCTAAATTTAAGAACCATCTTAGAGATTTAGGAATTTTTGCAATAGAAAATTGTAAACGCAACTTACAAAAAATGTTAGTCAACAATAAAAAAGCAGTAGACCCAATCCTAAAAAGTGGTGTGTATCAAATTTTTTGTAATGAATGTAATGCCACTTACATTGGTCAAAGTGGCAGGTCAATAAAAACTCGATTGAAAGAACATGTGCATAGCATTAATAAAAAACAGCAAAAAACTGGCATTTCAGATCATTGTACTTCGTCCAATCACACCTTAGACGTAGATAATGTTAAGATACTACATAGTAATGTATACAAAAGCAGGAAGCTAACGAGGTTAGAGAATCTAGAAATCAAAAAAGCTCTAGACAAAAAGTTAAACTTAGTTAACAATCAAATTGAGTTAGGGCAAACATCATCCCCTCTACTTTTTAGTTGAATTTTGTAACCGTTTAGGTATATATATTCGGTATGATCATGTTTTAATTTTAGTATATTATTCTACTCTTGATAATGGGCTATGCCCGAAACATATGTCGAGTGCATATTAAATTAAGTGAAACCTCTGAAATTGTGTTTTATTATTTTTGATTTTATAACAATGTTTCACAATAAGTGCACCCCAGACAGTTTAAATGTTACATTTGGATCAGATTTCTTGGAAACTTCCTCATATATCTGTAGCAGATGCTGAACGTTTGAAATTGTTGCGTTATGTTGATCGAAATTTAAATATGGAACTTTCATTTCGGAGTTGGGAACTACATGAATATCCGCTACTTCCCAAATCGTATTCTCACAACTGGAATGTGAAAACAACGTCATAATTGGAAAAGCCTCGCTTCATTATTTTCGGATTTCAAACAGATAAAAGTAATAATCTTGCAAAAAATATGAGTGTCTTCGATCACTGCAAACTAACCAATTTTAAAGTTCACTTAGGATCTACTATGTACCCGTATAATAATTTGAATTTAGATTTTGATACTTCTAGATTTGCCGTTTTATATGAAATGTATGCCAACTTTCAACAATCGTATTATGGTAATGTAAGTGAACCCTTATTCGATCCTAAACAATTTCTAGTCATTGCTCCTCTTGTAATAGTAGACTGTTCTTATCAGAATGAAACTGTTAAATCTGGTAGTATAGATATCCGTCTAGAGTTTCAAACTAAAGAAAATATACCAGACAAAACAGCAGCTTTCTGTTTAATAATACATCATCGTGTGATACGTTACAATCCGTCCACAAAGTTAGTTTAAGAAGTATAAAACACAACGATCACTCCCACAATTTAGTTTTCTTACCGGTACTGAACAGTGAGCACGATGACTTTCTTATTGGACGTACAAGGTTTTCAGTGTAGTGAGAATCGATTTGTTTTTAAAGAAGTAGCTGTTGTTGCTCTAAAAGAAGAACCAGTTTATCATTTCACATTTGAACCACCATTTCCATGGGACGCTCTCCCCGTTCGTTACAGAAGTCAAAATCGTTGGTTAACAAGAAATTTTCATGGGTTATATTGGGATAACGGCGATCTTCCGTACTCTACACTTTATGATAGTATTCACTCCATATTGATGGAGTCAACAGTTGTATATGTTAAAGGATTACAAAAGATGATGTGGCTGCAGGAATCCTTTCCTACTGTTAACTTTGTTAACATTGAAGATATCGGATGTCCAGCTCTCTCCAAACTCCCAACTCATTTTAAAGTTAAAGTGTGTTCTTATCATTTATTTACAACCGCTGTTGAACAGAATTGTGCTTATAAAAATGTTCTTTTATTAAAATATTGGTTGTCTTTACAGAGGAATTGATTATCATGAAATATACGCTCCTGTTGTTAGATATTCATCCGTCCGATACTTATTTGGTTTAGCTGCGAAATTTGATTTGAAGATTCACCAGATGGATGCTATAACGGCAAGTCGATACTGAGGAAGAAATATATATGACACAGCCACCCACTTTTGAGCAAGGAGAGAAAGTGTGCCGTTTAAACAAAGCCATTATGGCCTAAAACAGGCCAGTAGACAGTGGAACAAAAAATTAAATGCTGTCTTATTGGAAATAGGCATGGCAAGGTCAAGGGTTGATCCTTGTATTTATTATCGAATTATAAATGAAACCGATATTTTCTTTATAACAGTCTATGTTGACGATCTGCTTTATTTTTCTAATAATGTAAACACTGCTAAAGTAATTAAAGCAAAATTACAGGATAAATTTAATATGAAAGATATTGGAGAAGCCAAACAATGTATAGGATTTAGAATTACCAGGGACAATACAAATGAAGTATCTCTGGATCAGTCACTATACATCGCTTACATAGTTAACTCTTTAAGTCGATACAACTGTCAGTTAACAGCTCAACATTGGGTTACATTAAAAAGGGTTTTAAGATATTAAAGTCAACCGCTCATCTAAAGTTAACTTTCAATGGAAATAATGCTAACAATATTATTGGATATTGCGACGCCGATTGGGCCAGCCAATCTGAAGACCGAAGATCCTGCTCAGGATATCTATTTCTTTTCCAAGGTGCTGCCATAAGCTGGTGCTCCAAAAGACAACTGACAGTGGCATTATCAAGCACAGAAGCAGAGTACATGTCACTTGCTTCATGTTCCCAAGAAGTTCTCTGGCTTAAACAGCTGGAGAATGAAATCTGGCCTCACTTGTCAAATAAACCTATTTTAATTTATTGTGATAATCAAAGTGCCATTAGACTTTCAGGTAACGAGAACTACCACGCACGAAGTAAGCATATCGATGTCCGTTACCATTTTCTAAGGGAAAAGATTGCTGCCAATCAAATCTCAGTATGCTACAAAAATACTCAAGAAATGATTGCCGACGTTCTAACAAAGGGACTGCATCGATTAAAGCATGGAACTTTTACCAAATCAATGGGTCTGCGTCCAGGAGAGAATGGTGGAAAATGAACGCAACCATTGACACATCGATGATGCGCACTCATTCATCTGTCTTCTTGTTCTTACCAAAAATATATTATAAATGTATCTGTTTTTGACGTACAATCACTCAGTCCGTCGCAGTCAGTCATTCGGTATTAGTCACAGTCATATACCTTGTTAAACTTTAAATTTGTTCCAATTAATTATTTTAATTTTGAAATAAAGTATAATTAACAAGTGTTAATTCATTATTTTCATCACAATTCATTGTGAAGCATTCGACCACTTCATACACACAAGTGTAAAGTCAATGACCTTAAGTAACCTCTCCTCCTCTGAATTAGAACCGGTCATCTTACACTACTGTCGTATACAACCCCGCCACTGGCGCCTGCTTATTAACCATGTCCGAAGAGTTTGAAGCCGCCGCCGATCCCACCCGTCGAGTACCATGGACTGCCCCATTAGCGATAGTTCGTCCATCCATCCCGAGTCAGATGCTGCCGATGCCGATGACATGCAATACAAGGGTTGGTAGCTTGCTGACCGATATTTGATTCGTATTTTGAGGTCGTTTAACTTTCCCAGATTTCTGATTTTATTTATTGTCACTTTTAAATTTTGGGTTGCATTGCTACCATTATTTTATTTTCCTCCTAAGGCTTTCAGGTACATTATCCTGTTTGTTTGCGATTATTTTGGGTCATTAATTTTAAGATTCAATTGTCTAATTGGACTCCTTTTTGGACCATGTACAATTCTTCACTGATTCATGTACTGCTTCCTGGTACTAGGGAGGTGTATGACAAGCACTTTAATTTGGTTTATTAAATCAGTATAGCCTGAGAAGTTTTGATCAGCTGTTTTGGAATGGGTTCATTCTAACTTTGGTATGTTTACCTACAAAATTACGTAAACGTAGATGTTGGCTAAACTGGCCTGAAGCTGGAGGCGGCAGGGGGTTAGAAGGATCTCCCTACGGTTTACGCTCCTATGATTAATTCAGGTGAACGTGTAGCTACCGTATTAGATCAATTTAGCGGTATCTATTCTTTCAGTTGAAGGTATCCGTTTTGGTTTGATTTTTGAACCACTAACACTGGTTGAGCATCTCAAGGTTTTGCCTTCGAAACAGATGTGTTTGAAAAGATAGCAGATTTGCATTTAGGCGAAACTCGTAATTGAAGAACTCTTGATCAGAGAGAGGGAAGTCGAGTAAGTTGGTATACTCTGTTATTCTGAACTGCCATAAAATAGAGGCGACGTCCACAAAGAGTGGCGTGTCTCGAACCACCTTAATTAGAGGCTATGTTCACCAAGGTGACGTGTCTCGCCAAACAAATAAAGGGCTATGTTCACCATGTGTGACGTGTCCGACAAATATAAAAGGTTTCGTGGTCACCATGTGTGCCCGATTCCTACCAACAAACAAACTATATACAAACTCCCGTGACGTGGCATCTTCAGACAACAGGTGTTCTAACATGGCCTACCAAGGTAGCCCATGGGCTTACACCGGTTGTGGCTTTATCGACGGTTAAAGTTCACGATCTGCACGAGTTTCCTTCTCCCAGCTCAAGACGAACATGCGAGGGTTTTTCCTACACAATTCGTTGTTGCACTGTTTGACGATGTTCGAACTTTGTACCAACACATAACTTTGGTAATTAAATGTCTTTGATGGCACATCTGTCCCAACCCTAAATTCTATGGTAAAATAAAAAGGTGCTTGTCTTCCCGAACCCATACCAAGGGCAATTGTAAATATGTATATTTGTAAATAAATCATGTGAATCGAATTTCTTGTGTTTTCTTTGTTAGCACAAATAACTTGCGCGGAACTCATAAAAGAATCCATCTTACTACATTCATTTAACACAACATAATTAAAAGGACCTAACACTAGACGATTCACATTCACAGCCAAATTCTTCGATTTAATTAAATAAATAAAGATTTTTGAAAAGATTAAATTTGTTTGTTTTTCTTTTCTCGATTTTAACAAGAAAGTTGGGGTACCCCCCCTGCTTCGAATTACAGTTCAAGCGATGCAGACGATATTAAATAAAGTTTAATATTGCTCATCTCATTATGTGGATGATATCCTTATTTTTTCTAAAAATAAAATCGAACATCAAGAACATTTACATATGATAATGGAACAGCTTGATAAAGCTGTATTAAAACTAAATCTACAAAAGTGTGAATTTTTTAAAAAACAGGTTAAATATTTAGGATTTGTAATTAATGAAAATTGTATTGTAGTTGACAATGAAAGACTTAACGAGATTAAAAATTTTCCAAGACCTAAAAATTTAAGGACGCTTAGGGGATTTTTAGGAGTTATTAACTATTACGAACGATTCATTCCAGATTTTGCAAATAAAACTATAGCATTATTACATCTGTTAAAGAAAGGAATAAAATGGAGTAGGACGGATGAAATAGAAAAACATTTCATAGACATTAAAAATAGTTTTAATGACAATCTTAAATTATACCATCCGAATTATAATTTATCGTTCATTCTGCGTACAGACGCTTCTAATTTAGTAATTGCAGCAGAATTAGTACAATATCAGAACAATATACCAGTATGCTTTATATCGAGGACATTAAAAGGTAGTGAGCCTAGATATAGTATTCCAGAGAAGGAAATGTTAGCAGTTATTTTTTCAGTAACCAAATTAAAGTACTATTTATTAGGTAACACGTTTACTATAGAAACAGATCATGGAGCTTCAACTTTCTTAATTAATAACCGATTTGCTAATAACAGGATCTATAGATGGTCATTACTTTTGAATGATTTCTCTTACAAAATCATACATCGCTCAGGAAAATCTAATGTAACTGCAGATGCGTTGACTAGGTGTAAATTTCAGGATTCAGAAAATAGGAATTTAATTATTGCGTCAAATTTAGTAGAAGAAAATAATGAACTATACAGTCTAGAATCAATTTCATTTCCACAACAGAAGCTTTCAAATTTAAAAGAAAATTTAGATTCGAATAAAACTTATAAAGATTTTGAAATTAAAAATGATTTATTAGTTAAAAAATGGCAAAATATAGAAATTTATGTGATAGATTAGGAATTAGCTTAAAAAATTATTTTTGACTTACATAATAAATTTGGATATATAGGTGTGAGAAAATTAAATTTAGTATTTAGAGAACGGTACTATGCAATAAAAGATTTACAACTATGTAAAGAAGTAGTTCTAAACTGTCATACTTGTATATTAGGCAAATATAAAAATTTCACTAATAAAAATATAGTGCAAAGTATTGTTACAACAAAACCTTTACAAACAGTATTTTTAGATTTTGTAAGCAACTTAATTATTTCTTTTCAAGGATTTAAGCATATATTAGTAATGACAGATTTATGTACCAAATATACGGTTATTTTCATGTAAGAAATGTAATCTAAAAACTATTTTGAGTAAACTGAATTTATATCTTGAAGAAATAGGTAAACCTGATAGTATATTATTTGACAATGCGACGTATTTTAACAACGACAGAAAGAAAAGTTTTTGTCTACTAAATAATATTAAAATACACTTTACGAGCATAAGACATCCTCAAGGAAACCCAGTGGAGAGATATAACCAAGAAACAATAAAATTTTTAAGATTGCTAACTCATAACAACCATCAAGAATGGGATACAAAATTAACTGAAGTAGAAAAGTACCTGGATGAAGTACCGAATACAATAACAAAAGTTCCACCGTGCAATTTAATTAAATTTAAACAGCCAAATAGACCATGGAAGATAGATAACAAGATAGAATTTGATGAGTGAATGAAGATAGTAACTTTAAGAATCAAAAGAGCAGCTGAAAAATATTTAACAAAAGAAAACAAAAAGATCAAGAAACAAGTAACTTACAAACTAGGAGATTTGGTAGTCATCAGAAAATTAAGAGTACCAGATAACAGAAAAAGACTTTGTGCAAAACTGCAATTGCCTTTTGAGGGACCGTGGTGGACAGTTATCAAATCCATCAGGAACTAATCTAAAAAGACAGGTAAATTCCTGTTACGTCTAAATAATTAAGGATTACTAATCCCACACTTGGAACGCGTCCTATACAATAGGTACAACGAACCACAAGCCAATTCTGCGACCGGTTTCGACTTATTGGGTCTCTTCAGGGAGAAGCAGGCAAAACACAAACTGTAAAGTTCACTTGAAAAACAAGACTAACTAGAAGCAACAGAAACAACAACTCCGAGGGCTAATACCCCTACCGGAATTGAATTACACTATTGAATCTGAAGGTACATACATGTTAGACGTAGATAAAATAATCTAAAAAGACAGGTAAATTCCTGTTACGTCTAAATAATTAATTTACCTGTCTTTTTAGATTATTTTATCTACGTCTAACATGTATGTACCTTCAGATTCAATAGTGTAATTCAATGCCGGTAGGGGTATTAGCCCTCGGAGTAGTTGTTTCTGTTGTTTCTAGTTAGTCTTGTTTTTCAAGTGAACTTTACAGTTTGTATTTTGCCTGCTTCTGCCTGAAGAGACCTAATAAGTCGAAACCGTTCGCAGAATTGGCTTGTTGTTCGTTGTACCTATTGTATAGGACGCGCTTCAAGTGTGGGATTAGTAATCCTTAATTATTTAGACGTAACAGGAATTTACCTGTCTTTTTAGATTATTTTATCTACGTCTAACATGTATGTACCTTCAGATTCAATAGTGTAATTCAATGCCGGTAGGGGTATTAGCCCTCGGAGTAGTTGTTTCTGTTGTTTCTAGTTAGTCTTGTCCATCAGGAACTGTCTAAAAGAAAAAGAGGAATGACGAAACATATCAGGAATATATTTACAAAATGCTTGAAATCGCCAGCCAAGTTGATTTATAGACGAGAACGGTGATCAAGTATATTATTGAAGGAATTCTTAAAGATCCAGTCACCAAGGCGATATTGTATGGAGCGAAAACTATTCGCCAGTTAAAAGAGAGGTTTCCACAATTTGAAAACATGAAGAATGAGATAATGACCAAAGGAAAGGACAAAAACAGGAAAGAAGAAAGCAACAAGCAGCCCGCCGCCAGCGACAGGAGCAGGCCCGTGTCCTAAAGTGCGTCGAAAGTGCAAAGGTGTTACAATTGTGGTGATAAAGGTCATTTAAAATCGGAGTGTCCGGTCAAACAAAAAGGTCTTAAGTGTTTTAAGTGTAATGAGTACGGTCATATCGCGATAAAGTGCAGCGGTTCTACAGCGAAGGCCAAGGAAACTAACAGCGTTTCTCAGAATCACACTACCAAACACATTAAGGACATCACAATCAAAGGAATAAACCTCACCGCACTAATAGACACAGGTAGTGACCTTACATTGATTAGAACTGATGAATGTTAGGATAATATCGCCAACTCTAAGTAAGTTTAGTGTTAAGTTTGACGGTATTGGGTTCAAAGGAAATGAAACATTAGGTGAATTTATTAGCGACGTAGTAATAGATAGCATAACGTATAGTGTTACATTTCACGTAGTTCCAGGTACAATTTTAAAGTTAGGTGTTCTGATCGGTACTGATTTCCTCAACAGGGTAGATTTGAATATTAAAGCAGGAAAAGTTATGTGAGAACACTCAGTATTCATCAAATTATCAAAATTAGTAGACTCTGTACTGCAGAATATAAATTCTGCTTACAGAGAACTTTGACAGTTCTGGCCACAAACTAGGTCTTACCATAAGGTCAATGTAAATATTCTTTGTATAAATAGCTGTAATTTATTCAATAAAACTAGTCTAACTCTGACTCGTCTTCTGTCCTCACCAATACCGCAGTAGGTATTCACCCTAATACCGCAGAAGGTATTGATGGTTCATCTCGGCTACTATCCACGCTACAGTTACAATATCACAGATTGAAGATAAATGCTTTCATACTCCAGAAATATTTCACATTAATGCTGTGGAAGACCCACACGAATTAGATTTGTCAAACATAACAGATAGTAACCATTGCGAGCAAATAGAAGAATTAATTCACAGTTACAAGCCTGAGAAATCACGTGACGTTAATGTAAAAATGAGAATAATATTAAAAGACAACGTACAAGTTTACTCACGCCCGCGACGTCTTTTATCAACCCGAACGCGAAGAAGTAGAGCGAATTATCAATGAATGGATTGACGAAGGAATCGTGCGCCCTTCGGATTCCGAGTACGCGAGTCCCATAGTGCTGGTAAAAAAGAAAGATGGTTCGACACGTGTTTGTATTGATTACAGAAATCTAAATAAAAAGATAGTTAAAGACCGGTACCCATTGCCATTAATCGAAGATCAGTTGGATCTTCTTCATGACGCAACAATTTTTAGTACAATCGACCTCAAAAACGGTTTTCTTCATGTTCCAATAGACGAAGACAGTAGACCCAAAGACATAAAAGACGTTCAAAGCTTTTTAGGTCTGACCGGATATTTTAGGAAGTTCATTCCTCGGTACTCTTTTATAGCACGCCCTTTGACGAATTTATTAAAGATGAACGTAAAATTTCAGTTCGGTTCTGCTGAGGACCAAGCGTTTCGAATTTTAAAATCGATCCTCTGTAGGGGCCCCGTTTTGAAACTATACAGTTTAGACAGGGAAACAGAATTGCACACAGACGCATCCCGTTTTGGATTTGGGGCAATTTTATTACAAAAATATGCAGAGGACAATAAATTTCACCCTGTCTATTTCGCTAGTGGCAAAACGACGTCAGCTGAAGAAAATTACACCAGCTACGAATTAGAAGTGTTGGCTGTAATAAAATCATTAAAGAAGTTTAGGGTCTATTTGCTGGGTATTCCTTTCACTATTGTCATCGATTGCCAAGTCTTTACTATGACCATAATTGATTTTTCGAAACAGTGCTCTTAGTGTACGAACGAATAGTGTCTGTGGTTGAAGTTAGCGTGAAAGGAAAGTTGAAATAATAAAAATAACGTCATAGCAATTGTTTAACGTACACAGTAGATTCGGGTATTCCCGTACGCGCGCACGCCATTACCTTTCAGTGTACGGTATTCTCCTCTTGTAGAAGCATCAAGCGAGAATGATGTTAGTGAATCTGACATTAATTTGCAATGATGACGAAGTAGACGATGCTAAAAATGTTGAAGACGATGGGATAATATGTTATTTGTACAGAATTTAGTAAAGATTGTGTTTCCTGTGGCTTTTGGTTCCATAAAGGTCGCGACACACGTAGCTATGCGGCCGAGTCGACTTAAGTCACACGAGACAGCTAAATTTTGTTAAAGAAAAAATTAATAAGAAAAATGGACAATGATGACAACTTTTTGAAGAAAATATTCTACTTCTGAGAGTACAAAATTGCTTAATTATCGTAAGAGATCTAAATAAGTAAACAACACATCCAACATTTGTATTTTTGAGATAAATTTGTCAATGTAATTAAAAGTTTGCAATAATTTTTTTTTTTGAGTCATAAACAAAAACTAAAATTGTTCGATTTTTAATTATACTCAAAAAATTAATTCTTAGAAGTCGTCTGTACAATCGCCCAGTATATTTTGTTAGGATTATTTCAATATCTCAGCTGTCGAGTCTGCCACGCTGCCTCATGTGTCTTACCACATATAAACTAATGCAAACTTGTGCCGACTTGGCTCCCGAAAGATTGAAATAATACTTACTAACCGCCGACCATCGATAAATACGAATCACGACTCTTCCCTTTTTATCTAACAGAACTGTAATGCATGTACAGTAAATAAATTGGAAATGTGTTGTCGCAAAGTTTTATTGAGTAAAACAAAACCCTCCACGATAGCTGTTTACAGTTATAAGACTAGAAGCGGCAAAGCGTTCATCGAAGGTTTGTTCGGATTTTCCCTGAAGATTCTACCAACATTACGTTTGTAGGAAATAATTATCGATAGGTAGTGAACGAAACAAATATTAATTGGAGCACGTTGTCGCTTTCGTTGTTTTTGTTTAGTAATCAATGATCATCTTACAAATTACAATTGATTTAACCATTTCTTTCCATCGTTTCTTATTATTAATACCTTTCCACATGATTTTATCCGATGGTTGTTTTAACAATAATGTTCAATTCGTTGAATTAAAGGTAACTAAGTAAATAAATAAAAAGTACGTTTCAACAAAATACATTTTTATCTCTAGATATTGCAATACATTTAAAATTTCTTAAGACATTCTTAATTTACCTACATCGTTAAAATAACCAATCCTGTAAAAGGCGGTCACTTTTATGATTGAAAAATCGGGTTAGTAATGAAGTAAATATTTTTTTCCTTTGTCTGCAGTTGTAGCATTTGAAAATTCCATAATCTTACAGCGGAGATCCAAAAGCGTAAACCCCATAAAATTGAAATTGTCTTCTGAGCTTGTGAACCATTGGTCATTGTCAACCCCATCAATTAAACCACCCCCGTCATGCATTTTTAGTCTAATACGCCCAGTAATTCAAAAGCCTAGAGGTAATGTTATGGTTAGGTTAGGTTAGGCTAGCGTAAATTCAGAGGGGTCAAGGGTATCATGACCCCCCTTTTGAGAATTCATCGAGATGTTGATATTATTATCACATTATTTGCAACGTCAAAAAACTGGCGATGATGATTTGTGATTTAAAATAAGGAAAATTATTCGAATTTTTACGTTTGATAATTTTATTATCTATTTCAATTTTTAGTGCAAAAAATTATTTTGTCCGTGACCCGCTCCTATATTTTTTTCTGAATCCGCGCCTTACCAAAGGGGCGATTAAAAGTTGCTTGTGATACAATAAAAAGTCACAAAAATGTACATACATATTGTAATGAGATATGTTGATATTATTAAAATATGTAATGATATATAATGTATTGTAGGAGAAAAGAGAATAAATATTATTATTATTATTATTATACAATACAAATTTTTTAAATTTGTTATTCTTAATTGATTCAAATATTAAATTTTTAAATATTGAAGAGCATGAATAACTATTCTCAGTGTAAGTTCCAAAATTTAAAATTTAGAATTTCCTTTTTCTATTAAATAAAATTCTAAAAATTCTACTCTATAACTAAAACTAATTAAATACTATTAAAAATTTTTTTTTTAAAGAAATAACTGAAAAAGTCTATAGTATTTCTGTTAAATTATGGAGACAAGTTTAATTCACTCACTTTGTCACGATATCAATTGAAAAACAGCTTTCACCAAAATATGAAGTAATTCTATATCCATATTAATTTTTCTTTTCTTTTATATAAATTAACTTCTTCTTCTTCTTCTTGTTCTTGTATTTTCATTACTTTCTTAGTCTTGAATTTTTGATTTGAACTTTAATTTTTCTATAAAATATTTGTTTTCTTCTCACGACAAAAAATGTTTTGAAATAACTGTAGCATTTCAAAATCATAATATTAATCATGATTGCATGAATTTAAAAAAAATCCAGATGGTGGAGTTTTTGTTGATTAGACAAACAAAAAATTAATAACAGAAAATTTTGAAATGCTACAGTTATTTTTTCAATTTTTTTTTTTTATAAGTTAAAATTAAATTTTACTTGTTACAACTGTAAAAGTTTAATAAACTACTTAACGTAAAATAATAATACATTTTTCTTTTTAATATATTTTTTTAATTTAATATTTTGGAACTTATTTCATTTTCTAAATTTGTTAATTTTCTTCTTAAATTGTATTGTAGGCATCCTTCTATCATGACAATATATATGCATGCATACACACTTTCTAAAATTATTTGCTTATTATCTATACATTATATTACTTATCATTACATCAGTTCATATACATTTGTAGATACCTATTTTGTATAAATGCCAATCTTAAGTAAAGGTGTAATCATATTTTTTGTTTCTGCGCTTGTAATTACTAAAATATATTTTTGTTACTATGCCACTGTGAAGGAATATTTGAAAATCGTAAAGTTAGAGGGTTTTCCTAAGGGTGTGTTCAACGAAATGTAACAATCCGGGCTTTTATTTATGATGGTGACAAGCTCAGAGGTCATTTTCAATTTTACGGAGTAGAGTTAGTAAACCTGCCTAACAAATCACTTCAGTCACAATAAACTTATTTATATACATGAAGCTAAAATCTGTAGTAACATTTTATTTGTTCCATCACGTGACAGAAATAAGCTGAAAGAATCAAATCGCTATGGCAATTTTTGACATATAGAGCAGTTGAGGTTTTGACCGTGTTGCGATATACACTGTGAGCACTGTGACCCATTATGTCACACAGTATATTGTAAACACCGTTCCGGTTTAGATTTCTGTACTGAGGGCATGTTCCGATATACACTGTGAGTACTGGACAGTGATGCCAGTATACAGAAATGCGTTCCGATATAGGCTTCCAGTGCACTATTGACAGTACCAGAGAGAAACTAATGACGTCATATTTGCTACCATCCTTGTACTGGAAGCGTCTTACCTCCCAGAGGTTTACCACTAGATAACAATGACAAGGACACAGACCACATCACAACATGGACCAATATTTTTATTCAAACTTACAAAAAGCTAAAAGATCCCTACAATTCATTAAAAGGTTTAAAATGAAAGAAATTGAAACATTGTTATTGCTCTGTTTTATAGTTTTTGTAATTTGTTTGCTACTTAAACCACTAACCACCTTTTTTTCTGAAATTTATTCTAAAAGAGTAGACCTATTCAGTCTTGTAAAAGAAGGAACTTTTCATCATTCTTTTACATTATATTCAATCCACTAGGTCTTAATGAATTAGAATATTGTGAAAAACGGAAATAGTAATTTCTGAAGTAATTTCTCTGCAAAAATATGCATATTCTTATTGTGACATAAATTAACATATATCTAAGCACAACATATTTTCTCGTTAGTGATTTTCATGAGTTAAGATTATGATTTTTTTTAGGTGTAGCGTTATAAACATTCTTTTATTCTCAGATAGTCCAAAAAATTTATTTGCCAAAAATTGCAATATTTATGCCACATTAAATGTTAAAATTGTGCATCAATACATCTAGCGCCTCAATCAGATAGTGTCGTAATTATTTTTGACAAAAGTACTGAGACAGTACTTAAATACGTTCCAAGATATGACAGCCAGTAACAGACTCAGTAAAAAAATCTGAACCGGAACGGTGTTAACAGTATACTGTGTGACGTAATGCGTCACAGTGCTCACAGTGTTTATCGGAACATGCCCTTTGATTCCACTGCATATTTGCTGCCTAAATACAACAATGATAGACACAATGCATTCTTTTTAATCTTAAGTCTGGAATAGGTCACGTGATGGAAAAGGTACGGTAATTCTACTGTGCTTTTATATTATGAATGTTACCATTCGTAATAGTATCTAACTTACTTCTATTTACCGTATCAATTAAGTAATAATCATGTACTTTAAATATATAAATCTAGATTACAGTGTTCGAATTCGAATTATTGGATTGGTTTCAAAGTCACGTTATTCAATTCCGTTATTGTCATGCAACGTTCCAATCTGCAACGTCATTGAATAACAACAGCTATATTTCGGCAAACCTATTGTTTTGTACAGAAGGAGTTGCTGCAATATTTTATAAAGCAGACGAGTGCGGACTGCGGTACCAGGGACATTGTTACATACGCAAATATTCACAGGGCCATACTACTTTAGTAACCATCAGGAATATCTTGCGACGATATGAACGTCACCAACCACATTTGGAAGATAAGATCATGAAGTATAGATAGAAGGAGTCCGAACGCATAGTCAAAGAAATGTCAAAATTTCTGGTGTAAAATCCTTGACCGATAGGGCGCGCTGCTATCCAAGAAGTACTCGTTCAAACACTTGCGCGAATGGCTGTTTTAATTGTAGAAATTAACTTAATTATTTTCTTATTCATTAACATCATATAATTCTGATAAAAAATGTTAAAACAAATGTAAAATAAAGTCAAATCTAATAATAAGGATTATATTTGTAATTTAAAAAATAGTAATGATAAATAATATTCGGCAATGTATATCCTTATACCGAAGGATGGTTGATGGTGTTGAATCTAAATTACGGCTAGATCCCGCAGATGGCGTTCACATGTCATCTGTGGTTTTATATTGATAAATAATATTTATTAATATTATTATTGACTATTAATACATTTGGAAAATTAAAGAGATATTTTTTTAAACGATATTTGTATCTGTAATTTTGCTCCCATAATTAATATTTGTAAATAAATAAAAATTTAAAATTTTTGTTAAATAAACAGTCAGAATCATCCATTATTAAATTAGCAATGTTACCAAGAATATATGTTTCTGATTCGTTCAATACAACTATATTATCATTTCCATTAGATATATTTTGAACACGATCACCAACTATCATGTTATTAATTGTATCAGTTTTATCATTTTTAGTTAATTGTGGTACAATATGTTCTTAAATAAATTTTCTCAGATTCATAAATGTATGTAGGTATGTACTTCCATCTTGCAGCACTTCTCCATTAAATTTGAATATATTGTCTGTGCTAAAATGTAATTCTCAAACAAAGCTAGTTTGCTTTACCTCGATTAATCGTAGTGCTCTACCTTCTTACTGTTTCAGTATCCTCTATCTAAATAGAAAATTACATTTTATTGTGATAATAAAAATATAAACAAAAAATAATTAAAAAAATATTAATTAATTTAAATGTAATTGTGATGCATCAAAATAAAGTCTATTATTATTTTTATTATAATTATAATTTAATTTTAAATTTACAGCTGTTTTTACCGAGTATGCAACTATGGCTTAATTTAATAATTTATCAATAAAATTATTTTCCAAAAATAAATGTCACGTTTGTTACGTTTTCTAAAGGTGTTTATAACTAGTTGTTTTCCAAAAACAAAAATAAATCCAAAAGATATTATACTTCTGCTTTATTAATACTAATGTTATGAATAGGTAATTTTAAATATATTAACAATTACTTTAATTAAAAAGTTAAAAATATTTTTCTTTATATTTTAACATTTGTTTACAATCAATCCGTCAGTACGTTCTTATATCACTCGCGGCGTAGGTTTTCAGGATTTACCGTGATCGCGTACTTATTTTTTAATAAAATTATATATCTAAAAGCGTATTCCATTCGGACTCGTTCTATCTATATTTTGTGGATAAGATGTTCATATTGAGAACGGACTCACGGGCGCTCTTTAACGGCAGCCACAGACCCACTCATGGGACACAAATTTCGCTTATTACCGTTTGATGAGGAAGACAATTCGACTGCAATTGCCACGAAAATACAAGTCTCTATCCTGAAATAAAACGACAACAGTAGATCCTAATCTACAGTAACTGTACAATATTCGCTCCCAATTGGACCATAATTTCCCCCAGAAAGAAGGGATTTCACTGATTCATAGTATTCCCCATTCGTAGCAAGTACCCATCATCTAGGCTAGTGATTCTCAACCTTTTTGTTGTTGCGGCACATTTTTAACAATTCCAAATAAACGGTTTCACAAAAACTCAACGAAACACACGCAAATTTAAACTAAACTTAAAACTAAAAGTTAAGGGAAGGACAGCATATCTATATAGCAATAAATTTACAGTATACCTATATACTGTCTTCTTATTATCTACTAATTAAGGGTTTAATCTAATTTAGGTAGATGTGCGTAATTAATAATCGTGTTATATTTATCGATAAACAAATAACCGGTACATCAACAAACAACAAATTTTTTTTTTTAATTAATTAGTGTTCGAATTTTGCTAAAAACGACAACAATTTGTTTTTAAATATACTACTTGCACGAAACGGGGCTGTTTCAGGTAGTTTTTAAATCATGCCCGAAACGGGAAAACATCCTAGCAGTCCAGCTACTTCGGGCACGGGAAAGAGAGATCATTTTCGTTATTCTTTTAGCCTCTCAAGTGCTACTAATCCTGGTAAGGGAAACATAGCTAATTTCTCCAACTGAAGTTTTTACATGTACCTTTTTGTATATTTAGTCCATCAGTTATCATTTATGGCTTTCCATATATTTGTTGATTTTTTTGAGTATTTACTGTTTGTATAATTTTTTGTAAATAAAACTTTGTGTCATAAAGTGCTTGTAGTTACTAGTTGAAAACATTTACTTGTAGCAGGTTTGTATGGTACACTGTTAAAAAAAATTCTACATTTACGAAACATTTACAACATATCATATAGAAGAGTTGCAACTCTGAGTATATTAATTTAAAATTACAATACAATCTCAGCAAATTTAAGTTGAATGTTTGTAAATCCATATACATACAAATGAAAGTCTACATTTTACTATTTTCTTCTAGTTATGAAATACACTTTGAAATTTTGCTAATTCTATTGTACTTTGATGAAGAGGTAACGTAGTTTTACTACACCTGTGTCCTGGATACAATAAAATTGTAAATAATGTTCGAAATAATAAATTATTTCATTTAATATTTTAAATTTTCCGTAATGTAACAGTAATTTTAACTAAAAATGAGTTATAATCTTGGAATCTTTATGGAGTAACCCGAAACGTATTGTAATTTTCCGAAACCGTTGGCGAATTTCTAATGAAAAGGTTGTAACTTGACTTACAATACTTTTTTTATGAAATTACGAAGAAATGTTAAAACTCAAACTACTATGGTAGATTATAGATGACGCAGTGACTTCATTCGTCATGAGCAATTGAACTAGGTATTGCGGGTACTTACCTATTCAACAACACCAGAGCATTACCAGAGCTTTTCCTCAACTGGCACGACTGGTTTAAGTAATCAATAAACTGATTACTGATTACTAGTTTATTGAAAATATGGATTATGGGATGCCGCATCAAAACTATAGTATTAGGCTACCAATTTTTTGAGTGTTGACACAATCAAAGCGAAGATATGTGGTTTGTATAGCAAAATAATTAATTTATTAGAAATTTCGAAATTTGCTTCAAGTTTAATTACTTACATTTATTATTTTATATAGTGAATTTACAATATACTATACTGAAATTACCAACCATTTTCAATAGAATTTATTTCATAAAATTACGATAATTGTATTGTAATTTTGCGACAGCTGTTTAGTATATTTAAACAAATGTTTTGTATTTTTTTAAATTGATTGGGAAATGTCATATATAGTAAATTTACAAACCTGAATTTTATTGTTACTGTATTGTTGTGCATAAAAACTTCCAACAATTTATTGTAAAATTACTACAGAAATTTTTAACAGTGTAGATAAAAAATAGTTGTTCCTTCCATTGTCAACGTCATGGTTAGGTTAGGTTAGGTCAGGTTAGGATATCTCCCTCAGAACCATGCAAATTTTGTTTAAACTTTTTTTCTAATTTCAAGTTTCAAGCTAATTTTTTTCATTTTTGCTTTGAAATTTTGTTTTAACAATAATGCCGAAGTTTAAGTAAATTTAAGAAACTTTTAAATCACCTTATCTTTTAGAAAGTTCAGCATTAATGGAACAAAAATTCTACGAAAGTCTCGTTTTAATTTAAATCTGTAGAATCCAAGAAGAATTAAAATAAAGTGCCCATTAAACGGTATCCTTTTAAATAATCACCAGGTAGTAGTCCGGGAAGTTAAGCTGATGCTGACAATAAACTTTTTCACCCGAACTGTTTAAATCTAGACTCCAGAGTTTAATCTCTAAACTGAAGTGCATGAGCAAAAGTACGGACTCTACAGTCTAACATTTACTAAAAAATAATTGAAACAAGCTAATTCATACTTATAACTGAATGCTTCATTATTCGAATTCTTAGATTTCTTCTCATTTATAATCTTCCGTCTTACATTTTTTTTTTGTCAATGAGTTATCGTCTAATAGTTTCTTGGTTCCAAATATGGTTTGTGTTGAAATATACGTATTAGACAAAAATGACTAAATGAAGATGGACCAAGCCAATAAACAGTAAATGTCTACATAATTGAGTGTAACTAACTACTAGACTAAAACAAAAAGCTCACCTTCACCAAGTTATCTGGAAAAATATGAACTGCCTTTATTAACTTTATATAATCAATTGTCTCATGAAAATTTAACAGTCCAAAACTTTATTACCGCTTGTATAACGATGTTTGTACCGACAATGACGTTACAGACGGAAGTTCATAAAATACTGTTTATGGTTTCCAATTTATTGAGCTTTAGTGGCAGGAAGAAAAGGCAGTCACCGAACACGCAAACTCCTATGATTTGAAAACTTCACCTGTTGCGTTCAGGAAGTTTTCAATAAGTTAAGGTAAACATTTTCTATATTATTCTTGAGTAATTAAAGCAGTATTGCTTCGAAAATTCAAATGGATAGAAGAAGTTTGATTTTAACAAGTCTGCCATACTTTCTAATCACAGTGGACAACTAATAATGAGACAACAGCATTTTTATTTTTTGGAACAGTAGAAAATCGTTAAATTACCAATTTTTGATAAGAAAAAAATTAAATTGAGGTGTTTCATCTTCATAGCCGCATATCTTTCTGCGTGATAACTACTATGGGCGGAGAAGGATGAACAAAATAAAAAAAACTACTTATTTGTATACAAGTTCGTCAAAAACTTATTTTCTTAATCAACAAAAGTCGTCAATTCGAAGATTTGTTGGTTACACTTACACTTTATCTACACTGTCAATGAGCTAAGCTTCGCATTCATCAAGTTAATATAAAAAGTATAAATACATAAAATATTTCAACAAAAACTCGACCAGTGGGTATTTACCAATATTATTGTATGTACTGAATAAGAAACAGTAATTCGAACCTTAAATAGAAAATACATTAGTGTCAATTAAAGTGAATTAAATCCTTGAACCATCTACAAATTACCTCAAATTAATGAGGAAAAATCTATTGCTGTCATCATGCCCCCGCCTGTATTCGGACCCGGATCTCTGGCATTACGCGCCATTGCTCTAACCACTAAGCTTCGGAGACATGATGACAGCAACATCGACGAAACATACTTACTAAGTCACTGAATCATCGAATTAATGTATATTATTATTAATAAATCTATTAACAATAAAATATTGAATAACATTTAGTAGTGATGATTTTGATAAGAGATGTATAAACCGAAATGAGGGAAACCCTGTTATAAATGGGTTAACAGAAGTGAATTATTGTTCGATAATATTTCAGTTTAATTATTAATTATATTCTCATTATTTGAAATCGCTTATTTAATTTCTAAATTTTCCAAAGTTTCCTACTTTAATCGATGTTGTGCAGCAGTTTAATATTATCGATAATTTTTTATGGCCAATTCGTGATCATAAATTTGTTTTGTTAGAGCCAGACATCATTGACCAATATAAACTGCATCAGACTTGTTACAATTCAATTTTTAAGTTTCAGTTAATTTTATTCAATTTTTTTTTACCGTTTACTACTAAATTGCTTAATTTTAGTTTATTCACTTCGATGACATCTAAATTATAATTTTTTTAATCCAGTTGAAATTTTACGACAGACATTTTTAATGTAATGTAAGGCACAAAAACGGTTAACACTTTTAACTCTTAAGACATTACCTACAATTCTATAAACCTGTGTTATAAGTTTTTTCTTTAAAATATAATTTACAATGTCTCCTTTCTAACCGTTTACCGTGGAAGAGTATTACTACAAGGTCTCTTGAAAAATTGTCAGTTACTTTTGGTTTTTTGCGCTCATAAAAACTACTAACCGCTACTAATCGTAATAACACCGGAACCGAATGCAATTGCTGTCTGTGTAGAGTGGGCCAATTTGGACAAGTCCAAGTTGAAAGTATATATTAGAGAAGAGAGAGAGAGGGACGAAAATCGACGTCAGTGTCTGAAGCTAAATTGTTAGTTCCCTTGCAGAGATACACGGTGATCTTCAAAAAAGTATGTTTTCGAACAACTTCTATTTCTCTTGGCGAAATTTTTTTGTTTCTATAATAACATTCCTGAAGCACTTTTTTACGCAAAATTTAACAGTGTTAGGTAAAATGTTGTGAAATGAATAGACTAATTGTAAACAACATAACCAATATTTTTTTTAAATAGAACACATCTTCAACTAATAAGATACACTACAAACACTACAAAAAAAACAGAATCAATATCGACGGCAGGGATATAGTATTCTCGTTGTTAATAGCTTTTTTATTCTTGCAAAAATTAATTGTCAAAATTATCGTCTTTTGCAATAACAAATTGAGCATATAGTTATATTACATGATTCTCACGATAGCTATAGTAAAGTTGGGAAGGTAATCGTAATACAACTCTAGATGACAAGGCTAAGGCAGATGCGCTGCCAAATTTATTTTTGCAACTATTCCAAAATATACAGTCTTCACTATCTGTATCGATTTACTTCACTTCATATTAGTTATACCACTAGTCAGGTCATATTTTAACCGCATTATATTTTTCGCTTGTAACCGTTTAGATGTTTGTGTTTTTCAGTAAATAAACTTTTTAAATAAAGTGTCTTATCAGAAGAAGAAAAAAAAATTTTCTTTGTTACGAGTATTGTTGTGATACGTCAACTAGACCCCATATATCGCAGAAGTACTTCACCATTCGGCGGACTTCATCTGCGAATAGCTGTCCTGACGGCACGACGAACCCCCTTTGGATCACAAAACCACCTAGGAAACATCTACTACATCCATTGAATTTCACCAAGTGCACATTTACAAGTGATAATTAAAAAAAAATGTTCATAATCCTTCAAATAGTCCTGTAAGTCTTTTATTTTACATTTTACATTTTCCTTTAATATATAAGTATACGTTTAGTTCTCTGTTTATTTCGATGAGTCAAAGAGATAGATCTCCAATAGTAGTAGAATTTATAACTCGAGTGATTCTTACTTTTAAATCGTTTTGGCGATCAAAGAGATATATCTTTGTTAGAGAATTTTTACCAAGTACGAAATGAAACATAGGAACAAGATTACGAACGAATCAAATATAAGCTTCAACAATTATTAGAACACGTTTCGATAAGGGAAATTACTAACGATAAAAAAAAGTTTCAAATCTAATATGTATACACAACGTGCGTTAAATACATTTCAAGAAGATTTATTAGAAGCGTACAGATCTTATATTTCTTTTAAATCAGTTGCATCTTTAGAAGACTGTTTAGTACATTTACGAAATTACGATGATCATAAACAGCAAGTAAACTTTATGAATTTTATGCGACAAAGAAATTCTTTAAAACAGCCTTCTAAAAATATTACTCCAAATAATAAATTGCAACAATTTAATCAGCATAAATTTCACCAACAAGTCGGATGCGACATTCAACAAATAACTCCACCAAATTTTTCGTCACAAGCAGGTAATAACATGGGCTCTTTTCCCCGTGGTCAAAATCACATTCAAAATAGGCCAATACAGTCAAAATTTCCCGAAAATTCTATAAAATGTAATTATAAACCTACTGCCATGTCAATTTCGTAAAATAATACGGTTAGGAGATCAAACTATCACAATTTTAAACCGATTCCAATGTCAATCACCACAAATACAACCCAAAATCCTAATTTTTCCAAATTTGAACCACGGAAAATGTATAATATAGAAGCAGAAGAGACAGACGATGTTCAAGGAAGTTTTGAAATAAATTAAGACCAATGCGAAGTGTACAAGCTGAAGAAAAAAAAGCTGAAAATTTTTAGTTTAACGACTTTTCGCAACATTTGACCTAAATTCTATAAGTTGTCGTCCAAAATTACCGTTTATAACTATTCCAAATTTTAACTTGGGTTTGAATGAAACACAAAATACCGTTTGAACTGTTACTAAAATTTGTAATGATACTCTTACAATCGTTTCAGTCTCTCGACCATTCCCAGAGAGTTATTACCTGAAACTAAACTTAAAACTATTTTGGTAACTATTTATAGGTACTTACTTACTATTGTAGATGTTTATGTGTATACATGTATAAAGGAAATTGTACAAGTTATTTTATTGATTTATTCACTTCTCGTGCGTTGCAACTCGAGCGTTAACAAAAAAAGTTCCCAACTCGGGCGTCATCGTCATTAGCCTTATATTATGTTGTTGCAGCAAAACTGCTTTTGTCACTTATGTACAAACATTATAGGTAAAACTATACATACATATACATACCCCGTACCCTAACCTAACCAAATACCAAATTAACTATTAAATTAAAATTTTGGGGTGTGGGGTATATACATGTAAACACACCCACCCTCTAAAATGCATTTGATGCACTAAATATTCATAAATATGATATTTTTATAAAACTTCAACCCCTCATAAAATTGATAAAAGATTGACAAACAATGCATAATAACAGGCCACCACCCGCAGTGTACTTAATTGCAATCGACAAAACGCACCAAACGAGAATTCATTATCTCTCTGTTTTGCACGACGCCCGAGTTGAAACCATTTCAGGTAAAATTTTGACGACGCTCGAGTTGCAACGCCCGAAATGGGAAAATACCATTTTATTTCATTATTGCTATATATATAGGGCTTTTACGACCTTCTGTCTGTTCGTTGGTGATATTTTTGTTTAGTTGTATAGCTTTTTCAATTTCTAATTTTACCAGATAATGTGGTTTTTTACTCTTTTGAGTTGTATGTAATATTTTAAAGTCATCTTTTGAAAAGTTAGGTTTATTATTAATGCAATGTTGAGCAAAACCTGTTGTGCCCTTGTTAGTTTTAATGGAATATTCATGATCTTTCAATCTTTTTTCAAAACTTCTACCTGTCTGCTCTATATACATATATAGCATCACAATCAGAACACTGTAATTGGTACACCCCAGATTTATGGAATTTATTATTTTCAGTTAATTTATTGTTAGTTAGTAATTTTCCTAACGCACGTTTGTTAGTGCATGCCGTATTTATATCTAGATTTTTAATTGTTTGACATATTTTCGGACTTAGTCCATTAACGTAATTTATAAGAGACCAATTCTCATTTTGTTTATGAATGTTCTTGTAATAAATTTCATTCAAAATTTTGGATTTTTGTTTCTTTTTAATAATTCTGTCAATTAGGTTTTCTTTATAGCCATTATTCCGTGCTAAAGTTTTTATGAATTGATTTCATTTAAGTAATTTTACGGATAAGGGGTAATTGATTAATCTATGTATGAGGCTGTTGAAGGTTGACATTTTTATATTGTAACGTTGAAATAAATTAAGACTTAGACTTTCCAGTTTAAATAAATAATCAAAACAGTCTTGAATTCAATATATATAGAAAAAATACATTTACCGACGCAATAATCCCACCAGCCTCCAATCAAAGTTACGATATATAAGTTATATCAAATACTTCAAGTTACTTTTCAAGACTCCATAGAGAAGCGATAGAAATGCATAAACATAAAGAAAATTTCAACAGAAAAGAAGAAGGCATAAAACTGAACAATATTTGGGGACCAACATTGAAAGCGACCATAACTCCACCATACGATCACAGGCTCAGCCCCCCACCAACTGGAAGGTATAAATAACGACGTATCTCATACACCAGCATCCCCACCCCCCCTACCCGCTCCAATTTCAAACCTACTTTCTCCTGTGTCGTCCGCTCTGTAGACCTGAACATCTCGCACACTGACATCCTTACCGCCCTCAAAGACCAGAACATCGAAGCCAAAAACGCCTGGCGCATTAAGTCCAGGCAAACGGGACAGGACACCTTCTTGTTCCGTATCATCACAAACTGTCCAAAATCTATCGACACCCTTCTTTCAAAAGGCTTCCGAATGTTCTCCAGAGTATATCGCTGCGAACCCTCTCAATCCCCTGGCCCTCAACCTCTTCAATGTGGCAAATGCTTTGCATTTGGCCACAATACCTCTTCTTGCAACCTACAGCCGCTTTGCTTCCGCTGCGGCTCTAAACACGACTCAAATACCTGCAAATCCTCTCCTTCCTGTACGAACTGCAAGGGCGAGCACCTTGCCTTCGACAACAAATGTCCAAAACGGCCTACTCCCAAATACCTAACACCAACCAAAACCGCTCCCATGAAGTGTGTCGACCCTCCCGCAGAAGACCTCTCTGATGACGATTCCTCCGTCATCAACGACGCTCCCGAACCTGAACGATTCACCCGAGTTGAAGACATAATACGTTTCACGTACCTCTGTCTATCCTCCATGACCACCAACCAGAAAAACGTCGAAAACGCCATTGCTCAACACGCAGCCCAATTCTTCCGTCGTAAAGTCTCCTTCGTCCACAAAGGCAACTTTATCCACCTCTCGATCACCCGACTTCCTGCACCTTATTTTGATCATCAAACCTATGTCCCTTCCCCATAACACCTCTTAATGGACTTAAAAATTGCGACAATTAACACCTGCGGCTGGAAGCGCAAAAAACACAATATCACTCACACCCTACACACAGATAAAATACACATATTAGCCCTTCAGGAAACACTTGCTTCATCTAAAAACCAATACCACATCGCTCAATACAAAATATTCAGAAACGATAAACAATTACACAATAGAGGTACAGCACTGATAATCCACAACACAATCGCTTCCAGCCACTTCAACCTTCCTCCACATTTCAGAGACCTAGACTGTTGCGCCGCGACAGTACATCTACAATCCGGAAATATAATCATTTTTTCATTCTACAATAGACCGACCAACAATCTGCCTATACCATTCCTAGACTTCATCTCGAATCTACCAAGAGCCATAGTTCTCGGTGATTTCAACGCCAGACATACTTCCTTTGGCGACACCTTTACAAACACGAACGGTCGTATTCTCACAAACACCCTTCTATCCCGCAATCTATATCGTCCCAGAAACACAAGTCCGACCTTCATCAGCCACTTAGGCTCATCTATCCCAGATCATATCATCTGCACAGACAGAATCGCGCCATTATTCACAAACGACTGTTCAATCGGCACAAGTATCACAAGCGACCGAAGTAGAAATAGACAACGCCATCGACACGTATACTGCCTCAGTTCAAAACGCTATAGCTATAACCGTACCCACGAAACGAATATACGTAGGAAGAAAACCCCTCCCTCGTGAAATTGTTGATCTGATAAAACGAAAACGCGAATTATACCGTCTCTTCGTAAGAACAAGAAACCCCATCATCAAAACAGAATGGAACCGTCTTAACGCGTTAGTACGACTTAAAATCAACACGCACCAGGAAGAACGTTGGATCAATGCATGCTCTAAACTAAATTTTCATAACGGTTCTCAATTTTGGGATAAATTCAAATTACTCACAGGCCAAAAACGCTCCGTACAAAACCACTTAACAATTAACGGTCAAATATATAACACTCCCGAAGAAAAAGTTAACATATTCGCGGAAACACTCGTCAATCTACACGTCACACACACCGGTCCGAACCACGACGCGAACCACACCACATTTATAAACCGCCAAATTAACGAAACAATACAAGCAGCTCAATACACTCCAAACGACATACTAAACAACATTTCACAAGAAGACATCACTAACACATTTAAAACCCTTAAAAACAATTCTCCCGGCGAAGACGGCATCTCTAACAACATAATAAAAAACCTCCCCCCACCTGCAATAGACTACTTAACGGAAATATACAACGGAATACTCAGAACAGCCTACTACCCCCCCAAATGGAAAAAAGCCAACATAGTAATGATTCCCAAACCAGGAAAAAATCACACAGACCCCAAAATCTTTTCGGCCAATCGCATTAGTTAACAACACAGGAAAAATTTTCGAAAGGATAATCGCGACGCGCATTAAAGACTACTGTAGAGTCAATCTGATCATTCCTGACTCCCAAGCTGGATTTCGTAAGGGAATGAGCGCCCTTGATCCAGTACTAAAATTACAAACAGAAACCATCTCTAATATAAATACAGGCGGTTGTACCCTAGCATTAGCATTAGATTTCGAAAGAGCTTTCGACACAGTATGGCACAACGGCCTACTATCCAAACTTACAAAAATCAACCTCCCCCCATTCTTCGTTAAATTAATCCACTCCTTCCTGAACGACAGAGAATCCAAAATCAAAATCGGCAACACCTACTCTAGACCTTTCACGCTAAGTGCAGGCGTACCACAAGGCACAGTCCTTGCCCCCCTACTATACAACATATACTGTCATGACCTACCTCAACCTCTCCACAACAAAATCAGCCTAGCTCAATATGCTGACGACACTGCATACTGGGTAAACGGTATGTCATCTAGGTCGTGCAATACTCTAATGAGACGGCAACTAAACCAATTAGAACTATGGCTCCGAAAATGGCGAATAAAACCTAATCCCGACAAATCGCAACTAATCCTATTTCGACACCGTAACCTCATATCCACTGCCAAATATCCAGTGACAACATCAATATCAAACTATTCAACTCCCAAATCCATCTTCAAAGGGAAATCAAATACTTAGGAATCACTCTCTCCCACACCATAAACCCCTACAGAGACATCAACTTAACGTTGAATAGAATCAGAAACCGAGCGAACCTACTATCAGTAATTAACGGACGCATACCAACCTGCGATCCTAAGACACTTTTATACACATACAAGACATTCATCAGACCTATACTAGACTACCGAGCCCCCTCCCTAACCACACTTAAAAACAATCATCTTCAATCCATTCTTGCTACAGAACGTTGCATACTACGCAAAATATCGAGACTAGACATATACCATCCATCCGACATCCTCTACGACAATATCGACATTCAACCAATCACCGACCGCATCCTAGAAATTCAAATTAAATTCACAAAACGGGCCATCGAAAACATCAATCCCATTACTTCCATCACCCTCAAATTTCCACCACAGCGACTAAAAAGAAAACCCAAAAACAAAACACCATTTCCTCCGGCCAGACTTCTGGCAATAACCCCCGATCTCCCTGACGAATACCAAACCTACCTTGACAACCTACCTATCACACTAAAATAACACACACACACACACACACCAGCACTCACCACCGAGCGATCTACTAGAGAACTTCTACCGAGACGGCCACCGCACCACCTTTGAGAATGCCTGCCGTAGCAGCAGGCGAAACGTCGGGAAAAAAATTCCAAATATCTTGCAGCCTGCTTAAGACCGTATAATGATTTGTTGAGTTTACAAATCATGTTATCTCTATAAGGTAAACCTTCAGATGGAGTCATAAAAATAGTATCTTCTAATTCATCATACAGCCAATAATAAGCGGAAATTGAATAGAGTCGACCTTTACTTGATAAAAATCGAACATCATAAATAAAACACTAAGAAATTGATTTTCACAATTTTATTCAAACACGTGACGATCGTTTCGCTAATCATATTAGCTTCATCAGACAAGGAGTATTTACTACTAAAGATCTAATACAATAAATGTTCTTATATATGTGTTCGATTTTCATCAAGTAAAGGTCAACTCTATTCAATTTTTGAAAAAAGCTGATTTAAGCTTTCTGACCAAGTCTTACTACAAAATGATATTAAGATCACGACTAGCCACGCAGAATATTTGGTTTTTTAACATCTGTTTGAAGAATAACATTTTCCCAAATTACATGAATTTGAAGACTAACAATAAGAGTGGTCCAGCAACAAAAGGAAGAAAAGTAGGAATGGTGAAATGGCTAAAAGAAGAACGGAAAAATCTGTACCAGAGAAGAGATACCTATAACATCTATAATAAGGTAATACACACAGAACTAACTTATAAACTCCACAATTTAGAATTTGATATCTTAGATTTGAATATTAGGATTAGGATAAACAATATTATTAATAAAAAATTTAGAAATCAAAAGAAGAAAATTCAATATTTACTCTTCAAAACCGAAAATAAACTTATATATTTAAATAATAATCAATATTCAGACCATAGTTTCTATAAAAGATTTGAAAACTTAACTAAAGCTAGTTTTTCTAAAGATGAAATAAACCTATTGGAAAAAGGTTTTCAATATAACATTACACCTGACTTTTCTAAATAGACAATAAAACATTTAGGAGTAGAATTAGAAATAGCAATAAATAAATCAAACTATCATTATCAGAGAAACATGTAACAGCAAAAATTATAAAAACTCAATTTATTAGTAATTGTAATAACAATAAGAACTTTTCTGTTAGGGAAAACATTAAATCAATATGTGAAACAGCAAAAAATTATGATATTATTTTTACAAGAGCAGATAAGGGTAAAACAGTGATAGCAATTGATAAAAATGACTATATTAATAAAACTTTAGATTTTTTAATCCCAACAAAATACCCAAAGTTAAAAATAGACCCCACTAATAAATACCAGTTAGAAATTAAATCTCTTATTAATAGTTCACAACATATTTTTAAGAATATAGAAAAATATAAACTTACTAATATGAATCCCCAAGCACCAAGATTATACTCTTTAATAAAACTACACAAAAATAATTATCCGATACGACCAGTAGTCTCGTTTGTATCTGCTCCTTCGATAAAAATCTCACGTTTCCTAATTAATTTAATTATAAATAAATGCCAATTCAAATCTAAATTTAGTATTAAAAACTCTTCGGAATTAATATCAAAAATTAAAAATATATACCTTCCTAATAATGCCAAACTTATTTCCTTTGATGTACAAAATCTATTCCCAAGCATACCACCTAAAGAAGTCATTAATTTAACAAACCAACTTTTAAGTAAAAATAATAATTGTAAGGAAGAAAATCAAGAAATTGTAAGTGCTCTTTCAGTTTGTTTATCTCAAAATTATTTCAAGTTCAATGAACAAATATTTACCTGCACAGAGGGTTTAATTATGGGTAATCCCTTAAGCCCCTTATTATCAGAAATCCTTATGAATAACTTAGAGGAACAAATAACACACAAATTAAACAACAACTTCTTATTCTATTATAGGTACGTAGATGATATAATTACTTGCTTTACAGGTACGAACAGACAATTAGACATGTTTTTGAAATATATTAATAACTTACACACTAACATAAAATTCACTATAGAAGAAGAGAAAAACAATTGCTTAAACTTTTTAGATTTAACTTTAACTAAAATTGATAATTATATTTCATTTTTAATATACCATAAACCTTCCCATACAGATTCAACTATACACAATAATTCATTTCACCCTATGCAACATAAGCTAGCTGCTTACAATAGTATGATACATAGACTCTTAAATACCCCGATGTCAAAAGATAATTACAATAAAGAGTTAAATATTATTAAACAGATTGCTCACAATAATGGGTACAATCCAACATTAATTGAAACTATAATAAACAAAAAACAACAAAAAATAGCACTACAACTAATCTACCCATTTTCATTAAATAAAGAAATTAAATATAATTGCATTACATATCTGAGACCCTTTACGTATAAAATAGTCAATTATTTACAGAAATGTGGTCTGAATATTACATTTAAAACAAATTCTTCATTAGGCAAAATAATAAAAAATAATAAAGGAAAATCAATCTGGAGTCTATAAGTTAACATGTGGGTCATGCCATAAAGTATATATTGGACAAACGGGTAGAAGCTTCAAAAAACGTTTGTCAGAACACAAAAATAGTTACCTAAAAAATAACACAGACTACTTATGCCAACCATGGTACTATAGAAGGACATGATTTTAATGATAAACTAGACATTTTACACTTAGAAAATAAGGATAGTAAATTAACATTGTTAGAAGCCTTAGAAATTAATAATTATAAAAAACTAGATATTTTAATGAATGATCAAATAGAATGTAACAATTCTCCCCTCCTAAATTTATTATAAAGACCCTCCGTTTAGTATATAAGAACATTTATTGTATTAGATCTTTAGTAGTAAATACTCCTTGTCTGATGAAGCTAATATAATTAGCGAAACGATCGTCACGTGTTTGAATAAAATTGTGAAAATCAATTTATTAGTGTTTTATTTAATAATAAGCGGATTGAATCATACCTTACTGTTGGTGCTAAAGTTTCCTTGTAATCGATACCTTACCTTCTATTTGTGTATAACTCATTGCACAGAGTCATGATTTGAATCGTGGACCTGTTAACCCTTCCTTGATTCGGAACACCCATTTACATCCAATAATTTTAGTATTTTGGCGTTTTTTAACCAAAGTCCATGTCCGATTCTTCTCATGAGCATCTAATTCTTCATTAATTGATTGTATCCATTTTTCTTTTTGATTTCATTCAAAGCTTCTGTGTATGTTTCAGGACCTCTGACATAATATTCTCATGTTGACATAAGTAAGCATTTTCCTCAGAATTGTTAAGATAATTTACTTCTCTGTTTAGTTTCTCTCTGGGTCTCGAAGTCATCTTGCTTATTTGTGGAGAATCAAAACATATATCAGGTGTGTATTTAGTGTTAAAAGTTGATTAATTTTCATTTAAAGTTTTTGAAATGAATCTTCATCTTTCTCTTCATTGCCTTTCTCTTTATTGTTATTCATTTCAGTAGTTTTTACTGATAATTCTGCAGAAACAACATAGTCTCTTTTCACCGTATATTCAAGATTAAGGTATAATTGAATTCCTATGCTGATTTCTGAAATAATGACTGGTCTATTCTCGATTCTGCAATTTATGTACGAAGGATGTTCTGAAATTCTTGAGACTTGAAGACATTATTTTTTCAAAATAATTTCCGTCGCAGTCAATGCAACTTTGCATGCGTAAAAACCAGTCATCAAAAATCTCACTCCACTTCTGTTCAGGTATTTCTGCACAAGAAATTGCAATCCCGTATCTAGCAAATATCGACGTTTAAGATCGGCTCGATGTGGCGGAGCGTTATCTTGATGAAGGTGCCAAGTGCGGAGATTGGAATAAGGAAGAAGTTCTTTCAATCTTTCAATAAGCTGTGGAAGGCAGACATTGGTATACCAGATAGCATTAACAGTCTTCTGTTCCTGTAGTACAACACGATCGATAATTCCTCGCAAACCAAAGAAAACAACAATCATTGCCTTTTTCGTCGATTTAGAATTTTTCACTTCCACCGGAGTTGGTTCATCTTCTATGACCCATATTTTGTTTTCTGGGAACGTCATAAAAATATAGCCATGTTTCATCAACTGTGATGATTGAAACTATGTCTTTAGATTTTCCGTTTTTGAATTTCTTTAACATGTCTTTGCACCATTTAACTCGTTCTTTTTGTTCGTCAGTAAGTCTGTGCGGGATCCATAGAGTACAAACCTTTCTATAACCTAAATGGTCATGAATAATTGAATATGAGGCTGCTGTACCAATGTTTAGTATACATTTTATTTGTCAGTAAGTTATTCTCCTATCGGATTTAATTAGATTCTGAATTTCAGATATGTATTCCGGAGTTACTGCTTCCGCCGGCCGTCCTGAACGCGGATCGTCATCTAAGCTAAAGCTACCACGTTGAAACTGTTTGTACCATCTATATATAGTTGCACGGGAAAGACAATTATTGCCGAATATAGGCCTCATTTCTTCTAAGCACATCCGGATTTAATTCATGTAAGAAGTTATAACGCAAAACCGCACGATATTTGATTTGTCCACGACGCCATTTCGACGAACTTGTCTTAACTGGTACTTCCACAATGTTAAGCGCAAACAGATGACGAATGACATTTATGTATACTCTGGATACATTTATAAGGAATTGACTTTAGGAATCATAAACTAAAGTTAATACCTTTAACTCGTAACCGGTGATAAACCAGTTTTGTCTCATAAACACCGACGTGGAGTCTTAGAGACTCCTCTTGTATAACTTGATAGCCAAACTTGATCCTTTTTTATATGTATAAATAACAGCTGTAATTACCTTTTTTACTTGTTTAGAAACACGCTCTACCACATTTCACACAGAAATACAAAAAAATGTCTTTATGCATCATTAGAATAGAGATGTGTGTCATTTTATTAAAGGTAACTACAGTTATGTATATGTATATATTTATTAAGAAAATGTTGAATAATATTGAAGATGAACATTAACCAATGGCTACAGTAACAAATAAGTAACTTATTTCTAGAAAAAACAAAACTAATATTTCAAATACAGAAAAAACTGCAGCATGTAAAGTTGAAACAAAAAAAAGTAGAATGAACCATCATTCCTTTTTTGCTGTGCATTCTTTACAAACTTTGTGACTACAAGTCAAACAAATAGGTTTTTGACATTCAACACATAAATAAAAAGTCTTCCTATGTAATTTTGAAGGGCACAAATAACAATATTTGCGAACTTCTAGCTTTTCCTGGTTCGTAGAAGAAGCTGCCTCGAGTCGAAGTATTCGTTTTATAGAATCTTTGACTTCCACAGCAATTCTTGGGTTTTCATACCTTCTCCTCATATGAGGTTGTGTAAGACTTTTGGCAAGTGCTTTCATAAAATCTTTTCTTTGTACTGTCGTTGCATGGTCTCTGTAATGATTTGATATGACATACGCATTTACAGTACTCATGTCTAATATTTTATAAAATATTGCCATGGGCCAGCGTCGTGTTCTTCTTGATGAACTATATATCGTACATTTTTCATCAAGGGAATCGACACCCCCCTTTGTCGAGTTGTAAAAGTTTATTATTTCAGGTTTATTATTTTGCGGATCCGTGCCACTTGTGTAATGCATTGTCGACATCAGGATTACAGCCTTATTTCTTTTAGGAACAAATGAAAGAAGCGTCATGTGTTTTCTAAAACCATATAAGGACGTCCCTATTGCTCTGCCTCTCTGTGGGAGGAATTCAGGAGGAATGTGTCTTTTTGTCTTCCTCATAGTTCCAACGTATGTTAAGCCTTTTGACTGTAGTAATTCTACTAATTCTACAGATGTGAACCAATTGTCTGCAGTAATATTTCTATTGGTCCCAAAGCACCATGATTTTGATTCCATATTTTCGAGGCTTACTCGGAATGTACATTCGGAAGCTGCACCTTCCTCGAAAACCTAGCAGCATTTCATCTATACATACGTATTCAGCAACTGTAAATTCATTCTGACAGTTTTGAATGAATAATTCGAAAATTTCTTGCACAGGTGCCAATTTATTTACTTCCCTTCGTTGAGTTCTCGTGAGAGGATCGTCAAAACGTAGACAACATAGCAGGACAGCAAATCTCTTTCCGCTCATTACCGCTCTGAAAATGTCTCTACCTGTGCCATCAGTGGCAAACAAACACTCAATATCCTCATCATTTGACTTGAATACTGCAGAATAAATCAGCAAGCCCAACAATGCTCTTGTTTCCATTTGGTCAGTATTCTTCAGATCGGATCGGTTTTCATTTTTGTACTTTGCTCTTACACTCGCTAGTTTTACATTCGTCCACTTGACTACAATGTCTACCATTTCATCTGTAAATAGACAGTTCCATATTGTTTCAGGATCTGCCGAATGCCCTAAAGTACGCGATTTCCCTCGTAACCCCGGTAATTTTATTTTTATTTTGTTTTGCTGTTGAACTCGAACATTTCTAGTGGGTTCCTTTGCTGACCACTTATAGCGGTTTCTGCCATAGAAAAATTTTTTAGGTCTCGTGACTTGTGGTGCTTCTTCATCGGTTGATAGTTCAGGCGCATCGTTTTGTTCATTCTCATCTAGGTTATTTGACTTATTTGAACTCTCTTCAATTTCAGATTGATCCGAATCACTGTTATGATCGCTGTCTATTTCAAAATCAGGGTCAACACTTTCAACATCGCTGTTTTCAGAGTCGATACTGTTATACCACCTAAGAAGGGTCTCCTCATAGTCAGACATATGTAGAATTTCAACTATGGTTCATTTATACTGCAATGAAGAGTATTTGGGTTTAAAATAAGCCTTCTAAATAAAAGACAAGTGATAATGGAAACTCAAAGACTTCGAGAATTAAGACAAAGAAAATGAGTATCGGCTGTTACAGTGCAACAATAAAATAATTGTAGACTTAGATTCGTCCGGATCTGACCAAAGCGATACTAATTAAAATTTATAGACAAATCGTACAATCTAGTTTAATAAAAAAAAAAAAACATGTGTTTTCAAAGTGAGTGTCTACTTTCTAATGTTACTAATTTTTAATTCTTTTTGGTTTTTGTATGCAACTACGATAAAGTCGTCTTCACTTAAGCAACATAATTTACTGTAAATTCTAAATTATCTATTATGCAAAAATTATTTTAACTTAATTATTATACAAAAATTGTTTTTAACCTGTTGAATGTAACTAAAAAATAATTCTAACTGAACATAGCCTAATTTTAACTTAATTACTCTACAAAATATTTCTTCTACCTTTTAGATTTCAAAAAATCGAATTTTAGTTTAATTTAATTATAATTGTAAAAAGTGTAAATATTTTAAATATTATGTTAAAAGCTGTCTGATTATGTATAATATAATATATATAATATATTATACCTATAATAAAGTGCAGTTATAGCTACTGAGAAATTGCCTTGTTATTTTAGCTAGAATTGTCTACAATGTTTTTAAATACGGGCCTGTCTGCCGACCGGCAGGTAAACACTGGGTAAACAAGACTTTCCTTCCAGTTGCTCACTTTTACTGCTGTTGTGATTACCTTAATGACGGTCGTTATGAGATAAGCTTAACGTCAATTCCTTATAACTGTATCCAGAGTATATAAGTTCAAAGAATACCGGCGTCGTTCGGCGCTTTGATGACAATTAATAAGGCCATAAATCAAACGAACACGAGTAAATTCTAGTAGGTCATTCCCGATCTTTCTGGAAATATTCTACGTCTCTATAAATACTTGTTGACGTGGTCAGTGAGAGTAGTTTACAGTTAACTTCAGAACGAGTAATATAAATACCGAACTACGATATACAGAGTGATATAAATAAGTTGTTGAATTATTATTAGTGTTTAAGTGTTCTATTAGTGTTTAAAGTAAAAACGCCCCCAAATCTGCAATTTCCAGGTACTCGCAAAAGTAGAAAACCCAACCGTCCTAATGGGGCGACCCAACGCAGCGGGTACATTATAAATTTTATTGCAGCCCTTACGAGAACTAATAAAGTTTACCGAAGACAAATTTGCTGAAGTTCTGTACGAGACATTGACAATAGAAACAAAATTCTTTAGAGTAATAAATTTGCAAATGTTGAAGATTGAGAATACAACAACTTTATAAAAGATAAATTCAAACAATATACAGTGTTAAAATATTTGTAGAATAAAACACTGTATGAATACTGAACATACCACCCACCGAAAAAATACTATTTTTTCCATTAACTAAAAAATCCTAAATTAATATTAAAATCAATACAACTTATAGTCACGATCACAGATGTTTAACGCGAACCCTTCACATGATTCACATTATATCAATTACGCGGGCTATGATACACTGATCTTGATTTCATCGTCCTTGTCCCGAGGCCTTAGTTTAAAAGATGGTATTGTTTCCTGGATGTCTTCAGTTGGCAGGATACAAATTTTTGTGAGAGATCGTTTGATCATCCCATCAGACACCCCTAAGGACACAACACGCGTTATGTTGTCCTTGCCTATATGGAGCTGAAGAATTCGTGCCATGCGCCATCTTAAAGATGGTATGTTGTCATCCCGCACAATGACCATCATTCCCGGTTTGACTTCCTTTTTTTCTGGAGTATACCATTTGTGATGTCGTTGAGTTGATAGAGGTACTCTGATTTCCAGCTATCCCAAAAGTGTTGAACCATTTTCACCAAATGTTGATAGCGATTTACCCTGGACTCCGCCAGGTCCTCAAGGTTTGGTTTTGGAAAAGACGTTAGTGCGCGTCTAACCTGAAAATGTCCGGGAGTTAGGGGGTTGAGATCAGTTGGATCGTTAGACATAGGAGATAAAGGGCGAGAATTTAAACAGCATTCGACCTGCGTCAGTATCGTATAAAATTCCTCAACCTTGTTTGTTAATGACCGTTTTAGGTGAGTTTTGACTGACATCACGGCGCTTTCCCATAATCCACCGAAATGGGGAGATGAGGGAGGAATAAAATGCCAATTAATTTTATTTTCGACTAAGTAACTCGCTATTTTATCGTTATTATTTTGATAAGCAAATAAACCGGATAATTCATTTAATTCATTACGAGAACCTACAAAATTAGTTCCGTTGTCTGAATAAATGTGACGACAAAGTTCTCGTCTTGAAATAAATTGAGTTAAATTAACGTTGATATTGGCCAATTCTCGGAATCGTCGATAACCAGGAAAGTCCCTTCCACCATAGTGTATTATCGATTAATTCGGACGGACTAATGCCTTCCATCTTATATGCGGTGCCTTAATCCATATTAAAGTTATAGTTGAATCGGACCAGAAGAATGATTGACAATCATTTATATTAAGAGCTGTAATTGTTTTCTGATACAAACGCGCGAGAATTCAAGCCCCACATAATTCCAGTTTGGGAAGAGATATCACCTTCAACGGTGCTGCTCGTAATTTTGCACTCAATAGTTGTACAGTGTGATAGCCTTTTTTATTGGTTGATGTCAGGTACAGACAAGCTCCGCAGGCCCTTTCGGAGGCATCGCAGAATGCATGAAGTTGGATACTTTCAGGATTAGTTCATAAAACATGTCTTGGTATTACTAGATTATTAAGAACGCTTAATTGATTATAGAAAGTTGTCTACTTATGATACAAGTCCTGTGGAATAGATTCGTCCCAATGAAGTTCAAGTTGCCATAAAGATTGTAAAATAAGTTTTGCTTCAATAGTAGCCGGACCAACAAGTCCTAAGGGTTCAAAAATTTGGGAAATTAAAGACAAAATTGTTCTCTTTGTTAGTTGATGAGTGCTGTCAATGTTAACATGATTTTCTAGTGTATTGCGTGTGTGATTCCAGAGACTAAGTGTTTTACATTCCTTGTCGAATTTATGTAATTTGCTCGTCTTGATTTATGTTACCTGATAAAATTATTTGAGGGTCGTTAGATGCCCATTTTCGTAGATTTAAACCATACATATTCAGTAGTTCAGATAAATTGTTCTTCAGTTTTCTAGCGTCTTCCTTTGTTTCCAATACTGTTAGGAAGTCATCTACATAAAAATCTCTAGCAATGACGTCACTTATGAGAAAATTCGTTTCCCTATCAATTTCTGCTATTTCCCGTAAAGTCATAGTGGCTAGAAACGGAGTTGATGCGGTACTATAAGTGATTGTATTTAGTTCATATACCCTTACAGGATCTGTTGAATTTTCTCGTTAAAAAAAATTCTTTGAAATCGTCGCTGTTCTAGGACAATTTCTAATTGGCTAAGAATTTTTTCCACGTCAGCGGTTATGACATATCGCTGTTTTCTGAACCTGACAACAATTGAAAAGAGATGGTCTTGTACTGTGTACCCTATTTCTTGGGCGTCATTTATTGAAATTTCTGTTGACGTCTTCGCAGAACCATCAAAAATTACCCGAAGTTTGGTCGTAGTGCTGCTGTTTTTAAATACGCCGTGATGAGGCATATAATAGAAATTTGGACCGTCTGCTTGGATTTCATTTAGAACTTCCGTCACATGGTTCATGTCCTCATATTCCCGCATAAATTGTATGTACCGTTGTTTAAGAGTGGGTGATTTGTTTAATTTCCGTTCAATAGAAAAAAAGCTCTTCAATGCCACGTGATTTTTCGATTGTTTGAAGTTTATTGTTGAATGGAATAGACACTAAGAATCTCCCGTCCGGTTTTTTTGTTGCAGTAAATATCCCTAAAGAAACATCCTATATTTTTTTTAAGGTATGTTTTTCACAAAGTTTCACGCTTGGTTTTTCCCATTCGCGTTTCGATGTCGCATCTAATTTAGTCGAAACAAGATAAATTACCAACGTGTCCCATGTATCTGTGGGTTCATCTAAAAATTTCAGGGCTAGTAAATGATTATTCAAATCATCTTACAACTGGCGCAATGAAGTGTGTAATTCCTTCACTAAGGTAGGCAGATCAAAAAGTGCCTTCGCATGATACTGAATAAGTGCGTTTGAAACCTCGTATCTGTCCTTAAGACACTGCCAAGCAATGTCGTAATTTGTATCGCAAACACCTAAGGATTGTATGACTCGTGCGGCTTCACCAGTAAGTGCCGAATTTAAGTAGTGAAAACGCTCTATGTTCGTTAAGGTTTCACAATCATGACTTAGAAATTCAAATGTATCTCGAAACATTAGCTATTTGTTATAGGAACTATCGATATTTGATAAAGATATTACAGGCAATTTCACTGGAGTTCTTTGTTCTAGAGTAGAAGAAGTGTTATGCGAGGCTGGCCTAATAATTTGTGCAATTCCTACTAGCTCGAAAAAGGTACCATCAAACAAAGCTAGTTTATCCTCTTGAGTTTTTAACTGTAATTCGTCTTCTACAAGATCTTCGATTTTTGTTTGAACGTTGTCGAATTTCTCGTAAACCGGTTCCATTACTCGAAGCCGTGTTTGAAGATTGCCTAATCCCTTTTCTATTTTAATTGAGTCAAGGTATGTTTTAAAACGAGTATATGTATATATGTCCACGTTCTGAGATAAGTTTTCTAAGCTCCGCTATAAAAAATTACGATATGACGCAAATCAAAATGTGTTCAAAAACTTACGGTTGTACCAAATATTATTATGTTGTATTAAGCCTTGGTCGTCCTATCTCTTGATCTCAACGCTTTGAATAACCCCTAAAAACTGATGCAATGATGTCCTGAAGTCCTACTGATGTACGGTATTGCTGTTCCAAAGTCACAAGTCCACAAGCACAGCGTCGAACATCACTGATAACGAGAAATTATGTATCACAGTCAGTCCGAGAATTTTACGGAAAAAGCACAAGTCGCAATCACAAAGCCTGTGTTTCGGAGTCCGCATTGCACAATTCTAAAGTCCAATGTTTAAATCCGTCTCAAAGGACCAATGTTAATGAGTAATTTTACTTCGCCGGGAAGGTCACTTTTTAAAAAGGGTTTTTTATTAAAAAGATGTTGTCCGGGAAGGAGTCGTTAAAGTTATTAAATTAATTTAGTTGGATTAATAAAACAATTAAAGATGTTAGGTGTTGTAATTGGTTCGAGATATGTTTAACGACTTATTTGTCCTTTACAAAATATTCCCAAAGGAAACAATAAATACTTATTAAGCCTTACGGCTTCTAGGTAATAATAATAATTATTATTGTACTGAGTATCAAGCTATTCCGTGTGAACGGAGCTGCATCAGCAGTTTTTATATATTCTCTTACAAAACAGCCCGGATAACTAATGTTAGTTATTGAAATGAGAGTCCTCAAAATTTCGCCAACACTTGATCTAGGTTTATTAAAACCAGTTCAAACAATTACACAAATTAAAAAACGCTTACACTAAGTTCTAACGTACTAATATCTTAAGAGTTCAGAGGAAAAACTAATACAGGAAAAATGTATGAGAAGGTTCAAGTCTTAAGAGATACTATTACAAAAAATTGACAACACGGAATGATTCTAAAAGTCCCAATTGAATCTTAAGTTCAACTTCTCCTTCTTTTCTAAATACAACAAGTGAACACTTGGTAGGCGGTTCAGAAAAATGTAGTTTGAATTTAATTGGTTAAATTGATTAAAAAGGGGGTTGAGACATCCCTTACAAATACATCTTAATAAAATCACTTGCTGCTTGAGTTTTTGACTTTAATATATATATATGCGTATCTTGTGTAGTGATCAACCAAAAGATGGAGGTATCTTTTCGTTGATCTTTGACCACCATATCCACCAATCGTATCAATCGACACTTTCTCGAATGGCTTTGTTGCTGGTCCTTATTGAGATAATAATCCATATTTTGCTTGACCTCTAGATTTATTTCTTTTACAAATATCACATGTCTTGCATATTTTTTTTAATGTTTTCTATTAATCTCTTTGAAGTATAATATGGGCATATTCTATTAATCATTTGGTTTATGCCAATATGACACCAGTCTCTATGTGTATTTTGTATTAATTTAATTTTTAATACTCAATTTCTCTGATAATATTATTTTCTTTTTATTTTTACTTTGTTTATAAATTATACCATGTTCATCTATTTCTTTTTTTCTTTAAGTTCTTTTAATGCAATATTTTCATCTTGATCATTTTTTATTTCCTGTAGTTGGATCACGTTTACTGTTTTTAGCATCTCTTGAGTACTATCTTTTGACTCTAATACAGGATTTCTACTAAGACAGTCCGCTTCAACATTGAATTTCCCTGGTATGTATATAATTTTGAAGTCAAATTGAGACAAATAAATGTCAAATCACCCAGTTCGTCATCTGTTCTCGCTTTTATATTAAGGTTTTCCAAAGGTTAATGGTCTGAATACACTTCAAATTTTCTTCCAATCAGCCAGCTTCTTTTATTGCTAAGCATTCCAAAAATATAGCTTTTTTCTCATTTAATTTTTTTGAGAAATAAGCTACTGGTTTTTCATTTCCATCTTGTTGTGTTTGTTTCAGTATTGCACCCATACCTTCTATTGAAGCATCTGTAAATATCTTAATAGGCAAATCTTTATCAAATATTTCTAGCACAGGTTCAGAACATAATAATTTCTTTATTTCTGTAAATGGTTTTTCACAATCTTCGGACCGGTTAAATTTTACATCTTTTCTCAACAATCTATGTAATGGATCTAGTATTGTTGAGATTTTCGGTATGTAATAGTGATAAAAGTTTATTTTACCCAGAAATTGTCTGATAATCTTCTGCGTTTTTGGAGTTGGAAAATTATGTATTGATACTAAGTTGTCTTTAATTGGTCTTACTCTATTATATGTCCGAGATATTTGATTGACTTCGATGCGAACGTACATTTTGTTAATTTTAATCTAAATCCTTTTATTATTGCTCCTAAAACTTGTTTTATATGCCTGATGTGATCTTCAAAAGTCTCTGAAAATATTAGTATACCATCTTCTGTAAAGGTCTTAAGATTATTTTTTCTTAGTATGCTTGATAAAATTCTTTGGAAGATTGCCGGTGCTGTTTTCAGACCGAATGGTAGACAAGTCCATTGATAGTGCCCTTCTTGAGTTATGAAACCTGTTTTACTTCTATCTTCAATCCTTAGTGGTATTGACCGAAATGCTGAATTTATGTCCAGTGATGTAAAATATTTACAATTTCTAGCTTTAATTATTAGATCATCAATTAGCGGAAAAGGTTGAGCTTAAGGTATCACAATTTTGTTTAAATCTCTAAAGTCGATGCATAGTCTAGTTTTTTCTTCACTTTTTTTTAATGCTAGAGTCACTGATGCAGCAAATGGGCGATATGACTCTTCCATTAAATTTTTTTCTAATAGTTGTTCTATTTCTTTCCTGTCTTCTAGTGTGCATCTGTCTTTTACTACAAAATTTATCCACTAAGAGATTTATTCTTGCTTCATAATCTTTTACACTTCCTATATCATATTTATCTTTGGCAAGTATTGCTTTATATTCTTCTATCAATTGTTTTATTTTAAATTTTTTCTTATCATCTAGATGATCTAAATCTATTCTAAAACCTTTCTCTTTAATATGTTCATTAAAATTTATTTCTACAATACCATCTCTGTGCAATTGTTTTTGGCTTATATTTAGATTTTCATCTTGCCTTAATTTAAATTCTTTTATTATATCTAGGTCTATCAAAAAATCATGAAAATCCTCATTTTCTACAATGAACACATCTACTTCTTTTTCAGTATCGAAAACTTTCAATTTAATTCTTGTTAATCCTTTTGTGAGTGACACACCACTAATTGTTCTTATCTTTTTTGTTATTATTTATAGTTTTTATTAATCTTTTATTAATTAATGAAACCTGAGATCCTGAGTCATAGATCCCTTCTATTTTCATTTTATCTTCTAATACAATGTTTACTTTAATTAGTGGTGTGTTTATTCGTTTTTTGTTTCATCATAAATTTCGACATCTAGAATGGAATTGTTGTTTATCTTTTTTGGGGTAGTGTTCTTTTCTCTATTCTCTTCATTTCTTTGAAACCAACATTTTTCTTTAGGGTGGTATCTCATGCCTTTACCCAAATCTTCACATGTTTTACAAGGTTTATTTTCTTCATATTTTTTGAGTCTATTGTAGGTTTTTTTTGAAAATTTTTTTTGTTTACTAAACTTTGTCTTAGTTCATTAAATAAGTCTGTAGTTTCTTTTAATTCTGCTTTGTTGATTTTGTTCAATATAAATTCTGGTACCTAATCCTATTGCTATTAATGCTATAAGTGATTTTATATCCATATCTTTGTTAAAATCTATCAAAAGTTTCTCCTTTTTTAAAGCATAATCAGTTAATGAACCTTCTCGATATTTAAATGATAATGCATAAGTTACATTATTCCAGCCATTACCGTAAAGGATTCTAAAAACCTTTTTTCCATTCTAACCAACCAGCATTTACTGTTAGTCTTGCAAGTGTAGAAGTGTACCAATCTAAACTTGGTTTATCAAAAAATAATTTTAATATTTCAATATTATCCTCACTTTTATCTATTTTAAATCTAAAGCACTCTTTTTCAAAACTTTCCATCCATTGTTGAGCATTAGTATTTTTACTTGTGAACTTTTCTATCAAAAATTTTTCTGATGTCTTTTTTAGATTTATTTCTTTATCTTTATTCTGTGTTTCTATCAGTTTTTCTAATATCTCTTTTAAGTTACTATCTTGTGTCATATTTGTATTTGTTTCATCTACCTCCTCTAGATACTGCTCCATAAACTGCAGATTTCCATCTTCATCTATGTACATCTCTGTTAATTCTTTTGTCAGAGTGATCTACACTCTTCTTTAGTGAATTAACTAATTTCTTGTAGTTATTTGTTTTCTTCAATTCTGTATGATCTCCTATATATCTGAGGTCCTCTGGTAATATATATTTTTTTCCATCTTCTGTACAAATTGAGGTTATTGCAATCATATTTGTTTTAGTATCTTTAGGTGAAGGCACTGTCGTAAACTTAAATTGTAACTTTGTCATGATAAACAAAATTGTTGTTTTATAAGAGTGTTAATTTTAGTCAATAATAATAATCTGTTTAGTTCCTCTCTGTAAACAAAAGTTGAGATTTTATTAGATATTTACATTGTTCACAATAATTACAAAATTACCTGTAAACAAAAGAAACAACAATTAAACCTTATTATTAATACATCTTTGCTTTAATCAATTAACACTCTTAATAATGAAATCTTCAATTCACTTCTCTAATATGTATCACTTTCTTTGTTATTCTGTCAACTGATTTTCACTTAGCCTACTATTATCAAATCTTCATAATTGCTGATCATCTTATCTATTGTTCCATATAGCAGGGTTAATTAAAAGGCGCGCGTAATACATGAAGCGTGGCAAATTTTAAACGAAGAAAGTACTTTCTTTACATATATACATGTCAGATTTTAAAAATTCACTATTTAATTCAGATAATACCCTTGTAAAAAATGTAACTACGTATGTGGAACAGATATGTCGATGACGTCTTTTGTATCTGGAAAGGTATCACAAGACAACTGAATCAGTTCTTAAAACTCTTCAACTCATTTGATAATAATATTCAATTTACGTCAGAATTAGTCCGACAAAAAATTAAATTTTCTTGATCTAACAATCATTCGAAACAAAAATTGTTTAAACTTCGAGATCTATAGAAAACCTACAACTACTAGTAATATAATTCCTTTTGACTCAAATCAATCAACTAGAATAAAACACACAGCCTTTCACAGTTTACTGTTTAGACTAATTAATATACCTTTGTCCACAGAAAGTTATAATAAAGAACTAACCATTATTAAACAGATAGCTCTTGAAAGTATGTAATTTCCCACCAAAACTAATTAATTTTATGTTAACTAAGAAGCAAAGATTACATATACAAAATTTGTTGTTCAACCAAAAAATTGTTATTTCTGATAATAAAAAATTCTGTTTTCTAAATTATTTTAAAGAAACTAGCTGTAAAATTAAGAATACACTAAGAAAACTTAATTTACCTCCAATAGAAGTAAATAAAGTTGACTTGAAGACTCTTTTAGTTAATAATAAATCAAACATAAATAATTTGGAAAAAAGTGGTGTTTTTCATGCATAGACTGTGACGCTTTTTACACCGGCCATCGAATAAAAGAATATCTACAAGCTATTAATAATAATAAATGCACAACTGGGTTATCCGAACATTGTATTAAAAATTCCCATTCGATAGATGTAAATAATGTAAAAAATCTACATTGTATTAGCAATGGTAGAAAATTAAATTTAATGGAAAGTCTAGAAATAAGATTAGCTATTAAAGCGAACTCAAATATTGTCAACAACTAAATTGAATTACACACCATAAACACATCCCTTCTAGTTGGAGGTATTTCCTAATTCTTATCTCTTGCATGTACATGTTTGTATATAGGTATATATTTAGCTCAATATTGTTTAACTTTAGTATAATTTCATATTACTCTTGAAAATGACGTGAATGTCGAAATAATATTATTGAGTATTCAACAATAAATTAGTGAAACTTGTACCCAAAGTTGTTTTTATACTCTTTACCTATTTATTAAATATGGTGTTTCACCATAAACGCGATAAAAACAGTATTTCTATGTATTATTTCAGTTGAAAACCAAGGGCATGGACTGTATTTAACCCATTTGTTAGGTTTTCTTGCCTCCTGTAAGCTTAGAAGAATATTTTCATTTAATAATTCATATTCATTACCTAAATCAATTCTTACATTTTATTTATTATTTATTTTATTTTTTATTCTATCAACATTTTAACTTTTTTTGTGTGTTTTTTACATTTATTTGTTTTGTATGTTACCTTGGGGCGCGATAATTATGTATCCTTTGTGCACCAGTCTATATTCCTCCCTTAACTATATGATTTGAACTGTTAAACCTACAATAAGTACTTTCAGGAATATCATTATGTTTTCGTTTCTAATTTGTTTTAAAAAATATTTTTTAGCCTTGATAAAGCCTATAAACATTAGGCGAAACGTCGGTGCGTTGGTTTTTTAAACAATTAAACTATTTGCCCCTTAATTGGCTTTGATTTTTACCTATTATTATACCAAAAAATTGGGGAAGAAATGACAACCAGAATTAAACCCAAAACTTTGCAGTAGTCCATTTTCCCTATCATTAAAAACTTATCTCTTTTTCCCATTTCATTGTTTTGTAACGAGATGTATGTATGCCAGAGCGGCGACGAGATCCGACAGCAGATAAGCGGAGTTCAAAGGATGCCGGCGTCGGTCGGCGCTTTGATGACAATAAACAAGGCCATAAATTAAACGAACACAATTGGAACTCCAGTAAGTTCTAATACGTCATTTTCGAACTTCTGGAATATTCTAAGTCTGTATAAATACTGTTAACATGGCCAGTGACAACAGTTCACATTTAGCTTCCGAACGTGTAATATAAATACCAAACTACGATATACCGAGTGATACAAATACACATTTCCTTGTCATATAAATAAGTTGTTGTATTGTTATTAGTGTTTAAGTATTCTATTAGTGTTTAAGTGTTAAATAAATAATTGTAAATAAAATATTCGTTAAATAAATAAGTTCGTTACAGTTTAATACCCCTGATACATTTACAATATAGTGATCTGAGATCCTTGGTTTTTCTAAAATAGTACATTCCTTTTGCACATTATCAGTTATAACAAGATCAGTTAAAGTTTCACCATCTTTGGTAATTCTCGTTGGGCTTTTTACGAGTTGTTTCATTCCCATTCCCTTTATGCATGTTTTAAATTAATTTGCATGGTAATCTCCTTTGGCGAAATCAATATTAAAATCAACCCCTATTGTACAGTCGTTTTGACTGAGATCTAAAAGTTCCTCCATTATCATAGAGAGTATATCTAAAAATTCTACTTTTCCGCCACCTGGTGATCTATAAACACCCGCAAATGTCCCTAACAATTCAGCTTCAATATAAACCATGATAGCTAATATCCACCATTATTTCTGTCTTACATCAGTTAGTATAACTTCATATGACAGGTCGTTGCTAACATATATTACTATTCCCCTGTATGACTTGAGTTTGAGTCACAACTAATTTTAGAAAACTCGTTGATTTCAATCAAAGCATCTTCGTCTTTGTCTGTTACATGTGATTTTACAATTATAACTATACTTGGTTTTGATTCCTATATATGCAATTCAATCATGTCTTTCTTAGAAATCAGACCATTTGCATTTAATATTGTCACACAGAGGATTTTTAACAACAAATATTTACGACTTTAAAACATATTTCAAAATTTATTAAATTAATATTTCGATGCAAACTAATGTTGAAAGATTTCATAAGTTTTGACAAAATCGGCAAAACCAAGAAAAGTTCGAGAACCAGTGAATGACCGAATGTACCGAACCCATGTACGAAAATTACTGATTCATCAATAAGATCAACGCTTCGCGGTCGATTGATCGGCAATTGCCAGTCAGTCGATCCAGGTCCGCGATAACGTAATCTCCGAAATCGGGAAGTTCTTGTGACGCTACCCCTAAGGAATGATGCCAAGATTAATCATAATGGAAATGTAAGTACTGTAAAACTAATAATTAATAATTAGTGCGTCGATCTACATTGAGGGGAAAATCCCTTTCTTAATTGTTTATTGTTCTGTCTGTAACGATTTTAATTTGTATCTTCTTAACTTTTCAATCTTAATTTTAATAAAATTGTTATTGTTATAGATCTTGTCTTCATTATCTTCAATAACTCTTAGTACCTTTATGCTCAGTCACGATAGTTTAAGTAACAATCCTTTCTTTATTAAATAAATAAATTAATTATTAATCAACCCTCAATTACTGTCGTGACATATTTGGTGGAGGCGCCGGTTTCTCCCAATTGTTGATCGATTCACCTATTTTATATATTCTTTCACTAATTTAGTTTTGCATGATTTAAGAGAATTTTTTTAATTATACACTTTTGCATGATTTTAATTAATTTTTTCTGGTAACCATAATTGATTTAGGTACTTATATATTAATTAAAACCGGTAGTGAATTTTATTTAATTTCGCGTAATTTTTTACATCGAATACAATTTATTAGGATCGACTCAAGGTAACTTAGTTGTGTGGTGTTTTCTAATTTAAATGAGTAGTGAGCAAAAAAGAAAATTACGTAGCCATAAAAGATCGAGCTCGGAGTCAAGCGCTGTGCAAAAAATTAACGAGGATATCGAAAGTGACACAAATCCAAACGATTTTAAACCAACACTCTGTAGTACCTCAAAAAATCCTTTTAAACCACAATCGTCCATCTCTAGGAGTCCCCTAAATCTTCGTCTATTTTTACATTCCAATTAACACAACCATATCAAAGCACAATTCCTGTCACTCTAACCACACCAAGCACACAAATACCCCAAAAAATCTATAACACCCGAACCCCCTGTAATTCCTGAGGGTCCAGAAAATCACTCTGACACAGATTCACACGAATCAAACAAAGAAACAACACAAATACCCCAAACTCATAATTCACAAAACAACGAACTAAACACAAACTTACAAACAAACGTAATAGAAAATCAAACAACGCAAACACCCCACGTAAATACACCACTTGTTAATCCACCGGAATCATAAAACATACCAAACACAAACAACCCCCCACAAATTCTTTCTGTCAGACCAAACGTAATCATGCAAAACACAACACTATCAAACGCCTTAGCGAAAGCAAAAAATCCTGCCACCCCTAAATTTATACCGCCGCCCACGTTTGATCCAAGCTCGGACTCCGTAATAACTTTCTTATCTAAATATGATAAAATTGCTGCGTGTAATGGTTGGACAGATACACATAAAACTTCTTATTTTGGAAACTTTCTAGAGGGTCCTGCTAATATTTGGTATAACAATTATATACAAAACGAGCTAAATAATAATAATAATTGGGAGCGGATAAAAATGACCTTAAAAAAGAATTCAACGGCGAACAACCTATGCGTAAGTTAAAACTCAAATTTCACAATAAAAAACATCACCAAAACGAGGATATAAAAAGGTATTATTACGATCTAATAACTTTAGCCCACGAAATAGACACCGAAATGCCCTTTGAAACATTTAGGGACCAATTCGAAAACGGTCTACACTCATCTTTCGTAGAAACGTACTATTTATTTAGTAATGGCATTACAACCTACGACGAACTTAAATCACTAGTGCTACGGTTAAGCGAAGTTAGGGAAAGGGTTCTCATAGACCGAATGACGACTCAAACATCCCTTCTAACAATAACCCCAGCCCAAGGCCCAGCACATCAACAGAACAGAAGAAATAACACGACAAGAAACGGAGTATTTATGCAACAGAGGTTCCTTCAAAACAGCTGAAATCCACCTTTCACAACACAACATCGTCCTTGGGACAACAACAATTTCCAACCGGCTCAAGCATTGGGGGGAAATTGTCGGTGTAACCATCAAACTCAATACCGTGGATATCCCGGAAACAGGAATAGGGGAGGAAACGCGCCAGCAGGAAACGCGCCAAGAAGAGATGCGCCAAGACGAAACGCGCCAAGAGGAAACAGTTATAGGGGAAACCAGACTAGAAATTCAAATAATCAAAACGGACGGCGAAATCAACAACACCAACCGTTACCAAATACAAGATGTCCCGACGGCAGGCCGCGATGCAGCAGTTGCAACCGATGTGGACATTACGACTGCAGAAATGAAGGAAGAAGGGTGTCGTCCTCCATGTTAGCATCGCCAGCCCCAAACGCCTACGGACGGCTCCAGTAAAAAAACCCGACGAGTTCGTCCTACCTACAGCGGGTACAACAAAAAATATATTAAAAGTCAAAGGTCGCGTAAACAACAATTTATTTATTAACATTTTATTAGATACAGGTTCCAGCAAATGCGTAGTTGACAAATCACTAGCTAATAAAATAACTCCTCTTAATAATACATTTAATTTAATAACAGCAGGAGGTAACAAAATACAACCCTTAGGTACTACGGATATTCTAATTAAATTAGGTAAATTACAAGGCTATATTTCACCCCTGGTAGTAGACAATTTATCAAGCCCAATTATACTAGGTACAGACTTTTTACCAAAAAATAATGCTGTAATTAATTTCTCAAAAAAAAAACGGTGTACCTGAAAAATGGAAAAATTAAAACATGGTTAAGATTCAACAATAGAGAGGATACTTCACACTGCGCCGACGCAGTAAACTATGGAGACACACAGCAGGCCGCTAACATCCCCATGGAGACAGGGAATAACGAAGTCTCGCTCACGAAACAAGACACAAACGATGTACCCGAGGCAAATAACACGAACGATGTACCCAAGAAAGACGATAAGGATGACGAAAAAACGGACGAATTGCTCTACAAAGTTTCTTCTTCTGACGACTACACACTTACACCAAAACAACCCCTCGAGGTAACCTTACACTACAATATTCCAGAAAAAATACAAGCACCTGACAAGGAATTTAAGGAAAACGATCCATTCCTAAGAAAACGTGGCATTATAATAAACAAATATCGTCGTCCCACGAATGGCACGCTAGTAGCGGAAATGGTTACAAAAGGCCACAACAACGTAAAGATTTTTAAGGGAGCAACAATCGGACATATGACAAAGGCAAAATTTCTAAATTTATCGGAAGAACCTCTCCTGTTGTTAGCACAAGACGACGACAAGGTAAGAATGAAAGATCACAAAACAGAACACCTATCGGACACATACATCAAGAAAAAATTAAAGGATCTGCTGAAAAAATACAACGACGTTTTTTCAAAAACACCAAAATATATGGGAAAAACATATCTAGTGGAACACAGAATAGATGTAGGAGGTGCGCAGCCAGTGAAAAGCAGAGCATACAGGGTGTCCCAGAAAGAACGAGAAATTATCGACCAACAAATTTCGGAAATGGCAAAATTTGGGATAATCAGACCCAGTCATTCACCTTGGGCAAGTCCAGTGGTACTTGTGAAGAAAAAATCAGGAGAAACAAGGTTTTGTGTGGACTACAGAAAGGTAAATGACCTCACCAGAAAATCAGCTTATAATATACCGAATATCGACGACATCTTGACATACTTAGGCGACGCAAAATATTTTTCATCTTTGGATATGTTCTCTGGATTTTGGCAAGTAAAATTAAGTGAAGAGTCCAAACCAATAACAGCTTTTCAGGCGCAAGGTCATGGACTATGGGAATTCAATTACATGAGTTTTGGACTGTGCAACGCACCAGCAACCTTTCAACAACTGGCCGATAAAGTTTTTCAGGACCTAAAATGGAAAGAAGTGCTTATATTATATGGATGACATAATAATTTTTTCACGCACAAAAGAAGAACACCTGAAGAAGCTAGAAAAAGTATTCAAGAGACTAAGAGACGCCGGTCTAACACTCAAACCGAGCAAATGCGAGTACATGAAAGAAAAAATCAACCGTTTAGGCTTTTCAATTTCACCGCAGGGAATCCTTCCAGACGAAGCAAAGTTAATCGCCATAAAAAAATTTCCAACTCCAAAATCAATTAAGGACATTCAAAGTTTTATCGGACTCTGCAATTATTACAGGAAATTTATAGAAAATTTTAGTCAAATAGCTCACCCTCTGCACAATGTCACCCATAAGGACACAGGTTTTTTATGGAAAGAAGAACAGGAACAAGCATTTCAAACACTTAAGGAAAAACTTTGCACCGCCCCCGTGCTAGCTCACTACAACCCCCAAAAAAGGCTGCGAACTTCGAGTTGATGGATGTCAAATCGGAATAGGAGCCGTACGACTACAGGAAGGGGAAGATGGACGTCTTCACCCCATCGCATACGCTAGCAGAAGTCTTTCGAAGGCGGAAAAGAACTACACCATAACAGAAATAGAGGGTTTAGCAGCAATTTGGGCACTGACATATTTACGACATCTAATTTATGGAAAACCTGCGAAAATAGTAACGGACCACCACGCACTTTGCTGGTTGAAATCTCTAAAAGATCCCACGGGAAGACTAGCCAGATGGTCAATCAAACTATCGGAATTTGACTACACAATTACGCATAAAAGTGGTGTAGCATACAGAGACGCTGATTGTATAAGCAGACACCCAGTATTAGAAGCAGACAATGGCGAAGACATCAACGACATTCCCACATTTTTACTGGAGGCAACGGACGTGGAAAACCACCAAGAAAGTGACTCAGAAATTAAAGAACTAATAAACGCTATCAAAGACCCCGACAATGCCACGATGGGCCTCAGAAAACGAGCAAAAAATTTTCGATTAATAAATGGTGTACTTTACAAAGCCAATGGCGGAGATACAGGACGAGACAATTTATTAGTAATACCAAAATCACTTGTTGGAGAAATTTTATACAGCCATCACTTAGAACCACTCGCCGGTCATTTAGGTGTAACAAAAACATTAAACAAAATTAAAAATCGATACTACTGGAATAACCTTCAAAAGGATGTTGAAAAATTTATCAAAGGATGCCCAGATTGTCAGGCAAGAAAAGGGATGCAAAGTCGCAAACCCATAGAATTATTACAGCCCATTCCGGTAGGAACACTATTCGAGAAAATTGGGATCGACATTCTTGGACCATTTAGAAAAAGTAAGTCACAAAACACCGTAATAGTGGTGGCAACGGATTACGCAACAAGATGGGCAGAAACAAAGGCCCTTCCCAGCGGAAAAGCAGGGCCAGTCGCAAAGTTCATTTTGAATAACATAATTACCCGACATGGAGCACCAAAATATCTCTTAAGCGACCGTGGAAAAGTTTTTCAATCGGAACTGGTCAACGAACTTTTAAAGCAAATGGGCACGAGAAAGCTTTTCACTACGTCATACCACCCATGTACAAATGGACTTACAGAACGATTTAATAAGACATTGGCTGATATGCTCTCAATGTAAACAAACACCAACCAAACGAATTGGGATGAATATCTAAGCCATGTAACTTTTGCATATAACACAAGCTGTCAAGACACTACGAATTTTTCTCCATTTATGTTGGTATACGGCAGAGAACCAATACTACCAACAGAAGCAAACATATTACCTACCCCCGACCCAAAGGACAGCCACGAAATCAGAGATGAAGCGCTATTAATTAGGAACAAAGCCGTAGAAAACATCGAAAGAAAACAAAAAATTGACAAGCTCAGATATGACACAAAACATCGACACGTCGAATACCAAGAAAGAGATTAGGTGAAGGTGTTCACCCCAGTTAGAAAAGTGGGAAGAAGTGAAAAACTCCTATTACGATGGTTCGGCCCTTACTACATAACAAAAAAGGTCTCTGACGTAGATTACGAAGTACAAATGGGAAAAACAGAAAAATCACGGAAGGACATAGTACACGTCAGCAGAATCCTTCCTTACTACGACCCATGGACACCGGAACCGACACCTCAAATTTAATAATTACTATATAAACACAATTTAGCTATATAAAACATAAAATAGTAATGTGTGAACCAGAGATTGCATAGCGAAATTATATCACTTGAAAATTTGTAATAAAAAAGAAATAGATAGTCATAACTAATTCTTAACAAAAAATAAAAATTAAACAGGGATGATATAGGATTATTTTTATTGCCAGATTCATCCTATTGACGAGGGTCAACCTTGGATATTCGCAGGAAGATTACAATGTAGAGGTTAACGCTGGCGCATTCTGGAAACCGCTGCCAGAAACCATAACTTATGAGGCATCGATTCCACTAAACTACGAAACAATTTGGAATACGGAAAGGGTCGAACAACCACAGCCCATGAGGAAGACGTGCAACACACCTTCAAGAATTTTTGCATGCGATATTGAACACCATATAAACGAGCTGTCGATGGCATACACAAAAGAATTGGAAATGTTAAAAGACAGCTGGAGTATTAACTCATTTAACCCCCAGTTGACGCCTAGAAATAAAAGATCGCTTGACTTCATTGGCGAGGGATTTTCTTGGTGTTGCGGACTTGTAACGCAAGAAAAACTGGACATGGTAACGAAAAACGAAGACCATCTAAGAAAACAACTCAGTTCACTAACGAAAGGACTATCATCGACGGTTAAACAAATAAGCGAAAATTCGGAAAAATTCAGGGAATATGACAAACAAGTGTCTGCCACATTCTAAAAAACGGAGGAAAGAATAAAATTCATAGAAGGATACGAGGAATCTATACAGAAGGAGATATTTCAGACGACGCGGGAAAACGACGCGTTATGGACAAATTCATTATATAACGAATATCACAATTTAAAAAGGATAATACTATTGACCAGAGAATTAAGAAGATACAACATAATAACATCATGTAAACACCACAAAACACCATCATCAGTCATCCACCCAGCAGTCCTAAAACACGACCTGGAAAGGTTAGCAAAGGAAATAGAGAAATCAGGACAGGAACTGGCCATCCCTGTTACCGAAATCTCTAAGTATTTCGAACTTCCAATCACTGACTGTTCGTTTACGCAATCTAAACTTTTTATACAAATCAAAATTCCGATCATAGCAGGTAATTATCAATGGAATCTTTTTGAATTAATAACAACACCTTTTGCGTGGTATAACCAAACATGTTCCATCCCCCACCAACCCCTATTTTTGGCAGTCACTACCCCAAATACTTTAGGAAAATACAGTCTAAGACAAATCTCGGGAACCGGATTACATCAATGTAAACCCTATCGTAACAAACTTTGTTACATCCCCCGATTTTCCGCTGACTCAGTTCAAGGACCCGAATGTGCGAAAAAACTGTACGAGGGAACAACCGTGAACGATTTAAGTCAACATTGCCCAATGAACTGTCATAAAGGAAACTCATTGATAATATCCGAAATTTTAGAAGAATCATACATTATTACACACCCGAAACCCAACACTACAATAAAATGTGGTGAAAAAGTAACACCTATACCTGAAAAATATAAAAAGCAAGGTTCAATAAAGATTAATCTTCCGTACCATTGCACTCTTCAGTCCGGAAACGAAATCTTCATCGATGACATGATCCCATGTCCCGAAGACCTAAAAAAGGAACCCCAAATTATTCATACAATACCCGCAATTTGGTCTAATTTAAAATCTTTCATTCTAAGACCCCACGCAAACTTAAATATTCCAACATACAATAATATTCACGAATGTCTGAATGCTAATTGGACTTTAAACACTCCCCATTTAAACTTAACGTCTCACGAAGACCAACTTAAAAATGTTATCGATACTCTAAGCAATTCCGAATTCTACAGCCCATTCAAATCATACAGCGATATTTATGGAATACACAGTGATTCCATATTTCTAACATGGAACATCATACTATCAACAATAGTAATATACTTACTATGTAAACAAAATTAGCTGATCGTAGCAGCAGCAAATATCCCGCCAATAAGAGGCCAATCATCAGGCCAAGAACCTCCTCACCATGTCCTACTTATTGTCATCTGCGTCTGTCTAGCCATCTTTCTTATATACATAACATTTCTCCTCGTCAAATGCCTTGTGAAACGAAAGGCAACACCTACAAAGAAACACACCCAAAACTCCCTAAATAGCGTTGAAGAAATTGAGATGACCCCCATGGATCGGGCATCTACCTCAAAAGGTACCCCATACCCAAAGAAAAATTTCGTAATAAAAATCACGGAGTCAAAAAGCCTCCACGCCCTATCTCCTGGCGAAAAAATTAACGCCGAACTCGAATGTATTGATAAAATATAAATAATCACCTTTTCACCGTAAATATAAAACAAAGTCAACATAATGCGACTTCCTTCGTTTAATTTTTCTTTGATACCCCTAGAAAACGTTTATTTTGCCGAGTTATTTAAGTCATAGCATAGTACACTAATTAAATGCTACTGGATAAATATCGCGGTAATTTGGCAATAATCTTAAATTGTATCTAAGAACAATTGATCTTCCTTTTATTAAGTAGCATAGATAATTTAAGTAGATAAAATAAATAATAATAAAAATAATAGGCGTATAGGTACATAAATAAAACATTAACTAATATGAATAAAATATAAATCTAGCGCGCAAGAAATAAATGATAATATATGAATAAGTAATACGTGTAAACGAATATATGAAAAGAAATATATTATTAATATATTAAAAATTGGTATGTAGTACGAATGACTAGTATGAAGTAATATACGAATCAGAAGTACATGCATCCAAAAACGGTGAACGAAATATAAAATATAACGTATAAAAAGATAGTATGAAATAATATACTAATTAAATACGTAAATAATTACAATTACGGTGTCTAGAGGACACACGTCATAATGAAGCGTAAATACAAATAAATAATTATACTAAATATGTACCGAAAAAATATAATGAAAATAAAATAATAAGTTGATTTAAATACATATATATACTCTATTCAGGCAAATAATGGTTGCACGTCATCAAACAATAAAATCCTCGTACCAATTTAAATTCATAAGAAAGAAAATTTCTAAGCACTATCTTTCTCTCTCTCACTTGTCTAGAATAAAAGATCCAGAAAAGGATAAAAATATGTTGGTCCTCTGTCAAAATCGTATTTGGATTGGCCATTCTGCGCAGTGTTGCCGCTGTCTAACACAACTTTCTTAGTCTAATCTGTCATTTTGACGATTTGATTGTTTTGATTTGTGTCCTTAAACGTTTTGAATTGTATGTCTACTATTCTTTGCTGTTTGAGGTATATTGTGACTTATTTTCTATTTTTGCCAGTTCTGTATTTAAAAAATCTGCGATTGTAATTGCAAAATATGCCGAAACCGTTGAGTAGTCGGTGTAAACAACTTGTCTCGTCCCTTATCAGTTATTTTGAACAGGAACGGGATAACGGGGCTCCTCTTCTGCCATTAAACGCCGTGAGAGAGGTATTTTTTAATAAGTTAGTAGGTTTCATGGTTAATTGTAGTTTTTTAGCGAGTTTCAGCTGCACTGAATATTAGTATTGGGACAGTCAGTGCAATTTCGCAAAAGGTGAAGAATAACGAAGTGTTAAAATTATTTTTGCTATTACTATAAGAATCCAAACTTTGGGTATTTTGCTATTGACGTGGCAACGTTGTAATGTGAACCTGTCATATATTTTGATGACGTGCAACCATTATTTGCCTGAATAGAGTATATATATATTGAAAATGAAACGTAAGCAATTAGCGCACGAGGCGGCAATAAAAAATTAAATACGACAGGTATCAATTAAATAATGCATTAAAACCAACGTATGAGACAAATGAAATACTTAAAAGAATTAATAAAATTCGCCACATACGGGAGATAGGAAGTTTCAGTAAAATTTTGTTTTATCAAAGAAATAGTCAATGAAAAAAAAAAATAATAATAATAATATTAGCATTTGAAAAATAAATAAAAATGATTTTCAATGAAAATTTCAAATGAATCGAAAAATTTAAACACTCGATTTTGTTTAAAAAAAAAAACCAAGAAAATAATATTAGTAATAATGATAAATGATAAGTCATAGATATTCTATACTATATACAAAAAAATTATCAAAAAGAACAATGGGATAAAAATTAATTAATTGTTTGGGGAAAAATAGAAAATATAAATTTTAAGATAAACGTAGATATTAAGCAATAAATAACAACAAATACTTACACTTTTTTTCTTTTTACGCAACGCGACGAGCCAACGATTCACCACACAGCACCCAAGCTGCACGCACTTGAGGGAAGCTACCCCACATCCAAATCACCAAGAATGGGACACAACCAGATGGAGTTGTATCCAGGGAAAATGGGCACATCAGTTGCATTAACGTTCCAAAGAGGCACATCAGAGAAACATTAAACACCTGGCTGTCCGTTATGTGGAGGAGAAGCAAAATTCTCCAAAAACCACCCAACCACCCACTTAACCAACAATGGATCAACACCCACCACCCTGCAACCTTGGAAAGATGCAGTGAGAAAATCTCAAAAAAAAAAGTCAGCAGTTTTAGTCCCCATAGAATAGAATGAGACCGCTTTTCAAAATACACCCAAACAAGATGAACAATGGATCAACGGATACGCCAACTCGAGATAACACCAGCAATTTTTCCTGGACAACATGCAACTATGCTAATCCAGACGAAACAGTACACTCTTTCGTCTACTGATATCCCACTCCTGATATTATTGCCCTATTCGTAAATAGGGAAATTTTTGGAATACCCGTACTCACCAAGTGGGTGATAACATCCCGTTTTTCCCAGGATGAAAATATGTAGCTACCCGTCTACCTACCCACGCAAACTCTTCCGACAGCGAAAATGTAATAGTGAAGTGCGAATTAAGTGTTACGGTGGTGAACTCATATACTGAGTGTTCGATAAATATCGTCGCGATAAAAATTAATGCATTTTAAAATTAGCTGTAGTTGTTTAGAATTTAAGAAACATTCTGTGTAACAACTTTGTATCAGTTTGTATTAGTTTTAAGGAAATTTTTTTTTTTTCTCTCTCAAAATTTACTTTTTTACCATGAGCCCAAGTTGGGGCCCAACTTTTGTAAGCCCGGGGGAAGTGTCACACAGAGGATTTTTAACAACAAATATTTTCGACTTTAAAACATATTTCAAAATTTATTAAATTAATATATCATTATTACAAAGTTGCAATAAGTTGCAATTCTTTCAAAAGTCATGAGGCGGATTTCGAGTTCATTCACTCGCAAAAATGAGCTGTTAGCGTTCGGCGATGGAACAGTAAGCCAAATAACAATTTCAAGGAATTGTTTTATGTACATGCAAAAATTAATGCGACTTCGGTAGGTTTGGTAACCGACAGGTTCAATAACTTCACGAAGTCATCGAAAACGACGAAGGTTTTCGATGCAAACTAATGTTGAAAGATTTCATAAGTTTTGACAAAATCGGCAAAACCAAGAAAAGTTCGAGAACCAGTGAATGACCGAATGTACCGAACCCATGTACGAAAATTACTGATTCATCAATAAGATCAACGCTTCGCGGTCGATTGATCGGCAATTGCCAGTCAGTCGATCCAGGTCCGCGATAACGTAATCTCCGAAATAGGGATGTTCTTGTGACGCTACCCCTAAGGAATGATGCCAAGATTAATCATAATGGAAATGTAAGTACTGTAAAACTAATAATTAATAATTAGTGCGTCGATCTACATTGAGAGGAAAATCCCTTTCTTAATTGTTTATTGTTCTGTCTGTAACGATTTTAATTTGTATCTTCTTAACATTTCAATCTTAATTTTAATAAAATTGTTATTGTTATAGATCTTGGCTTCATTATCTTCAATAACTCTTATTACCTTTATGCTCAGTCACGATAGTTCAAGTAACAATCCTTTCTTTATTAAATAAATAAATTAATTATTAATCAACCCTCAATTACTGTCGTGACAATATGATTAGTTCTCCTTTATTAGGATCTCTCTGTTTCTGTGGTTGCTATCTGTTTTCCTATACATCTGTTCTTTGTTTCATTTTAATCCTTCTCTGGTAGACAGGACAATTTTGACTAAGCACACTATGGGTAACATCTAATGAAAGATCTAGTTTGTTATTTGCTTCAATGCAGTTGATGCATTTGGTTTCATTGGCTTTACAATCTTTCACCATCGTGAAACCGTCGTTTCTATGATCATATAAGTAACATATTATACATCTGGAAATTCCAAAGTATTCCTTGACTTCACATCTTTGCCATTTAATTTTTAATCTTCGCTCTTCATTACCCCTTTGAAGGTCATATGATCTACTTCAATGACTACCAAATATGTGTTTTTAAATTTCTTGTTGATTGTCACTTGGATTTCCGAGTATTCAGTGATCACTTCTGGGTTTTGGTTCCTTATGGCTGCAAGTATTTCCTGATCTCCCATTCCTTCCTCAACTGCAAAGATCCTCAGTTTTGGTTTCTTCATTACAGGATTCTTAACCTCATAGTCTTTTCCCATTACCTTCTTGACCTCGGTGTCAATTTTCTTGATTTCTTCCTTACTTTTACAAGTAATATTAATCCCACCAATTCTTATCTTCCTTACATTCTCTATACCCACTTTCAGTTCTGTTGGATTTAATTTCTCTTTACTAATTTTCTTCGTAGTCTCACTTGTTTGGTTTTTCTTTGGCTGGACAATAATTACCTCTTCTCTGTTCCCTACTACTTTCTCTGCATATGATGCTGTTTTCCCTGTTTATTCTTGTTTTTCTTCATGATTTCATTCATCTTTGTAGTTACCATTTTTCCATTCCATTCCATTTCCATCCTCTGTTCGGTGATGGAAATATATCGGCTGCTTCCCCATATATGTTTTTGGTTAAATTATAACACTTTTTTTTTTGTTTTTTTTTGCTTTTATTTTTAAACTATTACAATTTGTACACACTGCACAATTGGTGCATGGCAGTTACCAACTTTGATTCGGATATAGGCATTTTGATAAAATTTTCGCATTGATTGATGAAATGTTTGCCTTTGCATAAAGGACAACTAAATGAAATTGGAAAAGGAGAGGATTGGTTAGTAATCGTGCCCCAAGCCGAACGAGCACGCGTCCTTCATTCCACGACTTAGCATCACATCCTGTCATTCAAGAGACCATTCGCCGCATTCGCCGATATTATGAGTGGCCTCATCTGAATAATGTTTCCAAACACGTCCATCGTTGTCAAATATACCTCTGCGTGAAGAAACACCGCATCCCACCTGCTCCATTACGCCCCCGACAACCCAAGAAGCCATGGGATACCGTGACCATAGATCTAATGGCCCCCTATCCAAGAACCGCACGAGGGAAGAGGTTTGTCTTAGTCGTAACCGACCTTTTTAGCCGCTGGGTTGAGGCGTTTCCCGTTGGTTCTGCAACTACGCCTGTTATAACCCGCCTATTGGACCTTACCGACAACGGTAGTCAGTTTACCAGCAGACTTTGGGTAAATGGAAGACCCAACACTGGACCACCTCTATATATCATCCACGGGCGAATCCAACGGAAAGACGAAACCAGGAAATAAAAGTTGGCCTACGCATCTACCTCTAATGAGACGAACATCGGACATGGGACCAACATCCTCTTCGATCAGTGCGATCGTGCCAACGCAGCTACGGGTACTACTCCGTATTTCGCCCTCTTTGGTCGACCCCTTCTTCGATCGGGAGAGTGGGATAATGCCCAGGACCAGGATTTATGACGATAGGATCGCCAACATCCTTCGACACCAGCAACTGTACCTCCCACAACAGCCGGCGGCCGATCAAGAACTTCGAAGGTATGAGCCCCAACTAGTGTACTGTAAGGAACACCACCTATCAAACGCCCCTGAGGGATACCATGCCGGGTTCGATTCTCCTGGTCTGGACCATACCCAGTCATTTCCCGTATCGGCGGAAACACATATTGGATCCAGAAGGGCAACAAGCCAGTCAAGGTACATCTATCAACTAACATTTCATCATTTATTCATTTTATTTTAATTTTACTTTTTAATGATTCTATTTTTCCTACTCTGATTGCAGTTTCTTCTGAAGTTTCTTTTCACTTTTTTTCTCTCCTTTGTTCTTTTCCCTTTCTTTTGTTTTAACGTTTTCTTTTTTCTTTTTTTGTTTCTTTGTTATTTTTTATCGTAGAAACACGTTTTTTGTTTCTAACCTAATTTTTTCATGCATGGCCTACCGTTTCCCACTATCTGTTTTCTATTTTATTCATCGCGAGATTAACTTTTTTTAACAAAACGTTTTATCGTTAATTTTCGCCCTTCCATCTCGACACCACTTTCAACCTCTCTTTTTCTCAACTCTTGCTTGGTACCGGGGTTTGTATAAATACCCGATGCATTCCTCAGGACCAGCATCTCTGATATTCCACCCACCAGCGGCAAGGAAGAGGGAGATCCTAACCCTAAATCTAACCCTAACCTCCATTGCGACAAATTCAAATCTACTGAAACTCCGACATTCCACCTACCAGTGGCAAGGAAGAGGGAGCTCAGTTTACCATTTTTGTTTTAATTAATTTTGCATATAATCTCTTTCGCTTCCTTCTTTGTTCATGTGGTTTCATTCATTGTTGAGTTGTTTCGTTTTTTATTTTCTTTTTGTATATATGTTTCATTCATTGTTGAATTGCTCCGTTTTCCTTTTCTTTTTTTATATATATGTTTCATTTATAAGAATTGTTATTTCGTTTTTTACCTTATTATATGTTGTATATATGTTTTATTTAGAATAAGTTTGTGTATTTCTTGTGTGCCGTGTAATAAACTTTGATTAAGAACGTTCTTGTTATTTCGTCTACCAAATTAAAATAATCGTTTTCGAATTGAGTTCGTTCTTTGTTACCTATTTCTGACTTTGATAGTACCTCTATTTCAAATTGAACGTCCTCAAACTCATTTAATATTAATTTAAGATGTTCTAATCTGCTGATCATCTCGTTTTATCACTAGTATCAAAAGTATCTAGAAAAGTTTTAGCCCTGGTCAATTTTGATTTTAATGTTCTCTTTTTGGCGAGGCCTTCTAAAGTCGCCATAATTAAATTGGTATTGAATTATTACCCCGAATAACAATGACAAAACGAAGAATGTAGATAAAGAAGTAAAATGGAATTACTTAGGAAACGAATGCCACTAACCTGATTATACTGAGGTGTGGATGTCCTCACGAAGATGAAGCTGCTTGATTGGATGGAATTGGCGCAGGTTTCCCCTTTGGTGATGAATTTCTCGATGAAAATGTTGTCGGTATTTGCTCTAGTACAAAAGATTTCCAAAATGCGGAAATACGGCTCGAAGGACCAATGTTCGGTGGTGGAAGTAGATCGGTTACTTCCCCATATACGTTTTGGTTAAATTATAACACTTTTTTTGTTTTCTTTTTTGCTTTTATTTTTACACTATTTACAATTTGTACACACTGCACAATTGATGCATGGCAGTTGCAAACCTTGATTTGGTCAAATATGTGTTTTTACACCCAAGTTCTCAAATCATACTAACATTGGTTTTTGAAAATAACTCCCGCATAAAGTCGGTCTGGCCCCTCTCCTCTCGCACACTATCGTCATCCCTTTTCACCCGCGATCACCGGTAGTAGGGACCTACCTAGAAGGGTACCATAAAGGGGCCCCAACCGATTTGTACGGGTGAACTTGTTTTTGGTTGTCTTATTTCTAACTTAAAATTTAACAAACAAAACAATATATACTAAAGGAAAATAGAAAATAAGAATGAAAAACATAATAAAATATAACCTCCCCGTTTGTCCTATGTATGTTGCTTTGCATGTGTTACAATTTAATTTGTATATACCACATTTGTTCATTTTTTCCGTTTTGCCTTTGTTGTTGATTAAGTATTTTGATAGTTTGTTGTTTGTATTAAACGCTAATTTGAATTTATTGTTTTTAAGCTGGCATAACACAAACTGCCTACCTGATGAGACCCAATAGGTCGAAACCGGTTGTAGGATATGGCTTACGGTTCGTTGTGTCTATTGTAAATAACGCGTTCCAAATGTGGGATTTGTAATCCTTAAATATTTAGACGTTACAGGAATTTACCTGTCTTTTTAGATTATTTTATCTACGTTTAACATGTATGTACCTTCAGATTCAATAGTGTAATTCAATGCCCGTAGGGGTATTAGCCCTCGGAGTAGTTGTTTCTCTTGTTTCTAGTCAATCTTGTTATTCAAGTGAATTTTGCAGTTTGTGTTTTGCCAGCGCCTACCTGATGAGACCCAATAGGTCAAAACCGGTTGTAGGATATGGCTTATGGTTCGTTGTGTCTATTGTATAGAACGCGTTCCAAATGTGGGATTTGTAATCCTTAAATATTTAGACGTTACAGGAATTTACCTGTCTTTTTAGATTATTTTATCTACGTCTAACATGTATGTACCTTCAGATTCAATAGTGTAATTTAATGCCGGTAGGGGTATTAGCCCTCGGAGTAGTTGTTTCTCTTGTTTCTAGTCAGTCTTGTTATCTAGAATGGTCATGCAGTAAAAGTTCTGGCGAACGCGTTGCTTACGTGACGTCGCTCTGGCTTATTTAATCGAACTTGCACAGGTCTTCCAGGACTTTTCACAAAATGAATGTTAGAGGTTGCTAATAAAAAAAATAAAATTCATTGAAGCACGCCCAGGTCTCGTTTTGGCAATCCTGTTCGCAGCGCCAATAATGTTTAGACGTTAAAGAAACAGCTTCTTTCAAAAATCTACTTATTTTATGAAAAAGCGTTTAGAACGTGCTTTTGTGAGCTACCTAGACAAAATTCTAATAGTAACTAACTATTTCTGCAGGTGTGGATGAATTAATTCATATCCACTAATCGTGGCGCGTCTCGACCAACCTTATAATAAAAGGCTACGTACACCAAGGTGACATGCCTCGCCAAACAAATTAGTCTGCAGTCCGCCACCTACTTTTTTTTAATGACTAACAACAGACTGAATCTTCGAGCGTAGCTTCATTTTGACAAGACGTCCTCTACGAAACTTTTCGAAAATGGTAGCTAATCTCAAGACAATTTGACAAAAAATTCGAAAATACGTTTGTCCTACAAAACAGATGAATTCATTGAAGCGTCCCTCACCCCAAATATGTCCCACTAACGATATCATCAAAATCTATTGCTAACAAGCTAATTTTTCTTATGCTGTATAAGAAATAATTAAATGCTCGTAATTAAATGGCTACATTGTCCTACAAAATAAATGTTACGATTTTTTAGTCCGTCTCTCGAATATTGTTTATTTCAGGACAATTTTTTTTTAATAACTGTATGACAATGGCACATTTGAAAGGTAAGTGTTAACGTAAGGTAGATGCTGATACTTGTTGAAACGAATTATTAATCATGTTTAGTGTCTACAAAATAAATTATTTTGAAACATTGTGATTTTATTTAAAGTTTAAACATGATTAACATTCAACATTAATTTACAGGATTCTATGAAGCGAGAATGTATATTTCTTTATGAGCTTTCCTAAACATACAGGGTAAGTTACTAAGGCCGAGTTGGTCCGTATCTTTCAAAATAAAGAGAAACAAAAGTTGCTCAAAATTGAGCATAGACTGGCGTAAAAATACTTTCACATATGGCAAACTTCCGGTCATACCGGAAATGTACCCTAACTCCGTTATTCTAAATGGAAACTCCTATATATTATTGCCTTTTTGAATTACACATAGAAAATAAATGTCAGTTTATTAAAAATACATTGGAAATAGATTGCACTGTTTTGGAGTTATTTCATATTATTTAAAAAAATGACGTTTGCAGCGTTTGAGGCCACATTGAATATCTCGGTAATGAAAGGACTTAGAGGGTTCTGATTCAGAAGGAAATAGCCTACTATTCCGATATATTGCGCACACATGCATTTTTTAAGTACTATAAAACTTATCGATACCAATTTACGAAAATTCAAACGGGAAGTTGTTATTTTTTTTAAATGGAACCCCATATTTTTTTGACGTTGTGCAATACAGAATTAAATTTACTTTCTACTGATGTAGGGTTGTTCGGTTGTTCAGAAATTAGTAATTTTCTGGAATTTTTAAACAATCTCTTAATATCACGTTAGCCACTCTTTTCGCTTGGCGATTTTGTTTTGTTTTGTAGCAGTAACGTTTATTCGACGAGTAAGTAGTACAATAAAACAAGAATAATAACAATTGTAGATACAATAAAAAAATTAATTACTTATATTTTCTCCAAAAAAATTTGCTACAAATCGTAGAAAATTTATCACTTGCTCTAGTACAACAGATGTGGTAGCAACACATTACGGTGGTCTGTTTCCGTTCGGAGATTTTGTTTTGTTTCGTGGCAGTTATGTTTGTTTAAACAAGAACAGTAACAATTATACAATTAAAACTAGTGGAATAAAACAAATAATAGTAAAAAGAAATGAAAGCAAGAAAAATGAAATTGTTTTACAAAACCCTCAGCCTCTACATGCACAGTTGGATTAAATCATTCACATTTATCAACACCGAACTAGTTCCATCATATCTTCCCTGGTAGTTGGTGGTTCCTTTATTCGTTATGAACTAACTGTTTAACTTGGTCCACAGGAAGAAATTCAGCTTTGTTAGGTCTGGTGTATCGGACTCAAATCTTCTAATCCAGTCCTCTTGTTTGGAAATTTGTTATGAAGGAACTCCCCTACATAGCCGCCGTTATGTGCTACTACCACGTCTATTGTACTACAGCAAGTGGTAAATGTTACGATTTGTTGCAAACTGTTTTGATGAATATATAAATAATTATTGTTTTTATTGTATCTATTGTATATAGGTATTTTAACATGGCCTACCAAGGTAGCCAGTGGGTTTACAGAGTTTCTGGCTTTAATCACAGTTAGAGTTCACGATGGAAACGATATTCCTTCTCCCAGTTCAAGACGAACATGTGAGAAGGAAGTTTACCCTTAGACTAGGAAAGAGAGGGGACACGTAACTCGTAAGCCGACTTTACGTCGGACATTGTTACATTATTTTGTAGTGCCTCCATGAAACGGTGGTCTAGGTTTTAGTATGTTTTTGGTTAAAACAATGGTGATTTGTTCTTCTTACGGCTGCAAAAGCCACAGTAAAAGAAATGAACCAGAAATCACATTTCACAGGAAAAAAGAATTTTACGTAGTAAGGTGAAGTAAAGTAAATCGGTTTTAATTTGTTTATTGTTTACATACTAATTACAATAGGGAGTTTTTGCATACCGTGTTCGAGAATACGGTAAACGATAAAGTCACGTGACTTATTACGGTATTGGCAAATACCGTGTGCTGCACGTTTTGTGTTTTTGGTTACCATCACTGTTACCGTTAAAAGCGTGTCGTGTCCGCGTCCCTGTATCAGACCTAACCTCGATTCTGTATTGAATGTGACAGTTCAACTGACACCTATTCGGCTTTAAAAAGTAATTCAAAACTTTATACTAACCTTTCAGAGGTACCAATGAATTATACATAAACCCCCTATTGAAAATGCACGCTAAATGACTACGGTAAATGAATACGGTATTCCACATCAGATAGCGGGACACGGTAACGCTAAACCTATACGATAAACCGTGCACATGCGCACAATCTTCTAACGTGACTTTATCTTTTACCGTATTCTCGAACACGGTATGCAAAAACTCTCTATTATGGTACGATTTACGTACAATAATCATTAATGCGAAATATTTTTTTTTTGGAATGGTTTACTGATAGGGTAAGAAACAAAAAATACTTTCAAATTTGTAAGAAGCATGTGTTTACCTCGATATTACCATAGGCTGCGTCACTTTTAGTTATAGAAATCTAAGAAATAAAATTAATAAAAAAATTTCTTTTCAAAGTTTGGTTCCGCCACATCATGTTAATTAAAGTTAACGAAATCATTCTTTGCATTTGATTTTATTGAACATGTATTCCACTTGACATAAAATAAATAATATTTTTCTTAGTAACCTATGACTCAAAACAACAGTTCTTAATAATTGTTTACTTTATCAAATAAACAATTGATACTTAGTATGGGATTATAATTGTATGAATAATGGTAACAAAACTAACTCCCTCTAAACATTATATGTTGCGCTACTGAGCGCTGACTGCTGGGTCCATCGCGTAACATTTTGCAGTCGACGATTATGCGTCCCCTCTCTTTCATAAACTAAGGGTTTACCTACACAAATCGTTGAGGCACGGTCTTAACGAAGTTCGAACTTTCTACTAACATCTTAATTTTGTTAAATAAGTTCTTTGTATGGCGTATCTTTTACTGTCCTAAATTGTTTGAGATTTATAAAATGTGCCTGTCTCCCCGAACTGATATCAAGGAAAATTGTATTTATAATAAATTATGTCCTTAAAGTTTTCTGCTTTATTAGCACATTATTGCTTGTACGGAATTCCTAAAGGCAGCTGAACTACGACTTCAATAATGTTGGCCAATAAACGAAATCGAAGAAATCATTTTTTAATAATATGTAGTAATCATATAATAGAGTTTCCGTTTTGTTGATATAATCTATTTGGTTCAAAATTACTATTGAGTTTGATTTGTCTGCTTTTGTTAGAATCAAATTATTATCTATAAGTTTCTGTTTTATACTTTTAATGATGTTTTGTTTCCCTTTGTGACCTCTATCTTCTACATTATGTGTTATAATTTCTGCACATTTAAATTTATTAATTTTTTTTTTCTGTATTGACATATTTTCTATATTATTTATGGCTATTTCTGTGTTAGTAGCTAAATAATCTAAATCTTTATTATTGTGAACATGAAGACTATATTTTAATCCTTTATTAAGAAGCAGCGTTTCTTTTTGGTCAAATGTAATGTTCGTAAAATTAATAACTCTTGGGTAAAATTTTTTGTCTTGTGGGACCGAAATATTTAGATCTTTAATTGTTTTACCTGGCGAAGGACGATGAGCTATTATCCTGTTGATTTTCTTCCTTTGTTGTTGGTGATGTATGTAGCTAAGATGATGTACTTCTTCTTGAATTTGATGATCAATGTATTCAAACTGGATCTTTGGTGTAATAAATAGAAGTTCTGTGTGAATTAACATCTGGTGGAGTTGAAGATGGTATCTCCTTGTATGCCATTTTTGAATTTCTAGCTGTAGCCAGAATTTGAAAGCTTTTTTAACTGCTAATTTAGACGTGTCACTCTAGTGATTACATTTGATTTTCATGTAATTTGGAATGATGTTGTTTTTTATGCACATTTTGTTAAACCAAATGTGGTTTCCGCACTTCCTAATCTTCAGTAAAGTTTTCTTAAATAATACCGTTGTATGTTATATGTCTCATTTTGAAAATAGCCTATTAAATATGAATAACCCGTTAATTAAAAATGTATTTACCTGGCTAAGATATGTAGATGGTGTGTTTTGTATTTATACAGGAACAAACAGACAGTTGCACAATCTACTGCAATTACTAAATTCAGTTAATAACAAAATCCAATTTACAATAGTGTTACAAAAAGAAAACACTTTAAATTTTTTTAGACACTAAAATAACATATTAATAATAAGATTGAATATGATCTTTATAGAAAAGAAACATTTTCAGACGCAATTATTCCATTTGAATCAAACCAGGATGTCAATATCAAATTATCCACTTTCCATAGCTTAGTTCACAGGTTAATTAATTTTCCTTTAAATCAACAGAATTATAAAAAAGAGTTTAACTTCATTAAAACAATAGCTAAAAATAATGGATTCAACCCAGTATTAATAGACAAATTAGTCAACAAAAAACAAAACAAAGAAATTTTAAAGCAATTTCATCTCTCTAATAGTAAAATAAAAGAGAAATGGTTTCCAATTACGTTTCATAAAAACATTAGTCCAAAAATTTGTAACTAATTAAAACAATTCAATATAAAAACAATAAGTAGTAATAGAAATTCCTTAAAGAATCTGCTCATAAACAACAAAATAGACAAGATAGGTCGAAACCGGTTGTAGGATATGGCTTATGGTTCGTTGTGTCTACTGTATATAACGCGTTCCTAATGAGGGATTTGTAATCCTTAAATATTTAGACGTTACAGGAATTTACCTGTCTTTTTAGATTATAGACAAGATACATAAACTCAAAAAATCTGGTGTATATAAAATATCCTGTAATGATTGTGACGCTATTTATTTAGGACAGACAGGGTGGAATTTCGATATTAGGCTAAATGAACATAAAAAATCTATAATAGACAAAAAACCCACAACACACAACATTGTATTTCCGTAAATCATACTATTAATAAAGAAAGCCTGTCAATTATACATATTGAAAATAAAGGTTACAAATTCAATTATTTAGAAAAGTTAGAAATACAGATAGCTATTAACTTAAAATTAAATGTAATCAACGATTTAACAGAAGGTCTAAACGGCCCGTTGTTCAAAGCAATCACAAACACTAAACATAAATAGTTGTATAAATGAAGTATATTTGTATGTGTGTATGTAATGATATCTCTATATGTATGTGTGTGTATGTAATAATATCTGTAAATAACGTGTTACTTTTAATTTAGTTGTAGTATAACTCTCCGAAGATGACTGCATAAGTCGAAACAATTGTTAGAGTTCTTTCTAATAAAGTGTAAAACATAAACTTCTCGTTTTAATTATTTATATATTTAAAATGTTTTACAATTATCCCACCGCTGAATCGATCAACGTTAATGTAATAATAAATTCCAAACTAGCCAGTATATTAACCTGAATACAGATTAAAAAATACACGTGATAAAACTTATTAATCTGTAGGCAACACAAAAAACGCAAGACCGAAAAACTCTTGCTTACTTATATAATAGTTGATAATTGTTCACAATAGCTTACTCCTTTTCTATTTTCTTGAAAAAAAGTGTGTTATAGAGTTCGTCATGTTGATCAAGAATACATATACATATATTTAATCTAAGAGTAACAAATACAAAATGCACCATGTTCATTTCCGCGCCCAACATTTACGTATATCAATTATAAATTCAAGAAAATTGAAAAAGGGTTAAGCTATTGTGCATAATTGCTGAATATTTTTCTTCTGTGCATTCTCGTAAACTTCCACAGACGGCATTAATGAATCGGACGATACCTTGCCTACAGGGTACATATTGTGTAAGCGATTAAATGATGTAATCCCTAGTTTTATTAGATAAATATGTAAATTGTATAGTCGAGAATATTCGGTTTGTGCAATATTTAACTTATCTCATAGATGTACCTTCATGATAAATTATTACAAAATCGATTTCCAAGTTTTTAATAAATCCTATATTTGTCATATTCTTCATACTTTGAGTTACTTATGTCTATCAGGGGCTAATTAAGAACAGGCATATGGAGCCAACTAAGTATTTTCGGATGAACGAAGTAAAATTTCTGGATTTATAAGCGTTTCATTGTTCAAACAGGGCAGCATTGTAAATGCGTTTCTTTTCATTCTGCTACTGACCCTAAGGATCGCGCTGAATAAAGGCCGGTCTGCTTACAGTGATAACGCATTTGTAGTAAAATGAGATTCACGACAATATAACACAGTAGGGCGCTCTATTCGATTTAAATACTCGTTTTATCTAACGTCTATTAACTGAAAATTTTATCAAAATAGGATTTACGATATTCTGTTAATGTAATCAATTTACGACAAGTAACTCTACATTTTCAATCATTCGGTCAATTATAAATCAACTTCAATAATTTTTCTGGTAATGTTTTTGATTTTGTAGACGTGGTTTGTGGCATGCTGTCGTCAAAATTAAAACTTTACTATAGTAACATTCGTTTTAGGAATCTGTGTATCATAAAAGTTGAAGAGTGCACTAATACAGAATATAATAAACTGTTGTGATAGAAGATTAATAAAATTTAACTTAACTAACAAAAAACACGAAATTCTTAAATTTGAAAAATTCAACCTAATGTTTCCTACTCGTTTTTGCCTGTCATATCATTAAGTTCTTTTTCTTTTGTAGAATTATTCAATTTGTGCTTCTATCCTACATATAATTATTTGTCTATTTTCAGAATAAATTATTTGTTTATCGAGGGGTTCAATTTCTTCCGTTTTATTGGTTAGTTTGGATGTGATTTTGTGTATACGTATATTACTTTTATTAAAAAAAAAGATATATGGTTATCCATATAGATGTCGTATCAGTTGAACTTAGTTAAGTATTTGGTGCATACTAATCGATACCATTCGATATATGGTATTTGAATTTGTAGTTTTATTTACATTTATGTTATGTTAAAACCATAGCTTTTAGTTAATAAAAAAAAAATATTATTAATTTATGCACGTAGAATATTATAAGTTATCGTAATGATGGTTGTAATGAATGTCGGACTCCGCTTAAAACAAATACCTACAAAAAACTATTTACTTTCTCTTTTTCAGTAAACCGTCTTATGCAAGTAGATCATCAAGTTTGCCATGACCTTATAATTAACTAAAATGCGGCCAACGGCCACTCTCATTATGTGTGGATTCGAAGACTAAGTTGAAGGTCCTGTTGCAAAACATTTAAATTCCTAATTGCGGTTAAGAAACATCTGTTAATTTTTTTGCAAGAGCAAAAAGAATAATAATTAGATACAGGACTACCTTGTTCAATGCCTGTTTCATTAATAGGATATGGAATTTTTTTTGTAATAGAAATGCGATTATGTGATTCAATATTACTTAAAAATGTTGTGAAACTACAAAACAGATAATACATAAATAACAATTTTAGTTTGATTTATTTTAAGTAACTTTCTATTACATAAACATTTCACTCTTATGTTTAAATATTTTAGATGTAGCGCCTGTTATGGTTAATAACAAAGCGTATGTTAAAGTGACAAACATGTGTTTATTAATTCGATGCAATTTCAAGGATATTTCTGTAGAAGTATTTATATTAATGGATACCATACAGACCATACCCACTTCTGTGCATAATCACAGCCAGTTAAAGCATGTTATTTTAAGAACGAAGATAACTGTTTCATTAGCAACTTTTAAGAGTTCTATTACAGTTATAATTTACATATTAAATAAGCTAATACATGAAAATGAAAACAATTTTGTTTTGGAAAAGTCTTGTGGTTGTGTTCTCAACAATGGTTTGTCAGAATTATAATTCTTCTAAAGCGAACGTATATGATTTTATAATAGTGGGCGCTGGTTCAGGTGGTGCAGTGGTTGCTAGTCGATTGAGTGAAAATCCAAAGTGGAAAATATTGCTAGTGGAAGCAGGAGAGCAAGAAAATTTCTTTACGGATATACCTCTAATGGCTGCATTTCAATCAACAACAAGGTTCAATTGGGGATACCGTAGTGAAAAACTAAAAACCGCTTGTTTAGGGCTCAAATCTAATAAATGCAACATGCCGCGAGGAAAAGGTGTTGGGGGTACTTCCATCATAAATTTTCTCCTATACTCTCGCGGAAACAGGAAAGATTTTGAAGAATGGGATCAGTTAGGAAATAAGGGTTGGAACTACTCTGCTGTACTTCCATACTTTATTAAATCAGAAAAATGCTCAAAAGAAATTGATGCTGACTTCAAATATCGTGGTTCAAGTGGCTACCTCGATGTAGAATATCCACCATTTGAAACTGCTCTAGTCAAAAGTTTCCTTAGAACAGGAAAGGAAATGGGCTATAGGATAAGTGATCCTAATGGTGAGTTTCACATCGGATTTTCTAAAGTGCAAGCAACAATGCGCAAGGGAAGAAGATGTAGTGTCGCAAAATCTTACCTTTCTAACTTAAGAAAACGAACCAACTTAAAGATATTAACGCAGACTAGGGTTAAAAAAATTTTAATTGATCACAATCAAATTAAAGCGATAGGAATTGAATTTATGGAGAATAATATTAAAAACGCTTATGCATCTAAGGAGGTAATTGTGTCAGCTGGTGCTATCAATAGTCCCCATTTGCTTATGGTCTCAGGAATTGGTTCTGGAAAAGATCTCCAAAAAGCTAATATACCGGTAGTAAAAGATCTAATGGTAGGCTACAATTTACAAGACCATCTCTCTTTCGGTACTCTTGTGTTCCTATTAAATTCTTCCTTATCGGTATCAGATCAAAGCGTCCAAAATCCAGTTGACATTCTCAATTATATTCTAAATGGAAAAGGACCTTTTACTATCCCTGGTGGTGCAGAAGCACTAGCTTTCTTGAAAACAAAATACAGCACAAACAAAACTGATGATTATCCCGATATTGAATTGGTATTAGGTGCAGGTGGATTAAATGGTGATGTTTATGGAAGTCTTAGAAGTTTGCTCGGCATTCCTAACTCCCTTTACAATGTAATGTATCGTCCCTTCCGTTATACACCAGGTTTTGGTATAGCACCTGTTCTAATGAGACCTAAAAGTAAAGGAAGGGTTTTATTGGATTCCGTAAATCCATACGACAAGCCTATTATTCAGCCAAATTATTTGAGTGATAAGAACGATGTGTTAACCATAGTGGAAGGCATTAAAATGGTAAGAACATAAATTTTTTGTTTAACAGATCTATATTTCGCTTAGTCGTAATTACCTTTAACTTAAATTCTATCCAAGTAAATTATTCAATATTCATTCAATTTCCGCTAACATTTGCTTGTTTATTTTATTGTTCCGGTTCTTTTAAATTACTTGTTGATAATTACCTGCACCCCAAAACATACGCATGCATATATTAACGGATCCATACCTATATAAAACGTTATTGTAATTTTTATACAACATTGTATAAATTGTAGGTAAGTAAATATTGAAACGGAACATTTAAAGTGTTTTATGAAGCGAGTATTTAATGAGCGCGTTTATTCCTGTATAACTCGTATATGAACAAAAAAACGTGTAGTCTAAATAATATCTTTATTATTAGTTTCATGGATGTGAAATATGCCTCCTTAAGAAGGTAATTAGAAGATATATTTATGATCTATTGAAGCTAATCACATCAATAACCAACAATTTTTAAAAAATTCTTTAATTAAGCGACGTTTTGACCGTCGAATTCGGTCATCATAAGGCACAAAACTAAAATCAAATAAGTAAAAATTGATAAAAAATATTAGTCAGTACATCACAGTCCATAACTTGATTTCTAAGTATGATGAAATTATTTCATTTGCTTTCACTTACTGGTGTATAAATATCATTCAAGTTATCCGTGTCTGTGCATTTAAATAGTTAGGACTGTACTTTATATATGTATATCGTTTCGACTATTAATCAATTACGTAATTTTTTTTCTTTTTCTATAATTTTGGAATCATGTATCCCATTCGAGTTAACTTATTACATTATAATATTCCGGATCTCTGCGGATTATTTGGATAACTATGTTTTGAAAATTTAGAGGATGTAATGAGCGTAACTCTATACTTCAAATCAGGTAATTAATATAAGAGACGAAACAAGAAATTTTCACACCAAGTCCTAAACGAGCATAAATCTTAAAAAACAAATGCGTTTCACAAAGAATAACACTAATTGGTTAGAAAGCAAACAATAGTATGATGCAACTAATGTACTCTAATCCACTAAACACCAAAATACGTTATGTTTATTGTTATGTTGGTTTAAAATAGTTGTTTGTAATCCAGAACGTGTGTAGAAGGAATGTTATTCTCCAAGTAGATGGAAAATATCGGTTTCCACAATATTTACGAGAATATATGTGTAATTATTCAGTAAAACATATGTACATTATCTGCTAATAATGCAGGGTTAAAAATGGACGATGGTTGTTTGATGACCTGAACGACACACCGTCAGGAATTACCTTGGCTATTAAGCAGGGTAGGGAATGTACAGAGGTTAATGATTAATAATTCGTTTCAACATGTAAAAGCATCTGTCATTGATAAGTGTACAGAGGTGCCAAATGTACGGGGTACGAAGTATCCTAGATTCCAACTTCCAGTATTACCAGAAGTGCTACACAGATTGCGTCCTTCAGTTGAGGAAAGCATATCCAATAACAGTACTGCCAAATTTTCAAATTTACTGTCACAAAACAAAACAAAATCGCCGAACGAAACAGTACCTAACGCTATATTAGGATTTTATTTACAAATTCCAGAAAATTACGAATATTTCAAAAACTGTTGGTAGCAGATAATAACAAACCTGTTTCAGTAGAAACGATATCTGATTATTGTGCATTGTACGACATGAAAAAATATGGGGTCCCATTAAAAATAAATAAATGCTTCCCGTATGAATTTTCGAAAATTGGTATCCATAAATTTCATAGTATTTAAAAAGTTCATGTACGCGCAATATTCGTGAATAATAGTCTATTTCATTCTGAATCGAAACGTGGAAAGGTGCTTTCTTTCCGAAATATTCAAAGTGGCGTCAAACGCTGCAAACGTCAATTTTTTTTAAAGAATGATAAATAACTCCAAAACGGTGCAGCCTAGGTCTCATCTATTTTTAATAAACGTTTATGTTTTATGAAGAAATTAATCGATATAAACCATTCATTTAATAATTAAAATTGTATCTAACAATGACAAAGTACAGACGTTTCGATCATTAAGATTTATGATCATTATCAATGTAAATCTAAAAAAATATTTTTATATATAAAATGTAAAATAATCTTAATTTTTAATTGTAAATAATGTAAAATAATCTTAATTTTTAATTGTAAATAATGAATTAGATATAACATAATTAATAAGTTAACATACCATGGGGATGAAGAACACGTTTTCCAAATCATCATTTAAAAAACCAATCAGGATTTCGTTTAAGAAGTTTTTATAAGTTTATGTTTTATGTGTAATTCAAAAGTGCATTAATATACATATAGGGATTTCCATTTAATATAACGAAGTGAGGGTATATTTCCTGTAATGGAAGGATAGAGTTATGTGTTTGAACTGCCTGTACGTTTGCAGGGTGAGTTACTAAGGCCGAATAGGTCTGCAGCATACTTACCTTTCAAAATGTAGAGAAATATTTCAAACAAAAGTTACCCAGAAATATTGTCAAATATGGCGAACTTCCGGCTATACCGGGAATGTACCATAACTTCGTTAAAATGGAAACCCCTTTTTGAATTACACGTATAAAATAAATGTCAGTTTATTAATATTACATGAGACCTAGGCCAATTTTTTTAGAGAATGTGAAATAACTCCAAAACCAGTGCAACCTTGGTCCCATGTATTAATAAGCTGACATTTATTTTTTATGTGTAATTCAAAAAGGTGGTAATATATAAGGATTTCTATTTAAAGTAACAAAGTTAGGTTTCATTTTCGGTATAACCGGAAGTTCGCCATATTTGAAAATATTTTTACACCATGCTGTGCTCAATTCTGGACAACCTTTGTTTAAAAATTTTCTCTATATTTTGAAAGATATGTATGTTACAGACCGATTCGGCCTTAGTAACTCACCGTGTATATTGTATTGCTTTCTTGTGAAATACAGTACAGTATTTACTTTTTTTAAGAGGACAACAAAAAATTTTGGTTATATTTTATTATACTTATTAAATACATAATTTATCTAGTAGCCTTCAATGTTGGGACTATATTATATAACTAGTTGAATCCGTCCAGCATTGGACGGTGGTGCATAGCATTTAAGAAATCATAATCAGGTTGACAATTTAGCATCAAGACCTCAGTTGCTTTCTGCAAACTTTTTTATAAATCGTCTTTATAATAATCATGCTGTTTTAAGAAAAGTTACACATCTGAAAATTGTTGAAAAAGTTTCTATTTAAACTGATTGCTTCCCTTCACCACACATCCAATTTTTTACTGTTATGAATACCATCCGTCAAAGCTTGGACGGTGGTGCATAGCACTGTAACAAATTTAATCAGAGGGGCCGCTTTGTCCCGTAACCCAAGGTGGTGCGTAGCACTTACCCTAATGGTGCATTAAAATTTAAGAATACTGTTGTGGTGAGTGGTGGGAGTAGTAGTGAGTGCGTTCTAGGTGGTAGTTACAAAGGGTAGCGGTTGTAGGGGTTGGGGGTTTTAAAAGAGGATCAAGAACTGTCCCCCTACCACACCCTCGAACCCATCCCAAACTTTTATTTTATCTACAATATTTACCACCTCTTCCCTTACCACCCTCGACACAACCCCCAACCCCCATCACACTACCTCCTCTGAGCAGTTGTTTCCTTAGAATCCGGACACGTCGAAATTAACGATTTTTAATTACAAATTCTAATTAAACGACACCACCTTCCGATTCGAAAATAGGCCTATTCAGCTGTTTGGTCCTTAACTTGGACGTTTTAATTGTCGATAAATTCCAGATTATCCTATCTTCGGACGAGATAGATCTGAAAATTATGACTTTTAACCAACAACGCGTTTTTTTCCCATTTTCATTTGCTAATATCTTTTAAACCGTTTAATAAATCTGTATGAAATTTTGCAAAACCCTGCTTCGTTTTAATCTTAATCGATATTGTTTACGGCATTTTGCGAGTCTTTTGCAGTTTTTCGACAATCGTTAATAGAAAAGTGCAATTTTCGCTACTTTTTCCATGGCTAACTAGTGTTTGACAGACATCCATACACTAGAACATTATTATACAGTATATATTTTAAAATTTAACTCATTTATTTAATGTTTTCATTATTATAAATTTTCGTCTGCATCATTAATATTGAAAAATAGAGTGGTATTTTCGACCGTTTTTTATTTACCAGACTAATTTCGGCACCAAATTTGTGTTTTGATACAAATAATTTATTAAAATGTCGTAATAAATACATGTGAGATTTAGTTTAATTTTTAATAAAAGAAACATTTTACGATTAACACTTTTATTATATTTTTCAATTGTTGTTATCGAATCACATCATGCCTCTTTTTGGTTTTTTATTTTATAATATAAAAACGCGAAACACGTCAGGGCGACCAGCTGTCACGATTTCATATAAACAAAACAAGAAATTAAGTTTATTCAATTAGCATGCTAATTCAACATAAACACGGTGGCACAAATACAAGGAATATCCTTTGAATCAATCTGGGTTGCCACGTCGGGGAGCGAAGGGAGTTCAGACTCCTTGGATATCTCATATACATATTATAAAATAGGACTGACCTTTTTTCACGATCAGTAAGTATGTTTAATAAATGAAGAGATGATGTGAATAACACATATACACAGTAATTACATGGAGTTAAAACTATAGATGATGAATATTACATTAATAAAAGGACAAAGGTAACAGTTGATCAGTCCGTATTGTTAGCGCCGTCCATTTTTCGCCGCGCCCTTTTTGCATGCAGTTATCGCCGCGAAGGAAGCAGGTAAAATTATATCGTTCATTTAGCTCTACAAGCATATCATTACCATATAGCGTTATGTAAAATGCTTTTATTTATTATTTTATATTAAGTTTATGCATTCTGTTTTCGTATGATATTTCAAACACAAATTTTTACTTGCCTTTACATTTTAACCAAGGTTTAGGATTGGCAGTTTTGATTAACAAAACAAACGTGTTGAAAAGTATAAGTATTATAAATCATCGTCATACTATATACGAAGAACTTAAATCTAATTGAACAATGTCATTTCATTTATGTCATATTTATACTTATACCAATATTACTTATTCTAATTTTTTTGAACGTATGGTGAAGTTCATAAACATATTAATCCTAATTACCCATCGTTAAATCTTCATTGCAACAGTGGGTAGAGACATAATCCCATTTGTTGTGAACAGATTCGTATTTTCAAATTCTAATAATTTACTAATTATTGTTATCGTTTCATTTGGTAAAGAATTAGAATAAGTAGAATTAGTATAATAAAAAAGACAAATATTCCTTAGAATTAGTATAAGTACCTATTAATATGACATAAATCCAATCACATTTGTTAATTAGATTTAAGTTCTTTCTATATAGTATGGCGACGGTTTGTAATCCTTATACTTATAAACGCTAGTCCTAAGCCTGGGTTAAAGTGTAGAGGAGAGTAAAACTTTGTGTTTAAAATATCTTACAAAAACAGAATGGATAAACGTTATAAAAAATATTAAATAAAAGTATTGTACATAGGCTTGTATACTAATGGCATACCGGCGGCGCTAAATGCACGAAGTAATTTTACCTGCTTTTTTCGCGAAAATGACTGCACGCAAAAAAGTCGCGGCGATAAATGCACGGCGCTAATAACACGACACCCAGTTGTTATCACAGATAGGTCGGTTCAAGAACGTATCAAAAAATATATAAAATTTCAAAGTGAAACAATGAAGATGAAGACTGTAAAAGTAAAACAAACTAAAAATGTATAAATAATATTTAATAAAGTAAATTATTATTATTATTATATTAGTTTGTTTTACTTACATGCTTTCAACATGAGAAAATATTCGGAACTGAGTTCCAAAATAAAATAAAATTAATAATAATCCAAACTTAACTTCAATTAATAGTGAGTAATGTTTAAAATTATGAGTATTTAAGTCAATTATTGTCAGAATCCTTTATAATATAGAATATAAACGTCTAAATGTTTAAGTTCACTCACTTTTCTGTGGTCGGTGTATAAATTCTTCACCGTATCACGTACATTACATAAAAGCTGTCCAGATGACAATTAATTACACGTCATACTGCATTTTCAGGCAAATCGATTGGGGGAGGCGCTTCTAAACAGTTACGAATTTTTTTTTATCAATTACAACTTTAGATTACATTAATTGCATATTTCTCAATGTAATATTCATGCTGCTGAAATTATAATCAAAATTATCATAAATTCCGTTACAAATACGCTTTTAAAAAATTACTGCGGTTAAAAGATGACCGACTTGGAATAGGAAGTAAAAGAAAGTAAGATACTCTTACTGCATAATTTGATACAACATCGATGGCGATCTAATCTTAATGTAGCAAAATAAACGAAACAAGTGACAAGTTTAAACATTAACTCTCCAATGTTTATTTTCTCAAATTCATGTTTAACAGGAATAGATAACAGTGTGTCGTTGCTGTTAGACATAGACTACCTGCATCCAAGGTCTTAATTTTTTGCATCTATCACAATTTTCACTACGCTTCGAATATCAACTAACACGTTTTGCAAAACTGTAACAATAATTTGCCAGTGTTAGAAATTTGCACAAATTCTCTTCTTATCAACCTCTACAAGAATTCGCAATAAAAAAATAAAATTGCACTGTATTATCCTTTCGGTCCTCGAATAAACGGATTCCGTACATGGGCCTACTAATGTCAGCTGTTATTTTCAGCGTGCAGTCCTTGTCTCACGATGACAACAGTTTCTGGCTTTACGCACCATTAACGCTGTTTGTAATGCTTTAGGGACAACTGAATTCCACTATGGGGCGCTGGTATCTATTTTTTTGAGTTTAATTCGTAAGTCCAACCTCCACCCGCCTATCTATATAACTTATGTAAGGCCGGGATTTATTAAAAACAAAATATAAAATGAGAAGTATAAAAAAAAACGTATTAATTTAAAATGCATATACGAAACTATGTCAGTTTGGCTTAGTTGCGGACATGTGGTGAGCGTTAAGGACGAGCAGGGTTGGAACGGCGTCTGCAAAGTAAAGAAAGATACACATGAATATTCCGTTGTCGGGAACTGCCAACATAGCACGGAGTTTACAAAACACTCTATTGTAAAGAAGCAACATTGCACAAATTCTCTAATTGGCCATGTATGACAACTAGTTCTGGTCGAAATATCATTACAAAGAATTCATTAAGCCAAAATAATTAATTAAATAAATCTGACCAAACAGGTCTTGGCTACCTAAGCCCGTAGAAAATGACCACACAGGTCTCGGTCACCAAAGCCCGTAGATAATGACCACACAGGTCTCGGGCACCAAAGCCCGTAGATAATGACCACACAGGTCTCGGCCACCAAAGCCCGTAGATAATGACCACACAGGTCTCGGCCACCAAAGCCCATAGATAATGACCACACAGGTCTCGGCCACCAAAGCCCGTCGATAATGACCACACAGGTCTCGACCACCAAAGCCCGTCGATAATGACCATATAGGTCTTGGCCACCAAAGCCCGTAGATAATGACCACACAGGTCTCGGCCACCAAAGCCCGTAGATAATGACCATATAGGTCTTGGTTGTGAATAAATTTAGACGAACAATTATTATGAATTTTCTGATATTAATGTAAAAGGCCAGCAAAGTTGTGCATTATTTATTAAATTACGTTTGGTGCATTTCGTGTGATAACTAAGACAAAAATGAGAGTGCAATTCTTCTGGTCAGTCTCTAATTTATCCCTTACTATAATTTTAAATCATAAAATCAAAACCAAAATAAGTATAATGAAATTCATAATTTAGATTTTTAGATTCGACCAGCAATATTATCAAAACTTATTCGACAAGAAATCAAACTGTGAGTACTGTCCAATGATAATGAGATATGGAAAATCTAATATAAATAAATAATCAAAGTTAAAAGTAAAACAAGACAACAGAACATTCAGTGAGAAAGCTCACCTTACGGGGATTGATTGACAACAATCAATTTAACGGATAATCCAGTAATACACAAATTCACTCAACCACTTACACTTGCGTACTGAAATCTGGAATAAGACGTGGGAAATGCGACAACTTAGTAAGGGTGCATTACACTCTTCAACCCCCCTGGTCTACATTCGCTAATACCACTAATTCATTCTTTGACACTAATGGGCGCCTGGTTGTGCCTTTCGACTCAAAAACGACCCAAAATATATCTACGTTATTTAGTCGCTTAATATTCTCTTCCTTAAATTCGTTGTTTTTAGCATTAGTAAATATTATACGCATAAAATTAAAACCTTTCTTACACTTATTTGCACAATAAAAGTGTAAAATTTGCATTGGGATAAAATATACCTAAAAGTTTGAATGACAAATAGACGGTGGTCAACTTCAATGTTAATTTCGAACTAAGTATAGGCGTTGTAAAGGACATTTCGGTTGCAAAATTTTTATTCTGAATGCGGCGTTTTGGCATCTCAGCAATATTTCGAAAAAGCTGTAAATCTTACATGCAGATGTAATAATTATTTAATTAGTGACTGGCTAAAAAAGAAACAAATAGATATAAATAATATCTTTTATTTGCCTCTTGTAGGCATTACTCATTCAATATATTATTATTTTGTGCAAATTATTTTTTTTGTTTCGCCATATCGTTTTCCTAAGTCTTTTTACCAAAAGTAATTAGCATAATTGCAAAACTACCAGAATTGTTTACCTGAGTTGCATTTCTACTAATTTATTTATTAATAGTTTAATCTTTTAATCCAAAACAAAAAATTTCCAGGTAATCATAAAGAATCAAGTAACTTAATTAGGTTACGGTAAGGCAGGTTACACGGTGTCAGGACATATATATATTGTTGCATCCCAACCTTGATCACAGGTTACATATTATAATCATTATATGACATTTATTACTACCCCCTCCACGGGGTTGACCTAGATCAGTATAAAAGGGTCTCTGTTTCACCCAAAAGTTAGTTAATATTCGAACTTCTACGAGTTAGTTAGTTGAGTTAGCTCATTATTTTGGAAAGTTCTTTGATGATAGTAATCATCCTGTAGCGTATTGTACCGTGACTTTCATCAATAAATAAGTAATTATTACAAGGTGTTGTTATTCATAATAATCTCATTAGTTGAATAATTGCTTAAGTGAAAGGAAGTGACCAGTGATCCAATTATCATTTGGGAAGTGAAGGTGTAAAAGTGATTGTGTTAGTTAACCATCGTTAGCGGCTTCAATAATCATCAAGCCCTCCACCTCATTATTCACTTCAAAGAGTCCGGAGTCTCGATAAGAAAACTGCCCTGCTGTCAGAAGAACCTTGTGAGTAATTACCAATCACTCGATTGTCTTACCTAGCCAGGTATACGACAATATATATATATGTGTGTCCCGGGGCTGAAGTGTCCTGACACCGTGTAACCTACCTTATCGTAACCTAATTAAGTTACTTGATGGCCATTGCGGAAAGAATGATTCTTTATGATTACCTGGAAATTTTTGTTTTAGATTAAAAGATTAAACTATTAATAAATATAATGGTAGAAATGCAACTCAGGTAATAATTCCATATAGTGAAAAGGAGTTTAATGTTTCAATAGTTTTGATGATAAATAAGTTGATAACCGATCTAAACCATTCATTTATTGAAGATCATAATAAATTAATTACATACAGACGTTTCGATCACTAAGCTTTGTGATCCTTTTCAATGTGAAGCATGATAAATCTAAAAAATAATAATTTAACAATACTTAATTTTAAATAAAAAGTTGACCGATCTAAACCATTCATTTATTGACTTAGCAAAATAGTTACAACACAGACGTTTCGATCCCTAATTTTAGGATCCTTTTCAATGTGATAGATAAATTCTAAAAAATATAGTAATTAACCATTAATTGATTTTTAATCATTAAATAAACTAATGAATTAAATAAGACATTTAAAATACATACCTAGGGGATGAAGAACGTGTATTGGTAACAAAACCCCTTTAATATTAAATAACCTTTTAAAAAACCATGTGGTTTGCGTTGAATAATTTTTATAAAAAAAAACTACACCATTTAAAATATTAATAAAAATTAATGGAAGAACATTGATGGTTTAGAAAAATTGAAATTGATTAACAATATTAGATCATATTGATAAAATTAAATTAAAAAACAAGAATGAGTAAAAATTACATTATTGAGAGGTGATATAAGAAGATAAAGTAGAAAAGAGGTCAAAAGAAACAACATAATCAAAAAGTAAGTTTCAGTTCATGTGATAGATCAGATCAAAAGACAACCCAGAAAAGAAAAAAAAAAATTAATTAGATTTTATTAAGTAATTTGTCATAAATTTTATTAAGTTGTTCTTTCAACTTAATTTTAATTTCAGATAACCTAATGAATTTGATATAAACATTGAAAGTACCTACCTAGGGGATGAAGAACATGTGGTGATATCAATACACCTTTACAAATTAATCATTAAAATACCATATGGTTTGCATTTAAAGGAAGTTTTTATAAACTACACTATTTTAAAACTTTAACAAATAAAAATGAAGAGTGGAATTATTGATGGTTTAGAAAATTTGAAATAATTAAGGATATTAAAACCATATTGAATAAATTATAAAACAAGTTAAGTGGATGTTAACTTGAGGAGTTAACTTCCAAGAATGAGGAAAAATTACACTTTTGAGTGATAGTAAAACGTTTCGTTGACACCTTCGCTATAGTTCCTACCAATAGAATTTAATGAAATTTTAGATGTTTTTAATAATTACCATCCCAGACTACAATTCACTAATGAAATTGAAACTAAAAATCAATTAATTTTCTTAGACGTTACGGTTGAACGTGACCAAGATAATCTCATCACTAATTGGTATAAGAAAGAAACATTTTCGGGTAGATATCTTAATTTTCTTTCTAATCATCCAGTTCTACATAAAATTAGTGTTGTTAATAATTTAGTTGATAGAGCAATCCTTTTATCTGACCAACGTTACCATATAAACAATATCAACTCAGTTAAAAATATACTTGTAAATAACTATTTTCCTTTGAACTTTATAAATAAACACATTAACAAACGTCTACAGAAAATTAAAACACGTTAACTGCCATACGACGCGCCGCGGTCGTACGGCAGAATGTTTTGTCTTGCCGTACGACGGCCGGTCGTCGTTATTTTCTTCACGTTTAAATAGAGTTTTGTTTGAATTGGCACAACGCAACTAGCCCTCAACACTTTGTAGCGGCATAGAATTTACGATCAGGACTTCATACGACGCTGGGCTGTCGTTTGGCACATTATTTTAGCATTTAACTATTGAGATATAATCACATAGGTATATTTTTTTTATTACCTGTTAATATTTTTTTTATATCTTTTTCTGGATCTAAATAGCAATTTATTTTGAAATGCAAAAAGGGGAGTGTTTAGGTTTAAAAAGATTTATTTGACATTAAAAAAAAAACAACTTCATTAATGTGTTGAAACAAAACAGTTAGCACACAATATACGGTTTTCCGGGACAGTCTGGACAGAAAGTTGAAACTCTGCTGGTAACACTGACCATATCTGTTTTTTTGCTACCTAAATTGGCAGATTTTTTGGCATAAAACGGCGCATATCTTTTTCAACGTGTACGACCGCCAGTTGTCGTATGGCATAAAAATTAAAAACACATTTGTATAGAGTCAAACGACGACTGGCCGTCGTTCATTTTTTTTTAATATAAATATAGTATTTGAGGTGCCTACATTACCAAAAAAATATTTTTTTTATGTTGATCAAACAAAATTCCGTATAATCTTTTTGGCACCAAAGGAATTCCTCCGTTATAACATTGCCGGCAGTTAACGTGTTTATGTCGGCCCTCTATCAATGAAACTTAAAAATATCTTAAATAAATACAACATTCACACTATTTTCAAATCCACCAAGAAACTTAACACGATCATTAAAACTGGGAAAGATGAGCTTAACAAATTTGATAGAACTAATGTAGTATACAAGATAGATTGTAAGAGTAATAACTGTAACAGTGCATATGTTGGACAGACCAAAATACACCTAAAAACCAGATTAAAAGAACATAAACGTAATATTACTGAAAAGCCTGATTCAGTTATATCTAGACATGTCATTGATCTCAACCATGAAATGGACTGGTAAGGAACTTCTATACTTGACAATGAACCCCAGTACTATAAACGACTCATCTCTGAAATGACTCACATAAAAAAACATCCTAATACTCTTAGGGCCGGTTTTTCAATGCACGGTTTAAAGTGTTTATTAAGTAACAAGCAGTTAAAGCTAACCGGCAGTGAAAGTGGTTGTTAGTAAAGGAATCGTTTTTCGAGTAGAATTTTATGTGATTGTTAGTAAACTCACTGTTAAGAAAGTGGAGGAAGAGTTGGTACCTATGACGGTTAAAAATATTTGCTGTGATTGGCTGAAAAAGTAATGACATTGTTTTACGTCTAACCTAACCACAATGTCAGAAAATATAGACGAAATGACTGAAGTTAATAATAATAGAGAAAAAAAGCGAAGAGTCGCGAACTTCACGGAAGCCGACAGAGCGTTGTTGTTACAATCAGTAAATACGTTCAGGAACGTAATAGAATGTAAAAAAACTGATGGCCGGACGTGGCGAGAAAAGGAAGCGAGTTGGAAAAAAATACAAGAAAATTTTAATGCTGCTACCAGTGGCCCGGTAAGGGAATTATAATTGCATCTGTAGAAAACCGTATATTACTCGTAACCTTTATGATTGTAGCCTAGAACAGATAAACAACTTAAAAATAAGTACGAATTAATAAAGAAAGAAATAAAGAAACGGCACAGCCAACAAAAAATGTACATAAAGGGTACTGAAGGTGGTCCTTATGTTCCACCAGATTTTACAAATGAAGAGGAAAAAATTCTGGCAGAAACCATTGCTATACAGGTCCAAGGATACTACAATCAGTATGATTCAGATGGGATTGCAGGTAATGAAGAAAAGTAATAAAAACAAGCCACAAAATGAATATTTTAGGTGTTGTTGGAATGGAAGTCAGTGAGCTAGAATTATTAAATAAAGAAATTGTGGAGGATGTAGAGATAGCATGGACTCCAGGAAGTGTTAATTTATTGCAAACACCGAAACATCCTGCTTTAGCAATTTCAAAAAGTGATCACACAAGCATTTCATCTGCCTGCATACCTTTGTGTAGTTTTAATAATAAGGAATATCCATGTGCACAACCACTTCAGTTGGAAATGAGTGATGAATGTAACAAAGAAAACAAAATACAGAAATTATCAGAGGAGGAAGATAGTAATAAAGGAAAAAGTAAGTTGTGAACAGTCACAGATTTTGTACGTAATGAGAAAAGTACAATAAACTTGAGTAAAGGAAATGTTGGCTGTTTCAACTTTAATGAAATTCCACCACCATCTTTTTTTTTTACAGCTTCATGGCAAAGTAGAAGGCGACCCCTTATACCAAAAAGAAAATGTCAAACCTCTGCAAGTGCAAAATTTGAATTACTTGCTACGAAGAAAATTGAATTCATAGAACTTGAAGAAAAGGTTTTAGAAGCAAAACTAGAACAAAATCAAAAAGAACATGTTCAAAGAATGGAGCTTCTTCGCCTTCAACTGCAACAAGAGGAACACAAGATGAAACTGCAGGAGGCTACAGTTTTAAGCATGAATTAAATAATTAATCAAATATAACATTGTATGCAATCTCCTGTTTGGATACCTGCAATTACTGCATTTCGAGTAATCTTGGAAAATATTCTCGCACAAGTATGTCCCTTGCATTGCCAAGATTATCACGTGGTTCAGGTTCAATGTCAAAGTCCTCGTCAAAGTTTGCGTTTCTATTAATTACTTCTAAATCATCTGGTGGCAGTTGTTCATTTTGTCTTATGGCAATGTTATGGAGCACTGCACATGCTACAATAACTGATAGACTATTATTTAACTTCAAACGAAATCCCAGGGCTAATACAGGAAATCTCACTTTCCATACACCATATTGCCTTTCAACAGGGTTTCTTGTTCGTATTACTGCATATTGATGCACCAAAATAAAAGACAAACTTTATTAAAGAACTACACTACCATGAATGGTACATGAAAATGTTGTAATAACAGACCTGCTTCATTGTACATTTGTCCAATTTCTGTTTCTGGTTGCTGAAGTGTTGTAATGATGTGCCTTGTATTAGCATATCCACTGTCTGCAACTAATAAAGCATTCTCAAACTCATTGTTGTTTAGGCGATAGTTTATGTTTGAGTTATCAAAAATAATCTGATCATGTGTTGAGCCTGGCCACCTAGCTACAATGTCTAAGATTTCTAAATTAGCTGATGACACTGTTTGCACATTTATAGAAAAGTACCCTTTTCGATTTCGAAAGACTTCCTGATTGTTCGTGCCTACAAAATATACAAATGACGTGGACAACCGAAACTACTGCCAAAAACAACTATAATTCTGTATGTTACCTGGTCCTCTGATTTTAATATGTGTACAATCTAACGAACCAATTATTCGTGGCAGTCGTGCTTTTTGATAAAAAGCTGCCTTTGCTCTTGTAACAGCATCATCTGTATTAGGCATTTTAATATAATTTGGCGCCAATGCAGCAATTGCTCTGGTTACTTTATGAATTATTCTGCATGTTGTTGCCTTGCTAATATTTATTGTGTCTCCAACAATGGTGTAAAAGCTTCCGCTTGCATAAAATCGAAGTGCTACAAGCAATTGATTCATTGGAGTTATGGAATGATTCCTGCAAAATAAATGTCACATCACCATACTGGAATTTTCGTGCACATATTCATATATGTAGCTGGCATACTTGTCATCATTTTTGCATAGATGTGAAATGTCTTCTATATGCTGTTCTTTACCTGTCTGTTAATGTTTCGATCTGATTTTCAATCTGCTCTAAAACCCACAGGACAGTTTCTTTCGACAACCGAAACCGAGTAACGAAGTCTACATCATCCCATTCATTGAACGGATTACTTCGTTCCCTGACTGTATAGGGTCTTCTATCATGTTCAATAAATTGCACTATCTCTTCCTCGTCGTCACTCATTAAATGAAACACTTCCATTTTTTCTATTTTTTCACTGTTTTCCACCAAATAATTTTCCACTTAAAAATGCGAGGTGATGTGATTTAGGATTAATAAAATACAAAGAACATACAGAACTTGACCGACAGTTTGTAAACAAACTGAAACTTCAAAGTGACTGTTATGTAAACCAACACTTTCACTGACAGTTATTCGATAGCCGTAACTTGAAAAACAGTTTTCATCTTGGATGCTTCAAAACTGACGGTTATTTATCCTTAACTGCGCATTGAAAAACCGGCCCTTAATAATCAAAAAGATTCAGACCAACTTAATAAAATTTATGATAAATTACTTAAAGCAATTTAAAATTCTTTTCTGACTGTCTTTTGTTCTGATCCAACATATGAATTGAAACTTACTTCTTTGATAATTTGTTTTTTTATTGACCTCATTTGTGTCACCTTTTACTATCACTCAAAAGTGTAATTTTTCCTCATTCTTGGATGTTAACTCCTCAAGTTAACATCCACTTAACTTGTTTTGTAATTTATTCAATATGGTTTTAATATCCTTAATTATTTCAAATTTTCTAAACCATCAATAATTCCACTCTTCATTTTTATTTGTTAAAGTTTTAAAATAGTGTAGTTTATAAAAACTTCCTTTAAATGCAAACCATATGGTATTTTAATGATTAATTTGTAAAGGTGTATTGATATCACCACATGTTCTTCATCCCCTAGGTAGGTACTTTCAATGTTTATATCAAATTCATTAGGTTATCTGAAATTAAAATTAAGTATTGTTAAATTATTATTTTTTAGATTTATCATGCCTCACATTGAAAAGGATCACAAAGCTTAGTGATCGAAACGTCTGTATGTAATTAATTTATTATGATCTTCAATAAATGAATGGTTTAGATCGGAACTTATTAATTCCATGTAGGTATGCATGAAAATTGCCCATCACTTAGTTTCAGGGTTATTTGAACGACAGTAGGGAGTAAACCGACCGCTGCGCTCAATATATATATATATAATGTTATGATATGAGATGTGGGGCAAATAAAATATGTTATAATATTTTGGATGATATACAAAACAATTCTTTAAATAAAATTTTAATTTAATTTACTGAATTCAAAGAGCATGAAAATTCTTTACTCGGAGTAAGTTCCAAAATATAAACAAAAAAAAATTATAATTACCTTTTAAAAATGAAATTAAATTCTAAAATTCTACTATATAACTAAATCTAATTAGAACTATAAACAATTATTTTAAAAATATGAAAAGTTTAAATTAGTAAAGTCAAAAGTTTTTCTATTAAATTATTTAGACATATTCTCACACTGTCACGATGTCAATTGAAAATCAGCCTTCACCAAAACTCCAACTCCACATCCACATTAGTTTTCTATTTTTTTCTTTTGTAGTGGCTCTTCATCTTTATTTTCTTCTTGTACTTATTCTTCTTCAGGTATGGTTCTATCAATGCTGCCTTTTAAATAATCTCGGACTTTCTATAAATTGTGACTCTCTTCATAATATTGTTTAAAATTCTTCTTCACTTTAAAAATCTTCAATTGAAATTGATAATGTTCTTTTGGTTTAATTTATTTTTTCTTTAAATTTCTAAATTTCTGTACTTAATAATCTTTTTAAGGTCTCTCCCTTAGTAACAATAACAAATTCTCTAGTGTCTTGATCTTTCAAATAAAATTTAATTTTCTTTTTTAAACAATCAAGAATGATATAATAATTTTGAAATGCATCAGTCAATTCAAAACATTTTAAAATTAAATTTTCTTTGTTACAATTTTAAATTATAAATAAACAATTATAATACATAACTAATAATAATAATACATTTCTTTTTTAAAATATTTATTTTTTTTTGAAATATTTTGGAACTTTTGTTTCAATTTCTAAATTTGTTAATATTTTTGAAATTGTATTGTGACCATCCCTATATCATAACATAATGAATTGACTGATGCATTTCAAAATTATTATATCATTCTTGATTGTTTAAAAAGAAAATTAAATTTTATTTGAAAGATCAAGACACTAGAGAATTTGTTATTGTTACTAAGGGAGAGACCTTAAAAAGATTATTAAGTACAGAAATTTAGAAATTTAAAGAAAAAATAAATTAAACCAAAAGAACATTATCAATTTCAATTGAAGATTTTTAAAGTGAAGAAGAATTTTAAACAATATTATGAAGAGAGTCACAATTTATAGAAAGTCCGAGATTATTTAAAAGGCAGCATTGATAGAACCATACCTGAAGAAGAATAAGTACAAGAAGAAAATAAAGATGAAGAGCCACTACAAAAGAAAAAAATAGAAAACTAATGTGGATGTGGAGTTGGAGTTTTGGTGAAGGCTGATTTTCAATTGACATCGTGACAGTGTGAGAATATGTCTAAATAATTTAATAGAAAAACTTTTGACTTTACTAATTTAAACTTTTCATATTTTTAAAATAATTGTTTATAGTTCTAATTAGATTTAGTTATATAGTAGAATTTTAGAATTTAATTTCATTTTTAAAAGGTAATTATAATTTTTTTTTGTTTATATTTTGGAACTTACTCCGAGTAAAGAATTTTCATGCTCTTTGAATTCAGTAAATTAAATTAAAATTTTATTTAAAGAATTGTTTTGTATATCATCCAAAATATTATAACATATTTTATTTGCCCCACATCTCATATCATAACAATATATATATATATATATATATATATATATATATATATATATATATATGTATATTCTAAGAAAATAAAAACATTGAAGTGGAAAATTTTACCCTCTGTTTTGTACTTCTGTATATCCATGATCTTATACATTGTGTTCTGCATTCAGGTTACACTACTTTGTACACATAATTAATTCCTTAATAATATTACTTTATTTAATTTTGTTTTTAGAGGTTTTATTGTGAGCAAAAATGAAAGTGATTAATTTATTGTTAGAATAACTTTATTTCTATTAATACAATGTAATACAATAGTGAGTTGACACTCTATTGTACTTCAAATATTGGATTGATTCGGCCATTACTTTGTGATAATTCATCTTAACGATAACAAATAAAACACTACTTTGTTTATTATCACTTTATTATAACGAAAAATCGTGACTATAGTTTCGACAACTTACATTGTCATTATCAAACGATTCAAATAGAATGAATATACAAACAGACGGTACACAGGAATTTATAGATACAGTTTCGGAATTACCGGTTATTATTGAATGTTGTAAATAGTTGTGAGTGGTAAATATCTATTTGGTCATTAAGAAGGTTATTTCCATGGATTTTTGATGCTTTAAATATTTCTAGGGATTCCAACACATTTAATTTGAAACCCTTCTTTTCTGTGTGTATTATTTTTAAATTTTCAATAGGCGGAAACTGGTGGTTGGTTTCCAGAAAATGGTTCGCAAAATTTGAATTATTTTTCTGTAGTCTAAATGAACGGAAATGCTCCTTAAACCTTATTCTGAATGATCGCCCTGTTTGTCCCAAATAGAAGGAATCACATTCGGAACATTCAATCTTATAGACTCCAGTTTTATCATATTTATTCAATTTGTCTTTTGAGTTATTATTATTTGAATCGTTTGATAATGACAATGTAAGTTGTCGAAACTATAGTCACGATTTTTCGTTATAATAAAGTGATAATAAACAAAGTAGTGTTTTATTTGTTATCTCTATTGTACTTGTTCTATAGTAATCGACTAGGTACCTGAACAGTTTTCTAACCGCCACGCGTTGCCGTTCGTTGCCGTTTATATCTACTAAAGAAAATTGTCTCTTATACTACCAGATACAGCTTTTTTACCGAGTATTGCCAAACTGTTTCTTCTTCTTCTTCTTCACCCATTTTCTTCTTTTGGAAGAAAATGGGGAAGGCCTATATCCTACAGTGGATGGAAAAGGCTGCATGATGATGATGATGATGATTGCCAAACTGTAGATAAAGAAAACACTGAAATGCACACACAATGGAGTGTATTTTTCGTACAGGATGTCCCATTTTTCAATACTTTGTAGGTCATCTCCCTTATTTTTAAAACAGAAAATATATACATAATTCGAAATTTTAAAAGGTTCTAAACTTTGAAAGTGATTTTCAAAGACATTTATCAAAGATTTAAAAAACTAACTTCGGTAGGCTCTGGCTTAGAATACGTAGAACATATATTCCGAAAATGAAGACAATCTGTAAAAAATTGTATTTTTACTATAGGAGTTTAAAATTATTTCGAACAAATATCACACAAAAACACCACTCAAACCACAATAAGCCGATAGTAAACAGAAAACGACAATACTATTGTAAATCAAAAGTGGACATTCAATTATAGATATACTCCTATACCTCAGGTACCTTGTAATTTATGACATAGGTTTTACAAAACTAAACGCTGATTGAAAGCAATTTTTTACGAGATTTACAAAATTTTTTGAAAAAAAAATAGCACGTAGAACATATTCCAAAAAAGGAGAAAATCTATCGATTCAATTTTGCTCTGGAGTTGACAGAAAATTACATTGTTTACTATAGGAGTTTAATGTGTTACAAATACCTCGTCGAATTAGTATGTATTACTTACTGTTAATTGCTTATACATATTAATTTTTCTTCTTTTCCTTTTAAATTAACTTCTTTATTCTATTCTTTTTATGAACTGCATCTTCTTCTTGTGTAATTAAACTGATGTTGATTTTTTTTTAATCTTGAATTATTCCTTAAACTTTAATTCTTCTTCAAAATATCATATGTCTTCTTAATTCCTATTTTATTGAAAAACTTGGGTTCGGGCTTATAGGCCGTGATCTATAGTAACTGTTTAGTGCAAACGTTTCGTCAGCAACTGCGGTTTCATTTAATGAGTGACGACGAGGAAGAGATAGTGCAATTTATTGAATATGATAGAAGACAGGTTTCCAAACAGGAGATTTCATGCAATGTTATATTTGATTAATTATTTAATTCATCCTTAAAACTGTTGAGAATTTTAATGAAATTTTTGAATCATGATGTGGATACATTCTATTACGTTCTTAAAGGTATTTACTGATTGTAACAACGCTCTGTCGGCTTCCGTGAAGTTCGCGACTCTTCGCTTTTTTTCTCTATGATTATTAATTTCAGTCATTTCGTCTGTATTTTCTGACATTATTGCCCAATTATTGCACAAGTTTTTATTCATTATTAACGTTTTATTTATTATTTTCCGTTACAAACATTCCCGCGTTAATACAATAATCAAAGTAAGGTGATGGTTGGGTTAGACGTAAAACAATGTCATTACTTTGTCAGCTAATCACAGCAAATATTTTTAACCGTCATAGATACCAACTCTTCCTCCACTTTCATAACAGTGAGTTTACTAACAATCACATAAAATTCTACTCGAAAAACGTTGCCTTTACTAACAACCACTTTCACTGCCGGTTAGCCTTAACTGCTTGTTACTTGACAAACACTTTTAACCCTGCATTGAAAAACCGGCCCTAGTCAGTGAGAGTAATACGAGAGAGACTGCACGTGCGCGAACCAGAGTTAGTGGTTCGACTAGAAAATTGTACTGTTAATGTGATTGAGTCGTTGTTATTGTGATGTTGACGTTCACTAAGAAGAGAAATTGTTAAATTTATGTGTTGAATAAATAAATATAGCCTATTGTTATGTATGAAAGTTTGGCATTTGTCATTATCTGGAATATTTATTACCTATTAACTTTCACGTAGCCCTAAGCCCTAAATAGTAGTATATAAGCTGACGTATTTTGTAAAAGCTCAGATTTTTAAGAATAAACTTCAGCGCCTAACGTGGTAGTTTTATTCTGGTCTCCGTTACTCTCCGAAACGTTAACAATAATTATAATTAAATCATAGATTTAATTCAGTTAATAATAATTGTTTAAGTGATGTTTCTATGTGAGTTATCGGTCTCGTCGTGAACTGTATTAACTTCGGTTCAAAGGCTAAGTGAGGGAAAACGACTTTGTCCGTTTCTGAAATTATTTTTTATTTCGACGGATTACGGACATAACAAATTGGCGCAGTCAGTAGGATTCACACATTTTTTGTGAATCCAAGAATCAGTGAAAGCTGTGACACCGAAGAAGACTCCGTGAGAAATTTTGATCTCTCAGCAAATTCCCTCAAAATTTACCCTTTTTCCTGAAGATTTTGGTTTTTATCAAATTAGTCAAAATTGCGTTCTCTGGTCTATTCAAAATGGAGTCAGATTCAAAAGAACCATTAGGTTCAAAGGTATCAGCAAAAATGACGCTTGATAATCATCTTTTTAAGCTTATGCTAGATGCCATCCCCAAGTTTGACGGTGGTATAAACTCTGTTAAATATGACACGTTTAAGAAAACGGTAATTAATTTGCAAAGTAAATGTTCTGAAGAACAGAGAGAAATTTTAGACACTGTAATCTTTAGTAAATTAGAGGGCAACGCCCTAAAGGCGGTCATAAATCGTTCACTGCATAATGTTAATGATATTATTTTTGTCTTTGATTCCTTATATGTAGCAGAGAAACCTTTTAACCACGCTATTTGGGAAATGTTTACCCTAAACAGTAGTCAATTAAAGTCTGTACAGGAACTGTACTCGAAAATTGCTCCTCTTCGTGACTTAGTTTTAAGTACCACGGTTGCACAGGGTAAAACTAAAGAATTTAAGAAAAGCACATCATGGATCTTTGAACGATTAACGGTAGGATGTTTTATTAGGAAACTTAGTCCTTAAATCTCTAATCTAGCATTGCAAAATCAGTACTCAAATTTAGAATCAGCGTTCGATCACTGTTTGCAATTCGAACAGATAATAAAATTCCGTAATACGGAAAGACAAAGACATGAAATTAATAAGTATAATAGGCACAAAAATAATTCATTAAATAATCTTCACAAACATCACAAAATTAAACAGGAACCGTCGCCCTTAGCAAGTAGTGATAGTAAGCAAATTAACTGTTCATTTTGCAAAAAGATAGGCCATTTGAAGGAGAATTGTTATAAATATAAGAATAAATTCTCATCAGAATCCAAACCTAATAAAATAAATCTAACTGATCTACATAGAGATTCAGATTCCTCTGAATCCGAATCAGAAGACGAAACCAATATTAGTAATTTAAACTTATATCAGGAATCGCAGAACGAAGGCACCGATTCCGAATAAAATCAAGTCCTTCTAGTCTTCATAATAGTTATCAACTTTCACCCTTTTCAATGAACACTCTAGAAGGTTATAGGACACTCCCTTTTGTTAAGGTAAACATATCTGGAAAGAATTGTAAGTTGTTGGTTGATAGTGGTGCGTGTGTTTCAGTTTTGCGTTATTCGAAATACTTTCCGAAACCAGACACACGAGAAATTCATACATTTAATGGTCTTAATTCTACACCCTTTCAAACTCTGGGAACGTTAAACACATTTTTTGAGCATCCAAAATTACCCGTTAAATTTTATTTTGTACCCGAATTAAATTTGAAAATAGATGGCATAATTGGTTCAGATTTCTTTTCCAAACAAAAGGTCAATCTAAATTACATTAATAATTACCTTGAAACCAAATATAAAGCTTTCCCTTTATATTATGCCAGAAACAAAGTCTTATGTGTCGTTAAAATTCCAGCCCGTAGTGAAAGTGTGATAACAATAAACGCCAAAAATTACCAAGGTAATACGGAATATCTATTACCTGAAATGAAAGGTGAAAACTTCAAAATTCCAACATGTTTAATTAAAACCGACAATGATTTAAATTTTAAAACTACAGCTCTAAATACTTCTGATAACGATTTACTTCTAGAAATCGACTCATTGCAACTTTCACCAATTCCTGAAAAACCATTAATGATGAATGTACTAAAACCTCATAATCGCGACCTCGAAAATATAAAACAGGAACTATTAAAACAACTACGTTCAAATCATTTAAATAAAGAAGAAAAAGAATCCATTATTCCCATCATATTAGAATATAATGACGTTTTTCATTTACCAAACGACAAGTTAACCACCTTGAACACAAAATAATTACAACCGATGAAATACCTGTACAGGCTAAGACGTACCGTTACCCCCAGATGCACAAAGAGGAGGTGTATAGACAACTTAAAGAACTACTCGAGAATAAAATCATTCAACCCTCTTTTTCACCGTGGAACTCTCCATTATCTATCGTGCCAAAAAAACGGGATGCTTCCGGTAAGGTGAAATGGCGAATGGTTATCGATTATAGGGAACTTAATAAAAAAACAATTGCTGATAAATACCACTCCCAAATATAGACGAGATCCTAGATAATTTAGGCAAATCCTCCTATTCCACCGCTCTCGACCTTACGTCGGGATTTCATCAAATAAAAATGTCAAAAGAATCCATATCAAAAACTGCGTTCTCTGCCAATGGAAAACATTTCGAATTTAGGACCATGCCTTTCGGACTAAAGAATGCCCCGTCGCAGTTCCAACGCGCAATGAATTTGGCCTTACAGAGTCTGACCCCACATCAATGCTTAGTTTATATTGATGGCATTATTATATTCGCAAAAAACCTAAAAGAACACAATGACAGACTGACGAACGTACTAAACCAATTAAGAGTTCATAATTTTAAGATCCAACTCGACAAAAGCGAATTTCTACGGAAAGAGACAACCTTTTTAGGACATGTCATCACACCTAATGGCATCAAACCCAATCCTGACGAGGTAAAATGCGTTAAGGAATTTCCTGTCCCAAAAAATAGTAAACATATTAAGCAATTCCTTGGCCTCACGGGCTATTACCGTAAATTCATCCCGAATTACGCGTTAATAGCCAAACCACTTACGCAACTGTTGAAGAAGGACGAGAAATTTGTCTGGACCCAACGCGAACAAAGCTCCTTTGAAAAATTACGGGATGCTTTAATTACCGAACCAATCCTACAATACCCAAATTTCGATGACGAGTTTATATTGACCACGGATGCCTCGAAATTTGCCATCGGTTCTGTATTATCCCTGGGAACAGAAAAAACCTCTTTACCTATCGCGTATGCGTCTAGGACTCTTAATCCTGCAGAAACAAGGTATTCAAAGGGAATGCTTCCCTTTTGCTTAGCAATAGTATGGTCACTAAAACACTTCCGTCCCTATTTATACGGCAAGAAATTTAAAATCATAACTGACCACCAGCCATTAAAGTGGTTATTCTCGGTTAAAGACCCTATCTCGAGATTAGTGAGATGGAGACTGAAAATCGAAGAATACGACTATGAAGTAGTGTACAAACCCGAAAAACAAAACCAGAACGCGGACGCTCTTTCACGAATATATTCAGCCGACACGGAACTCGAAACAATTAGATACGTTATAAATCCTAAACTAGAAGACTATAAAGCGGTTATGATTAGGTATTCTGACAACCCTCAGAAAATAAACTCATTACTTTTAGACACCGATTTAAAAGGTCCCCTTCGCACATTAGAAATTACTACGCTAAAATCACATAACAAAACTCTAATAATAGATAAGACGAATAATGAACAAGATTTTAAACTAAACATTCAGAATTTATTGATGATGTTTCCAAATCAAATACTTCTAATAGTAAATGCTAAAGAAGAATATGATGCAATTATTAAAGAACACGGCTTTGAGATAACTTTAGATGTATCGCGGTTCACAAAGATTGACATACCCGAAGAATTAAAATTAAAACTCATTAAGCAATATCATGAACACGCTTTAAATAATCATAAAGGTATACATGAAACATTAAATAAGTTAGAACAAGACCATCAATTCAAAAATATAAACGAATTAACGACAAATTTTGTAAATTCTTGCGATATCTGTGTTAAAAATAAAACTAATAGGGTCTCACATCGCGTGCCGCTATTAATACCACAAAAAACCTAATAATATCAATGAAAAGATAAATCTTGACACAGCGGAATTAAATGCTGGAAAGAGAAAAATATTTATACTAGCGGTTCAAGACGATTTATCTAAATTTTGTCAAATTTATCCTACATACGAACCTATTACAGGAAATTTTGTGAAAACTTCACTAATGCAATACTTTTCCGCTTTTGGATTCCCAAAACAAATCATTTCCGATCAAGGAAAGGAATTCATAAATAAAACAATAATAGCCCTTATAAGAATGCTGAATATTAAGTGGACAAAATCATGCATTTATCACCCCCAAGCTAATGGTTCCGTAGAAAGGTTTATCAATACTTTAAAGGAATCATGTAAAACAATATACACGACTCAGAGAAACAATTCAAATAATCTAGAAATAATTTATTTAGCAGCACATAACTACAATACTTCTGTAAATAGTCAACATAATTATACCCCATATGAGTTACAATTTGGTACCAAGCCTAATTCATTAGGTACTACACCTGAAGTAATAACGGAAATAGATCCCACACAACGTAATGACAAATAAATAATGTTAGGGAGCTGGCTAAGTCTAACCAACTCGCGTCACAAGTAAAAGCAAAAGAAAGGTATGATAAATCAGCAAAGAAAATATAACCATGTAATATCAATGAAAAAGTATGTCAGAATGAAAAAACACGAGAAATTAACCTATTACGGCCCCTTCGAAATTATCGAAAAAATTAATGATTATTGTTATAAAATCAATTGTCCAGAACCAAAAAATGTAAACATTTCGAATATTAAGAAAATCCCACTTCAAAATTTATAAATTAATTTTTTGCCTTCTTCGTTTGTTTCAGATGAAACAACCTCTCCTACTTCTTATAGCCCTGTACATATCCTATTCATATCCAAATCCGATAGATATACAAAGCATACCTTTGAATACAGGACTATATCTTAGACCCTTAGGAATAGAACAATACTTTACTTTGATAATTTATAAGGATATATCACCATTATACAATAATTTGCATAAAGTACGACAATTAGTTGAAAAGGTCAAAAATATTGAAAATAAGTTATTAGGGCAATACCATCCTTACATTCACGCCCTTACGATAGATAAAATGCTCAAAAAAATAAATAACGAATTAAAATCGATAAATGTAATGCTACCTCGCGAAACTAATCATAAGAGACGAGGATTGATTAATGCTGTCGGTACTGCGTTCCACTACGTTTTTGGTACTATGGACGCAAACGATGAAGAAGAAATTAACGTAGCCATACAAAAATTGCAAGAGTCTGATAAGAATGTGTTAACTTTGATGGATCAAACAGTCCACGTCGTAAGAGATTTCAATGCTACTTTGAGCAGTTTAAACATTAATGAACAGAAAATTACTGCAAACTTTGATAAAATTCAGGATACATTAAACAAAAACTCTAATCAAATAAATAATAATGAATTTGCAACTCAATTACTTAGTTTGGTTGTAAATTGTGATGAAATTATTTCTGAACTAGAATATGGAATAAATAAAACTAAAATCCAAGTATTATACTCAAAAGTAAATTCTTTACCACCCTCATTCTTGGAAAACGATTTGTTTCTAGATTGTCTGACTGAAATAAATAAACAAGTCCCTGAGTACAATTTACCTTTTGATCTAAAAACTGATCAGTTATCAAAATTTGGTATTTGTCATTATCTGGAATATTTATTACCTATTAACTTTCACGTAGCCCTAAGCCCTAAATAGTGGTATATAAGCTGACGTATTTTGTAAAAGCTCAGATTTTTAAGAATAACCTTCAGCGCCTAACATGGTAGTTTTATTCTGGTCTCCGTCACTCTCCGAAACGTTAACAATAATTATAATTAAATCATAGATTTAATTCAGTTAATAATAATTGTTTAAGTGATGTTTCTATGTGAGTTATCGGCCTCGTCGTGAACTGTATTAACTTCGGTTCAAAGACTAAGTGAGGGAAAACCACTTTGTCCGTTTCTGAAATAATTTTTTATTTCGACGGATTACGGACATAACACTATATACTACAATTAAATAAATACTTTTGAAAAAGCCGTAACGTTGGTGTCATTAGTGGCATTGTGGACTGCGAAGAGAAGAATCCTTTGCAAACCGCATATTTCCAGAAACGTCAAAATAAAAGAAACGCAGTGGCGACGTCAAAACCGAAATTCATCGAACTTTCTAGATGTTATCACGAAGGAAGGAGTGTGGTACATCATTGGAAAACTCTCGACAAGCAGAACCTGATTTTGACGTTCTAGGGAAAATCCATCGTTACAGATTGGAAGTTGTCACGTAGAAAGCAGAACTATCAAGTGTGATATATCATTGGAAAGCCTTTGAGTAGTAAATGAGCACTAGAGCCATATGCAAGTAACAAATGAAGTTATTGATGCTTGAAGAAATGGAAAACAAAATGAAACAAGGATAAGAAGTGAAAGCAGTGCAAGAAGAAATGATAAAGAAAATGGTAAAATGGAAAGAAGAAATGCAGGCAACTCAAAAAGAAAAGGAAAACAAAATGGAAGAAGGGCATGAAGAAATTAAAGTAGAACTTCACAACAAATTTGACTCTCAAAGTGAGTGAACTGAAACATTTGACTATAATTTAGTTTAAAGTATTATCTATAAATACTTTATAATTTAATAATAAAGCGAGCGATTTACATTTTTGACTCTTTATTTTTTAAAAAAGCAAAAATTACGGGCTGTATTGTAACGGGAGCCGGGAGGGGGTGTATGTGTACTACAAGAAAAACAAACAAAATTGAACTTTTCAAAAATCTTTATTTATTTATTTAAATCGAAGAATTTGGGTGTGAATTTGAATCGTCTAGTGTTAGGACCTTTTAATGTTGTGTTAATAGAATGTAGTAACTTAGATTCTTTTATGAGTTCCGTACAAGTTATATGTGCTAACAAAGAAAACACAAGAAATTTTAACCACATGATTTATTTACAATTGCCCTTGGTATCGGATCGGGAAGACAAGCATTTTTTTATTTTACCATAGAATTTAGGGTTGGAACAGACGTGCCATCAAAGACCTTTAATTACCAAAATTATTTATTACTCTCGCATGTTCGTCTTGAGCTAGGAGAAAGAAAGTCGTGCAGATCGTGAACTCTAGCCCTCGCTAAAGCCACAACCGCTGTAAGCCCATGGGCTACCTTAGTAGACCATGTTTAAATACCTGTCGTCTGAGGATTCCATGTCACGGGAGTTTGTATATAGTTTGTTTGGTGTTAGGAATCGGGCACACTTGGTGACCACGAAACCAGTTATATTTTTGTCGGACACGTCACACATGGTGAACATAGCCCTTTATTTGTTTGGCGAGACACGTCACCTTGGTGAACATAGCCTCTATGTATAAGGTGGTTCGAAACACGCCACTCTTAGTGGACGTCGCCACTGTTTGATGACAGTTCAGAACAACAGAGTATGTCAACTTACTCGACTTCCCTCTCTCTGATTAAGAGTTCTTCAATTAAGAGTTTCGCTTTAATTTAGACAAATTGCAAATATGCTCTCTTTTTAAACACATCTGTTACCAAGACAAAGCCTTGACAATCTCAAACAGTGTTAGTGGTTCAAAAATTAAACCAAAACGGGTACCTTCAACACTGAAAGAATAGATTCCGCCAAAATGATAAAAACGGGAGCTACACGTTCACCTGAATTAATAGTAAAAGCGTAAACGAGGGAGATCCTTCTAAACCCCTGCCGCTTCCCGCTTCAGGCCGGTCTAGTCAACATCTACGTTTACGTAACTTTGTAGTTAAATATACCAAAGTGAAAATGAACCCATTCTAAAACAGCTGATCAAACTTCTCAGATAAACTGATTTAATCAACCAAATTATAGTGCTTGTCATATAATATGCGCTTTGATAAATACCTATTGAACTTAACTTCCTATAGGTTTAGAACACTACTCAACTGACCGCATTGCACAATAACTCTCAACCTTTTCTGACTTTCTAACTATAACTCTGTCACTCTACGACGGTAACTCAACTGTAACTCTGTTTAACCCTCTGTATCTATTTTACTGTAACCTAGCTGTAGCTGTCTGACTGTAACGATTTGACTGTAACTGTTTGACTGTAACTATTTGACTGTAACTCTGACTTTAACTGTTCATCCTATTGAAACTTGCGGAGTTTTATCCCCAAAATTTTACCCTCATCAACACACGATTCTACATCCCGCGAGCTCCCCCTCGCTTCTCTACATCCCTAAGATACCTATCGTTCGAAACTAAAGACACAGATATTTCTACTTCAACACACCGATATTTGACTCTCACATATTCATATTGAAGTGACTTGGCAGTGGTCGAAAACACCCCCCTCTTCCTTTTTACGCCCCTACACACCCTCTCAGATGGCATTCCATTGTACGACAGTTGTCACAAAACGCCAGTTTTAAAGACGTATTCCGTCCTTTTCTTACTCATTGAGTACGAAAACTATTTTAAAAGAATTTATTCAATCCTATTCTCATTTCAAATAAAATCACAAAAATATTTGAAATTTGAAGGTACGAACTGAATGAACTATTGAGACAAAGAGACAAAAATATCTGCGATTCAAATTAATAGGATTGGTTTTCAGATATAAACCACCTGCAGGATTTGTATTATATTACTTGAAAGGGAACTAACACCAATATTGTGTCACACTGTCACAAGCAATAAATATGCTGCAATGATGACTTCAAATGAGAGAAATTGCTATATTTATAAAAGTGTTTAAGCATTATACATACAGCTTGTTCTTTCAGCGCCTCTTGGAAAAATATATAAAATGACTCAAAATGTATAGAATCTTTTAAGATACGTTTACTAACACAATCGGATTAATATCAGCCGCGAAATTACAATATTCCGGTTTTTTGAAAATACGTCGTCTGTTGTAATTAATTTAGTTTAGGTATATTGGACTATGTTGCATATTTTTATTATTATTAGCAGTTCTAGATTCTAGATAAGAAGTCGATCTAACTATTCTACTTGCGTTTATTTTAGGCAATAAATATAAGCCAATCGCGTCACTTCCGACAGTACAATGCTACGCTGTTGCCAATACCGTTTCCTTGGTGCAAAGATGTTCCCTTTAATTCTGATGCATACTGGGTGTGTGCCGTAAAACATGTCGCAACTACACTTGGTCATCAAGTAGGAACATGTAAAATGGGGCCAAGTAATGATCCAGAAGCTGTTGTGGACTCGAATTTGAAAGTGTATGGCTTAAAGAATTTAAGAGTTATTGATGGATCTATAATGCCCAATATTGTAGCAGGGCATACAAATGCAGTTATAGTTATGATTGCAGAAAAAGCTTCCGATATGATTAAAAAAGAGTGGTTTAACTAACGTATATTTAAACCACAGCGGCCGGTAGTTTAGAATAAGCGCTTACTTCAAAATGTGATAGTAATAAACTAATTTATTGTAATTAATTCAATAGGAAATGTTGTCGTTATCCATAATATTGCTGATGATTACGTTACTTAATTTAAATGTACTGTAGAACATAAAAAAAGAATAGTACAATATGCGTTACTTTCTCGAGTACCCAAGCAAGCAACTTGTCAAATAAAGAAATGTCTACTTTGTTATTTGACGGCTACATCCTACCCTTTTATAAAAAAACAAAAGCATCTACTGTTTGCTTTTTACGATCACAATTAACAGAGAGAGTAAATATTTTGGTATGTATAAATATTGTTGATTTAAAATTGATTAAAATGTGTAGAAGAAGAACACTAGGTTTCCTTAGACTAATACATTTATTATATGTCGCGACTTTTCAGCTCATTCTCGAGGCACCGACCAAAACCCCTCTACCTCAGGACAATTAATTTCGGTCCTCTTCATCCGGTAGTTTACTATGGTATATAAAGGGTGTCCTATTAAGTGTACGGAGCGGCTGTATATTGACAGCGGTAAGGCCTTCAAGTTTGGAAAAAAATACTTATAAGTGAAAAGTTGGAAAAGAAGTTGCTGCAAATTGTTTTCGAGTTTGTACAATTTGGGAGTGTAACCGCCAACGAGAAATATGTAATTAATAATAATAACAACCTTGCGGTGTGGTAATTTTCAAAAGATTTATTTTTGCTTTAGCTACAATTGTTTCGTTACACTGTAACTTCATCGGGCGAGATGACATACTAATAAAATATTTTATCTTACTTAAATAGGTATTAAGTCTAGGGTGGGGTATGTTTTTATTTTGAATTAAGATTAAGTAAATGTGTTTGTTAATTTATAATATCTCGAACAAATTTAATTTTTGATCTTTATTAATAGTGTGAAGAATTTCAAAATTATTGCCGAAATGATGATTTTCTGATATCAGGTGCTCTGCGTAGGTGAAATGTATCTTCTTATTCTGTTTAATGTGTGGGTAAACCAAATTTAATGTTCTTATATTTATTTTCTTATTTAGAAGTCCTATAATTAAATTTTTTGAGTAACCATTATTTTCTGCTATTGTGTAGATTCTGTTTAATTCTGTATTGTAGTTTTCTTTAGATAAAGGGACACTGAGTAACCTATGTAACAATGAATGGAATGACGCTATTTTTTGTGAATATGGATGATAGAATTTGGCATGTATGATCATGTCGGTGTGTGTAGGCTTGTGGTAAATTAAAAACATGTGTTTATTACTTTGTCTTGTAATGGTGAGATCCAAAAAGTTAACTGAATTGTTTGTTTCATTTTCAATAGTAAATTTTATTTTGGGGTGTAATTTATTTAGGAAGTTAAAAAAGCTATTTAATTGCCTATTAGTACCTGTAAAACAAACCAACACATCGTCGACATACCGGTAGCAGTACAAACATTTTTTGAAAAGAATATTTGTGGATATTTTGTTTTCCAGATGGTTTAAAAATACTTCAGCTGGTAATGGGCTGAGTGGATTTCCCATTGCTAATCCTTCTGATTGTGTATATTAGGTATTATTAAATTTCAGGTAATTTTGTTTGACTGATTTTTCCAAAGGAAGGATGATTCCATTTATAATGGTCGGTTCGACGTTATTATCAACGAGGGTATTTTCAACTAAAGGAACGACCTCCTGCGGTGGAATACTTGCAAATAGATTGGAGATGTCGAAAGATACAAATTTAGCGTTATTAGGTACAGTTGGTCCGAAATTTTGTTTATCAGTTCATACGAATTTTTGATGGACAATTTAGCTTTAAAGTTTGAATGTAGAATAATCTCATTATCTAAGAATTTGAAATTTTTCTGCAAGGGGCTTGGGTAAATGTTACAACTGGTCGAATTGGATAATTTGTTATTATTATTAATATGGATTTTTTAAAATTAAGTGCCTCAACAATAAATACATAATTCATGTTATACGAAAATTAGGCGATGAGCTAGAAATGTTAGAACATCTGTTGAAAGCTTGGGTAGTACAGCATCTTTTTTCTTTGTGATTTCTGTTTCATATTGTTAGATCTTATTTGAAACTGGTAAATAAATGTTTGATTTGGCAATCCTGCAAGTACGGTTGCTCACGCATGTGCGCCAAAAAAGGCGAAACGTCACAGAAGCTCGACGTTGTCGTTGGCAGTCACTGCTTGACCTTAACTCAATCTGCTTCTTAAGAGAAAAATCTAATATCAGGTGTGGGGTATCCTGCAGTTCTGTTCATTATTGTTTTGTTTATTTTGTGTTTTGTACATAAAACCGACATGACCGAAGAAGGTGTGATCGGGTCTTTGTGAGGGCAATTTCATCAATCTTGGTAAATCTGCAGAAACGCGTAGGTGCAAATTAACTACCGGCTGCAGCTCCTAGTGTCCTATTTCTTTGTCGTTGTCAAGTTTCGACACGGAGAGCACTGTTAGTAATGTCTGCTGACAAAAAATTTAAGGGTACAAAAATGAGTTTCAGTAATCAGATCGAGAAACCGTAAGTAGAATTGGACCTTTTTTATTAAAATCCGCAGAAAGATAGTTTTCTGCGTGTCAACCAACTGAAGACACGTGGGAAAATTTTAAATTTGAGTTTGCTGTATTCTTTCCTAAACAAAGAAATTTAGGTAAACTTTTGAATAACGTGGTGAGCTATCATAGTTCGGAAGCTCGCAGTTACGTTGAATATGCGCGGATTAAATTTAAAAAGTACAAACGCACTCGGGCCAATTGGTCTGATGCCGGCATATTAGAAATTATCGCACACTCGATTGATGATGCTGTTGTAAGAACTGCAGCCTACAATTGCAGTGCAACTATGGTGAGTGATTTGGTTGCATTCCTTGCTAATTATGTTAAGACGTCAGTCAATACAGCATTACCAGGGATAATTAAACAAATGAATTTTCACAAAAACCGTTAAAACAAATCAATTGTTTCTCCTGTGGTAACCTGGGTCACATTTCTCGGAATTGTTTATCGGTTCGCAAAAATAACGATGCGGTGCCGTGGGACAAAAATGCTGATGATAAAGCATTTTGTTGGTACTGTATGTAGCCAGGTCATATAATAGAGCATTGTTTTCAACGTCAAAACAAACGTGCTCGAGAAGGTGTAACTGATACCGATGCCTGAACTTCAGATAAGAAATTTATAACTAAATAATTAATGTTCAATTCTCATGATTGTTATTTTATGAATAAGTTAAAACTCGATACAACTGCCTAAATCAGTCCATTACAATGGCTCCATGGCACTATTTATAACTATATAATAATTTGTATTTTATCACAAATGCTTTTGTGGAATTCACCAATGTAAAAATGAACCTTGACTTTGTTGTGGTACCACGTAACCATTTCAAGTACGACGTTGTTATAGGTATAGAGCGGACTGATTAGTTTTTTTTCCGGGAATTAATTTGCTGTAGTAGCAGAGATGTGCGCGGTGTAATATAAAAAATTACAATTTTGTGTGTTGTGTTGGTCTGCAGTTTGAAGTACGATTACTCCGAATATTTTGTTTTCCTTACAGCTCACCGTTCGCCTTTTTTTTAACAAGAACGTAAGGCTTTTGTTACATTTTTGAAGTGAACAATTCTTGCGCCCATCTTTATCCTGACTTTATACTAAATCTGAGTGCCTATTGGTCGAACGTTGATATCAATGAATGATACAACCGTCAATTCAGGACCATAGGCGGTGCATGAGGGTTTTGCAAGGGTATCGTGGTTGAGACAAATACCTAATAAATTAGCGTTAAGCGGGTTCTACTACATCACCATAGGACCCTATCTACTATTTTAGTAGTTCAATACGTGTTTTATGTACTCACGGCATTCTAACAACACAATTTATTCGCTGTCGATTGATTTGCTTTTTTAACACTGTAAATTGTTCACTACTTGCTCGGATTGTACAGTGCTTTTTTTTACCTGTCAGAATTTTCGGGATAAGTCGAGACATTGTTAGCACGCCACTGACAAGCGGCGGCGAATTCTGTGTACGCGTCGTTATCGCTGAATTTCTTGGTAAAAAGCTTATCATGTCCTCTCTCTAAAAGCGAGAATGTTTACCGAAATGATGTTGTGTTAATCAAAGATAAAAATGATCAGAGAATCATTTCTGCACCTTTACCTACCAATATTATTCAGAGTAGCCTTGACCAAGTCATAAAAAGTGATGTTAATCCACTTAAAAAGTCAAAATTATTTGAATTATCTACCTGATAATTATTCGTATTTATTAACCAGTCCGGGAAAACCACTAAATGTTGTAAATACTGGGGAATTAACAATTACATTGTCTGAAACCAATATTGTTCATCATCATCCCTATCGCATGTCGGATTCAGAACGACAGATAGTAAGTGAAATCGTTGATGATCTTATTAAAAACAAAAGTTTGCCAAATTTCATCAGCATATTTGGAACCTCTACAAATTCATTCACGATGCTGAAACCAATTTCATTGTGCAAACTTTCACAGCTTTCAATGATTATTTTGACATTGAAGTGCACGTGACAATCCCTGGTGTTCATCGCTCCAATGGCCAAATAGAACGTTACATGCGGACCATTACTAATTTGTTGCGAGTAAAGTCCAAGAAGTTATCAGGTTGACCGAACAAACCGTGGAAAGTCCAACTAGTGGTCAATATGACTAATCAGAAAACGATTGGATACTCTCCTTTTAAGTTTGTATTTGGTCGGGATGGTAAAACTCCTCAAATTCACACAGTCCTGTCAGGTTTCCTTTGTGCTGTGTTAGATTAAAATTACTGTAATAGCCCATCGTAAATATGTGTGCATGTCACAATCTTTCCATCGTGCTATTCAGTAAATACTGGTTTATGATCGGTATTCAATCAAGAAACTGGGCTGTCGAAATGTTCTGAAATGTGCTAAGGACCAGTTGCGTCATTGGCCTACAGATTGGACTCCTGAGGATTTTCAGAATCTGTTAGATTTGAACAACTGTAAGTAATGTGCTTCAAAGTTAATCAAGTTGTGCCGTGTTAGATTGATCTTAGATTGATTTACTGCAATAACCCATCGTAAATATGTGTGCATGTCACAGTATTTCCATCGTGTTATTCAGTAAAATATTGAATTATCACATTCAAAATGACCCATCGCAAATACGTGCACATTGCAGTATTTCCATCGTGTCATTAATGAGAAATTGTATAATCCAAGATTAGCTGAGCAACTTCAGTCACCGTCTGTTTATTGTTTTTGGGGATGTAATCCTACAATTTTATGTTGCCTTAAAACATGTTGTTTATCGTCATTTGACGATTGTAGTCTCTTAATCATTTAATGATTATTTTTAATGAAACTTTGTAGAATAAATGTTAACTACCGTCCTGTTTATGAAATTTTTAAACTCCAGAATTAAATGCATTCCGAGAGCGTAATGCTGTCAGTTTGGCCGTGTTAGATCTTATTTGAAACTGGTAAATAAATGTTTGATTTGGCAATCCTGCAAGTACGGTTGCTCATGCATGTGCGCCAAAAAAGGCGAAACGTTACAGAAGCTCGACGTTGTCGTTGGCAGTCACTGCTTGACCTTAACCCAATATGCTTCTTAAGAGAAAAATCTAATAATATATATCTAAATAAGGCAGGGGGAGGCCGATGTATCTCAAAGTTTTTACATTTTAATATCTCCTGAACCTCTCATCCGATTTGAATATTTTTGGTTTCGATCTAAGGAGCATACTATGGTCTTTTCAAATAATTTTTTTACTGAATTATTTGTTGTTTATTTATATTTAACTGTTATTTAGAGGGCGTTTTTTGCAGTGAAAGAGAGATCTCTGTCAATTCTCGATTTAAACGGAGGTCAATTGAAAAATTCGTTAATTATGCTATTTTAGCATTCTGTCGACATATAATTTGAAAATACTGTGGATCTGACAATCGCAAAAGTAGTTGTCAAATTTAGTGTTAATGCACTTTGGATTCTTTGTAAAGAGTTAAAGTTATGCTGTTGCTGTAAATCTCTTTTTCGCAATGAAAATTCCATTTACTAACGTGGAAGCGCATGGTTTATTGCATATTTATCTTTAATGTTTGGAAAATGAAGAAATTGCGTCGAGACAAAACGCAATACAATTTCCACAAAGGCCACATTTTCCTAGAGAAGTATTTTCAATTAGTTAGGCGATTACCGAAATCAGGCTACGTCAAACCTATTGAAGCACCAAAAAGAGTTTGTTAAACATGTACCGAGGAAAATATTATTAGCCATATGATCCCATACTAAGTGTTAAAAAACTTTTCGTAGACGTGGGTGTTCCAAAAAGTACTGTCTACAAGATTATTCAAAATCAGAATATTATCTCTGTCATATTGTTTTACATCAGGCTGTAAGTGACTGTAGATGTAACCATTGGTAGTCAAATACGGTTCGGGAAAATCAAAATTTTCTTTTACGCATATTTTGAACAGACTAAGCTTCATTCAGTAGCTCATGTGGTGTAGATTTGCCCAATGTGCATTATTGGTCTGAAACAAACCCACATTGGATGCGACAAGACGTTCGCGGAAATCGCTTGAATCTGAAGGTGAGGTGTGGAATTGTGCAAGAAGATGTTATAGGTTCATATTTTTTGATAAATGCATCAATAATAATGGAACACATTTTGAATATTTATGTTTACGATGTTTTACTTTTTTCTTATTATATTATTAGTTTTAATTTGTTGACATTGATGTTTTGAACCAGTCCTATGCCTGCGAAAAGTGTGAAAGAAGGCACAACGTGTTAACAATTTTGTTACCAAGTGAAATGAAATCGAATAGTCGGTTATCATGACTATGTATATGGTTCTCCTGCGTAAGTAACTATACAATGCCTTCATAAATAACCGATGACCACCTGACCTTTTTTTAGGTAACCAATACGAGATGCACAAAATTAAATCTAATACCCCTAGACGTTTTCGGTCAAATTCCAATGGCGGCGTTTAAAGATATTACAAAAAGGTTTGAGTAGTGACAATTGTTTGAAATGAAAAAATTACTTAAACTTTTGGTATTAAGACCAACAATACGAAAGCGTGTTAAATTAAAATAAATCAAAAAGGCAAGAAAAATTATTTTATTATTTGTAATCGAGCAAAACCAAAACTCGTAAGGACGACATTGACATCTAGTTGACAGGTGACAGTAAGTTTAGTTACTAAACTCAACTAGATGAAGGTCGCCAATGCCAAATTAACAAATACACTATAGGTTATTAAAAGTGAGGTCATTAGGTCATCGGTCAGTTATGAAGGCACTGTATTCGACTGCGGCAGAGACGTGCTTATTATATAGATTGAGCACAAGTCGCAGTTACTGTGAAAGGAAGTGAAGACAAGACGGTAGGCAACCTTCATTTCAATGTGCAGACAAAAATATTTTAGTACCATTTGAATAGCATTAAGCTGCGGGATTTTTATAAAATAATTCAGCAGTTTAAAGTAGTTAAAACTTTTGATGGTCATAAATATACATTTAACTAAAGTATTCTTAATAATAATTTAAATTTGCATATAATATACATCATTACACTACTTAAATAATTAAATTAAAATTAAGGAAGACATTGTTACAATCTAAACTATAGTTACCTTACGTTTATTTTAGTGTTTATATTTCTTATATTCTTTTAATAGCTCTTATACAATTCATTAATATCGCACGAATACACATAGTAGGTATTTTGACTATAAATTATTAAGTTACTGTTTTATTCCAAATAAATATCAATTTCCTTAAATTAATAGTTAACTTCTGATTTTTAAAATGAAAACACTAATAAAGATAACCGTAATTTTATTGATCAGAGATAAAAACACGTCATCTGAGGGATGAGTATCCCGGTACAAATACATCTCCTTATAGATACGAGATAGTACCCACAGTAGCCGAGTTGCCTTCTCTTTACATTCATTATGTAAATAGTCTATTAGAAAGAAGTTTAGATCTTAAGAACTGTTCTCAGCCACTTCATATATTTGTATTATGAAAATAATTTAGTGAAAATTTTCATTAAAAACGTGATCATATACCGTCTAGAAGCAGGTAGTAAAATTTCTACATCTAATGAAGCTTCGCTAAAATTATTACATATTTGCTATAAGAAGAGTGCTTACTACATTTTAAATTCTGATTTATTGTCAAAGAGAGTAACTTAAAACAACATTCAACAAACTTATACTTGCATACTAAACAAAAACCTGACTGATATCTACTTTATAGACATTTTCAAAACTAAAAAGAATAGGATTTTTATGAAAACTATTTGCTTGGATGTTTAAGCCTTCCCATACAAACAATTTTTTATATTTGAAGTTGTTAGCTTAAACCTATTGAGAAGAAGTATATATATTACACATAAATGTATGTAGCAGTACCTTTTAGACAATTTCTTCGATGTTGATGGCAAGTTTATACTTACTCTGGAAAATACCCGAAGAATTAAAAAAAAATGTTTTTCACGTTAAAAAAGCACTTACACATCCTGGTCGTGGAGGTCCTGACTTTTTAATTAAGTATTTAGGGAAATTCAAAATAGAGGGTAGAGCACCTTTGTATAGTCTCCTTCTCCCAACTGAATCAAAAAAATCAGCACTTAAAAATGCTCACAACTGCGTGTTTCTGTGCCTCATCGGTTTAATTCACTATTATCGAATTTTTGAATTCGTAGGAAACCTCAACAAAGTATATTAATAAAAAACTTTCAACTTATTCCTGTATTGTTTTACCTATGAAACGAAACAGAGGAGTTCTTCATAAATCTTTTTGTACACCGTATGCGCAACACGAGGAAATCATCTTTTATTATTGAAATCAAAATTTTAGTCACTTCAGTCAGACTTTAATTAAATATTAACGAGCAACCACTTAGTACTCTAAACACCACTACGTTTGAACTAAAACGCTAAAGTGGTAGTTTACAACGAAAACTTGCCTTTTCGTCCATTGGGCTAATGTTTTTCTTGCCTGCACAACGAAAAAAGTGTTGCCTATCGTATTGGAGTCAAAGAGCTATGCATAAATTTAGTCTAGTATTTGTACATGTCTGTGGACTGCGGTATTCACATTCTCAACATTTCTTCGTTTAAATCGAGAACGGATACGGTGATGCCGTTTTCACCAAAGTATAGGTGACTTAATACTCCAAGGGCCTGTCAATCAAATAGTACCGTTACATTTATTTTTTTTTCCAAAAATCACGAAAATACGCATTATAATTGCAAGAAACGCCCTCTAGTTCAGCTTTCTAGAATTAAATATTTCAGCAAAAAATTATTTGAAGAGACCATGGTATGCTCTTTTGGCGTGATGAATAATATTCAAATCAATTGAAAGGTTCAAGAGACATTAAATTACATTTTAAAGTAAAGAAGGAGATACATTCCCCCTCCCTAGCTTATCGCCCAACTTCCCGAGATAACATGAATTACGTATTTCTCGTTTGCGGTTACGCCCCTCAACGGTGCAAATTCGAAATAATTTTGAGCCAAACTGTAGGCCTCACCGATGTCGAGATACAGCCGCCCCAATGGGACACCCTGTGTATACAGCGTTATTCAAACGAGATTTGAGATGTTTTAGGGAAACTAAGCGTGTTGTAGATTTGAAAATTTGACGATAGGAGTTATCGAGGAGGATGTTTTTAATTAAATTATTTTCAATTGTCAGCCATTTCCGGTTAAACCGAAACTTGAAACCAGTTTCGTTAATTCAAATGGATGGTTTATTTTTTACGACGAATTCAGTTAACGCATTAAATTTTAGAGTAAGTTCGATGACCAACTTGTAGGTCTACGATAACCAGTTTCTGAGATAATTTAATTTTTAAAATGAAAAATCGCTAGTGCAACCGACACTTTAAAAATCATAACTTCCAAAACATTAGCCCAGAATATTCAAATTTTTACTAATTATACACGAATCTTCAATCTAACATTGTGACAAAATTAAGCTTCGTAATTTATACAGGACGTTAAAAAATAAGAAGACCAAGGTTTCAAAACTTCAAACAGGAATAACTTTGGTTTTTCCAATGGCACCTAGCGTATTTTATTGAATCATCTAATTTCTCTAATATTTGAATAACAAGTGTGTAATGGATAATTTTTAGGGTCTTAGTGCGTTACCCGAGTGCGCGCCTATGGTTTAACAGTATTACCGTATGTAGAGGGCGCGAGGCGACAGGCGGTTATTTTTTCTTTCCACCCTCCGCCAATTGAGTGTGTGATACGCGTCGTATGTGTGGACACTGGGTAGTAGTGTACAGTGTACACGTTGTAGTTGTACATCGTCGCGTTGTGGTTAACGTCATTTTCCTGTTTAGGGTATTTTGTAAATGTACTTTAATTTTTATTTGACTTTGTTACTTTACCATCTTGTTTGTTTTAATAAATAAAACCAATCTGATATTACTTTTGAAAGGTTCTGCCAAACATAACGAATAACAATAATTGACAACTATTATTGTTGACAATTAAATAAATAACTGTTCTTTTATTTAATTTACCTATTTAACAAAATAATTACTCTAACTTATACATAATAGGTTTATTCTTAAGGGAAAAATTAAAATTACAAAAAGAACATGGACTCTATTCTCATTTAACACCTACGAACAAGCAAAAATTTAATAGAATTAAGGGGAATTGGTTGCATTACTATTATGTTCTTCATATAATTCTTAGAACGATTATGTTGATCAAGTTCCTCTGGAGTGTTTACCGGTGTTGCATAATCCTTATATTTTAGTCACCCCCATAAAAATAAGTCTAAAGGGTAAGGTCTAGACTCCTTGCTGGCCACAGCTAAAACCCATTCCTTCCAAACCACCTGTCTTCAAACATTCTGGTTTAGGTATTACTTACTTCCATGGTGCTGTGGATTGCAGCACCACCATGCTGATCCCAACAGGACTGAATTTCATTTAATGGTAAATCTTCCAAAAAATATTTAACAATTGTGTTTAAAATTTCCAAACACATAAAATATAAATGAAATATCTAAATCGGCTATTTTTCAGTAAACAAAATATTTTAAAATTAAATTTATCTTACAATCCGCATTTTCTAGTAGCAGGATTTTCATTTGCCCAAAAATGTTCATTATGTCAATTAAAGACGCCGTCTCTTAAGAATTTGGATTCGTCTGAGCACCAAATTTCTCTCAATTCTGTTTAAGTTTAAATTTTATTAAATCTTATACATGCTCTTTTTATGACTTTGTTGAATTCTCCATAAACACAAAATAGATTTACTAAATTTGAATTGGAATTATAACCTTCCTTTACCATCATTGCACCTCTTCCATTACTATATTGGCCAAAACAGGTGATAATGGACTACCCATTAAAGTACAGAAGATCTGTTTATATTCGTTATTAAAAACAAAAAGGTGGAATCTAGAATAATATTCATAGCTGTGATGAGTTCAGTTTTAGAAACTGGTGGAAAACTTTGAATAAATATTTATCGTACTAATTTTAATGGCCCACATAGTCTCGGTTACAATGGTAATTTGGTAATAAGTATTTTTTATCTTTCATAGATGATTTCAGTAAAGTGTCGAAAGTTTCCTTCATAAGTTCTATAGAAAATGTACAACTATTTCATTCATTATGTTAATACGATAGTATGCAAAACAGCGAAGAAAGTAAAATGTCTTAGGTGTGATAATGGTAGAGAATATTTAAATAAAGGTGGATTTGATTTTGCTGGGCATAGAGGTATTTTAATTGAATCATGTACTCCGTATGTACAGGATGGGCCAAATTTGATGTTTCCATAGAGGAACTCGGTAGGTGCAAGAGATACAAAAAAATTAATATCGCATCCACGTAATCTTTTTTGAGACCAACTTACTAGTGTTTTAAAAAAATTGCTATCGTCTTTTTACCCTTTCTGGATAGATAGATTCGAATATGTTTCAGATGCCATATGAGAGTTGTTATTACTTTGAATAAAATATTGTAATGAGCGTATATGTGCGGGAGCGGGCAGTGTAATGAGCGTATATGTGTGCGAGAGCGAGCACTGCAACGAGCGTATATGTGTGCGATAGCGGCGACGAGATCCGACAGCAGATAAGCGGAGCTCAAAGAATGCCGGCGTCGGTCGGCGCTTTGATGACGATAAACAAGGCCATAAATTAGACGAACACAATAAGCACTCCAGTAAAGTCTAGTATGTCATTCTGGAACTTTCTGGATTGTTCCTAATCAGTATAAATACCTGTTGACGTGGCCAGTAAGAGTCAGTTCACAGTGAGCTTCCGAACAAGTAATATAAATAGCGAACTACGATATACCGAGTGATATAAATACGCATTTTCCTTGTGATATAAATAAGTCGTTGAATTATTATTAGTGTTTAAGTGTTAAATAAATAGTTGTAAAATAAATATCCGTTAAATAAATAAGTTCTACTGGAGAAGTCGTTACAATATTATAGCATGTTATATTTTTCATAATTTTCATAAGACGTTTTGTAGTTTTAAGATAAAACGAGTATTAATGTAAAATCGCAATTTAATAATACGCATTTGAAAATGACAATCATGTGTAGACGCAACACAGTCCTAGTCAAACGCCTACTAGGAATAAATATAAATAAGCAAACGAACGCCTAAAGAAAAAACTTGTCTTCGCTATTATTGCCTTTACACAACAAAAGCGACTATATATTTTTGAAAACAGGAAAAAAATTGTCATTTCAACCAAAGCATAGCCAACTATGGTTCTCATTTTAAAAGCTTTATGCTATGACTCAAAAGTTCATGACTTTTTTAAACTGTCTTCGACGCCACTGTATTCTACGTAAAAAAGTGCCTGAAGAACGTGAAAATCGTTTTTATTTTTCAATTTAATAAACAACCAAGGTATGAACTTATTTTAAAAACTCGAAAATTCCAACTTCTGTTTATAACTCGAAAAGAAAGGACGATAGAAATTTTTAGAAAACACCAGTAAGTTGGTCTCTAAAAAAGAGATCGTGGATACGACATTAAAGGAACTGTACTCGAAAATTGCTCCTCTTCGTGACTTAGTTTTAAGTACCACGGTTGCACAGGGTAAAACTAAAGAATGTAAGAAAAGCATATCATGGATCTTTGAACGATTAACGGTAGGATGTTTTATTAGGAAACTCAGTCCTTAAATCTCTAATCTAGCATTGCAAAATCAGTACTCAAATTTAGAATCAGCGTTCGATCACTGTTTGCAATTCGAACAGAACAAAGAAGACTAGAAGCAATGGAAATAAAATACCTAAGAAGGGTAAAAGGTATTACGCTGAAAGACCGAATCCGTAGTAGCCAAATAAGAGAAGAACTGGAAATAAACCGACTGATTGACTTCATAGAAAAGAGACAACTCAGCTGGTGGGGACATCTACATAGGATGAAGAATGACAGAACAGTTAAAAGAATATAGCAAGCAAAAGTGTTAGGAACAAGAAGAATGGGTCGACCGCATGAAACATGGGATAAGACAATAGGAAAAATATTAAATAGAAAAGGAAAAACGTGGTCAGAAGCAAAAGAAATGACAAGTGACAAAAAAATGTGGATTAAAAAAGTTATCAAAAAAAGTTTTAATTAAATTATGGTGATAAGTTTATTTCACTCACTGTTTCCAATGTCTATCAATGTCAATTTAAAAATCAGCTTTCACCCAAAAATTAAGCAATTCCAAATCCATGTTAATTTTTCTTTTCTTATGAAGAAACTTCATCTTCTTCTTCTTCTACTTATTCTTCCATCTGTATTATTAAATTGAACCTGCTTTTCTTTTAGAAATCTTGAATATTCGATAAACTAATTTTTTTTTCATATTAACACTTGTAATACTTCATCACTTAAAATATCTTCTATTTAATCAATAATGTTCTATTAATTTAATTTATTCTCTTTTGATTTCAAAATTTCTGTTCCCAATATTTTTTTTTAAAAAAAGTCTAATTTAATAATAACAAATTCTCCACTGTCTGGATCTTTTTCTTTAAATAAAATTTAATTTTTTATAAGCAATCATGACTTGTATTATAATTTTGGAATGCTACTGTCATTTCAAAACAATTTTTAATATTAATTAAAATTAAATTTTATTTGTTACATCTTAAAAATTTTAATAAACAACTAAACGTAACTAATTATAATACATTTTTCTTTTTAATATACTTTTTTTAACATATTTTGGAACACTTGTTTCATTTTCTAAATTTGTTGTTTTTTAAAATTGTTTTGTAGGCATCCTTGTATCATGACAATATAATGCTATGTGATTGTGGGGGCTTATAAAATATGTTATGATGGGATGATATACAAAACAATTTTTTAATAAAAATTTTAATTTAATTCAAAATTAAATTTTAAATATCTAAGAGCATGAAAATTCTTAACTCGGAGTAAGTTCCAAAATATAAAAAAAATTACAATTACCTTTTAATATTAAATTAAATTCTAAAAAAATTCTACTATATAACTAAATCTAATTAAGAACTATAAACAATTTTTTTTTAAAAATGAAAATTTTAAATTAAAGAAGTCAAAAGTTTTTCTATAAAATTATGGAGACATATTATTCACTCAGTCACAATGTCAATCGAAAAATCATCTTTTACCAAAACAATTTCACATCGACATTAATTTTTCTATTTTTCCTTTGTAGTAACTTCATCTTTATCTTCTTCTTCTACATATTCTTCTTCTTGTATGATTCTATTGAAGCTGCTTTGTTAATAATCTCGAATTTTCTATAAACTTTGATTCTATTCATAATATTACTTGTAATACTTCATCGCTTTTAAATATCTTCTATTTATATTAATAATGTTCTTTTGATTAAATTTATTTTCTTTAAATTAAATTTCTGTTTTCAATATCTTTTTATAAGTCTCAACCCTTAGTAACAATAACAAAATTTCTAGTGTACTGATCTTTCAAATAAAATTTAATTTTCTTTTTTAAGCAATCAAGATTAGTATCATAATTTTGAAATACTTCAGTCATTTCAAAACATTTTAAAATTAAATTTTATTTGTTACAACTTTAGACTTTAAATAAACAACTAAACATAACTAATAATAATAATACATTTTTTTCTTTTTAATATACTTTTTTTTTAATATTTAGGAACTTTTGTTTCATTTTCTAAATTTGTTAATATTTTAAAATTGCTTCATAGACATCCTGCTATCATGACAATATATATATATATAGGTAATGAGGGTGTACCTATTCTGAAGTTTTTTCCTATTATTTTCGACAAATTTTTTTTTATTAACTATTTTTTTTCTAAATTTGGCTTCAAAAAATACCTAATTTTTACTCATAGTTGATTAGGGTGTCCCTATTCAGATTATTTTTTTTAATTTTTTTGACAAAATTGTTTTTTTTTGTGTTTAGTATCAAAAAATACTTATAACCGCAAATTTTCACATTTATACTCATAGGTGATCAAGATGTCCTCCTATTCAGATTTTTTTCGTATTTCCTTTTATTTAGCATCAAAATAATACCTATAACCCCAAATTTTTACTCATTCAATCAAAAGTAGAACATTGAAGTGCGGCAACGCGCATCGGGTATGAGCTAGTCTCTGGCTTTACACGCCATTGCTCTAACCACTAAGCTACGGGGACATGATGATGAAACGTACTTACTAAGCCACTTAATCGTCGAATTAATGTATATTATTATTTACATCTATTAACAATAAAATATTGAGTTACATTTAGTAGTGGTGAGTTTAAATACATTAATCTGAATTTAGTTCAAAAACCATCTGCAAATTACCTCCAATTAATGAGGAAAAAGCTATTGCTGTCATCGTGCCGCCGCAGGGCGTAAAACCAGAGACCAGAATCCCGGCGGGGGCATGATGACAGCAATAGCTTCTTCCTCATTAATTTGAGGTAATTTGTTTCTTGAATTTGATTTGCATTAATGTATTTAAAATCACCACTACTAAATGTTACTCAATACTTACATCAAGATTTTTGTCTATTAACTTAATCTCGTGCTTTAAGAGTCTTCTTTTTACAAAAGCTAAAGTAATATCATCTTCCGGTAATGTTTCGTTAGCTGTAATTACACTATTGCAAATTGAATAACAGTTCTGCCATTGTACCGTCAAATACACTAAAATGTTTAATTAATTGGGTAGTTTTAAACTCAACAGTTTCTTTCATAATGCCTGGGTTGTTACACTTTTACGTTCGTAGAACAAATTCACCAAGTATTCCTTTTACACTATTTTCTAAGTTGATAAAACCAAGAAAAGAGTCAAATAAATATTCATATACGTATTTTGTGCTTTGCAATTTTATATGATTTCTTCCATTTATTACTTCGAGTTTATGGTAATTGTTCATCGATTACACTAATTACATCTAATTCACTCAATAAGGCACGTATTCTGAATTTTCACACGCTGTTTTTTTCGTCATCGAATTTTTTTTTACACTGTACTTAAGCAATTATTTTCGCAGTTATATATTTTGGTGCGTAGCGTAATCTGGGCCCATAACCTATGGGGATTATAAGGTTATTGGTAATTAAATGTGGGAACATACCGTATAAATCATTGAACGAAACAATGTACATAGTAATCATATAAATAAGCTGTAAATAATTTAATAAATTAGACTAATTCTGACTCGTCTTTCCTTCACTACCTGGAGTCGACGAGGTATCTATCATTACCGCCAAAGCTCATTCATTGATGTTGAAATTAGCATCCACTACTTAACCGGTTCTTCTCAGAACCAAAATACTACACGCAACATATACATGCTAGCTCATATGCTACATAAATAATACGAAGACTTATTATTTTACTTAGCTTCTTATTAACAGAGCACACAAAAGGTACGCCTTTGCCCTATACGAGAAAAATGCAGACTATATTCACTTGCTTAAAAATAAGGATCTAAAACTAATCAGCACCCTATATGTGAGTGTTTCGATCAACACATTCTCTAGGATCAAATGCGGTTTAGTTGGGATTTCTTAATTTAATCCCACATACGAAACGTGTTAAATTTATTGCATTGCTTTAGACGTTTCTACTCTCAAACCCACAAATTTATTAGCATGTGTTGACCATAAATGAAACATAAGTAGGCTTGATTAATTTTTGTAAAACTAATATTATAATTCCAACAGCGAAAATTATTTATCTCTTTATTTCTAAACAATTTAAAGCATTGTAAAGGATCCCAAATCAAATGTACACAGGTCAACAGTTACTTGCGAATTTTATTATATTCTCCACAATTCGAAATAATGACATTGCTAGATGGACGTCCAACTCTTCTACCTAAATCTTGTATTTTTATCAGCGTTTCAGCTCCCTTTATTGATTTTCCAAATACCACTCTTTTGCCATCAAATTTTTCAACCTTGTCTAGTGTTATACAAAATTGGGAATTATTTTCATTTTTTCCTGTTCGAATCATAGACAGGACCCCTGCAACGAAAGTAAACCGGTGACTTAATATAATTAGTAGCATTTACAAAAGTATGACATTAAAAAATTGAAGTAGTGTTACTCAAAATCTAGTTGTGATGTTTTCTGTAATTGTTATACGCTTTTATATTATGTTTTATACTTTTTATAAATTTTACGTCATCTCTAAGATTACTTATATAGTTGCTTTTGCTGCAGGTAATTAGGATAGTGATTAAACATTGTTTATTTTAAGTAAAATTTACTTGTGATACTTTGTCACCATGCAATTTATTGAGTGGTTTTACTTAATTGAAAATAAGTAAACGAAATACGAGTTAATTTACAATTATTAAATCACACAGAATAAACGGCGTCATCTACCGAACTGCACGCGCACCGAATTGCAAACCGAAAATGGTTTACTTTAACCTATGGACTCTTCACGACAGAAATAAACGTGAAGATGGTTAGGATCGTGCAGGCTCGTTAGCCGGATCCTTAGTTTGAGGAATTTATGACCACGCCCAGTTTGAGCAGATTTGGATTAAGTGTCGAATAGCCCCTGGGCTTATTTGCGGAATATTCTTTTGGCTCACTGTGTGGCGAAGGACCTTAAAATGGGCTATGGAACCACCGTGGTTTTCAAAAGGAAAACGAACTACCTTCCAGTAGTGCAACTTAAAGTTTCCTACCATTTTTTACGTACTGAGTAATTGTTTAGTAATATGTGTTATTTTTTTTTTCAATTAATTGTTGTTCTAATCTATTGTCCAAATGATTACTGAATTAAACTTCCTATGTCAGATACATATTCCTTCTCCCGTAACATGTTGGAGCTAAAAGTTAAACCGCTCAACCAGCGAAAGTACGTACCAGAACCCAGGAAGATTCAAGTGTCCCTTGGAGTTCTAATACTGTACGATGAGTACTAGCGTGGGTGATATAATGGAACCACCCGGGCTGAAACCTTCAAGCAAAGCTCACCATTGGATCTATGGTGCGAGTCATCCCCTGCCTACATAGTCGAACCAAGGTGCATGATTACCAATTTGCTCTTCGTTCCCATTTGGTTAAGATTGTTTAGTTGACTTTTAATTTAAGTACAAATAGTAACAAACCGGCAGGGTTTCTGGATTATAGTCCAACTTTTTCCTTCTGTGCATGCGCCGATCGATAACGTCAAAATCCAAGATGACGCCTAATTTTGAGCCACCCTACATACACTTTTTGTTAACACCCTATATATTCTTTTTATGATTACCTTCAATTGACTACCCCAAAAGGAGTATTCACCCGGTTGTAGAGCATTAGCCACTATTTTTGTTATCGTGTATAGTACATATAACGAGTAAATTTTGAGTTTCTGATCACCCTGTATATGCACCTTCAATTGATTTGAAGGAAATGAAAAAACTGCTAGCGTGTCTTCGTGCACATCTCGCAGAAAGGAGTTCAATAGGCCAAAATGACATGTGCGTTAAACGGCTTTTTTTCATTGTGACACAACAATTAGTACATGAATTCTCAATGTCTGGCTTGAGGAAATTAAATAATTGCAAGTATCTTTTTCGTGCTCTTATACTGATAGGCTCTGAGTATACGAAAATGAAACACGCGTAAAGCGGCTTATTCCGTTCCAACACAAAGTTTAGTACGAGTCTTCAATGTCTGGCGTGAGAAAGATGAAATGGTTGGTAGTATTCCTTCGTGCACGCTCACTAGAGGACAATGAAGCATTCATAAAACAGCTTATTTTGTTCTGATACAACGATTGGTACATGCGTCTTCAATTTCTGGCCTGAGCGAAATGAATTTATTGCAAATGTATTCTCGTACATAATCACCAGAAAGGCGTTAAATAGACAAAAATGAAAGATGCTTAATATGACTTATATCGTTCTGACACGGTGTTTGGTACAAGAATCTTCAATGTCTGATATGAGGGAAATAAGTAACTTCTAGTATTTCTTTAATAGACGAAAATGAAACATCCTCAAAATTCAAACTAAACCCTTACACCCACAAATAGACGGAATAGAGGAGCGTAAAACAGAACCATTAAAAGCTGCCTGTCCAAAATAGTCATCAAACATCAAAGACGCTGTAGCCGACCTGAAATTCAATAGAACTGTTTCTATCAAAGATTGTTCTTCAGAGAATTTGAGACTTTTTAGTTTCGATGCGATACATTAAGAAAGCATTGGAAATACTGCAGTACAAGTTTACTGTGAACAATAAAAGCGAAAACATCCCTTTTATCTCTAGCTCTAGCAAGCAACTTCATGAAAGCATGCAAGAAAACATCATGAGGAGTTAGTATTCCCTAAACTTAAAATAAATAGTAAAACTGAGGATCGGGCTTGTAGGCCGCGTTCGATATGAAATACAATATCCAGATGTGTCGTTATCAACTTCAGCTGACACATTCGGTAGGAAAACAATGCGAGAATATATTACAGCTTGAAGTCTCTTCGGCGATCTATATTAAACCTAAGGATCATTGCGGAGATCGATCTTGTTGGTTATACAGTTCACACTAAAGATGTCGGCCGCAGTTGCCGATGAAACGGCTGGACATAGTAGTTCATATCGATCACGACCTACACGCCCGAACCGTAGTTGTACTATGGATTCCGGCCGTGAAAGCCTATGTTCATAAAAAAATTTGTAATACCCCAGAATAGTTGGTCCTTAAATGCTATATAACTAACCGTATATGAATGAATATGTTGGGTAGACTCATATTTAGTAGAAGAAATCGGTTTAGTAATAAACTCATATACAGCGTTTTTCACGTAACCCCTTCGTTAAAAGTTTTTGAACTTACAGCACCAGTAGAGTTTTAAAAACGTGGTATATAACGTAACAGCTGATGCTCTATCTAATTAAAATGTTTGCAGTTGTCTGTCACCTCCGATTATACCCGCAAGGCTACACCAGATTTGTTACTTTAAAAGGAATAGTGTATTATTTACAGCGAACTCGCATACTTTTACACCTACGATGAGCGGTTTCTGAGAATTTAATTTATAGACAAAGAATCCCTAACCCAACCTAAATTAAACGTGAAGTGTTGAAATTTTTACTAATGATAGCTGAATTTAATAGCTAACGCCTTCCCAAAATTGAACTTATTCAGTTATACAGGGCCTTAACAACAAAATTCCAAATTTTGAATCCTTCAAACACGAATAACTTCGTTGTTTGAAATAGAGGCCTACTATATAATGATTAATCGGTAACGAGTAGGTTATTGATTAGACTTTCTAAATTATTTTACGTGAATACCTAAAAGTATATTATTGTAGAGAAAATTATTTAATCAGCGTGATAAGATCTTACCTTTCATGTTACAAGTAAAGTTTAAAAAAGTTAATTTTACATTAAGAATGTTTTCCTTTACAGGAGAAATCCACTAGTAAGAAAAACTGAAAGTTTATCCATATTTTGGTAAATAATAAATACCTCCTTTAGTATGTTTCAAAAAAAAATTTTCTTCCGGAAATGTGAATCCATAAATAGACATTCCACCTTTACCATTTCCTTTTGTTATGTCACCCATTTCTATACACTGATATTTGACAATGTTATGAATTGGAGAACCTTTATAGGTTAAGCCGCTATCGCCATTACATAAACTGAGAAAGTTCTGAACTGTCACTGGAACAATGTCGTAGTACAACTCAAACACCACTTTTCCAATATACATCAGATCTTTAATTTCAAATTCCAAAAAACATCTAAAAATATTAGGGTATCTTAGAAGTTGAGCTGCAAACCGGTTCAAGAGTTCAATATTTAACCAGAATACAGGCATGTGAACATATCGGTTACCTTCCAGCGTAATTATAATTAATGTTAAGTTTGTGTGATTTTCAGTTTTGTATGTAGTGAATAATCGTTGTTGGTGTAAGTTGTTAAAGTATGTGTTTTAGAATTTTTCAGTTTATCAACAGTAGTGAGTGTATATTACATAACGGATTACGATCAAATAGGTCGAAAAGTAGGAAATTTAGGAATTACGAATACAATTACTCTTAATATAATCTAATGTGTGCCTCATTCTCTCTTTTTGTAAGTATCTAAGCATTATGTTCTTCAAATTATTAATGGATTATTATTATGTATTATTGATTTGGCTTTACTATTTAAACAATTTACTTTAATATTTCTGCTAAATTACTTAGAATATCAAATACTGCGTTTCATGTCCTGTTTACCAGATAGCGATCATCTTGATGACATTTTTAATATGTTACTCTATCATATTTGAAGAAAATTTTCAGAGATGTTATTCGAACAGTTAATTCTTTATAATTTTCAATTTACGTATTAAAAAATTTGTCATAAATGTATTTTTGTTCCATAAATATACTAACACGCGACAGATCTGTAACTATTATTAGCTGTATTATGCATATTGGTTTTTTTAATATATTGCGTTTACTTTATTACACTTATCTTATGACATTTTATTTTACAATGGTTAAAGATATTGGCAAAATTTCATTGTTTATATGAAATATTTGTCAATTTCGTTTTCTTCATTATAAAATTGCGTTATAAAGGTGAATTTAAACGCCCCATTCATATCTCCCGCGACTGGTGCCCTAGACGCGTACGCTATGTAGCGGGCAATCTCTTGTCTATGCTCTCGATGAATCTACTCTCAACTTCTGCGTTGCAGTGGGAAAATTAAAAAGTAATTGTGCAAGTATTATAACTTACAGCGGTCGTTCTGCAGTTGCTTCTAATCCACCACTTATAGAGGGTTGACGTTTAAGAATCTGATCGTGACTGACTCTATCCAAAATTGTTACTGGCATTTTGCAAACGTAGCGAAACTTTTCAACTATATACTTCCAAAATTCATTCATCTTCTTGGCACTGTACTCCGATTCCTACAAAATAACCATGGAATTGAAATTTTTTAGTAGAAACCGCTACTTGTATCACAATTATGGTGGTTAGAAAATGCATTTAATGCTTTAAAGTTATTTAAACTGAATTTTTGATGAATCATTTTTTACAATTAATAAAACAAAAGAAAACAAATAATGGTTTCAACGAAAATATTAGTTAAAAAAGTGTAGAATTGTTTCGACCCATTAGCCAGTTTCCATGCTGATTGATTTCGTGTTCTTTTGTTTTACCGATTCGAGTCTTAACCATCTGTTTAAAGCAAGAGTGGTAAATAATCCCATAGTCCGTGAAATCTCTTAAAATGCCGCCACATATACCAGATTTTGTAGTTATCCTACATATGTATATAAGGGGATAGAGACGATAAGAAAAGTCCAAAGAGCAGGTAACTGTTGCAAAGAGACGGCTTAAAAAATTTCTCCCGCAATTTACCGACAGCAATTGATCGCCGGGCAGCTAACTAATATAGAGAAATAATATTTTTTTCCAGGATGTATTCGTTGTATAGATGTTAACACTATTAATACTACTAGATATTAATTTTAAATTTAAAGCTGGAAATCAGTCAACAGTAGTGCAAAGGAATTTGACATACCAAGCACCCTTAGGGATAGGATAAAGTCAGGGAGTTCTCAGCCAGGACTAATGGGTAGAAAACCTGTATTCACAAAAGAACAGGAAAGGGCACTCGCTGACCACATTCTGTTGATGGCAAAAATGTTTTAAAGTGTTACACCGACAGAACTTAGACGAGTAGCTTATGAGTTTGCAGCGAGCAATAATGTCAAACATCCATTTAATTCCGATATTAGACTTGCTGGACCAGATTGGCTGGAGGGATTCCTCAAACGCTTTCCGGAAATCAGCTTAAGAAGTCCTGAAGCTACCAGCATAAATCGTTTAAGAGGTTTTAACAAGGAAGAAGTGACTTTATTTTTTCAAAATCTTGAAACTGTGATGACAAGGTACAAATTCATTTCTGAAGAAACGAACAGTGGAGCAAATTCTTCCAATACCTGGCTCAAGTTCTGCTGTCGGTTCAACAACCAGAAAAACTCAGCACTGAAATAGTGACTAGCACTTCCATGAAAGAGGTGTTTGAAGAAAATGAGAAGAAAAAAAAAACGCGAACAAACCGAAGACGAACGAGGCTAAAGTAAAGAAGAACCAGCCAAAGAAAAAGAAGAACCAGCCAAAGAAAAAGAAGATAAAGCAAGGGGCGAAGCCAAGAACGACTGCTTCCAAAGCAAGAGCGAAGAAGGTTGTGTTGAATCTTACGGACGGTAGAAGAGGAGGAAAGAAGAACATCACATTAACTGATTCAGATTCGGTGGATGAAACTAAACTGGTTGATGATGATGAAATGGGTGATTTGAAGCCTTCCAGTTACTACTACGAACCCACAACCAATGCAAACGCCCATGAAGTTTGCATCATATGCCGAGAAGCAGGAAAAAATGAAATTTGGTTTAGATGCGTCATCTGCGGCCAATGGGTACACAAGGAGTGTAGTGGTGTTGACTGCTAAAAACTACAAGTGCGATTATGGTTCCATGTAGAAATATGTCTATTCCTGAGAATTTTATATTGTTTTGTTTCATAAGATTTTTGTTTTGTTAATTTTTGATAGTACGTTTATGTGTTCAGTTGAAGAATAAAATGTTTAGTTCTCAATCTGAGTGCTTTGATTTCAGAAATATCGGTTCAAACAAAAGAAAACTGGCCTGGCGGTATTACCCTGTACAGTAGGCGGAATTGCCCGGCAGGTCCGGGCAATACCGCCAGGGTAGACTTTTGCTTAGAATCAATTATGTAAATAAATCTTTTGAAAATCGGTCAGTCTTGAGAGGTAGGTGTACACAAAGCTTTGTTGCACCTGAAAAAAAATTAATACACGGCTTACTTCCAACTGTTTGCAAATGGTAGCAGTTTTTCGTTAAGGTGGAGGCATTCCCCCACTCTCTCCTAAGGTCCAACCTGACATTAAATAAAATGACGGCAGTAGACCAGATTTTTTAATACGCCTTAGACAAATTGAATATCAACTTATAAGATTGAAAAAGTAGATTAAACTAAATAAAATTGTTAAAGAAGTCAAAACTATGGCCCTTGTCCCACCAAAGCTGCTCGACAGCGACGCGACAACGACCCGATGTCGTAAGTATATATCTATCTTGTAAGCATATATCTTTCTTGTTTAATCCATGGCTCATATATGTTACTGTAAAGGTCCTGTAACCACCTCTATCTAGGTATTACAATATTATAAATAATTCTCTTGTGTTTATTTAATCATCAGGTGGTTTTATCTAATTTAAACGCATGTATTTTTTATCTTTTTGTTTTGATATTATTTTTTATTTCGTACGTTCAAATTTCGATTATTTTCTGATTATTTGTAATGATAATTGTTAGATTTAAAAATTTCCGTCAACTTTAGCAAACAAACACATACAATTTTGGTATAGATGTGTAGACGACGTAATAGCGTGTTTTTTTGGAACCAACCGACAATTATACTCTTTTTTAAATTTCATTAATACAATTCATCCCAACATAAAATTTACGTTAGAAATTGAACAAAACCACTCTACAACATTCAGATAATAAAATAAGTTTTGATATTTACAGAAAACCTACTTTTACAGACGTAACAATTCATAATAATTCAAGTCACCCTTTGTCACACACACTTGCAGCATATAATTCTATGATACACAGAGCTTTTTCAGTCCCTCTCTCAAACGAAAAATTAAAACATGAGCTTAACACCATTCCAACAATTGCAAAAAACAATGGGTTTGACCCAAGAACAATTCAAAATTAAATCCGTAAGAAAGAGTGTTCAGAATGCGATTCCTTTTACGTAGGACAAACAGGAAGGTCCTTTAGAACTCGTTATAATGAACACTTTAGATCATTTAGATTAAGAAAAGATAATTCAAATTTTGCAAACCATTTTTTAGAAACTGGCCATCAGTTTCCTACTATAGAAAACCTTAAAATATTGCATAATGTAAGTAAAGGCTTTAAAATTGATATTCTAGAATCCGTTGAAATATACAAGTCATCTAAAAATTCAGGTAACAACTTATTAAACGACCAGGTAGATTTGTACCATTCAATATTATTCAGTACATTTAATAACTAGCGTTTTCCAAAATATATATAACACCGGTGTACGTCTGTTTGTAGTCATTCTATTTGAATCACTTGTTTGATAATAACAAACTATTTTTTCCATTTATTGTTAAGATGAATTATCACGTAGTAACAGCCGAATCAATCCAATAATCAGGAATGATAAATAATTTCTTTTAAATATTTTTTGTACCTAATGAGTAAGAGAAGGATGAAATATGTTTTTAAAAGTGTCGTTTTGAGTCAATTTCGGTTTGGAATCCATGTGTTTAGTCCGGTGGTATATAATGTTGAGAGGAAAAGGAGGTTAAAGTAAAAATATCCATGTATTGAGATTCGAACGACAAGCATGAAGGGAAGCTCGCTAAATGCAGGATCGTGTGTTAGGGATAAACGACCTCGAGTTTCAACAAAATTTTGAGAGAGATTCAAAGAGTTACACAGAAATATGCAGATAGTTAAGGGAGCTGGAATGATATTTGGCTTACTGCCTCTTGCTTAAACCGAACTGTTCCGCACAGTCCTGCACTATCCCGTAAACTACCCCATTACAGTATATTGTCCATCAGCCCCAAGCCAGATGTTGCCGATATTGATTTAAAATTTATGTTTCCGTTGTTTTCACTTTTACTTTTTTCTTGTATTGTTACCATTGCTTACGTTTTGCCCTTCAGATTTTAAAGTACATTATTTTTTTTGATTTCGATTACCTTTTCGTAATTGATTTAATATGTAATTGTCTAATTCGAGTCCAATTTGGACCATGTACAATTTATCACTGATTCGTATACTGTTCTTTGGTACTAGGTGGATGTATGACAAGCACAATATTTTGATTTATTAAATTTGTATAGCTTGAGAAGTTGGATCAGCTGTTTTGGAATGGGTTCGTATTAACTTTAATATATTTACCTCAAAATTAAACATAGATGTGACTAGATCGCCAAAAAGTGGAACTGCCAGCAGAAATATAGAAGGAGTATGCACTTCGATTAATTCAGGTGAACCTGTAGTTACCGTATTCATTACTTAGGCGGTATCTAGTCTTTCAGTTGTAGGTATCTGCTTTGGTTTGGTTTTAGAACACTGTTTAAACATCTCAAGATTTTGTCTTGGTAAGGGATATGTTTTATTAATATATATTTCAGTCACAGTTTTGTCTGAATTAAGTCTATTGAAGAACTCTAATACCGAGAAAAGGAGGTCGAGTAAGTTGACATACTCTGTTGCTTAGGTTAGTTATGAAGCAACATTGAAGCTGTGTGTGGGGTGGTGCTTTGCCTTGAATTACGAACAGAGAAGTGTATATCATGGCACAACAAGAAAATGGACAGAAATTAAAAAAAAATAGTTAGTAGATGCTGTAGAAAAGTACACATATTTATACAATAATCTGTTAGCAGAATATTCTCGAAAAGATGTGACCAAATAGGCTTGGATAGCAGTAGCCACTAAACATTCTGTCTTTTTTGCAATAAAAAGATGTACCAACCGTTTCTTTTTCTTAGACTTTCAAAATTTTTTGTTATTTCGTAAGCACTTGTACATTGCAATCACTTCGTCGTCTTTACTTGACGACATTGTGAATTGAATTGAATTTATAGAAAACAGGTTGTTTTGGTGATACAATTCTATGTCGTCTGCTTTTGTAATATTGAAATCGTGTCGCTGTTGCTGTTCTGAATTAACGTTAATAACAATTCATTCATTTAAAACAAAAAACGTTTCGTCTCCCATCCTGATGGATATGGATCCCGTATTCGAACAAGTGGTATATTTGCTTTCTTCTCGCAAGGATTTCCACATTTGTATTAAATGTAGTATAGCAATTTAAATACAATTAAGGAATGCTGTACATATAAACAGATGAATCATGTGTCTGTACTTTCCATTAAAGTATAAGCGTACCAGGAAATTTAGTACTAACAAGTGCCAAACTAATGCAATTGTTTTCTATCAACAATTTTAAAATCTAATGATGATACGATACTGTTTTCTTCGGTCACTTCACCACAAAGAACATTATAAACCAGATCAGTTAAGTGTCTTACGGAATTAGTGAGTAGAACTGTTTCGGAAACACTTACAGCTGAAATAATAGCAACGTAAATTTTCTTATTATGTTTTGTTATTTCCCGCATGTTCAATTCATGAGCTCTCCATTTTGATTGTCTCTTATAAGCGTGGGGATTAAATGAATCGACTCTTCCCTAACAAAAAACAACAATGAATTATTATACTTAATATGAACATTATTAAAAATACATTATTATTAAGAACAAAATGGAATAATTACTTACACCATGTCTGTTAATGAAATTGATACTTTTGAGGAGCTGTTTGTTCCTTCTATCAATCTCAGAAAATTTGTTAGCGTCTGAGAGTAATTTGTCTGCTTTTAAAAATCGATACGGATTCATCGGAGGCGGTTTTGTGTCAATTTTGCTTTCGACAAAAAATATCTGAAAGAGAGCGTGCAAGAGCTTAATGATAGTACTGTTCTACTGTTACAAAACAGTAAATACCTTGGACTAGGAAAGAGAGGGGACACGTAACTCGTATGCCGACTATACGTCGAACATTATTACATTATTTTGTACTGCCTCCATTAAATGATGGCAGACAGTGCGTTGGTATCCGTCATTAAAAGTGTGAATATTATTGAATGGTGTAGTTTGGTTTTAGTGTATTTATGTTTAAAACAATGGCGATTTGTTTTTCTTACGGCTGTAAAAGCCCCAGTGAAAGTAAATAACCAGGAACCAAATTTCACAAGTAAAAAGAATTTTATGTAGTGAGGTTAAGCAAAGTAAATCGCGTTTAATTTGTTTATTGTTTACATACTAATTACAATATGTCACGATTTACGTACAATAATCATTAATGCGTAATATTTTTTTGTTGGAATGGTTTACTGATAGGGTAAGAAACAAAAAATACTTTCAAATTTGTAAGAAGCATGTGTTTACCTAAATATTACCATAGGCGGCGTCACTTTTAGTTATAGAAATCTAAGAAATAAAATTAATTAAAAATTTCTTCTGAAAGTTTGGTTCCGCCACATCATATTAATTAAAGTTAATGAAATAATCCTTTGCTTTTGATTTCATTGAACATGTATTCTACTTGACATAAAATAAATAATATTTTTCTTAGTAACCTATGACGCAAAACAACAGTTCTTAATAATTGTCTACTTTATTAAATAAACAATTGATACACTGTATGGAATTATAATTGTACGAATAATGGTAACAAAACTAACTCCTTCTTAACATTATATGTTGCGCTACTGAGCGCTGACTGCTGGGTCCATCGCGTGACAATTTGCAGTCGACGATTATTATGCGTCCCCTCTTTTTCATAGTCTAAGATAAATGCATATAAAGGGAATACTATCGAATCCCAAAATAACAAAGTTCTTACATAAACAAAACTAAACCAGCAAAAACAACATATTTTGGATAAGAAAAATTCAAGCAGTATGTGGTCCAAATGATAAATAAATATAAAAAGGAGTTACCTAATTTCTTTTTATTCATAAGAGTTTACTTTTTCATTATTCATCATTCATGTCATCACATTTTGCTTCTTCTTAAGTATCATCGATTTTTGAATTACTTTTACTGGTTGTTGTTAAGCTTTATTGTGTATTCGTGTATTTAATTTGGTTATAATAAAGGTATTTTATCTAATAGCCGTTGCAAGATAACTATTTCGGCCGAGAAACGGTATTTCATTCTTTTATGGGCAATCTCTCTACTTGTCATGTCTACTCACTATTCATAACTAATTACCCTGCTCACTCATCCAGACCGTGTGTGTGATTTATCGTCCAAAAATTTTTTTAATCGCGGATGAGGTCGATGAGAAGAGCATTTGCGCATACTTTTAACACTGGCAAATAAATGCAACGAGAGATGAATATATACAAATTTTACAAAAAATTATTTTTAATTAGAAGAAAAACACAAGATGGATAGTTTCACTAATTTAATGATGAACTCGACAATATTGTTTCGGTCCACAAGAACCATTATCAATAGTACCTAATTGTTTTACTAAAATTATAAACTTATAACAAACAATTTATACCTACAATCTACAAAGGAGGAGTGGGGTTGAGTGATTTCGTTTTGGTTGTTGACTAAGGTCTGTTTTTTGAAAAATGATTTTTTGATTTCTAAATTTTCAAATAATGAGAGCTTTTTTCTTATTTTTATATTATTTTGCAGAAATTTAGTTTTTGATAAATCTAAATTACGATCATTGTCAATGCAATGCTTAGAGAAGCCGGCTTTTTTGAGTTTTTTATTAATGGAATTTTATTAATTCAGAAATATCTTCCTCCGAAATATTGGTTTCTTCTGCCTTGAATATTTACTATTACGTAATTGCAAGATTCAAAAACTTCAGAAATACGAAATTTAATAGTAAGGAATTATAAATTTTAGAAAACGGTTCGATTGCAATATAAGACCGAGTATCTCCCAAAATAATTTAGAATTTTTAGGGATCGAATTGGAATACACCTAACCTAACCTAACCTTTTGGGCCAAAGGTAAAACAACATTCGAATTTTGCCGCGATTTTAAGCAGATAATTCCATATTTTAGGATTTTGGATAATTTTTTCTGATACCTTTTCTCGTTTGAACCCAAATTTAACTTGTTACGACTTAAACCTAACTATACTTATTTTATTTTTAAACACCTATTTAAGATTCTTTCAGACAACATACTATCGTTTGCTAATGGTACTGTTGTTATAAGTACGGCGAAGACATGGAAACTAGCAGAAGTTAATATGAACAATCATCCATACTTGATAGAAAATTGGTCGCGGTAAACAAATCAACAACTGTTTCCAATAGTTCATAAGTTATTAAAATAATAAGAGTCAGCCAATGACGGGCTAAAAAGCAGGTAAATATTTAAAATTATCTAAAAAATATAAAATAAAAATTTAACAGATATATACATAGTTTAAAAATAAAATATTTTTTCTTGTTGCTGTGTTTGGCCGACGCGACGGGCGCGGATGCTATAGTCCCCGTTTTCTGCTCTATTTTCGGCTTGAAATCAAAATTATAAACAGTGGTGGAACAGTACCGGACGATCATACCTTTTTTTAGGTAATTTCCGGCCCTTTAAGGATTTTTTTACCGATTATCTATATTTGCTATAGTTTCTGAGATATTTGCGAAAAACTAAACCACTGCTCTTTTTTTTTTTGCTAAATTGCTAATAGCTTTTGTAATTTTTGTCAGCCCCACTTCGAATTTTTCAAAAAGTTTCTAGATGTCACTCCGAATCAAATGAAACCTAAATCAGAATTTCTGGTGCCCTTAATGAGGCTTTCACCAAAACGGGTATTGCTCATATGCAGGGTGGTCCAAACGTCTGGAGACGGTTAAATAACTTTTGAATGGTTGCTGATAGGGAAACAAAATTTGGGGAGTATAGTTTGATAAATAAAAATTATTTGGGTCTCCGTCACTGGAGGGGCCCCAGTCCTACGAACTTTTGTTTTTTAAATAGCAACACCCCACTTGTCATACGTTGTTAAAAAGGAAATAAGAAAGGGTATTATTTGGGCCAAATCGCAGCGTTCTATCTATCACCGTTTCAAAATTGCAGTATAAAAATGACGGAAATGGATATTTCGTTTACATACCAATAGAATGATAAGAAGCTAAGTTAGAGAGGGTTGCTTAAGTGCAAAAACAGGAATTTTGTTTAATTTTTGAATACACTTACGGTGGAAAATTGAAACGCTATCAAAACAAATTCTGGAAGAGAAATATGGCAAGCAAATTATAATAAAATGAGTATCAGGTAGGCCGGATTTTGCTGAAAACTGTCAAATACCCTTTTAGTATTGAATAACTCTGAAGAAATTTGTAAAAAGGTAAAAATTTTGACTCTTGTGAAAGATAGTATTCTTTGTCAAGGAATACTCCCAAAATTTCGTTGTTTTATCGTCCTAACAGCTGCGATTTAAAAGTTATTTAGCCGCCTCCTATATTGCTAGCGGCTGTGAGTGGAAGTATCAGGCCATGGGTGAGGCAGCAAATATCTCCGTCTAATGATCCAAATCGTTGTGCGCAAGCGTTGCAACTCTCGTGAGGAAACTAGCAAGCTTGGTCGGAAAAGAGTAAACGAATCGCACAAACATAAATTTTATATATTAACTAAACAACTGTTACTGTGAGCCTGATTCACTCTCAGACATGCTCATAAGACTCGTGGTCTTGTGAGAGAGACAGGCATATATACTCTATTTAGGCAAATAATGGTTGCACGTCATCAAAATATATGACAGGTTCACATTACAACGTTGCCACGTCAATAGCAAAATACCCAAAGTTTGGATTCTTATAGTAATAGCAAAAATAATGTCTTTATTTGCAAACTAATTTTAACAGTAAAAATACAAAACAAAAACTATTCAATAAATAGTGGGAAATGGTAAAGTCCAGAAATTGCACTGACTGTCCCAATACTAATATTCAGTGCAGCTGAAACTCGCTAAAAAACTACAATTAACCATGAAACCTACTAACTTATTAAAAAATACCTCTCTCACGGCGTTTAATGGCAGAAGAGGAGCCCCGTTATTCCGTTCCTGTTCAAAATAACTGATAAGGGACGAGACAAGTTGTTTACACCGACTACTCAACGGTTTCGGCATATTTTGCAATTACAATCGCAGATTTTTTAAATACAGAACTGGCAAAAATAGAAAATAAGTCACAATATACCTCAAACAGCAAAGAATAGTAGACATACAATTCAAAACGTTTAAGGACACAAATCAAAACAACCAAATCGTCAAAATGACAGATTAGACTAAGAAAGTTGTGTTAGACAGCGGCAACACTGCGCAGAATGGCCAACCCAAATACGATTTTGACAGAGGACCAACATATTTTTATCCTTTTCTGGATCTTTTATTCTAGACAAGTGAGAGAGAGAAAGATAGTGCTTAGAAATTTTCTTTCTTATGAATTTAAATTGGTACGAGGATTTTATTGTTTGATGACGTGCAACCATTATTTGCCTGAATAGAGTATATATATGTGTGCATCATAGTAGTAATACAGAAGTATTACATGTATGGTTTTGTTGACTAGTCTAACAGTCGCTGTGGATACTTCGAGGTATAATCTTTCCTCGCGTCAATACTAATCCACTGAAGCTGTCAGCTGTTGTTGCTGACGAAACGTCTGGACTAAACAGTTCCTATAGACCACGGCCTACAAGCCCGAGCCTTATTTATTGTTCAATCATAAACTCAATAACGTCATCAGTTATAAATAAATTAAAAATATCTATAGTAATTTGAGTATTTTCTACGCTTGCTCCAATAAATGCAAATCTGGAAAAGGACCACCCATTTCGCATCCTGAATCTACTTCAGTAACTTCTTCATCACTTCTCTCTGTCACTATCATTACCCGTTTCCTCACTAAGGGAACTCATTTCCTGTAGATTTTCGGCTCTGCTTGTTAATTGTCCTTCAGTTAGATTACGTTTTCGTCCAGATATAGTTGAATTTATACAAGAAATCACGTTCAAATGAGTGAAGAAAGTTGTTTCGATGCTTACAAAAGATAAGCAAGCAATATGGTGGAGTAAAACTCAGATTTGCTGATTTTGAAACGTTATTTTAAATAAAAAATCTATGCCGTTTCCTTCTTTCTCGTTTTTTCTCTTCTTCGAATAAAAGAGTTAACAAAAGTACCTTTTCCACAGAAATCATTTTAACAAGTAAAAAGAATAATTAAATACACATCGAGAACGCAACGAAAGCATGACGAGATCGGTAGGTGCGTTTGATTGTGTTGGAAACAGTGATAAACATGGTTCGCGATGTACGATAGACTAAATCTATGGATGCGTTACCATTTGACGCCAACACAATAGGCAATACGTTATGTAATAGCACGAAAAAAGAAACCGTTTTTGTAATCGGGGAAAAGTAGAGAATAGGAAGTTTTCCTTGTATATTATCACTTGTGTAGTGGTTGCATTTGGGGTACTCTACGGTTTTGGTAGATGTGATTAAAGCTATTTTAGTAGAGGTAAGTTTGTTTTTCTAACAGTATAAAATTACTTTATGAATGTAGTGGTTGTACTAAATGTGTAGCTCATAATGCAGATTATGTTGAATAAATTAAATTTTGTTTTAAGGCATTGTGGCGTTTTTCATGCTAGACCAGATTCTAATCAACAACTCCTCGAATATACATATTATAATATTATACATTATTTTACTAAAGGCGTGAATTATCGTTTTCCTACCTTTCTTCTAAAGTCATTGTACATTTTCAAATCCGCCGCAAGTGCATCTTTAGGAACTTGTCCAGGTAGATATCTAGGAATCCGGGTTGGCCGAAACTGGTTGTTCTTTTTCCTTGCGGCGTTTTGTGGCATATCCAATACGTTGAAACGCCAAACCTTTATAGTTATTTTGACGTCTAAAAGGAAGTCATTTCGTTTGCCCTCTAGATACTTCATTCACTAGCTATTTCTGAAACATTCATTTAAGTCAAATTTCATTGCAATATAGATTTTGCGTGCCCAAAAAAGTTAATTAAACTACTACTAAACAGGAGAAGACATTTTTATGATATCAAATGGATTAATCTTTACATCCACCCCCCATCCAACCACTATTCGACCTCCGTTTTTCATGACTAGGCTTGAAGTCCTTGGACCGTCCCTTACCCTCCATCTATTCACCATTCCCCTCCGACCGATGATCCTATCATGTTACCTGTCAATGTGCATATATAGGTATGTATACAGAGTAATTAATGTAGGGTATTCAAGTGAAGATGGTTGATATACAGGGTATTCAAAAAATAGTGGCTAAGCGTACTGTATATGGGTACAAAAGTAGTGTCAAAATGCACTGATTAACTCATAGGGTTGGGTAGTCAATTGGTGGTGTACATATGTTATATTCCATAATTGGAACAAAGTCTTTTTAAAAAGTTTATTTTGCAAAGTACAAACTATACTAGGTCTAGTCTACAGCTAGATTAACTACGTTACATTTTACGATTGCTTATATAGAATTATTGTGTGAATAAACTTGAATCAGCAAAAGACGCGTCTTGTACGGTCTTAACACCTCCCCCGTTAAGAGAAAAAGTTATCCTTGAAGATGAATTTTTCGACTATCTTGCATCAGGGATGGCGGGTGAAACGAATTTTCTTAATGGTATAGACTCTACTTGACTCCTCTTCTATTTTCTGTTGGAGAGTCGATAATTTGGTTTGTAAAAGTGGAAGGTTTTCCTTTTTCAAATAGTTAAGACTGATGGGGTCGTTTTCAATGTTTTTCAATTTGCTTAAGGCCAAATATTACTTCTTTGCAGCAATTCTGAGGTATTTCAGGGGTAATCATTGGAACGTCGACTAGTTTACTCTGTTTGCCACTCCTTGTTATTCTTAGTCCATTATCAAAGTAACACATGCATTCCTCACCTATTTTGAGCAATGACGGCTGTAGAATTGTTGATCTCCGCATTGGTTGACCTTTACATTTGTAAGTTAAATTTAAAAGATTGTTAGATGCCACTAGCCATGTATGTGTGTTGACTTGTTGAATTGATTCTTCTGCTGCTATAAAGGTGTAAATTTTACATTCTTTTGGAAAGGACTTTTTAAGGAGTAGATTGGGCACGCAACGTATACAGTTTTTTGCATCTTGAGGTTCCATGTTATGCAGTATGGTAAGGTTCTCCCGGTGAAGACTTGTTTCCAAACTTGGAATTTCCAGATACCACTGGTGGTCTTCAGAAATCGCCACATAAGGGTTGTCAGGTATAAGGGTATGATAGTAGGAATCATTCGATTTCACAGGATAAGAATAAGTTTCGTATAGTTTCATCTTAATATTTTTTACAAGTGGAATGATTAGTTTTATTAAAATTCCGTTTCTATGAAGGTAAATATTCGGATTTATAATTTCATAATATTTGTAAATATTGATATTGTCAAAAGAAAAAGGTAATGCAGCACCCTCGTTTGGGTGAATTTGTTGTAATTGTTCTTTTAATTGTTCATGATTTAAAACGCTCGGATGCAAAACGTTAATTCTAGCAAAAGTCAATGTTTCTATAATGTTACTTACGTCTTTATTAATAACAGATGTTACGTCATTAATAAGTGTTAAAATGTTTAAAAACTGTAAGGTAATTTGATTTTCATTTATTTTGATTGCATTTCCATTTACCGTTTCTTTAATTTTGACTATTGTTTCTTGGATAATATGTTCGTTTGAATTGACTTTAAATAAAGTGGCATTGAAATCCGCTACTATCATTCGAGTTAAATGAACTTGTTCATCCTGAATCTTTATTACCCTTTTATTTGATGTTTGTAATTCATCTATTAATTTGTCATACTTGGCCTGGTCGTTAGCGTCTAGTGTACCAAAAAGTGTGCACAGACCCGTTCCGATTATATTAAACCAACCCCTACGTTTCCTGTTTGGACCCGGTGTGATAAATCTTACCTCGTTTAGACTTGTTTCTAAACTATTAAGCGTATTTCTCAACACTGTAGCATGTACTTTTAGATTAACATTATTGATTTTACTACCTATTTCATCTAGTTCCCTCTGATACGATTTGAGTATTTTAGAATTTTGGAATAAGGGTGACAAATCTTTGAAAATTAATATATCGTATGAGGAGTCTGAGAGAAGAAGGGACCCTCTGTCTTCAAAATAAATACCGGTGTTTGGTAGATTTATTGTGGAGAGCTCGCAGCAACATCTGTAAAAGATACGAATTTGTATGGTTTAATCTGTTCTACACTCACTAAGGTGAAATTTTCCTTATTATTCTTTTTATTAATTTTAACGACGTTTGATGAAACGATTTCTGTAATTATGAATGGACCTAACCATTTACACTGGCCTTGCTTATTAACCAGTTGATTTTTAAGGAAGACTTTATCATTTGGTTTATAATTTGGAAGTGGTTTCTTGATTTTGTCATCATATTTTTGTTTAACTTTAATTTTGGTTTCTATTTGGCGATTATTTGCTAATTTCCTTACTTCATTTTGCTTGGATTGATTTTCTATAATGTATTGTTCTACTGTCATATCATTAACAATTTCGTCTTCGGAATTATTTAAATTTCTATGTTTGAAACCGTATAATATTTCGAAGGGAGTTAATTTTGTTGCGTAATGAGTTGAGGTGTTATATGCGAATGTTGCTGAGTCTAATAATGCTTCAGGGCCTAATTTGTTTTTTTCTTTTGTTGAATATGTTAAAATTGTATCTTTAAGTGTACTAATTACCCTTTCTACCATACCATTAGTTTTAGGGTGGTAACCTATTGATTTGGTATGTTGGATTCCTAGTTCAAAAGTTAATTTTCCTAATATTTTATTAACGAATTCTCCTCCGTGATCTGTATGAATTCGTTTAGGTAGACCAAAAGTTGCAATGAAATTTAATAATTTACTCTTAATTGTGTCTGCAGTTTTATCTTTGATTATATATGTTTTGAGGAATTTTGTTAAACGGTCTTGTATTACTAAGACATACTCTTTGTTTGAGGGTGAAAAATACATTTCAGCAGTGTCTAAGTCGATTCTTTCAAATGGATATGTTGGGGTTTCTGAAATTGTTAATGGAGCTTCAAAGCTACGCCTAATTGTTTTATTACTTTGACATTCTAGACAAGAATTTATATAATTAGTTACGTCATCTTTAATTTTGTGCCAAGTAAAATATTCTTGAATTTTATTTAAAGTTTCAGTTATTCCTTTATGTCCATAGGCGGGTGGATCATGATGCATTTTGATAATATCTCGTTTTTTTGAAGGGTCGCCAGAAAATTTATATGTTGTTGAAATTTGAATTTCTAAGTCAGGGTTGATGTTTAATTTATCACGTAAATAATTTATCATTCGCTCCAGTTCTTTACTTGAATCTTTTTCTACAATGAATCTAATAAGGTCTTCCTCCTGTATTAAAGTAAGAGTTACAAATAAATTATCAAATAAATCCCTTTGATTGGTGGAATTGTCAATTATATAGGTTAAGTTTGCGTTAGATGCTGAGGGCTTTAATTCCAATTTGTCCAATATTATAGAGTTTTCTGTATCACGTAATATGTAATGACAATATTTTAAATTATCCATCATTATTAACATTTCGTAATTATGATTTTTATCTTGGAATTGTCCCAATACCGTTTTCTCGTTTGGGTATTTTCTTTCGTCATTTACGTACGAATCGAAATCCGTACCCTCTAGTAAATTTTGAATTGAATGACTGGCCATATTAATTTTAATTCGCGACAAAGCGTCTGCATTTAAATTATATTTTCCGGGTTTATAGGCAATTTCATAGTCATATTCTTCGAGTTTCAACCTCCAGCGTACCAATCGCGAACCCGGGTCTTTCACTGAAAATAGCCAGGTTAAAGGATGGTGGTCACAGATGATCGTTAACTTTTTCCCATACAAGTAAGGCCTAAAATGTTTAACGGCCCAAATAATAGCCAATAATTCCCGTTCGATAGTGGCGTAGCGGGTTTCCGCGGGGTTTAAGGTTCGACTTGCATATGCTATCGGTAAACTATTATTAACAGGACCTTGACTGAGTACGGCCCCAATTGCATAAGCACTAGCGTCGGTCGTTAGAATAAAATTTTCATTGAAATCGGGGTATTGTAGTATGGGTGCCGAAATTAACTTTTCCTTAAGTGCATTAAAAGAGAGTAATTGCTCGTTTTTAAACTCAAATGAAACATCCCTTTTTAATAATGCAGTTAAAGGCTTAGCCAATTTTGCGTAATCTGGTATGAATTTGCGATAATAACCTGTTAAGCCTAAAAAAGATTTAATATCTTTAGGAGTTTTTGGAATAGGAAAATTTCTAACAGCGTCAATTTTGTTAGGATTTGGTTTTATGCCTTCTGTAGTAATGATATGGCCTAAAAATTCTGTCTCTTTCCGTAGAAATTCTGATTTTTCGGGTTGAATTTTAAGATTATGTTTCCGAATTCTTTTAAAAACATTTCTTAATTTGTTACAGTGGTCTTCAAAGGAATTTCCTTCTTCTTCTTCTCCATTCTCCTTATGCCTTTTCAGGCGTCGGAGTTTGGGTTGCTTTCAACCCATTTTTTCCATATTTTCCTGTCTTGTGCTATTCTTCTCATTTCTTCTTGTGTTTTTCCTCGATGTTTTCCCAGTTCTACTATTTGTTCTATCCATGTTCGTCTTGGTCTTCCTTTCTTCCTCTTCCTACTGGTTTTTGTTTCTAATATTTTTCTAGTTATTCTTTCTGTGTCCATTCTCTCGATATGTCCATACCATTTCAATTGTTTCTTTTCTATTTTCTTAATTATTGATTCTTGTTCTACCATTTCTCTTATTTCGTCATTTCGTACTCTATCCCATTTTGTTTTGCCTGCTATTTTACGTAGGTGTTTCATTTCAATTGATTCTATTTTCTTTTGGTGTTCTTTTTGTATCGTCCAGTTTTCGCTTGCATATGTTATGGTTGGTACCGTTATTATGTTGTGAATTCGTATTTTTGTTTCTTTCTCTATGTCTTTATTACTTAGTATGGTTTTATTTATTGTATAGTATATTCGTGTTCCTTTTCTTGCTCTGTTTGTTATTTCCGCGTCTATCTTTCGATCTTGTGTTATTATAGTTCCTAGATATTCATATACTTTTACTCTCTCTAGTTTATTTCCCTTACATTTTATCTCTCTTTCTGTTTTGATATTTTTGTTCTCGTTTATTATCATCATTTTACTTTTATCTATGTTTATTTCCATTTCCATCTTCTCTATTTCTTCTATCCATATGTTTACTAGTTTTTGCATTTTAATTTCTTTATCTGCTATTATAACTATATCATCTGCGTATAGTAGACAATTGATTTTAATTGGTGTTAGGTTTTTGTATCCTATTGTTGTTTCTAGGCCCTTTATTCTTTCTTTGATGTTTTTCAGTATTTTGTCCATTACTATTATAAATAGTAAAGGACTCAGACTGTCTCCTTGTTTCAGTCCCTTTTTCATTTCAAAAACTTCCGATCTCCTGCCTGCTATTTGTATTTTTCCTTTTACTTTTCTATATATGCTTGCTATTGATTTTATGATCTGTTTTGGTACTCCTATTTGCTCTAGGCTCTCCCAAATGCTTTGTCTATTTATTGTGTAAAAAGCTGCTCTTAAATCTATGAATGTTAGAAATAGTTCTTCTCCTTCATTTATTTTTCTTTCTATAATATTTCTTAGTACGAATATGTTGTCACTTGTTTGTCTTTCTGTTCTAAAAGCTGCTTGTTCTTGTTCTAAGTTTTCTTCTATTATTTTTCGGAGTTTTCCTTCCACCACTCTTGTATATACTTTAAAGCAAACACTTGATAGACATATCGCTCTGTAGTTTTCGCATTTGGTGGAGTCTCCTTTTTTATATATTGGTATTATTAGGTTATTCTCCCATTCTTCCGGTATCTTCTGTTTTTCCCATGATTCTCTACATATTTTCCATAACCACTCTACCCCTTTATGGCCCATCCATTTAATCATTTCTGGTTCTATATTATCTTCTCCACTTGCTTTTCCTATTTTTATTTTGCTTATTGCTTCTTCTACTTCTTCTCTCTCAATTTTGTATTCTTGCGTATCTTCTGTGTCTTTTATTATTTCCTTTTTCTCGTTTGTTCCAAACTTCTTGTTATAGTACTCCCACCATACCTTCATTATTTCATTAGGTTCTGTTTTAATCTGGTTGTTCTCGTTTTTCATTTCTTTTATTTCTTTTTTCCAAATACTACAATATCGTCGAGATAAACAAGACATTGTGTAGGGGTTAAACCAGTCAAAATTGTATTCATTGCGCGTTGAAAAGTTGCTGGCGCGTTGATTAAACCGAATGGGAGTCGGAGCCATTCGTAGTGACCGTTTGGGGTAGAAAAAGCGGTTTTTGCGATAGAATTGGGATGAACTTCTAATTGGTGGAATCCGCTAGTTAAATCCAAAGTCGTGAAATATTTAGCATGTCCGAGATTATCTAAAATTTCCTCAATATTGGGTAAGGGGTATTTGTCCGGAACTGTAATTTTGTTTAAATTTCTATAATCTACGACCATTCTCCATTTTCTTCTTCCTGAGCTATCAATTTTCTTTGGAACGATCCAAATAGGAGAAGAATATGGGGAATGACTGGGTCTTATTATTTTTTGATCTAATAATTTTGAAATCTGATTTTCTACCTCACCTTTATGACAATTTGGAAAGCGGTACGTTTTTGAATTAATAGGGTTTTGGTGAGTGGTTTTAATTTCATGTTTAATTAGGGATGTAAACGTTAAATTGTCTCCTTCAAGATAAAATATGTCTGAAAAATCATAACAAAGCTTCAGTATTTCATTTCGTTCTTCGTCGTTTAAATGTTCAAAACGAAGGTTTTGTTTAAGTAACTCGAATCTCTTGTTAGATTTATAGTTATGGGTCTGAAATGTGTGTTTGGGAATTTTTTCTAAACAAACTTTATTGATTGAAAAATTTAGTTCTTTGTCAGTCAAATTAACAGCGGTTGTATGGATATTACCGTTTTCGTCTACTTTTACTATGCACTCTGGAATTAATAATTTATTTTCAGTATTAAGTTTAGGTAAAATACCTTCGGTACCGGGCGTCAAATCAGTTTTTATTTTTATTACTTGTTCTGACCGAGGTTGCAAACTCACACGGTTAACGATCTTTTGCTCCTGTTTCAGTAAAATCGGTATTTTGCTGTTATCTGAGAATCTAATGTAGTTACATTGTAAGTCTAAGTTGCAATTTAATGACTTGAGCAATTCAATACCTAAGATGCCGTCAAGAGATATATCTAATGGTGAAACATGAAATTTTATATTTTTATCTTTGAATGTAGTAGTAACTGAACCTAGTGTTTTAAATGAGTCAGCGTTAAGTCCTGAGATAGTTATTCTGTCGTTCGTGTTTATGAAGTTTTTGAACTCTGGTTTATTTTTTACAAGGTTAACAGAGGCGCCGGTATCAATTAACAACTTAACTGGTACATTTTTTACCTTTGATGAAATATAGGGTAAAATTTCGGTAACTATTTTAGTCGTATTAATTTTGAAATTGCAAAGATTTTCGAAATTTGAGGGATTTTGATTTAATTGAACGAACAACCCTCTTCTGCTTCGTTCGTCTTCGAGTTTAAATTATTTTCTTCGATTTCGTCGCTATCAGAATCGTCACTTTCGCATTGTTCGTTTGTAATTTCGCAAGTTTTAATTTTAGGAGATTCGTGGAAACCTTTAAAGGGTGTGCCTGCAAAACTATGTCTTGAATGAATGTCACTATAACGTGAAGGTTTCGATGTATTGGGTTGTTGGGCAGTGAGATTAGGATTAGAATTTGATTTATTAGAATCACTAGCGGTTTCTTTTTTAATAAAAGGTTTTTTAAAGATAGTTTTATTAGAGGGGTTGCTATGTTTTTGTGATTTAAATTGGGTATATTTTTCTTGGTCCTCTCGTTCTTTCAATCTTTTGTAAGCTACGAGTGCATGAGAAAAAGCTATTTCAAGAGTTTCAGCTTTAGTATGAGCTATTGAAATTTCAACATCTTTGGGGATGTTATTTAAGAAAGTAGTGGTAGCAATTTTGTCAATAAAATCAGAAAGAACTGTAACGGGATCTGCGTCTTCAGAAACGTTTTCTGTAGCGGCTGATGTAAGATCGTCACGTATTTTGGCAATTTTATTATATGTTTCTTTAATTGAAATTTTATTAGAATTTCGAAATCTGATTAAATCGGATATTAGACCTTCAGAAGAACGTTCTAATCCAAAATTCGTTATTAATGCTTTTCTAATATTTTCCCACTTATCGTAATGTCTTGCTAAAATTACACGTCCTGCGCGTCCTGACAAACGATTAAGAACAACTCGCAACAAATATTCTGCATCAGAACCTTTTGCGTTATCGAATACAAAATGAATCGTTTCCACGTATTGATGTAAAGGAACGTTATCACCGTCAAAATTAGGTATCAATTCTAAAAGTTCCCTTCTGGAATAAGTTGTTGTTTCTTCCTCAAGGGGAGCTTCCGTAATATCAGGATTTGACATATTATAATTTTATAAAATATAAAAAGAAACTATTTTAAAACTCGTTAGGAATTAAAATCGTTCGGGTTAAAAGAAAAAAGAAAGGAAGTGGCAAATAACTTAGACCACCTACCTTGAATATGTTGCTACGGCGAAGATCACCAGGTAGCCAAAAATCATTTATCCTCTGCGGGAGGAAATGTAGGCGAGACCAATCGTCTTCTTTTTCGAAATGTCCAGATGTATCGGAAGAAGCAAAAGGCTTCTTGGATAGTCCACCAAAATTCGACAGTCCGCGAACAAGTCATAAAACACAGAAACACGGAATGTTAAGAGAACAGTCCGTTTTCACAATTTTCGCACGGTTCACGAACTTGTTGGATACTAATCTATCGGACACATTGATCCTACTGACTGCGCCAAATGTTATATTCCATAATTGGAACAAAGTCTTTTTAAAAAGTTTATTTTGCAAAGTACAAACTATACTAGGTCTAGTCTACAGCTAGATTAACTACGTTACATTTTACGATTGCTTATATAGAATTATTGTGTGAATAAACTTGAATCAGCAAAAGACGCGTCTTGTACGGTCTTAACACATATAGGGCAATCATAAAAATTATATACAGTGTTCTCAAGAAGTATATAAGGGTGGCCCAAATTCAGGCGAAATGTTGAATTGTGACGTCATCAGTCAGCACATGCGCAAAAACATTTGGACTTCTTGCTTTACTAGTTGAATTCAATTTAGCTTTTCCTTTACAACATAATACAATATCAACCACAGATGAAATTAAATAATTTTTTACACACAACTTTTTTACTTAAAATACATAAACAACGATCATTTTTACTCCATAGCTTTTTTACAGTTTTCTGATTACGATTAATCGCATCATTGTATGTAAAAGGAATATTCTCACTCACATAATTAGGTAATAGTCGACTGTAAATTGAGGACGATTGGGATCGCGAGACAGCGCTCAGTATCGCAACATAAAATGTTAAGAGGGAGTTTGTTTTGTTACCATTATTCGTGCAATTATCATTCCATACAGAGTATCAATTGTTTATTTGATAACGTAAACAATTATTAAGAAGAACTGTTTTTTTGCGTCTTACGTTACTAAGAAAATATTATTTATTTTATGTCAAAGAGAATACATGTTCAATGAAATTAAATGCAAAGAATTATTTTATTAACGTTAATTAACATGATGTGGCGGAACTAATAAACATTAAGACGAATTTTATTAATTAATTAATTTAATTAATAAAGTGACGCCGCCTATGGTAATACTGTGGTAAACGCATGCATCTTACAACTTTGAAAGTATTTATTGTTTCTCTCACTATCAGTAAACCATTCCAATAAAAAAAATATGATGCATTAATGATTATTGTACGTAAATCATAACATATTTTAAGTAGTATGTAAACAATAAACAAATTAAACACGATTTTCTTTGCTTAACCTTACTACGTAAAATTCTTTTTACTTGTGAAATGTGATTTCTGGTTCATTTCTTTCACTGCGGCTTTTACAGCCGTAAGAAGAACAAATCAGCATTGTTTTAAACAAAAATCCACTAAAACCTAACTACACTATTCAATTATATTGACACTTTTACACAACGCTGTCAACGCACTGTTTGGGATCAGTAAATGGAGGCGGTACCAAAATATTGCGTCAATTTTCGACGTACAGTCGGCATAGGAGTTACGTGTCCCCTCCCTTTCCTAGTCTAAGTCAGAACCACTAACACTACATGCACCCTAAAAATGTTAGCTCATAGGCTACACATCCATAAATAACCACAGTGTTAAAATGGTTGTCGACACAGGGGCATCAAATACTATCGTTCGACCTGATATAATATAGGAATAGAGAATTCGGCCCTTGGAAAAGAAGCTAATCTTAACTAGAGCGACCGGAGAGATTTCTCCAATCCATGGAAAATGCAACGTTGAAATTAGAATTGGAAAGGTGATTTTGAATAGTTGGGTGTTAGTGGCCGATATAGTAGACGGTGTCATCATTGGATTGAACCTCCTAAAGGAACACGGAAAAGACTAACGTATCGGCACTTTTACAATGCGAATCGGTGAACAAGAAATACTTATGCAAGACCCTAAGACGAAGTTGGTTGTCTTTAGTGTAATTGTGGAGGAAGATAGAGTGCTACTAAGCCACTTCGAGAGCTATGTAAATGTATGGATAGATTACGACATCGAAGGATTGGTGGGGGTAGTCGAACCGGACAATCCAGACTTAGCACAGAGGGCACTATTAGTGACACGCTCGCTCGTAAGAACTGGAGCACCATCTATAATTCGAAGGACGTCGATCAAATATTCGCCAAAGGCAGAGAGTTAGGAGCAAAAATTCATCATTGTGATTCAGATGAAGAACCTGCAGCTCTGACCGAACTGGTTAAACAGTCAAGTAACCATATTAACATACATTAAACCAAGCAATTGGAAGAGCTGCTAAGTCGTTTTCAATATGTCTTCGCTCTCTCGGACCATGATTTTGGAAGAACCAGCCTGACATACCATTGCATTAACAACGGAACCGCAAGGCCCACTTAACAACCTTATAGTTGACAGGAGGAAACAATTAAACCACCTCAAAGTTCCCGGGCTTTCAATATAGTGCTAGTACGAACGGCTCTACGATATTTCGCGTGCACTGCAGGAAGTAGAACGAGGTAACGCAGAAAGATAGTTACCCATTACCCAGAATCGACGACACATTAGACAGTCTAGCCGGAAATAAATGGTTTTCTACTTTGGATTTGAGAGGTGGATACTGAAGTGGACCCAGATGATAAAGACTGGAAATGGGCCATGACAATTCAGTGTAATGCCTTTTGGATTATGTTATACACCATCTACCTTTGAAAGACTGATGGACGGCGTATTACTTGAACTGAACTGGAAAATTTGTTTGATTTACTTAAACGACATCATACTGGGAAAGACCGTCGAAGACCACCTACGAAACGTAACAGAAGTTTCTGGTATACTTGTGCATGTCTTTATGCTTATAGAATGTATTAGTTACTATAAGAATATTTATTGTACAGTAGTCGATTAGTCTGTCACCGTTGTTATTTCTCTCTACTTCTCCATATTTTTATATTACTGATTCCCCATTGTTTTTTCGTATACCCACTCTACTGTTGAAGTCTCCAGCCACAATAATTTTCCCTTTACTTGTTTCTGTAACTAATGAAAGATCGTTCCAGAATTTATCTTTCATTTCTTTTGTCTCATTTTCGTCTGGTCCATAAACAGCTGCAATAACCACAACGACCACAAAATGGTCGGTTGTTAGGGGTGGGTTCAGAGTTCTCAAACTACTTGAGAATAAACTCGAGACTCGGTGAAATTTAAGAATTTTAATAAAAAGAAACAAACTTTTTATATATAAAGTGACCATAAATTCAAAAGTTAAATAAGTACGTAAAATTAAATGAAATAAACTTAGATAATACTTAGACGATTTCGTGTAGTTATTGGGTGCCACCGTCGTGAAGATTGGTTGGGTTGAGGGAAAGCCTGACTATTGTTTCCTTTAGTGCTCTCTTTAATTTTCACTGGAGCTCTAATTCCTTTATTATCACTTGCACCTTCTTTGAAAAGATAAGGTGATGATTAGAGATAGAAGCCCTTTATTAGAATTATTAGTTTGAGATTTGAATTGAACTAAAATTGCAATAGCTTATTGCAACTTTACATGAATTTACGATCTTTGTTTGTCGGGCTATCACCTCCGACTGACTGTCCAAGGCACTCGCGGCGTCGCGGTGCGCACCCTCTCCCAAATACCACCTTCGTCCGACCAATTACTTTTCACCCCGTTAACTACGTCATCACACTTCTTAGAAATAAAATAGATAATACAAAGTAACACAATAGAGGTACATACATGGGGCCTCTACACAGCCATCAGCGTGATCATTTCTGTGTTAATCATAAATGCTAGCGTTAGTATTCTTTCTGTCCATCCCTTCTAATTTGTGATATTTCTTATATGTTTCCTGTTTATTATGCATCCTACCCCCTCTGCTGCTATACTATTTTCGGAACCCCAGTATACAGGGTGTCCACTAAAGATGCCGCCAAAATTTAAGGGGTTATTCCTTGGACTATTTTAATAATATTTTGTCCTTTGATGATTTTTGAAAAACCGCTTTGTTTCAATGATACAGGGCGAAAACCATTTTCGAGAAAATCAATGTTGATAATTTTTATCGATGCAAAAACTGCAGGTTTTTTATTATTCATTTTATTGCTATCATTGACATTAGCTGTCAGCACGTGTATTTTCTGTCTTCAAGAATTTAACTTGTGTGAGTGAAGTCTTTACCATGAATCATTATACGAATGCTGAGATGACCGACATCATCTGCATTTTATTTATGGCCTTGCTGAAGGCAATTCGCGAGAAGCTAGGCGGTTGTACCTGGAAATATTTCCTAATTGTACTGTTCCTGATAGAAAAACCTTCCAACGTATCCATCGACGTCTTAATGAAACAGGCTCATTGAGACGAAGTGGAGGATCAGGAAGGCCAATGACAGTCAGAACGGTAGAAGTGGAAGGGAATGTGCTGAATATGGTAGCTGAAGATCCAGGTACGTCCACTCAAAGAATTGCAAATACTTTGAATGTAAGTGAGAAGGGGACTATTTGGAACATTCTTAGGTACTATCTGTTGTACCCATACCACTTACTACGTGTTCAGGCACTTCTTCCTGTTGATTTTCGTCCACGTATTGAATTTTGTCAATGGTTGTTGCACACATTAGTTCTAATTCCTCAACTGTTGTCTGTGATTCTTTTTACTGATGAAGCGAATTTCTCAAGAAATGCAATACGGAATTTTCATAATAACCATGTGTGGACTGAAGAAAACCCACATGAGATACTTGAGGATCGTTTTCAGCTTCAGTTCTCGTTGAACTTTTGGGTTGGAATTGTGGGTGACTGGCTAATTGGACCGCTATTTCTACCAGCAAGACTTACTGGCGAAGTGTATCGCAACTTTTTGGAACACACGCTCCCTGAGTTTTTGGAAGATGTACCATTGGCAACAAGAAATAAAATGTGGTTTATGCACGATGGTGTACCAGCGCATTTTAGTATAGTTGCTCGTCACTTTTTGACAACAACATTCGGAGATCGCTGGATAGGTCGAGGTGGACCTCACTTATGGCCTGCTCGTTCCCCGGACTTAAAACCCTCTGGATTGTTTCTTATGGGGACACTTAAAGTCATTAGTTTACACTACTCCAGTGGAAAATGTCGACGATTTGAGAAATCGGATAATTGCTGGGTGTAACACAAACGAAACGACCCAGGTGCGTTTGAACGAGTCCAGCAATCAATGAGGAGAAGAATGGATTGTTGTATACAACCTGGCGGTCATTTCCAACAATTTTTGTAGATTAAAAACAATTACTTGTAATCTTTCAGAATAAAATGTTGTTATTGTCGAAAATAGTTTTCGCCCTGTCTCATCGAAACAAAACGGTTTTTCAAAAATCATCAAAGGACAAAATATTCTTAAAATAGTCCAAAGAATAACCCCTTAAATTTTGGCCGCCTCTTTAGTGGACACCCTGTATATTAGTAAATGGCCCTCACTTAGTTCCACTTCCCCTTGTCCTCTTTTCTTTGTTTCCGATATGTCTATTCCTATATAATTTATTTCATAGATGATTTCATTTTCTTTTCCATTTAAGCTCCTAATATTCCATACCCCTAGTTTCCATATATTGTCATCTTTTTTTCTTTTTTTCTGTATCTAATTTCCAAAGTCTCGCAAGGTCCTTTTCGTTCCTTTTCGTCATCTGTTTTCCGTTCAGCTTATTTAACAAATTTAGTTTTTTGATTCTTCTTGTGAAGTTGCTTTTTTTAAATCTTGAGATTCGTTGCACCACGTCCATTTTACATTATCGATTATTAAGTATTTGTAACCAATTTTCGTTTTTCTTCCGTTGTTCCGTTCTTCCTTCGATCTTTCGCTTATTTTCTTTTGAACGGTTCTCTCTCTGAAGGTGAGATCGCTGGAGATGTATACTTTTCTATCTTTAGTATTGTTTAGGATGGACTTAGTTTTAATTATGTTAATTTTTTGTTCTAGCGTTTCTAGGGTTGCCACACATACGTTATTGTTGATTTTTTTGGCCATTGTAATTTTCACATTTAGTTTTAAATGCGTTTTTAAAAATCCTTCAACCTTTGTTTTGATGTTCTTTTCGTCGCCTATTTGTAGATTTAGTCCAGCCACAATGATATTATTCTTTTTTTTTTGCTTTCTCTTCATTTTCTAATCTCCATTCAATATTTTCTAGCGCTTCAATTTTATTTCCCATGGTAGCAATTTCGGCTTTTAAATTGTGATTCTCCTGTCTCAGAGCTTTTAGTTCGTTCCTGTACTCGGTGTTTTCTTTCCTTAATTCTTTCATGTCCCTAATCACTTCTAGCAGCATTTTATGCAATTCTTTCATTTCCGTTGGAATCCTGCTCTTCTTCTTGCTTCTCTTGATTGGCGATTCTTCCTCACTTCTTTTCCTTTTTGTATCGTCTGTAGAGTATCCGTCCGCACTTGTATAGCTCATTCATACAGTTTTTTTTTAAAGTTCAATAGGTAAATAGGTCAATTGTCAATATTTTCGCCGTGTCGTTATTTGCACAAAACTCACGTGTTACTCGGGTCAATAACTCGCGGAAACTACACGTGGCTATTTACTGTGTGTCAGCTGGTTTTGTTTAAAAAGAAGTTTACGTATTTCCATTAATTAATTTTATCAGATAACTTTGGTTTAATCGAAACTGTTTTAATTGTCACTTTGACTTTCAATTTTGTAATTTGTCGATAGTGTATGTTTTACTCGTATTGATCCAAGTTTGGATTTTCAATACGGAGCTACTTCACACATGTCTATACCGTACCACAGTCACGCTCGAACTCCTCCCTGATTACCTAGGGGTATGAAATAAAAATCAGTCCCGCCGTTTCGGAGGAGTTCGACCACAACCAGGTGAGACGAGATTTTCATATATAAGATTATTTATGTGCAAACGTCATCACTAGATGCTTGTGGGGCGCAGTATGACAACGCTTATTCTTTGTAACACAACATGAACAAACTAAATCAGCTTCATTGTCTATTAACGAAACCAGTCCTTGTCCGCAGCTATACAAATTTTGGTTTCGCCAAAGGTTTAGTCATTATATAGGCCGTTTGATTTTCGCTTTCAATCTACCGAATATCAAACTCAACTTTCTCGTACAAATCGCGGATAAAATGGTAACGCAAGTCACTGTGCTTTGTACGTTTCTGATAATACTCCGGATTTTTAATAAATTGTATTGCATTGCTGTTACCAATGTACATAACAGTATTATCATAAATTCAAGTATCCACACCGATTTCTTTTAGAATTCGAACTAGGCACACAGGATCATTAGCCACTGTTGCCGCACTTACATATTCCGCTGCGGTCGACGATTGGGCTGCGCACTGTTTACGACTTTGCAAAACGACAGCCGCTCCACTTAATTTACAAATCACCCCGTAGTAGATTTTCGCGTACTCACATCACCCGCGAAATTCACGTCACCTCGTTGATATAGTATTCCCAAATTTTTTGTTTCATCGATGTAGCGCAAAATCCGTTTTACGAGCTGACACTGGGCTTTTGTTGATTTTTCTAGTCCTCTTGATGCCATGTTCACAGCGTAACCGATGTCTGGTCTGGAAACCACCTACAAAAGCATTGTTTTCAATAACTTCACGATATGGGAAATGCCCTTCCTGCACCGGCGAATCATTTACATTCCATCCTACCTCAATAGGTGTTGAAACTGGTTTCGAGTCTGTCATTTTGTATCTTTGAAGGATCTTTCTCGTAGAAACTCAGTAAAACGTTTGTTCCAGCATCTTCAGCTTTGCTTTAGTCCATAGAGGCTTTTAAGAGTTTGTATACACGAAAGATACATCTTCATACCCTTGCGGTTGCTTCATGTAAACTTCTTACTCCAAGGTTTCATACAAAATGCACTCTTTATGTCAAATTGTATTAAATGAAGTTTTTCTGTTGCAGCGATGCTTGTACAACACGTACTGCGTCACATCTTGCAACCGGACTAAATATTTCAATTTAACTTGTACTATCTTTTTTTAAACAGCTTCTCACAACCAAACGTGCTTTGTAACGACCAGCTGTTCCATATTCATTAACTTTAACACGATAGACCCAACGGTTATTGATGACCTGTTTATATTCAGGTTCAACCAAAATTCATGTATTATTCTTTAACAGTGCATCCATCTCTTCATCGATGGCTTGTTTCTACAATTCAAATTCCTGTGAAGACATGGCCTCCCTAAAGCTTGTAGGTTCATCGGCCATTAGTGCAACTGGTACCCCATAGAAATCAGGTCCTCTCAATTTGCCTCTATCTCTTAGTTGTCTGATATCTTGATCTTCTAGAGCCCTACTATCGATTTTAACCCTTGTATCGTTGGTTTCATTTGAATTACTATCTTCTATTTGTTCAGAGACCCCAGTACCACTATTTATTTAATTTAATATTTCCTTTTGTGATTCAGAAAGAACACACACCCTCAAAAAATTAAGTTTGTGCCAAGAATAGAGCTAAATAATACAATTGATATGAGATTTCAATGCATGGCCGACTTAATATTTAAAAATCATTAAAATTGAGCATCATTTACAAAAATCAGTGATAATTCTTTAATAGTAAATGATAGGTATAGAGTGCCCAGATAATTCAGCTTTTGAATATACATAGAGTTCCTTTTAAAATAACAAAGTCAGTGCGTATTTTCGGTATAACCGAAAGTGCAATTTCATTAAAAATATTTTAGATAAAAAGTTCAAATGAAATTACTACGAAAGTGAAATTTTCAAAACTAAATTCTGTTTATTACTTTTAGTTGAACAATAAACTATCTCTGGTGCACTTATTGTGAAACATACTGATAAACTTAAATATCAAATAAAACAAAAGTAATGTTTTCACCAATTTATTCTCGTCTAACTCGACGATATCGTTTCGGTAGATGCTACCATTCTCAAGAGTACAAAACTAATACTAAAGTTTACAATGGTCAAAACTTAATTTATAACTACTGCTAATTGGTTACCACCTATATAATAGGAGTGGGGAATTTACAGAATCTAATTCGGTTTAATTATTTACTAAGTTTAATTTTGCATGTTTTGCCTTTTTAATTTTTAAGTTTTCTAATAATGGTAACTTTTTTCCTTTACTAACATTGGTGTGAAGAATTTTTACTTTTTCCTTGTCTATGTTATGTTGCGATGATGTACAGTGATCAGAAATTCCCGTTTTATTATCTTTTTTATTAATGTTCTGAATATGTTCTTTTATCCGTGTTTTAATCGCTCTCCCACTTTGTCCTATATAGGTGGCATCACACGAGTCACAAAACAGTTGATGAATTCCACTTTTCTCTTTTATGTCTTTTTTCGGTTTATTATTCACTAAAAGATTTTTTAAGGTTTTTTTTTGTCTCCATAGCACATATGTTGAATTTCTTTAGTCTGTTTTTTAATTTCACAAGAAACATTATCAATGAAGTTTAGTCAACAATACTTATGCTTATCGGTTTTTATTTCTAAACTATTATTGTATAATATTTTTGTGACAATTTTTTGTTTTTTACGATTTACAATTTTGTCCACTAACGAGGGGTTATAACCATTATTTGTAGCTATGGTTTTTATAACGTTGACTTCTAGTTTAAAATCTTCATCCGATAACGGTACATTTAGAAGTCTGTGAATTAGAGAATGGAACACAGCATGTTTTATTTGTTTAGGGTGGTAAGAGTCACAATAGTTTGGAAATAAAAACCGATAAGCATAAGTATTGTTCACTAAACTTCATTGATAATGTTTTTTGTAAATTAAAAAACAGACTAAAGAAATTCAACATATGTGCTATGGAGGCAAAAAAAAACCTTAAAAAATCTTTTAGTGAATAATAAACCGAAAAAAGACATAAAAGAGAAAAGTGGAATTTATCAACTGTTTTGTGACTCGTGTGATGCCACCTATATAGGACAAAGTGGGAGAGCGATTAAAACACGGATAAAAGAACATATTCAGAACATTAATAAAAAATATAATAAAACGGAAATTTCTGATCACTGTACATCATCGCAACATAACATGGACAAGGAAAAAGTAAAAGTTCTTCACACCAACGTTAGTAAAGGAAAAAAGTTATCATTATTAGAAAACTTAGAAATTAAAAAGACAAAACATGCAAAATTAAACTTAGTAAATAATCAAACCGAATTAGATTATGTAAATTCCCCACTCCTATTATATATGTGGTAACCAATTAGCAGTAGTTACAAAATTAAGATTTGACCATTGTAAACTTTAGTATTAGTTTTGTACTCTTGAGAATGGTAGCATCTACCGAAACGATATCGTCGAGTTAGACGAGAATAAATTGGTGAAAACATTACTTTTGTTTTATTTGATATTTACTTTTAGTTGAATTAACAGTCACATTGATACCACGTTGAACTTAAGAAATTTTATCGCCCCAGTGTTCATAATCAGTGCCAATAGCGGCGGTTAATGCATTCATAATGATACCATTATTTCCACCTATCCATTGCTTCGCGAACAAGCTATAGCGTTTAGGATATGTTTGATGTTTTCTTTCTTGCAATAATCAGTTACCTCATTGCTTGTGAAACCATTTCCCTCATCTGTTACGATTCTAAAGGGAATATCGAAGTCGTATTCTTGAAGTTGAAGAAACCATCTTCCTATTCGTGGGTTTAGGTCCTTCTTGATCAAAGTGAGAAGTAAGGCATTACAGTCGGTTACAACAGTGAACTTACTTCCTACTAGATACATAGTTACGGAATTTACGAATACTGACAACTACTGCTAGTGCCTCCAGTTCATAGCAATAGTACCGTGACACGCATTCTGAGATTTGTTGGCTCATATAACTTAATGGGGGGTCATAGAACGCAGCTACTAGGTCACTGGTTAATTCTCGTTAGATCGTTTCGAATGCTTCCACTTCGGGTTTGCCCCATTTCCACTCAGTTTTTGTTTTGTTAATTTCGTTGATGGTTTTGCTTTGACTTTGGCTGCAAGGTTTTTAATAAATTTTCGGAAATAAAGGGCTAAACCAAAGGACTGTCTAATGTTGTGTACATTTTGTGGTTTCGGAAATATCTCTACTGCTTTGATTTTTGTTGGTGATGTTTTCAGTTCGCCATTTCGTATTGTATATCCTAAATAATCAAGTTCACATTTTAGGAATGAACATTTTGCCTTATTCAGGGTTAATCCGGCTTCCTTGTACGTTTGCAATACCGTTTCTAATCTTTCTGAGATGAGAATGTCTTCTAGATATGCGAGTGCGAAAGTGAATTTGAGTTGGCCCAAAATTTGTTTTATTGCTCGTTGAAATGCTGCAGGGGTAGAACTTCTGACGCTTTTTTGGCAATGGTCTGAACAGGATCATCGCGTCGCATGATTCATTTTGATTCAAATAAATTGAAATTATCTTTATCTGACAGACTAGAAACGAACAAGCAAATAAAAGGGCTTTGGCTACTCACCAATGTCTACACTTTTAGAATTGTAAAACTAAAAATCGCGCCATAAAACAGTTTGTTTATCATATATCATAATGTTCTAGTGTATGGATGTTGGTTCCACGTTCCATGTTCATGATTATAATTATTGCAATTCTGCAATTATATTTACTCTCTCTTGTATGTTTATACCTATTACTTGACAGAAATAGCTTGGCCCCTAAGATGCAAACCCCCACCGATAAGAAACTGATGCGCGATGGGCATAGCTGAAAATGTAGTGGGGACAGCTCATTTTGTCTCCGTACATTGGTGAAGACATGTCGCGGTGTATGTAAACATGTTGTGGAATCGTATATTCTCGGAACTACGCAACGCTAATAAATAAAAAGTGTTTATTAACAGCTTAGATACACGGCGTTGTTATTTTTTGACTGTTTAGTTTTTGAGTGTAAAGTTATAACATTGAATTGATAAATAAAGTTTTTGACTATTTTTTCACTATTAAACGCAGTTTTTATCCATTGCATAAAGTCAACAGCTGACAAAACTCGCCAAATATTATCCGAAAACAAGTTTAAATTGGAACTTTGATCTTAACTACAATTAAGAATAATTTTCACATAATTTAATATTTTATTTATTTTTAAAAAGATTATCCAATTTCTTGCTAAACACTTTTCATAGTTGGGGAAATTAAGGAAGTTGAATAAAAACAACCACTTATTAATACTGTTTTATTTTGTAGACTTTAATTAAACATATTGGATATGATGTGAGGTATAAAACAAGTTCTGATTTTATAATCCCATCTTACATTTGGAATTTTGAAGGTGTGACAAATAAAATTTAATTTAAATATGTTAAATATAAATAAAAATCGGAGAAATGTAATTAATAAAATGGAACATATTTAAAGTCGTGTAGAAAACAACGTTTTATTGTTAGTTCGCTATTATTCTTTAAAAAATGTTTTAATTTGTTATATTAAATTATTCATACGAAAGCAGACTATAAACTAAAAATCAGTCAGAACTTTCATCGTCCGATTCACTAATATCGCTCTCATCACTGTCATTATCATTTTCTAAATTAATGATTAAATTTTCCAAATTTAATTCAAACGCTGGCTCATTTTCCATAAAATACCGCTCTGCTTCTTTCGATTTTTCACAGCGAGACCTCCATTGTTTAGGCGTAAAAGAATTAAAAAATGTGTCTACTAGGCCTTCAACACCTTTAAAATTATAATCCACATTATTGTCAGCTACATATTGCTTCAAAGCAGCCCAAACTAATTCGATGGGATTTAGTTCAGGATGATAGGGTGGCAATCTTAAAACAGAGTGGCCTTTGTTTTCTAATAGTTTGTCTATTTCATATGTTTTGTACTGCGGCTTGTGTAACTTAATCAAACCATAAAGTTCTGGTTTGAACATTTCATTGGAAAATGGTATGATTGCTTTTCGAAGCCATTGCCGCATGACTTCTTTTTTGGATGCCATTGTTGGAACTTTTTCCAATTGAACGTTGCAGTAAGAGGCGTTGTCTATCACTAAAACACTAGTTGGTGGCAGATTAGGTATAAGCCTTTCTTCTGTCCACTTCTTGTAATTTTGATAGTTCATCTCATGATGATAATCGCCCGTTTTTGAATGTGACTTAAATTTTAGAGGTGCATTTTTGACAAAACCATCTTCTCCACCGGCGTGTACTATAATAAGTCTTTGTCATTTTGATATACGAGGGCGGTCTGAAAAGTTTCCGACCTCAACGTGAAGATGGCAGCACTCGTCAATAAAAGTCGGGGAATGTAGTTGTGCATCTGTTGACAGCAACACATCAAAGTTTCAGCCATTTTGGACGCGCAGTTTTTATTTGACAGTCGTTTGAGTGAGTCGATGTGAGAGTTTTTGTGAAAATGGAAAAAATCGAGTATCGAACTGTCATAAAATATAACCGGTCGCAGAATTGGCTTGTGGTTCGTTGTACCTACCTATTGTATAGGACGCGTTCCAAGTGTGGGATTAGTAATCCTTAATTATTTAGACGTAACAGGAATTTACCTGTCTTTTTAGATTATTTTATCTACGTCTAACATGTATGTACCTTCAGATTCAATAGTGTAATTCAATGCCGGTATGGGTATTAGCCCTCGGAGTAGTTGTTTCTGTTGTTTCTAGTTAGTCTTGTTTTTCAAGTGAACTTTACAGTTTGTGTTTTGCCTGCTTCTGCCTGAAGAGACCCAATAAGTCGAAACCGGTCGCAGAATTGGCTTGTGGTTCGTTGTACCTATTGTATAGGACGCGTTCCAAGTGTGGGATTAGTAATCCTTAATTATTTAGACGTAACAGGAATTTACCTGTCTTTTAGATCATAAAATATTTCTTTTTGAAAGGGAATAGATACGCCTACGCAAATCAAAGATGAGTTAGACTCTGTGTACGGGGACTCTTTACCGTCATTTACCACAGTGAAATTTTGGGCAGCTGAATTTAAACGTGGCCGTAAGGGCTTGGGAGATGATGAACGTTCGGAACGTTCCAAAACTGTAACTACTGACGATAACATCGCTAAAGTTCACCAAGTGGTGTTAGACGACCGCCGAATTAAAGTGAGAGAGATAGCAGAGGCAATGAAAATGTCCAAAGAACGTGATTGTTACATATTAAATCTAGATCTAGGCATGAGAAAGCTGTCCGCGCGTTGGGTGCCGCCTTTGCTAACGTTAGACCAAAAACGTGTTCGAATGAACATTTCCAATGCTCTGTTAGCGAAGTTTAGGCGCAATAAATCCGAGTTTTGGCGCCGATTAATTACTGTAGATGAAACTTGGATACATCACTATACGCCTGAAACAAAAATACAGTCAAAACAGTGGACTGCAAAGGGAGCACCGGCTCCAAAAAAAGCAAAATCTGCTTTTTCTGCTGGTAAAGTGATAGCGACTGTTTTTTGTGATAGTCATGGTGTTATCCTAATCGAATATCTTCAAAAAGGGAAAAACATTACAGGAGCATACTACGCATTATTACTTGACAAGCTGAAGGCAAAAATTGCGGATAAACGGCCACATTTTCAGAAAAAGAAAATCCTGTTTCACCATGATAACGCCTTGTCTCACATCTCAACAGCTGCCCTGGCAAAGGCGAAAATCCATGAATTACGGTTTGAACTGCTTGACCATCCACCTTATTCACCAGATCTAGCCCCAAGGGACTTCTTTCTGTTCCCTTGACTAAAAACTGCGCTCGGAGGACAAAGATTTTTGTCAAATGAGGAGATAATCACCTTCGTGAACAATTATTTTGCAGAGTACGCCGAGTACTATTTGGACGGATTAAAGAGATGGGAGCATCGCTGGGAGAAGTGTATAGAGTCACAAGAAGATTATGTAGAAAAATAAAAATAAATTTTAAGATAAAAATTCTTATATCTACGTTAGGTCGGAAACTTATCAGACCACCCTCGTAGGTTTGTGTAAACCTTCAGCTGAGTTGTCGATCCAGCTTTTTTGGTGTGTATGGGAAGAATGAATATACGTCTCATTCATGTAAATAGTGGGTCGGTTTTGTTGTCTGTATTGTTTTATACTTCTCAAAAAACTTAGCCTTTTGTGCTGTATTTTTGATTTTTCCATCAGAATTCTTTTGTTTTAAATTTTCGCCATCGAAATCCTATTTTACCCATGATAATTCGCAAACTTTCACGGGAACCCTCATAACCATTTTCTTCCACAAACTTTTTATAAATCCGCTTTAATGTTGAAACCGTCTTTTCCGTAATGGAAAAATTGTAGATAAAACGCCTGAGAACACCCTCATCAAAATTATCAAGCTACGTCTTGGCTGAACTCTTCTTTCTCTTCTTATTCGGAGCGTCGCATAAAAAATAACAGGTTAGCAACAATTTCACGCGTCTGACCACTCAAAACTTAATTTTTTACGTGCGATTTGAATTCCATTGTAAAAATTAAAACATCAACATTAACAAAAACACGAAAATAACAAAGATAACAAAAAGAATAACAATGACGATGAAAATGGCGATAATACTCTTAAATTTACTGTGGCGAAGTTCACTAACAAGTGGTGTTTATTACTGCAAAATACCACTTATATCGTATTTAAGGGTTAATTTTCGTTTATGAATACATATTATTAGATACAGCATTGCCCATTTAATCCACACTTTACCTGCATAGCGCCCTAATTGCTTTTGTATCACCGTTAAATTAGTCATTATATTTTCGTTACTACTAATAATAGTGGTCGGTAAGTTACCTATATAGGCGCTATGATGATAGGTATTATTAAATAGAATTGGGTAAAATGTTTTCAAAAGTTATTTAATATCTACTTAATTAAAAGTGCATTACCAAAGTTTTCCTGTAAATATTACCGATACAATTAAGGCACCGTGGGGTGAGTTTACTTATACAATACGGACCTGATTTGAGATATGCCTCAAATTCCACGCGGCAAACTGCATCTCTTTCCTTCCGAATGCGCTTTCTTTCTATCGTTTGCGCCGTTCTCTCGAGATCTGAGGGGTCAAGCTATTTCTGTCAAGTAATACAATTTTCATTTAATGAATTTTTACGTTCGTTGTACTAAAGTAGAGGAACGGACGGAATTTACATAGGGTAAAAAATAATTACTTTAAAAAAGGGGAAAACCCTACGACCAGTCTATGGTTACCACGCTGATTTTTCTAATACTTATACATTAAATTTAATAAACTATTAACAGTAGTTTTGGTCGGTTCTTTATGAAACATTTTTTGAATAAATAATAAACTATTTATTTTATTTTCTTCCATTAAATTTAATATAAATTTTCATTTGTGTAGCGCTCTTGAAAATATCATACAGAGATAATAATAGACGAAACTAATCGAACCACATTTAGCGCTTTTTGTTACAAAAATAAAATGAATTTACAAAAGCTATATACACATATGTGTATAAAACGCAATTATAATCATAAACTGGAATCAAATTCATGGCCACAATTTTTTCGGACAATATTCGTATTCTGCATTACATAGATAATAAAACTAACCTAACCTAACCTTAACTAACCCAACCATAACCACCACCACTTGTTCCTGTAAAAATTTGGCATGATGTCTGAATTTATTAGTTTTTTCCCATTTAGACATGCCACTAATAGTGAGTTTTTTCTTTCAGTTTTCACGCAAGAGGGTTCGAATTAATTGCAGGCGTATGCGATGACTAATTCTTCTGGACCTGAAGCTATTTGTATTAAAAATTCTTCAAAATAGATATATTTGGACCAACACTATTTAACTGTCCTGACAGGTACATCCCTTTTTACTCTTATGAATGTCAGTAATATATTACTTTTTCACAGGCATCACGTCCTTATGCGAGGAAGGGGCATCACTATCACTATTTGAATTGGAATTTTACATTTTAGTTTTGAAGATTTCCCCTCTTACACGAAAACAAAAAAAATTTAGTTTTTAGTATTTATTATATTAACACACTGTAACAATACCTACCATAAAATATTAAAATGCTATCACAAATGCTCGAATTTCAAATAAAATACAAATACTTCATTTGAAGCATTATATATTACTAGTTGAACCCGTTCAGCATTGGACGGTGGTGCATAGCATTTAAGAAATCATAATCAGGTTGACAATTTAGTATCAAGACCTCAGTTGCTCTCTGCAAACTTTTTTCTAAATCGTCTATATAATAATCATGCTGTTTTAAGAAAAGTTACACATCTCTGAAAATTGTTGTAAAAAATTCTATTTAAACTAATTGCTTCCCTACACCACACATCCAAATTTTTACTGTTATGAATACCATCCGTTAAAAAAGCTTGGACGGTGGTGCTTAGCACTGTAACAAATTTAATCAGAGAGTCCGCTTTGAACCGTAACCTAACGGTGGTGCGCAGCACTTACCCTAATGGTGCATAGCATTTACCTTACTGGTGCATAGCACTTCTCTTATTAGTGCATAGCACCTATCGGCGGTTTATGGCGAACTTCTAGCAGGATTAAAGAGGATGAAGGTGGCTTCAGAGGCGGGGCTGCTGTAGGGGGTGGTGTGATGGGGGGTTGGGGGTTGTGTAGGGACTGGTACGGGAAGGAGGTGGAAAACATTACGGATAAAAAAAAGTTTGGGATTGGTTCGAGGGTGTCGTAGGAGGAGTTCTTGGACCCTTTGAAACCCCCAACAACTGCAACCACTACCCCCTGTAACTACCACCTAAAACGCACTCACTACTACCCCCATCAACCACCACAACGGTATTCTTAAACGTTTTCCAGATGATTCTCAATTTTCAGTGTCTGGAATTTGAATTCTCAAAGCAGAAAAACATGTGAAATTGTGATTTCTGCGCCCAGCATACATGTATACTCTTGCTATGGGCGATAAATACTACAACATACTAATATTTAAATCGAATCGAGGAGGTGGGAGTAAACGCGTACAATTACCATAACCTGATCTATAAACTTAATAACACACCCCATATTTTACTGTTATAGTACTACCCATCAAAACTTGGAAGGTGGTGCATAGCACTGTCACAAATTTAATCAGAGCGGCCGCTTTGTACCGTAACCTCACGGTGGTGCATAGCACTTATCTTACTGGTGCATAGCACTTCTCCTATTAGTGCATTGCACTTACCCTATTAGTGCATAGCACCTATCGGCGGTTCATGGCGAAAATCATATGTTTTTTTAATTTTGTTTTATCTAAAAACGTATATATTATTTGATTTCCATATTTATGTTTTTATGTCTAGCATGAAAGCTGTAAATAATACTATGTATATTTACGCGTACACCCACCCGCTTCCGTAACTTCCTTCAACCCTTACATAATTTGATTCTCATTTTTGACAATATCCCCGCCTCTCAAAAAGCATGCTCGGAGACACACACACATACACACCCTATCATAACCGTTTCTCCATTGTCATCTTGAAAAAATTTAAGAATACTGTTGTGGTGGGTGGTGGGGGTAGTAGTGAGTGCGTTCTAGGTGGTACTTACAAAGGGTAGCGGTTGTAGGGGTTGGAGGTTTTAAGCGGGTCAAGAACTCTCCCCTAATCACACCCTTGAACCCATCCCAAACTTTTATTTTATCTATAATATTTAAAATATAAAATATTTTAAATAAATACTACAACATACTAATATTTGAATCGAAACGGGGAGGTGGAAGTAAAAGCGTACACAATTACCTACCATGTTTTCTAAGATGATCGCTAACCTTCATAATACACCCCATATTTTACTGTAATAGTACCTACTACCCTCCGTCCAAACTTGGAAGGTGGTCCATAGCCTTTAACGAATTTACCGTAACCTATCGCCGATTCATGGCAAAATTCAATGTTTTTTTTTATTTCGAATAACCTCCAAATGGTTATATTAATATAATTTTTTGGAACTTACTTTGATAAAATTATTTATGCTCGAAATAATAAATTCAATATCTAAATTAAATAGAATAATTGATATTTAAAAAAATTGTATTGTATCTCACATATCATTACAGTATATTTACTTATATATTCTTGCTCAGCTTAACATGCTCTACAACATACCTACTACAAGCTCAAAGTAATCTAAGTTGGCGGGATAAAGTTTATCATTATCGTTAAAATCGTAAAATTAAAAAAAAAAAAAAAACAAAAAAAGAAATTCTCCTCGGATGGGACTTGAACCAACTACTGCTGGAGTAGGTGTTGCGAGATCGGTGCACTACCGAATACGCTACGAACCGATTTGACTTGAAGTCTTTATTTACTTGCTTTTATATTAACCATGAAAACTGCAATGAATTGTATTGCATGATTGTTTATAAATTACATTTATTTTCTCATTTCCTATCTTTCTTAAACGTTAACGTTCTTTGATAAACGTCAAACTTCCAAGGTTAAAATCTACAAATATACAAGTAATAACAACATAAGCCCCGCCCATCCCTCTGAGCAGTTGTTCTTAGAATCTGGACATGTCAAAATTAACGATGGACATGAGGTGAGCGTTAAGGACGAGCAGGGTTGGAACGGCGTCTGCAAAGTAAAGAAAGATACACATGAATATTCCGTTGTCGGGAACTGCCAACATAGCACGGAGTTTACAAAACACTCTATTGTAAAGAAGCAACATTGCACAAATTCTCTAATTGGCCATGTATGACAATTAGTACTGGTCGAAATATCATTACAAAGAATTCATTAAGCCAAAATAATTAATTAAATAAATCTGACCCTATAGGTCTTGGCCACCACAGCCCGTAGATAATAACCACAAAGGTCTTGGCCACAAAGGTCCCGTTGATAATGACCACAAAGGTCCCGTTGATAATGACCACAAAGGTCTTGGCCACAAAGGTCCCGTTGATAATGACCACAAAGGTCTTGGCCACAAAGGTCCCGTTGATAATGACCACAAAGGTCTTGGCCACAAAGGTCCCGTTGATAATGACCACAAAGGTCTTGGCCACGAAGGTCCCGTTGATAATGACCACAAAGGTCTTGGCCACAAAGGTCCCGTTGATAATGACCACAGAGGTCTTGGCCACAAAGGTCCCGTTAATAATGACCACAAAGGTCTTGGTTATGAATAATTTAGACAATTATTATGAAGATTCTGATATTATTGTGAAAGGCCAGCAAAGATGTTCATTATATATTAAATTACGTTTGGTGCATTTCGTATGATAACTTAGACAAAAATGAGAGTGCAATTCTTCTGGTCAGTCTCTAATTTATCCCTTACCAATATTTGAAATCATAAAATCAAACCCAAAATAAGTATAATGAAATTCATAATTTAGATCTTTTGATTCGACCAGCATAATTATTAAAACTTGTTCGACAAGAAATCAAACTGTGAGTACTGTCCAATGATAATGAGATATGAAAAAATAAATAAATAATTAAAATTAATAGTAAAACAAGACAACAGAACATTCAGTGAGAAAACTCACCTTACGGGAATTGATTGACAATAATCAATTTAATGGATAATCCAGTAAAACACAAATCTCACAAGGAAACAGGTCACTCTACCACTTACACTTGCGTACTGAAATCTGGAATAAGTCGTGGGAAATGCGACAACTTAGTAAGGGGGCGTTACACTCTTCCACCCCCTGATCTACATTCGCTAATAGTACTAATTCATTCTTTGACACTAATGGGCGCCTGGTTGTGCCTTTCGACTCAAAAACGACCCAAAATATATCTACGTTATTTTGTCGCTTAATATTCTCTTCGTTAAATTCGTTGTTTTTAGCATTAGTAAATATTATAAGCATAAAATTAAAATCTTTCTTACATTCGGCCATCCTGCATTCACCTCGCCCCCGAGGTGCGATGTCTATTGCTTGTCGGTATCGCTATCTTCACTCTCTGATAGCGCCACGTCGTCTTCCCCACTTTCACTGTCAGTAGCGTCGGACAGCTCTGCTGATGATCCCCATGGTCTCATACGGTCAACTGCTACCACTTGGTTGTATTGTGATCTTCGCCTTGTTCGCCGAGAACCCTCCATGTCTACCACAACATAACGGTTGTTCGGGAGTACCTTCTTGACCACAAATGGACCGCTGTAGGGTGGTGTTAATTTATGGCTCGTCCCCGGTTCACCTGCTTGTTTTTCGACCGCAACTAGATCTCCTTCTTTGTATTCTTTCGGCTGTTTTCTCTTTCTGTCAAAATATTGTTTTTGCTGCTGTTGAGCGCTAGCTATTCGGTCGGCTACCTTCTTTCTTTCTTCTAAAAGATCTGTAATTATTACCGGTACTTTTGAAATTTCATCTTTCAATAGAGCATCGTTGCCTCCTCTCGGTGCATATCCAAAAAGAACCTGGCTTGGTGTTTTGCCAGTTGTCTTATTAGGCACATTGTTTATGGAAAATTGGACCTTTTGGATATTCTCGTCCCATAGCTCTTCTTCTAAAGTTGTTGTTAGTAGTGCAGATAAAAGTGTTCTATTTAGTCTCTCGACTTGGCCATTTGCTCGGGGAGTAGCCACTGCATTTAGTACGTGTCTTATATTGTTCTGTTCGCAAAACCTTTTGAATAATTTAGAGGTAAAACAACTTCCTTGGTCGGAAATAATTATTTTGGGAGTTCCGTACGTGGAGAATATGTCTTTCAGGTAGATTAGGACATATTTTACGGATGTTGACTTTACTGCTTTGAGAAAGACAAACTTCGTGAAAGAATCAATTCCATCGATAACATACATATTGCCCTTCTTGGATTTTGGGAAGGGTCCCAGGTGGTCGATGTGAAAAGTCCCCATTGGCTCGGTGACCTCGATAGGATGTAGGTAACCTTCCTTCTTACCGCTGTTCTTTTTATAAAAGAGACATCGTATGCAGCAGGATATATAGTTCTCTACATACTTTCGCATCCTGGGGAACCAATAATGTTTGGTCAATCGAGAAAGAGTCTTTTCGGTGGAAAAGTGACCAAAATCGTCATGTGCCGCTTGTACAATTCGGTGGCGCATTCCTCTCGGGACTAACCACAGTATCCCTTTGACTGTAATGCGGTACACTCTATTATCGCGTAATGCGTAGTTTGCGTAGACATGACGGTCATCGTCAGTTTCGGGGGGTTTGCTAAGGGTTTCTTTGATTTTTGTGATCTTGTCGTCTGTAAGCTGGGCTGATAACACCCAGTCTGCCTGTTGAATTGAAATGGTATCGTGTGCTTCAGTCAAAATTAGTATTTGTTCTTCAGGCATTGCTTCTTCGGTTGTTGAGGGGTTTCTGCTTAAGGCATCTACGTGTTTTAGACGATTTCCCGGTCTGTACTGGACTGTAAAAGTATACTCCTGGAGCTGTAACCACCATCTAGCAATCCTAGGGATAATTTCTTTCTTAGTGCTTGTGGATTTTAGGGCATTACAATCGGTTACAACCACGAAATTGATTCCCAGGAGATAAACGTGGAATTTCTTCAGGCTTTCCACCACTGCTAAGGTTTCAAGCTCATACGAATGGTATTTGGTATCGGCTTTGGTGGTTTGTCTACTGAAATACGCGACGGGATGTAATCTTTGGTCTTTCTGAGTTTGTAGTAGTATTCCGACAAGTCCGTGGGAACTAGCATCGGTGTGTACTTCGGTCGTTGCATGTGGGTTGTAAAGTGCTAGGGTCGGTTTACTTGTAAGGCTATTTTTCCATTTTTCAAAAGCATTATTTTCTTGGTCTGACCACTCCCACTTGACATCTTTCTTTATCAATCTAGTAAGAGGTTTCGCTAATGTGGCATAATCCTTAACAAAATGTCGAAAATACCCTGTTAAACCGATGAACTGTCTTATGTTGTGCGGGGAGGTTGGTGTTGGGAACTCCTGTATAGCCTTGGTTTTATTTTCACCTGGTCTCACTTGTCCTTCTGAAATTTCAAATCCTAAATAAGTGACAGAGGTTAATAGGAAGGTGCACTTTGTCAAATTCAGGGTCAATCCTTCGTTTCTCAACAGTTTCAAAACTGTTTCTAGATTTTCCAACCCCTTTTTAACGGTACTAGTATGTATATCAGTACATCGTCGAGATAAACTGCAGCCATTTCTCTAGCCGGTGCCAATACTTTGTCCATCAGTCTTTGGAACACGCTCGGTGCATTGACAAGGCCAAAAGGCATTCTATTGAACTCGTATTTCCCTTGCGGAGTGACGAAGGCGGTGTATTTTTTTGAGTCTGCTGCCACGGGAATTTGGTAGTAGCCGGATCTTAAATCCAAACTGGTGAAATATAGACTGCCATGTGGTCGATCTAACTGATCATCTATACGGGGTAACGGGTAATGCTCCTTTATTGTTTTTGAATTTAATTTACGGTAATCTATGCATAGTCGATCTTCACCATTCTTCTTTTTCACTAATAACACCGGAGATGAAAAGGGTGAATTAGATTCTTGTACTATCTCGTTCTCCACTAGTTCGTCTACTATCGTCTTAACTGTTTGTTGCTGGCTGTATGACATTCTGTAGGGACGGTAAGTGAAAGGTTTGTCATCTTGTAACTGAATTTTTAATTCTGCGGATTTGGCACAACCTAATTCCTGTACATTTTCGGAGAAACAGTCCCGATATGTTTGGAGTAGCTGTTCGAGTTCTTTTTTTCTTTGGCGGTTAAAGGTCCTATTTTCACGTCATCTAGAGCTAACGGTGACATTTCGGTTTGATCTACCCTTAAAATAACACCTGATTGCGCATGATCGTGTTGCGGAGTGCAAGGCCAAGCCCTAATGATCGGTCTCGTTCTGGGAATGGTAATGTCGAAATCTGATAGATTTATTATTGGTACTCTGGCACTGTGATCCTCCTGTACGGTGAATATAGTTCGTGGAATACAATGTTCTTCACCTTCTTTTGCCCTAAAACTGGCTTCTGTATAAACGTCACCACTATATACACTGTTCCTACACTCTACTTCGATATTCACTACATGTTCCTTAGGTATAAATATTTCCTTCTTAGGCCAAAACACTAACTTATTATTAATTTTAATGTCTTCTATATTTCTAAGTTCTCCCTCAGTAATTATGAGATGCTCATGGTCTTTAATTAATAACACACCTGGAAGTTCCGTAAAAGTACGTCCTATTAATACCGGTATATTTTGTAAGTTATTTGATACTACATTAGCACTAACACTAGCATTAACACTATCTACACTTAAAGTAAAACTACATACACCTAAACTCTCGCATGTCCCATTTCCGTAACCGCGAATTGTCACTTTTTGGTTTCTATCGTAAGTTAGTTCAAGTCTCTCAACCTCACTTAATCTAATAGTAATGCAAAAACTGCCGGGGTCAACGTAGGCTTTCGATGGTTGTCCATTAATCAGAATATCCTTAAAATATTTTCTATTTACATCTCTCATTTGGCCGTCTAGTCATGCAATCGCACCGGAAGGTTTCATCGGGCGTTGGTTGGTGTGTTCCTTATTATCGTGTCTTGAATTAGAAAATTTATTTTTCGCACTTCTGCAGTTGTTGGAAAAATGTCCAATTTCGCCACACGAGTAACAAGTCCTAGTCCTAAAAATTCGTTGGTTGTGTTTCGAAATCCTTTTATCATTAAAATGCCCCTTATCATTCTTCCTTTTATTTGAAAGGTCCCTTGTCTCATTGTGGGTACTGAGGTACTGGAATAATGATTCCGGGGTTTGGTGATTTCCAGATTTCGCCCCTGACTTAACCACAAAATTGGAAATGCCGGCAGTGATACATTTAGCTCCATAAATCTCGCACTTATTCAAGAGAGCCAGTTTATCATAGAAATATTTGGTATAACTCTCTTCGGGTCGTTTTGTCCGGTCAAACATTTCCTTTAAGATGGTATGGTAATCTATACCAGAAGGAAAGGCTGTTATCAACTTTTCCCTCCACTCTTGCCAAGAATGTTTAATAGTTGGCAAAATAATGCAATTATGTCTATTAATATTAAAACATAAATTAACATATTTATAGCAACTCAGTTCTGCAAATTTTTGATATAAGATATTAGTTTCTAAAGATATTCATGTTGTTACAGAGTGAATGTTTACTAACGTAATTTCACTATTGTAAGTATTTGATAATTTATTAACAGTATTGGAACATTTTCTTGTAATTAATTAAAGTATGAATTTGCCCAATCCATTATTTGAAAAAATAGATGTTTATAATTTTAAATTGTGGGCCAGTCAAATGGCCGAGAAAAAAAGGGGTAATTTATAACGATTGTTCGGTTGGGTAATTATGAAACATTTTCATACAAATTTTAAATGAAAAGAAGTAGTGCCTCTTAATATTTGAATGAGTTCATTACACTTTACAATTGTTTTGGCAGATTACGCCTTTCTCAAGAGTTAAATAAAAAAGCATTACTTCTGTTTATTGAAAAAAAAAAAGGGAGTGGCTACAGGTACACTGAAGAAAAAAGTGTTCTAAAATCAAGAATATTTTATGCTTGATTCAAAAATATTGTGACTTATTTCAGTTGAAGCAGCAATTTTAATTTTTTAAATATATAGTATTCGATATTGGTGAGTATGGAGCAGTTTTCAGAGAACCCTCAAACTGAGGTTTTTGTTCACCAACACCTCCTTTTATATTCATAAAAAAAGTCGCTGCACACCCAAAATTTTAACTCTTGCCATTTGATTACCCTACAATGGATACCTTGCAGGTGAATTGTCTCATTCTATGAAGAGTATTGGTCCTACTGATTATATTTATAGTTTTATAATGGCTATTAAACTTGTATAGAAATGTAAGAAATCACGTGCAGTAATGTTGGGGGTAATTATTTTTTATGTGGACTAGGTTTAAGGCGGATGTGTGTCTCGCTCAGTTTTGTTCTAATGTTAAATAAACATGTTTTAATCATGTTACCGACGGTTGTTTAAATAATCGAAGGTTATCATTATTATAATATAGTTAGTGTAAAACTTTGTAAAACGTTTATTTTTCTCTGCTCTGTTATAAATAAATAAATTTATAGAACAAAACTATAAATTTCATGCCTCATTCATGCAAAACTAAGTAAAGTTTGAACAAGTAATGTGTATTTTTTATAAATTACAAACAATTTAACGAAGGGACAACGTTTTATAAATGATTTAGTTTGTCAAACCATATGTAAGACATCAGAAATTTCTATTTTGTGATATGAAATTACTGTAATTCTGCAATTGTGTTTATTCTATCTTTTATGTTTATAGATTTAACTACAAACCTAGTTGTTAAAATTACTGCCCACAGGTCCACACCCTATTTTTGTTAATTTGACTACAGATTTTTGACTGTGTACAGTTCTTTTTAATGCAATACATTTTATTTTTAAACAAAATTTCTTTGTTTAAGAATACCCCAGCCCAGCGGATGAAGTGAATATTTGCCAAGAAACAATCCATCTTCTTTTGATTAGAAGATGGTTAGTTTCTTGCAAATTATCACTGTTGCGTGATGAAATCAATGAAATTTACAAAACAAGTGACTTCTGTTTATGTTTCCCGCCTCCGAGAGACTATGGGCATGTTCCGATATAGACTGTGAGCACTGGACAGTAATGCCAGTATACAGAAATGCGTTCCGATATAGGCTACCAGTGCACCGTGACAGTGACAGAGAGAAACTAATAACGTCATATTTGCCACCATCTTTGTACTGGGAGCGTATACGCTCTATTAGTATTACGTCACGCGATCAAGGTCATTTTTGCGGGATCCAAACCAATCCAAACAAAACATCGGTGCGTGTATTAGCTTATGGACGAAACTTGTAGGGTGAATTTTTCGATTTTTTTGAGCGTTGCTGAACATTTGGAAGCATTTGTATGAAAGTTCATGTAAGTTAAATTAAGTACTGTAAGTATTACGTAACATTTTCTGCAATACAGATTACTTTCATCGAGAAATTTTAGTGAACATAACCTATAACATGGTGATGTGTTGGGCGCCTGGTTATTACCATTACAATCAAAGAGAAACCTGCCAATTCTTCAAATTTCCGAAGAATGAAAATCTTAAGTGTAACGTTTGATCTTTTTAAAAAAATGTTTTATCCTTCATATAATGTATTTTACGGTTTATTAAGTAAAATAATACAAAACCTTATTCGATAGAATTGATATTTATAGCTGCGTTTGTTTATTATAGTCACAGAATGTTCACACTATTGCGGGGTGTGAGAAAGAGAGAGAGTACTAAAACACACGAGTACACAGTGTCACAGTGGTGACATGTGATTCAAAGAAGTAAGTTGTGTAGTATGCAGGTTAATAATGTGTACAGAGATTTAAATGATCAGTAAAAGGGTTAATCGGGTTACGATGCATTGGGATGCCATGTACAGGCGTCCGGGGAAGCCTCTACTTTTTCAGGTGACTAGCTAGTAGTTGAAGATTGAAGATAACCAAGATATTATGTAAAATGCGTAATTGTTAACTTTAAAACTTAGTTGATGTCAATATGATAACTGGATATCACGATCCAGATATATGAGTATTGTGAGGGGGCAGAAGACCCCCGGTGGGTACTTTACGTAAATTGTATTATTTACAGAGCAGTAATTTTTGTTCTTTATTACATGTAATTAATTTTCGTCTGTCTGGTTGCATTAAATCGAACACTGCCGAAGGTAAACTGCTCTGACCCACGGAGGATTTTCAAAATAATTTCCATCGATTAGGTAAAATAAAAGTCTAGTTTACATACAAAAAGTGGATTTTATTAGTTAAAAACAGTTTGATAAGTTAGGAGTACGCACTCTTATAGGTTATGTTTATTACATTTATTCTGTAAAGTTTTTTCTTTTGAATAAAATGCCAAGCAATACTAACAGCACTTAGCCTATAACTTATGAACTTTCACAAAAATGCTTTAAAATGTCCAACAACACTGTAAAAAGTCCACAAACTCGCACACAAAATTTCCGCCGTAAGCCAATACACGCACCTATGCTTTGTTCGGATCCCTGACCGTGATCTACGTCAACAAAAATGGCGGGCTGACGTCATCTCTAATAGAGTGTATTACCTCTGGTAGGTAAGGCGCTTCCAGTAGTTTCCACTAGATAAAAATGGCAGACATGGCAAGAACACAGACTACACCACAACATGGACCAATATTTTTCTTCAAACTTATAAAAAGCTACAATTCATTAAAAGGTTTAAAATTATAGAAATTGAAACATTCTTATTGCTCTGTTTTACGGTTTTTGTAATTTCTTTGTTACTTAAACCACTAAACACCGTTTTTACTTAAACTTATTCTAAAAGCAGACCTATTCAATCATGTAATCATCATTCCTTTACATTGTGTTCAATCCACTAGGTCTGGATGAATTAGGAAATTGTGAAAAAAGGAAATAGTAATTTTGAAGTGATTTTTATTCTTAACGTTTCTCTGCAAAAAATATGCATATTCCTATTTTGACATAAATTAACATATACCTAAGCACAACATATTATCTTGTTAGTAATTTTCATTAGTTAAGATCATGAAATTTTATTAGGTATACCGTTATAAACATTTTTTTATTCTGAAATAGTTTAAAAAATTTATTTGCCAAAAATTGCAATATTTATGCCACATTAAATTTGAAATCGTGCATGAATACATCTAGCGCCTCTATCGGATAGTGTCGTAATTATTTTTGACAAAAGTACTGAAAGTACTTAAATACTAATAAGAAATACTTGAATACAAATAATGTTTCAACAAGATTTATTTAATCTCTACATATGTTTCGGCTTATTAGGCCTTGTTCACGAGTATACAGATCAATACTAATACTAAGTTTTTCTGACAATAGTAACTCTTATTTATACCTGGAACAGGGTTGTTCAACCATTATTTATGGGAAAATCCAAGTAATAATCTATAACCGTGTGTTTCTTAAATTCCAATTGGTCATTTGTTATATTTTGTTTGAGTTTAATAGATTTTTTAATTTCAAAATGTTCCAACAAATTTAATCTTTTCCCTTTATTTTCTGCATGTAATAATTGTATATTCTGTTCATCTAGAAGGTGGCTATTCTCCAAACAATGGTTGCTCATTCCTGTTTTTGGTGTATTATTTTTAATATCTTTTACATGTTCCTTTAGTCTACATTCTAGATTTCGCCCCGTTTGGCCTAGATAAAAGGCGTCACAATTTTGACATGATAACTTGTACACACCACTCTTTTTTAGCTTGTTACTTTTTTGTTTATTATTGACTAACAATTTACCTACATTCATTTTATTAACTGAAATAGTTTTTATATCTAACTTGTTTAAATCTTTACAAATTTTGTCTGATAATTTTGGAACATAATTAATGAGTTTGTAATTATTGTCTTTTTTATTGCTAACTGGATAAAATTCTTCTTTTAACAATTTTTGTTTTTTATTTTCAATAAGTTTTTCTACCAAACTAATTTTATAACCGTTATTAAAGGCAATCTGTTTTATTACGTTTAGTTCTTTATTGAAATTTTCTTTATTTAAAGGGTAAGTTAGTAATCTATGAATAAGACTATGTAAAGCTGCTAATTTGATGGAATAAGATTGTTTTGACTTATTATGTATTATGGTATCAGAGCAGGTTGGTTTTCTAAAAATGTCTATTTCACATTTATTATTAAAAATTTTGATATTCAAATCTAGAAAGTTTAAGCCTAATTTATTACTTGTTTCCATTGTGAATTGTATTTTTTTAATAAGCCGAAACATATGTAGAGATTAAATAAATCTTGTTGAAACATTATTTGCATTCAAGTATTTCTTATTATTATTTATAGAAATGTTTCATAAAAAACCGAGCGTAGATTCCATTAGTACTTAAATACGTTCCAATATATGACAGCCAGTAACAGATTCAATACAAAAATGCCCATTCAATTTAATTTTTCCGGTTTTGTATTATAAAGTCAAAATTGTAAATCTTTTACTTTATTATTTATTACTGGCGCAATAAATTAACTAGTTCCTATACTTACTACAAGAAAGAGAAGGATACCCTTGTCCTTCTTGGCGAGTCGGAGGTAATCATTTTTGATGAGGGTGAGATACAAGTGATGCAGGTAGTATTTCAATTCTGCTCATTTCTGTTCTACTTTTATAGTTTGCGTATGTTTGTCTCGCTTTTCGTTTTCGTACTAGCCTTTCATTAATATTCACAAATTACAGTGGCGTTCATAATTTCTTATTCGGATAGCATAAGTTTTTCTTTTATTAGAAAACTAAAATTACACATATGACTACTTTTGTAATATTTTTCTTGTTTTGGCGATTAACTGTTTATTTAGAATTGTTAAGTATGTACCTAGGTACCTGAAACTTTTTCCTTTGCACAGTAGGTATTAATGGGTATTGAGTACATTATTAAAAATTAATTACGTTGTCGTAGACATAACTGCAGTATAATAGATCTTCTTCGTATTTGTATCATTATGTCGTTAAAATTAGGTTATCGTTACATTAGAAAATTCGGTAATTTAAAACTAATCAAGAGATCTAATCTTAGAGGTAGATTTAAACTTTTACTTGCAAATATATTTCATTCTAAATCTGCCTTTCGAGTGTTCACATGTTTCTGCTGCGTTATAAAAAATTATTGTTGTTATTTATCGTTATTGTTGTTATTAATCGTTATTGTTATTGTTGTTCTCTCTGTGGGTTTTACCTAAAAGATAAAAAAATCAAACAGAAATGGTTGTAGTATCACTGAATTTAATTTAACTAATTGTAAGCGAAAAAAATGAAGCATTTTTTTTAAATTGAATATTATGTGAATAAAAAATTGTGAACGCCACTGTAGTTTATAAAGGTTATTCATGCAACAGTAGTACAGAAAAATAATAAGAGACAACTCTACAAATTTCAAACATAGAAGAGAAAGATGCGAAACACTATAAATGGTGCCTGCAGTGCTTATTACCTCCGACTCGCCAAGAAGGACAAGGGTATCCTTCTCTTTCTTGTAGTAAGTATAGGGGCTAGTTAATTTATTGCACCAGTAATAAATAATAAAGTAAAAGATTTACAATTTTGACTTTATAATACAAAACCGGAAAAATTAAATTGAACGGGCTATACAGTATATTGTGTGACGTAACGTGTCACAGTGTATATCGGAACACGATCTATATGTCTATGGATGCTTAGGGAATTCGGTAGCCAGATATATAAACATCACATAACATTTATTACGAACACGTTAACATTTACACAAATACAGGTATAACATTGATCCTACAACAGGCGCGCTAATTCTTACTTCCCTGATTCACGTGGCGTGACTGCTACTTCTACTCACTGTTTTTCATAAAAATAATGACAATTCATAGAGAACGACAACTAATGACGAAAGCGTCACCTATTGATACGAATATGAAATATTGACAACATGTGAGAACACCACAATACTCCCCTCCTAGTGACTTTGTCACGATACAAAAATAAAACAATACCTTATGACTATTTTAACAATATTACAAACAAAATAGGACACTTAAGAACTTATGATTACAGATTGAAACGAACTTTTTTCGATTTTTTGTTGATTTCAGCTAGTGCATAAGTATGGTCATGTGACACTGCATTGTCATTGAGAATAAAAGAGGGTTTTAAACGATCTAACGATATGTTCACTTTGTTATTCTTTATATTCACTGTAAAGTATTTTTCACTTCTGTTTACTACGCGGTTGGGTCCTTCGTACGGTGGCTGTAACGATTTTCTTACACCATCACGACGAACAAACACATGAGTACACTCGTTCAATGCCGGTAACACAAAAACTTACTGTTTTGAATGGTTGGAGTCAGGAATAGGTTTCAACTTGTACATTTTTTCTTTGAGGCGGCTCACAAAAGATATGGGGTCAATCTCCACACTGGATTGCTCAAAAAAATCTCCCGGAAGACGTATACCTGTCCCGTATAACATTTCTGCAGGGGATGCTTGTGCGTCCTCCCTGATGAAACAACGAAGTCCTAGCAACACGGTAGGCAGTACCTCAGTCCATTGCTCTTTACCATAGGCTTTAATGAAGGTCTTTAACGTTCGGTGCCACCTTTCTATCTTCCCGTTGGACTGAGGGTAGTAAGGTGTCGTTCGCACTCTTTGAATACCCAGTAAGGAAGATAGGGAACGGTAAAGGGAACTTTCAAACTGCCGACCTTGGTCGGTTATTATACGGACAGGCGTGCCAAACCGTAAGATCAAGTTGGAATAAAATGCTTCAGCAATTGTTTCAGCTGTCATGTCGGGTATTGGTATGGCCTCGACCCAACAAGAAAACCTGTCTATCATAGTAAGACAGTAGGTAAAACCTTTTGATGGTGGTAAGGGGCCAATTATGTCTAAATTGATTATTTTAAAACGCTCGTCAGGAATACAGAATTTTTGAAACGGTGTGCGAGTATGACGTTGGATTTTTGCTCGTTGACAACCAAGACAAGCTCTTGTCCAAGAATGAATATCCTTATTCATTGCAGGCCAAACAAATTTCGAAGAGATTAATTTGGTAGTGGCCCTAATGCCAGGATGTGCTAAATTGTGAAATTTGTCGAAAATTTCTTTGCGTAGAGCTTTGGGAATGAATGGTCTAGCTCGATGTGAGCCCATATCACAATAAACCATGGCGTTTGAATTGGGTACACCCATCTGTCTTAACGTTAGTGAAGATAGGGACGGGTCTTGAAGAAGTTTTTGCAATTCTGGATTACTTTCTTGCATGGCGGCAACTGAATTGTAATCGACTGTTTCTGGGCAAGTTATACTTTCTAAACGAGAAAGCGCATTGGCAATTATATTTTTTTTACCACTAATGTGTAAAATTGTTGTGGAATATTGGCCGATGAGGTCTAGCTGTCTTGCTTGTCGGGGAGAAGTTTTGTCTGTTTTTTGGCTAAAAGCGTACGTCAGGGCTCGGTGATCCGTGAATATTGAGAATTGTTTCCCCTCCAGATAATGCTTAAAGAACTTTATTGCTTTGAATATTGCAAGAAGTTCACGGTCGTATGTACTATATTTTTTTTCTGACGGAGTAAGCTTTTATACTCGTATTGTTCGATGACGGCGCCAATAGCGAAATCTGAAGCGTCTACGGTAAGTGAAATAGGGGCGTTTGCAGAAGGATGCACAAGTAGAGGTGCCTGATCCAAATCATTCTTACAAGCGGTAAATGCCTGTTCCGATTCGTCTGTCCATATAATGGGAGTTTTATCGTTTTTCTTACTGTTTCCTAGAAATTTATGTAGGGTTGATTGACTGACGGCGGTTCTGGGGATAAAACGTCTGTAAAAATTTACTGTTCCCAGGAATCGTCGCAGTTCGCATATCGTTTTTGGTTTGGGATAATTTTTGATGATTGCAACCCTCTCAGGTAAAGGTAATGTTCCTTTACCAGAAACCTCGTAACCAAGAAAGTGGACTTTATTCATGCCAAAGACACATTTATAGATATTAATGGACAAACCATGTTTGTGGAGTCTTTCAATATAATAATAATAATAATAATATGTTGTTCATGCTCATTGTTATCAGAAGAAGCAATGAGAATATCGTCGATATATGGGAAACAAAAATCCAAACCAGCTAAAACTTCGTGAATGTAACGTTGAAAAGATTGTGCGGCGTTTCTAAGTCCAAATTGCATTCTTGTAAATTCGAAAAGGCCGAAAGGTGTGGATATTGCAGTTTTAAGTATTGAAGATGATTCAATGTGAATTTGATGATATGCTCTGATAAAATCTATAGTACTGAAAATTGTTTTTCCATGCAGTAAATGGGAAAAATCCTGAATATGAGGAATTGGGTAGCGGTCGGGAACTGTTATGGCGTTTAACTTACGGTAATCTCCCACCAATCGCCACTCACCAGTTTTTTTTTTAATCATGTGCAATGGACTGGCCCACTGACTGTTTGATGGTCTGCATATACCTTGTTTTATCATGAATTGAAATTCCTGTTTAGCTGCTTTGAGTTTATCGGGTGGAAGTCGTCGTGGCTTGCAGAAAACAGGTTGGCCTTTGGTCTCAATGAGGTGAACTGTATCAACAGACTGCGTTGAATTTTGACGGGTGTGATTGAATAGAGTGAGACCCGGGAATTCTTTTAAAATGTTGTGGTACTTTGAATTTGGGGCGATCGTGGATATTGAATTTTCGCTACTTACTAACCTTTTACCATGTGTGACCATGTTAGTAAGTGGATCTCTTAATCTTCTTCCCTTTAAGTCTATCAATAATCCAAAATGATGAAGAAAATCCGCTCCTATTATCGCACTTTTTGTATCAGCCAAAATAAACGACCATGAAAAGGACCTGCGTAGACCAAGACTAACTGTGAGTCTTTTGCTGCCAAATGTATTGATTGTCGTATTATTAGCTGCATAAAGTTTCAATTCGCTGGGTTTGTGTTTGGCTGAAGTACTGGGTAGAATTGAAACGTCGGAACCAGAGTCAATCAGGAATTTAATATGAGTGGATGGATCATAGACAGTTAATCTGTGGCTGGTAGTTATCTGTGGCTGGCGACTTTATGTCGCCGCACCATTCGTCGCCATTACTGATGCGGTGTTTCGTTTTCCTGCTTTGTAGCAGCGCCAAAATGTTTACAAGGAACAGCACATTTTCTTGCGTTGGTTCCAAAGTGCTGATGGTACCAACAAATATCACTTGATCTACTTATATTACCCCGTGCAGGCGTCCTGGATCATCAGCGTGGTTCACAGGTCCGTAAATCTCCTGTTGGCTTCCTGGATTCACGTCTCATTGCGAGCTTTAGTTCTGACACTTCGTGTGAAAGTTGAGTGATAGTTTGCATTAAATCGTCACTGCCCTTGTTAGTAGAAACGGCCAAGGTTCTTGGTTGCTCTATTTCTGCAATCTTGTCAGCCATCTGGGCCAATTTTTCAAGTGTATCCGTACTTGCTGTGAGAACGGATTGTGTTTGGGTTGGAAGACGTTGCATCCACAATGTTCTCAATAGATCCTGCGGAAGGGATGAGCCTCCAAGGCTACTCATTTCATTTAATAGCTGATACGGTTTTTTGTCTCCCAACTCTATATCTGATAGCAATTTTCGTAGCCTTTTTTCACTAGAGTCTGAAAATATGTGTATCAGTTTACGTTTTATGCCATCGTATTTACCTTGTGTGGGGGGTGCGTTGATGAAATCTGTTACTTGTGTGAGAATTTCCGTGTCTATCGCGCTCAGCACATAGTTGTATTTTGCTGTGTCAACACTGATGCCCCCAATTTGAAATTGGGCTTCAAGTTGAATCAACCACAGTTTAGGATCAGATTTCCAAAACGGCGGTGGTTTTATACTGACTCTGTTGACCTGTTGTTGTGGTTCGACCGGGCGTTCTGCACCCTCTTGCATGATTGTGCCGTTAACCTAATGTGATTCGACCACGTGTTTTTGAATCGGCCACCTATGTCGAAATCACGTTGGGGTCACCATTTATGGATGCTTAGGGAATTCGGTAGCCAGATATATAAACATCACATAACATTTATTACGAACACGTGTAAGGGTATTTTTTTTTGTTTAATATGTAAATATACAATATTGATTAATTAGTCTGTGATAATATCAGCCAAATTTATGTCAGGTAATTAAATCGGTAGATTACCAGTTTATCTCAGACAGAGCGGGGTTGATCTCCTCCCTCCCTTCGATTTACTAATTCGATCAGGAATATACATGATTACCTGTAAATAAAAATATCCTAACCTGAGCAACCGTTTTCTCCAATCGGCCTGTAAAGTAAAATTTACGACACAGCTGAATAATAATCAATAATAATTCTGTAACTACAGAAAATGGTTTTAGCATATCTTTCTATGCTATAGTACTGTCTCAATTTCGTTATCAACGTATATACTGTATATTAATTAATTGAGACGTACAGTACCAAACAACACAGTGCAGTGCATAACAATACTACAGTCAGTACAAAGTACAGAATACCGTATACAGTGGATATCATTCTGGTCACTGGGGGAAGTAACGCGCCCAGCAACTACTTCAAAGTGCAATGGACCTTAAGGGAAGTAGCGCACGAAAGGCCCTTGAAGTGCTTTCTCAACTTTACTTTCTAGTTATTATAAGGCGTACCGAGCCTACTGAGTGCGCACGGAGGTAGCGCGCTGCCACTCGCTCCAGGTACCCTCTTGAGCTCAACCACCAACGAGACTAGCACCGGCTATTGGGAGGATCAGGGGAAGTAACGCACAAGACCCTCACCGGCTACTATCTCTAAACAAGCACAAAACGCATCCACTGTTTAGATTTACTATTTATAATCAGAATTATGCTGATATTACTTTGACTATCAACGGAACTAGAACATTTACTGATATTGATATCTGATTGATAAAACAATTATTATTATACTTAAATTCATTTCTTCAATTATCTATTTTATTAGCCTAGAGAAAAAGGAATGCTCAGTGATCTCACTCACCCCTTTTTTTTTAAAGATCAACTTCACAATTTTATTTTCTTCTCACATAAAACAAACAGGTTCACGCCCGAACACTTAATGAATGGTGCAATCATGCACCACGCGCAGTTCTATTATTTAGGTACTTTTCAGGAAATCCCCAATGTCCTCGGACTGGAGACGCGAAGGTATAATGTCACCTTATTTCGCATACAACCACACGTACGCGATTATGCCTTATTTTAGAATAGCCTATACTGATACCCATTTTATGATAAATTAAACTTTGGTCCATGACCTTCATAGCTACATCTGATTCTCGTTGATTGTTTATAAATTTTGGTAGCGATGTATGAGTAAGCACGTAAAAGAAACTTAAATCATATAAAATAAAAATTATCTTATATTCGGCCAACCTGGGATCCGCCTCGTCCCGAGGTGGAAGGTCCTCTGCGATGGTTCACTGCTCTCGCACAGCACGACTCCGTCTTCTCCACTTTCGCTATCTGTGCTGTCAGAAACACCTCCTGGAATGACCCAAGGCTTCATTCGATCTACGGCCACAACCCTCTCTCTTTTCGAACTTCTTTTGGTTCTTTTGGTCCCTTCCATGTCTTTGACAATATATCTGTCGTTGGGTAAACTTTTCTTTATCACAAATGGTCCATTGAAAGGTGCTACAAGCTTTCGGCTTGTCCCTGTAGCTGGAGCGTCCCTTTCTACTGCTACTAATTCTCCTTGTTTGTATTTTCTTGCGGGCTTTCTTCTTTTATCAAAAGCTTGCTTCCTCTTTTCTTGCATGTTAGCATTTCTTTCAGCCGCTTGTTGTCTAATTTCCATTAAGTTATCAACAATTGTAGGTATTTTGGTAACTTCGTCCTTAAGAGGCTGATCTGTTGAAGGGCCTCTTGGAGTATAACCGAGTAGCAACTCGCTAGGTGTTTTTCCTGTTGACTTGTTAACTACATTATTAATGGCGAATTGAACATTCCGCACCTTTTCGTCCCACAATTCTTCTTCCTGGGTGGATGTCTTAAGGGCGGCTAATACAGTTCGATTCAGTCTCTCCACTTGGCCGTTGGCCCTAGGAGTCGCAAAAGCTGTAGTAACATGTTTAACATTATTTTGTTTGAAAAAATTTTTAAAAGATGTTGAGGTATAGCAACTTCCTTGATCGGAGATTAATAATTTCTAGAGAGGGACAGTGGTTGGGCACTTTTTGAAATTATTCAACTTAAAGTAAACATTAATCAGTACACACCAATTAACTTTGGAATATCAACTTATGTAGACTTACCATCTTACATTAAAAATACTAAGTCTGTTCTCAATATTCAAAATGATGACCAATTTTGTTTCCTGTGGAGTATTGTTGCTGCACTCCATCCAACAACCCTCAACAAAAACTGTAACAGAACCTCATCATATCCACACTTTAGTACAGTTCTTAAATATGAAGGAATTAATTTCCCTATTCAATTTAAAGATATAAATAAATTTGAAGAAATGAATAAATTATCAATAAATATATTTACTATAGAGAGAAAGGAAATTGTACCTCTTTGTCTCAGCAAAAACGATTTTACACCACATATTAATTTATTAGCTGTTTCACATGTCCCTTCTTCTAGAGATAATTTAACAGAAAATAATGCAATCATAAAATTAAATAGGACTTTCCATTTTGCTTTAATTAATAGTTTATCTAAGTTATTGCATAAACAAACCAATAGAGTTAGTCAAAAGAAGTGGTTCTGTCATCGATGTCTAAATCATTTTTCATCACAAGAAATACTGGAAAGGCATACGATCGATTGTAAAAATTTAAACACAACAAAAATTACTTTACCCACTGAATCGGAAAATCCTTTTAAATTTAGAAATTTTAAAAATAAGGAATTAGTGCCGTTTGCGATTTATGCTGATTTGGAATGTTTACTCATTAGTTGTGATGAAGGTATAAATAATGCTACCAGCAAAACACAAAAAATTCAAAGACATTAACCATTCAGTATTGCATATTATTTAAAGTGTACTTATGACGATTCATATTCTAGATTTAAATTAAACACCGGAAAAGATTGTATTACATGGTTTGTTAGGGAACTTAAAAAAATTGCTGAAGAATTGGAAAGCATTTTCTCTAATATTATTCCTATGAAACCGTTAACCTTCGAGCAGGAAAATAAATTTATTACTGCAACACTGTGTCATATTTGTTCTAAACCTTTTAAAAATGATGATGTTAAAGTTAAGGATCACTGTCATCTAACAGGTAATTACCGCGGTCCATCCCATGTAGGGTGTAACTTAAATTACAAAGACACTCATACAATACCTGTTATTTTTCACAATTTATCTGGATACGATAGTCATTTTTTAATTAAAGCTTTAACTGTAGAAGTAAACGGGAGAATATCATTATTACCTGTAAACAAAGAAAAATACATTTCATTCACGAAATATGTAGAGAATACCAAATTAAATTTCAGATTTTTAGATTCTTTTCGGTTTATGTCCAGCAGTTTAGATAAATTATCATCTTATCTAGATAAAGAACGGTAAATAATAACTATGAAATATTATGAAAATGAAAACGAATTTGAATTGGTACAGCGTAAGGGTGTCTTTCCATATGAATATTTGAGCTGTTGGGAAAAATTGCAGGATATAAAACTACCACCTAAAGAATGTTTCTTCAGCACAATTAATGAATGTCACATTTCTGATGTGGACTATAAGCATGCGTGCTTAGTTTGGGATACTTTTAAAATTTCAACTTTACAGCAAAATGCTGAACTCTACTTGAAAACAGATGTTTTGTTACTGGCTGATGTATTTGTAAATTTCCGTTTAACGTGTTGGAACACATATAAATTAGACAGTTTACATTATTACACAGCACCAGAACTCGCTTATGATAGTATGCTTAAAATTACAGGAATGGAGTTAGAACTATTTACTGATATTGATATGATGATGTTCTTAGAACGAGGCATACGAGGGGGAGTGTCACAATCGTGTAATAGATATGGAAAAGCAAATAATAAATACATGGGAAACAATTTTAATTCAAACGAACCTATATCATATTTAATGTATTATGATGTAAACAACTTATACGGTTATGCAATGACATTCCCACTACCGGAAGGACAATTTGAATGGGTTACTGATATTTATTCTGTAATTATTGATAAAATCCCTGACAATGGTGAGTTTGGGTATATTTTTGAAATTGATTTCCATTATCCAACTAAACTTCATAAGCAACATAGAGATTTACCATTGCTTCCGGAACATTTAATTCCACCCGGATCAAATTCGAAAATAACTAAATTGATGACTACACTTTATGATAAGAAAAAATATATTATTCATTATAGAAATTTAAAACAAGCTTTAAATTTGGGTATCGAAATTAAAAAGATTCATAGAATATTAAAATTTAAACAATCACCTTGGTTAAAAAAAATATGTGGATTCAAATACAAACTTACGACAGACGAGTAAAAACGATTTTGAAAAAAATTTCTATAAACTGATGAATAACGCAGTTTTTGGTAAAACTTTAGAAGATGTCAGAAAATACAGAGATGTTAAACTAGTGAATAAATGGCATGGAAGATATGGGGCAAACTATTATATTTCCCAACCCAATTTTCATAGTTGTACAATATTAGGTTATGATATGGTACTCATCGAAATGAAAAGATTGAACATTTATTTTAATAAGCCAATGTTTATAGGATTCAGTATAGGTACTTGACATTTCAAAAACAGTGCTATACGATTTTCACTACAATTACATCCAAAAACGTTTTTCCGATAGGGCGAAATTACTTTATACTGATACAGATTCCTTAATTTACCATTTCTCTGTTGATGATATTTACCAATATATAAAAAGTGATATACATAAATTTGATACATCTGACTACCCACCAAACAATATCTATAATATACCTCTAGAGAATAAGAAAAAATTAGGTCTTATGAAAGATGAATGTCAAGGGAAGATAATGTGGGAATTTATTGGTTTGCGTTCAAAAATGTATGTAATAAAAATGTATAGTGACAAAGAGGAAAATGTAGAATTCACAAAAAAATCTAAAGGGATTAAAAAAGTTGCGCTCAGGTAAGACAAAATAAAGTGGCACTTAGTCCACACGACGATAAACGAATTATAAATTATATTTATACAGATACATATCCATGGGGCTATAAAGATAGCATTAAAATTTTTTTTTCCATTTAATTATTGACAATATAATTGTAGATTGAAGCGGAAAGTTTCAGAGAAGCATGCTTGCCCTACCATCATCTTAGCTGAATCTTTCTGTTGATAAATTACTCAATACCTATTTATTAACATATAAGGAAATACATAACTTAGAAATCCCATACAATATAGATTTATTGTTGTTTGAAAGACGATTGAATTGTAATACGTATATTAAGAGCATTTACAACCGTACTAGTAATCCATCATTATATAGTTGGAGATTTTCACCAAAAATTAAAATCCCAGTTTCAAATACTTACATTATTTAAGCATTCGCAAGATATTTTCTTTGATTATTTTAAATTGTATGCAAAATTTAATTATTATAAAACTCCCCTAAAACACTGTTCAATGATTTGTAAACAATGTTGGAATAATCACTTCAAAAAAGAAATTGAAGAAGAACAAGCTTTCAACGAGCCATTGCACAAATTCACAAGTATGCGATACTACAAAGCATATTTAACTCTTAGGGAAATAATAACAGATATAAACAGTATGCAATGGATATGCCACTATTGCATGGTTACACCTTTACTTCGACTGGGAACATCATTTTCATATAAACATTTTGGATATGAAATGATACCATTCGATTTTACATACGAAAATGATGAAGATGTTGACGTAGAAAATAACATCATAGAAGATATTTCTTTATTCTAATTAAACTTCTTTGAATAACAAAATGTATAATTGTACACATACAAAAGTTAAATATTACCACTATTATAAGAATAAAACTTTAATTGTCGTGCCTAATAATATGTATGTAATAAATATATGTATTAAACAAAATTATTAGTGTTTTCTTTTTTATCTATCACCACTATCGAGGTAAATTATTTTTAAAATCGTATTATTTCAAAATAAGTATTTATACAATTAATAAAGAAAAAGAAACATAATTTAGTCTCGATTTTTAATATCACCAGCGCCATCCTCCATTCAATAGCGCTGTATTGACAATAGTAAACAGTAACAAAATAAAAGTAAAGCAAATACACACACACACACACACAACAATATATTTTTTTATCCACCGTTTAAACACAGTCCAGCGGTACGGCTGTTGGCTCAGCGAGTTAGCGTCCGTGCCTGTTACAACGGCAGCTCCTCGCGCAAACGGTTCGAACCCGGGCGCACCACATACACTTTTTCTCAACAAAAAAAAAATTACGTCATCAGCCTCTAATACACACACATCATCATCATCATCGCCACCTCCACAGCAGTGCCCCGAAGACAACCCTCTGCGACCACCATCACCATCACAGCGCCGAAGACAAACCCCTTCTTCGCCAACACCACCACCACCACAGTCTTTCCAACACTACTACTACCATCAACCACCCAAAGAATGACCTTGGAAGACATGTGAAGAATGACCTCGGAAGACACGAAGAATGACCTCGAAAGACATCAAAAACCACCATCAATGGTAAGAACTGGATGGACACGCCATCCTCTGTCGCAGGACCGACATAGTATACCTACTGACGAACTGCTCCCATAAGCATTATTCTTCTCAGTTCTTCTACATAAGTCTCTCTTCTCTGATGTTACGCTATATTTTTCCTGTATATGGTAATGCTAGATTTGGCGATCGAGCCAGAGAGAGCGCGACGTAGTAGTGACAGAGAAAGAGAATAAATGTAGACTTGGCGCCGAGTATCTACCAGATACTTCAGATAAGGGTAAGAGGGTAAGACACTTCTAACAATAATTAAAAATAATAGTACACCTATGTGAATTTGCTGCCATTTGATTGTAAGTTAGGTACGATAATTATAGATGGCGCGTTATTTTAATGTTACTACGGAACGCCACGGAATGACCGTTCTTCTTTAGCATCCGAGTGCGTTCACAAATGAACACCCCAGGGTAAAAGATATACCTCTAAACGCCCAAACGCGTTCAGAAATGCAATTGACGGTTGGTGTGACACTGGAGTGTCCGTTCAGAAATGAAATAAAATTTACCCAGAGTGTATCCGGAGTGTTAAAATTTTACCTATCTCGATGAGGTGGGTAAAAAACGCCCGACTTGCGCACTAGCGTGGTTGTTTGAAATTTGAAATTTGTTTGATGACAGTTTAAGTCATTTTACAGTTAACCTAGCGTAGACTAGAAAAAAACCTAGTGAAAAGTCTCGTTTATCAATTTCATATAAATAGAACATTAAATTGATCAGTAATTTTAATTATATACTGTGAAGAAAACGAAAGTGGTCAGAATTATAAATTAATAGTTACAGTTTTTTTATTATGTTATGAAATTTGTACTTATAATTAATACAGTTAAAATAATAATTTAATTCTTGATTTAGATAAAATAATAAAGAAACAATTTTTTGGTTTTCATACTTTCATTAGAATATAAAATTGACTAGTAATTTAAATTATGAACTGTGAAAAAACAAAAATTAACAGAATTTTAAATGAAAACTTACAATTTTTTTATTATGTTCTGTTATTCTGTTATTCCACTATTTGACGGTGGATTTTCATTAACAGTCCGAAAACGAGACGAAAATAATGAGTAAAATTTTTTGCTGTCTCTCTTGGTATACGAGATATCAATTCTTTAGCTTTTCAATTCCTTAATGTTGTACGTTTTAACTAAAAGCACTCCTCATATAGATACAATGCCGTCAGTTTCTAAAGAAAGACATGTTTTCTGGCAATTAATAAACATATGGAACTGTTTTATTATTAAAAAACTACTTCCATAACGGTCAATTTTAGTGAATTTTAGAAAGTTAGGATTTGGTGAGGTAACGCTAATGTGAAAGAAATGGGTACTTATCATTCAAATATTATTTTCTTTTTATAAGGCATTTCTGCAAGGTTATAAGTGTCAGAAAACATGTCTTTTGAGTCTATGTAGAGAGTGAAGGCATTGCAGTTGATTAGGAGGTGTTACAACCTCGAAAACAAAAGGGAAATATTAAGAATTTAAAAAACTTATTGCGTATCGCATTCTTTGTGAAACAGAATTAAATAATTACAAATTAATTTGAGTAACAAAACACAACTGGGTAGTTTCACTAAAATTTGTTGATAAGACTCAACAATTGTTTCGACCGTCTCCGGTCATAATCAAGAGCAAAAATCTGTTACTAAAGTTCTAAAATATATGTACAGGTATTTATAGATGAATTTAAAAAACTAAACCTACGAATAATAATATGCAAGACAACGTACAACTGTGAAGTACAAATAAGATTAAATGTTGGGGAATTCCACTAATAATAAGGGTGAATCGACCGTTGTCAATTCTACCTGGTTGTTTACAATATTAATTTTATTTTTGATTGCCTTCTTAACTTCTAAAGCTTCTAATTAATTTAATTTAAAAACTTTTATGGACATTATGCAATAATTTGGCTGAATTTAAATCTACATTATGTCTAAGGTCTAAACAATGTTGGGCTAGGCCTGTCGTATCATTTTTGTTTTTTTTTGGCCTGTAAATGTTCTTTTAATCTAACCCTGATGGATCTGCCTGACTGACCCAAATAAAATGCTGAGCAGTTATTGCAAGTTACTTTGTATACTCCACTTTTGTCTAACATATCTATTTTTGTCTTATTATTTACTATAAGAGTTTTTAAAGTGATTTTATTGACTAATATGGGGACGATGTCAAGCTTATGAACGTAGTTTTTTAATTTATAACTAGTGTTGTTAATAAAATTACTGTAGCAAAAATTCGTTATACTAGAGTCTAGGTTGGGCTGAGTTGTTCCTTTGTAAATGTGTTTTAAGATTGCTTTATGTTTTTGGTTTCTTAATATTCTATCTAAATTTGCAGGGTTATAACCGTTATTTTGAGCTATCTGTTTCATTATTGCTAGTTCTTCATTGTAGCTAGTATTTGACAAGGGTATCGTAACTAATCTATGAAGTAAACTGTTAAAGGAGGCCATTTTTATACTAAAGGACTGGTTTGAATCATAAAGAATGACCGTATCAGTAGTGGTCGGTTTTCTAAAGATTTCAAAGGCAATGTTATTATCGTTTTTTGATAGCGTCAGGTCAAGAAAATCTAATTTGTTATTGGTCTTAATTTCCATCGTAAATTGAATATTTAAGTCAATAGAATTTAAAAAATTTAAAAAATTGGTTAATTGCCTAAGAATTTTAGTGAAACTACCCAGTTGTGTTCTGTTACTCAAATTAATTTGTAATGATATTAAGAAAGTTTATTCTTTATTATCGTCTTATTTTGGGTCGATTTTTTCATGAAAGAAATACGCTTAAGTAGAACACCCTGTATAGTGCACTACGTATTCCACCAAGTCAGTATTGTATTATTGTCAATAACACTTGCAAGTATCTTTGTAGAAGGGGAATCAATAAGCTAAGAAAATCGGCCCCTAACTTAGGTAAAAACTACATAAGTCTATTTAAATAAAACAGCTGTTTTTATAATGAACACTATTTGTATTCTATTGCAATTAAGAAAATTAACACGACTTGTAATTTACCAGAAATAAATATGGTGCAAAAAATTACGGTTTTTGGATATTTAGCTAATTCTTTTATTTTATTGACAGTTTGCGATAATTTTTCTTTATACGTGTTTGTAATTCAGTTTATATTTTCTACAATTTTTTTCTTTTAAATAAATGACGTTTTGTGTTGACCTTTGGTTTTTATTACAGTTTCAGCCTTACAGAGTACTATTAAGTGAAAACTTAACAATAAACAACTTATCTTATTTTATTGATAGTACGTTTAGAAGACAGGTAGTTTCTTGCTTAAGTTTCACTTTTTTATTTAAAAAAACCCAAACCTATTTAAATTGGGCGACTTATCGAGTAAGTTCTGACACACTTTGCAAGAGGGCGCCACTCTTGAGTTAATCATCTATACTCCTCTCTTGTCTATGAGTGCGCATTCGGGAGAAAGCGCATAATAGCCTTGAATGAGTCCATTTTGTTTTCAGAATTAACTCATCTAGGTTCAGAAATGGGGTGAAAACTCCGCTGTCAAAAGTAGTTGCCGTTACACCTGGCAGAGGGCCAGTAACTGATATGTAACCACCTATGTGACTAAGTAAAATGGTTGCATAGCAGTAAGGTAATTCTAAAAATGAAAATGAAATGATGGTCATCTATTCAATAAAATGAAACTTTTGAAATTCTTTGAAAAATAGGGAATTGGTTGCCTATCTCACAATAACAATTTATAATGCGGGGGAAAGCCGGATGTTTATTTAAAACGTCTGAAAGTCGTTCTCGTAAAAAAAGCAAAGAAAATAAAAAAAATTGTGTATTTATGAATAAAAATTGGAAAAGAAAAAATGTTAAAGTGCCGTGCAATATTATTTAAAAGAAGAAATGAGAGCGGATATTTGAAAAGGTATGTAAATACAAAAAAATTAATAAAGTATTTAGGTATAATTTAATTTATAATTAATTAATATGGGCGTAAATTATGTATACAACTGCAATTTGTTGAAATACTGAAAAACACTTCTGTATCATTCAGAAGAAAGAAATAGTTCTTTGCGAACACATGTAAATGTGTTAAAAAATACAACAAATTTTATGCAATCTGCAAGTAGATTAGAAGTAGATTTAAATTTGTAACAGACTTATTGATTTGTTTGTTTGAAATTGTTTTTACAATAAATTTAAAATAAACATTGCAAAATTTATTTAAAAAATAAAGTAAAAATGTGTCATTACTTTGGTGAAGTTGTACCATATACCTACCTACATTTTTTATTAATTATTGTTGGAAATTTTAAATTTTACAATTGCAGACGAAAATTAATTATTTTGTCAAATGCCTTTACAAGTAATATAATATTAAAAAAAAATGATTTGGTGACTAGGACGATAAATATTTTGAAGCGAATCTCTTAATATGCTTTCAGCTTATTAAAGAGTAATTTCGTTAAGAAATGTAAATAAACAAACAATGAATTAATTTTGCAGAGCTACACTTGCAAAAGAATACCTGCTTAGGTACATACATACTTACACATACATTAAACATCTAAAATTAGCACATAGCGATTTATTAATTTCCTTAATAATTGTTGTCTAGACATCACAATCAGAAACTCAAATGAAAAGAAAAAAAGCTAAACATTCCTACACATAAAAGAAAATAATTTTAGTGATTATTGATTTTTTTTATAAATTGTAAAATTGTAATTTCACTAATGAAATGCAATTACACATTTATTTGATGAATTTGCTGCCACAAATTAATAATTTACGAATTATCTACTTACTTTTCATAAAATCTCAACATGAAAATGTGTAATACTTGCAAAAAACATACTTGTACAGATGATAAAGTAAGGCTTATTTATCATCATAAAAATTATCTACCTGCTTGCATTGTTTGAATCCACCCCGTTTCTTGGAAAAGTTACAGTAAGTAGAATCTGTATTAGTTAAAGGGTCAGATTAGTATCACAATTTAACGAGTAAAATTCCCCAGCAGTAGGGACAACGCTGCAGGTAAAAGGACCTTTGTTTAATTTACAAAGCTATATACAGAAACAGTAATGGCTTATAGCATTATAATAGCACTAAATTGCAAACATTTATTTGCAAGTTGAATTGGGTTTTCATGCCGTGGTGGACTGATACAAATATTTTCGTTAGAAGGTAATAGGTTCCTAAGTACTATAAATTACAACAGCGGACAGCACAGTTTTGTAAAATGCAGACTCGAAGTTCTTAAAACGTCGATGATATCTTCATAATTATTTACAATTTTTTTCACAAGGGCTCTCTTGCAGTCGTTACCCAATCGCACAGGAATTTGATTGTCGCTCATTCCTTACCTCTTTGCGAGAAAGCCATCTTCAAACACCGCCAAGTCATTTTGGAAATACTTTACTTAGTCACAATGAACTTTCTAATTTTTCTATTAAAATAACATACCGTTTCCTAAACACCATGTGTTACAATGGAAATGAACGTTTAAGTATTTATTAATAAACATATCTGCGGGGGTATTCCTGTAGTACCTATTTTCCGGTCTGTTTGGCAGTGGTCGATTATTGTGAAGAGTTCTAGACCTAGACTAAGAAAGTTCTAGACTTTCGTCTCTAACTGCGAAGAACTCTTCAAAATAATCGACCAGGCCAATCTGCCCGGAAAGTACTGCTCCATTAGCTGACACCGGCCGTGAAAGCCTAAATTCCACAAAATAAATAGCACTGTTTGATAAATAATTTTCATGCAGGTTTATACGTATAATATTGTTATCTCTCTTCTTCATAATTAGTTGTTATGTAAACAGTTTATTTACACTGTACAAAAATGTTATCTACACGAATGTAAACTTACAAATTGCAATTTAAAAAGATGTAGGGACGTACCTAACATGTATGTGTATCTAATACGTATGTTTTTTACGACTTTAAATATTCATCTTCTGTATGTAATATCTTAACTTCAAGTGAAACGCAAAAAAAATTGAATTAATTAGTTTTCGACAAAAAAAAATTGAAGATAGGTAATGATCATCTTTTTAAGCAATGATACCAAACATAGGGTACATATGTAGCTGTATTAAAAATTTAGAAAAAATAATTGATGAATTTTAGTAACTTGAACTTAGAGAGTAGTATGCTTTTTTATAAGTTATACCTATAGTGTAAATTTGTAATTTGTAGGTATAACTTAAAAAAAAATTGAAAAATTGACCAAAACTCATACGAAAAAATTAACTGAATGACTTCGCCAAAATTGTTTGATGAATCTTTCAACATCCCCCTGAAAACAAAGTGCAACATGATTTTTCTTTAGTAAACAAGAAGCTCTCTGATGCAGTAATTTGTTTTATTTAATGGTAATAAGGGTAATTAATTTAGAGAGACACCCCTTTTACCGGTTTTACCACAAAAACTAACACTAGCGGACACGTGTTTCGCCCACTTTTAATGTGGGCATTATCAACGCGAGACTAATGCCCACATTAAAAGTGGGCGAAACACGTGTCCGCTAGTGTTAGTTTTTGTGGTAAAACCGGTAAAAGGGGTGTCTCTCTAAATTAATTATTTTTGTAATTTGCCACAGTCTCCGATAAATATTCTCAATTGGTAATAAGGGTGGTAGATATCTATCCAAACAGGACTTCGGTACCACAGAAAATATAAATATAATAATATAGATATAAATGATATATCTACCTACAAATGAGGAACATTTTCCCTTTTAAAAATTACCGAGGCAAAAAAAAACTAGGTAATTTAGAACGTAAACATGATAGCTACAACCCTGAATATAAGACAGTAATTAAATTGTGATCTAAAACCACAACGATGCATTTTCAGATTAGAAATCCACGAGAAATAGCCGCACAAACTTAAACAAACAAACAATCTTAAAGCCGCAGTTCCCCCCCGGGCCGCTCCACTTAGATCGCCGCATGTTATAGTAAGTTCTCCCCAAAATTCGCAACCCAAATTGTCTGAGCGTCCGATTTTAATTTCTTTTCTAACAGAAATTTTTTTTTTCAGATTTAAACCCCTGCTGAAGATGTTCCATTTAAAATAGCTACACAAAGTAAGCCGCAGTTCTCCCCCGGGCCGTTCCACTTAGATCGCCGCATGTTCCAGTAAGTTTTCCCCAAAATTCGCAACCCCAATTGTCTGAGCGTCCGATTTTAATTCCTTTTCTAACAGAAATTATTTTTTTCAGATTTAAACCCCTGCTGAAGATGTTCCATTTAAAATAGCAGCACAAAGTAAGCCGCAGTTCTCCCCCGGGCCGTTCCACTTAGATCGCCGCATGTTCCAGTAAGTTCTCCCCAAAATTCGCAACCCAAATTGTCTGAGCGTCCGATTTTAATTTCTTTTCTAACAGAAATTATTTTTTTCAGATTTAAACCCCTGCTGAAGATGTTATATTTAAAATAGCTACACAAAGTAAGCCGCAGTACTCCCCCGGGCCGTTCCACTAAGATCGCCGCATGTTCCAGTAAGTTTTCCCCAAAATTCGCAACCCCAATTGTCTGAGCGTCCGATTTTAATTTCTTTTCTAACAGAAATTATTTTTTTTCAGATTTAAACCCCTGCTGAAGATGTTATATTTAAAATAGCTACACAAAGTAAGCCGCAGTTCTCCCCCGGGCCGTTCCACTTAGATCGCCGCATGTTTCAGTAAGTTTTCCCCAAAATTCGCAACCCCAATTGTCTGAGCGTCCGATTTTAATTCCTTTTCTAACAGAAATTATTTTTTTCAGATTTAAACCCCTGCTGAAGATGTTCCATTTAAAATAGCAGCACAAAGTAAGCCGCAGTTCTCCCCCGGGCCGTTCCACTTAGATCGCCGCATGTTCCAGTAAGTTCTCCCCAAAATTCGCAACCCAAATTGTCTGAGCGTCCGATTTTAATTTCTTTTCTAACAGAAATTATTTTTTTCAGATTTAAACCCCTGCTGAAGATGTTATATTTAAAATAGCTACACAAAGTAAGCCGCAGTTCTCCCCCGGGCCGTTCCACTAAGATCGCCGCATGTTCCAGTAAGTTTTCCCCAAAATTCGCAACCCCAATTGTCTGAGCGTCCGATTTTAATTTCTTTTCTAACAGAAATTATTTTTTTTCAGATTTAAACCCCTGCTGAAGATGTTATATTTAAAATAGCTACACAAAGTAAGCCGCAGTTCTCCCCCGGGCCGTTCCACTTAGATCGCCGCATGTTTCAGTAAGTTTTCCCCAAAATTCGCAACCCCAATTGTCTGAGCGTCCGATTTTAATTCCTTTTCTAACAGAAATTATTTTTTTCAGATTTAAACCCCTGCTGAAGATGTTCCATTTAAAATAGCAGCACAAAGTAAGCCGCAGTTCTCCCCCGGGCCGTTCCACTTAGATCGCCGCATGTTCCAGTAAGTTCTCCCCAAAATTCGCAACCCAAATTGTCTGAGCGTCCGATTTTAATTTCTTTTCTAACAGAAATTATTTTTTTCAGATTTAAACCCCTGCTGAAGATGTTATATTTAAAATAGCTACACAAAGTAAGCCGCAGTTCTCCCCCGGGCCGTTCCACTTAGATCGCCGCATGTTCCAGTAAGTTTTCCCCAAAATTCGCAACCCCAATTGTCTGAGCGTCCGATTTTAATTTCTTTTCTAACAGAAATTATTTTTTTTCAGATTTAAACCCCTGCTGAAGATGTTCCATTTAAAATAGCTACACAAAGTAAGCCGCAGTTCTCCCCCGGGCCGTTCCACTTAGATCGCCGCATGTTCCAGTAAGTTTTCCCCAAAATTCGCAACCCAAATTGTCTGAGCGTCCGATTTTAATTCCTTTTCTAACAGAAATTATTTTTTTCAGATTTAAACCCCTGCTGAAGATGTTATATTTAAAATAGCTACACAAAGTAAGCCGCAGTTCTCCCCCGGGCCGTTCCACTAAGATCGCCGCATGTTCCAGTAAGTTTTCCCCAAAATTCGCAACCCCAATTGTCTGAGCGTCCGATTTTAATTTCTTTTCTAACAGAAATTATTTTTTTTCAGATTTAAACCCCTGCTGAAGATGTTCCATTTAAAATAGCAGCACAAAGTAAGCCGCAGTTCTCCCCCGGGCCGTTCCACTTAGATCGCCGCATGTTCCAGTAAGTTCTCCCCAAAATTCGCAACCCAAATTGTCTGAGCGTCCGATTTTAATTTCTTTTCTAACAGAAATTATTTTTTTCAGATTTAAACCCCTGCTGAAGATGTTATATTTAAAATAGCTACACAAAGTAAGCCGCAGTACTCCCCCGGGCCGTTCCACTAAGATCGCCGCATGTTCCAGTAAGTTTTCCCCAAAATTCGCCACCCCAATTGTCTGAGCGTCCGATTTTAATTTCTTTTCTAACAGAAATTATTTTTTTTCAGATTTAAACCCCTGCTGAAGATGTTATATTTAAAATAGCTACACAAAGTAAGCCGCAGTTCTCCCCCGGGCCGTTCCACTTAGATCGCCGCATGTTTCAGTAAGTTTTCCCCAAAATTCGCAACCCCAATTGTCTGAGCGTCCGATTTTAATTCCTTTTCTAACAGAAATTATTTTTTTCAGATTTAAACCCCTGCTGAAGATGTTCCATTTCAAATAGCTACACAAAGTAAGCCGCAGTTCTCCCCCGGGCCGTTCCACTTAGATCGCCGCATGTTCCAGTAAGTTCTCCCCAAAATTCGCAACCCAAATTGTCTGAGCGTCCGATTTTAATTTCTTTTCTAACAGAAATTATTTTTTTCAGATTTAAACCCCTGCTGAAGATGTTATATTTAAAATAGCTACACAAAGTAAGCCGCAGTTCTCCCCCGGGCCGTTCCACTAAGATCGCCGCATGTTCCAGTAAGTTTTCCCCAAAATTCGCAACCCCAATTGTCTGAGCGTCCGATTTTAATTTCTTTTCTAACAGAAATTATTTTTTTTCAGATTTAAACCCCTGCTGAAGATGTTATATTTAAAATAGCTACACAAAGTAAGCCGCAGTTCTCCCCCGGGCCGTTCCACTTAGATCGCCGCATGTTTCAGTAAGTTTTCCCCAAAATTCGCAACCCCAATTGTCTGAGCGTCCGATTTTAATTCCTTTTCTAACAGAAATTATTTTTTTCAGATTTAAACCCCTGCTGAAGATGTTCCATTTAAAATAGCAGCACAAAGTAAGCCGCAGTTCTCCCCCGGGCCGTTCCACTTAGATCGCCGCATGTTCCAGTAAGTTCTCCCCAAAATTCGCAACCCAAATTGTCTGAGCGTCCGATTTTAATTTCTTTTCTAACAGAAATTATTTTTTTCAGATTTAAACCCCTGCTGAAGATGTTATATTTAAAATAGCTACACAAAGTAAGCCGCAGTTCTCCCCCGGGCCGTTCCACTTAGATCGCCGCATGTTCCAGTAAGTTTTCCCCAAAATTCGCAACCCCAATTGTCTGAGCGTCCGATTTTAATTTCTTTTCTAACAGAAATTATTTTTTTTCAGATTTAAACCCCTGCTGAAGATGTTCCATTTAAAATAGCTACACAAAGTAAGCCGCAGTTCTCCCCCGGGCCGTTCCACTTAGATCGCCGCATGTTCCAGTAAGTTTTCCCCAAAATTCGCAACCCAAATTGTCTGAGCGTCCGATTTTAATTCCTTTTCTAACAGAAATTATTTTTTTCAGATTTAAACCCCTGCTGAAGATGTTATATTTAAAATAGCTACACAAAGTAAGCCGCAGTTCTCCCCCGGGCCGTTCCACTAAGATCGCCGCATGTTCCAGTAAGTTTTCCCCAAAATTCGCAACCCCAATTGTCTGAGCGTCCGATTTTAATTTCTTTTCTAACAGAAATTATTTTTTTTCAGATTTAAACCCCTGCTGAAGATGTTCCATTTAAAATAGCAGCACAAAGTAAGCCGCAGTTCTCCCCCGGGCCGTTCCACTTAGATCGCCGCATGTTCCAGTAAGTTCTCCCCAAAATTCGCAACCCAAATTGTCTGAGCGTCCGATTTTAATTTCTTTTCTAACAGAAATTATTTTTTTCAGATTTAAACCCCTGCTGAAGATGTTATATTTAAAATAGCTACACAAAGTAAGCCGCAGTTCTCCCCCGGGCCGTTCCACTTAGATCGCCGCATGTTCCAGTAAGTTTTCCCCAAAATTCGCAACCCCAATTGTCTGAGCGTCCGATTTTAATTTCTTTTCTAACAGAAATTATTTTTTTTCAGATTTAAACCCCTGCTGAAGATGTTATATTTAAAATAGCTACACAAAGTAAGCCGCAGTTCTCCCCCGGGCCGTTCCACTTAGATCGCCGCATGTTTCAGTAAGTTTTCCCCAAAATTCGCAACCCCAATTGTCTGAGCGTCCGATTTTAATTCCTTTTCTAACAGAAATTATTTTTTTCAGATTTAAACCCCTGCTGAAGATGTTCCATTTCAAATAGCTACACAAAGTAAGCCGCAGTTCTCCCCCGGGCCGTTCCACTTAGATCGCCGCATGTTCCAGTAAGTTCTCCCCAAAATTCGCAACCCAAATTGTCTGAGCGTCCGATTTTAATTTCTTTTCTAACAGAAATTATTTTTTTCAGATTTAAACCCCTGCTGAAGATGTTATATTTAAAATAGCTACACAAAGTAAGCCGCAGTTCTCCCCCGGGCCGTTCCACTAAGATCGCCGCATGTTCCAGTAAGTTTTCCCCAAAATTCGCAACCCCAATTGTCTGAGCGTCCGATTTTAATTTCTTTTCTAACAGAAATTATTTTTTTTCAGATTTAAACCCCTGCTGAAGATGTTATATTTAAAATAGCTACACAAAGTAAGCCGCAGTTCTCCCCCGGGCCGTTCCACTTAGATCGCCGCATGTTTCAGTAAGTTTTCCCCAAAATTCGCAACCCCAATTGTCTGAGCGTCCGATTTTAATTCCTTTTCTAACAGAAATTATTTTTTTCAGATTTAAACCCCTGCTGAAGATGTTCCATTTAAAATAGCAGCACAAAGTAAGCCGCAGTTCTCCCCCGGGCCGTTCCACTTAGATCGCCGCATGTTCCAGTAAGTTCTCCCCAAAATTCGCAACCCAAATTGTCTGAGCGTCCGATTTTAATTTCTTTTCTAACAGAAATTATTTTTTTTCAGATTTAAACCCCTGCTGAAGATGTTCCATTTAAAATAGCTACACAAAGTAAGCCGCAGTTCTCCCCCGGGCCGTTCCACTTAGATCGCCGCATGTTCCAGTAAGTTTTCCCCAAAATTCGCAACCCAAATTGTCTGAGCGTCCGATTTTAATTCCTTTTCTAACAGAAATTATTTTTTTCAGATTTAAACCCCTGCTGAAGATGTTATATTTAAAATAGCTACACAAAGTAAGCCGCAGTTCTCCCCCGGGCCGTTCCACTAAGATCGCCGCATGTTCCAGTAAGTTTTCCCCAAAATTCGCAACCCCAATTGTCTGAGCGTCCGATTTTAATTTCTTTTCTAACAGAAATTATTTTTTTTCAGATTTAAACCCCTGCTGAAGATGTTATATTTAAAATAGCTACACAAAGTAAGCCGCAGTTCTCCCCCGGGCCGTTCCACTTAGATCGCCGCATGTTTCAGTAAGTTTTCCCCAAAATTCGCAACCCCAATTGTCTGAGCGTCCGATTTTAATTCCTTTTCTAACAGAAATTATTTTTTTCAGATTTAAACCCCTGCTGAAGATGTTCCATTTAAAATAGCAGCACAAAGTAAGCCGCAGTTCTCCCCCGGGCCGTTCCACTTAGATCGCCGCATGTTCCAGTAAGTTCTCCCCAAAATTCGCAACCCAAATTGTCTGAGCGTCCGATTTTAATTTCTTTTCTAACAGAAATTATTTTTTTCAGATTTAAACCCCTGCTGAAGATGTTATATTTAAAATAGCTACACAAAGTAAGCCGCAGTTCTCCCCCGGGCCGTTCCACTTAGATCGCCGCATGTTCCAGTAAGTTTTGCCCAAAATTCGCAACCCCAATTGTCTGAGCGTCCGATTTTAATTTCTTTTCTAACAGAAATTATTTTTTTTCAGATTTAAACCCCTGCTGAAGATGTTCCATTTAAAATAGCTACACAAAGTAAGCCGCAGTTCTCCCCCGGGCCGTTCCACTTAGATCGCCGCATGTTCCAGTAAGTTTTCCCCAAAAATTGCAACCCCAATTGTCTGAGTGTCTGATTTGAATTTCTTCTAATTCTTCTGACACCCACAATTAGACGTAAGTACATGTCTGTACAACTTATTTTCGTAAATTGTGCTGCATCATCTTTTGGATTTTTGAAAATATTCTGCAATTGTTTTTGTATGAATAATTTTCGCTTCGTCGTACACTGTATACTTCATTTTGTTTTTTCTACAATTTTGATTTTAAATCAATAAATATTTTCACTGTTCAACACGTTTTTATTGCTGTTCCACTTCAACATCCCTCGGTTAAGTGGAAAATTGACAAGTGAGAAACTGTTTTCTATATTATAAAAAAAATGTATTTTCTTTTCTATAAAAGAAATGTATTTTTTTTATAAAATAGAAATTGCATTGTCACTTGCTAATTTTCCACTTAAATTTATAACAGAAAAACCAACGAAATGAATAAACCATTTAAATTTCGCGCCTTTTTGCATTAGTAAGAGTTACACCTGCTTGAGGGCGCCACAAGCGGTCCAAAAGAGTTTATCATCTATAATCCTCTCTCATTCCTCTCTTGTCTATGGTTCAGAATTTATGGTTGTTAGGGCGTAAACCGAAGTGAGTTTTAGTTTCTAAATTCTTTAATTTCTCAAATAAAATGTAGTAAAGTGATACGTATTGTGTTTGGGACCCACATTGAATACTTCAGAAAATTGTGAAGGTATTTAATTCTCGTTATAAATGTGTGTAAGTAAAAATTTTTTTTTAATAATATTAATCTTTGTACGTTCTCTCATTGCATGTACGTTTATCATGCGGCAAATTATTGAGCATATTCTGAATTACCTAATAAATATAAATTTTATATATTTTGGTTAGATACAGTAGAATATTAATTAAATAATATATTCTGAAGTGCTTATGATGATTACTACATTATTCTTAATTAAAATTTTACTTACTTGTTACATACCATCAACTACCTAATTGCATTAAGAGCATACAATGAAATTATTTTAAAATCTATTTGTTTTAAGTTCCTTGAATACTGGTTTAAATTTGCACCGATCTTGAAATAAACCGTTTGAGCAGAAATTTTTGTGTCCCTATTTTTTTGTGCTGCAGCATAGGTATATGTTTATGATTCACTATCAAAACAAAAAAAAAAATTTTTCACAAAAGGGAACGTATTTGAGCCCTTGCATAAGAAATGTAGCCTATGTGTAACATTAGCTTTATGTTATTCATTAATGACTGAGTTTTTCCCCGTTGCAGTATGCTAGTTGTATTAAATATTTTTTCTTTTGCAGGAAATTTGTCCTCAGTGGATGTGTTTAAGAAGAGATTACCTTTATATCAAACTGTAAGAACCATAAAATATAAATACAGCAGTACTATGGTCATTGTGGATTTGTAGGTATTTTAAGTAGCTACTTTGTAGTAATATTTCTATCTGTATAAGAAAATTGGGATGTTCTTTTGAATGGCAGTCACGTCTGGTCGGTACCATTAGGCAATATGGGACATGAAAACCCCCCAAAAGATGTTTGCCATAAAAAAAAACCAACACTTAATTTAATAATTACTGTAGCCTTAATAGAAAAGTACGTTTTTATTTCGAGATGATGACTCAAAATGATTTATTTATTAAAAATATCGAAAATATAATTGGGAGAAGGGCTTTCTAACACCTTTTACAAATAAAGATTGATTTTTAATTTTTTCAAGTGACAGTTTCAAAGTATTGTGGCACCATTAATTATCATTGTTCTGGAATTGTCGGAATTACTTCGGAGGTGACCGCCATTCGGAAGAAATCTGTTTGAGTTTCAGTTACATTAAATAACACTAAAAGCCCGAAATATTGAATGTTTAAGGATCATACAGATGCCAAAGCCTAAATTATTACTGACAACTTCGTCTAGTAATGGTTAAATTGTTTTTTATTTTTTAACAGAAAGTAACTGTCTTTTCTTGATTATTTTGAATTTGAATGATTGCGGTAAGATTGGTCGTATGTGGATTCTTATAATTATCTTGGTTGTGTTTATAGTTTTCATTTAAACTTGGGATATACTTTTTTAGTATGTATCTCCATTGCTTAGCACGGTATTATAGATAAATATTACTTCTGATTGATTCTGTAAGAATTTTTAATATTTGATGTTGACCTGACCGTTGGGAGTTGATTATGTGGTAAATTGTGGATTTTAGTAGGACCTATTGTGTCCTGCCTGTCACCAAGTTGGGCAATGTATGCCATGTGTGACCTATATCACTCGAAACTCAGTGGTGTTTTAGACGTTTTTAGAAGATTGAAAAAATGCGAAATTTTTTATGTAAGTTTGATAATCAATTTCTATGCCTACTATGGGTAATTTCTGAGATTATTTTTTGGACTCTGTGTCCAATAAATCGGAGGTGACGAAGTAAAAAAAAAAATGATATGGCTGTTCAAAAATATTTAATTTATTCGACCAATGGGAATAAAAGTTAACACTCGAAGTTGAAGTAGAAAAATGTTAAAGTATGAGAACGTAGAGAGAGTTCAAGTTGAAGCTAGGAAGGTATGATCAGAACTGTAGTTTTTTCAAAAAAATAGATTTTAGAAAGATTGATGGAGGAGCTAAACGAGGGTTAGTTTAAGTAGGGAACCAATGAAGTAAGAATAAAATCTGGAAAGTCCGATAAGAGAAATACTGAGAATTAGAAGTTTGAACTCAAGCACCGAAGAAACTGATCATAAAATAGCGATTAAGAAAAGACAAGAATTTAGACATCATGCGGTTAGTACGTGAAATTGAAATGTTAAGAAGGATTATAGAAAAGTACAGAAGTAATAAAGTTATTGTTCACAGATTCAGACAGATAAAGACAGTTTTGGAAATAGAGCTATTAAAGAGGACTACAACCCTATACAGCAATAAAGTTTATAGGGTGAAGAATAGCTACAGTTCAGAGCAGGTAGATAAGAAATAGAATTACACCGAAAAGAATATTTACACAATAATACACAAACACTATATACAATAAATACAGAATAATACAATAGGAAATAAATCCGAATCGACAAAATCACCCACAAATAAATACAATAAATACATCCGCACATAATATCAATACAAATATAAAATAGAATTAAAAAAAACTCACTCACAAAACACCGAATCGCCACAACTTGTAGAAAATAATTCGCTATAGCTGCCTGGAATATGAAAAATCATAATGTATAGCAAAAATTACTTCATGTTTTGAAATTTTTACCAGGTATTGGCGGGTTTTAGGGCTAAAGTTAAGCTTCCTGATTATTGTGGGATGTTCAGAAAGTTTAAAAACGTGGCACATGAATAACTTCTTTTTTTAAATGGCACCTGCCATATATTATTATTTCAATCGGTCTCTTTATTTTCTTTAGACTTAATAGGATGTTTCCTTTTGTTTTGTTTGAAAAATTTTGTATAATTTTTTTATTTTTAAAATATTCTGTATGTTGTCTTTCCAATCTTTGTTACTTGAAATTGTTTCTTTTACGTAAGTAGTCGTATATTATTTTCGTATCCGCTGTTCTTTTTGTATTTCTTCCTAATTCTTAATTGTTCCAAACTGTTTATAATTAAATAACTTCAATTATGAAGGAAAATAAAGCCCTTTTTTTAACTTCAATAACAAATCAAGGCTCTCGGAATCTTTTTGGAAGGCTTGTTTTGAAGGTTTCTGGTATTGTCTATTCCTATTATTTCTAGTGTTTGTTAACAATTTTTCGTATGATATCTATGCTTGCATTTTTAACTTTGTCTGATTGTTCTTGTATGCTGTGTGAGACCTCGCTGCCTGTAATTTTTTTAGGGTATTTATGTGTAGCTTTGTATGAGTTCTCCTTCGTGGGTAATTTCTTAAATTGAGTTTTCGTGTTTGTGATGTGATCCTATTTAATGTGTACGTTTTAGGAGGGCTGTTTTGAATTTCAGCGATGTCTGTTTTAGTATTTAGTGTTTTATTCAGTTTTGTTTCACAGTACTCCACCGTTTTCATTGTTCTTGTATAACATAGATTAAAAATAATACTACTAAACAAACAATATATGTTTAGCAGATATTGCGAAAAAGAATTTTTTTTTGACGTATATTCTTGATATCTCTTTATTCTTATAATAAGTATATAATGTAACAATTTTGTTGCCAATTGATAGTAACTGGTTTTAAAGTTAAAATTAATATTATCCAGACCATGAATATACGAGTCCTGACAACCATATGTTCGTATACCTAATAATTTTACAGAAAATGGTTCAGTGTAACCATAAGCGAGTGATCTTATGTATTAATTTTATAAATTTACACACAAAAAATAACATTTCAAACAGGTAGGTTATGGTAGAGGGTGGGTGTGTTTACATACATATACCTTACATCCCGTACCCTAACCTAACCAAATACCAAATTAATTATTAAATTAAAATTTTGGGGTGTGGGGTATGTATATATAAACACACCCACCCTCTATCATAACCTATTTCAAGACACAGGGAATTATTACGACGTTTTTTTTGTGAAAAATATATCTCCCCCACCTCTAGAATGCATTTGATGCACTAAAAAGTTTTTTAGTGCAATACAAGAAAGTTTTTGGAGTGTAGCGGACGTGTGGTTTGACGTCGCTAACGTGAACTCGATGCGTGTGCTGGTGGTTCTAAGAAGAACCGATTTGATGCGGGTTATTATGCCAGCATCCGTGATGTCCATCAATACCTTCTGCGGTATTAGAGTGAATACCTGCTGCGGTATTAGGGTGAGAAGACAGAAGACGAGTCAGTGTTAGACTAATTGTATTGGAAAAATAAACGGGTATATATACAAAAAATATTAACATTAAACTTATGGCTAAATGCGTGGTCAACCGTTTACACTTGTGTGTGTATTTGCGGTTGACCTAATTTGTGGTACAAAGAGACAATATCTTAGTCAGCAGAGTCTAAACTCTGCTGTACTGTGTGAACTACTTTGTCAGATTTAAAATGTACAGAGTGTTCCCACAGGACCCCCTTCCCAGTGATGAAGCTTGGAAAAACTGGGGAAAACGAACTCGTCGTCCAGAGCGGGTGGTCTTTTCCTGTGCATCCTCTTCATTGGTTGTTGAATCGGTGGGAACCTCTGCTTGACTTTCATCTGTAGTTGTGTAGGCCGGTTTCAGACGATGAATTGACACGGCTTTCTCTGAATTTGGCAGTTGCACGGTAAAGTGATGCTTGTCTCTTTTAAGGACTCTGTAAGGACCATCATATGAGAACTGGAGGGCGTTCTTGGGTCTATCGCGTCGGATGAGGACATATTCGGATGTCTGCAGGTCCTTGAAAAGGAAGGTCTTCTTTTCACCATGCCGAGATGCAGCCAAGGGTCGTAACGTCCGGAAATGCTGACGGAGTTGTTGTACATAGGATGATGGTGTGGTATCGGTTGGTTTAGTGGATGGTGCCAAAAATTCTCCAGGTAGACGGAGCGCTTTGCCATATAACATGTCGGCTGTTGTGGCTTTCAGATCTTCCTTCCAGGCAGCACGAATGCCTAGAAGAACAGTGGACAAAATCTGGGTCCAGCCGTTGGTTTGATGGCATGTTATGGCAGCTTTTAATTGGCGATGAAGTCGTTCCACCATTCCGTTTGCTGCAGGGTGGTAAGCGGTAGTACGGATGCGTTTGGAGTTTGTGAGGCGAGACAATTCGTCGAATAGTTGTGACTCGAATTGTCGACCTTGATCCGTGGTGATTCGAAGTGGTGTACCAAACCGACAAATCCAACCTTCATAGAAAGCTCGGGCTACTGTTGCGGCTTCCTGGTCTTTGAGGGGGAAGGCTTCCGGCCAGCGTGAGAATCGATCTATGCAGGTAAGACAGTATCGATAACCCTCTGAGTGTGGTAGGATGACGATATCGATATGGACATGATCGAATTTCTCCGCTGGTAGATCGAAGTTGCCTAGGGGAACTGAGACATGTCGGGATATTTTGGCCTTTTGACAACTCATGCATTCGCGAGCCCATTTTGCACAATCTCTGCTTGCTGATGGCCAAATGAAACGTTGTGTTACCAGTTTACTTGATGCTCGAATACCAGGATGCGTGAGGGCATGCAGCTGTTTGAATGCAGCGTAGCGAAAGGTCGGTGTCAAAAAAGGTCTTGCAGTTCCCGTGGAAATGTCGCAGAAAATGGCTTTGTTAGATCCAGGAATATGGATCTGTTTCAGCACTAGGGAGTTGTTTGATTGGCGGTAAGATTTGAGTTCTTCATCAGTCTCTTGTTCCGTTGCAAGGGCCTCGTAATCGATGGGTGCTGATAACTCTGCTATGCGCGAGAGAGTATCAGCTACTACATTGTCCTTGCCGGAAATGTGCTTAATGTTTGTTGAGAATTGACTGATGAAACTCAAATGGCGGGACTGTCGGGGGGAACACTTGTCAGGGTTCTGACGGAAGGCGAAAGTGAGTGGCTTGTGATCCGTGTAGATGATGAAATCACGAGCCTCAAGTAGATGTCGAAAGTGTTTTATAGTGCGGTAAATTGCCAACAGTTCTCGATCGAAGGCACTGTACCTTGTCTCTGCATCGGAAAGTTTCGTAGAGAAGAATGCCAATGGCTCCCATCTTCCTTGGTGGAACTGTTGTAACGCGGCGCCCAAACTGTGGTCGGAAGCGTCACAAAATATTGCTAGAGTAGCATTTGGCTGTGGGTGATGAAGTAGAGTAGTTTGTGCAAGCTGTTGCTTGCTTGTGTTGAATGCTTCATCAGCCGTGGTGTTCCATTGAAGTGGTGCGTTGCCTTTAATCTTCCCCTTGAGTAGGCCATTGAGTGGCGCGTGCGTGCGTGCGGCATTAGGCAGGAATTTTCTGTAAAAGTTCAGCATACCCAAGAATTGACGCAATTGTTTTGCTGAGGTAGGTTTTGGGTAGTTGCTGATTGACGTAACTCGTTCAGGTAAAGGTCGTATTCCATTTGCCGTGACCGAGTAACCCAGAAAAGAAACTTCCTTCATGCCAAGTTTGCACTTTGCCTGGTTCAGCAGAATGCCGTATGACTGTAATCGTGAAAATACAGTGTGTAAATGTTTACGGTGCTGTTCTGCTGACTCTGATGCTACCAAAATATCGTCGATGTATGCAAAGCAAAAATCTAGGCCATGCAATACTTCGTCGATGAATCGTTGAAATGTTTGGCTTGCATTACGTAACCCGAAGTTCATGTAGGGGAATTCGAAAAGACCAAATGGGGTTGTTAACGCTGTTTTGGGGATGTCTTCTGTTGCAACTGGGATCTGATTGTATGCACGAACCAAATCGATGGTAGAAAAAATGGTTTTGTTCGCAAGTGCATGCGTAAAATCATCGATGTTGCGGACAGGATATCTGTCGGGGATGGTCCTTGCATTAAGGGAGCGATAGTCTCCACATGGTCGCCATTGGTCTTGTTTCTTGGGTACCATGTGTAGCGGTGATGCCCAAGGACTGGAGGATGGTCGAGCGATGCCCAATTGCACTAAGGTTTCGAATTCCTTCTTTGCAGCCATGAAGCGGTCCGGGGCTAGGCGTCGTGGTTTGCATGACACGGGAGGACCGGGGGTGGTGGTTATGTAATGCCTTGTTGTATGCTTGGGGACGGATATTTGGCCACTCGGTCGTAGTAATGATGGATACTCAAGTAGTATGTTCTGGTAGACCGATGTGCCATGATGATCGTCCGATATGACTGTGATCAGGGGTTGAGTGGTTCCAGAGACTTGGCCAGGGGTAGTAAGATGCGTCAGCTGGTCCAGGAGTCGATGCTTGCTGAGATCGACCAGTAATTGGTAGTGCGTCAGGAAATCGGCACCAATAATTGGTTTAGTGACGTCAGCAATGACGAAACGCCATAAGAAGTTTCTTCGCAGGCCCAAATTGAGCGACAGATTGATTGTGCCGTAAGTAGGAATGGTGGTACCGTTTGCGGCTTGTAGTGAGAAGCCGGACTTCTGACGTGGCCCAGGTATTAGTGACTTGGGATACACGCAGATGTCTGCACCGGTGTCGACCAAAAATTTGTGGCGTGAATTTCTGTCGGTAACGAAAAGGCGACGTTGCGTCTTGTGGATCTCACTTGTTGCCGTTAGTGAGTTCCGGGTTGGTTTTCCGAGGCCATTTTACACGGGGGGGTGCATTTTCGTGCCTTATTTTTGAACACATTGTGGTAATAACAGATGCCATTATTATCGAAGTGTCGTCTATGGGAGGAGCTACGAGAGCGGGAACGGCTGCTGCTATGTGGGAATCGTCCTCGGTCTCTCGAGTAGCGTTGCTTCTTCATTTGATCAAGGTCCATCCGAAGGGCACATACCATCTCTGCCAACTTCTGAATTGGATCCATGACCTGAGCAGTTGTGGGAGTGGCGGAGGCAATGGTCTGTGCCGAACTTGCTATAATGATGCTGTCAGCGAGTTCGGCGACTTCATCCAGGTCCTTGCTTTTTAGAGTCGCAAGGATCGGCTGGATGGCGGGGGGAAGACGACTTGTCCATATAGCACGTAACATCTCATCCGGAGTTGTGGGACCACCAAGGTTACGTAGGTGGCGCAGGAATTGGGACGGTTTCCTGTCGCCAAGGTCCTCGTGCTCCAAGAGTTGTCTCGTCCGAGACTCTTGGGAGGCACCGAGCCGACGAATAAGCTCCCTCTTTATGGTGGTGTAGGGATCTGTGGCTGGAGGATTAATGATTATGTCCCGTACTTCCGCAGCGTAGCGGGGATCCAGGTTGCCAAGGACATAACCAAACCTGGTGGCCTCTGTAGTAATTGATGACGCCTCGAAACTACGTTCTACCATGCAGAACCATAGTTCAGGGTCGGTGGGCACGAAGGGGGGAAGTTTGACCGCGAGTCGGTCCACGGATGATGAGGGGTTGGCGGCGGGTGGTGGCATATTTAGTCGACGGTGGCAGGGACGGCGGTAGTAATTATGGTGGTCGCAGTGATGGCGGCATGGCGCTGTTGCACTAAATGCACGTCACCAATGTTGCGGTGGCGAGTTGGCAGGATAGCACGTTTTAGGCGTCGGTATGGGTTGCACGTGCAACCTCTTTGGACACCTTCCGCTGTATATGTCCTCTGTACTCACGGTAGGCGGTCCACAGGAGGCTGACAACCTGCAGAGCTAGTATCAACATAATCAGGGATTCCTGGCGGTTTAGGGGTGCAGCGGTGGCATTCCCATTGCCTGTCTGAGCGATGATCACTTCCTCTTTCGAAGGGGAAGAACCCATGAGGACTGTGAGAGAGACAAACACAAAAAAAAACAAACAACACAAGAAAACTGATCACTGGAAAACGTCTCTAGTTTGAACAGTATTATTGTAAATTCGTTAGTGGGGGAACGCCCAGCAGAGGTGAATATGCATACTCCAGCCTAGTGAATAGGTCGTCCAAAAGTTGACGGTTGTAGTCCGTATGGTTGCCGGATGGTCTGGATAAATGTTGAGGTCCCACTTGCTGATTAACCTGCTGGCGGACAAGGGTTGATCGTTCCCAACGGCCACGTATGGCTCTTCGCTCCCTACTATTCATCCCCAGAATAGACGGTGGACACTGTAGTGGCCGGCGATGTCACCAATGTAGCGGACGTGTGGTTTGACGTCGCTAACGTGAACTCGATGCGTGTGCTGGTGGTTCTAAGAAGAACCGATTTGATGCGGGTTATTATGCCAGCATCCGTGATGTCCATCAATACCTTCTGCGGTATTAGAGTGAATACCTGCTGCGGTATTAGGGTGAGAAGACAGAAGACGAGTCAGTGTTAGACTAATTGTATTGGAAAAATAAACGGGTATATATACAAAAAATATTAACATTAAACTTATGGCTAAATGCGTGGTCAACCGTTTACACTTGTGTGTGTATTTGCGGTTGACCTAATTTGTGGTACAAAGAGACAATATCTTAGTCAGCAGAGTCTAAACTCTGCTGTACTGTGTGAACTACTTTGTCGGATTTAAAATGTACAGAGTGTTCCCACAGGAGCAATTTTCTCAATAACTACCTTCTATTTTAATTTTCTCTTAATTTGGTACTTTCTAAAACTTTAAATTTATTGTTTATAACAATGTTTTTGTTTATAAACAATTATTGAAAATGTCTTCCCCCACCGTAAATGAACTATTTTGATGTATTAAAATGGTCTCCAAGGGGTGAAAATTTTTTTGGGGGCAGTTTTGTCTGGAGCCCCACTTCTAAATAATTACCCTTCCTTTGTCCAAGATGCTCTCTCCCTAGCCCATGCAAATCTCTTCTCTTTTTTGTCTTTCCGTTAGCAAGGGCTTCTCCTTTGCCTATATCGTACTCTGATTTAGAATGCCAATTAAGTAACCTTCTGACACTAATAATTACGTTGTAGAAGCCAAGACCACACTTATGAATCCACTTTCTGCAGCATTCCCGGGATACATTCAATCCTGCTTGTTGATTCCATTGAGTAGTAATGTCTATCAAAGTGGAACGGCGTGATTTTTTTGCAGTTTCACTTCTATCTTGGCTTGTAACAGTGGAAGAACGCCCAGTTCTTTTGCCAGATATGTATTTTAATACTGTCCATTCTAGCAAAGTGCTTTCTGATTCCCTCAACAGTGGACTCCGGTATAGCAATTTCTGCCGCAATAGTATGCAAGGATTCACCTTGATAACGTTTTATTACAATTAATTCATTAATTTTTGTACTTGTTGATAATCGATGAACCATACTGGTAAGCTGTTTTTCATAAATAATGAATTCTGTCACTCAACAAGACACTCAAGCCACAACTGACAAGTTTTCAATTACTTCAATGTTGTAGTCATAGCCTTCTACGTAGCAGCGTTTTTGCAGGCTACTGTGAATATTTAGTTGTCAATAAACTTACCGTCCTTTGAGAAATTTTTTTCTTGGGTCAGCTAAAGTCATATTTTTTAATAGCTTTATCTGATAGTTCCTTTTAAATACATTGTTTAATGAAAAGAAAAAAAATAGCTCGTGGTTTTGATTCATCTTTCAATTAAATTTCCTGCATTAAATTCTAAAAACTGACATGTCCGAACATGTAGTGGTCAGGGCTCGTAATGTACGTCTAAACTGTGTTACTCATTTATCATTGCGGTTATTCTCCTTAATGCTATTGTAGAATTTTGTACGCAGATGTGTATAAAAATGGCCATGATTATTGACCTATAGATATGTCGTTCCTTAACCAGAAAGGTGATTTTACCATTGTAACAGTCAGAACACTAATTCTTGTGGCTTATTTGTTCACAAATTTACTTATTCATCTTGAGGTTAAAACTAATATTAACCCAAGTCATGAGAATCATCTACAGCGTAAACTATGCTACTCACCGTGTTATTGTGATTTTTTTCCGAAATAGGTTCGTGATTATTTGGTTTTATACAGACGTGTATAAGTGTTGTCATGTTTATTAACTTATACATACATGGTTGCTCAACATGAAAGGAGCAAGAAAGATTTTGCATTGACATTGTGCAATATTTTACCATTCTGACAGTCAGAACACTAATTCTTCTGGCTTATTTGTTCACAAATTTACTTATTCATCTCGAGGTTAAAACTAATATTAACCCAAGTCATGAGAGTCATCTACAGCTTAACCTATGCTACTCACCGTGTTATTGTGATTTTTTTCCAAAATAGGTACGTGATTATTTGGTTTTATACAGACATGTATAAGTGTTGTCATGTTTATTAACTTATACATACATGGTTGCTCAACATGAAAGGAGCAAGAAAGATTTTACATTGACATTGTGCAATATTTTACCATTGTGACAGTCAGCACACTAATTCTTGTGGCTTATTTGTTCATAAATTTACTTATTCATCTCGAGGTTAAAACTAATATTAACCCAAGTCATGAGAATCATCTACAGTTTAAACTGCTACGCACCGTGTTATTGTGATTTTTTTTTTCAAAATAGGTACGTGATTATTTGGTTTTATACATACGTGTATAAGTGTTGTCATGTTTATTAACTTATTCATACATGGCTCCTCCTTAACATGAATGGAGAAAGAAAAAATTTGGATTGCTATTGTTCTGATTGTTACAATGGTAGATGTAACAACCAGAACACCAATTGTTGTGGTTTATTTATTGGCAAATTTACTTATTCATCTTGAGGTTAAAACTAATATTAACCCAAGTCATGAATATTATCTTCAGCTACTGAGCGTGTTATTGCGATTGATTTCCATAATACATACATATGTAACGTCTTTTTGTTGAAGTATTCAACAAGCGGGCGAATTTTAAATTTGTCACTAGGTTGTGGTTCATTTTGACTTGGCTTTTTACTGAAATGCAGACATCTTGTTTCGCCTGTGACTGCGGCAGGCATTCTCAAGGGTGGCGTGGTCGTCTTGTAGATCACCAATGGTGGTATGCGTCGATGTTTTTTTTTTAGGTTCTTTATTTTTTGATGTTTCAGGACAATAGTTCTATGACTGATCTGTCTTCTCTTTTTGTGGATTCATGTCAACCCATCAGTTGAACTACATCTTTTCTGTATTGAATGTCACTTTCTTGGAGTTTAGTTTTCATTTTCTGTCTTGTTGCCTTCGCTTTGTCCTTGGGGGTGTCGTATGTTGAGGTCTTTCCTTAAATCTTCGTTTCTGAGATAGCGTGGTGAGCCAGTAATTATTTTGATTATATTGATATTTTCGTCCTCTGCCCAGATCTCTTGTCCATATTCTGCTTGTTTGATTATTACCGCGATTATGTTTTTCTTTTCGTTGATAGGCTTAACTTGCTATTTTCGTTCAGTACATAATATAGTTTCCTTAGTGTTGCTTTTGCTTTCGCATTTTTATGTGGGCGTTCCACTTCAGTGTTTGTTATTTTGATGCCAAGTTAAGTTGCTTGTTTCCTTATAGGTTTTGATTTTCCGTTGAATTTAATGGTTCTCGAGTGTTTTGGATATCCTTTACCGACCTTCATTATAGGTAGTGGTTTTGTTTTCATTGATTTTAGTTTTCCATTTTTCGCAGTAGTCTTTGGCCATCGTTAGGGATTTTTCCATGCGTATTGCTGTGTCGTTCCATGTTTTTGCAGAAATCAGTATAGCAGTGTCGTCTGCGTATTAGAGTACTTTTGTGCCAGGCGTGCTTTTGAAGACTTTTGCTAGGTCGCCCATTAGTATGTTGAATAGAATTGGTGAGGTCGGAGTTCCTTGAGGTACCCCGTCCTTTGCGATCCTATTTATACTCGGAAGTACCTTGTTTTAATCATGTCTTCTATTATTCTCCCGATTGCTTCATTGATTGTTGTTTTCCTCATTTTGTATGTGATAGCTTCCCTCCACGCTTTGTCGTAAGCTTTTTCGATGTCTAAAAAAGCTACCGTTGCTTTTTTCTTGTTTTTTGTAGCATCTCTTATGCTTGCCACCAAATTTGTGGCTTGGTGGACCGCCCCCTACTTCCTTCGAGGAGCCGAATTGGTATGGATGTATGATTTTTGATTTTTCCACTTCTGGTTGTATCTTCCTTAATATTATTTTGTCTAAAACTTTTCCTAAGGTATTCGTTAAGCTAATCGGTCTACGGTTTGTTGGAACCGTTGAATCTTTCCCGGGTTTTGGTGTAGTTATAATTGTCGACTCTTTCCAGTTTTCTGGGTATTTGCTTTGTTTTATTATATTGTTGAAAATTCTGGTTATTTCTATGATAATTATTTGATTAAACATCTTGACTGCCCTGCTAGGGATACCATCGGGCCCTCCTGCTTTTTTGTGTTTAATGATTTTATTGTTTCTTTTACATCTTCTTCTGATATGAATATGGGTGCCTTATTAACGTAGTTTGTGCTTGTTGATATGTATTTCTGAACTGATTTTCTAGACAGTCGGCTATTATTTCCGCTCGTTCTAGGTCGATAAAAATCCATTTCCCTGTTTCGTCTCTGATAGGGTCGTTCTGTTTTCTGTCCTTATCTGTTTTATAATTGACCAGTGTCCATTGTTATCGGATGTTGCGCATATATTGTTCCAGGTGTTTTCTTTTTTGTCTTTTAGCATATCTTTTACGCTATTTTGTAGCTCTTTGAACACTTGTTGGTCCTCTGGTCTTCCATATCTTCTCCATTTTGCCTTTGCGTAGTTCTTACGCTTGATTTGGTCTTTCTCTTGCTGATTAAGAGCGTGCTGATTTGTCTTGGTGCGGGTTGCGTTGTATATTGCTGCTTCTATTGCCCTTTTTGTTGATTTTTCCAGGTGGTTAATGGCTGTATTTACGTCATTTTCTGCTGGGAATGACAAACTTTCTAATTCCTTGTCGTACTTTTTCCAATTTACTTTTACTTTCGTGGATCCGACTGTTGCAGTAACTGGTGCGTGGTCTGAGTCTAGTTCGTATTTAACCTGTTTGATATTGGCAAGGCTTTCGTTAGGAAAATATCTAATACGTCCCCTTGTCTTCTGCTGTTTGGAAGCAATGTTATTGTGTTGGGCCCTATTACTTTCGTGTTGCATTCCCTGCAATTTTATGAAGGTCTAGTCCTTTCTTGTTTACGCATCTGCTTCCCCAGCTTTTGTGCTTACTATTCAGATCGCCAGCTATTATTATTCTTTCTGATATTACTTTTTTGAATCCTCTTTTGATTTGTCCTCTTGGTGGGATGTACATTGCCACTATGTTGGTTTCCTTGTCGTGTATTATTCTTTTCAGTCCGATGGCTTCCATGCGACTTTCGTACTTTTTGAATCGGATTTCTCTACCACAGATTATATTTTTGTATACGATGGCTACTCCCCCATTTTTGGTGTCTCTGTCTTCCCTCAGTATTCTATACCCTAGTATTTTGATTTTGCCCCTTTTGTTTAACCAAGTTTCTGTTAGACATGCCACTGCGATATCGTTATTGTGGAGAAAATGAATAAACTCGTTATTTTTCGCCTTTAGTCCATTACAGTTACAATTTAGTAGTATTATCGGTTTATTTTCTATACAGGTTTTGCAGAACTTTTGGTAAAACTTTCTCCAGTATTTCGGTCAGTTTGTCTTCCAATTGCTTGTTTTCTTCTGTTTCGTTTGCTCTTGTTGCCTCTGCGAATGATTTTCCTGGTCTCACAGCGGCATTTTCCTACTTCTTGTTGTTTTTGTTTTGTTATTTCTTCTCTTCTGCGTTTTGGTTGGTGTTCACAGTCCCAACATTTGCCCTTGCCTTTATATGTGCAATCTCTTGACCAGTGCTTCTCTTCACATTTTAAGCATCGTGGCTCCATGTTGCATCTAAATGCTACTGTCCAAATTTTTGGCAACGATAACATTGTATAGCGTCTGTAGGTCTTCGTTTGTGTTCCGCGTGCACTTTCATGTGGGCAATTTTTTTTATTTAGTATATTTTCATGACCGTCGTTTTTATTACTATTTATTAATACCATCGGTAGTTTTTTGTTTTTATTACCCATTCGCGTTACTGTGTTGTATTGTAGTCCTTGTTCATTAAGGGATTGTTTCACCTCTTCGATGTCCATTTTTGGAAGAGTTCCCTTTACTACTTGCTATTTTCAGTTCTTATTCCTCGTGGAGTTGGAAGGTATAATATTCGATGTTGGCTAACTTCAGTAACCTTGTCATCTTCCCATAATCGTCTGATTTATCCGTGAAGACTTTAATTCCATCTTTCCCATATTTGTGAGGTGCCCTTGTCTTAATATTGTTCCTCTCTATCAATTCGTTTAGAGTTTTAACTTTGTCTAGCTTTATGGTTATTGGTGGAGGTGGTTGACTTTCTCTTGTTTTTTCGTTTGGTTTTAGATTGTCATTTGCTGTGCATCCTGTAATGGCATTACGAATTTTTCGCCGTCGATTGCCATTGATTTAAATTTTGTTGTATCTTTTGGTTGATTTTTGTTTTTTCTTCGTTTGAAACTTCTTTTTTTTTTCTTCTTGGCTTTTGTTGTGTATTTTTATTTTCTTTGCGTCGGCTGAGGGTTTATCCCTGTTGTCGTCCTTTGCGATTTTCAGATTAATGCCATACAATTTTAGTTTGTTCTAAATGTTTCTCAGGAAATTCTATAGTTCTCCGATTCTTTGTATAGATGCCCTTGGCTCGGGAGCCATGGCTAATTGGCTCTTCTTTGTAACACCTGGTGTAGTTTAAACTGATTGTTCTGTTTTAACACTTAAAACTTCACTTGTACCGCGTTCGAACACCAGGTCACTCTGTCCGCGTCGATGTTTGAGTTGCCTCGATATTTATATTCTCCAGGTGGTGGAGGGCAAGGGCTTGTTGCCGTGTCAGCCTATGGGGTGGCGGTTGGCAAAATTCTCGTAGATTTCAGTGAGGGGATCCAAATGTTATTAAGTTTAATTCCCCCATCTTTTCTATTGAAAATTTCCTTGTGTTTATGGACTTCGATAGCTTCCCTGTATAACCTCGGATAATATCTCGAAGTATTGGAGATTAATTGGGTATCATCAAATAAAATCTGATGGTTATTTTATCCAAGCGTGAGTTCTGCTATCGCTGATTTTTGTGTCTCACCAAGTCGGCAGTTTCTTTTTATGTTCTGTTATCCGTATACTTTTCGATCTTTTTATTGTACCGATGTGAATATTCCCACAACTGCACGGTACTCGGTAGATCCCGGACGATGAACGTGGATCCCTTTTGTCCTTCACCGATCATAGGGAATCTTTTATTTTGGTAGTCTGTATATAGATGGGTTGGATTTGGTGTTTTTCCAGAATTCTGCCGATTTTATCTGTGACACCTTTTATATAAAATAAGAAGGACTTTCCCATTCCTAGGTAAGTGGTTTCGACCCCTTTCCGTTTTTTAACCGGACATGGTCTTATGGCTCATCTGATCTCCGTAGAGCTGTAACCGTTTCTGTTGAGTGCCATTTCTACGTGTTGTAGTTCTTAGTTTAGAACTTCTGGTTCACAGATTGTTTTTGCTCGGTTTACTAAAGTTGTAATAACCCCCTCTTTTGCCTATGGTGGTGATTCAACTGTTTGTGTATCTGTCCGTGTGTGTGGCTTTTCTATAAATTTTATGTCCCAGCTTGTCATTTTCTTTCCGTGTTACTAACACATCCAGGAAAGGAAGAGAACCTTCTTGCTCTTTCGATAGTGAACTTTATTCGGCTGTTCTGGTTGTTAAGATGGTTTAGGAAATCTTCCAGTTTCTCGTCGCCATACGGCCAAATCGCAAACACATCGTCGACGTACCTGAACCAACATCTACCCAGCGGATATAACAGCACAATGTCTTAAATCTACGTATTTTCTGTGAAACGGAGATTTTACGAGTAGATAGACAGGTTTGCAATGGGAAACCCCGTGAGTCCAGTAGTGGCGAATTACTATATGGAGACCTTTGAAAGTACCGCTCTAAACAACGCAACGCACAAACCCAAGTGCTGGTTCAGGTACGTCGACGATGTGTTTGCAATTTGGCCGCATGGCGACGAGAAACTGGAAGATTTCCTAAACTATCTTAACAACCAGAACAGCCGAATAAAGTTCACCATCTTTCACAGATAAAATCGACAGAATTCTGGAAAAACACCAAATCCAACCCATCTATATACCGACTACCAAAATAAAAGATTCCCTATGATCGGTGAAGGACAAAAGGGATCCACGTTCATCGTCCGGGATCTACCGAGTACCGTGCAGTTGTGGTAATGTTTACATCGGTACAATAAAAAGATCGAAAAATACACGGATAACAGAACATAAAAAGAAACTGCCGATTTGGTGAGACAAAAATCAGCGATAGCAGAACTCACGCTTGGATAAGATAACCATCAGATTTTATTTGATGATACCCAATTAATCTCCAATACTTCGAGATATTATCCGAGGTTACACAGAGAAGCTATCGAAATCCATAAACACAAGGAAATTTTCAATAGAAAAGATGAGGGAATTAAACTTAATAACATTTGGATCCCCTCACTGAAATCTACGAGAATTTTGCCAACCGCCACCCCATAGGCTGACACGGCAACAAGCCCTTGCCCTCCACCACCTGGAGAATATAAATATCGAGGCAACTCAAACATCGATCACACACACACACTCAAAAGAGAGTAGTGAGAGATAGTGAATTGTTGTAGAGCAATAAAGTGAAACCTTTACGACACGTGGCCATGGCCTCGTCGTCGTGCACGGTATTAAAACGTGTAGAAGAGCTACAGAAGTGTTTGAGGTCGATTTTAGTAGAACTAAAATCGTATGGAATTGACCTTAAATTACAGGAGAACGACGAAGAAGATGAATCCATCGGCAACTACAAGAAAAGGAAAAAGTCCGAAATGAACGGTCGAACGAGATCTAGACAAGAAATAACGGAAAATGGCGTTCCCATTGATAACAACGAAATGGAGGAGACATATTCGCAGTCAACGAACATCTTCACATCTGAAAACCGATACGAAGTCCTTTCTGTGGACGGAGAAGAATTAATGGTACTTGTACCAAACGAAGAAGAGATGAAAGATATACATGTCCAAAAGAAGACGAAAGTGCCGCCGCGGATTACTGCCAAATCTGACGATTCAAAGACACTCAATGAGATATTGTCAAAAAACAACATAAATACGAGACTACCGCTGAAATATACAGGAAATGGAATATATATACATACCGACACAAGCGAAGATTATAGGAAGGCAATAAAAGTGCTCAAGGCCGCTAAATTCCAATACTTCACTTATCAGCTCGATGAGGAGAAAGAACTCAAGGTGGTTCTTAAAGGGATTCTACCAACAGTGACCGAAGATGATATCAGAAAATCATTAGACGATCAAGGCTACAAGTATAACTCAGTAGTAAGAATGGGCAATAAAACCAGAAAATTGCCAATGGTACTGGTAAACACCACACGAGACGATGACGGGAAAAAGCTGTACAAAATAGATAATGTCTCTCAACTAAAGGTAACCGCAGAACCAAATAAGAGACCGGCGGAAGCAAGGCAGTGCTTCAGATGCCAGAAGTTCGGTCACATAGCCTACAGATGCAATATGGACCCCAAGTGTCTAAAGTGCGGCGACGACTACAACACTAGAGAATGCAATTACAAAGGAAGAGGAAAGTGCGCCAACTGCGGAGGAGAACATATAGCATCTAGTTGGAGCTGTCCAGTACACCCAAAAAACATAAGGCAAGAGAAGGAGGAAAGAAAGGCAGACTTAGTAGATAATGCAAAAGTTAGACCAGGATTATCATACTCAGATGTGACAAGTAAAAAGAGCGAAGTAGGAAAAGAAGGGGAAATAGAACAGATTGTTACAAGTATCGTGGAGAAGCTTTTTCCAAAACTAATAGCGAAATTTTATGGACATTAAACCTATACGTATAATGAACTTTAACTGTAACGGGTTTAAAAACAAAATCGAAGAGTTGAGGTGGTTTATGATAAATCACGATATAAGCTTGGCATATTTGACCGAAACGTGGTTAAAAAAGAATGACAAAGTAAAAATAAACGGCTATAGGCTATTAAGAGAGGATAAGGAGGCCAGAGGAGGTGGCGTTATGATAGCAATCAAGAACAATTTATGCGCCGGTGAAGTCAGACACAAAAAAGAAGGAAGTAACATAAAAGCGATTGGGGCAAAAATAAAATTGGGTCAAGAAACCATTGAAGTAACTGCAGCATACTTCCCACCAAGTAAAGAACTAAAGGAATCCGGCGTAGTGGAACTGATAACTGAAAACTCTGTAATAGCAGGGGACCTCAATAGCAAACATGAGACCTGGGGCAGCAGATTACAAAATAAAAAGGGAAAAGAATTACACAAAATAATTGAGAAATACGACTTATCCGTCAAAGGTACAGAAGAATACACGACCTGTCCAAGAAATGACCGGTATCAAGGCGATGTGATAGGCATTTTCATAACCACTTTAGGCCACACCAGGATAGAGCAAAAAATCAAAAGAGAGACAAACTGGAAACAGTATACCAAAATCCTAGAAAGTACTTTCTTCGAAAGAAAAGAGGGGGTCGAAGAGACAGCAAAACAGCTTGAAAACAAGATTGGCGAAGCCATAGGACTTGCCACCAAAATGATTAAAACAACAAATCAATACGCACTATCAACGGATGAACGAGCCTTAATAGAAAGAAAAAACTACACAAAAAACAAATGGCGAAGGTACAGACGAGAGCAAGATAAAACAGAATACAGAACTTTACAAAAAGAAGTTGCACAAATGCTAGCCGCCAAGAAAGCAGAAGACTGGGAAAATGTATTACAGAGATGCGATAAGTCGGTGAACGGTGAAATATGGCGCGTCATTCGGCGACTAAGAAAGGGAAAAGAGCCAAATGTACCCTTGCGAAATGGAAATCAGTGGATTTTTGACGACAAACAAAAGGCAGAAGTAATGGCCGACATTCTCGAACGACAATTTAAAAACACATTACGGCAAATGGAAATTGAACCGCGAGCTCCAACCGTTGAAAACGAAGACAGTTTAGAAATAACAAAAGACGAAATTAAAAACGAGATTAAAGCGATAAACACCAGAAAAGCAAGTGGCGGGGATGGGATACCAGCAAAAGCGATCAAAATGTTGCCCACAAACGCGATACAGGAGTTTCATAGACTGACATCATTAATAATCAAATACAATGTCTACCCCGACAACTGGAGGAAGGCGATAATAGTGACGATACCAAAAAGCGGAAAATATCCAACGGCGCCGGAGAACAGAAGGCCGATTAGCCTTATCAGCGTAATGGCCAAGGTATTTCACAAGATTATCTTAAGACGGATACATCAGGAAGCTGAGGAAAAGAAACTGATAGGACCCACACAGTTCGGCTTTTCGAAAGGTGTTGGTGCCGTGCACCAGGTAGCGAACATGGTAGCAGACATAAGAACGGAACAGAGCAAAAGAAACAAAATACTTATAGCATGTCTAGATATCGAAAAAGCCTTCGACACAGTAACAAAACTTGTGTCTGAAATATTAAGAAAACGATATTTTCAAGTGCGAGAAGGTACGGAACTGTCAAGCAAAAGAGAGGCAAAAGATGGAATACCTCAAGGGGCTCCCCTGTCTCCTCTACTATTCAATATTATGATGGGCGACATTGCTGACGATATAGAGAAAATACCTGGAACCAAACTGTATCAATACGCAGACGATACGGCTGTGATGGCATCGTCAAACACCTGGAAAAACGCCACTCAGAAGCTAGAAAAAGCACTTAGAAGCATTAACGAATTCTGCCAAATTTGGCGAATTAAAATAAATAAAAGAAAAACGGCCATCATGAAAATAGGTAAGAGATGGCTAAAAGATAGATATATGTTTCAATGAAACTAGGATCCCCATTAGGCTACAATTAACTTACTTGGGAGTTAAAATACACCATCAACTATCATGGAAACCCCACGTTAAGATGCGAGCAGCAATAGCTAAGGTTTCTCTTCGCAAACTATACTACACATTAAAATGTAACAGCAGTCTACAACTAAAAACCCGGGTTCACCTAACAAAGGCGATTATTGAAAACCAAGTATCATACGGCCAAGAAGTTTGGGCGGAAAATAAAGACTTTATACCGAAGGACGTTATAAGCCTTCAGAGGCGATATATGAGATTGCTCACAGAAGCACCCTATTATATCAGAACCAGCGAACGTAGGAAACATCTATCTTTCAAGGACCCTAAAGAGAGCGCAATAGAGGCCAGAGAAAAAATGAGACAGTCGGTGATTAACAGCGGAAATGATCACAGACGAAGTATTGGAAGGAAACTCACCTCATCGTGAAAAACCGCCACACATCAAAACTGTAATGAAAGATCAGTCATAAGCGTAACTTACGTTTGAAACATCCAACATTGAGAAGAACTAAAAAAAAAAAAACATCGACGCATAACACCATCGAGCTATCTACAAGAGTACTTCGACCGAGGCGACCACGCCGTCCTTGAGAATGCCTGCCGCAGTCGCAGGCGAAACGTCTGGAAGAAATTTTCAGAATTTCAAAATAAGTTTTATAAGCAGAAACATGGACTCCCTATGGGGTCTCCGTTATCTCCGGTCCTAGCTGAAATCTATATGGCTGATTTCGAACATAAATTATTTAATTAGAAAAATTCCCTCATTAGACGTATTTTCAAGTGTATCGCTATGTAGACGATATATTTGTTATTTGGAAAGGAACAAGTAGACAATTAGATTTATTCCTCACATTCTTAAACTCATTAGACAAGAACATAAATTTTACTACTGAAAAAGAATCCAAAAAAGCATAAATTTCTTAGATATAAAAATAACGTCATCGCACAAAAACCTACTTTTTGAAATTTTTAGAAAACCCACATCACGGATACAATCATACCAGCTGATTCAAACCACCCTTGGCAAGTAAATTTAGCAGTCTTTCATTCATTGATCAATAGATTAATCTCTTTACCCTTATCGGATAGTAGCTGTTGGGGATTGAAGTTCTCCTTTTTTTTGATTGTTAATGATTGAGTTAACACTTTGTTTCTTGAATACTCTTTTATTGAAATGAAATTGTAATTTGAAATAAGATATAAAACGTGGCTCGAGAAGAGCGCTATAACGTACATAACATGATGAAGGTACATAACAAACTTAGTACATACATCCTCTGACTACCGTCTTCTCTCTCATCCCTACTACGTAGGGGTATTACAGAAGGCCATCTGCCAAGCAGAAGCCGAAGCTTAAAATACGTTTCTCCAGTAGCTATGACAAAGAAGTAAATATTATCAAATTAATAGTTAAAAATAACGGTTATAATACTTCATTAATCTTAGACTAGGAAAGAGAGGGGACAGGTAATAGTCGACTGCAAATTGAGGCCGATTGGGATCGCGAGACAGCGCTCAGTATCGCAACATAAAATGTTAAGAGGGAGTTTGTTTTGTTACCATTATTCGTACAATTATCATTCCATACAGAGTATCAATTGTTTATTTGATAACGTAAACAATTATTAAGAACTGTTTTTTTGCGTCTTACGTTACTAAGAAAATATTATTTATTTTATGTCAAAGAGAATACATGTTCAATGAAATTAAATGCAAAGAATTATTTTATTAACGTTAATTAACATGATGTGGCGGAACTAATAAATATTAAGACGAATTTTATTAATTAATTAATTTTACTTTTTTAGATTTTTATAACTAAAAGTGGCGCCGCCTATGGTAATACTGTGGTAAACGCATGCATCTTACAACTTTGAAAGTATTTATTGTTTCTCTCACTATCAGTAAACCATTCCAACAAAAAAAATATGATGCACTAATGATCTTGTACGTAAATTATAACATATTTTAAGTAGTATGTAAACAATAAACAAATTAAACACGATTTTCTTTGCTTAACCTTACTACGTAAAATTCTTTTTACTTGTGAAATGTGATTTCTGGTTCATTTCTTTCACTGCGGCTTTTACAGCCGTAAGAAGAAAAAATCAGCATTGTTTTAAACAAAAATCCACTAAAACCTAACTACACTATTTAATTTTATTGACACTTTTACACAACGCTGTCAACGCACTGTTTGGGATCGGTAAATGGAGCCGGTACCAAAATATTGCGTCAATTTTCGACGTACAGTCGGCATAGGAGTTACGTGTCCCCTCTCTTTCCTAGTCTAAGTCATTAATAGACAAATTAATACACAATAAACAACAAAAAATAGTTAAAAAACTCTTACACAATAACACCCTCAGTGTTAATTCCTTCAATAAACAACTTGTTTCATTACATTTTATAAATTCCATTAGTTATAAATACAAACACAAATTACAAAAATTGGGTTTAACAGCGGTTGAAAACAACAATATTACTTTAAAACACCTGTTAGAAAATAACAAAAAGAAAATAAAACCACTAGAAAAAAGTGGAATGTATCAACTGTCCTGTGAGTCTTGTAACGCGATTTATATAGGTCAATCGGGTAGACCAATTTCTACCCGAGTTAAAGAACATGTATAATTAGGGTGTCCCAAAAAAATCAAAGTCGTTTTTTTAACGCATACCCTCTTAATTTTTTACTTTTAAGTCAAAACAATTATAAATAAAATTTTAAGAAGGTAGGACCTCGGTAACCCGTGCCGACTTACATCAATACCTACATATCAGTACCTACTTGCGCTCTAAGGCTGACACGACCTAACGTGTCGATGTGCTTGTGATTAGGTACTCGTTATTTAGTTATAGAACTCGCATTGTTTTCAATCAGTCAACATGTCACTGCAATTACGCAGTTCTACAAAGGGTATATTTTTAATAGGTGACGTAAAACATCAAATAACGGGTTCAAAGCTTCCGTCTAATGGACAAGTTCTAGCAGTTTTATTTTATAATATCCGTGAAGTGAATTTGACTGTCAAAGAAAGCGCGAATCTAGCTATTCGCGAGTGTATTATCTATTGGGAAAAGGCGCGTATTCCTACTAAATCTTTGCCTAATTGTGTGAAAAAACTTGTAAACTTATATCACGTTTGGAGGGACTTGCAAAAAAATTCACAAAAGACACAAGACGTATTTAAGCAGCGCCGTCAAGACTGTCAACAATTTAGATAATTTGTTTGACATTGCTCACGCCGATGCGCTTCAATTTATAAAAATAAATGAGGATAGAATCTTTTTACAGCGTCAAAGAGAACCAGGCCGACTTGGCCACTTAGCAGGAGTGGATAAAAAAATGACTGATAGAGAGGAAAGAGCGCGCCTCAGAACAATCGAAGAAGAAAAACGACGTGCTAAATATTTGTCTGAGCCGACTCCTTCAACATCATCTTATGTACCGTTTCAAGACGACTCATCATCTGAATCTAATGAAAACTTAGATTTAGAAGAGGACGTACCGAAGCTTGTCGAGAACACGCAACCCAGCAAAGCACCTATGCGGAGAGATTTTATTACTCCAAAATTAGTAGCAGCGCTAGATAGGTGTCAATTGAGTATGAGAGATTCTGTTTATTCTTGAAGCAACTATTGAAGCACTTGGATATAATATTGATGAATTTCCGATGAGTAAGTCTTCCATCCAAAGAATTCGCACAGAAAAACGGAAAGAACGCGCTGAAGCCATAAAAATGGATTTCCAAAATTAGGTATCGGAAGTTGTAACTGTTCATTGGGACGGCATACTTTTGCCTGCTTTAAATGCTCGGAAATCAAAAGAAGAACGTCTTCCTATAGTTATTATTTATGAAAACAAAGAACAACTTATTGCTTTACCAAGACTAGAAAGTTCTACAGGAAGTGAACAAGCACAGGCAGCTTGGAACGCGATTGTTGACTGGAATTTAGAAGATAAAGTGCAAATTGTTTAATGTGATACTACTGCTTCAAATACAGGTCGCATAAACGGTGCCTGTGTGCTTCTTGAACAACAACTGAACAGAGAAATGCTTATTTTCGCTTGTCGACATCACGTGTATGAATTGGTCTTAAAAGGGGTATTTGAAGCAAAAATGAGTCAAGTAACTACAAGACCTGATATTCCGTTCTTTACAAATTTCCGAGAAAACTGGAAAAGTATTAATGCTGATAAAATACAGAACTATAGAGAAAAACTTACACAGCACCTGGCTGACTCCGAAATTGACAACTTTTTTTACCGAACTGAACTGACAAAAAAAATAGTCAGAGATGATTATCGAGAGTTAATAGAACTTTCTGTGATATTTTTAGGTGGATATATCGAGAAAAAAATTAAAATCCGACCTCCAGGTGCCATGCACCAAGCTCGATGGATGGCGAGAGCAATTTATTCCCTGAAAATATCGTTACTTAGTGCTCAATTCAAGATCACAAGCAAAGACAAGGCGCCATTGATTGACGTTTGCTTGTTCATCGTAATATCTTACGTTAAACCATGGCTTCAATGCACTTCAGCAATAAAATCACCTTACCAAGATTTGTGCTTTTTGAAATCAATGAAGTCTTACGAGAAAATTGATAAAACGATCTCAAAAGCAGCCTTGCAGAAGATTACTCAGCATTTGTGGTATTTAACTGATGAAGTTTCTATATTATCACTGTTTGATAATAATGTATACCAAGAAACTAAAGTTAAAATGGTTCAAAATTTAACCAAAGAGGAAGAAATAGCTTATGGAAAACGATACATCCCATCGAAAGAAGAACTTTGCGGTTCATTGTGTGCTACGTTTATTAAAGAACATTGGCATTATTAGTAAAATAAATTTTTACTTTCGTTCCCTGTGAAAGTATATTTTTTTAATACTCTTATTTTATTTCAGAAAAAAACATCTGTGACTTCATTTCAGTAGAAAGCAAGTCCTTGTTCAACCGCCTTAAAATTGAAGACAGTTTTCTTCTTGAATGTCCTACTTTGCGGTCAAATAATGCTTCGTTTCAAGAAGCCAGAAAAAAAGTTTCGGCACTGAGGGTAGTAAACGATGTAGCCGAAAGAGCGATTAACCCATTTGCGCCCGAATAATTTTTTTTTTAGTAAATTAAGGTATTTTTTGTATTTTTGAAGTGATATATATATATTGAGTGAGACGTGCTAGCGTGCTGACGTGTTCGTGCGGTGGGAGCAAATAGTTTTTGAGAAGACTGGTTTGAGGGTCGAGGAAAATAGTGCAGAGGGGTGTCAATTGAGAGGGACGGACAGGGAAAGAGAAGTGAAGTAGAAGAGCCCCAAAAAAGGGAAATAAATACCACCCTCGATTTATAAGAAACGAGGTGAGGTTATGTCCAAACAAAACGATAAGGCAAAAATTAATAATAAAGACGAAAAACCGAGCACAAGTAGCGACATCTATAAAATAATAGCAAGAAACAGAAGTGGTAGCCTTGAAAGCAATTTACAGGAAATAATAAAAAGAAAAAGAGAAGAAGAAGAAAACGGTAAACCAGAAGAAATTTTCACAAGAAGTAAGAAGACCGCAAGGTCGCCCCAAAAACCAAAGCATTCGGGAACAATTGAACAAGGAAAAATGGACAGAGAGGGAGAAATGATGAAAATCCTAAGAGACATTAAAGAAGAAATGAAAGAAATAAGAAAGGAAAATCATGAAATTAAAAAAGAACTAAAAGAGATAAAGGAAAACTATAAAAAAGATAGGGAGAGATGGGAAAGAGAGAAGAAAGATTTAGAAGAAAAAATGGAAGAAATAGAGAGAAAAATGGAAGAAATGGAGAAAAAAGACAAGGCGAACAACATAGTAATAAAAGGTTTTAAAACAAATAAAGAAAAGGAAGAACTAAAGGAAGAAATAAAAGAATACTTTAAGAACAAACTAAATGTAGAAATCAAGATAATAACAGCGCATAAAATTAATCAAAAAGATAAGAACATAATTTTCGCAAGAGTAGAATCATGGAAACAAAAAAGGGAAATAATGATTAACAAAAACAGACTCAGAGATACAAAGATATATATAGAAAATGAACTAACCCAAAAAGAGAAGAAGATACAACAAAAAATATTTGAAATAGCAAAACTACAAAAAGAAAAAGGAAACGGGGTAAAAATTGGCTACAAGAAACTTAAAATAAATGACGAATGGCATAGATGGGAGGAGAAAAAAGGAAAATTAGAAGCAAAAAACTAACGAAAATGGAGAAAGTAGAAGATATAATGAAAACGACCGAGCAAAGAAAAAGGAAAACGAATATGGATGAAGATAAAAATAAAAGAAAGATAGAAAAACTGAACCTCCAAGAAACAAAAGAAGAGATAGGAATAGGAACGTGGAACATAACGTCACTAACAGGAAAAGAAATAGAAATTACAGAAGAAATGAAAAATCACAAAATCAAAATACTAGGAATAAGCGAAACAAAGAAACTGGGAAAAGGATACACAAAACTAACAAACAACTATTACCTTTACTACTCAGGGATGGCAGAGGCAGAAAAGAGAATAAAAGAGGGAGTAGGGATAATAGTAGAAGAAGAAATAAACCAAATGGTAACAAACTACGAATCAATAAGCTCTAGAATAATTATTTTAAGAATACAAGCAAAAGAAAAAATAGTCATAATACAGATTTATGCACCAATAGAGGGAACAGAAGAAATAAAAATGATAGAATTCTACAACGAGCTACAAGAAACAGTAGACAAAGAAAGAGAAAACTGCGAAAATATAATAATAATGGGAGATTGGAATGCAAGAATAGGAAGAGATGAAAACGCAGGAATGGGATGTATGGGGAGTTATGGAGAAGAAATAATAAATAGAAATGGCCGAAAGATGTTAGAATTCTGTCAAACGAATGATATATTAATAGGAAACACCTACTGGGAACAAGAGCCAGAAGAAAGATATACTTTTAGAGCAGAAGAAAGAAATGCGAAAAGTATAATCGACTATATTACATATACACAAGAAATAAGAAAAGAAATCCAAAAAGTTCAGACAGAAAATGATGCAGAACTATCAACACACCATAGACTAGTAAAAGCTATCTGGAAAATGAACAAAAATGAAAACAGAACAGAGGAAAGAAAGGAATACCGAAAGATAGCAATTAATAAACTAAGAGATGAAAATAAAAGGAGAGAATATCAGGCAGAGATAAATAAATCTTTAACAAACATAGAGTTAGAAGGAAAAATGATGACAATAGAAGAAAGATGGAAAAAATTTAAAGAAAGCATAATAAATAAAGCAACGCTAATTTGTGGAACTATTAAAACAAATAAAGAAAGGAAAATTACAGCGTGGTGGAATGAAGAAATAAAAGAGGAAGTGAAGAAAAAGAAAGAAGCTTGGATAAGATATAATAGAGACAGAACAGAATTAAATAGACAAGAATACATAAACAAAAGAAATTATGTAAAAAATCGAATAAAGCTAGAAAAGAAAAAGAGCTGGGAGAAATTTAGCAAAGAACTGGAAACAAATTTCAAAACAAACAATAGACTATTCTGGAATAAAATAAGAAATATGAAAACAACTCAGAAAAAAGAAATAAAAGAAATGAAAAACGAGAACAACCAGATTAAAACAGAACCTAATGAAATAATGAAGGTATGGTGGGAGTACTATAACAAGAAGTTTGGAACAAACGAGAAAAAGGAAATAATAAAAAACACAGAAGATACGCAAGAATACAAAATTGAGAGAGAAGAAGTAGAAGAAGCAATAAGCAAAATAAAAATAGGAAAAGCAAGTGGAGAAGATAATATAGAACCAGAAATGATTAAATGGATGGGCCATAAAGGGGTAGAGTGGTTATGGAAAATATGTAGAGAATCATGGGAAAAACAGAAGATACCGGAAGAATGGGAGAATAACCTAATAATACCAATATATAAAAAAGGAGACTCCACCAAATGCGAAAACTACAGAGCGATATGTCTATCAAGTGTTTGCTTTAAAGTATATACAAGAGTGGTGGAAGGAAAACTCCGAAAAATAATAGAAGAGAACCTAGAACAAGAACAAGCAGCTTTTAGAACAGAAAGACAAACAAGTGACAACATATTCGTACTAAGAAATATTATAGAAAGAAAAATAAATGAAGGAGAAGAACTATTTCTAACATTCATAGATTTAAGAGCAGCTTTTGACACAATAAATAGACAAAGCATTTGGGAGAGCCTAGAGCAAATAGGAGTACCAAAACAGATCATAAAATCAATAGCAAGCATATATAGAAAAGTAAAAGGAAAAATACAAATAGCAGGCAGGAGATCGGAAGTTTTTGAAATGGAAAAGGGACTGAAACAAGTAGACAGTCTGAGTCCTTTACTATTTATAATAGTAATGGACAAAATACTGAAAAACATCAAAGAAAGAATAAAGGGCCTAGAAACAACAATAGGATACAAAAACCTAACACCAGTTAAAATCAATTGTCTACTATACGCAGATGATATAGTTATAATAGCAGATAAAGAAATTAAAATGCAAAAACTAGTAAACATATGGATAGAAGAAATAGAGAAGATGGAAATGGAAATAAACATAGATAAAAGTAAAATGATGATAATAAACGAGAACAAAAATATCAAAACAGAAAGAGAGATAAAATGTAAGGGAAATAAACTAGAGAAAGTAAAAGTATATGAATATCTAGGAACTATAATAACACAAGATGGAAAGATAGACGCGGAAATAACAAACAGAGCAAGAAAAGGAACAAGAATATACTATACAATAAATAAAACCATACTAAGTAATAAAGACATAGAGAAAGAAACAAAAATACGAATTCACAATATAATAACGGTACCAACCATAACATATGCAAGCGAAAACTGGACGATACAAAAAGAACACCAAAAGAAAATAGAATCAATTGAAATGAAACACCTACGTAAAATAGCAGGCAAAACAAAATGGGATAGAGTACGAAATGACGAAATAAGGGAAATGGTAGAAGAAGAATCAATAATTAAGAAAATAGAAAAGAAACAATTGAAATGGTATGGACATATCGAGAGAATGGACACAGAAAGAATAACTAGAAAAATATTAGAAACAAAAACCAGTAGGAAAAGGAAGAAAGGAAGACCAAGACGAACATGGATAGAACAAATAGTAGAACTGGGAAAACATAGAGGAAAAACACAAGAAGAAATGAGAAGAATAGCACAAGACAGGAAAATATGGAAAAAATGGGTTGAAAGCAACCCAAACTCCGACGCCTGAAAAGGCATAAGGAGAATGGAGAAGAAGAAGAAGAAGTGATATGAGACGTAGGTGTAATGTTTTTATGAAACATTCAACAAATTTTCTATATTTTATAAAAATAAAGGTGTTACCATATGGTTACGCTAGGCGCTTATGTGACTGTTTTGGGAAATAATCAAAAACATACGTATTATTACAAAATCATATTATTTTATTTAGTATGAAATATAGCGAAACATTCTATGCATAGTCCTACATTGCACTTCTGGCACATGGTTCTAACATGAGATGTGCATCCTTCGGGTATCACTAAATGATTTAGGTCGTCATAACGAAGTCCGTCGGAAACTCTGTTTAGGGATAATGACATCGGTGATATAGCTGGTCTTCCTGCTCCTCGAGGCGGAACACCATGAGTTTGAAGGTGAGTCTGAACGATTGATCTTCGAAACTGTAATTGAGACATGCTTCCGTCTGATTTTCGGTGAATTTGCCATGCATTATGAACGCATACATCAATAGTCCACGTAAAAAGGGACCACCACCATTTCTTACCACGCGTTCCAATGCGATACTGGGCAATGTTTTGATCCATGCGATCTGTTCCTCCCATATAATTATTGTATTTTGAGATAAGATGTGGTCTTTGTACTTGAATATGCTTCTTTTCAGCTTGAGAAAAGCGACGTACATTTGCAACGGGTTCTACACCAAAACAAGTCGACGCTACAGTCACTACACTATTGTCCACCCACCTAACAATTATAATACCATCACTTTTATCTATAATAGATTCATAAGAGCCTCGTGTTCGTTTAGATATGGTTTTTTTAGTGGTGAGAGGAATATTTTTAGGGAGTCTGTTGTCTCTGACCGTTCCGGTTGCCTGATATCCGTTATCTCGAAGAAATTTCAGTAAAGTAATTCCAGTGAATAAATTATCGATATATAATCTATATGGATGAAATCCTTTCACATTCACCAATTCATTTAACATTACTACCAATGGAGCGGCTGCTTTTCCAAACAATTTTTCATATTTTTCGCACCGACGGGGATTATTACCCTGGTACATCTCGAAATCGACAAGATAGCCTGAGGAGGTGTTGAGACACCACATTTTATAACCGAAACGGATCGGTTTACCACGAATAAATTGCTTGCAACCGTGTCTTCCATAGTACTTTACCATGCTCTCATCATAGCAAAGATGTTCTTCGGGTTCAAATAATTTCAAGTAGTTACTTTTTACTTTGTCCATGATTGGGCGCAATTTCCAAATTTTATCTTTTGCATCAGGTTGTGTATTGTCGGCAAAATGTATAAAACGACAAATTTCCAAGAAACGATTTCTTCGCATAGAATTATAAACCAACTCGTTTCTCATATCAGTTTTCTCGTCCCAATAAAACCTTTTTCCCGGAAGTTCATTATATCCACTGAGAATTATGATAGCTAGAAACATTTTATTTCTGCAATAGCAATTTTTGGATCCGGGCGATTAAAAAAAAAGCATAATTCCTTGATTGCTCTACCAAAAGAGTCCCAATTTCATCATCAAAAAACTTCTCGAATAATTCAACTGGATTTGAGTCTTTATAATTTTTATTATATGATGCTTTACAAAAATTACGCTGATTCGGGAGTAAGTCGCCTTCAACCCATTCGATCTCTTGAAGATTGGGGCATTCAAACTCATTACCTGATGTTGTCATATTTTTCGACAATGGGGTCATCTCTTCATCATTTTCCTTTACTTCGTAGCATCCACCGATTCTGTTGCCATCAGAGAGTTTCAGCTCAGCTGGGGCTCTAAGCTGAGATCCAGGTAAATTGTCAATCAAACCGCCACCATCTTCGTCCCCAGAATCTTCGTCAGAGACTACTCCACAAGCGGGTGGCTCAATGAAAATATCGCATACATCAGTATCATTATTATACACCATTTCTAAAGCTTCTTGGAGAGAAAATCCCTTTCTGAAATAAAAGCGCGGAAATAAAAAAATCACGGTAATATAAGCGCCTAGCGTAACCATACGGTTACGGTAATATAAACAGTCTCATCACTCATATATCCGACTTTCAAAATGTAGCTTATCTATCTATACATACTCTCTCAGATGTTTACTTGTTATATTCATACAATAATATTCACATGCGAACTAGTAATAGTCCGGGAGCCGGTGACAATAAAATTGCACTTACGCGGATTCTGAAATTTTGCATAGGAATTAATAGCATTTATTCATAGGTACAAGATAAGCCCGGTGTGCCAGGTCTTATCCTGGCAGAAATATTTTTTATAAATTTTTATATTTCTAAAAATCCTAAGTAATTTGCACTTAGGCGGATTTTAATTTTTTTTAAACCATTTTATCGCAAATTTTATGTACTTTCCAAAAAAATTGGTGTGACAGCTCTCATCATGGCAGAAAAGCCTGTCACACCGACTTTTAAAAACGAAAGTTCACCAAAATTTGCCCTTATCGCGGAATTAGTTTTTTTTTTTTTTAATCTCTTCCTTTTTCCTTATTCTCTTGAAATATCTCGGTGTGACAGCTCAAAACTTGGCAGAAATATCTGTCACACCACTTTATATTGCGGCTTCAACCCCAGAAAATCATGAGAATAAGGCATATTGAAATAAATTAATACTAAGAAGGAAAGTAGAGGTCATTAAATTTATTTAAATGTATTGCTGGAAACTATTGTTTATTGATAAAATTGAACATTTCATTTATTCATAATTTAGTTAATATTTACACATTACTCACTCAATAAATATCGGAACAAGAGAAATAAAAAATGAATTTCTTACGTTTAAGCTATATACAAACATGATGTATTATTAAAATTAGACGTAAATTTAGTCAGAATAATCTATATCATTACATCCATATCTATTCCTTCCAGATTCTGTATCTTCCTCCTCCTTTTCCTCTTCATCCTGATTACTTTGTACAATTTCTTCCACGGTAAGAGGAGCTGCCTGGCCAGTATACCATAATGGTTCGAGTTTATTTTTTTCGTTTAGTTGCCAACCACATGCAATCGGGTCTAATGTAATACAACTTTGTTCGGTTGCATTTTGCCACATTGCATTTACAAATATTGCTCTTAATATTTTCTGCGATAATGATTTCCAACAGGGAGGAATATTGCTGGAATTAAAGTTTATCATGCCCTGATAAAATCTATCATTGTTGCTGGTACTAGCGAAAAATTTTATAAATAATTCGAATCTCGCCTTATTAACACTATTATTATTGACTTTATATAGTTCATTTGTAAATTTTTGGAGTACATCAGTTTTTTCTTTATTATAAATATCGTCGGGATCTATAAGATGTTGGAAAACATGTTGATATTCTTCACTTTCAGTTAAAAGATTATACCCCTTTATTTTCCCTTTACGTACGAACGCTGCAGTGTAATCACTCCCTGTGAAGGCATGGAAACCTGGCAAAGCTCGGCAAAGTGAAGAACCTAATTTTTCTGCAAGTTCTGTACAATTAACATATCCATGTAAATTTTTATTTTTAGTGGTCATCCATATTTTTAGACTGTCGAATTTATGAATATTGCCAAGACAAATAATCAAGACGTCGGTATCTACTGATTTAATCATGATATTAGAGTCTTTTGGACATTTACTTAAATGAAAAAAGATGCGTGTATCCGCCTCTTCATGATAACACGTATAATCTTCATTCTGTTGTCTGGATATAGTCCCATTATTATTTATAAATTCAAAGCAATGCTCTTCAACTGTAAGCAGAACTTTTTTATTTTGTAAAATCGAGCTTAAGCAATCAGTTGTCCAGTACTCATGTAAAAAAGTGACGAGGGCTGTTTTAAAATTTCGATTATTTAAACAATTGTTAAAATTGGTTGGTCGGCTCTGTAGTGGTCCTGTGATGGCAAACGGCGTTTCATCCTCTTGACGAGTTATTCTTTCCACATCTTTAATTGATGGGGAAAAATATCTATCAAATATTAAATGTATTTCACTTGCAGTAGTGCTGCATATCTTCTGGAAAATATATTCTGCTATCTTCCCGAATGTTTGAGGCATAGATGGCCCTAAATTATGGAGTAAATGAAAGCCATCAATCACATCAATATCAATATGGTCGGGTTCGGATGTTTCTACTGTAGAAATAAGTTTCCTTGCAAGCGTCGATTTCTCTGTTTTAAACATTTCTCCGGTAACATAGGTCAGTGCAGGTGGAAATGGTGACAATGGATATGATAAACATGTTTCCATATCTATTTTTTTCTTTAAAGATATTCCTAGTAATCTTCCGAAGATGTCGCGTTCCATACGAATTGTTGCACATTGGCCGTCTTTTGTTCTTTGTGTTTTATGTAATGATTCACTAGCAAAATTAAGTATTTTATTTCTTGTAATTGCTCTAGTAAATCTTTTCTCATCTATGGCACATTCCTCTATAAATTTTGATTTCTGTTTAACCCCTGCTTCTTTTACGGTTAATAAGAAATTGGTTACTTCTTCAGATGCAGCTTTTCCTGTGATAATATTATACAAATTATTGTGATCAATTGTAGAACTGAAAGGGTTCATAAATTGTTTTATAGTTTCGTATAATTCATGAAATGCGTTTCGATCTTTATTTATTCTTTGTGATTCTAATTCATGAGTTATATCATCTTTTTCATTGTAATTTACGCTCTCCAATAATTTTGATGTTATTTTAGTCCTTAAACTGTGGCTTAACGCCCAGCGTTGTCGAGCTGAAATGGAGTTGGTGAAATGTACAATACCCGTTAAAGTGTTGGCTGCATCAGCGTTGATGGTTTGCTCTAAGGTCAAATCAATTGGAACTCTTGCAATATTTTTATCTGTCCGTTTAATTCCGAAGGCACCACGTTGAAATTGTTCAAACAGTGGACTGTTATTAACTCTCATATCTATTAGATTTCGTTGATACATTAAAATCCACCTTGCATAGTTTTGCTGATTAAATATAAAAAATAAGTCTGCCATTTCGAAAAGTGATTCTATGTATAAATTGAAGTTGCTCGTCCGGATGCTTCGTGAAAAACGAAAGTAAATGTTTATAAAATCTACATATTGCATATAAAATTGGGCTGTTTTTCCATGGTCTCCATTCAATGTCGATTGAGTGTATATTTGATACTTGTTTAGTAACTCTTTCAAAGATATTGGCACGACTAAATCACTGTTACATTCAGTTGGATTCATTTGAATATATATTAAATCATTGACAAAAGAGTCATCAACTAAATCTTCATTTTCACTTAAAAATTGTTCAAAATGAAGTGACTGAAGAACAGCTGTCATAATAGGATGAATCCTTTTACACCGATTAAAATGTTTCGCTGTTATAAAGCCATTTACTGATCCAGAAGCGAGCATGTTACATTCTTGTAATAAAACTTCGATTCCACATGAGTCAATAAATTTGCCAACAGCTTTGAAAAAAGCCATTAGAATATGGAAACCCCCCATATTGACAAAGATATTATCATAGGTTGGACTTTCAGTTATTTGAATTTCCATTGCCATTTTTGCTATTGCAAGGTCGTATGTAACGATAATGTGATCTTGATTGCACTGCTTAGCTATCTCTTGTGCATTTTTCATTGTTTCTAATATAGGACCATATGATGTTGGCGACATATTTATTTGTGCTAAGTAGTCTACTACTTGTATTTCACTATTGTCTTTTATAGTCAAGCTGTTAAAGCCAACCCACATAGGAGTCTGCGGCACAAAAGGTATTGATATTGCCCAAATTAAATCTCTTAGAATTGCATCCTGTTTTGCAACATGATTTTCGGATGAAATACTCTGAAGGTAATCCAAGGGATGTAAATAAGTTATAGCATGTGGTCTTCTTGAATATGGTTGGATTTCGCGAGGAATGACCTCGAAACGTCGTCTTCTTGATTGTGAACGTAAGCTAGAAGTAGATGGTACTGTTATGTCAACATCAAGTCTATCATTACATTGTGATTCATCCTCATCAGGTTTAAACTGGTAAATGATTCCAACTGTATCGTGCAATGTTTCCTTTCCATTGATTGTGTCTACGAAACGATCATAATTATCAAATGCAACGTGGGTACATAAATGGTTACGTTTGGTGATGCCTGCTGGTACAATGTTATTTTCTTCATATGCAGAAAACGTGAATTCTGTTTCCAGTTCTTCAGCAACAGAGTATGAAACACAATGACCGTACCTGTTTAATATTGAGAGAACTTTTTTACTCCCTGTCAAAGATTTTAAGGATGATCCCAACATCATATGTTTAGCTGGTTTCACCCTTCCTTTATTTATTATGTAAATCAAATCATCACATACAGATTTGATCCTTACAGAATCTTCTTCGGATAATTGCCGACGGAAATTTGGGCCTTTTATTAAATTATAAATAAATGTGTGAAGAATATCAGGAATATCGCAATCACCTTCTGTGATGTATTCGGCGTCTATCTTCTTTGGTTTTTTTGTTGCTACGTGCAATATTTCATTACGAATAAGAAATGCAATATGTTGCATTTTAAATTTTTGGGATGAAGAAGAAATCAATTTTTCAGCTAAGCCTGGATCCATTGTAATCTCGGCTTTATATATTATTTTTCGATGACTATGTTCATCGATTGTGCCAATGACCATAACATCGCCATATTTTTCTAATATTTTGTTCTGCAGTTTTTCTGGTCGGAAATTTTCGAAATCATACTCGATGTTCTGCTCAATGGCTGATTCAATTAATAATACTTTATATTGATTAAAAACATCGACAAATAGAAGAACATTTTGTTTATTTAAAATCTCTTCTTCTAAAAAAAATGATAAAATTCTGAAACATTCTTGGTGAATTGCACGTTTTTGATGCCATAGAGAATCTTGAGTTTCTTCTCTTTTTATTAGGCGATTGTACTGCATCTCGTATGAATGTTTGCACGATGAATGGTAGCAGATTTGTGATGAATTACTCATTATTTGTTCGACTTGAACATCCTTCATAACGACCTGCATTTTTTCCAGCTTCATTTTATAATTGCTTATGCCTACTATAAGCTCTTGACGACGGTTACCGATTCTTTTTTGCCGACGCCCGCAAAAAACACATTTGCAGTCTCCTTGAGAAATTTGTTCGGTATTTTCATTTGACTCTTCTTCTACAATCTCCATCGGTTCTACTGGAAGATCGTGTGAAAAGTCAGGTTGATCCTGAAAAAGAGCAAGGAATTCTTGGTATTATTAAAAAATAGGCGTTTCTGAAATGAAAATTTGTTCATTATATTTTTTAAAAATTAAGTTAAAATAATTCAATCAAACTGCAAACCTTAAAAATGGTCTTATCTTCTAAAGCTGTAGATGAACTTGGAGCATCATTGTTTGTTACATCTGCACCTATGTACTAAAAATTATCTTATCGAAAAAAATTTTTGTCCTCATTAATTTTCAATATTATTCGACATAAATCATCAGTATCGGTTAAAGTGGTATATTTTGTAGACACCAGTATCATGTTAAAATGATTCATAATTTTTTAATATACAAAAATGATTTTTTTACTGCAGATTAATGGAAAAAAAATGAGAATATTGAACTCTTGAAAAATTTATTATCATAAAAGTATAATATTATTAGTGATCAATAAGAATGAATTATTTAAAGAAGTAATAATTATAACAAAACTTTAATAAATTGTTGATCGCATATTTTTATGGTGAAAAACATATATTAATATTATAATTTATTTTAGCTTAGAAATAAGTATTTACTGTAAGGTAGTGCTGTTTTACAGAAAGACAATCATTTTTCAAGGTCACCTTTCTATGAATTCGCTACTCGAATAAGTTTAAAAATACTCGTGGATCACCTGAGTAAATTGTAATGTGATGAATTTACGAAATATACCTATAAATTGATTGCATACAATCACCGCAAATAGAAGAAAAATTTATAAGAATTAAAAGAGCATAAGTTATGTTATTAGTTTATTTTAATATCTAATTATTTACTTACATGCTGCTCCATTTGATTAAATTCTTCTTTATATTTGGCTGGTATAACCATAAATTTTCTGTAGCACGACAAATGGTAACCATTTTCATTAAAATTAGTAACATCCAAATTCACATCACTGTATTTAAATTGTTTCAATTTTCTGAAGCTTAAAACACGTTGAGGTTTTTTCAGTTTGTCTTCATTTTCAAATGGAATAATTTTTTCATTCACTGAACAACATTTATTACAAACGAAGCACTTCATCTTGAAATAATGATAAAAAATACAATGACGTTTGAAATCGTTCAAACAGCAGATATTTTGAAAATAATTAATAGACGAACTTCAGTAATTGGAATGTTGTAACGATCAACAGAGCTCCAAAGCAACTGACTGAAGGGACAACGATGAGCTAAACGTTTCCAAGGCTTGTAGGGTATTATACATGGTAAGGATAGCTCAATTTGAAAGTGAAAAGAGAAAGAATTATAGATGACATAAACTATATTTTGTGTCGAAAATTAAAAAGAGGACGAAAAAAATTTCAATATGCTTTATTCTCATGATTTTCTGGGGTTGAAGCCGCAATATAAAGTGGTGTGACAGATATTTCTGCCAAGTTTTGAGCTGTCACACCGAGATATTTCAAGAGAATAAGGAAAAAGGAAGAGATTAAAAAAAAAAAAAACTAATTCCGCGATAAGGGCAAATTTTGGTGAACTTTCGTTATTAAAAGTCGGTGTGACAGGCTTTTCTGCCATGATGAGAGCTGTCACACCAATTTTTTTGGAAAGTACATAAAATTTGCGATAAAATGGTTTAAAAAAAATTAAAATCCGCCTAAGTGCAAATTACTTAGGATTTTTAGAAATATAAAAATTTATAAAAAATATTTCTGCCAGGATAAGACCTGGCACACCGGGCTTATCTTGTACCTATGAATAAATGCTATTAATTCCTATGCAAAATTTCAGAATCCGCGTAGGTGCAATTTTATTGTCACCGGCTCCCAGCCTATAACGAAGTTATACTTACTCAAACCTAGGCTCCATCGCACTTTGCACACAAAAATATATAACTGAAAATTAAACCGTTCTACCAAAGCAACACGAAACAACGAAACGATTTGACAGCTGAAAGTCTACGTGCCTTATCATATTTTAACGATACTTAGCGCTATCTACTAGCATACTGCCCATGGAGCGGCACATATCAGCATAGATTACTACGCTGTAGCCGTAACCGTATGGTAACGCAAGGCGCTAATGGGTTAATTTAATGCAAGACTTTCATGGATTAATCACTGTTGAGGAGGAACAAAAACAATGTTTATTACGTTGCGTACAAGAACACCGGAAAATTTATCCTGACTCTAAAAAACAAACGTTAAAAAGAAAATTTATTTAGTTTATTTATTTATTTTATTTATTTATTCATTTAACAATAATAATATTTTTTAAGATAAAGGAATAAAATATATACTATTTGGGTGTATTAGAGTTTTAATTAAGTAATAAAAATTAAGTTCCTAATTCCTCCTACTGTAAGTCAGTACAAATTTTCATGTCAAGAGTTTGGCATCAAGTCGGCACGTGTTATCGTTGCTCAATAGCAATAATATTAATTATTTGAGTCTGTGAGGTCAATTTGAATAAAAATAGAGGGTATGCGTATTTTTTTTTCGCGAAAAAAAAATTTCCCTTATGTCTTGGGACACCCTAATGTATATAATATCAAATGTAATAGTTTAAAAACAGGCATTTCTGAGCACTGTACATTGTTTAAACACAATATCAATATTGAAAATGTCAAAATTCTACATACAAATATTGTTAAAAGTAAAAAATTAACCATGCTTGAAAATTTAGAAATACAGAAAGCCATTAACACCAATTCGAACATTGTCAACAATCAGTTAGAATTAGGACAAATTTCCTCCCCACTATTACTATGTAAATTGCCTTAGTATAAATTTAACTCTAGCACGTATTTATTTTAGTATAATTTCTACTCTTGATAATGGGATAACTCCCGAAACATATGTCGAGTTTTTAGACAATAAAATTTTTTTGTGAACAAATATTTTTTCATTTATTATTAAATTACTGACTTTCGATCTTCTACAGGCCTTTTTAATTTTTTCCTTCCGTTTTATCTTGTTAGCCTTCCTTTTGTTTAGGTTTCCTGCAAACAGACTATTAACAACATCACCAGCAGATCTTTCGTACGTACGGCTCTGATTTGTTCTTCTCATTTTTATTTGATACGGAAGAATTTTAATTTTGATTTGAAATTTAATTACAAAAAATAATTAACGAAAAAGAAAATAAAATAGGTACACAGTTACCGTCAATATAAACTGATAAAAACTAATATCGCCAACTCTTAAAATACATAGTGTATTTTATAAAATAAGAAAATACGTAGCCACTTGTCAGGTTAAGTTAGGTTTTTGTCAATTTGGTTGGTTTTATTTTCAATTTTTTCTGTATTTTATTGTAAAGGTTTAGTTCACGAAGTATAGACCGAAGGAGGCCGAACGCAATGTTAATTTAGTTTTTGGCAGTTTATTATTTTTCATTTGTTGTTTTATACTAAGTGTTGATACCTTTCTGTGTACGAGTGCTTTTTGCACTTCCTTGCAGAATTATATTTAAGTTGATTGATTATTGTATATTTAAATATTTATGTAATTAATAAATATAATTAATTATACAATGTATGTATTTACATAAAGCCACCACACACTTGCAAGCGGATACATACATAATTACTGCTACAAGTTAACAAAAAAAAATAAAAAAACATACAAAACTAGTTAATGTTGATAACCTAAACACAGACAATCAAAAATATGAAACAAGAAATAATTAAATAATTGAAGGTCACGTGGTGACAACGGACTGCATTGAATTTTGTCGCTTTTTTTCTGGGAGTAGAGAAAATATTTGTAAATGAATATAAAATAAACTGTAGTGAATGTTTGAGCACGAGTCTAGCTCCAACTGTCTGTTAATAAAATATTCTGAAAAAGAAAAGTTGGTAATTAACAATCAATTAAATTTCATTACGAACCATTATTGAAAGTTGCGTTGAATATATTCAGCACGAAATACGTTTCCTCTAATATTTTCAGGTGGCTGTACTACAACCTCCACATCATATCTGCATTCGTCACCTGAATCGTCTGAATCGTCACTCAAATCTAAAAGAAAATTGTTAAAATATTGCATTTTTATTTCAATTATGAACAAACCATTATCTAATCTTTCATTTAAAATTATATTGTGAACTACAGCCGTTGCCACAATAGCTGCTTTTGTGTTATTTAGTTATAAATTTAGGCCATTGAAAAAACATTAAATTTATTTTTCCAAATGCCGAACAGCCTTTCTACAACATTCCTTGTTGAATGAGCTGCATTATATCTAAGTTCGGCATTTGTTACTGGATTTAATAGCAGTGTTAACAAGTGTCTTGATGCAGGATATCCACTATCCCCAAGTAAACAACCTTGTATTTCACCATTCTGAAATTGAATTTTATAATTTCATTTCTGAACTGCAATTTCAAAAACTAATAATTTTGTGGCAATTTCCTTTTATTTGTAAAAATAATTTCTTTAATTTTATTGTAATTTAATGTATGTGTATTTGTGTTATCTTTTTGTAAATATTTTATTGTATAATTCTACTCCTAATGCCTATTCTGTACCTATTCTTTTCTTTGTTAATAATCTTATTACCTTCTACCTACTACTATTATTCTTTTATTATCATGTAAATATTTCTTCAGATCTTGGGTTTCTAATAGTTTTCTTTTGTCATTGGGTAAATAATTCCTTCCTTTTGTACTTGTTTATTGGTTTCTGTATAAATAACTTTATTGCTGAGCCTTCCGCTAATCCCTTTTAATATTTCAATTTCATTCATATATCTTACCAATTTCTGAACCATAAGCTCCTTTAGCTAGGTAACGAAACGTAGCTAGCACCTGTATATCTACTGCAATTGGCAATCCTCTGTTGTTATTAATGTTCCCTATGTCGTCCTGTACCAACTCTACTATAAAACGTGCGGTTTGTTTCTTCATTCTGTACCTATATTTTATTTATTTAGTTACTCGTAATTGCCACATATTCAAGCTGATATATATACATGCAGCTATATAAGATAAATACCTCATTCTAAAGTTCTCTTCGTCATACATTTGAAATGGATTGCGACGAGGTAAATATATTTTAGGATTCCTGTGAATAACCTTTGCTTCCTCTGCTTCCAACACTTCTTGATCAACGTTCAACGCTTCAAAATATTCCGTTTTTAACTTGGAACTCACACACTTTGAAAAAAACACTGACACTAAACAAAAACCGCAATGACAATTACCGATTCAAAATTAAATTAAATGTCAAAATTACCGCCTTTTCGATATTCAGTAGGTCGTTTGCAACAATTTCGCGCAGTTTTCAAGTAGTAACGATGCAAATCATCCTATTAGCTAGTAGCTTGTTAAATGACAACTATTTATATGACATACTTAGTGGTATCTTAGTGGCTACTAACTAGTGGCGTGTTAAAACCCTACTAAGACGTTGACTATTAATAAGGCTGTAAGCCTTTAGTTTTTCAACCCAGTAAGACTTTGTTAATTTCACCTTTTAGATAAAAACATCCTTTGTGGAGGCATCTTATCCTGGAGGCCGGGATTTTATCAGACAGTCTTTCATCAGTAGATGAGTTCCGGCAATAGGGCTTTTACCTATTTTGTCCTCATTGGCGCCAACACATTTACACAATTTAACAGTTATTACCGTAAATGGTGGAATTTTTGTATACCAATATACAGGGTGTTACTGATATAACTGCGGATATTTAAGGAGGTGATAGGGCAGTAGAAAATAAGAAAATTAAGCAAAACTTCGCAGGTCCTAAAGTTTACCGTTTTCGAGAAAAACGTATGTGAAAATACAGGCAAAACCGAATACGGTCCTGTGTAAGACGTGTCCTCGATTGACCTGGTCGTGTGTAGTGGCAACGCTGTCTTCAATCAGCTGACCGTGAATGAGGTTACTCGGTTACTGTAACGTAAACAAGTGTGTTCGAAAATGGCGTTTAGTTCATCAGAATTTTGTGACAGTTGCCAAATGTGTTGCTTAAGTCAAAGCGAAAACGCACAGGACCGTATTCAAATTAATTCATGTTAAGATGTTTTTCAAAAATTTTTAAAATTTTTTTGTTTCTTCACCGCGCTGCTGTAGTGACCATTCGATTACATATTGCATCTAGTTGACACCCTCCAAAAATCCGTATTTATATCAGAACCACCCTGTATAAATCACCGTATGCTTATTCATTAGATGGAATGCTTTCTTTTCTAAACGCACAAACTGAGAGAGGCGCCTCGTACTCTACATTAAATTCACAATATTCGGCTTTATCTTTCATATTTCGAATAGAGGCGAAAGATAAAATTATTTTCAAAAAATTTTTAAAAGGGGTGTATAGGCAAAAACCTCCACAACCTAAATACCAAACAACATGGGATCCTTCTCTTGTTTTTGACTATCTAGCATCAATGTTTCCTTTATCAGATATATCAATGCCGCAGTTAACCTGTAAACTTGTCACGTTACTAGCCCTAATCACTAGACATAGAATTCAGACCTTATCAAAAATCCGGGTCACAAATATTACTTATCTCAATGACAAATTAGAAATTAAAATACCAGACTTAATAAAGACTTCTAGTCGTACAAATTACCAACCAAATTTAGTTGTGCCATATTTTAATAAGAATCCTTTACTGTGTTTAGCGTCAGTAATTGAGACATATATAAAAAGAACACAGATTCACAGATCTGAAAAACAGATCATTTAATCTTAACATATAAAAGACCCATCCACTCAAATAATCAGTAAATGGATAAAGAAAACACTGGCTGAGAGTGGAATAGACATTTGTCAATTCTCCAGCCACAGTACGCGACATGCAGCGACCTCAGCAGCCTACAGGGCTGGAGTTTCAATAGAGGCCATTAGAAAAGCTGCTGGATGGATACAGAAAAGCCAGACTTTTAACAGATTTTATAACCAACAATCAGTGCGTCGTGATGAGTGCCGTTGAAGTGATCAGCGATGCCTTGGAGAGTGACAAGGAGGAATGGTTCGACGCCATTTACTCCGAAGCCAAATGCTTGGTCGCGAACAACACGTGGGAGTTAGTCGACAGGCCGAAAGATCACAAAGCGATCGGTTGCCGTACAGTCCTCCGGAACAAATTTAACCCGGACGGAACCTTGGATCGACGCAAAGCCCGAGTTGTCGCACGCGGTTTTGCTCAACGCCCAGGCATCGACTTCACTGAAACTTTTGCGCCGGTGGCGCGTCTCGACTCGTTTCGCCTCCTGATGGCAATTGCAGCAAAGTTTGGACTTGAAATTCATCAATTGGACGTGACGACTGATTACCTCAACGGGGACATCGATACCCTGGTCTACATGGAGCCGCCGGTTTTGTTGGCTGAGACTTTGAAGAAGATGATCCAAGTCGAAACGGACAAGACTTTGGTCGCCAAGGCCAAAAAGATGTTACGACAGTTGCAATCCGGCGATAAGGTCTGTAAACTCTACAAGGCGTTGTACGAACTTCGTCAAGCTGTCTGACAATGGTACGTCAAACTGAGTGACAAGATGAAGTCATACGGCCTGTTTCCGACGACCTCCGATCCCTGCGTCTACGTCGACGAGAAGGATGAAACCTACGCACTCATTTACGTAGACGACATCCTCCTTCTTTCCCGGAATCCGAAACGCGTCGAAGAAATTAAGCGAAGGCTTGCGACCGATTTTCAAATCAAGGACCTGGGAAAAATCCGATTTTGCCTGGGAATCGGAAATACGTCGTCATTTGACAGTCCGTTTGTAACTACCGTTCTAATAAGTTCGTCTTCAATAAAGTTTCCTTTTTAAAATAATTCTGTGGTCCCAATGTTTCTTTAAATCTCGCCAATAACTTTAACATATTAAATCCCCTTATTACAATAAAATGTAACTATTTAGATGTATTACACATAGTACCTACTTTTTCTCTTAACAGAAATTACAAAAATTATATATGACAGAATATGTGGTTGTAAATTTGAATTAAATTTCTAAAACATAAAATTAGCTTGAATTCAATAATAAACAATTAAATAAGGAATATTAAGTTGATTGCCAATAATTTAAATGGATTACATTTCAAAATTTAAGAAAATTCTATAAATTTTAGTAAAAATGTTATCATAAATGTCTGTATGTGTTATAAAGTATGTGTGATGATGAAGTGTGATCATGACAATATATATTGTCATGATAGAAGGATGACTACAAAACAATTTTAAAAATATTAACAAAATTAGAAAATGAAACAAAAGTTCCTAAATATTAAAAAAAAAGTATTTTAAAAAGAAAAAAATGTATTATTATTAGTTATGTTTAGTTGTTTATTTAAAGTTTAAAGTTGTAACAAATAAAATTTAATTTAAAAATGTTTTGAAATGACAGTAGCATTTCAAAATTATGATACTAATCTTGATTGCTCAAAAAAAAAAGGAAAATTAAATTTTATTTAAAAAGATGCAGACACTGGAGAATTTGTTATGGTTACTAGGGGTTGAGACTTTTTTTTTAAATAGATATTAAGAACAGAACTTTAGAAGTTAAAATAAAATAAATTAAATCAAAAGAACATTAATATAAATAGAAGATATTTAAAGTGATGAAGTATTACAAGTAATATTATGAAGAGAATCAAAGTTTATTGAATATTCGAGATTTTAAGAAAAGCAGCGTCAATATAATCATACAAGTGGGAGAATAGTAGAAGAAGAAGAAGAAGATTTAGTTTCATTAAAAGAAAAGAAAAGAACATGGATTTGGTATTACTTTATATGTTGGTAAAGGTTGATTTTTCTATTGACATTGTTTGACGTTAAAACAGTGAGTGAATTAAACTTTTTCAACATAATTTAATTTAAATTATAGAATTTCTCCTTGGTTGTTTAGAATTTAATTATTTAAATTTTGTTAATAGTATTTAATTAGTTTTATTTTGATAGTAGAATTTTGAGTTTAATTTAATATTAAAAGGTAATTCTAATTTTTGTAAATGTTATGGAACTTACTCTGAGGTAAGAATTATACATGCTCTTAGATATTTAAAAATTTATTTTGAATTAAATTAAAATTTCTATTAAAAAAAAAAAAAATCATAACATATTTTATTAGCCCCAATAATTCATATCATAACAATATATTTATTTTATTTTTATTAATTTATTTTAGCCAGAAAAAAATATACATGCACAAATATTGTGCTAAGCATCCCACAGAGATGACGCCGTCATCTGTTCGTGGGCAGGCATAATATATATAATATGCATAAACTTAGATATAATAAACTTATAATAAAATAACAAAAGTTATAAATATCAACATTCAAAAAATATTATGAACAATCAAATTTTAAAAATTTAGTGACTCAATATAATGTGATTTCTATTACAATTTAACATTTTCTGTAACCCATTTGTTTATTATTTTCTTAATATTTTTTTTCTTACCATCTAATTTTTTATATTCTATTGGCATTAAATTATAGTATGTTTCTGAATTATAAATACAACTTTTGTTAACAAGTTTTTTGTTGACCTTGATAGAGTTGATAGACTTAGACTTATTCCTAGTTACAACGCATGATTGTAAATATTTAGTTTTCAAAAGATTGTATGAATGGGTTAGATAGCTTGTAATATAAGTTTGCTTTATGGAGGGAATTGTAAAGTCTTCATCCTTATTTTTTATTAAACAACCAATTTTGTTATGTATATTACTTATAATTTTCTCACTATTTTTGTATAATCCACCCCAAGCAATTATTCCATACATAGTGGTATTTAGATATAGTCCATGATATATCAATTTTAACATCCTAATTGGCAAAAATTTTATTCTATAAAAAACATATAACAAGTATTTGGCCCTTCCCCTGACACACTGCAAATGCGCGTCCCACTTTAAGTTTTGGTCAAATATAACTCGAAGGTATTTAAAAGTATTTACTCTATTTAGATCAAAACGATTGATTCTTATTTTTATATTATCAGGAATACTATCCTTATACGCGCCGAAAGGCATAAATACTGTTTTTTAAATATTCAAAGTAAGCTTATTCTTACAGTACCAACTATTTGAATCATCTAAAATGTGATTCATTCTATCAACTACTTCCTGCCAAGTATTGTACGATAATAGGACAAGAGTATCATCAGCATATGCAACAATTTTGTCACACACTCTAAACATGTCATTGATGTATACCAGGAAGAGTAGTGGGCCCAATATCGTACCATGAGGCACCCCAATTGCCACTTCCAGAGGAAGACTATCGACACCATCCACCCTCGTAATTTGAATTCTATCTTGCAAGTAATTACGCATCAGTTTGAGAGAATGTCCTCTAATACCACATTTTTCCAGTTTATGAATTAATATTCCATGGTCAACAGTGTCGAAGGCCTTTCTCAAGTCAATAAAGGTCCCAATTACACATTTATTCATATTTATTTCATCGTAAATTACATCAGTAACGTACTGGAGCGCATTATCGGTACTTTTACCCTTAGTAAAACCAAACTGGTTTTGAGCAAGGATATTATTCTTTAGTAAAAAACTAGTAAAACTATCATGGACAATCCGTTCAAAAATTTTTGCTGCATTAGAAATAAGGGAAATTGGTCTGTAATTTGTCATCTCCAATCTATCACCAGATAGGTTTAATAATAGCATATTTTAAAGCTTTAGGCCGTATACCTTTTTTTATACATTTATTTACAATATCAGTCAAGGGGGCAGCAATCCAGGGTGCTAATATTTTCAGGTAACTGGCATGTATCCCATCAATCCCACCAGCTTTATTTTTTAAATTATTTATATGCTTGGTAACATCATTCACACCCACTGGAGATAAGAAAATGCTAGGAGATACAGATAGATAATTGAAATCATTGTTAAGATTTGGTATTTTATTTGCTAGGTCTACCCTAATTTGTGTAAAAAAGTTATTGAAATTATTAGAAATATCATTTTTATTATTTATTAATTCATTACCTACTTTAATGGATGGTATGTTTGTACTATTATTTACGTTTCTCCCAAGTTTACTGTTGGTATAGTCCCAAAGTTTTTTAGTATCATTTTCCATATTGCTTACCCTACTATATTCCTGCATCCTCTTAGCTTTCCTAATAATCTTAGTAAGTAGACTGTTGTAGTTTTTGTACTCTGTATCTGCAATTGTGTTCGATCTATCTTGATTCCAAATAGAGTAGAGAGTTTCTTTATGGGCAATGGATGTTTTAATGCCGATAGTAATCCAATTGGATCTGGAATCCTCTGATCTCTTCTTTTTCCTAACTTTTATTGTAGCTTTGTCAATAAATTTTTGAATCTTTCCTTTAAGGCAGTCTATCTTCTCATCACTACTGGATTCATTACTTTCAGTTCGCCAATTCTTAATTTTCGCAGATTTTATCAGTAGGGTGTCAGAGACAATAACTGTATCATTAGTATTTTTAGTATTAGTATACTTATTGCATGAAACATCATTCTTAAAGAGCAAAAATAGCGGATAATGATCTGTTATAGGAACCTCGTATGTTATCGGTATCATAACATTTTCAAATTCTGTTTTAGTATAAAAATTATCAATACAGGAGCCACCAATATCCGAGGGTCTAGTTATTCCATTAAAAAGAGGCTTATAGCCATTAGAAATGAATAAATTCAGCTTACATACTTTTCTTTATGATTTAAGGTTGTAATTAGTTTGGTTTGTTTGATTTTGCTGCTAGGAGGTATAATATTTTCGGAAAAAAATGGAAAATCTGAATGAAACTCATGTAATGAATTCGGATAATGAATATCAACTTCTAAAATATAGCCAAAAGGTGAATCCGTTCCAATATTATCTAAATGAAATACGCTTATTTCGGATTCTGTGAGCCACTCGAATTCAGAAATTGGAAGTTTCTTACTCATAGCATACCCGTATAAATTTGTAGCGTCAAAATACATTATAAAAGACGATCTTTCATTGGGATTATAATCAGAAAAGTATTTATTATTAGCAATATGCTTTCTTTCTATACACTGACATACCACCTCATCCCTTTTTTAAAATAATGAAGCATTGAAATATCGGTAAGAAGCTCAAGTTGCGCATTTGTGTAACATAAAAAAAATGTCCCATGATAAAGATAGCGCTGTTATATATTGACAAGGATCTAGCTTGTAGGTTTTATGACAGATTTTGCGAAAATTCTCAAAAATGTCTCCTAGTAGTAATACATCTGTTTTCAAATATAGATCCGAATATTCTCCCAATGTTTGACATTTAAATTTCTCCCATACTGTTTGCGCATTAATATTAGTTTTTGTTAAATCATCAAAAAACATTTCTTTATTTGGTAGTTTTGTTTCTAATAATTTTTCAAACGAATCCAAGTAAGAATAAGGAAATACCCCTTTTCTTCTCATCAATTGAAATTCATCTTGTTTGGGAAAAAATCGTCTTACAGATACTAGATCACTGTAGCTCATTTTCGAAGCTAATGATTCTAAAGAGCACTCCAAAAATCTAAAAGAATCAATAAATCGCAATTTTAAGAATTTTTTTTTTATTTTACCGTTTTCAGTTTTGTTTTCAACATGTATGCTTTTAGAAAAAGTGATGTACTTTTCTTTATTTAAAGCTATCACATCTATTTTACTTCCTAATGTGCAAAGCGTCTTAAAGAAAACATGCGCATCATACCCACTTAGATTATGAAAAATTACTGGTATAAAATTCGGGAGCTGATAATTTAAATTACAAATAGAATGGGCAGCACCCCTAAAATGACCTGTTAAATGACAATGATCTCTCACTTTCTCGTCACTTTCCGAAATTTCCTTACAACAAATATGGCATTGCCTGCAATTTTGGAACTGAATTTCTTGTTCTTTACTTAGTTGTTCGATAGGTAGAGTTAACTTTAAATAATGATGATATATATCTATGGTTAACACTTCTAAATCGTTCACAAATTTCTGTACACAATTTTCACCTCTGTAAATATTTAATTTCGATAAGGAATAATCAAAGTTGCATTTCAAGTAATAACCGAAGGAATAGGGTACATGATAACGCGTATCCACAGTGAAAGGTTTATCTCGGATCTCGGGAAGACATGTTAAAATTTGTTTCAAAATGCACTCAAAGTCTGCATAAATAACAAAGGGTAAATCGATTTGTTTTGAAAAATTTTCGAATTTTAAAATATTTTCAGGAACTAAACTACCATTAACATCAGTTTTTAAATTTGCTGAAGGGGTGACTGTTACAATGTGATTACAATCTCTAACTTGATGATCTAAAAGACTTCGACTGTTCGAAAAATATTGAAGACATCCGTCACAAAAATATTTTTTATGATTGGTTTTATTAATCTGGGTTGAAATCAAACGGGAGAAATTTTTTATCCAGGCATAATGCTGATTACCAGCAAGATCACTTATGATTAATAAATTAATATGCACCTGTTTCCTATTTTTTGTATAACACAAAGGCCCAACAATTTCTGTTGAGTATTTACCGTTAGAAAAAGAGTTTTCCAACCCGTATACGTTCAAAGAAACGTTATTAAGTTCTTCAAATAAAGAAATTTGTTTAAGTTTAACTGGAAAATCGATACCTTGCAGTTTAAGCACTGTTGAATAATGGGGATAAGATGATGTTATAGCAGGGTTTCCTGAAGGCTGGTAGAGAGCTGATACTACGGACAACGCAAAGCAGTGGTCATCGCTGTTCTTTATATTCACGACAGCTTTCTTCAATGCGATAAATTTAGGTAATGGAATGAAGGAGTTTGCCCGCATAGGATTGAACTTCCCGAAGTTTATTTCGAGAAAGTCAATACTGACAAGGGCCCATCCTGCAAAATAAATTATTACTACCATTAATTTAATAAAAATTAAGAAAAATAATTTTTGCTATTTTAGCTTAAAAAATGTGCGCATATGATTCGAGGTATTTAATATAATATAATATATAATATAATCTTACCGGAATCTCTCTCTTGGAATTCCACTGCTTTAGTTTTCAAAATATCGATGAAATTCTCGTAGTCAGCCAAAAGATCGGATGACTCCGACAGAACAGCATTTGGACTATTAAACGATTTTAAATCAATTTCTTCAGTTCGAGCATGAATAAAAAAAGCAAACACTTCCATGCAGATTTTGACACTTTTAAGTTTTTGAAAGGACGAAATTTTTTTCTTTAATCTCCATAAAAAAATCATCGTAGTCGATATAATTTTGTTTTGGCCATATTCTATACGTCGAAACTTTTTGTCGAAATGCTGATCTTATAGTTTGAACTCCATCGCATACGTTGACGGCGCATTTACTTTTATGCTGCAGAGACCGGGAATGCCCCTGCTGGGCCTGCTTTGGTACAAAAACATTACACTCCTTGCAGAACTTAACGTCCGACGTACTTGCTTGCGCATCACTTTTAAAGGCTGCACCGTCTGCTTTACGTATTTTTCTATTATGCTCACCAACCGCGTTCGGGATATTGGAAATTCTGCAGGAATGCTTTTGATGCCTTCGAAGATTATCTATCCTAGTGAACTTCTTCTGACACTGATTACATTGGTAGACCATGATAACAAATACTTCAGTTACTGCTAAGTAAATGGGTAAAAGTTGCACTGCATGCACTTTAAAAATAGCGAACTAACATAAAATTCTCAATTTAATGTAGAATTTATTACAAATTAGACGAATTGATACCAAAAAAATGAAGCAAAGTTACCGTGTTAATTGCAAAGTTTAAAAAAATTAAATCGTCTAACGCATTACCCAAAATAAATTGAGAATAAAAATTTGTAATTTATAGTCGCGAATCATCGACTATTTCTACTCGTATAGCGTCAGCTTCAAACATACCAATCATGATTAACTGACACTTAACATAATGTAAACATTCAATAGGCACATTTTTGTTAAAAACCATTCGAATACCGGTCATAAACCCGAGTTAAAGTTGGTTAATTTATGTGAAACGTAGAAACGAACGTATTGACACTGGTAGCTGCGTTAACTTATATACAAAAGTAGTGTATCCCTTCACAATAACCCCCAGCCTCACTCCCTCTCCCTTTCCTAGCATTTACGCTTGAATTCAATTGGAAGGTCAAAAGGTTCATAACGTAACCAGTGTATGTTTACCTGTAACTGTTTAACCAAGTTGTATACTTTTATTAGATGTGTAGAAGTATAGCAATATATGTGATTAAAAGTGGAATTCTTTTTGTTTTATTTTATTTTAACAAAGTTAATCATGTTAATGAATTACCACAAAGTATGCGCCGACACAATTAAATATTTGAAAGGCTTAAATATTTTATTTCCTTTAGATCAGTTTAGAAATAACGCTGTAAATAGATTCAGTATAAATGAACGCACCCAAAAATATGAGTACTAGTTATAACATATTCTATGGTTTATATATGTCAGGCAATGTCAGGAAATTAAACTTGTCGTTTATTGCATTTAGAAGAAAAAAAATTAAGTAAATTGCGCTATAATATTTAATTATTCGAAACGATTCGGTTGTTTATTTAATTTATTAATAGTAGGTGTAAGTATTACATGAATAATGTGCATTTCTCTCTTATTAGTGTGTGTTACCTAACCTAATTAGTGCATGTTTATCTGTAACTGTTTAATAATTAAAATATTCAACAACATTAACATAACACGGTTTTTAGTTTTACCACAGACAATTTCTCGATTCAAACTTGCACCATTATTATTCGAAAGTCGCGCTTTACGGGTCTGCCATAACAGAATTTTTTTACAGTCACTTTCCATCTGATCGTTAAGATTATGACTGACCACAGGGCCTAGACAATCTAATGGCGATAGTTGGTTTTTCATTGCCCTAGTTCGGCCTAGATTGTTAGGTGGCGCTACAGTAAAATTACAACCGTTTCTAAGCAACAAGGATTATTAAATAAATTATCGATACAAACAAACATCAATCTAACCATCAAAAATATAATCTGTTAAACTGGCAAAAGTATTATAACAAAAATATAAGGTAATGTAAACCTTTTTATGTGTGATTACTGATTACGTTTGTAGAGATAAAGAAGAAACACGAGAAGTTGGAAACGGAACGTACAGTATGTAAAAATATACAAACTCTTTGATTTTTACTTCATTGGACTGGTGTAATTGTGAGTGCTTACATTTTCTTTTACGTAAAATTTTATGTGATAATGTAAATAACAGTATCTTCTGCTTCTATTTTATTGTGACCGTGTTTTATTGTTTTTAATATTTATGTATTTAATCATAATAAGTTAGTAGGTAAGGGTTTATTATTTTGACTTAAGCAATGCTATATGATATAACTGTTTATCAGTAATTCGTCAATAAATCCTTTTTTCTGTAATTTTATTTTTTATATTTTTATTTGCCATTATTGTAAAAAACCAAAACTATATTTACAAAAAAATTAAGACTTAAGTAACTGAATTCCGTTATTATTCAGAACTTTTTACTCCTATTTCACAAAAGTTCACCAAACATCATTATTTTCACTACGAATGTTTGGTGAACTTTTGTGGAATAGGGGTAAGAAACTTCAAAATATTACAATAACAAAGAAAAAAGAAATAGAAACATTCAAATTTGCCGCCATTTAACGTTTAGTTCGGCCTAGGTTCATAGAGGCGCTGCTCGGTTTTCAGTTACTATGGAAGTGCCGATTCTTATATACGTTAGTATATATAATATATTCTTTGACTGACCAGTAAAATGCTTCGAAGTCTGCGATACACAAAACAAATTACGTACTTTCGCTGTTTTCACATGTCTTGTCGTTAACTGATAAAAATAATGTCGTCAATAATTACACCTGATCGTCAAGAACAACCAGTCCACTGCTTCGAGATACAAAACAATTAACCTACTTTCGCAATTTTCGCATGTCTTGTCGTTAACTGATAAAAATAATGTCATCAATAATTATAATATTACCAATAGTTACACCTGATCGTCTGCTTCGAGATACAAAACAATTAACCTACTTTCGCTGTTTTCACATGTCTTGTCATTAAGTAAACAATCTCGATAATGAATGGTTATCGAACCATGATATTCTACAAACGAATACTATGTTGTCTGCTTATGTCCTCCTCCTCCGAATCATATAAGTACCCTCAGATTTCGTTCGTTCAGCAGAAGATTTCCTTTCGTTGACGAAACAAGTGTAACTTTGTAAGGCGTCGATATTCTTTTACCATTCTGTATGTGATTATTGTAGTGAACAAAACGTGAATCGCGAGTTCATTGAAAATCAAGAAACTGTTGAAATTAGGTGAGTTATTCACTGAACACCTTATATGTTTGTTTTAGTATATTGTCTATTTGATGATATTGAGCAAATTTAATTATGACAATGGTATTAAATCGAGCTCTGAGCAAATTATGATAGGGACGCTACCTAGATTGTTAAGCTGCGGTGACAGTCAATATTGGGGGCTGAACCTACAACATGCATTATTTTATTGTATTCACCGGGACACCCGTAGAAATAAGGAGGGGTTTTGACCCCATTTTATCGCATCTGGCGGTCTAATTTGGTGCTTGGGAATCGGGGGGAAAGAGGGTGTTTTTTATAGCTTTTAGATGTTCATACGGCCATGAATGCCCAAACACCTTGTCAGTGACCTTAAAACTTTATATAAACGAGTAAATATATATTTATAAATTACCGTTGATCGATAAATATCTTTAATTTGTTCACAGGGTTTTGTTTACACAATTGTTCAGTAAGATTAAATTTTAAAATAATTGGATTGCATTTTGGTAAATATCGCTTAAACTACAGAAATAATACAGTATTCTGCATCACATTATTCGTATATTACAAGGTCTTCAACTAACGATTGTTTAAAACTATGCTATTAAAAACGTCATCATCGCCATCCAGCATAATTACTTCATTTAGCAGCTGCTGCTGACTTGCTTTCTGCCCTTCCATTGCTTGAAACATCTCTTCCCATTCCTGATCTCCTTGAGCGTTCTGCGTGAAGGCTTTTGGGAGAGGCTTCTGTACTGCTTTAAGAAATTCCTCTAATATATCTTGAGTTGTTTCCGTTACGCATCCCCCTCTACTTATTTCATCAGCATTTTTCTTAGGGTTTGGTAAGGACGTAGACGGATTTTCTTCTATAACACTTTGTGTAGCACACTGTTTCGATGACTTTTTCGTAAGCCTTCGTTTGACGTTACCCTTACTTCGAGCAAAATCCAATTCCGCCCCACTTTCGGCAGGAGCTGCACGCTTTTTACCCTTCTTGTCGTTTAATGCCAACGTTAAATGCTTATTAACTTCTTCCTTCTGCACCTTTATTGACAAACGACATTCTTCGTAGTTTTGTTTTATAGACGATTCCCTCTTTTGTAGTATTTTCTCTTGTTTCGTCCTTTCTTCTTGAATTTTTTTGGCTAACTGATGACATTTCCGTTCTTCTAAGCAATGTGTCAAAAATTCCGTCATGGGTGCAGCAGTCAAACTAATAAGATCCATCATTTCAAACACATCAGTTGCTCGCATCCAATACGACTCCAAAATATGTAGCGATTCTTCCAAATTCTGTGTTTGCTTAAGTACATCCCCCAACTGAATTATTTCGTAAACACTTTATTTTATTTCCCGGTGGAAGAATTACATCAACCATGTTTACTTACAATGCGCACTTTTCTTCAGCTGACTACACAGGCTTTAGTAAGAAGGTAAAGGTTCTCGCCTCTAAATACTCTACTACCCCCACTCACATTACTGCATAGAGCCGACCCGTGATACTTTACCCTCCCCACAACCATTCGACGAAATAATAGTTTAATAATCAAATTTTCGGTCAACAACGTTCTCATCCGCTATTCTAAATAGCTCTGTTGTTAACATAACTACATGGTGTATGACCTAATAGCCGGCCAATGCCTCACATGAAACTAAAACGCTTATCGAGGCAACCTCACGCTCATTCACTGAAAAAGTTCAGTACTCCAATTAAGGTAATTGGCATAAACTCAACAAGTTTGAACTCGTTCGAAGTCAAGGACTTCCCTCCTCCTCCTCAGTGTCATAGAACCGGCGAATCTATACTACTTATATGTTTATTCAAAGTCATTGTATCAACTAAAATATAAGTATTTAGCAGAATTGTTACAACCAATTGCTGGAATAGGTTATTTTCCTTACAGAGACTCGGATGAAGTGATCGGTCCATCACAGGCAGGACCTAATTCTGTATTCATCTTTGATGATGTTGCGGATGATACTCAGAATAAGATAGGGGAATACTTTAGCATGGGAAGACATAATTCAATCGACACATTTTATTTGAATCAAACATATGCTCAGATCCCTAAACATTTATTTAGAGATAATGCTAATTTAATTGTACTGTTTAAACAAGACGAATTAAATCTCAAACACGTTTTTTCTTACCATGTTGCTGCAGACATGACTTTCGATTAATTTAAAAGTATGTGTGGAGAATGCTGGAAAGAGAAGTTCGGATTTCTAGTGATAAACAAGGATTGTGGTATAAATCAGGGGAGATATCGCATAGGATTTGATAAATATATATTAATGTAAGTGATAATGATGACTTTGAACAATTGAAGAAAGCGTACATAGACTATATTAATAGCTCTCGATTTGCTGAATATTTGGAAGAATTCGATCCTCTACCTCGAGACTATATAGAAGGAATTATTAAAGACCATGAAGGTGGCACATTTAACACTGACGTTCTGAATCCCCGTCTTGATAAAGTTCGATACGAATGGGACACAAATAAATTTTTTATTGGTGATCTTGAACTGGATTTTGACGGACCAAACGTTGTAATCGATGGAAAATTTAAATACATAGGTACTGTGGGATTATACGAGCTACTCTTCAAATTAGGTTCTGAATATCCGACATCGATTAAAGAAAGGAAAGACTACGCTGATATAATAAAACGTAAAGGAGCAGTTTACAAACTAAGACAGCAAACATCGAAATTTTCTAAAGGTGGAGGATTGTCGTTGTTGACATACAACGAAAAACCGATCGACTACAAATATTTTGACGTTAATGAGTTGTGTGATCGTTTAGGATTATTGGTTGCTTCTTAACAAGCAGGCAACACAAATCACGAAAACGAAATTCTATCAATTTTAGAAGAGTTGCGTGAGTGCAATATAATCGTATAAACAAATTATTAAACTTATTAGTTAGACAATGACGGTTGATAAGTTCGGACGTGGGTTAGAAAAAAAAAACGATTGTTTTCGCAAGCATTCAGCAATGTTCATGATTTCAATCATAACCGCTTAACAAGAATCGGTGATCCTCAGCAGGAGCATGATGCTGTGAATGTACGATTTTTGGAGAAGAAGGTGCAACGTCTGTTATCGCAAGATGATGTAACCGATATTAGACAAGCATTCGATAAAGTGTTGTATTTCGTTGATGTGGCTAATAAGCGTATTACACATTTGAACGAGCCTACCGCTGGGTTTCATGCAGCTACTAAAATGTATGTAGATGAGAAAGATCGGTTAACAAAAGAGCATATCAGAATCGAGTATGAAAAGGTAAAGGATCGTTCTGTCAGTGGAGGTGTCAGAAGGATGAAGGATTTACGAGAAGAATTGAAAACAGCTGTCTCCAAAAGTGGTGAAATGATGATGAAAACTTTTAGTAATAATATAGAGTTCGCGATTAAAAATTTGGAAAGAGAACTTGAAAAATATAATACTGACAGGGATAAAGAAATAACAAACAAGGTGAACGATATAATAGAAAAGAATGCTGTCAGAATCATGGACGTCTTTTCAACAAAAGTAAAACTGGAGCGTAAAGATGTAGAAGCGTTTGTTAGGAAAGGGGATGAAGAGGTATCGAAGAAATTGAAGGCGGAAATTATGCAAGATATGCAAAATGATATAGACACCAGTTTTGTATTAATTAAAATCGCGATTCAGGATGAGTGTAAAAAAGTTAAGGAATTTTCAGAGAAAGAAATTCAACGAACCAATAAAAAGAAAGATGATCTGAAAAACGAATTAGTGGTAATGGTGGAATCACTAAAAAAGGAAGCAAAGGAGCTGAAAGTAAGGCTAGATATTCTACAACAACAAAGAGGAACAGGTAGTGCAAAATTGAGCAGTTCTAAACCAACAACAACAGCTCCGTCCATGTAGTTCTTCATTATAAGGAAAATGTAAAATGTGAAAGAAGAGCTAGTGAAAGAACTGCATAAACCTGCGAGAATTAATTTTACACGTCGTAAAGTGATAGTGAAAGGATTAGATGATCTTCATCAAGCCGATTTAGTGGAAATGATTCCGTATGCGAGAGAAAATAAAGGTGTCAGATACATTTTGGTTGTAATAGACGTTTTTTCAAAATTTGTGTGGGCTCAAGCAGTAAAACGCAAAACAGGTGAATATGTTGGAAGGGCTTTACAGTTAATTTTCAAAAGAAGTAAACGTATTCCTAAGAATATGCAAACTGACTTGGGAAAAGAATTTTACAACGAGCAAGTGAAACGAGTTATGCAAAAATATAAAATTAACCATTACTCAACGTATAGCACCAAGAAAGCGTCGGTTGTGGAACGGGTAAATCGAACACTAAAATCAAAAATGTGGCAACGCTTCAGTTTACAAGGATCCTACAAATGGTTGAATATATTAAAAGATATAGTAACCGACTATAACAATAAGGTTCACAGAACTATCGGAATGAAACCAAGCAAAGTCAATAGACGAAACGAAGAAATACTTTTGAAGAAGGCTAGTTATGTCCAGGCGACCAACCCTTCGGACCACCACGTAGCGGACCACTTGGCGCCCTTAATGGATACCACGTCAAATAATTTTAAAGTAACAAGTTCCCTTTCGAGATATGTTAGAAACTATTAGAAGATGCAATCAACCCTCTTAAATACATCAAAAACCTTTTAACATAAAAATCCTTCTTTATGATAACTATTAAAATTAACAAGAAAGATAATCTACAAACCAACCCCTTTTAGCCAATAGACATTAAGACAGAAGTTTTAAATAGGGATCCGAATCTAGGAGAAGTCAGTCTTAGACTTTCGCTACTTTAGTAAGCATTTAGTGTAAGATATATCCGACGTTGTAAACTTTGCAAATAATAAAATTTTTTAAAAACAAAGTTTCTTTATCGTCCAACATAATTGGCTTACAACAATCCAAAAAAGGTGGATTTACGAAGAATTCGATTTAAAGTGGGAGACCGAGTACGAATAAGCAAATATCGCGAATTGTTTAGCAAAGGTTATACACCGAATTGGTCCAACGAACTATTCACAATAACTCGTATAAAATTGTCTGATCCAATTATGTACTATCTAAAGGATGATAAAGGGGAAGACATAAAAGGAGGATTTTATGGTTTGGAATTACAGAAAGCTGCACATGCTGACATTTATTTAGTGGAGCGAGTATTACGACGTAGAGGTGACATGGTTTACGTGAAATGGTTAGGGCTGGACAAATCTCATAATAGCTGGATTCATAAAAAAAACGTTTTGTAATTTGGTTACAAATTTTTGAATAAATAAATGGTGAAACATTTACGAATTTGTTTACCCCCTCCCTCAAACAATGATTATAAATAAGATTAGACATGGTGAGCGTCTTCAGTGGCAATCGCTAGTTGCCGCATTGAAAGTTGAAGACGTAGTAATGGTTGAAAATTATGTAATTGAAGTGAAATTTTTCAAAGAGGGTTTCTTATCTGAGAGAAAACTTTTGGTAGCTTCTGAGTTAGAAAACGTAGTGCAAGAATTTGAGTTGAAAGGTGTATACGATAAACTTGTAATATCAGGCTATTTAGTAAACGAGGATAGCGACCCAGACGACTTAGAAATCGAATCTTTCTGAAAAAAATGGATTCCTTATCATATGAGTTGTATCAAGCGGAAAGGCAAGTTCTCGTTATCAATTTCCGCAGAGCAATATTATCCAATGATTTAGATCGAGTTAAAGTGGTGTGTTCGAAGTTAGGAGTAGGAGTCCCGAAGGAGGTGTTCAAATGTTTAACAATGTTGCAAGAGCCATCGTTTGATGTTTTGTATTTCATTTTCGAAATAAAACGTCGGTGTGACACATTCGTTGATTATTTTTTAAAAGCTTGTGGTGAAAAAGTGGAAATAACCGGCGATGAAGTTCAAGGGATTTTAAACAAAACGAGTTATAATTACACGCGGAATGATGTATATTTTCTAAGGGAAATGCTAACAAACGGATCAGTTCTAGCTAGGAGCAAAAGATTCTCCATCGTTAACATAGTAAAACGTATACAACATTGTTAAAGTCTGTAGATGATTAATAATGGGTATAGCGTACTATGCACAACCGAAATTTTTGGAAAAGTGTATTAAGCTCATCAACTTGTTCCGGCTTGCATATTCCTTAAGTCCAAACATTAACGGTCGTCACCAGACAGTGATGAGGTGGATAGAAGAAAATATTTTACGAGAAGGAACGGAAAAGGCAAAGCGGTCGTGACTCTGGAAAATGGCCATCAACTAACATTGAAGACTACAAGAAAACTTATTCATTGTTAATGTTATTGACTCAATAAATTGTAACAGCTAAAACATTCAGTGTTTTCTTTCCATATTCTGGAAAAATGCAGTTTCTAAAACTAAAAAATTACAAACCTGCGATATAAAGTTTTTATTTTATTTTTTAAACAGACGTGGGTATAATTACTATTGGGTATAAACTTGTAAAATATAACATCGATACATTATTTACATATACAAATATAATAAATACACCAACTGATTAATATTATATAAGATGTTCATAAATAGTATCAATAGATTCGTCGGGAAGTGAGGAAGCCTGAAACAGTTTTTGAATAAAATATTCCCCAACGGTTAAGTTGTCGGTATACGGTTGATGAGAATTTTGGATTAATCGATCGATTTTACTATCCTGCTTTGAAATCGAATTTTCCGATTTTTTTATATTATAATGTCCCCAAGGAAGCGTATCAGTTGTTTTCGGAATTAAGAAACGTTTATCATCATTAGGGCAAAGAGGTACTCTAGTTTTCATTTGTGTGAACATAGTGTGGAGGTCGGAGACGAAAATATTCATACTTTTTAGAATGGTGGAATCGTCCCTAATAACGCGAAGATAATCGTCAATACCTAGATGCAACTTTGTAACGTTTTTCTTAACACCTTTAGCTTTTTTAACGACTTGAACCGATTCGACACAGTAAGCTTTAGCGCCGGTTCCATAAAATGCTTTAATGGGATTATTTGGAAACTCATCTTTAAATTTAACAACCACAGATGAGGTAATGGGAATATCGAAACTATTATCGCGCGGATAATTTGATGTATCAAAGTGTTGAATATTTTCGATAATATCCCGATAAAAGTTTTCTGTGGCTACTTTAAGAATGAAGGAATCGGTATCCATATACATCAAAGAAACGTTTTGTTGATATTTTTGTTTAAGAAACCTGTAGTAGAAGTCGTACATAACAACTTTAGACAAATCCAAAATAGTAAAACCTACATAAAGAGGTTTATCGTAAACAATACGTAATTTATTCATCTGAATAGCAACGAAATTTATTGTCAATATTTTAGAATTTTTGAAATTGGGTTTAGCTATTAAATTCTCAGCTCCCAGGAAGCGTCCTGAATTTTGCCAATGAGTAACCAGTTTCACATCAACTCGTTTATCAACGTTCTTTCCAAACGCGCTGTTATTCATTAATTTGAAGAACGATTTCCCAAATTTATTTTCAGACAAATTCCGTTTTCGGGTATTTAAATTAATGAAAGGTTTAAGGCAGTCAGACTGTTTAAACTGAATAACTCTATGAACTTTAATTAATTTTAATGCATTATGTAGGGCTTGTTGCAACGGTAGGTAATGAACAATATATTTTGTCTTATTCATAAGGTTCGGAATGAGCTTTCAACTCGACCATTAACATTAGCAGGAGAAATAATATTTTCAACTAAAAAGGGGAGATCAGCATGCAAGTCATGGAGGTGTTGGGGATATTGTACATCGACTTCTAAGACATAACCATATTCTGAAGAAGCATCTAACGAGAGAACATTTCGGTCTCGATTAGCCAACGAAAGTATGAAAGAGGAAGCGGTTGACTTATACTATGCCCATACAAATTAGTAGCATCTAAATACATTAAATAAGAGGTGGGAATGGAGGCGTTATAATCGGGGAGGTGAGGGTTGTTCTTTGAACGCATTGACTTATTCCTCCACGTACCCCTTTTTGAAAAAAGTTTAGCATATCGATATCGGTAAGAAGTTGTAAATTAACGCGAGTGAACATTAACATGCTATCCCAGGCAAGCCCTGGAGCTGTATAATATTGAGCTGGGTTTGAATCATATGTAGCAACACATATTTCGCGGAAATTCTCGAATACATCGGCTAATAGAAGAACATCTGTTTTTAAATATAGGTCTGAATATTCCCCAAGAGTTGAACATGAGAACGTATTCCAAACCGTTTTTGCTCGCTCATAATCCTCATCGGAAACGGGAAGGGAAGTTAATTTATCGAAGAAATCGTCTTTCTGCGGAAGCATTGTCTCATCAAGCTTAGAAATGTCATCCACGTAGGAATAAGGAAAATCACCCTTCCGTCGCATAAGCTCAAATTGTTGAGGATTTGGAAAGTACTTTTTTACTTGCAAACATTGAGAAGAATCTAGTTCTTGCGATAGCTTGTCGAGGGAAGAAGCCATGAAGCGAAAAGAATCGAGAAATCTGATCTTAACAAACACATTTTGAGCTGAGTCATCTGTATCGGTTTGTACAACATCAACTCGTAATAATTTAGAAAAAGAAATCTGTTTTTCTTTATTTTGAGCGATTACTGTAAATTTAACATCGTTCACAGCCATTTCCTTTATAAATAGGTGACAATCGTATCCGGAGAGGTTATGGAAAAAGACAGGTACAAAGTTGGGTGGTTTGTAATTTAAATTACATCTGGAGTGAGCGGCGGCACCTATGCGAATTTTACCGGTCAAATGACAATGATCGCGGACCCGCACGTCGTCGTCTAGAAATGGCTCTTCGCAGATATTACAAGAAGTAGCCTCCGAGTAGAGATGCATTTCTTCATCTGTAAGGGGTAGCATGGGTGTTATGATCTTCAAATATCGGTGATAAATATCATAAACGTCTTGATCGAGTGTTTGAGCAAATCGATTAACACAATCAGGTCCCCGATATGATCTAAATTTGGAGAGGGAATCATCAAAGGAGCACTTCATCAAGTAAGCGAACGAATGAGGTTGATGTTTATGGGTATATGTGGTAGAGTGTTTGTTAGGATCAGGTAAGCATGTATGAATTGGTTGCAATACGGTTTCAAAGGGTACTTTGATACGTTTGTGATAGTTTTCAAATTTTAAAATGTGGTTTGGGACGAACCTACCCATCTTATCCATCTTGAAATCTCCGTTAGGAAGGGTGCTGTAGACGTGGTTGCAGTCATACTGTTGATGACGATGTAGTTGGACTAAAGTGGAAAAGTATTGTAAGCAACCGTCACATAAGAATTTGCGATGTCCTGTCTTGGAAAGCTGCTGAGAAAGTAAACGAGACATGTTCTTGATCCAACAGTAATGAGTTTTGCCTTTATCATCATCGAGTACCAGTAGATTGAAATGCAACCTCCGTTTGATGGGTGTGTAGTATAGGGGACCAACTATCTCCCAGATCCACCTTCCATCTTTCAAAACCGATTCAGTACCGTAGACATTCACGGAACAGTGGTTCTTGGATTCAAATGTGGGAATATCTCTTAATTTCATAGTAAATTCGATACCGTTATAATCCAAAGTATGAGAGTAATGTGGGTAGGAAGTTGTTCTGTGTGGGTTTGCTTGCGCGGGGTATAAAGCTGACGTTATTGCCTACGGAAAGCAGGCTTGATCATCGTTTTGCACATTTACAACAGCCTTCTTCAGTAGAATTTGTTTAGGTAAAGGAATATACGACGAGGCTTTCAACGGATTGTAGTTGTTGAAATTGATTTCGAGGAAAAGAACCCTTTCTAAAATCCATCCTATAGAAAAGAGAAAATTAGGTAGATTGTTTGTAACCGTGTTATTAATAGAAAGGTAATAGATGTAAAAAAGAATAATCACCTGACTCTCGTTCTTGAAACTCGGAAGCTTTGGTGTCGAGTATCTCAAAAAAGTTTTGGAAAATATTGGAAACATTGGTCGATTGTGCACAACTTTGTTATTTGTGTTAAACGATTTGATTTCTAACATTTGCTTAGTTTCGTGCACATAACCTCCAAAAACTTCAAGATTTATTTTAATCACATCGTGGAGATGGATCTGATTACGTACAACACGCAAACATTAAAAAAGTCAGTATAAGACAGGAAGTACTTCGCTATCGTAATACGAAACGAAGCTATCCTGTTAGCGAAAGCAGAGGAGAGAAAACAGATTCCTTCCTCCAGAGGTGAGCAGCAAGATTGTTTATGTCGTAAGGTGCGCACATGACCGTTATATGAATTTTGCGGAACATAAACTTTACAGATGTCACACCACCGGTCGGTGGACATCCCAGGTGTAGCACAGTTGGTTTTTTTGCTCGGTATAGACGATGTAGCTTCGTGTTGCGCTCGTTTACGACATGAAGCGTTTTTACGTCTTTTTAAATTGTCAGATCGCGTAAAGGAGGTATGACAGTCGGGACAACGAATCATATCGACAAGTTGCAAGAGACGTTTTTCAACAAAGACTTAGGAGAGGCAAATTTAGTAGAATAAGAAAATGGGAGGGAGAAAGGGAATTTGAAAAAGGGTGAGGATCTTAAGAGAGGGGATAGAAGATATTTAAGAGAGAAATGTAGAAGTTGAGGTTAGGTAAAATGACTGAAAAGGTAGAGTGTGGTGTTGCCGAAGTGCCCGTCATTACCCTAGACGAGTCAGAGCTGTCGGCGATGTTGGAGCAGTTCTTCCCCAACGATGAGTTGATTGGAAAGACGTTATCATCCGGTGGAGGAGAGGCGAGTGCAGGAGATGTGGTCTCGGAAAAGCCTATCGCTAGTACATCGCGAACGTGGCAGGGGGCGTTAAATCCATAGCTATGAAACCGAAGAAACGGACGTACAACAGAAGAATTTCGAGCGGTCCGTTGGATTATTCAAAGCTTGTGGACCAAGTTAGGGAAGCAGTGAAGACTCTTCAACGTGAAAAACGTAAACGTGAAGGAGAAATAAAGGAGCACCACACGAAGGATGCTCTACTGTTGGAGCAGATACATCGAAAAGAGAAGGAGTTGGAGGACCTGAAGAAAAGTCGTGAAAGCAGCAGCAAACTGGTGGTGGAAGGTAGAAAGCGAGTAGAAGAGGTGGAGCAGCAGTTAGTTAGTTTACGCACACATTTATTGCATATAGTTGAATGAAATATTGTAACAGAAACATGAAGTATGTAATGTAGTGTAAATTTTATTTTAAATTGCTAAATAATACGCATAAAATTATAATATATAATATTTTTAAATATTAAAATGTGACGCTACACATATACCATATGTCACATATTGTGCTACACCGGAACCCTTAACCTCCAACAACCGAAGATGTTTTTCCAGTTCCAAAATGAAATCCACGGGAGGCATCTTGTCCTTGATAGTGAAAGTGGTGACCTTCCTTCCGATGTCTCCCACTGTCGGTGTAGCAACACAAAAAACTTATTGGGGTTTATTTCTACAGGTGTCCCAGTGAATACAATAAAATAATGCATGTTGTAGATAATGTTGAAGTTGTAGAATGGAAGGGGTAATCGAGCGGTGCAGGAGATAGTCAAACTGTCAGAGATTAAAAAACGATAAACTAAACACTCACTTGGGTAGCACCAACAGAAAGAAAGATGAAAATAAATAGAGTAAACACCTGCCCATGCATCACCAAAAATACTTGCGAATTTTAATTATCAAACCTATATGTAGGTACATATATTCATTTGGCATCATTATCTATTGTAATTTTATTATACAAACGACGACTACCTCTGCAAGACAGACTTCTCTGTCCAAGACTGAACTGAGGCTATCAATGGGTTAGAAAACTGTACGACCGCAGCCCACAGTCCCCATTGCACCGCAGCGCTTTAAAAAACCTCAGCCCCCAATATTGACTGTGTCACCGCAGATTAACAGTATAGGTAGCGTCCCTATCATAATTTGCTCAGAGCTCGATTTAATACCATTGTCATAATTAAATTATTACTAATTTACACAATATCATCAAAAAGACAATAATATACTAAAACATGCAAACATACAAGGTGTTCAGTGAATAACACCTAATTTCAACAGTTCCTTGATTTTCAATGAACTCGCGATTTACGTTTTGTTCACTACAATACTCACAAACAGAATGGTAAAAGAATATCGACACCTTACAAAGTTGCACTTGTTTCGTCAACGTAATGAAAGATAAAAGAATTCGATTAAGACGGACCCGTAAAGCGCGACATTCGAATAATAACGATTCAAGTTTGAATCGAGCTGTTGTATTATATCGTGCTTCGATAATAACGATCAGGTGTAATTATTGGTTACATTATTTTAATCAGTTAACGACGAGACATGCGAAAACAGCTACAAAATATTGCTAAATAAAAATATGAAAAAATGTGTGATTCCATGAAGCAGACAACTCGAAATGCAATGAATAAAATTAATTATCAGTTTAATTGTACTGTCCAGGAACGTGAAGATCGTAATGAAAGATAAAAGAATTCGATTAAGACGGACCCGTAAAGCGCGACCTTCGAATAATAACGATGCAAGTTTGAATCGAGCTGTTGTATTATATCGTGCTTCGATAATAACGATCAGGTGTAATTATTGGTTACATTATTTTTATCAGAGGTTTTAGAAACGACTACCTTTTCACAGCGTTCTATAGGTAAATTTACATGTATGAATACATGCTATTATAAAAATACAACAGCATACTCCTCCCTCCCCTCTCCCAACCCAAGTGCGATCCATCAGTATGTAATCAAACAACAACTCGAAATGCAACGAATCAAATTAATTATCAATTTAATCGTACTGTCCAGGAATGTTAAGATCGTAATGAAAGATAAAAGAATTCGATTAAGACGGACCCGTAAAGCGCGATTTTCGAATAATAACGACGCAAGTTTGAATCGAGCTGTTGTAAAATATCATGGTTCGATAACCGTTCGTTACCGAGATTGTTTAGTGATAGAGGAGTGGGTAGTATCGGAGCAGACGTGTGTGCAGAGGACTGGTCGGTCATAGTCTTGACGGTCAGGTGTAATTATTGGTGACATTATTTTTATCAGTTAATGACGAGCTATGCGAACACAGCGAATAAAAACCGGGTTATGTTAATGTTGCTGAATATTTTAATTATTAAACAGTTACAGGTAAACATACACTAGTTAGGTTAGGTAACACACACTAATAGAATATACGAGAGAAATGCACAGTTTTCATGAAATACTTACACCTACTATTAATAAATTAAATAAACAACCGAATCGTTTCGAATAATTAAATATTGTAGCGCAATTTACTTATTTTTTTCTTCTAAATGCAATAAACGATAAATTTAATTTGTTATAACTACCACTCATATGTTTGGGTACGTTCATTTATACTAAATCTATTTACAGTGTTATTTCTAAACTGATCTAAAGGAAATAAGACATTTAAGCCTGGTAAAAATATCAAACTAGCACTATGGGTATTAAAATTCAGGTGGTTAAATCCTCTATCACCTTTAAGGTTACCACTAAGTTGCAGTGTCAGCAATGTCTTCAGTTATGTCCTAGCACGAAAAGCTTCGTTTGCCTTTCATGTCGGTTTATGGAACCTTCTGAGTTTTGTACTAGCTGCAAAACTTACTCGGAGGATGTTTTAAACCGAACTTGTCCTAATTGCAGATCAGGATACCTCTGCCATAAGACCGGTTTGTTTTATGAGTCCTTACAGTATCATACCTTGCAGTGCTACATTTGCGCTTCATGGTATGATAGGGAATAAGTTCGCAACGACCTAGAAAGTTATTCTACACAAGAGTTCACACTCTTGTAGTTGTCTTATTTCTTTCTCATCCTTTCCGACCTGTTTCGACTGTCGCACATTCGAAACATCGGTTTGTATACTCTACTTTTTCCAATCTTACACCACTCTTACCCCACTTCTTAGGTCATCCCCACTCATCCCCTCTCTTCCTTCTTCCTATTTAATCTGTTGCAACTGTGTAGCACACATCACTGCATGAGTACGGTTCACTCGTTCAACATGAACCTTTCTCATGTTTCACTTGTCGTTAATCCTTTCAGGCAGACAAGTTCCTTAAACTTTAACCGGTTGTAAAGTGGATATGGTTGAAGTCTTCGTGAAAGCTGTACGGCTAAGACACGATACCGTTGCATTGAATAAATTACTAACGTGCACCTGTTTTTTGTCACAGAGTATCACTATGATGTCATAAACTGGTGTGGTGACTGATTCATACCTCTGCGAAAAGTTGGGTCTAGTTTATGAGATCGAGGATACACACACGCTCTTCTGCTTACTATGTACTACAACTGAGCAAAGATGTCAACTATTTCAATACATCATGAGGTTACCAACCTTTTATTTATATCAAAATAAAGAATCGTTAAATTTAACAACGTTTCCATTCAATTCTAACGTCTCAAGAGGTAAATACAGATAATACAATATCCTACATACAGTAAACTGGAGCGAATGGTTGGGTGGAGAAGGGAAGGAAGAATATGCTGTTGTATTTTCTAAATATCATGTATACACATCTGCCTATAGTAGGTAGCCGATTCTAAAACCTCCTAGCCAGTTCTGAACAAGGCAAGGACGGGGGAGGTTTTAGAATCGGCTATCATACCCTACTAATATGAAAGTAACACAACAAGGTGCACAACAATGTAAAGAAAAATTATATATTTCGGCCATTTTTGAAGATAAATGTAAACAACTTGTATCATCGAAAATTGCTTAATACGAGAAATTTCATAAGCCAAATTGACGTGTGGTTTTTGTTAAAGAAAATGTTTTGCTTTTTTCTAATAAAATTGACGGTGAAAGAAAAAGTCTGAGAATGCCATTGGATTGTTATTAAAAAAGTGGTTAGAATATGTTTGCAGAGATATAATATTTTCCGAAGAAGAAAAAGCACTGAAGACACATCCAAAGTTGGCGCCCGAATTTTCAATCATAAATACAATATGATAAAACACGAATGGTTGCAAATAATTCTTCAGAAGGAAGGATGAAATCTTCTTCCACCTGAAGTAGTGGGGTGAAATAATTATTGTGGATTTTCAATAAACAATTCTTTGTAACCTTTCGTGTTTTAATGTATTGTAAGAAAACTGAAATCTCTTAGAATAACTTGACACAACTCAAACTTATATTATTCTCACTTTTACAAACAAGTAGAAGTTACTATTACAAATTAAAAGAACAGTTCATTAATTGCGACCTTCTAGTTTAACTTTGTATTCAATAATGCTCTTCTGTTTTCCATCTCGCATTGCACTCCTTTCCCACTTCCACCTCGCACTTGTTTATCTCGTTTTATGTTTATAAACATCGCCACAGTCCTTGATTGAATATTTCTGCGAACATTCCCGCAGGTTGGTAGGATGACATCACCTCCTATGCCCGATAGCTAACACGGCCTTTCCTGACAAACTTGGCGACCCCGCCATGAAGTAGTTATACGATCGGTCAGCTGAAATCACATTATTGTATAAGTTTAATTCTCTACATTTAATCGGAGCTGGTTAGACACGTTATCTGATTGATCAGGTCAGATACTGTCACTTTTCTTTTGACACTCTGTCTACTCAAGACATGGTCGTGTAATTCTGATTCGACACTTTGTCGTCACATGGTCCTCTCGTTACACAACAGACACTCTATCTAGCATGGTCTCAATTAGACACTCTGTCAGATATGGTCTCAAACTTAATAAGCTTGATCACCTACGTTCTTACCTGTACCAAAAGTTCCTACCTGCGAGCTTCATTATTTCTTATTATTGACAGAAATTTATCCATGGTTTTATGTTTTCGACCCCGACTGTCCCAAGATAGGGGATGCGGGTTCTCAATGCACCGGGAATATCTCTAACCTCGTAACGGTCATTCTCCAGAATTTTAGTGATTCTGAAGGGTCCTTTCCATTTGGGCAGGAGTTTTTGACTATGTCCCGTGGCTGCTGAAGATATGATTTTTAACAACACCAAGTCGCCCTCCCGATACACAGGAGCCGGACAACGTGTGGAATCAAACCGACGCTTTTGTTCTCTTTGTTGTTTCTATCTACTATTTTAGACCGAATAGTAGTTACGTCGAGTGGGCATGTGTCTTCACTACTTTCGGTTGCTGACGTTAGTCGTACCCGGAAGCCCAGTAATGCTTCACTGGGAGATGTACCAATGGACTTATTAATCGTGCTGTTTATACCAAGCTGAATATTTATAATGTTTTCGTCCCATTGATCGTCTTCCACATTCGCTCCCATTGTTGCCAGGGAGTCAAGTAACGGTCGATGATAACGTTCGACCTGGCCATTTCCCCTTGGCAGTCCCACAGCACTGAGATGGTGAGTCACGCCCCCTTTCTTTAAATATTCGCGGAATTTGTTTGAAACAAACGCTTTACCCTGGTCAGATATTATTCTGCGAGGTGTTCAAAAAGTTTTTATCATTTCATTTAGACATTGGATAACATGTGAAGCTTTTGTGCTTTTTATTGGATAAATTATTAGGAATTTTGTGAAAGCATCAACTACGGTGAGTATATATGAATTCTCCTGTCTGGATTTTACAAACGGGCCTAAATGATCCAGATGGACGGTGTGGAACGGTTCCGGTTTTTTTTTGATCGGATGAAGAAAGCCTACTCTTTTACCACTCGGTGATTTGAAATAAAGACAGTTTAGACAATTTCTAACATATTTAATAGTGAAACGTCGCATTTTTTTAAACCAATATTTACTGGATAATAATTCATGGGTTTTTTCGATACCAGGATGACCGACATCATCATGACATAAACGTAAAATTTGGAAACGAGCCATTTTTGGGACCAACCATTTGTTACCAGTGGTGGTGGCTCGATAAACGATGTTGCCTTTCAACTCATACTCGTTTAAAAGTTGTTTATGCGAATGCGATTCACCGCTCGTTAAAGTTTTTTTTATGCTTTCTATGTTTTTGTCGTGCTGTTGTGCCGCTAACATCCAATCATTTTCTGTTATGTTTATTGTCAATACATTTTTAGATATTTCTAGTGGATTACGACTAAGGGCGTCGACGTGGCGCATTCGCATATTTCCGCGATGTTTTATTTCAAAGTTATATTCATTGAGGTACATTACCCACCTTCCCACGCGGAGATTTAAATCTTTTTTTTCAAATGTACTTCGTACAGCAGCACAATCTGTTATAATTGTGAAAAACCTACCGTCTAGTATTGATCTAAACCGTTTGACTGATTCTATAATCGCGAGAGTTTCCAATTCAAATGAATGGTATTTTTGTTCCGTTGCCGATGTTTGTCGGCTAAAGTAAGCAATTGCGTGTTCACGGTTTTGTTGCGTTTGGACTAGAACTCCGGCTAATCCCAAACGACTGGCATCTGTATACAGCGTTGTAGGAAGTTTCGAATCAAAAAGAGTCAAGATAGGTTTGGAGATCAAATATGTCCTTAATAATTCAAAAGCTGTTTGTTGAGGAGTGTCCCACTTCCACACTTGATTCTTGTGTAATAGCATAGTTAGTGGCCTTGCTTTTTCAGCATATTCCCCTATAAATTTGCGGAAATACCCCGTTAACCCTAAATATTGTCTTACTTGATGTATGTCTTTTGGTATTGGAAAGTGTGACACCGCCTCAATTTTTAAATCAGTTGGTGTGATGGTTGAGTTCCTAATTTTGTAACCAAGGAATTCAATGGATGTTTGTAAGAAAAAGCATTTTGATAATTTTAGTTTCAATCCGTGGAGTCTTAGGATCTGTAATACGTCCGTCAAAGTGGCAAGTGTGTCCTCAGGGGTCCTTCCTGGGATCAACATATCGTCGAGGTACACTAGTACTTTATTAAAACGTAAATTGCCCAGCGCGGTATTAATCATTCGGCCAAAGACCGCCGGCGCGTTACAAAGCCCGAATGGTACGCGTAAATACTCATAGTGGCCGTCTTCAGTTATGAACGCAGTTAAGGATATGGACTCTGGACTCATCGCGATTTGGTGGTAGCCCGATGCTAGGTCGAGGCTACAAAAATATGTATATCCGCCCAAACGTTGAATTAAATCTTCGATAATTGGTAGCGGGTACACGTCTTTAACTGTAACTTTGTTCAAGGCACGGTAGTCTACGCATAATCGTTTCTCTCCGTCTTTCTTGCCAACCAGCAAAACAGGGCTAGCATAAGGCGAACTGGATTCGCGAATGATTCCTTTTTCTAATAAGTCGTTTACAATTTCCATAATGGTTAATCGTTCACTTTCTGAAAATCGCCGGGGTCTAAACGTAATAGGTTTCTTATCTGTTAGTTCGATTTGCATTTTAACTGCTTCAGTGAAGCCAACATCGTAGGGTCCTTGCGCAATACAGTCTCTATATTCATTAAGAATGTCAAACACTTTCTGTTTTACCCCTGTATCTTCGATGCCTACCGTTATATTTTCCTTACTGATGTCATTGTTTATTCCCGGAAGCTTCGTAGTTGTACACGTCTTTATTATTGAAAAGCGTAGTTTTCGACCTACTTTAGTGTAACTTACGTCGTCTGATTCTGTGAAATTTTGTCCGATTAATATATCAGTATTTACAATTCCGGCGAGTTCTCCGATTAGATATAGCGAAATGTTTTTTTCAACAGCATCAACTTTTATATCAGTATTTACAATTCCGGCGAGTTCTCCGATTAGATATAGCGAAATGTTTTTTTCAACAGCATCAACTTTTATGTTTGCAGTCACGTATGATTTACATGGAAGTCCTTCATTTTTGTTTATAGTATTTAAATGTACTGGGTGTTCGAGCTCGATCGGTATTAGTTTTAATGATTTTACGGCGCGATTAGTAATTAAAGAACACTGACTTCCGAAATCAATGAAACATTGGGTCTTTTGTAGGTTTACTGTTATATTTTTATAGAATTTTTCTGAGGTAGCTATTACGGGATTTGTGCTGACTAAATTGACACTAGGTGGTTCATAAGGAACCATTCCCTTTTCCGAGTTCTTTTTGTATGGACAGAAGCGCTGTTGATGGCCTCTTTTTCTACAATTATAACAACGGAGGCTTCGCGGGTCTCGATTCTCCGTTGAAGCTGTGTAATATGTTTTAATATCAAGATTCCTCATCAGAGGCGTCCTACCTTGCGTTTTTATTGGTAACATGCGTAAATGTCGCGCTAAAACGGATGGTTCCGCAATACCGGATGTTTGGACCGAGAATTTTACTTGTTCATCGTCAATGCCTCCCATAATGAAATTTACTTTATCTGCGTCTTCAAGAGGGATTTGCATCTGATTGATTAACCCTAATTTTTCGAAAGTATATTCGTAGAGACTTTGGTTTGGTTTTGGTTTACAAGAAAGCATTCTTAACATTGCCGTGTGCAGATCCCTCTTGGTTCCGAAATGGTCTAAGAGCATAGCCCTCCACTCGCTCCAAGTATGTACATAAGTTTCCAACCCTTTGTACCACACCTCCGCAGGACCACGCAATTTGCTCAAGGCTAAATTACAAATTATTCGATCTGACCAGTTGTAAATTATCGCGTATTCATCTACCGAGTGTAACCATTGCTCCACAGTATTTACGAGTAGATCGAAGGGAGACACTATTTCTTGAGAAACAGTTACATTTATTTCGTTATTATTCCTTGTGTGTCCTAATTTGTCAATGAGTTTATTCATGCTTTCTACTAACATTTGATTCGTACGTACAATATCAGACGAAGACTCACCACTCAAATGCCGCCTTGAGACAATGTTATCTCTTCCTGTTTCCGGGAAATCACCCCTGTATCTCCTAGCGGCGGGCTCCGTCTCCTCCCAGTCGGAGTTATATTCCATTTTTTTTTTTTGTCCTGTATAATATTAATTGGAGTGAGTTATCCCACTCCTGATGTAAGAAAACTGAAATCTCTTAGAATAACTTGACACAACTCAAACTTATATTATTCTCACTTTTACAAACAAGTAGAAGTTACTATTACAAATTAAAAGAACAGTTCATTAATTGCGACCTTCTAGTTTAACTTTGTATTCAATAATGCTCTTCTGTTTTCCATCTCGCATTGCACTCCTTTCCCACTTCCACCTCGCACTTGTTTATCTCGTTTTATGTTTATAAACATCGCCACAGTCCTTGATTGAATATTTCTGCGAACATTCCCGCAGGTTGGTAGGATGACATCACCTCCTATGCCCGATAGCTAACAGTATTGTGATCATAGTTACAAAAAATAGAAGTCTCATCAATTTCATTTTCAAAAATAAATAGGTATTTTTTTTATAAGTTCTTGTACAAAATTTACAATAGTTCTGCAAAGCGTAATAAACATTTTTTAGAGGTAACGCCGTCATTCGTGCATTGAATTCGGATGCTTTTTTTTGATTTACAAGTATTAGGAATTAATTGTTACTTTCGTAAGAAGTTCATTCAATTTGAAAAAATATTTGAATGATTTTCCCCAAAGTCAACAGCATCGCGAATAATTCTTCTGCTTTAAATCCAATTGAAAAATGAAACCGGAACAATTGATAGAATTCCTTCAGCACTATCAAGAGCTAATCCATCATTATTGGGTTCTTTCGGTGGACTATTGAGAATTTATGCAAGAGCCTCATTACTACACATATCTGACACAGAATGCCCAAAATTAGCATGATTTTTGAAAATTCGGGCGCTAACATCAAACGAGTAAAGTAAAGAATATCATACATTTGTTTATCAAATAATTGCATAAACTAGTACTTTTTTAATTAAGAATCACTTGGGGTATCTTTTAGCAAGCAAGACAATTTTTTTGTTATTGAAAATATATAATTATCGGGGTCGCTTTTGTTGTGTAAGCGTAGAGTTTTAAAATAAAATTATTGTAGCCTTCATTTTGCTTTTATATTATTGTTTCTAGCCGACGTTTGTCATCTGTATTTCATTGTTATTTCAATATGCGATTTATTAATTTGCATCTTCGTAATTACATCAAATTCAATAAAACATTTTCAAAAAATTCGAAAAGAGTTCGTGTTAGAGTGTATTATTTTCAGTGAAAATAGTTCTATATCAGAAACAACTGAATAACTTGTTATTTAGAAAAGAGACAATCTAATATTATAAATGTATGTCCTGTTGCAATCGAATAAAGAAAACCGCCAACTTAAAGGATACACTATATATTCGAATTGGCTGGCGATCCGAAAACCAAGACAATCAGAACCACATGAAATTTTTATCAGAGACTACTCTACACTAGATAACAGTACCTAAAAAGATTTTTGGCGATTCAAAAAAAATTTTTTTGATGATTTTTTTACAGCTTGGACATCCTAATACTATCGAACGGAAATCCTCTGATTGACTATAAATTTTTACCAGACACTGTACGGTACAGCAATGTCCCTTCGGGATAGTTTTCGGTGAACGGCAAAAGGTAGAAAATCTGCCATTGTATATCTTTGCGGCACAAATTATCCCGTATTCATTGCAAAAAACACGATTCGATTCTGCTGGTAAAAAATGGTACTTTACTCTTATACGTAATGTCCCTTCGGGGTAGTTTTCGGTGAACGGCAAAAGGTAGAAAATCTGCCATTGCATATCTTTGCGGCAAAAATTATCCCGTATTCATTGCAAAAAACGCGATTCGATTCTGCTGGTAAAAAATGGTACTTTACTCTTATACGTAATGTCCCTTCGGGGTAGTTTTCGGTGAACGGTAAAAGGTACAAAATCTGCCATTGCATATCTTTGCGGCAAAAATTATCCCGTATTCATTGCAAAAAACACGATTCGATTCTGCTGGTAAAAAATGGTACTTTACTCTTATACGTAATGTCCCTTCGGGGTAGTTTTCGGTGAACGGCAAAAGGTAGAAAATCTGCCATTGCATATCTTTGCGGCAAAAATTATCCCGTATTCATTGCAAAAAACGCGATTCGATTCTGCTGGTAAAAAATGGTACTTTACTCTTATACGTAATGTCCCTTCGGGGTAGTTTTCGTTGACCGGTAAAAGGTACAAAATGTGCCATTGCATATCATTGCGGCACAAATTATCCCGTATTCATTGCAAAAAACGCGATTCGATTCTGCTGGTAAAAAATGGTGCTTTACTCTTATACGTAACGTCCCTTCGGGGTAGTTTTCGGTGAACGGCAAAAGGTACAAAATCTGCCATTGCATATCTTTGCGGCACAAATTATCCCGTATTCATTCAAAAAACGCGATTCGATTCTGCTGGTAAAAAATGGTACTTTATATCAGCTAACACGACAATTCTTCGTCCATGAAAGAAGTCGGGTCGTTTTTCCTCCAAATCAATCTCACTTATAGGCACTTCGTCTTCAATGATAGGTATTTTACTCAAAGGCACTTCATCTATAACCACAGGTACTGTATTTATAGGCACATCATCTTCAATTCCAGGTGTTGTTGGGCAAGTCGCATTACATAAGTTTACCTTTCCAACGATAATTTGCTTTTAACATTGTATTAAATGTGAAACCTATAACGTATTGAAATCTAACTTCCAACGGAGTATCTCAGCTGATCTGTCTACCTAGCTCAATTTTCCTATACTGTCTACATAACTATAGAGTGTGCAATCTGCCAATGGGGAGGTTGCAAAAAATGTAACCCATATAAATTTTTATCTAATATTGTGAAATACTGACTACAAAACGTGAAAGTGAAAGAAACTTTAAAAAATTCTTATCGCTTTCTTCAAAATTCGCCGAAGAAGTTTAAATATTTTGACCACGTGGCAGAACGTTCTCTGATTGGATTGACGTCAGTAGCGCTCCCGAAACTCCGCCTCTCGCTGACACTAATTGAAAACTCATTAATTCAAGACTGTTACGCACCATCGGTTGTGTTATATCTGTTATACATTACAACGATTTTTAAAAATGGAACCACGTTTCCAAAAATCCGACACGCACAATCTACCTCGCGTAGATGTGGAAATTGTGTCGGATTTTCTTGCTGAAAGTCCGAGTTTTACCGGTGTCAAAGTAGGGAGGTAAGATTCTTGAATTTTATTGCCTGCATTAGCACATGAGCATTACTGCACTCGTAAGACTGTGACAATCTTAGAAATATATGTATAATATACGTATAATGCAATTAAAATTTCTTCCAAATAAACACATTACCTACTAGACTCTCTCAAAAACCACACCTGCAACCTCTTGTTCTCAGTGCATTTCAAATGTTTGTTTAAGTGGCATTGTTGCATGTGCTAAGGAACGTAAACGATATTCTGGGCCACTTCTAATTAGAAGAAAGAAACGAAAGAATTTGAAAATTGCATTTAGGTTACTTATTTACTCATATGATTGGAAGTTTTAATTTTGTTAAAGGTCTGGTAAAGAATCTTACGGAGATACGGCTGTAGGCTACGTGCAAGTCGCGAGAGAAAATGATACATGCACTATCCGTGGAAGGATTGCCATAGACATCGCAGGACCGTTTCCAGAGACCGATAGTGGCAATAAATACATCCTGGTGGCAATGGACTACTTCACAAAATGGGTTGAAGCGTACGCACTTCCAAATCAGACAGCCACCACAGTAACGGAGGAGCTCGTAAACCACCTGATCAGCCGGTTTGGCGTGCCCATGGAGCTCATTCTGATCAGGGTCGGAATTTTGAGTCTTTTTACATCTATACATATTCCTAAACTTTTAGATATATTACAACAAAAAATATTGACCAGCTCCTTAAATTTACAAGAAGGTAAAGATTTGTTAAAATTAATCAATATTTGTTTAGAACAAAATGACTTTGGTTTTAATAATAGGTTTTACCAACAATTAGACGGTCTCCCTATGGGGTCTCCGCTATCACCGGTCCTCGCAGAAATATTTATGGCTCATTTCGAAGAACGTTTGTTTAATTTGAAAAACCCCTTAATCAATAATATACATCTTTGGTTCCGTTATGTGTGGAAAGGCACCGAACGTCAATTAAATAATTTTTTAACATGCTTAAATAGTTTAGATAACTATATTACTTTTTCAATTGAAAAAGAACTAAATAATAGTCTAAACTTTTTAGATCTATCTCTAAAGTATCGAATACATTCCAATTCAGTATTTATAGGAAACCTACCACTACAGATACTATCATCCCATTTCATTCACACCATCCTTCACAAACCAAACATGCAGTATTCCATTGTTTATTACACAGGTTAACATCTATACCTCTTTCCCCTTTAGATTTTAAGAACGAATTAGATATTATTAAATACATAGCGGTTGCCAATGGTTATCACTCCAACTTAATAGATAAAATTTTAACCAAAAACAGAAAAGTCAAGCCAATAAATTATTATATAATAACGACATAATTGAAAAAACCATTCCTAAGTTCGGTAGTGTAAAATTTGTTCAAAATATTAGTCATAGATTCAAATACAAATTAGAAAATTCTTTTAATTGCAAAATTGTAGAAAATAGTCCAGTTAATTTAAAATCTATATTTTGTAAAAATAATAAAAATACTGATCCCTTAGAAAAAAGTGGTATTTATCGTTTAGGTTACAATTCGTGTAATGCCATTTATATTGGACAGAGTGGCAGGTCTATTAAAAAACGCGTCTCTGAACACAATAATGCCATTAACAAAAAGGATAGCAAATGTGGTTTTGCCGAACACTGTATTACTAATAATCATCTTTTAGACTTAGATAAGATTAAAATTTTACGTTGTAACATCCCAAAAAGCAGGAAACTGTCTTTATTGGAAAACTTAGAGATCAGAAAACCTGTTAACAATAAATGTAATCTTGTAAATAACCAACTAGAATTAGTATCCCATAATTCTCCTTTAATTTTGTATAAATTATAACATTATTCCCCCCCACCACGATTCTTGTAATGCAATAGTATAAATTATTCGAACATATTTTGTGTATTTAGTAATCTTTTGTACTCTCTAGATAATGGTCGAATCGACTGAAACAATATTCTCGAGACAATAAAAATTTCGTGAAACTTATTTGTTTTTTTCATTTTTATTTTTGAATAAAATCAAAGTTCTTTCAGCATTTGAATTAATCCAACTGGCAAATGTTGTGCAAGCGACTGAGGATTGGCATAGCAGTATTGCAAATTTAGAGGAAAAATGGAGAACATCAAGCACTGACGTGTTTGATAGTGATTTGTTCAATATTGTAGCTTGTCCGCTATCTGAAATTTTAAATTATCCAAAAAACAGCGATCCTGATGGTAATAATGAATAAATTTACCGTAAAGGAAAAACGTTAGCGTTAGAAGTGCAGAAAAGAAGAGATATTTTTAAAGAACCAAAGAAAAGAAGAATAGTAACGGAAAAATGGAAAAAAAGACAAAGGAAAAGAAACGAGAAAGAATCTTATGCATTGATATCACCACCACTACCATTCTCGCCACTTCCTCCGCCGGCGCCGCCGCCGCCGCCAGCTACAGCGAAAAACGAACAATGCTGCTACCTATTTGATAATATTTATAAAGAATTGGGAATTAAAGATTTGTAGGATTTTTTAAAATAAAGAAAATCTTATAAATATGAGTATTTTATTTCTATTAGTGTTAAGCATACAAAAAAGTCTTACATTAATTCTTGCAAAATATTGAAAACACTTTTATAGTCTTAAGAATAAATTGATGGTAATTTTACAGAATCTGATCCATTTTCATCTTGCCAACCTACTGGCAGTGCTTTTTTCGCTTTTTCTAAATTACCAACAAGCCATTGAAAGACTGCTTTCTATCTGCAATTATGCAATGGTTCAAATTTATAAGCCAGTTTGTTGGCTTTCATAATTTGAATTACATAGTACAATAGTTTTGGTTGTGCATAATAAGCAGTTTCTAGTATGATATCATCCAAACATGCTAATACATTTTTATAGTTTTTCTTAATATTACTTATGGGAAATTTTTTTAAATTGCAAGGATTATAATTTGAAAGGAGATCTTGAATGAAAAATATATCATTGGTGCACAGAGTCGTCATTTCCTTCATTTCAGTTAATACACTTAAAAAGTCTAAATCACCTGGAACTGTATTCAAAAAGGATTGTACAAAATCATCGCATATAATTTGACGGTGAAATAACAAATCCAGTAACGACAGAGATGGAAAAGTCTTTGTAATCCATGTGAAGGATCGAAGGGCACTTGAAATCCTAATCGCATAAAAATATTTTTGGCTGTCTGTTCATTATTTCGAACAAATGCATAGGAAAGTTCCTTTTTCAAATTATTCACATCGCTATTGTAAATTGCATAAGAGGTTGGATCCATTCTTGTTAGTAGATATTTTTTAATTGTGAAAATAAATAAACTCGTCACTATCGCTACTGCTATTGTAATTATTATTATCAGATGAATCAGTTGTGACCGGATGATTAAAATAATTACCCAATATTTCTATTTGATCATATGCAGAAACATTAAATTTTTCAAACATGTTTACTAAACCTTTAGTTTCGAGCGTTTTGCTTTCAATCAGCACACCATTTTCGTAAAACTTTATAGTAATGTAATAGCATGAGCAATCAGACATGCTTTCTCGTACCATGGTAAAAATATACTAAAACAATACTAAAGTTCTATGACAAATTGAAGAGGATTATGTAGGTGGAGGGAGATTATTCGACTCACTGTTTAATTGTTTATATTATTTCCTATTACCTTTTAATAAAGTAGAAAGGAGGAAAAGTGGAAAAAATAATATTTTTATTCATTTTCTATACACATCTACATATAGTCTTTTAGTAACCTACTTCTTAAAACAAAAACGTTTTCTAATGCACAATTACAGTTTGAATTTTGATGGTGATGGTGTTGATGGTGGTGGTAGGTGCATAGTGATGTAGTAGTTGTAGCGACTTTATAATCTGCAATAAGTTTTGTTAGAGATGGACATTTTAAATCCTCCAAGTTTATAATGTTCTGCAGATAGGGAAATTCTTTTGATAACCACCTTCGTTTCTCCAAGCCTTTGACATAAATAGTAGTACAATCATTTAAAATTTTCCCTATTTCACCTATTGTCTCGTAATAACTGTGCAATCCAAAATTCCATTCGATTCCATGATAATTTCTAGTAAGCCAACCATTCTGACTTCTGTAACGGGCTACAAGTTGCGACCAAGGAAATGGTGGGGATAATAAATACCAAGTTATGTCCTATGGTTATGTCCCTGAACTCGTCTCATATATCTATTTAACCTTCAAGTATGGGATGCTCCCGTGAGAACGATGTAATATGCGCTTTTACTGACTTATGCATTTTTAGGTGTAGCTGCTTTTTAAAATTGTTATCACTTCTTATTAGTCTCTTGATTAGAGAGGTCGCTTATTTGTAATAGTTTTAATTAATAATAATAAAATAATTGTTTTTTAAAAATAAAGTTTTATAAACCGAAAAGATAACTGGCGCTGCGAACAGGATCCGCAGAGACTTTATTTACCGAATAATTCATCGCGAATAATTCGAAAAGTCGTGAGTTTCAACTCTTTGTTGCGGATTCGAGAAAAATCGTCGGGCATAAAGTGTTCTGTGAACATTAATAAAACAGTGATCATAGCGTTGCTTGTGCCTGTGAGGATATTCTTCGATTGAGAGGATTTCCCTTGCCGAATTCGATAGACAAACTTGGACATCGACCTCGTCTGTTGGAGGAGACTTCAAGGATGTTATTATCATCTATCAGCCTGTAAGTCTTTGAATTCCTTTTAATTAATTCCTTTAAATAATTCCCTTAATTAACACGTACTTGAATGTATAGAGATAGAACTCCACTTAACTCTGCGAGTTCTGATAACGATAGCGATTCTGATTTAGAAAGTCTGGCTACTTTAAGACTAAGACTCACTAACGCTTCAAGTAGTACAAAAACTAGTTTAGTTGTACAAGACACTAAAATGGCTCAACCGTCGCAATTAGAATTAAATTTGGCTAAGGACATGATTCCTGAATATTCAGGTGGTTCCAAAAACTTAGCCTATTTTATTAAACAGTCGGAAAAATTTATTTCATTCTTTGAAAACAAAACCGATGTTAACTGCCTTTTAAATAAATTGCTGTTTGAACAAATTAAAGCAAAAATCGTAGGCGATGCTAGAGAAACATTGATTATATCTTCTGCTGAAACGTGGACTCAAGTAAAAGATGTATTAATATCGCGTTTTGGTGATCCGCGAAATGAGGACCGTTTACTTATTGATCTAGTTACATGCTTTCAGTTGTCGAATGAAAATTATGAAAACTATTATGAACGTATGAGACAAAAACTGCAAACGTTATTAGAATACGTTAATTTGAGAAATCCGAACGTTGATATCAGGATTTCCAAAACAGACTTTTACTCCAAACAAGCTTTAAACACGTTTAAATCAGGTTTACTAGAACCATATTGCTCGCATTTATTTAACATAAATCCATTAACGATAGAAAGTTGTTTAAATGAACTACGAAAATACGATAATAATAGACAGCAAGTTAGTTTTATGAATTTTATGAGGAATCGACAGAAAATTCCTCTACTTCCTAAGAAAATTACACCGGTTCAAAATCATAGACCTCAATTTAATTACAAACCACAGCCAAATTTCTCTCGAAATGTTCAACGGCTGGGACCAATTATTCCTTTTCGACCACATTTCCAATCGCGACAACCGTTCTCACAAAATTCAGTTAATACACAGTTGCAGCCAGCAAATATGCAGTATCCGAATAATTCCCAAGTTTTTGGTAAAAAGCAAGAATATAAGCCGACGCCTATGTCGACTTCGACTAGATTTACACAAGCAAGGCCACAAAATTATTTTGCTAACGCAAATACTCAACCTAGAAACTTTATCGCTGAAGAACTTCATAATATTGAAGATTCCGAACAAACGTTCTGCGAACCCGAAGATTACTCTTATAATCCTTCAGATTTCGATCAGGAACCCCAAAACACTGACGAATACGTAGAAAGTGCGGAAATAGGGTCAGAAAATTTTTCCGACCAGCCTCGACAGTTCGACTCGACTTAAATTCCATTATAAATCAGCCAAAATTGCCTTTCATAACCGTTCCACAATTCGATCTCAAAATTTTAATTGATTCAGGAGCGTCAAATTCAATTATTAATCCTGAACCCGCTAGAAAATATTTTTCCAATTATTTCTTTTCAAAGCTTTTCACTGTCACTTCTCTTAATAATTGTATTACGGATGATAAAAATATTAGTTACCCCATGTTGCAAGAATACGGTATTAGAAGAAATATTAATTTTCATGTAGTTAAGTGGCATAATCAATTTGATGCACTTTTGGGTAGTGAAGATTTTTATAAGTTGGGTGCGAAAATTGATTATTCCAATAAAGTCTTGCAAATAGGTAGTGTGAAAATTCCCTTCTTAGAATACATAAACAATCAAAACTTTAGGCCTTTTACACAAAAAATTAGTAAAACAATTAAAATTCCTGTTAACATCCATGAGGGAGAAATTTTAATACCTGAAACTGAATTGAACCCAAACATACGGATTCCCGAATCGATAGCTTATGCGGAAAATGGATTTTGTCTATTACCTTTTGAGGAAGAAAGAACATGTGAAATTAACTTTAAACACCCAATTAATGTCCAACCAGTTTTTAATGTAGAGGTTAGTCAACCTTTTATTCAAAATTCGGACCCCGATCTTCTAAATTCTATCAGAATTAACCATTTAAATGAAGAAGAAAGAAACAAAATTATGGAACTTTGTGCAAAATTTGAGACTATTTTCTTTAACGAAAACTGCGACTTATCTTTTACAAATGCCGTTAAACACACCATTAGGACAATTGACGAAACGCCGGTCTATAGTAGATCTTATCGATACCCATATCATCTGAAAGAACAGATACAGTGTCAAATACAAAAATTATTGGACAGCAAAATTATTCGGCCTTCTATTTCGCCGTACTCGTCGCCGGTCTGGATCGTCCCGAAAAAGCTGGATGCTTCCGGTAGAAAGCAATGGAGGTTAGTCATAGACTACCGAAAATTGAATGACAGGACGATCGAAGATAAATATCCGCTTCCACGGATTGACGAAATTTTGGATAATTTAGGCAGATGTGTTTATTTCAGTACGTTGGATTTAGCGCAAGGATTCCATCAGGTCGAAGTGGAAGAAAAATCGATTGAAAAGACCGCGTTCAGCGTAAACAACGAACATTACGAATATTTAAGAATGCCCTTTGGCCTTAAGAATGCTCCTTCCACGTTCCAACGAGTTATGGACAACATTTTCAAAGAATATCTATAAATTCTGTTTCGTGTATATGGATGACATAGTCATCTTTTCTAAATCCCTACAAGACCATCTTATTCACTTAAAATTAATTTTCGAAAAATTAAAACAGTTTAATTTAAAGGTTCAACTTAATAAATCAGAATTTTTAAGAAAGGAGGTCGCATTCTTAGGACACGTTGTAACACCACAAGGCATAAAACCGAACCCGGAAAAGATTAGGGCTGTTCAGCAATATCCTTTGCCGAAAACAACTAAGGAAATTAAAAGCTTTTTAGCACTTGTTGGTTACTACCGACGGTTTATCAAAAATTTTGCCAAAATCGTACAACCATTTACTAATTGTTTGAAAAAGGGAACTGTCATAGATGTTAGTAACCCGAAGTATATTGAATCATTCCATAAGTGCAAGGAATTGTTGACTAACGCTCCTATACTCCAATACCCTGACTTTACGAAACAATTTACAGTAACCACTGACGCCAGCAATTACGCCATAGGCGCAATTCTATCCCAAAAAGACAAACCGATAGCGTACTATTCCCGGACGCTTAATTCGGCTGAGCGTAACTACTCTACTATAGAACGAGAACTTTTGGCAATCATAGACGCGACCAAGCATTTTCGGCCTTATATTTATGGTAAAAAATTTATTATAGAAACTGACCATGAGCCTCTACGTTGGCTTTTTAAACTAAAAGAACCCAATTCACGTCTCGTTAAATGGAAATTAAAATTGGAGGAATTCGATTACGAGGTCAGATACAAAAAGGGTAGAGAAAATTCTAATGTTGACGCTTTGTCAAGAGTAGAAATTAACATGCGGGAAATAGCAACCGAAGAGACCGATTTGCTCTCAACTTTAGCAAACGTCGATGAAGAAGATACTTTAGATCCGAGTTATTTATACGAAATTTTTGGAAATGACGGAGACGGAGAAACGCAGCATACTGCAGTCGAAAATCCCATTTGCTCGGTACCAATTTCGGAAAAACCGGTTAACGAATTTCTACACCGATTAATTTTAAGTTTTAATCCATGTTACGAAATTAAACTTACGCGGCCGTTTCAGAAATATAATTACGAAATATATATTAGACAAGGAAACGAGAAAAACGACATATTAAAGGCGATAAAGGAGATAGTCGTACCTAAAACATTATATGGTGTGTATTTTAAAGATAAAGAACTTGAAACTATTTTTTCTAAATTGGTTGCGGACATTTTTAAAAGTAATGAAATGAAATTTGTTAAAAGTAACTCATACACCAAGGACGTTATTCAACCTGAAAAACAACATGAAATTATTAGCAATTATCATCAACTAAACCATAATGGAATCGAGGAAACGTACAAACACTTAAAGAGACAATTTTATTGGCCAAAAATGAAAGAACTTATTAACAAAATTATTAACGAATGTGAGACTTGCTTACAGACAAAATATGAAAGACACCCCCACAAACTTGCTTTTTCAGGACCCTTATTGGCTAAACGTCCCTTTGAAATTATTCATATCGATATCTTCCAATTTAATTCAAATAAATTTCTTACTATCATTGATTTGTTTACGAAATACGCCCAGGCTTATTATGTGTCTGATGTAACCTGTATTACTATAATGAATAAGTTGAGACATTATTTCTCCCATCATAATCACCCTCGAAAAATTGTTGCTGATTCAGGCAATGAGTTCACGAACTACATTTTGAAAGAATACTGTTCCGTATTTAAAATTGAATTACATATTACCACGGTCGACAATAGCACTTCAAACTCGCCTATTGAACGATTTCATTCTACTATCTTGGAAAAAATTAGGACTTTATCTTTAGAAAATCCCTATGAAACCCCACAAAATTTAATGATTAGTGCAATTTTAATTTATAACCAATCAATTCATACCTCTACGGGTTATACCCCATTCGACCTTTTATACGGACCATACGATAACTTGCACTTATATGAGGTAGACTTAGACAAAACAGTTTATCAACAATACAATGAAAATAGGAGGAAAGAAGTTGTTCCATTTTTCGAACAAATATATCACAGACAATTGGAAAAAGGAAATAAAAATTTGGAAAAGGTTAATCAAGGTAGAAGGCAAACGGTAGAAGTCAATGAACCTGTAGTTTACATACAGAGGAAATCTAGGGCAAGAAAAGATGCTCCAAAGTTTCAGAGACTCGAGGTTGAAAAAGTAGACGACAAAAGGGTTGAAGGAAAGATTTCTAAGCGTCCAACTAACGCGCATATCAGAGCTCTAAGACCTTTAAAGAAAAAATTTCCTTCTTTACAGGATTCTCATCTTGACGATCCCCAACCAGGGCCTAGTCATAGACCAGATTAATCCCCCAGGTTTTTATTTGGAAGAACTAGGAACTGCAAAACTTTTGTCACATTATCATAAGTTTTATTTTTATTTTAATATTACAAGTATAGAATTAAGTTATGCGAAACTTCTGCAAAATGCGGCTGTCATAAGCGTCATAATGGGTGACGGGCCTGCGCAAAAATTAATGTTGAATTTGGAGGATAATTGCGGTCAAATTAAAAATCAGATTCGAAAGCTAAAACATAGACCAAAGAGAGGATTAATTAATGGTCTCGGTACTGTCATTAAATATTTAACCGGAAATCCCGATAGCAACGACTTGGCTGAAATTAATAAAGATTTAGACTCTCTTTATAAAAATCAGGAGAACATTGTAAAACAAATGGGAAAGTTCTCCTCATTCGCTAATCATCTTACTAATAGATATGAAAACGATTTAAAAATAATACAAACAGGTATCAATGCTTCTCTTTATAGCCTAAATAAGATTAAAAATAGTATCGAAATTCAATCAGCTGTTGAATATAATATGTATCTAAGTCAAAAATTATTAAACTTCCTATTTATGTCGGAAAGAACCATCTCCTTAGCTTTCAATGAAATCACGAATTTGGAACTGTTAACAACATCGGACCTTTTGGAAATAACAAACCATTTGGCGGGGATTTACGGAAACGATGAATTGGTTACCGTTAATTCCATTCATTTATTCGAAATTATAGAATTCTCTAAATTAAGAGTCCTGTTTGTGGAAGATACAATCACGTACGTATTATACATTCCCATTCTAAATCCTACGTTGTACAGTTACCATAAAATTTACCCCGTCCCTAATGCAAAAGACCAAATGCTGCTGCCTCCAGCGCAATTTCATCTATCTGGACCACAAGATTTTTGGACCAACGAGAAGTGCCCAACCATCAAAAATATAATATTGTGCCGTAACAAACCCGTAAGTGACGTGTGTTCCTTGGGTAGCTTGAGTTCGTGTACCTTTGGTCGCGCAATCAATGATTATACGTTATACACGCAATTAGAGAACAATATTGTGTTAGCAGTAAGTAAAAAAGAAATGATGATAACCGAAATGTGTGGAACTAAGGTGGAACACTTTAGGATTCGTAACAGTGCTCTTGTTCGCTCTGATAACGAGTGTAAAATTGTAATTGGAAACCAAATGTTTGAAAACACAAATGTTAACTTTTCTGTGGAAATTCCTGAAATGGAATCATTCAATTTAAATATAAGTAAGACTGTCCTTCTGGGGCAAAAACATTTAGAAGATGTTCGAGAATTAAAAAACGAAGCTGCTGAGTTACAAACGGATTTTAAGATCCATCCGGTTGTCCATTTCACGCATTTCTCTATATCTGTATTGTTTGTCATCATCGTTGTTATTATAATGGTTTTATTATTTGTCGAATATAAATTTTGTTGTCTTGTGAAAACTAAAACAGTAGCAACAGGTGACGTCATCGAAGGCCATAATTCGCCCCTGGCATAACAAGAGAATCGGGGACGATTCTATCACTAAGGGGGGAGGAGTTATGTCCTATGGTTATGTCCCTGAACTCGTCTCATATATCTATTTAACCTTCAAGTATGGGATGCTCCCGTGAGAACGATGTAATATGCGCTAAAGTTTTATAAACCGAAAAGATAACTACCATGCAATTTTTTCTTCATTGCTTATTTTACTGAAAGCAACTTCCTTAAATATGAAGGTATTACCCGCTGCCTTAAATCCTTGCACATCCACTATGAATTTCATCTTTATAATATATATATATATATATATATGTATGTATAAGTTACAATACTTAAACAATGTTGTTGGATGGATTGTAGCGAACCATTCGATCATGTAGAATTAAGCAATATGCAGCTGTATTTGCTGGAATTGCTTCATTAGTTTCAAAATCTAGACGGACATCTATAGCGCCCGCCTTCACAATTTAGAATCCTAGCAGTCGTCCGATTGAATCTGTTTTTGTGAAATCAACTTGCTCTGTACACTTAATTTCCGAAAGTAAAGTGTTGTTGTTGCCAGTTATATTGAGAAATATAATATCTTTACCTTTTGCTCTCGGATCGCCTAATTGAATTCGTAGATAACGACTTATATAGTCAAGCTCATACGATCCTTCCGGTATGGTTATTACTCTATTCCCAACATAAAATTTGTTAATACTTTGATCTATATTTGGAATAGAATTGTATGTTTCAAAGTTAACGAGTCCTAAAGAATACTCAAAATTATCATCCAAAACAATTGGTAGGCTAATATTAGCTTGCAATATTGATTTGTCTCCGGTTAAATTAAACGTATACATGTTGATAGTCTGTTAACGTTAGATTAAATGGAACTATTATCGTCTGCGCTAACGTTTTAAAAATGAAAGGGTGGTGTGATATTATACAGAAATTGTAATACTAGATGACCATAGTTGAATGAGTTGTACATCTGTTTGCGATCATTATTATAAAAATTTTTGCATGGTTGAGAAGAATTTAAATATTTCACAACTTCCGAAGGTGGTCGCAAACTTCCGAAGCTGTCAAAATAAACTGCATTGTCGTTTTTAATTTTGTATGCTGTCCAATGCGTACCCATGCCCGTTTTCTTATCATGATTTACAATTCCACATTCGATGGCGCGCACTTTTTTAGGTAAACTGTCACGCATAAATATTCAGCAAAAGTGAGGAATTTGAAGCATTTTAACATTTATGTAAATCTTCATCGGTTAGTGCTCGTTGTGGCAGACTTAGAGAGGTTTTTTTTTGATATGGTAAATAAAGTCCCAAACCTTTTTTATAAGGTTTCAAGAAAAGACCTTTTCAAGAGCAATTTTTTCCATAGCCTTATTATGTCGTTCAGATTCGCTAAGACTTCATTGGGCTGCTTTAACATCATTAACCGCTTTCGCGATTCCGGCTGCTCCTCCGGACAAAGCACCTAAAGCTGATAATCCAGCGAAAAGTGGTATTAATGGAAGAAATCCACCGCTTTTTGGAACCGGTATTATCCTGGGAGAATCGGTCTGATTTGCATTTTTTAACTGTGACATTGCTAATCGTGCTGCTCGAATGACATTTTCTGGCTTTTTCTGTTTTAGAACATTCGCTGCTTTTCTTATAAATTTTCGAAAACTTATTCTTCCACCCTTTCTTTCTTTCATAGAACTACTAGTTCGTTTTCTTCTTTGTTGTTGTTGTTGAACTCCCATACCCAACTTTGTTTTTACATTCATAGCGGTTGCAACTGCTCGAGCAGCTAAACGTTCTCTAATGCTTGCATCCGATGAATGAACTCGTCTAAGTACTGCTTTAGCTAAAATACCATCTGCTTTATGTCTTTGTTCTAGATTTTTAAAATTAGAGTATGCAATATCATGAGCTTTGCAGGATTCATCCAAAGGAATAAAGTTTTTTTCGAAATAAACCAATTCATGCAGAACTATCAGCTTATAAAATAGAAAAACAGTAACCATATTTTTCATTAGATTATTGACATGCGAATAGTTCAACAAAAAGCTGTGCTGCCTATTACTAACCGTGATTTTAACGATGTACCAAAGGCAAACCGACATGGCCCCCTACTACCGTCAACAATACGATCAATCGTTACAGGTCCTTCCAATTGTGGAAAGACGAATGTTATAATTTCACTTTTAGAACATCCCAATGGTCTCCGATTCGAGAATGTATACGTATACTCCAAATCGCTAACTCAACCAAAAGATGAATACTTAGACAAGCTTTTTAAAACAATAAAAGGCATTGGCTATTACCCTTACAAAGATTCTGAGAATATTATTTCTCCATAAAATGCGAACTCTAATTCAATATTTATATTTCACGATGTTGCTTGCGAAAATCAGAATGTAATCAGAGATTATTTTAGTATGGGACGACATTACAACGTTGATTGTTTTTATCTTTGTCAAACATATACTCATATTCCAAAACATCTAATACGCGACAATGCAAACCTAATTATATTATTCAAACAGGATGTGCTAAATCTTAAGCATGTCTATTCAGATCATGTCAATACTGATATGTCATTTGAAATGTTTAAAACCATTTGCAAAGTTTGTTGGGATGACAAATATGGGTTTATAAGTATTTATGAAGATAGTGATGTTAAATTGATGATATATTGCGGAAATCCTATAAACCTTTGGTGGAACCTTTAATGCAATTAAAAGAAGAAATACAATTTTCTAAACCGAAAATTATGCAAGAAATTAAAAAGAAAGAAGAAGAAGATGTTGAGAAATCATTCATAGCACCAGATTTATTGTCACCATCATCGTCATTACCAACCTCATTAAATACCTCGGTAAAAGATTCCGATCTTTCTACAATGCCACCACTGAATGAAGAGGAAGAAGATAGAATATTTGATTACACTAAACAAGAAATACTGAAAATCGTAAACGATCCTGCTTTTAAAGATATATTAGATGATTATGAAGAATTACCGAAAAATTATATTGAAGGAGTATTAAGCGATACTGAAGGAGAATATGACAATAGAAATGATGTTCGATACGATTGGCTTCAGAACAAATTGTATATTGGCGATGAAGAAATGAAGGTGGTCGGTAAAAATCTAGAAATAATGGGACGTAAATACGTCGGAACGCCTGGACTATATGAGTTACTTTTCAGAAAAAATCCTGTCGGAGATAAGCAAAACGATAGGGATGTCTATAGGGAAATAATGTAGCTCGTTCGATTAGATAACCCTCAAAGTTACATAATGTCTCTAAATCATGATACTAAAGGAGTTTTTGACACACAATATGGTATAAGATTTAATCCAGAGAGACAAAAATATTTTATCGGAGATTCCGAAATAAAGTTTGGAACTTACAAAATAACCGTAAAAATTGTAAGGTATACACTATCCCGAGGATTATTGGAGTTTCTGTTTAAAAAGGAGCCCAGTGGTTATAAGGAATCTGATTTGGCGAAATATAAAGATATAGTGTATAGAACAAATGCTCATAAAATTGGCTACAAGAGTACCGCTCCAATAGCTGGAAACAAATGAAAAAAATATCAGCTAATCAAGAAACTGGGGTGTAAGGGGCGAAGGTGGTATGAACGCAAGCTCAAATGTCAACCTCACCTGCTCGTGTGATGACTTCGGTTATCCGGTACACCCTGCTCGATAACAAACGAGGCTCTGACGACCGAATGATTGCCGGAATAAGCAATCTCCACTTCCTGGCCAACAGCTCCGGGTGGAAGAGCCAGCAAGTGTAAGGGCACTCTTTTGTCCTGGGGTCAAGAAATTGATCCCAAAGGCGGATGAACTATCATTTAGTCAACGGCATAAGGATGCAGAAAGCAAGAGGAAACTACTGCATTAGAGATCTACAGATATCCTTAGTATATATCATCATGGCGATGTTCAGAACCAAACCATCCGGAGTAATAAGTTCCCCAATCGGATCTCCGGGGGGAACAGTGTTGAACAAAACTATGAAGACAAACAAATTAAGAATTGGTACATGGAACGTGAGATCCATGTACGAATCTGGAAAGATGCATAATATTGTACACGAAATGCAAATACTGAAACTCAACATCCTAGGAATCAGTGAAACAGGATGGCCTGGGCATGGCCAGATACCAACAGATGGAGGCATGCTGTACTACTCTGGAAACGACGATAATTATCATAGACATGGTGTCGCAATTTCCGTCTCGAAAGATATTATGGCTTCCGTAATAAACTTCGTCCCTGCCTCAGATCGTGTCATGCTCTTACAATTACAGACCAATTAAAGGAAACTAAACATAATACAAATATATGCCCCTACTGCTGACAAGACCGAAGGCGAAAACGAACTCTTTTACGAACTAATGAGACAAACGACTGAAACCACGAGATATCACTATAATTCTTGGAGACTTCAATGCGAAGATCGGAAAAGGGAGTTGTGACAAGTACATAGGTGAATATGGATTAGGGATAAGAAATGAAAGAGGCGATAGACTGGTACAATTTTGCCAGGAGGAAGAGATGATAATAACTAACACCTTCTACAAGCTTCCAAAGCGACGACTCTACACATGGAAATCCCCACAGGACAATGACCAAAACGCGATAAGAAATCAAATAGACTACATCTTGATAAGCGCAAGATATAGAAACAACATCAAGTCAGTTAAGACCTACCCGGGTGCTGATGTTTGCTCAGACCACAATCCTTTAGTGGCCCAGATGCACATCAAACTCAAAAGAACTCCTAAAACGCCAGAAACCCGAATAAACACAGAACAATTAAAGAACCAAGACATACGGAAAAATCCAAGGAAAGAGATCAGTAAGGAAGGAGACGAAATTCTTGGATGAAAAACCTTAGGGAATGGTTTGGATGCAATAACAACGAACTTTTCAGAGCTGCAGTCTCAAAAATAACAATCGCCCTGATGATTGCCAACCTTTGAAGCGGAGACGGCACCTAGAGAAGAAGAATCAAGAAACTCATGATCGGACCTCTATTTCCTTCCGCTGCTGCCAATGTCATAGCAGCTACTTCGACTCCAGTTAAAAATCCTTTGGGTGAAGGTCTATGGATGAATTTAAACGATAAACCTCTAGAATATGTATATTTTAATGATATTAACGAATTATGTGATCGTTTAAAATTACTCATTTCATCTCAATCTGCAGGAAATACCAACCATACCAATGAAATCACATCTATTGTCGAAGAACTTCGAGAGTGTGGTATAATAGAATAAATAATTTATATTCTCACTTAGTTTCAATATGGTTGTTGATAAATTCGGTCGAGCATTGTCGGGGGGTTCTAAACGAAAGTTTGAAACGATAGATAAATTTTTGATTGAAAATAATAAGTTATTCGCTCGAGTTAAAACGAGCGACGACCGCGACGACGACGACGACGATGATGGGGAACAGATTGAAGATGAGATTGTCACAAAAAAATACTTGGATACAATAATAGATACGTTAGCGACAGCTGAAGATTTTAGAAAGATTTCTTATTTTATTGATTTCGATAACAAACATGTAACCCGTTTAGAGATGCCAACAGCATCTTGGCATGCAGCTACAAAAGCATATGTTGATAATAAAGACAAAGTTACTAAGACCCAAATTAGACTAGAATGTGAAAAAGTCAAAAAGGATGCAATGTCCGAAGGAGATAAAAAACGTGAAAATCTCCGAAACGAATTATTAGTACTAATACACTCTCTCAAGGCTAACATTGACTCACTAAACATTAATTTTCGTTTAAATACTTTGTATATAGATGCTATCTTTAAGCACCTTGACATACAGAAGAGCTCTTTAATTACAGCCACGCCGTCAAGTGTATTGCCTAGCAATATCGATACCACTACCAACACCACTGCCACCACCACCACCACCACATTTTCTGTTTAATAATAATGGTCAAAATACTAAAAGGAAAGATAAAAAACGATTCTAGCAAAAACGGTAAAACAACAACCACTATTAAAGAGCAAGTGGTAGCTGAATTACATAAACAAGCTCGAAAAAATTTTACTAGACGAAGAACAATTATTAAAGGATTATATGATCTGTTTCAAGCCGATCTAGTTGAAATAATTCCGTATGCAAAAGAAAATAAAGGGTATCGATACATTCTTGTAGTAATTGACACTTTTTCTAAATTTCTATGGGCGTCACCGGTTTTAAGAAAAAGCGGAGAAGATGTTTCGAAAGGTATATTACGCAAAAATAAACGTATACCGACAAACCTGCAAACTGATATGGGAAAAGAGTTTTACAATAAATGGTTTCAGAATCTAATGAGAAAATACAGAATTAATCACTATTCAACTTTCAGCAGTAAAAAGGCTTCTATAGTCGAACGAGCCAACAGACCTTAAAAGGTATAATGTGGAAAAAATTAACATTGCAAGGAAATTACAAATGGTTACATTTGTTACCTAAACTAGTTCAAGTTTATAATAATACAAAACACAGAACTATCAGAATGAAACCGATAAATGCTGTAAAGAAGGAAAACGAAAAGCTACTATTGAATACCGTATATTCTCGCATTAAAACAGTAGATTTGAAGAGAAAGAAATTTTCCATTGGAGATTACGTACGCATTAGCAAACATCGCGAAGTTTTTGCAAAAGGTTACACTCCAAACTGGTCCAATGAAATTTTTAAAGTGGTTAACATTAAATTTTCTAATCCAATCGTCTATTATTTACAAGATTTAACAGGTAACGTAATAAAGGGAGGATTTTACGATAAGGAACTGCAAAAGGCGAAACATCCCGACGTCTACCTGGTGAAAAAAAATTTGCGAAGAAAAGGTGATCAAGTCTACGTAAAATGGCTTGGATTCGATAAATCTCAAAACAGTTGGATTCCATCTAATAATGTTGTAATTTAACATTTTATTTTAAAGAATAAAACTATTTCTGAATTTACCATTGTTACCTACCTACCTAAGTACCTATTCATAACGAAGCAATTCAATGCACGCAATTAGGTACTTTAGTAAATTCATTCATTAGAGTCGAACGCGTATGAAAAATAATAATTATTTCTTGCACTGCGGCAGCGGCATGCATGCATGTCCAGCCGAACCGGAGAAACAACACATATCCCTTGATATGTACGTCGGTCGGTCGCGACCGACGGGAAAAAACGCTCCTTCCTTGCTACGTGTCACCATTAAAGTAACGGTTAATGATCTCAGAACACATACACCTTTTGCCCATAGGTGCGAGAAGGATGGACTTATACGGCAAACTAACGTTAGACAGAAACAGCAATGATCTAACGGGACATGATCTCAGTAGCCCTCTCCTATTACTGCTCGTATCGTATCATTATTTTTGAAAGTTGAATTCGCATAAGGTTGATGAGTATGTTTATCAGCGTTAATTATAGCGTTATCGAAGACTGCATTTTCGGTAATGTTCGGGGGCAAGAACCAATTTGTTTGAACAGTGGCAAATTTCTCAATTCTGCTGCACTGTTCTTTTAGATCTCGCCGTCACACGACAAATTAATTTTATGTGACTAGTTCAATTATCGGAAATAAAATAAAACTCTGTCGTAATAATTAACAAGTTTATGTACAACTTAACAAACTACATTTAGATCGAATTCTTGAAACGTTGGAAGGACAACAACAACTGTACAACAACTCTGAACTGTCCTTTTTTTTCAAGTGTTCATGCTTATTTTGTAGGGGTTGGAAGGACGAGGGTGAAAAATGTGGATGGAACAACAACCCAATTCTAAGAATAAGCGGTCATACATCGCGCATACCCGCTAGACCCCAATAAAAGAATCGATGGTCGGGTCCATGCAATAAACCGACCCGACCATCGATTCCCAAGTTCCAGGAACAACCCCCCAAGCTGACAAACGCTTTACAAAATCACAAAAAAAATACAATCAAACATTCCGACACATGATAGGTAACATATAGTATTTCTGCTACCATTTTAGCGTTTCCTCTTTTTCAATCGCAACCCCAAAGATTTAAGGAACTGTTTATTGAGCGGTGTTAATCGCTTAATGGTTGTTGGCGAAATAAGCATCCGGGATTATGGTAGTAGTTTTATAGTACTATTCTTCTTTGACTATCGTTGGGAACAGCTATATTGCACTACCATGTTATGCTATTCGTAAGTGCAGTCTTATTGTGACACGCTCTCCTCGGAAATTAACTAGATTACCGTCTTGATCAACTATTTTAAGGGAAATGTAGTCGATGACACGAGTGTTGATTGATAAATAAATAAGATTCGTAGGATTCTCAACAATTTTAAATCCGGGGGATACATTGGGAAAGAATTGATGTAGTATATGTCCATCTAGTCCTTTAACACCATCACTGGTACGTATGTAGGAGTTAGTTACGAGGTTACACATCACTGAAATCGTGTTTACTTTGAAAATGTCAGCTACATCAACAGACATCTTTTTAGGTGATGGTAGAAGCTTATTTTCAAAACCCAGTATCTTTGCGGGAGAATCTGTAGGAGCGAAGTTGACTTTTTTGGTGCTTTTTATATGGCTTTTTAAGGTAGTATTGTCTCCAAACAATTCAATAGCATCATCAGTATCTCGCAATTTCTCGCGAAGATAATGATTAATATCATCGATTTCATAGGATCCTTCCGGAAGAACAACGACTGGTGGTGTAGAACCTTCAAAATAGAATTTGTTGTTAGTTTCATCGATATTCGGAATACTGTTATATGCTTCAATATTTAACAAAGCAATTTGATATTCATCATCATCGCTTAAACAAAATTGGTGGACTTATTATCATTTGCACCTCCGACTTTGTATTAGTCAAGGTAAATGTGTAAGACATGTTTTCGGTTTGACGTTCTGTCTACTACAACGAAGTTAGTTCGATGGTTTGTTTTTAAGAAAAGGTTTGCGTAGTCTCATTAAGGAATTTTACAACTAAATGGCCGCAGTTAAAATCTGAGTGGTTCTGAATACGATTGTAGTCATATGTGATAGCACAAGATCCGGAAGATTGTAAATATTGAACCAATTCTTTAGGTGGACGGAGATCTCCAAAACTGTCAAAGTACATAGCTTTGTTATTTCGTTTTACATACGCTGTCCAATGTGTACCAGTTCCTGTGTCTAAATCTAAATTAACAATTCCACTTTCACACCTTTTAACTTTTCTGGGTAATTCGTTACGCATTAAGATTCCCCGAAAATGTGGAATTTGTAAATAGTTAATGTAATTGACTAAATCCAAATCTGTCAAAGGACGGTTAGGTAACTTAACGAAAAATTTTACGTTTTTTTTTTTGTTGATAAGGTCTAAGGTATAAACCGAAACCTTTACGGAAAGGTTGTACTGAAATATTTTTTCCAAGAGCAATAGCTTCCATTGAAGCGTTATGACGTTTATCTTCTTCTAGCTGTTGTTGTGCTGTTTTCGCATCGCGTACAGCTTTAGCTATCCCAGCAGCACCGCCAGAAAGAGCTCCAAGTGCTGATGGTCCAGCGAGAAGTTTCGTTTTCTTAAGAGCAATTTTCGCAGATGTCACTAGCTTACGAAACGGTAGAGCTCCTCCTTTTCTTGTTCGTCTTCTTTTCTTTATTTTTCGCAACGGAATTAAACCACCAACTTTACGACGTCGCTTTTTATGTCCAATTCCAAGTTTCTCTTTACCCTTCATAGCTGAAGCAATTTTGAGATCTGCCAAGCGTTCACAAAAGACGCGTCCGACTACTTTAGTCTTTGTAATGATTGTTGCGCCAAAACCTTATCAGCAATTCGACGATGGGAAATGTCTGGAAAAGTTTTGTAAGCAATATCGTGTAATTTACAAGATTCGTCAAGGGGATTTATACCGATATCACCTCGAGCTAATCGTTTGTTTAGTCGAGTCCCTGGACCGCAAAAGTTATACCCTGGGAGGTGTAATTCAATAGGTAATCTATCTATAACACTATTCAGAACGCTACGTTTCATGTAACAGGTATGGTGTGAGTGCTTTCACTATTACGAACCAACTGACTATATAAATAAGGGTAACACTATATTTATATATCAGAGAGCACATGCGCGAACCGTTTAATCATCAATAAACATGCGGATAGTACAACATCCATCTGTTCTACCCATAACCAATCGTGACTTCGATATTGCCAGGAAAATAAATCGACAGGGTCCATTACTACCATCCACAATAAGAGCCATTGTCGCCGGACCTTCATATTGTGGAAAAACAAATGTGATTATAGGACTTTTGGAGCAACCGAACGGTTCACGGTTCACAAACGTATACGTTTATTCCAAGTCATTGTATCAACCAAAATATAAGTATTTAGCTGAATAATTGAAACCAATTGCTGGAATTGGTTATTTTCCCTATAGAGACTCTGACGATGTAATTGCTCCATCACAGGCAAGACCTAATTCTGTATTCATCTTTGACGATGTTGCGAATGAAAATCAAAATAAGATAAGGGAATACTTTAGTATGGGAAGACATAACTCAATCGACACTTTTTATTTAAATCAAACATATGCACAGATTCCCAAACATTTAATTAGAGATAACGCAAATTTAATAATACTGTTTAAACAGGATGACTTAAATCTCAAACACGTCTTCGCAGACCATGTCACTACAGACATGACTTTTGACCAATTTAAAAATATTTGTGCAGAGTGTTGGAAAGAGAAGTTTGGATTTCTAGTGATAAACAAGGATTGTGGTATAAACGAGGGAAGATATCGCTTAGGATTCGATAAATATATATTAATGTAAGTGATATAAAGTCAATCAGTTGTTAAAAGACAACCTTGACAAGAGCATGGATGTAAAAGCAAAGAAAGAACTAAACAAAGTTAGGAAAGCGGTAAAGAGGAAATTGCAAATGTTAAAGGAATCGACAGCAGGACAGAATCTCCTGTTGCAGCAAGCATATCAACCTCTTACAAAATCGCTTCTTAACTTGAAATCAGAGCTGGGTGAAGAGATCAATAAAGAATTAAAGCCAGAAGTGAGTAATTGGTCGAAAGGTGACGTTCCAGCTTTGTCAACACCAATAAAAATTAGAAAGCTTGACCCTTCGAATGCTCCAGGTACCTTACTACCAGGTGCTCCTTCATTCTTAAGGAAAGAAAGTGTTTATGAAAGTGACCCAACAACGGGTCATGAAAACACAGACCAGGATAACGATGACTTTGAACAATTGAAGAAAGCGTACATAGACTATATTAATAGCTCTCGATTTGCTGAATATTTGGAAGAATTCGATCCTCTACCTCGAGACTATATAGAAGGAATTATTAAAGACCATGAAGGTGGCACATTTAACGCTGACGTTCTGAATACTCGTCTTGATAAAGTTCGATACGAATGGGACACAAATAAATTTTTTATTGGTGATCTTGAACTGGATTTTGACGGACCAAACGTTGTAATCGATGGAAAATTTAAATACATAGGTAGTTTTAATTGATGAGAATTGACTCGTCGGTATAGACGTGTGAAATGTGCTCGGTCTTTAAAGCCTTATTTGTTGGACAGTTTAAGAGATAATAATTCATTTTTTAGTGGGCTCTTTGGATATAACTGTGTTAATGTGTTTTTGTAGTTTTCATGCTGATCAGTGATGGATTTAATGATGTTTTAGAGGATTAAAACCTACATAATTGTGTGATAAACATATTACCAGCGTGTGGCCTTCGAGGGGTCGACCCGGGCCAGCAGGCGGAACGAGTTTTTAGTCACAAAAAGTGGAGCTGATACAGGTTTTTTTCAGCTAGATATATATTAAATGGAAAGGCTATATTTATGTTTTATGTAAATGGCTGAGAAAGAAGTAAATAAAAAAAGGAAGAAGGAATTAATCGCAGAAAGTCCGGAACAAGAAGAAAGAACGACAAAAAAGAAGAATTCGGATAGGCAACTAGCATTGGAGATGGAAGAAATAAAAAACATGTTACAGGAAAGATGGAGAGAAGAAGAGGACAGGCAGAAAGAAAGAGAAAAAAAAGAAGACGAAAGATGGGAGGAATTGCAGAATAAGATGAAACACAGGGAGATAAAGGTTAATCAGAATTTCGATGAGATGAATAAACAAATTAAAGAGATCAGAGAGAACAAGAAAATAGACAAAATGAAAATAGATGAGCTGACAAGAAAAACCAAGGAGATAGAAGAGAAGATTGATAGTTTGAACAGTAATACAGAAGGGATTGATAATGGGAACAATAATGAATTAAGAAGGAAAATAGAAGATCAAGAACGAAGAATAGGAAATATGGAGAGCGAAATGGAAAGAAGAAATAAATATGAAAAGAAGTGTAATGTAATGATATTTGGGATAGATTTGGGATCTGGAAACTGGAAGGAGGCGACGCCACAAATGTTTAATGAGAAAGTGAAAGTTAATGTAGGTATAGTTGATGTATGGAAAGTGAAAGAAAAAGTGTACGGAGTGAAGCTGAAGATGTTACACAAAAGCTGAAAATATTAAAGAATAAGATTCAACTAAAAGGTTCAAATGTGTACATTAAGGAAGACCAAACATTGGAGGAGAGAAGGATAAACAAAATTATATGGAATATGGCAAAGCAAGAGAGAAATAAAGGGAAGGAAGTAAGAGTGTCGCATAATAAAGTGAAAATAGGTGAGGTATGGTGGATTTGGGACGAAAAGAAGAAGATGATGGTAGAAGAATCAACAAATAGGATTTTTCGTTAATAATGTGAGGGATAATAATGAGCATAGTGAACAAAAAAAAGTTAATTTGACGGCGTGGAACGTTAGGGGACTGAAATCTAAAGGTAATATTTTTTGGAAATTTATAAATAGATATGAGATAGTGTGCTTGAGTGAAACGTGGTTAGAAGAAAAGGGAAAATGGGATGATAGTATAAAGCTAAATAAAATGTATAAGTGGTCAACTATTAGTGCAGTAAGGACATCAAAGAAAGGTAGAGCAAAAGGGGGAATTTTGGTCGGAATAAAGAAATATTTGAATCTGGAAATCAAAGAATTAAATAATGATTTAGTAACAATTAAGGGAGTTATAGGGAAAGAAAAATGGTTAATTATGTTTGTTTATCTTAATGAAAATAGAATAAGCAGGCTAGATGTAATAGAAGAGCAGATAGAGTTAAATAAAAATAGTAATGTAATGATAATTGGGGATTTTAATGCAAGAATTGGGAGAGAAATAGGGCAGGTAGTAGACGATGATGTAAATAATAGAAATTCACAAGATGGACATATAGATAAGGAGGGAAAAGAATTAATACAGTGGAGTATAAGGAATGGGCTATGATACGGTAAATAGAAACGAGTTGATAAAGAGTTTAAGGAAGAGTAAAATTGACGAAGGTCTGATTTATAGCATAATTGAAATATATAAAGAAACTGCGGGGTGTATAAGGATTGATGGCAGGGAGACAAAAAAATTTTGGATGGATACAGGGGTAAGACAAGGATGCAAATTAAGTACACAGCTGTTTAATATATATTTAAGTGATTTAGAAAAAGAGATTAGTAAAGTAAAGGAGGGGGGGATAGTAATAGGTAGAAAGAAAATATGGACGATTTCGTATGCCGATGACATAGCACTAATAGCGACAAGCCACGGTGCGATGGTGGATATGATGAGGACCCTGGAAAAATACTTAAAAAGAAAAGGTTTGATACTAAACGCGAACAAGACGAAATATATGGAATTTGGGGAAGTTAGAGGTAGAAAGGGGAAAGAAGTTAAAAAGATAATGTGGAAAGGAGAAGTTATAGAGAAAGTTAAAAAATACGTGTATCTAGGATACCTTATGGGGGAGAACAATAGTGATAAAATACATATTGATGCACAAGTAGCAAAAGCAAACGCCTTACTAGGAAGTATATGGGGAATAGGAAATAAATTATGTAAAGATGACTGGAGTCGGAGGAAAAGGCTATTTGATTCTATAATTAGGAGTATAGTACTATATGGGGTAGAAATTTGGGGTTGGAAAGAACAAAATCAGGTGGAAAAAATACATAAGAAATATATAAAATGGGTACTGAACCTCGACAGAAATACGCCGGACTATGTGATTAGAAGGGAATTCAAATGCGGAAAGATGGTAGAGGGAACCAGGAAAAGAGTAGCAAACTATGAAAAGAAATTGGAAGAGATGCGGGAAGGGGATATAAGAAAGGAATTATGGAAAAGGAAAGTCGCAAAAAATGGGGGAAAAAATAGATATGATAAAGACAGAGATGAAATATTCAAAATGTTAAAGATTAATCAGGATCAATATAGGGAGTGGATCAGAATGGGAGAGAATGTAGGGGAAATTATAAGAAAAAGAAGTGAAGAGATGATAAGAGGAGAGGACCTAAGAAAAATAGATAAATCAAAGTATGCGGAATACTTAAAGGGGTTACTTTGGGAACATTGGCAGAGCGATTGGATGCCGGAATATGTGAACGGATGGAAGGGTATGAGCGTATTAGCAAGGTTTAGGGTGGGAAATGAAAGTAGAGGATGTAAGTACTGGCTGAAGAAGGAAGAAAGAGTATGTAGGATTTGTGAAAGGATGGAGGAGACGGTGTTACACGTAATAAGTGGATGTGAAGAGACGAAGGACTCAGATGAGTGTAAAAGAATATTAGAGGGGAAGGATGACGGAATGGAAATATTAAAAAATATATTAAAAACTAGAAAAGGCTATGATTAAATGTGGTGAATGGGGTGGACTAGGGAGGATTAATATATTTTGCTGCTGTTTTTTTTCTTTTTATTTGGTTCTTTTTTTGTATGAGATCGCAGCATGTATTTATTTATATTTATTAGCTATAAGGCAAATGGATTTTGTTATTTTATTATAAGTGTAGTAGTCACACGTCTAGAGAGACGAGACTGAATTAAATGTATAAATTTTTTTTGTTTGTATTAACTTAAGGTTTAATAAAAGTAATTCGAATTCATAGGAAGTGTGGGATTATACGAGCTACTCTTCAAATTACGTTCTGAATATCCGACATCGATTAAAGAAAGGAAAGACTACGCCGATATATTAAATCGTACGGGAGCAGTTTACAAGTTAAGACAGCAAACATTGAAATTTTCTAAAGGTGGAGGATTGTCGTTGTTGACATACAACGAAAAACCGATCGAATACAAATATTTTGATGACGTTAATGAGTTGTGTGATCGTTTAAGGTAATTGGTTACTTCTCAACAAGCAGGCAACACAAATCATGAAAACGAAATTCTATCAATTTTAGAAGAGTTGCGTGAGTGCAATATAATCGTATAAACAAATTATTAAACTTATTAGTTAGACAATGACGGTTGATAAGTTCGGACGTGCGTTAGAAAAAAAACGATTGTTTTCACAAGCATTCAGCAATGTTCATGATTTCAATCATAACCGCTTAACAAGAATCGGTGATCCTCAGCAGGAGCATGATGCTGTGAATGTGCGATTTTTGGAGAAGAAGGTGCAACGTCTGTTATCGCAAGATGATGTAACCGATATTAGACAAGCATTCGATAAAGTGTTGTATTTCATTGATGTGGCTAATAAGCGTATTACACATTTGAACAGATGTTTATTTGGTGGAACGTGTACTAAGATGAAAAGGTGACATGGTTTACGTCAAATGGTTGGGGCTTAACCAATCTCATAACAGCTGGATTCATAAAACGAACGTTTTGTAATGTATCCCCTGTTTTTTTTTGTGATAATAAAGTCTGCAATGTTAGTAATGATTTTCTTTACCCCTTCCCCAAAGTATGATTATAAATAAGTTGTAATCGCTAGTTGCTGCATTGAACGTTTAAGACGTAGTAATGCTTGAAAGTTACGTAATTGAAGTTAAATTTTTCAAAGAGGGTTTATTATCTTTGAAAAGATATTTGGTAGCGTCAGAGTTGGATAGCGTGACAGAAGAATTCGAATTAAAAAGTGAATACGATAAAATCGTAATAGGAGGCTACTTAGTGGTTGATGAGAGCGACCCTGACGATTTTGAAGTATAATTTTTATAAAAATGGATTCACTATTGTACGAGTTGTATCAAGCAGAAAAGCAAGTCATTATCAACTTTCGAAGAGCAATACTATCTAAACGATTTAGATAGAGTTAAAGTTGTGTTTTCGAAGTTGGGAGTTGCAGTACCAAAGGTTAACTGTAACACAAGAGACATCGCTCGATATTTTATACTTCATATTCGAAAGAAAGCAAAGGTGTGACGAATTGGCGGATGAGTTTTTAAAAGGTTGCTGTGAAACAGTGGAAATAACCGTTGATGATGTCGAAATGATTTTAAATAAAACAAAGTATAATTTCATGCGACACGACGTATATTTTTTAAAGGAAATGTTAACAAACGGATCAGTTCTAATGCGGGATAAGAAGTTCTCCGTAATGAATGTCAAGAAAAAGTATGTTACATTGTTAAAGTGTGTGGATGACTTAATACTGGATGTAGCATACTACGCACAACCGAAAAATTTGGAAAAGTGTATTAAACTGATCAACTTGTTTTGGCTTCCGTATATCAACGGTCGTCATCAAACAGTGCTGCAATGGATAGAAGAAAATATTTTAAGAGAAGGAACGGAAAAAGCTGCAAGCTGGCAGAGCGGTCCTGACTTTATTCATTGTAAATGTTATTGAAACAATAAATTGTAACAGTTGAAATCGTACACATGTTATTTGTGAAGTTTAGGAATATATTTCGCAGAATAAAAATAGTAAACAAACAAGTTGTGTAGTAACGTTTTATTATTATTATTTATACAATACAGCCAATATTAAGGATAAAATATTTACATTGAGTGACATTTCAGCGTAAGCTATACTTAAACAGAACTCCAGGTAGGTATTACAGTAGGTGTTCATAAATATTATCAATGGCTTCCTGTGGAAGTGACGAAGCTTCGAAAAGTCTTTTAATAAAGTATTCTCCAACCGCTAAGTTGTCGGTATACGGTTGATGAAAATTTTGTATAAATCGATCAACGGCACCGTCGAACTTTGAAAGGGAACTGTTTGAGTTTTTTATATTGTAATGTCCCCAAGGAAGAGTATTCGTTGTTTTCGGAATTAAGAAACGTTTATCATCTTTGGGAGAGAGGGCTACTTTCGTTTTCATATGGGTAAACAAAGTATGCAGATCGGAAACGAAAACATTCATACATTTAAGAATGGTGGCGTCATCTCTAATGACGCGTAGGTAATCATCGATTTGAAGATGTAATTTAATGACATTTTTCTTGACACCTTTTGCTTTTTTAACAATTTGATCAACGGCTTCAACGCAGTAAGCTTTTGCTCCGGTTCCATAGAATGCTTTAATGGGATTATGAGGGAATTCGTCTTTAAATTTGCCAATAACAGAAGAGGTAATAGGGATATTGAAACTATTATCATGGGGATAATTGGAAGTGTCGAAGTGATGAATATTTTCTATCATATCTCTGTAGAAATTTTCGGTGAAAACTTTAAGAATGAAGGAATCAGTATCCATATACATCAAAGAAATATTTTCATGATATTTTCGCTTAAGAAAGCCGTAGTAGAAGTCATACATAACAACTTTTGATAAATCCAAAATAGTGAAACCTACATAGAGCGGTTTATCGTAAACAATGTGTAATTTATTCATCTGAATAGCTACGAAATGGGGGGTGAAATTTTTTGAATTTCTGAAATTGGGTTTAGCTATTAAACTTTTAACACCAAGGTACCGTCCAACGTTTTGCCAATGAGTAACTAACTTGACGTCAACTCGTTTATCAACGTTCTCCATCGTTTTTCCGAAAGTACTGTTCATCAATTTAAAGAAAGATTTCCCAAACTTATTATTACACATATTGCGTTTTCTAGTATTCAAATCAATGAAAGGTTTTAACCATTGTGACTGTTTAAACTGAATGGCTCTATGCACTTTAAGTAATTTTAATCCGCTCTGGAGAGCTTGTTTAAGCGGTAGGTAATGAACAATATACAGTGTAAACTCCAGGTGACGTCACTCGATTTAACGCTAAATTCCCTAAAGCGTCGAAATCACTCTGCTTCGGTTGGTTTAGCTTGTCTTCCATACAATGATACACTCTATATAGCATTACACCCACTCTCAATAACGTCAACAATTAAATAATAAAGTCCTAGCCCGCAATAAACTCGACTGTCGGCATCATAAATACCGAACTTTCTAAGAAATCCGTTCTTTTGTTCACAAATTGGGATTGCTTGCACGTGTAGACTGTTGTTAGTAGGAGTCATAGAATTTCTATACGTTATCATATTCTTAGTTGCTCACAAATTTTTAAACTGTAAACATGGCAAGTAAGTGAAAATCACTGTGTATTAGCGAAAAAGTTTTACTGACACGTGCAATAGAGGCGGGAGAGAAGATAAGTGATGTTGGTAGACGCTTTGGATTTAGTCTCTCTACCGTGTCCACAATATTTCTTTTTCCAATACAGATTTTTCCTCTTTCTATTTAACGACAACTCTCTATAACGTCAAAATATGCACAGTCCCTTGAGTGTCGTTATATAGAGTTTACACTGTACTTTGTCTTAGTCATAAGGTTCGGAATCAATTTTTTGACTCTACCATTAGCATTACCAGGAGAAATTATATTTTCAACTAAAAAGGGAAGGTCAGCATGTAAATCGTGTAGGTTTTGGAGATATTGAACGTCAACTTCAAGGACATAACCGTATTCAGAAGAAGCATGTAAATCGAGAACATTTAATTCATCAATTTCAGCATCGGTGAGCCAACGAAAATGGGATATGGGAAGGTATTGACTCATGCTGTGTCCAAACAACTTGGTAGCATCCAAATACATAATGTAGGAAGTGGGAGCAGATGCGTCATAATCAGGAAGGTGTGGGTTATTGGCGAAATGCATTCTTTGAACACACTGACTTATTCCTCCGCGTACCCCTTTTTGGAAAAATTTTAACATATCGATGTCAGTTAGAAGTACTAAATTAACGCGAGTGAATTTCAACATGCTAGCCCGAGCGCGGTGTAATACTGAGCGGGGTCCAAGGCGTAAGTGGAAATACGTATTTCACGAAAATTCTCGAACACGTCAGCTAACAGTAGGACATCGGTTTTCAAGTAGAGGTCAGAATATTCTCCGAGAGTGGAGTAGTTAAAGGTTTTCCAAACGGTCGCAGCTCTTTCATAATCTTCATGGGAAATGGGTAGAGAGGTTACTTTATCGAAAAAAATCGTCTTTGAGAGGGAACGTTGATTGGTCAAGTTTAGTAATATCGTCGACGTGGAAGTAAGGGAAAACCCCTTTCCGTCGCACAAGTTGAAATTGTGTAGGATCAGAAAAATACTTCTTCACTTGGAAGCATTGAGAAGGGTAGAGTTCTTCAGACAGTTTATCGAGGGAGGAAGCCATAAAACGAAAGGAATCGAGAAATCGAATCTTAACAAATACGTTTTGAGTAGAGTTATCTGAAACACCGGGAACAGTATCAACTCGCAATAATTTGGTAAAGGAAACGTATTTTTCTTTATTTTGATCAATTACGCTAAATTTAACATCGCTGACAGCCATTTCTTTTAAAGATAAATGAAAATCGTAACCGGAGAGGTTGTGGAAGAATACAGGCACAAAGTAGGGTAATTTGTAGTTTAAGTTACATCTGGAATGAGCGGCCCCTAATCGAACTTTACCAGTCAAATGAAAATGATCGCGAACCTTTACATCATCGATTAGGAAGGGTTCTTCTCAAATATTACAAGACGACGTTTCAGAGAAAAGTCGCATTTCTTCATCAGTCAGGGGTATCATAGGAGCCGGGATCTTTAAAAATCGGTGATAAATATCAGAAACGTCTTGATCAAGAGTTCAAACAAATTGATTAGCACAATCAGGTCCTCTATAAGTTCGGAATTTTGAAAGGGAATTGTTAAAAGAGCACTTAATCAAGTAACCAAACGAGTGCGGTTGATGTTCGTGGGTAGGTGTGGTGGAGGTCTTGTTAGGATCGGAAAAGCATGTATGAATGGGTCGCAATATGGTTTCGAAGTCTGCATAAACAACAAAAGGTACTTTGATACGTTTGTGGTAGTTTTGAAATTTTAAAACGTTATTAGGGATGAGCCTACCCATCTTTTCCAATTTGAGATCAGTAGTTGGCAGCGTCGTGTAAACGTGGTTGCAATCATTCCGCTGATGACGGTGCAGGTGAGCCACAGAACTGAAGTATTGCAAGCAACCGTCACATAGGAATTTGCGATATTCTGTTTTGGAGAGTTGTTGAGAGAGCAAACGGGACATATCCTTAATCCAACAGTAATGATTATTTCCTCGATCATCGTGTAGTAAGAGTAAATTGATGTGCAGTCTTCGTTTGACGGACGAGTAGTAGAGGGGACCAACAACTTCCCAGATCCATTTTCCATCTTTCAAAACGTATTCAGTCCCGGAAACATTCACAAAGCAATCAATGGTTCTTCGTTTCAAACCCTGGAATGTCGTTTAATTTAATAGGAAACTCGATACCGTCGTAGTCCATCGTGCGGGAGTAATGCGGATAGGAAGTCGTTCTGTGCGGGTTGGCTTGGGCGGGATATAAAGCTGAGGTTATTGCCCATGCAAAGCAGGCTGGGTCATCGTTTCGCACGTTCACAACAGCTCTCTTAAGTACAATTTGTTTAGGTAAAGGAATGTAAGATGAAGCTCTAAGGGGATTGTACTTGTTGCAATTGAGTTCTAGGAAAAGGACTCTTTCCAAAGACCATCCTGTAAGAATGAAATAATAGTAAGCACAAGTAATATATATATATAAAGAGAATGATAAATTACCTTACTCTCGTTCTTGAAACTCAGAAGCTTTACCCTCAAGAACGTCGAAGAAGCTTTGAAGAATATTGGAAAGATCCGTCGACTAAGCGACAACTTTGTTATTGGTATTGAAGGATTTCACGTCAACCAATTGTTTAGCATCGTGCACATACCGTCCGAAAAGTTCAAGATTTAGTTTAAGCGTGTCATGCAGTTGTATCTGATTACAAATAACACGCAAGCATTTGTCGAAAACTTCGGTGAAAAAGTCGGTATACGACAGGAAGAACTTGGCGGATGAAATACGAAAGGACACAATTCTGTTAGCGAACGCGGACGAAAGGAAAGCAATTCCTTCCTCAAGAGGAGAGCAGCAAGTTTGTTTATGCTTGAGGCTACGAAGGTGGCCGTTGTAGGAATGTTGTGGAACGTAAATGTTACAAGTATCACACCAGCGGTCAGAAGAACCAGCAGGCGTAGCAATTTTAAGTTTTTTCTTCGGCAGAGGCGATGTACGTTGGAGCTGTGCTTGTTTCCGACAAGAAGTTAATCGATGTCTTTTTAAATTATCAGATCGCGTAAAGGAAGCATCACAGTCCGGAGAAGGGATCATAGCGGCTAGTGGTAAGACGTATATCTCGACAACGACTGAGGAATACTGAATGCGAGGAACAGTAAACAGCGATAGGAAAAGGGGAGGGATATGTAAGGTGGAGAGGGCATAAGGAGAGGGGCTAAAGGAATATATACTGAAACTGTAGTTGGTACGGTGTGGTAAGATGAGTGCTGGACAAAAGGGTAACGGTGCTGATTTAGTTGCCGAGCTAAATATTAACGAAACCGAGCTGGCTGATATATTGGAAAACTTCTTTCCAAACGATTCCTTCATATCACCCGCTAAAGGTGAGGGGTGTGTTGGAGGTGCTACCACGGTAAAGATGGCAGAGCCTGTGGCTAGCACCTCTACGATGGCGGTGGCGGGAACGAAGTCGATATCGATGAAGCCGAAGAAGCGATCGTACACACGAAGGTTGTCGGCTGCTCCATTCGATTATTCCAAGATAGTGGACCAAGTAGGAGAAGCCATAAATAGTGTTAAGGAGGAAAAGCGGCGACGAGAAGTGGTACTGAATGAAAGAGCGACAAAGGCCGCTTCATTGACTGAGTACATGAAGCGGAAAGAGAAGGAGCTGGAGTAGTTGAACAGATCGGTAGTTGAAACGAGAAAGGAGGTACAAGAAATCGAACATAAGCTAGCTTACCTTAAATCTGCTTTACTGAGTAAATTTAATGACTAAAATTCAATGATGTTTTATATTATATTGTATTATATTAAATAAAATTCTGTTATATTGTATCGTTTTATATTTTGTAAATAAAGAAAATAATAGAAAATATAAATTATAAATATAAACATTTTATTTATTTTAGTACATAAAAAAGCAATACAGCTACAGTAATATAAAAAAACCAATTCAAGTGAACGTTTTTATGTAAACTGTTGCCCCGTGGTCCATCGAATTAACGATCAATGTCCCCTGGAATGAGGTCCAGAACAGCTGTTCTTCAAAGTGTTGGCAGATGGCTCCAACCGGTCTTCTGTCAGACACCTTCCATAACGTGAACCCTCCAGGAGTGGTACCATTGAAAATCGTTGTCCACCCTGATATTGATGTCAGTTGACACGAAGCCATGAAACAGTACTGTATATTGAACCATTTTTTGTTGTATTAAGCTGGGACAGTGTTAGCGATCTGTACTGAACGTTGTGAAAACTTGAGTATTTATACAATTTCGAGGAGGAGGATATAAGTGGGGGTAAAGTTAAGATCAATACAAGTGTTTGTGCGCAGAAGGACTGATACATGGCTCATCTAGCGTGTGAACCATTGCTTATTCAGCAAATAGAAATAGGTTACATGTTTTCATGTAAAACAAAGGTAGATCAGATATTGTTGGTGGGGGGAATGAGTAATGTCATGATTGCTTATTCAGCAAATAGAAATAGGTTACATGTTTTCATGTAAAACAAAGGTAGATCAGATATTGTTGGCTACTCGTAGTGTACACTTCAATTTCTCAATAAAATTGTTATTCTCAAGTTTTAATTTTTTAAAAATTGACTTCGAGATAATAAAAACTTAAAAAATGGAAAACAGCAAAAAAGCAAGAAAACCTGCTGTACCGAAAAGTCGGTATGGAAAATCGAGGACAAGTGGTGTAAGTATTAATTAATATTGTGGGAACACTCTGTACATTTTAAATCCGACAAAGTAGTTCACACAGTACAGCAGAGTTTAGACTCTGCTGACTAAGATATTGTCTCTTTGTACCACAAATTAGGTCAACCGCAAATACACACACAAGTGTAAACGGTTGACCACGCATTTAGCCATAAGTTTTTATGTTAATATTTTTTGTATATATACCCGTTTATTTTTCCAATAAAATTAGTCCAACACTGACTCGTCTTCTGTCTTCTCACCCTAATACCGCAGCAGGTATTCACTCTAATACCGCAGAAGGTATTGATGGACATCACGGATGCTGGCATAATAACTCGCATCAAATCGGTTCTTCTTAGAACCACCAGCACACGCATCGAGTTCACGTTAGCGACGTCAAACCACACGTCCGCTACAATATTGTTGAAGTAATTGTGTAATTGTTAATTAATAATTTTGTTTTACAGTGCGAGTTTGTGGTCGCCGTCACTACACTTTTTAAAGTCTTGTGACCTTGACACACTTTCCACATAACTTCTTATTATCCCCAAACTCTACCTCTATCTTATATTTCAAACGTCTACTACCTTTTGCTTCTTTATTCATTTCTTAACACAAATATACAGGGTTATTCACGTTATACGACACGGAAGATTACGCCTATATTATTCGTTTTGGAAAAAAAATTATTTTGGAGATAGATAGAGATTTTAAAATTATTTTCATAATGTACAGGGTGTTCTACAAAACGGTAAACATATCAAAGTTGTATTTTTTTCAATGGAACGCCCTGTATATTTTCACATTTTTGGATTGTATGATCAAAATAACAGTGAGTTTCATTAAGGTTTACCTTACCTAAACCTCAAGGATTTTGAAGTATTTTGAATTTTGTGAAAATGTAGTAACAATTTTAAAGTTTAAATTCTCAACATGTATTTTTGCTTTCAAAGCCAAATTTGAACTGAGGCCTACTAATTGATTGAGTTTTGTGCTGCACTTGTGCAAAATTGACTAATGTGTACAGGGTGTCCAAAAATTGTGGTTAAATAAATACAAAGTTTAACAGGCAATTACTTGTTTATTTTAAATGGAACACCCCGTATTTTATGTGAGCATCAGTTGTAGAATTTAATTCCCTATCGAATACTATTATACCTTCCTATTGCTAACTGTTAAGGTTTTCAAAAAAAAACGCACAATTTCAGAATGAAATGCAATTTTAACGAATTTAATACTTATCACGGCAGGTATGGCATTTTTACATATCAGATTTACATAAATAACTGGTATAAATCAAAAACATTTAATAATGTAAGTATAGGTTAGTTTAAAGGAGGAACGTAAAACGAATAGTGGGAATAAATAATACTGCCTTACAGCAAGTGTTCAAAATGACGATCGCCTGATTCTAAACATAAATGTATCCTCTTTTCAAAATCTTCAGTAACATGGGCCAACATTTGTGAATCTATAGTTCTAAAAACTTCTCCGATGCGCTGCTTCATATTATTTGGTGTTGTTGGAGGTGTGTTATAAACAATTCCTTTAACATATCCCCATAAAAAGGAATCCGGTGGAGTTAAGTCGGGCGATCGTGGGGGCCAATTCTGCAACCCATTTCTGCCAATCCAACGATTTTGGAAATTGACATTTAAATATTCTCGGACCTCACGATGGAAATGTGCTGGTGCTCCGTCCAATTGGAGCCACATTTTTTCCCTTACGTCCAAAGAAACATCTTCTAATAAAATTGGAAGTTGGTTTCTCAGAAAATCAAGAAACAATCTTCCATTTAAATGTTCTTAAAAAAAATAGAGACCAATTAAATATGGGCCCATAATTCCTCCCCATACATTTACTGACCATCTGTGTTGATTATTAATTACTCGAAATTGATGCGGATTGGAATCAGAATAGTATTGGAAGTTGTGTCTATTAACGGATCCATTGTTGTGAAACGTACATTCGTCAGAGAATAGAACGAGATTAAAAAAGTTTTGATTTTCTGCCAGTTTATCTAAGACCCACATACAAAATTCAACTCGTTTCTCAAAGTCATTTTCGGAAAGTTCTTGGTGACGCTGAATTGCATAATCATGATAATGATGTTTTTTAAGAATTCTTGAGATGCTTGCTTGGCTAATGTTGAAATTTTGGGCAATTTGGTTTTGTCCAATATGGGGATTTTCGATTACAGAGGCAAGAACATCTAATTCAAGTTCTTCGTTTCCTGTCACGGGTTTTGTTTTAACAGGTTTTTCATACTGAACACTTCCAGTTTGTCTAAACAGAGCCAACAGCCTTTCAAGAACGGATTTATTTGGATGATTTCTGTTCGGAAATCTTTGCGCGTAAACTCGTGACGCCAATAAAGAGTTTTGTAGGCATTCTCCAAGAATAAAAATCATGTCGATTCGCTCTTCTATAGGATAACGCTTCATTTTAAATTTTAAATAAAATGAAAAAGAACAAAAACCAAAATCTAGCACTATTGGACAATTTGAACAGAATTACTGCTGGGAGTGAATACCTAACATATCAGTTCTACCTGCCTTGATAAGTATTAAATTCGTTAAAATTGCATTTCATTCTGAAATTGTGCGTTTTTCTTGAAAACCTTAACAGTTAGCAATAGGAAGGTATAATAGTATTCGATAGGGAATTAAATTCTACAACTGATGATGACATAAAATACAGGGTGTTCCATTTAAAATAAACAAGTAATTGTCTGTTAAACTTTGTATTTATTTAACCACAATTTTTGGACACCCTGTACACATTAGTTAATTTTTCACAAGTGCAGCACAAAACTCAATCAATTAGTAGGCCTCAGTTCAAATTTGGCTTTGAAAGCAAAAATACATGTTGAGAATTTAAATTTTAAAATTGTTACTACATTTTCACAAAATTCAAAATACTACAAAATCCTTAAGGTTTAGGTAAGGTAAACCTTAATGAAACTCACTGTTATTTTGATCATACAATCCAAAAATGTGAAAATATACAGGGCGTTCCATTTAAAAAAATACAACTTTGATACGTTTACCGTTTTTAGAACACCCTGTACATTATGAAAATAATTTTAAAGTGTACCGCTTATACATCTCTATCTATCTCCAAAACAAATCTTTTTCTAAAACGAATAATATAGGCGTAATGTTCCGTGTCGTATAACGTGAATAACCCTGTATACATGTACACGTTCTACGCTTCTTCTACATAACCAACATTATTACTTATTTCTATTACATATCCTTCTTCAAATACGGCCTTATTTGTGATACGGTGGTTCTCACTGCAAACAAACTCGTACCTGCACATCTCACCACACCATCCGCAATGAATGTGAACTTCGTCATGGATAGACACTTCCAACATCCACAACTTCGGGACTTGTGTATATAATGACACAATTCCTCCATTACTTCCCCCATATCGATAGCTCTAACACATTGGTAGGTAGCGAATATTATTCCTATCACAGTACAGCACATACGCAGAACATGCTGAGAAGTTCGTTTCACATTCGAAGAGTTTTCGAGCTACGTTCCACCCTTTCATGGAGCTAACATCACTTACATACTTCTTTGCTTTATTTACAGTATACTCCTCTGTGTTTATGACCTTGTGTCAATTTGACCTTAAGTAACCCCTCCTCCTCTGAATTAGAACCGGTCATCTTATACTACTGATCTTCCATGTTAGGATTCTCTCCAAAATTATCATCAGAGGAACTATCAGCGTGCGGCCCAACATCTTCTTTATTAGATTCCGTGTCGCTGTCATATCTCTTCTTTTTTTTTTTACTTTTTATTATGGTTTTATTTGGTTTAGTTTTCTTATGGACGCATTGACTTTTGTTATATTTTTGTTTATCTTTTTTTCCTTTAAATTTTCAGTGAGTCTTCTTAGTTTTTTTATTAGAACAGTTTCCGCCATCTTCAGTGTCGCTTTTCTCAAAAACTCTCTTTTTAACAGTTCTCAACTTTTCTCTTTCTATCACATCATTATGAATGCAGTAGAAGAGGATTGTAAATTAATATTGTCGTGTTTGTTTGGACTTAATGGGTCACCATTTTGCACAGATATATATATTTTCGATTCCAAGAATACTAGGAGATAATAGTGTAGAAGTTGATAACTCATTTACAGAACTGTGATGAATATTACTCGAACTATTTTCAGGTTCTTGTGGAAAATCAATCGGAATCGTAGCGTTCTGTGCAAGCTGAGACGATCCCTCAAGTTCAGTGGCAAATTCAATCCTACTTTCTAAACGCGCTCTTGTTAATGCTTGATCTTGAGGTAAATCTGTGTCTGTGACAGCAGAACACATAAAATCGTCGTCATTAAAAACTTCTGGGTTAAATAGACGAATGCAAGTTTTCTGGAACCCGCTTTAGATGTTACTTTGGGTGAATGCTTGAGACATAATCGTCTTAATAAATCCTGGAATATTGTAAATTGTGATGGTCTTGTCTGGATGGGATAACATCCAGTTGTTCATAGCTGTATTGTATCGAGATTTAAATGAGGAATATACGGAAACATCAAGGGGCTGTAATTAATTGCTACATTGTGGAGGAAGTGTTAACAGCGTAATTCCATTATTCTTGGCAAAATTAATTGACTCCACACTTACATGACTCTCATGGTTATCTAGTATTAAGAGGACGCGATTGGTCTTGGAGGCACGAGAATATTTTACAAAATGTCTAAGGAATTTCACGAAACTCTTAGTAGTCATCCAACCGCTTGAATGAGCATCTCCATCTGACCCTTCTGGTCCTTCAGACACGAAATTGTCTTGATACCTGACCCTTGGAAATATGAAGAAGGGAGGTATCACGTTTCCAATCGCATTAACAGCAAAACAAAGGGTTACAGTAGATCCTCTTTCCGCGGATGTAACTTGTCCGACTTAATTAGACTTTTTATTGGCTATTACTTTTGGACAGTTCTGTACGGTTGTGCACTCAGTCTCGTTACAATTATAAATATTGTGAGCCTCAAAATTATATCTCAGGAACTGTCCTATAATTTGTAAAAAAATCCTCCACATTTTTTTATTAAAGCTGGTGGCTTCGGGGGTTCTTAAACTTATTTCTGAATTTCGGGCAAGGAAACCTCGAAACCAATCTTTCCCAGCGGAGTTATTCCTAGTCCAGCTGTCAGGAAATTTTTTTGAATTTATTGTCGCATATTAAAATGCCAACTGCATTGCTTGTTTTCTTGTCAAACCATAATGCATTTTACTGCATGTCAACATATAATTGATAAGAAGCTTTTCCTCGGCTCGTGTAAATATCTGTGATGTTTTGTATCGACTGTCTTTTTCTTCGAATTTATGAATTTTATCTTCATTTAATTTATATCGTCTCAAAGTACTTCTATCTATGCCATATTTATTTGAAATTTTTCTAATAGAAGCGCCTCCCTTAATTTGATCTATGGCATTTTGCAACTCCACTTTTATGTTTTTTCGTTTGCGTGCATTTTCAGGCTTGTATTGAAAAGGCATCGTACAAGTAGACTGCAAATACAATAAATTATATTAAGACAGAAAAAAACAATTAAACAAAAGTAAGTATAATTTCCTTGCAAAGGGAGACATGAACCACTGAGCAAGTCTCCCGCAACCACCCTGGTGCAACTCTCCCGCTCACACTAATTCCCCATTTAGGTTATTTCAAAAACCTCCGATCGTAGAGAAAAAACACTTAGCACACGTCAAACTACATTTATCTGGTAATATAATAATAGCAACACACAATACGTACCTCAATAAACACGACAGCAATCATAAAACTACTTAAATCAAAAAAATATACTCCGCAGCAACAAAAATACGTTTTAAATTGTCATTGACGAACCATATACATAGAAAGTATACTGCTCAAAAGAGACATCCGACACGCGGAATCACGAAGTGTAGATAAGAAGGAGGCCGAACGCAATGTTAAATGAACGGTCAAATTTCTGGTGCAACATCCTTGAACCGATAAGGCGCGCAGCGGTTCAAGAAACCTACACTCAAATTCTTGCGCGCGAACGGCTGTCTACATTGTAGAAACTTATTTATTTTGTTATTGATTAACATCATATAATTCTGATAAAAAATATTTAAGCAAATGTAAAACAACAACAAAATCTAATCTTGCCTATAACAAACAACTTTTTATTAACAATTAGGCAACGTTTCGACCGTCAATTTCGGCCATCTTCAGGCTAAATACAACATCAATTACTACATCAAGTAATACATTATGACATAGTAAAACAAGTCAACATGTGATTAGATTTTATTGATGTTAAAATATTTTACTTATACCAATATGATTAAATTCTTTCATTAAAAATTATCATATAAATTAATCATTCTTTAGTAAAACAAAGGTTCGGTCTTGTAGGTCGTGGTCGATAAGAACAACTGTTTCTAAACGTTTCGTTGACAACTTCGGCTGATATCTTCACTACATAGTATAAAGCAAAGTCGCTTCCCGCTGTCTGTCCCTATGTATGCTTAGATCTTTAAAACTACGTAACGGATTTTGATGCGGTTATTTTTAATAGATAGAGTGATTCAAGAGGAAGGTTTATATGTATAATACATGCATAATATAGTAGAGAAACACTGATAATTTTAGAGGTTTTTTTATGTAAGGTCGTAAATAAACACATTTTCTTGCGCTGACATTGCAAACGCTGGCTGAACCCTACAAGATAGATCAAAATAATGTACTACAGTATTGTACACCTTAAAAAGGTCTACAAAAAAGTCCGGGATGGTATATGTCTATCTCTTAGGGATAACCCACAATAACCATTTTTTATCCTTTACTTATTACGAGAAATAATGGTGTGACGACTTTTCTAGTTTAACTTATTTATTTAACGGATATTTATTTACAACTATTTATTTAACACTTAAACACTAATAACAATTCAACAACTTATATGACCAGGAAAATGCGTATTTATATCACTATATATCGTAGTTCGGTATTTGGGTCATTCTTTTTTTTAACTTACATGTTGATAAATTTTTAACTCAAATTTCCAAAAAAAATTATTACGCTTTCTAGTCAAATCTTATGTTTTGTGATAGCTGAATGTCTATTCTATCTGAAAAAGTTGTTGGCCGCAAAGTTTACAAATTTTTGTAAGATTTTCAAGGCTTTAAAGATGGATTGGGCTAGTAATTGTACACCTCCGTCACAATATCTTTAATTTTTTTGTATCAAATAGTTTAACTCAGATAACTTTCAAATTATTTGTTACAATAATAATCAAATGGACCTTTTAGAAAACTTACAAAGAAATACTTTTGTATATAATAATAAATATATATTTTTAATCTTATACCACTCTGTCACAACTGCAGCTAGTTTGAAGTATATTTTTGCTATAATTCAATTTTAACCACTTCTAGCACAGAAATATTAATGTCGTAGACTATATTATAGTTAACTATTATATTTATGATTTTTCCGAAATTGTACTATTCATAACAAATTATAAAAATGGCTATATAAATTTTAAAACCAGGAGACATTATCGTGACAGAGCGGTAGAGTATGTGACAGAGTTGTTATTCTATAAAATATCAGGTTGTATTTTGGAATAAAACCGATTTTAAATGAACTTATTTAGAATCATTTATTACTTCTTTAGAATAATTAAATATTTAACAGTCTTCAGCTTTCTTAAAACCGATATACTTATCTAATAAAATCACATTGCAGAACCTTTGGAATGAGAGATCCGTATTAGTATAATTAAATTATAAGACTTCTAACTTCTCAACTAAATAAAAAAAAATGTCTAACTTGACTGAAAAGTTAAAATAAAATAATAATCATCAACAACAAATTACTTTCTCCATAAGTCATACTAGTCCTAATCAGTCTTACTTTTCGAACACTGGTAAAGGCTCATCAAATTCAAAAAACCTTCTTCTTCCTTTTTTAACTACCTTTGGATTTGGTAGAATTTTAATCAAATGCTCACACGGAATATCCGATAAGTCATTCTCCACTAATTTGAACAATCTTCCACAATCATCTACTGTTTTAAGGAACATCACCAGAACATCGCCTTCTTCGTCGCCGTAACTTTTTGCTAATCCAGCGTGAGTGTATTGAACATTCCTTTCACTTTTTACTTTAACGAGTACATGTACATGGTCTTCTATATTCCTTGGATGAATGTCCTCAAGGTGAAGTGTTTCATAAGAAGTACTAGAAACGGCAGTTGGATTAAAGGAATCTGTTTTTATATGTGGCCAATGGCTGATCTTCATCAGATAATTCATCCGAGCCATACACAATATCATAAAATCTTTTTCGAGAAATCCCAATTTTGTTAGTAATGTCAGTGAGCGACAAATCCTCCACTTCATGAATTGCAACGTCTTCTTTTTCGTTAGGAAACAACTGATCCAAAATATTGTCAATGTTGGATTCTGTTTCAGGCAGAGGCCAATAAGTTTTAGGAACGTGACACGAACAGAATTGTTCACAAAAACAACTCAGAACCCTATACTTTAAGATCCCACTAGTTTCTGAGAATATTTGGTGAATTTGCATGGTTCCTTTCAGGGGTAAAATATTGCTTGGAATAGTCGATGCTACCTTGTCTATGTCTTCGTCTGCCACCAAAAACAATTTTATTTTGCTGGTATCTTGAAGGGAGGAAAAGAATTCTAACGCATCTCCGATATCTTTGCCTCTTGCTACAATAGCATCAGTTTGGCGTTTCAAAGTTCCACCAAGACCATCAGCAGCTCCCTTTCCTTGTCCTGATTCAAAAAAATTCCAAGATATTTTACGAAAGTTGTATTGTTCAAAAACCCGGTACGCCATTAGGTAAAAGTTAATCTTTTGCTTATACTGGGTAGCTGGTCCATCGGAAAAAACTTTATATCTAAATAGTTGCCATAATAAGTACTGGTCCTATTTCAACAGATTCTTGTATTTTATGAGATAAAATAAATATTATATTCTTTGCAAGTATTTTTTACTCTTCCGTCACGTACTTTACCACTCCCTCACAATTTTTTTGTGACGGAGTTGTAGCACAGCTGTAAAAATTAATGTTATGTTTTCTTTTTTTGTAAATTGTTTGAATTGTGCAGAGTTTATTTCTGCGTATTGATCTGTTAGGATAGTTTTTATTTTTCCTTTTTTTTCCACTTTTTTACTAAGTTAATAAAGTCTCTAGCAACTTGTGTTTTAGAAGTATTAATGTATGCAAATCTAGTGAAATGATCTATCATTAAGTGTAAGTATCTTTTAGTACTTTTGCCTTTTAGTCCTCCAATCGTGTCCAAAGACATTATTTAAAAAGGCTCTTTAGCTGGGCCCAGCTGGGACAACGGTGCTTTGAAACATCCAATTCTGGTTTTATTTTTAATGCACGTTTCACAATTTTTTCAAATTGTTTTAATATGTTTGTGTATATTTTTAAAATAAATTTTTTGGCATATTGTCAAAGTTAATTGTTTTATCCGAATGTGTCCTTGTTCTATGTGTACTTTTTTTATAATTGAAACACCTAATTGTTCTGTAATCCAAATCTTCTTTTTATTTTTCAATATTTTATTTATTACTACCGGCCCGTCCCGGCTTCGCACGAGTAGTAGTAAGTATCCCTAATTGATCAGTTATCGAGCGCAGGAAATAGCTAGAGTGCCTGCCCCTTCCAACATTGTACCCGCCTCCCAAGGGCAGGGTTTGCTGGTGCGCACCTAAATGATTAAATTACTAAAACAATTATTAAAAAATAGGGGTCGGTGATGGAAGGGTGAAAATTTAGGGTTGTATGTATTTTTTAATGCCACATTATAAAAAGATTAAAAATACAATTTTTGTCAAAAAAATTTAAAAAAAATGTTAGGGGTGGATAACCCTTATCACTTAGGGGTATGAAAAATAGATAGTAGCCGATTCTCAGACCTACCGAATGCGCATACAAAATTTCATAAAAATCGGTCAAGCTGTTTCGGAGGAGTATAATAACAAACTGTGAAACGAGAATTTTATATATTAGATTTCATCTTTGATATCACCCGTGTGGTCCATTTTAATTGATTTTTGATCATTTTTTTTCTCTTCCAATTTTATGAAGTTTGCTGTCTTCATCATAGATCCATCATCTGAGTTTTCATATGGTTCTAGGACAGGGTTTCTTGATAGGCAGTCTGCCTCTATATTATCTTTCCCTGGATTGTATACAATGTCGAAATCAAACTAAGATATATAATTTAAAATTTCTATTAATAGAGGATTTATACTTTTCTTGATATTAAAATTCTCTAATGGTCTATGATCTGTGAAGATTACAAATTTCTTTCCAATTAGATAGTATTGCCAATAGAGAATTGCTTCTTTTATTGCTAAACATTCAATATAGATAGCCTTTTTTGGTTTTTGTGTTTTATTTAGTTTTTTTGAGAAGTATAAGACCGGTTTGAGTGATTTATCTTCCTGAGGTTGTTTTAGAATTGCACCTATTCCTTCTATGCTGGCATCAGTAAATAAATATATTGGTGCTTCTTCGTTGAATATTGCTAACGCTGGAGCAGAACATAAATAATCCTTTGCTTTTTCAAAACTGTTATTACATTGTTTTGACCATAAAAATTCTACATTTTTTCTTAATAGATTATGTAACGGATCTAGTAGAATAGTATGTTGTGGTATATATTCTAAGTAAAGAAATTGTCTCACCTGTTTTCTTGTCTGATATACAGGGAATTTCTTTATTGCTATTAAATTGTCATTTATTGGTTTGATGAAATTGTTACCAATTTTCTGACCTAAATATGTGACTTCGTTTAAAGCAAATTGACATTTGTTTTCATTCAGTTTAAATCCTTGATCTTTTAATGTTTTTAATGTTTGTTTACATGTTTTATATGCTCTTCGTATGTTTTTGAATATACTAATATGTCGTCTATGTAATTTACTACGAACTTATCTAGATCCATCTTTCTTAGAACGCTAGATAGCACTCTTTGAAAAATAGCAGGGGCAGTCTTTATACCATATGGTAAGCAGTTCCATTGCCAATGACCATGGTGTGTCACAAATGCTAGCTTGTGTCTGTCTTTTTTACGTACTGGTATCGACCAGAAGGCCGAATTCACATCAAGCTTTGTAAAATATTTACAATTCCTAGCACGCAATGTCAGATCATCAATCCTTGGAAAAGGTTGACTTTCTGGTACCACTATTTTATTTAGTTCTTTAAAATCTATGCAAAAACGAGATCTTTTTCCTTCTTCTTTCTTAAAGACCATAGTGACTGGTGCTGCGTATGGGCTGCATGATTCTTCAATTAATCCTGCTTTTAGCAGTTCACTTACTTGTTTTTCAATTTCAGTCTTATCTTGAAATGAACATCTGTAAGGCTTCTTTGAAATATACTTATATTCTGTCAGTTTAATTGAGGCTTCATAATCTTTTGTTTTTCCTATATCAAACTTTGAAGTTGCAAAAATATCTTTATTTTCTTTAATTATACTTTGAATTTTATTTTTATTATTATTCTCCCTAACTAAACTTTGAACTACGTTTATTTTTGCATTATTATTTTCTATTTTTAATTCATTTTGAATATGTGAATATTTTGAGTAACTTTTAAATTCTCATTTTGGTATAGTTTGAATTTTTGAATCAAATCTAAACCCATTAATATATCTTCGTTGAAAAAATTATTTTTTATTATAAAAAATGAAAAGTTCTCTTCTATATTACACATTTTAACTTTTAAGTTCACAATGCCCTCAGTTTTTGTAATTCCGTTAATACCTTTTAAGTTATAATTTGTTTTACGTTACTTATTTTGTTTAAAAATATTTAACTAATTAGAGAAACATTCGCTCCAGAATCGTATAAACCTGTAGCTGGAGTATTATTAACCAAAATCTTTAATCTTATAAGTGAGGTAACTACTCGTTTTTTACCTCATCTGTGCTTGCTACAACATTTTCGCAGTCTATATTATTTATAATTTTAATTTTATCATTTCTTGTATTTTTAATTTGTTTATTTTTATATGTACATCTTTGTTCTGGGTGAAACCTATCTCTGTAGCCTAACTTTTCACAAATAGTGCATGGTTTGTTTTGTTTTGTTAATTTCTCACTATCTTTATCATTTTTCTTAATACTCAAATTTCCAACATGTTTCTATTTTGACATTAAATCTTCCATAGATGATATAGATTTTCTTTCTAATCTATTTTGTATAAATTTTGGTAATTTAATTACTATTAAATCAATTTGAGTATTAAGAGTCATGTTTTCGTTAACTTCTAATAATAGATTTCTTTTTTTTAATGCATATTCCAATAATAAACCATTCAAATATTGATAATCATATGCATATGCAACGTCAGTCCAAGATTGCGCCGAAAAGGTTTCTATAAACGAGTTATTCCAAATTTCCCAATTATTATGTATTGAGTTTTGTTTTAAAGAAACATTAAACCAGTCTGGTGCTGATTTTTCTAAAAAAATTTCAAGTCTCGACGTATTTGTTTTGATTTATACTTACTCGAATACACTCCTGAATAAACATCGATAGCCATGTAGTCTAGTCGCTTTATAATTTTCACCGTTAAATTTTTCCAAAACAATATCCTTGGCTAAACTACGGCTGCTCCTCTCCAAGATGTTTGTATTAGTAATATCCGTAGATGTAGTAGTGACTTCTTCCAAATATTCCTCACCTAGCACGACATTTCCCTCTTCATCTAAGTAAATCTCTTGTAGCTCATCCGTCAAGGTCGCCAACACATTTCTAAACTTATTTCTAATTTTCAAACTCTTAACTACATTCTTAACTACAGTTGTGTTGAAGAGTTTCGCATGATAAGCACTAGTTCTTTTATCTATCGGGAATAAAAAAAATTCCTCTTGATCCACTAATTGAATTGTTTTCACTTTAATTACAGTGCTCTTTGAGTCGGTACCGGCCTCTGAGATAAACTGGAACTTTGCTTTAATACTCATTGTATTGATTTGTAAGTTTCGAGATCAGAAACTTAACCGGGAATTCAATTTGATTGTTGACAATGTTTGAGTTCGCTTTAATAGCTAATCTTATTTCTAGAGTTTCCATTAAATTTAATTTTCTACCTTTGCTAATACAATGTAGATTTTTTACATTATTTACATCTATCGAATGGGAATTTTTAATACAATGTTCGGATAACCCAGTTGTGCATTTATTATTATTAAAAGCTTGTAGATGTTCTTTTATTCGAGTACTGATGGCTCTGCCTGATTGGCCGATGTAAAAAGCGTCACAGTCAGAGAAATGCCAGTTGCTTAAAAATAATTCTAACCGGTTTCGGGACATAACTGATTTTACCCCGTTAGAATAAAGAAATTTTTGGGTGCTGGTATAGCGTGCGCTCTACCGACTTGTTACTGTTGTAGTGTGTGCTCTACCGGCTTGCTACCATTGTAGCGTGTGCTCTACATTGGAGGAACAGGATTTATAAAAGGAATTGTTTAATTAATATAATATTGTCGTATATACATATACATATACACACATACACAATTCGAATGTTACAAATTTTTTGTCAAAAAAGTAATATATTGTATAATATCTATACTCGTACGTATCTACACAATTCAAATGTTACAAATTTACAGTAAAAAAAACAACGTATTTAAGTTTAAGAATAACATTATAGCGTGTACACAGTTTTAATGTCTTTCAAAAATGCTAGAAATTTACAGTCAACATCATTTCTTAAATTTTCCCATGAAACAAAGTCCAAATGACTTTGTAAATGTTGTATAGGCACGCCTCGCATTTTTACTTTTGCATCTAACCACTTCCTTTCTATTCTTTGAGTATGTGCTCTAGATCTAGGATTTACATAATTTCTTTGATGGTTCACGGACTTGTGCACAAACCCAATTTGATTGAGTGACCCGTATGCAGGCCATTCATCTGAATGTATATGTGATCCAGCTTCCACTTCTCTTTGAATGATGGGAATTAAGGTTGTTCGGTCGCGTTTCTCAACTACAAAAAATCGAACTTCCTTCTTTGTGGCTAAACCAAAGACCCATGGACCATCGACTCTATTACCGTGGTTTCTATTGTTTTCAACTTCAGCATCCGAATCTTCTGATAAGGCAGGTGTATTTCCCTGTAGTAGGCGGCCACGATTATATTTACGTTTCTCGGCAAATCTAGATTCGTCTATCTGCACTGGATCATCGAGAGTTCCACGTAACTTCACGGACACAATTTTACTGCAAACTTCTCTGCACATGTTAAACCAATCCACGATTGTGTTTCTTGATTTAAGAGTCATTTCAGATGTTCGACCGATAGATGTATGTCCTTTAAGTGTTCGATCTTTAAATTTACTACCTGGTTCACTTTAAATATTTCACTTTTAATAGAAGTAGGATGCGTAAAGTTCACTTGGGTGTTCTCGAAGGTGCTGTCTTCTATAATTAATTTACAATTATTATCGGAGGATAATAGAGAATTATCACTGACGTGAGTGCGTTCAATATTGTTTTTACAGTCTTCTACTATTTCAATTTTTTCTTTACTGGATACCAAAATTTCATTGTTCTTTAATTGAACGTATAGCTTGTAATTGTTGAGGACATTCGCGAAGTTGCATTTTTCACTTATTTTTAGAGAGCACTGATTGTTGTGTCGTTCCTCTAGACAAAGGGTCTTCTCGTTGGTATTTTGGCATTTCTCATTGGTCCATAGTTCTTCTTTGGGGCTTTCGAGCTGATATTTGGCAGGTGGCAACAGAATTTGGTTTTGCTGGTTAGGGATAGGGTAAATTCGGCGGTATTGGAATTTTTGGGATTTTAAAATAGGAATGTATAATATACAGGTAATTGTGTCATTTACTGAAATTACTTTGAATTTGGAAAATTCGAGCAATTTGATAGGATGTAGTGTATCAAGTTCTAACAATTCTGTTTGTTTGTAAATCAGTTTCAAATGCTCACCAATTTCATTTAGTTCTGTTTCTGTTATTATTTCTAAGTTGGTTGCTTCTAAGAAAGCGAGAGAAATTGTTCTTTCTATACTTAGTAGAAGATTCAACATTTTCGAACTTAAATATAGGTTATACTGAAGGATTGCCTGCAGTTCAAGAACGTTCGTCATGTTTGCTAGAATTTTGTTCATTAAAGTTCTTCTGAATTTTTTTCTAGATCTTTAGAATATCTGTTAGTGATGTGATTTGCGAATGAGGCAAATTCGCTAACTTGCTTTACCACTTTGTCTTGATTTTTGTACAGGTTGTCAATGTTGTTATTAGTGATGGGAATATTCGGATGATTTCGATATCCAGATAGTTGCTGTCCGGATTAATTAAGTTTCCTGATGATAATCCGGATTAATCCGTTAAAAAGTATCGTTAGTTCTCTGCTAGCTGTGAAACTAACGCAGCAAACGCACTCGCACTTGATGCTCGACGGTTATTTAATTAATACGAATGAACATCCAATGCGCATGACAATTATATAATACGGATGAATGTTACGAATACTACAGTCCGAATACCTAAACGGAATATTCGTCCCTATAGATGAATATCCAACGCGCATGACGATTAATTAATACGAGCTACAGTAGGAATACAGCAAACGGAGTAATCAGCTGTTCGTTTGTCTGTATCTACTTCAAGTAGCCGGATGATTTTAATCCGGATTATCCCAACACTAGTTGTTATTAATTTCTACTAAATCGTTATTATCGGGGTTGCCAGTTATATATTTTATAGCTGTCCCTAAAACGTTTATAAGTGCTCTTTTATGGGTATGACGATTGAATTTTTGCAAGTGTTGTTCTATCTGAACACAATTTTCTTTAATATTTTCGAGAAGCTGATTATTTATGTGTGTTTTTGCTTTTAATTCTAATATTACGACATTACTAAGCATATCTCTATAACTAAACTCTATATTGCTTATGTTAAAGTAAAAGTAAAACTTATGGTAATTAGCTACGCCAAATTCTTCGACGAAATATCCATTACTTTGTATTTTTCGTAAATGGATGGCTTGGGACTGGGCCATTAGTAGCATCCTGAAAAGGAAACTTCTTCTTAATCCTTCTTATTTTACGTGTATGAATATTGGCCATGCGGTTAGAATTCTCTCTTATTTCTACAATTTTATTACCTTGTACGGAAGTTACATTAACCTTATCGAAATAGGGATGAGTTTTTCTGATTCTCTGCCTAGTAAAATATACCACGGGTTCATTGATTTCCGGATTCTCTTTATTATTATTTCTTTTGTTTAATATTCCCGTTTCTTTTTCTAATTGCTGATTGTATAGTTGTTCGTAAAAAGGTATGATTTCGCTTTTCCGTTTTTCATTGTATTATTCACATATTGCTTTTGACAAATCAATTTTGTTCGCATTGAGATTTTCAAACGGGCCGTATAGTAGGGTAAATGGAGTGTAGCCTGTGCTGGAGTGGACGGATTGATTGTAAATGAGTAATGCAGATATGAGATTTTGCGGAGTCTCGTTTCTATTCTTTAATTAAATATTCTTAATTTTTCAAGTAATGTTGAATGTGCTTTTTCTATGGGAGAATTCGAGTTGGGGTTATAATTTGTGGTAAAGTGGAGGTCAATTTTGAAGAGGGAACAATACTCTTGAAAGACGTTGTTTTTGAATCCTTTTTATTCGTCGCAGACTATTTTCTTCGGAAATCCGTGATGAGAAAAATAGTGACGTAATTTATTTAAGATGGTGATACCGGATAAATGTTTAAAATAATGAGCCTGCACGTATCTGGAGAATAAATCTATTACTGTAATAAATTTATTGCTATCAAAACTGAATGCGTCCAAATGTACAACGTCAAAGGGCCTTTTAGCAAGTAAAGGTCCAGTTAACTTTGTTTTTATAGGGGGTCTTTCATAGTGTAACGAGCGTATATGTGTGCGAGAGCGGCGACGAAATCCGACAGGAGATAAGCGGAGTTCAAAGGATGCCGGCGTCAGTCAGCGCTTTGATGACAATAAACAAGGCCATAAATTAAACAAACACAATAGGCTCTCCAGTAAAGTCTAGTACGTCATTCTGGAACCTTCTGGATTGTTCCTAGTCTGTATAAATCCTTGTTGGTGTGGTCAGTGACAGTAGTTTACAGTTAGCTTCCGAACGAGTAATATAAATACCGAACCACGATATACCGAGTGATATAAATACGCATTTTCCTTGTCATATAAATAAGTTGTTGAATTGTTAGTGTTTAAGTATTCTATTAGTGTTTAAGTTTTAAATAAATAGTTGTAAATAGACCTTAAAAGTGGATACTGGCAAGTAGACCTGGATCCGAGGCCAAAGAGAAGACGGCATTTTCGATCGTAACCGGGCTGTGGCAGTTCAACGTGATGCCGTTCGGGTTGTGTAATGCGCCAGCCACATTTGAACGACTCATGGAGACGGTCTTGAACGGCTTGATTGGGAAAACTTGCCTGGTATACCTTGACGACATAATCGTGATCGGAAAAGACTTCAACGATCACCTGAAAAACTTGGAAGAGGTACTTCGAAGGCTGCGTGATGTCAACCTTAAATTAAGCCCCAAGAAATGCCAGCTATTTCAAGAGACAGTGAGTTACATGGGGCACGTAGTCACGAAGACCGGCGTTTCAGTCGACCCGCAGAAGATCACAGCCGCACAAGAATGGCCAGTACCTACTGACGTACATCAAGTCAGAAGCTTCCTTGGCCTGTGTACTTACTATCGACGCTTCGTTCCTGGATTTGCCAATATTGCCAAGCCATTGACTCGACTAACCGAAAGTAGCAGACCAATCTGCTGGGAACCGGACTGCCAAGCTGCCTTCGAAAAGTTAAAGCAAGCTCTCGTTTCCACACCCGTGTTGAGTTATCCGATACCAGAGGGGAAATTTGTTCTGTACACCGACGCTAGCAATGTTGGGTTAGGCGCAGTACTGTCACAAATACAGCACGGAGAGGAAAAAGTCATCGGCTATTTCAGTAAGACCCTATCCAAGCCTGAACGAAACTACTGTGTAACCCGACGAGAACTACTGGCAGTAGTAAAGAGCGTGGAGCACTTTTATAAGTACTTGTATGGAAGGAAGTTCCTACTCCGAACAGATCATGCTGCTTTACGGTGGTTACTGAGTTTCAAGAATCCATAGGGTCAAGTCGCGCGTTGGATAGAAAAGCTCCAAGAATACGACTTCGACATAGAACATCGAGCTGGAAATAGCCATAAGAACGCCGATGCTTTATCCAGAAGACCATGTTCCGAAAATTGCAAGTACTGCAAGCGCCTGGAGGAACATGAAGAAGTCCGGAGAATAACCGTCACGGATGAACAATGGCATCATAATGACATCAAGACGGAACAGTGTTCTGATCCGGTCCTGAGCTTGTTCCGAAGATGGAAGAAAAAAGGCAGACGATCGACCTGGCAAGAGATCGCCGCCAAATCTGGGGAGGTGAAATCGTTGTGGGCCCAATGGGACTATTGTTGAGGAAGATGGACTCCTGAAGCGAATATACACAAATATAAACCATTAACAATGTTTTCAATAATACAGAACTATAGTATAAGAAATATAAAAAGTAAATTACCGAGCGAAGTGCATAAAACGTCTGCGAAATTCCAATCCCGTACAGCATCCAAATGATCTGGTACTACCTCATCCAAGTTTTCACCTAAAACATTTTCCTCATTATATTCAAACCCATTTTCTCTCAAACCTATATTGTGAAGAACTGCAGTGGCACAAATAATAGCAATCGTGGTTTCCATTTTTGTTTGAAGGCCTCGATGTAGACATGGAAACCTCTTTTTCCAAGTTCCAAACAACCTTTCTACAACATTCATCGTGGCGATGTGCGCTGTGTTATACCGTACTTCGGCAGCATTGTCTGCGAAAACGATATTTTTATATTAAACATTCCACACTTCCTGCATATTATTTTACTTGGGTGTAATATTGGCGTAAGAAGATATGGTCTACATCCATAGCCACTGTCTCCTACCAACAATCCTGGAATATCGCCTCTTTCCATTCGAGCTCTTAGGGCACTACGATCAAATATAACTTGATCATGTGTTGATCCAGGATGACTCACAAAAATATCCGGCATCTTTCTATTGGGACCTGAAACCACCTAAAATTTGCGGTGTCGGTGGTGTTTGTTCGATTACAATTACTTTTTACATACCTGAACATTTAAAGAAAAAAAACCTTTCCTATTACGAAACACGTCCCCATTAACACTGTAGCGAACGGGTGTGAGTCGCTAACGTGAACAGGGTGCGTGCGCTGGTGGTTCTAAGAAGAACCGTTGTGATGCGGTTTTTATGCCAGCATCCGAGATGTACCATCAATACCTTCTGTGGTATTAGGGTGAATACCTACTGCGGTATTGGAGAGGACAGAAGACGAGTCAGAGTTAGACTTAGACCTCATTTTATTAGATAAATTACAGCTATTTATACAAGAATTATTTACACAGGTCTTATGGCAAAATGCATGGTCAAACGTTTACACTAGTATGTGTATTTGTGGGTTGACCTAATTTGTGGTTCGAAATGACAATATGCTTGTCAGCAGAGTTTGACTTCTGCTGTACAGTGTGAACTACTTTGGAGAATTCGATGTATACAGAGTGTTCCCACAACACCACCTGGATAGGAACATTTAATATGGGTAAATTAATGCAACCTACTACATTAGGAAAATAGGCAACCTCATAAAACCTCCTAAAATTTGAACGAATTTCTTGCTGCATACGAAGAAATGCTACATATTCATTCAAACGACCCGCTAGTGAAGTGGACACTTTCTTTATAACTCTGCTTACTGTAGGCTGAGTAATACCTCGTAAATCCCCGGAAACGACCTGAAAATTAGACGTAGCCAACAAAGTAATTGTATTAATCCTTTAACATATACAACTGTTGACTCCATCAATATGGAGTGAATACTATCATAAAGTGTAGAGTACGGAAGATCGCCGTTATCCCAATATAACCCATGAAAATTTCTTGTTAACCAACGATTTTGACTTCTGTAACGAACGGGGAGAGCGTCCCATGGAAATGGTGGTTCAAATGTGAAATGATAAACTGGTTCTTCTTTTAGAGCAACAACAGCTACTTCTTTAAAAACAAATCGATTCTCACTACACTGAAAACCTTGTACGTCCAATAAGAAAGTCATCGTGTTCACTGTTCAGGACCGGTAAGAAAACTAAATTGTGGAAGTGATCGTTGTGTTTTATACTTCTTAAACTAAGTTTGTGGACGGATTGTAACGTATCACACGATCATGTATTATTAAACAGAAAGCTGCTGTTTTGTCTGGTATATTTTCTTTAGTTTGAAACTCTAGACGGATATCTATACTACCAGATTTAACAGTTTCATTCTGATAAGAACAGTCCACTATTACAAGAGGAGCAATGACTAGAAATTGTTTAGGATCGAATAAGGGTTCATTTACATTACCATAATACGATTGTTGAAAGTTGGCATACATTTCATATAAAACGGCAAATCTAGAAGTATCAAAATCTAAATTCAAATTATCATACGGGTACATAGTAGATCCTAAGTGAACTTTAAAATTGGTTAGTTTACAGTGATCGAAGGCACTAATATTTTTTGCAAGATTATTACTTTTATCTGTTTGAAATCCGAAAATAATGAAGCGAGGCTTTTCCAATTGTGACGTTGTTTTCACATTCCAGTTGTGAGAATACGATTTGGGAAGTAGCGTATATTCTTGTAGTTCCCAACTCCGAAATGAAAGTTCCATATTTAAATTTCGATCAACATAACGCAACAATTTCAAACGTTCAGCATCTGCTACAGATACATGAGGAATTTTCCAAGAAATCTGATCCAAATGTACAAGTACATCTTCAAGTGGCGTTGCTGAACAATATAAAGCATTATTGTCAGTGCTGTTGCGAACTAGAACTAATTCTTGTCGAACGTGTAATATTATTTTTCGGAAGTCTTCTGCAAATCCAAAAATCATACGTAGTGGAATACAAACGTTGAAGTAACCGTTGGAATCTACTAGTTTTACAGAATTAAGCTTAATTCCATGTAGATCGCTTAAAGCAGGAGGCAACCATCCACTGTTGCTGAGACGTTTACTTTCATTCTCGTTGTAAGATGCGTAGCCGTTCATTGTTGTAACCATTACGGACTCGATCAATAACTTTTCCGCCTAATTCATAACGAATTTCATCAAACAGGTGTAAAATTCCATTGTGGATAAAAGAAGTGTTCGCAGTTGTCTTTCCATCCTTTTTAAGAAGCAAACGACCTTCTATGTATAGGAAACTACTAGAAGGCAAAGTGTAAACATCTTCATTTTCTATTGGAATACGTATCGTATCATTATTTTTGAAAGTTGAATTCGCATAAGGTTGATGAGTATGTTTATCAGCGTTAACTATAGCGTTATCGAAGACTGCTTTTTCAGTAACATTCAGTATTTCTGCTACCATTTTACCGTTTCCTCTTTTTCAATCGCAACTCCAAAGATTTAAGGAACTGTTTATTGAGCGGTGTTAATCGCTCAATGGTTGTAGGCGAAATAAGCATCCGGGATTGTGGTAGTAGTTTTATAGTACTATTCTTCTTTGAATATCGTTGGGAACAGCTATATTGCACTACCATGTTATGCTTTTCGTAAGTGCAGTCTTATTGTGACACGATCTCCACGGAAATTAACTAGATTACCGTCTTGATCAACTATTTTAAGGGAAATGTAGTCGGTGACACGAGTGTTGATTGATAAATAAATAAAATTCGTAGGATTCCCAACAATTTTAAATCCGGGGGGTACATTGGGAAAGAATTGATGTAGTATATGTCCATCTAGTCCTTTAGCACCATCACTTGTATGTATGTAGGAGTTAGTTACGAGGTTACACATCACTGAAATCGTGTTTACTTTGAAAATGTCAGCTACATGATCAGACACCTCTTTAAGTGATGGTAGAAGCTTATTTTTAAAACCCAATATCTTTGCGGGAGAATCTGTAGGAGCGAAGTTGACTTTTTTGGTGCTTTTTATATGGCTTTTTAAGGTAGTATTGTCTCCAAACAATTCAATAGCATCATTAGTATCTCGCAATTTCTCGCGAAGATAATGATTAATATCATCGATTTCATAGGATCCTTCCGGAAGAACAACGACTGGTGGTGTAGAACCTTCAAAATAGAATTTGTTGTTAGTTTCATCGATATTCGGAATACTGTTATATACTTCAAAATTTAACAAAGCATTTTGATATTCATCATCATCGCTTAAAAAAATTGGTGGACTTATTATCATTTGCAGCTCCGACTTTGTATTAGTCAAGGTAAATGTGTAAGACATGTTTTCGGTTTGACGTTCTGTCTACTACAACGAAGTTAGTTTGATGGTTTGTTTTTAAGAAAAGGTTTGCGTAGTCTCATTAAGGAATTGGACAACTAAATGGCCACAGTTAAAATCTGAGGGGTTCTGAACACGATTGTAGTTATAAGTGATAGCACAAGGTCCGGAAGATTGTAAATATTAAACCAATTCTTTAGGTGGACGGAGATCTCCAAAACTGTCAAAGTACATAGCTTTGTGATTTCGTTTTACATACGCTGTCCAATGTGTACCAGTTCCTGTGTCTAAATCTAAATTAACAATTCCACTTTTCTGGGTAATTCGTTACGCATAAGGATTCCTCGAAAATGTGGAATTTGTAAATAGTTAATGTAATTGACTAAATCCAAATCTGTCAAAGGACGATTAGGTAACATTTTTTACGTTTTTTTTTTGTTGATAAGGTCTAAGGTATAAACCGAAACCTTTACGGAAAGGTTGTACTGAAATATTTTTTCCAAGAGCAATAGCTTCCATTGAAGCGTTATGACGTTTATCTTCTTCTAGCTGTTGTGGTGCTGTTTTCGCATCGCGTACAGCTTTAGCTATCCCAGCAGTACCGCCACAGAGAGCTCCAAGTGCTGATAGTCCAGCGAAAATCGGAGTAAACGGTAGAAAACCACCTGTCTTTGGAATTGGAATGATTCTGGGAGATTTAGATCGCTTTCCAAATTTACGAATTGTATTTAGTGCTATTTTAGCAGCATGTATCAGCTGGAGAGGTTTCGTTTTCTTAAGAGCAATTTTCGCAGTTGTCACTAGCTTACGAAACGGTGGAGCTCCTCCTTTTCTTGTTCGTCTTCTCTTCTTTATTTTTCGCAACGAAATTGAACCACCAGCTTTACGACGTCGTTTTTTGTGCCCCATTCCAAGTTTCTCTCTACCCTTCATAGCTGAAGCAATTCTGAGAGTTGCCAAGCGTTCACCAAAAGACGCGTCCGACGACTTTTAATTAGAGATAACACAAATTTAATAATACTGTTTAAACAGGATGAATTAAATCTCAAACACGTCTTCGCAGACCATGTCACTACAGACATGACTTTTGACCAATTTAAAAATATTTGTGCATAGTGTTGGAAAGAGAAGTTTGGATTTCTAGTGATAAACAAGGATTGTGGTATAAATGAGGGAAGATATCGCTTAGGATTCGATAAATATATATTAATGTAAGTGATATAAAGTCAATCAGTTGTTAAAAGACAACCTTGACAAGAGCATGGATGTAAAAGCAAAGAAAGAACTAATCAAAGTTAGGAAAGCGGTAAAGAGGAAATTGCAAATGTTAAAGGAATCGACAGCAGGACAGAATCTCCTGTTGCAGCAAGCATATCAACCTCTTACAAAATCGCTTCTTAACTTGAAATCAGAGCTGGGTGAAGAGATCAAAAAAGAATTAACGCCAGAAGTGAGTAATTGGTCGAAAGGTGACGTTCCAGCTTCGTCAACACCAATAAAAATTAGAAAGCTTGACCCTTCGAATGCTCCAGGTACCTTACTACCAGGTGCTCCTTCATTCTTAAGGGAAGAAAGTGTTTATGAAAGTGACCCAAAAACGGGTCATGAAAACACAGACCAGGATAATGATGACTTTGAACAATTGAAGAAAGCGTACATAGACTATATTAATAGCTCTCGATTTGCTGAATATTTGGAAGAATTCGATCCTCTACCTCGAGACTATATAGAAGGAATTATTAAAGACTATGAAGGTGGCACATTTAACGCTGACGTTCTGAATCCTCGTCTTGATAAAGTTCGATACGAATGGAACACAAATAAATTTTTTATTGGTGATTCTGAACGGGATTTTGACGGACCAAACGTAATCGATGGAAAATTTAAATACATAGGTACTGTGGGATTATACGAGCTACTCTTCAAATTACGTTCTGAATATCCGACATCGATTAAAGAAAGGAAAGACTACGCCGATATATTAAAACGTACGGGAGCAGTTTACAAGTTAAGACAGCAAACATTGAAATTTTCTAAAGGTGGAGGATTGTCGATGTTGACATACAACGAAAAACCGATCGAATACAAATATTTTGATGACGTTAATGAGTTGTGTGATCGTTTAAGGTTATTGGTTGCTTCTCAACAAGCAGGCAACACAAATCATGAAAACGAAATTCTATCAATTTTAGAAGAGTTGCGTGAGTGCAATATAATCGTATAAACAAATTATTAAGCTTATTAGTTAGACAATGACGGTTGATAAGTTCGGACGTGCGTTAGAAAAAAAAACGATTGTTTTCGCAAGCATTCAGCAATGTTCATGATTTCAATCATAACCGCTTAACAAGAATCGGTGATCCTCAGCAGGAGCATGATGCTGTGAATGGGCGATTTTTGGAGAAGAAGGTGCAACGTCTGTTATCGCAAGATGATGTAACCGATGTTAGACAAGCATTCGATAAAGTGTTGTATTTCGTTGATGTGGCTAATAAGCGTATTAATATAGAGTTAGCGATAAAAAATTTGGAAAAAGAACTTGAAAAAAATAATACTGATAGGGATAAAGAAGTAACAAACAAGGTGAACGATATAATAGAAAAGAATGCTGTCAGAATCATGGACGTCTTTTCAACAAAAGTAAAACTAGAGCGTAAAAATGTAGAAGCGTTTGTTAGGAAAGGGGATGAAGAAGTATCGAAGAAATTAAAGACGGAAATTGTGCAAGATATGGAAAATGATATAGACGCGAGTTTTTAATTAATTAAAATCACGATTCAGGATGAGTGTAAAAAAGTTAAGGAATTTGCAGAGAAAGAAATTCAAGGAACCAATAAAAAGAAAGATGATCTGAAAAACGAATTAGTGGTAATGGTGGAATCACTAACAAAGGAAGCAAAGGAGCTGAAAGTAAGGCTCGATACTCTGCAACAACAAAGAGGAACAGGTAGTGCGAAATCGAGCAGTTCTAAACCAACAACAGCAGCTCCGTTCATGTAGTTTCTTCATTATAAGGAAAATGTTAAATGTGAAAGAAGAACTAGTGAAAGAACTGCATAAACCTGCGAGAATTAATTTTACACGTCGTAAAGTGATAGTGAAAGGATTAGATGATCTTCATCAAGCCGATTTAGTGGAAATGATTCCGTATGCGAGAGAAAATAAAGGTGTCAGATACATTTTGGTTGTAATAGACGTTTTTTCAAAATTTGTGAATATGTTGGAAGGGCTTTACAGTTAATTTTCAAAAGAAGTAAACGTATTCCTAAGAATATGCAAACTGACTTGGGAAAAGAATTTTACAACGAACAAGTGAAACGAGTTATGCAAAAATATAAAATTAACCATTACTCAACGTATTGCACCAAGAAAGCGTCAGTTGTGGAGCGGGTAAATCGAACACTCAAATCAAAAATGTGGCAACGCTTTAGTTTGCAAGGATCCTACAAATGGTTGAAGTTATTACCAGATATGGTACAGGAATATAACAATTCGGTTCACAGAACTATCGGAATGAGACCAAGCAAAGTTAATAAACGAAACGAAGAAACACTTTTGAAAAGTATTTACAACAATCCAAAGAAGGTGGATTTACGAGAAATTAAGTTTAAAGTTGGAGTACGAATAAGGGTATAACCCCCGAATTGGTCTAACGAATTATTTACGATTAGCTACATAAAATTGTCACATCCAATTATGTATTACTTAAAGGATGATAAAGGGGAAGAAATAAAAGGAGGATTTTATGGTATGGAACTACAGAAAGCGAAATATCCAGATGTTTATTTGGTGGAACGTGTACTAAGACGAAAAGGTGACATGGTTTACGTCAAATGGTTGGGGCTTAACCAATCTCATAACAGCTAGATTCATAAAACGAACGTTTTGTAATGTATCCCCAGTTTTTTTTTTGTGATAATAAAGTCTGCAATGTTAATAATGATTTTCTTTACCCTTTCCCCAAAGTATGATTATAAATAAGATAAAACGTGATGAGTTTAATCAGTTGTAATCGTTAGTTGCTGCATTGGACGTTTAAGACGTAGTAATGGTTGAAAGTTACGTAATTGCAGTTAAATTTTTCAAAGAGGGTTTATTATCTTTGAAAAGATATTTGGTAGCGTCAGAGTTGGATAGCGTGACAGAAGAATTCGAATTAAAAGGTGAATACGATAAAATCGTAATAGGAGGCTACTTAGTGGTCGATAAGGGCGACCCTGACGATTTTGAAGTATAATTTTTATAAAAATGGATTCATTATCGTACGAATTGCATCAAGCAGGAAAGCAAGTCCTCATTCTCAACCTTCGAAGAGCAATACTATCAAACGATTTAGATAGAGTTAAAGTTGTTTTGTCGAAGTTGGAAGTTGCAGTACAAAAGGAAGCATTCAAATGGTTAACTGTAACACAAGAGACATCGTTCGATATTTTATACTTCACATTCGAAAGAAAGCAAAGGTGTGACGAATTGGTGGATGAATTTTTAAAAGGTTCCTGTGAAACAGTGGAAATAACCGTTGATGATGTCGAAATGATTTTAAATAAAACAAACTATAATTTCATGCGACACGACGTATATTTTTTAAAAGAAATGTTAACAAACGGATCAGTTCTAATGCGGGATAAGAAGTTCTCCGTAATGAATATCAAGAAATAGTATGTTACATTGTTAAAGTGTGTGAATGACTTAATACTGGATGTAGCATACTACGCACAACCGAAAAATTTGGAAAAGTGTATTAAACTGATCAACTTGTTTCGGCTTCCGTATACATTAAGTCCAAATATCAACGGTCGTCATCAAACAGTGCTGCAGTGGATAGAAGAAAATATTTTAAGAGAAGGAACGGAAAAAGCTGCAGGCTGGCATAGTAATATCGAAGATTATAAGAAAATTTATTCATTGTTAATGTTATTGAAACAATAAATTGTAACAGTAGAAATCGTACACATGTTATTTGTGAAGTTGAGGAATATATTTCGCAGAATAAAAATAGTAAACAAGCAAGTTGTGTATTAACGTTTTATTATTATTATTATTTATACAATACAGCCAATATTAAGGATAAAATATCTACATTGAGTGACATTTCAGCGTAAGCTATACTTAAACAGAACTCCAGGTAGGTATTACAGTAGGTGTTCATAAATATTATCAATGGCTTCCTGTGGAAGTGACGAAGCTTCGAAAAGTCTTTTAATAAAGTATTCTCCAACCGTTAAGTCGTCGGTATACGGTTGATGAAAATTTTGTATAAATCGATCAACGGCACCGTCGAACTTTGAAAGGGAACTGTTTGAGTTTTTTATATTGTAATGTCCCCAAGGAAGAGTATTCGTTGTTTTCGGAATTAAGAAACGTTTATCATCTTTGGGAGAGAGGGCTACTTTCGTTTTCATATGGGTAAACAAAGTATGCAGATCGGAAACGAAAACATTCATACATTTAAGAATGGTGGCGTCATCTCTAATGACGCGTAGGTAATCATCGATTTGAAGATGTAATTTAATGACATTTTTCTTAACACCTTTTGCTTTTTTAACAATTTGATCAACGGCTTCAACGCAGTAAGCTTTTGCTCCGGTTCCATAGAATGCTTTATTGGGATTATTAGGGAATTCGTCTTTAAATTTGCGAATAACAGAAGAGGTAATAGGGATATTGAAACTATTATCATGGGGATAATTGGAAGTGTCGAAGTGATGAATATTTTCAATCATATCTCTGTAGAAATTTTCGGTGAAAACTTTAAGAATGAAGGAATCAGTATCCATATACATCAAAGAAATATTTTCTTGATATTTTTGCTTAAGAAAGCCGTAGTAGAAGTTATACATAACAACTTTTGATAAATCCAAAATAGTGAAACCTACATAGAGCGGTTTATCGTAAACAATGTGTAATTTATTCATCTGAATAGCTACGAAATGGGAGGCGAAAATTTTTGAATTTCTGAAATTGGGTTTAGCTATTAAACTTTCAGCACCAAGGTACCGTCCAACGTTTTGCCAATGAGTAACTAACTTGACGTCAACTCGTTTATCAACGTTCTCCATCGTTTTTCCGAAAGTACTGTTGTTCATCAATTTAAAGAATGATTTCCCAAACTTATTATTACACATATTGCGTTTTCTAGTATTCAAATCTATGAAAGGTTCCAACCATTGTGACTGTTTAAACTGAATAGCTCTATGCACTTTAAGTAATTTTAATCCGCTCTGGAGAGCCTGTTTAAGCGGTAGGTAATGAACAATATACTTTGTCTTAGTCATAAGGTTCGGAATCAATTTTTTGACTCTGCCATTAGCATTACCAGGAGAAATAATATTTTCAACTAAAAAGGGAAGGTCAGCATGTAAATCGTGTAGGTTTTGGAGATATTGAACGTCAACTTCAAGGACATAACCGTATTCAGAAGAAGCATGTAAATCGAGAACATTTAATTCATCAATTTCAGCATCGGTGAGCCAACGAAAATGGGATATGGGAAGGTATTGACTCATGCTGTGTCCAAACAACTTGGTAGCATCCAAATACATAATGTACGATGTGGGAGCAGATGCATCATAATCAGGAAGGTGTGGGTTATTGGCGAAATGCATTCTTTGACCACACTGACTTATTCCTCCGCGTACCCCTTTTTGGAAAAACTTTAACATATCGATGTCACTTAGATGTTCTAAATTAACGCGAGTGAATTTTAACATGCTAGCCCGAGCGCGGTGTAATACTGAGCGGGGTCCAAGGCGTAAGTGGAAATACATATTTCACGAAAATTCTCGAACACGTCAGCTATCAGTAGGACGTCGGTTTTCAAGTAGAGGTCAGAATATTCTCCGAGAGTGGAGCAGTTAAAGTTTTCCAAACGGTCGCAGCTCTTTCATAATCTTCATGGGAAATGGGTAGAGAGGTTAATTTATCGAAAAAATCGTCTTTGAGAGGGAACGTTGATTGGTCAAGTTTAGTAATATCGTCGACGTAGAAGTAAGGGTAAACCCCTTTCCGTCGCACAAGTTGAAATTGTGTAGGATCAGAAAAATACTTCTTCACTTGGAAGCATTGAGAAGGGTCGAGTTCTTCAGACAGTTAATCGAGGGAGGAAGCCATAAAACGAAAGGAATCGAGAAATTGAATCTTAACAAATACGTTTTGAGTAGAGCTATCTGAAACACCGGGAACAGTTTCAACTCACAATAATTTGGTAAAGGAAACGTATTTTTCTTTATATTGAGCAATTTTACGTTTACATCATCGATTAGGAAGGGTTCTTCGCAAATATTACAAGACGACGTTTCAGAGAAAAGTCGCATTTCTTCATCAGTCAGGGGTATCATAGGAGCCGGGATCTTTAAAAATCGGTGATAAATATCAGAAACGTCTTGATCAAGAGTTCTAACAAATTGATTAGCACAATCAGGTCCTCTATAAGTTCTGAATTTTGAAAGGGAATTGTTAAAAGAGCACTTAATCAAGTAAGCAAACGAGTGCGGTTGATGTTCGTGGGTAGGAGTGGTGGAGGTCTTGTTAGGATCTGAAAAGCATGTATGAATGGGTCGCAATGTGGTTTCGAAGTCTGCATAAACAACAAAAGGTACTTTGATACGTTTGTGGTAGTTTTGAAATTTTAAAACGTTATGAGGGATGAGCCTACCCATCTTTTCCAATTTGAGATCAGCAGTTGGCAGCGTCGTGTAAACGTGGTTGCAATCATTCCGCTGATGACGGTGCAGGTGAGCCACAGAGCTGAAGTATTGCAAGCAGCCGTCACATAGGAATTTGCGATGTTCTGTTTTGGAGAGTTGTTGAGAGAGCAAACGAGACCAACTATTTCCCAGATCCATTTTCCATCTTTCAAAACGTATTCAGTCCCGTAAACATTCACAGAGCAATGGTTCTTCGTTTCAAACGTCGGAATGTCGTTTAATTTAATAGGAAAATCGATACCGTCGTAGTCAATCGTGCGGGAGAAATGCGGATAGGAAGTCGTTCTGTGCGGTTTGGCTTGGGCGGGATACAAATCTGAGGTTATTGCCCACGCAAAGCAGGCTTGGTCATCGTTTCGTACGTTCATAACAGCTCTCTTAAGTACAATTTGTTTAGGTAGAGGAATGTAAGCTGAAGCTCTAAGGGGATTGTACTTGTTGCAATTGAGTTCTAGGAAAAGGACTCTTTCCAAAGCCCATCCTGTAAGAATGAAATAATAGTAAGCACAAGTGAAATATATATATGACCCAGAATGGGCGGCAGCAAACAGCGTCTGATCCAGAATGGGTGGCTGAAACAGACTCACCAACACACCTAGCCAGTGCGGTATTTTATTTGGCTAAATACCCCTCATGACAATGCCAGCTGTTAAAACTGAAGTACCCCAGGCGAGTAGAAGAAAATCTTCGGAATCTCGCACTGATGCATCATCAGTCCGTCCCGTGGATTCTGGGGGGGGACAAATGTCTGGCGAGAAGAAGTAAACAGTCTGCAAAAGCTAGAAAGCTATATATTGCAACGTACAATGCACGATCACTAATGTCAGAAGAGCGATTAATTGAACTAGAGTACGAACTGGAAAATATAAAATGAGACATCGTTGGCCTTAGCGAAGTTAGAAGGCGTGGCGAACAACTTCTAGCCCTTAAATCTGGACACAATCTGTACTATGCGGGAGAAGACGACAAATCTATAGGAGGAACCGGATTTCTAATACATAAAAGACACATCTCGAACATCATTTCACTCAGAAAGATCTCATTCAGAGTAATATGCCTTGTTCTTAGATTAAACACTAGATACAAGTTAAAAATTATTCAGGTATATTCACCGACAACACAGCACAAGGATGAAGAGGTGGACATGTTCTATGAGGATATCGGTACTGCTCTGAGGGATCGATGGTCAAAGTTCATAATTTTATGTGGCGATTTCAATGCCAAAATGGGAGTAAGGACAAATGACACGGAGTTTGCGCTGGGAAATTTTGGATCTGAAGGCAGGAATCACCGAGGGGCGGCATTGCTGGGATACCTGCTGCAAAACAACATATCAAATGAATAGTTTTTTCCAAAAGAAAACTAACAGAAGATGGAATGAATGAAATAGATTTTATAATTACTGACAAAAGACACATAATCAAAGACGTATCAGTCCTAAACAGAATGAATACTGGAAGTTACCACAGAATGGTGAGAGCCAAAGTAATAATCAATATTGGCTCAGAACGACACAAGATGGTTAAAAAAACTAGCAACAGTGGATTCTGGTCGAATCCAACAGACTAAGTGGGAGCGAATCGGAGGAAACGATAAACAGCTTAAATAATAAAATCACTAATGCCATATTAGAGAGCCAAAAACGGTATTGTCCCAGGGCAAGAAAAGAAGAAAAACTCATCCAAGCCACTAAACAGTTAATTGAAAAAAGGAGGATTATGAAAAGCAAAGAACAGACCACTGAAGAAGAGCTGAAAGAAATAAATAAATTAATATCCAAAGCTACGAGACGAGATATTAGATCCTTTAACCAGAGGCAAATCCAATTAACAGTAGAAAATAACAAGAGTATGAGAGTTCTGCGCAGAAATATCCAAAGTGGAAAAAGACAAATAATCAAAATGAAAGATCAACAGGGTCGCGTTACAGTAAACAGAGAAGAGATCCTCAAAATAGTTGAGGACTTCTACCAGCCATTATACAAAAGCCAGAAGGAAGCTAATCATATTTTAAGCACGGAGCCAGAGATACTGACGCGAAAAAAGGGCATAATCAATCAGGGGTCGGAACTACTCCCAGATATTACTATCGATGAAATAAGATCAGCTCTAAGGAAAGCAAAAAACAACAAAGCTCCTGGTGATGACTGTATCGTGGCTGATGCAATTAAAATTGGCGGTCCCTGCCTACTCTAGAAAGTTAAGACTCTTTTCAATATGTGCCTCATTGATAGCACCATACCGAGGAAATGGTGCAACTCCTTACTAATATTACTACACAAAAAAGGAGACATCGCTGAACTGGAAAACTACAGACCAATTAGCCTGCTTAGTCATCTATACAAATTGTTCACTAGAATAATAACTACAAGACTTGAAAACAAACTAGATTTCTACCAACAGACAGAGCAGGCAGGTTTCCGTCATGGATTCGGGACCAACGACCACCTAATGAGCATTAAAACCATAATCGAGAAATCTATAGAATATAATAGATCACTCGTTCTTGCCTTCGTGGATTTTAAGAACGCTTTTGATACAGTCGAACTAGATGCAGTCATTGATTCATTACAACAATGTCGTGTGGATTACCGATACACTAGACTGATATTTAATATATATAAGAACGCAACTATGTCGGTAAAATTGCACAAGAACACTAACAACATTTCAATCGAAAGAGGAGTGAGACAGGGTGATACAATGTCACCCAAACTATTTAATACCGTTCTGGAATATGCATTCAAAAATTTGAATTGGGAAGGCAAGGGTATCAACATAGATGGAAGGCACTTGACAAATCTGCGTTTTGCAGATGATATAATTCTACTAGCAGACAACCTAAAGGATATCCAGATTATGATACAAGAACTCCAAGAAGTGTGTTCTGAGGTGGGTTTAAATATCAACTTCTCTAAAACGAAATATATGACAAATCTGGTGCCTAGCGGAAATATGGTTATTGGTAATCGTGAGATAGAACTTGTGGACAAATATACTTACCTGGGCCATCAAATACGAATGGCAACGGACAACCAAACTTGCGAACTGAAAAGAAGAATAACACTTTCCTGGGCTGCTTATGGAAAACTTAAAGATATATTTGAATCAGAACTGCCAATATCACTAAAAAGGAAGGTTTTTAATCAGTGTGTGATGCCGGTCATGACTTATGGTGCGGAAACTCTGACTTTAACAATAGCATCGGCTAAAAAGCTGAGATCGACCCAGCTCGGAGTCTCGCTGCGTGACCACATCCGAAACAAGGACCTGCGTGAGACATCCGGTATCACCGACATCATATCTCAGATTGCTAAGCTCAAATGGAACTGGGCCGGTCATGTTGCCCGATTGACAGATGGAAGATGGACGAAGAGACTACTCGAATGGAGACCGAGATCGGACAGGAGAAGTAGAGGAAGACCGCCTACACGCTGGACCGATGACATCAAAAAAAGAAATAGTAATTGGATGCAGAGCACTCAAGACAGAAGACAATGGAAGAAAATGGGGGAGGCCTATATCCTGCAGTGGATGGAAAAGGCTTCCTTCACATCACCCGCTAAAGGTGAGGGGTGTGTTGGAGGTGCTACCACGGCAACGATGGCAGAGCCTGTGGCTAGCACCTCTACGTTGGCGGTGGCGGGAACGAAGTCGATATCGATGAAGCCGAAGAAGCGATCGTACACACGAAGGTTGTCGGCTGCTCCATTCGATTATTCCAAGATAGTGGACCGAGTAGAAGAAGCCATAAGTAGTGTTAAGGAGGAAAAGCGGCGACGAGAAGTGGTACTGAATGAAAGAGCGACAAAGGCCGCTTCATTGACTGAGTACATGAAGCGGAAAGAGAAGGAGCTGGAGGAGTTGAACAGATCGGTAGTTGAAACGAGAAAGGAGGCACAAGAAATCGAACATAAGCTAGCTAACCTTAAGTCTGCTTTACGGAGTAAATTTAATGACTAAAAATCAATGATGTTTTATATTATATTGTATTATATTAAATAAAATTCTGTTATATTGTATCGTTTTATATTTTGTAATTAAAGAAAATAAAAGAGAATATAAATTATAGAGATAAAGTCAATATTATAATTAATGATAAATTTAGGGTACAATCTAAAAAACTAAATAAATTAGTCGGTAATGCATCAGCTTCAAAACCAAATAATAATAGTTCACTTAGCCTGTTAGAACACCACCATTTCTATGATAGATTTTTAAATTTATCAAACACTTCTTTTGATTCGACAGAAATAAATCTTCAAGAGAAAGGACTTAATTTTAATTTACAACCAGTAGTTAATAAAAAAAGTCTAGATATTTTAGCAGTCGATACTGAATTAGCCCTTAGAAATTGCAGCACTTTCTCAAAATATAAAGCCTCTCATATTATAAAAAAGTCACTTAATAATAAAACTCGCTTAAATTATAATCCCAAAGTTTTAAAATCATTAAAAAATACAATTCAAGAAAACGATATTGTAATAACGAGGTCCGACAAAGGGAAAACAGTTGTAGCCATAAGTAAAGAAATGTACATTCAAAAGACGTTAGATTTTCTTCATCCAGATAAATACGAAAAAGTTAAAGATCCAACTGACAAATACAAAAAACAAGTAAACCAAGTTATAAAAGAATCAGTAGCAGTTATAAATCGCATCAGCAGTATATAAATTAAAAGTAATGAATGCACAACCGCCTAAACTATACTCTTTTTTAAAAATACATAAAACTAATGCTCCTATAAGACCTATTGTATCATTTCAAACCGCACCTACGTATTAACTTTATAAGCATTTAATATAAATTCTCAACATTCATTGCTATTTTGAAAACAAATTTACTATCAAAAATTTTCTGCATTTAATTAACAAAATTAAAAACATAAATCTACCCAACAATTTTAAACTAGTATCGTTTGATGTAACGAATCTTTTCCCTTCAATACCACCCTTGGAAGTATTAGAAATAGTTGAAAAAATGTTAATTGATAGATGTATTAACCCTATAGTTTGTAACGAAATTTTAAATTTATTAAGTGTTTGTATTCATCAAAATTATTTCCAGTTTAATAATAATATATACAAATGTAATGAAGGCTTAATAATGGGAAACCCACTAAGCCCGATACTAGCAGGGATATTCATGTATTATTTAGAAAATACGTTCATTAAGAAATTCCAGTTATTTAACAAATGTTTATACTGGTACAGGTATGTTGACGATGTTTTGGTGTGCTTCACAGGTACCGATAGACAACTACAAAATTTCTTAAATCAGTTCCATAAAATACATAAAAATATGAAATTTACAATTGAACTAGAAAAAGATGAACAAATTAATTTTCTGGATTTTCTCGATGTTATACAGATTGATCAACATACCTTTAGATACGATAGATTTCAAAAAAGAATTAAACATAATTAAGCAAATTGCATTAAGTAACAATTATAAAGTTGATACAATTGATAAGTTACTGTTTAAATTACAATTTAAGAAAGCAATTAGTAATGTATACCCCCAATGTAATAATAACCAAAATGTTAATTATAAAACTATCACTTACTTAAATAATCCTTCAGAAAAATTAGGAAAATTCTTAACTAAAAATAATCTCAAAGTAGCATATAAAACACAAAATACTTTAGGAAAACATATTAAAAATAATAAGGACAAAACTAGTAAAGAAAACATGTCAGGAGTGTATAAACTAAATTGCCATTCTTGTAACTGCATTTATATTGGACAGACTGGACGTACTTTTAAAGAACGATTAGAAGAGCACAAAAAATCTTATGAAAATAATAAACTAAATTCTAACTAATCAACTCTTTTTTTCTGGAAAGATGCAGACGACAAGACATCATTCCCAAGCACATCAATTACCTGAGGATGAATAACGGTATTTACTTCAAAAGTAGAACAATTAGTCATAAATTTAATATCTTTATTAATGAAACTAAAATCAAACTTTTAAATTATGAAATTCAAGATGCTCATATAAATTTACAGTTCCATCAGGACAAAATATTCAATATTGAAAATAAGCTAATCAAAATCCTACCGAAACATATATTAATTAACTTTTTTCATTCCAATCATAATAGAATTTACAAAGAATTTAAGAAACAAAAACTTAAACATTTAAAAAAATTTACTTACATTTCCAATAAACAATGCAAAATTAATGATACCAAAAACAACTTTTTTAATAGTTTCAATAGCAAATGGCTCATCAATCTCAGTAATACAAATATACCTACAAATGTCGGAAAGATTTTAAGTCTTGGTGGTAATTTCTCTGTGCCAATTATTGATAAGAAATCTCTTCCAGTAATAGATATAATTAAAAACTTTGAAATAAAAAGCAATATCATCAATGAAACTGACAGAAACATAGCAAGAACTGATATTACTAATACTATCATACATAATATTTGCCAAACTCAACATATTTCATTTTTTCATAAAAATTTTATTAAACAATTAAAAATTTGCAATAATTTTTTAAAAAATAATAATCATTTACTTGTAACTAAAGCTGATAAAGGACAAATCACTGTGGTGATAGATAGAGTAGACTATTACAACAAAATGTTAAATCTGTTGAATGATCCTACTACGTACACTCCAATAAAAACTAACCCTTCTAACTCCATAAAAACTAAAGTCCATAAACTTATAAAGGTTTGGTTAGAAAATGATTGGATTGACCGCTCACAATATTACAAATTAACTTGCCACAATGGTAATCTTCCACGTTGCTATGGTCTTCCTAAAATTCATAAACTGAACACCCCTTTAAGAATCATTATTTCATCTATTGGAAGTCACACATACAATTTAGCTAATTTTATCAATCACATTCTATCTATTTCTATCCCTCCATCTGACTCATACATCAAAGATAGTTGGACTTTTGCTGACCTTATTAAAAACTTTAAAATTAACTCTAACTATAATTTAATATCTCTTGATGTTAAATCATTGTTTACCAATATACCAGCTGATCTTTGTGTCAAAGCTATTGATAAGAGATGGCAGCACATTTGTAATAACACTTCCTTACCTAAAAATCAAATTATTAATGCTATTAACTTAATATTGGATTCTACCTTTTTTGTTTTTCAAAATAAATATTATAAACAAACTTTCGGTACACCAATGGGTAGTCCTTTATCGCCTATGTTATCCAACCTTGTTATGGAAGACTTGGAAACTCATTGTCTCAACCTTTTATCTTTCACTCCTCTTATTTACAAACGTTATGTGGATGATACTTTTACTATCGTTCCTAATAATAAAATTAATGAAATCATTGATGTGTTTAACAATTATCATCCCAGACTTCAATTTACACATGAAATTGAATCCAAAAATCAATTAAGTTTTTTGGATGTTACGGTTGAACGAGACCATGATATTCTTATCACTAATTGGTATAAGAAAGAAACCTTTTCAGGTAGATACCTAAATTTTCATTCTAATCATCCAATTCAACACAAAATTAGCGTAGTCAATAATTTAGTTGATAGAGCTATCCTTCTATCTGATGAACGTTACCATATTAATAATATCAATTATGTCAGAAATATACTCTTAAATAATTGTTTCCCATTGAACTTTTTAAATAAACACATAAACAAACGCATACAGATAATTAAAACTAAGAACTTTATTACTAATAAAACAAACATTGATACAATAAATTTAGAACAATCTATTGTCATTCCTTATGTAGGCCCTCTATCAATGAAACTTAAAAATATCCTAAATAAATATAACATCCACACTATTTTTAAATCTACTAAGAAACTCAACACTATTATTAAAACTGGGAAGGATGAGCTTAATAAATTTGAATACACTAATGTAGTTTATAAAATAGAATGTAAGAACAATAGTTGTAACAGTTCATATGTTGGACAGACCAAGAGACATCTAAAAACAAGAATAAATGAACATAAACGTAATATCACTGATAAGCCTGATTCAGTTATTTCTAGACATGTAATTGATTTTAACCATGAAATGGACTGGGAAGGAACTTCTATTCTTGATAATGAACCTCAGTATTACAAACGTCTCATCTCGGAAATGTCACATATAAAAAAACAACCTAATACACTTAATGAACAAAAAGATTCAGACCAGCTGAATAAAATTTATGACAAATTACTTAAGGCTATCTAAAATCATCCTTCTTTTTTTTGGTGTTCCTGTGTTCAGTCCAACATAAGGATTTGAAACTTACTTCTTGAATATCTTGGTTTTTTTTTTTATTGACCTCTTGTATGTCAATCATTATATTTCTCAAAAAAAAAAAATGTAATTTTTCCTCATTCTTGGATGTTAACTCATCAAGTTAACATCCATTTTACTTGTTTTTTCATTTACAATTTATTTTTATATCCTTAAATATTTAATAATAATTTAAATCATCATTATATTTATACCATTCATTTTTATTGGTAATATGTTGTTAAATTTAGTGTATTTTACAAAAACTTCTTAAACGATATCCTGATTGGTTTTTTAAATGATGATTTGGAAAACGTGTTCTTCATCCCCATGGTATGTTAACTTATTAATTATGTTATATCTAATTCATTATTTACAATTAAAAATTAGGATTATTTTACATTATTTACAATTAAAAATTAAGACTATTTTACATTTTATATATAAAAAAATTTTTTTAGATTCACATTGATAATGATCATAAATCTTAATGATCGAAACGTCTGTATATTGTCATTGTTAGATACAATTTTAATTATTAAATGAATGGTTTATATCGATCAACTTCTTCTTTAAATTCTAACTATGCTAAACATCTAATTGAAGAAAACCATACTTTTGATGATAATTTTGAAATACTTCACGTTGTAAATAAAAGCCTTAAATTATCATTACTAGAAACAATAGAAATTAATAAATGCAAAAATTCAAATATACTTTTAAACGATCAAATTGATCTCAACAACTCACCGCTACTAAATCTTTTTACTCACCCCCTGTCCTAATCCACTACTATATAAGACAAATGTTTAGATAAGTTTACTGTATTATTATTACTTCTGACGAAGCCTAAGTTAGGCGAAACAATTGTAAAGTGTTAAATATACCAATTTTGTGGAAATTTTGTGTTTTATTATTTTACTATTAAAATGAGTTTCCATCAAGTCAACGTAGAAAGAATAGATAAATTATAAATATACACATTTTATTTATTGTAGTACACAAAAAAGCAATACAGCTACAGTAACAAAAAAGCAATACAGCTATACCAAGTTCGAGTGAACGTTTTGATGTACATTGTTGCCCCGTGGTCCATCGCATAGACGACCAGTGTCCCCTCGAAAGAGCTCCAGAACAGCTGTTGTTTGAGGTGTTAGCAGAAGGCTCCAACCGGTCTTCTGTCGGATACCTTCCATAAGGTGAACCCTCCAGGACTGGTACCACTGAATATCATCGTGTCCACCCTGATATTCATATCAGTTGGCACGGAGCCATGAAAGAGTACAGTATATTGTACCATTTTTGGTTGTAGTAACTTCGACAGTCTTAACGATCTGTGCTGAACGTTGTGAAAACTTGAGTATTTATACAATTTCGAGGAGGAGGATATGAGTGGAGTAAAGTTAAGATCAATACAAGTGTTTGTGCGAAGAAGGGAAACGAGAAAGAGAAGTTGTTTGAGCTATACAAGGAGTAATGTAATGAACCTACGGATAGACATACATAAAAGTTCTGATACATGGCTCATCTAGCGTGTGAACCATTGCTTATTGAGCAAATAGAAATAGGTTACATGTTTAGTAATGTCATGAACCTACGGATAGACATGGTGTTTGGTATCATCTCATACATACATAAAAGTTCTGATACATGGCTCATCTAGCGTGTGAACCATTGCTTATTCAGCAAATAGAAATATGCAAGAAGTTATTCTGGAGGAGGAGGGGTAGGTGGAGGGAAGGTAGCAAGCGGAGCGTCGTCTTATTCTTCTCTCCACTCTCGTTCTGAGCAGACGTGGCAATATTCCTTTATAAAAAAATGGAAAACAGTAAACAATCAAGAAAACCTGCCGTACCGAAATGCCGGTATGGTGGTGTAAGTATTAATTTATATTGTTGAAGTAATTGTGTAATTGTTAATTAATAATTTTGTTTTACAGTGCGAGTTTGTGGTCGCCGTCACTACAATGGCGACGATAGCTGTAGTGTCGGCGCCACGAACATCTTCTGCTGGTGGAAGGAAGCGGAGTCTGGGGATGATACAAAGGAGGCGCCCTTTGATGACGTCGCCCACCACGCCAACGACCACGACCACCAGGACGAATACGGTACCGACGCCGTTGTCCACGGCGGCAAAGACGTGTACCTGGACAACGGCAACGACGTGTACCTGGACAACGGCGACGCCGATGACAACAGCTGTTTCGATGTCAAGTGACTGCGGTTTTTCACTTCCGACGCTTACGCCGATTCCATCGCCTGTTTCTCCACTTCCGGAAACCCCAACGACGCCCTCTCAGACGACGCTATCACAGGACATAGATAGTCTGGAAAGCGCCTTTGCGATAATTCCGAAAGTGTGCGAAAAGATGGCGTATTTGACGTCCGCTTGGGAAGCAAGGCGCGCTGCACAGCAAACGGTGCGCGCTGAAATTGCCCAAGTCGACAAGGCTACCTTGGAACAGGACGACGACGTCGCTAAGTGGAAAGCTGAGATTGCTCAGCTTGAAGCAAAAGTGGCGAAGTCTGCCTGTAACACGGCAGCCTTGAAGAAGAAACGGGTCGAACTGGTGGAGGAGGACCACCAGCTCGATCAAGAAGTGGACGTCTTACAGCGCGCGAGGGTAGAAAAGTGTCCGAAGTTGGAACAACTGGGAACGTGGCTTGACACCGCGAAGCAGCAGTTGACGTCGGTTACCAATAGGTAGATGTTAGATTGTATAGTAGTATATAAGGTAAATTGTAAATAGTGTAAATATATATCTGTAGTCTTAATAAATAATGGTTAGTATGTAAGTGTTGTATAGAAAAAATAAGTTTTTGTAAATAAGTTAATTACAATTCTAAATATAAAAAAAAATAAAAAATTAAAAAAAAAAAAAAAACCGACCCTCTGGGGATAAACCAAAAAGGTCCCAAAATGTTTTGGACAAAAAAAAAACAAAAAAATTTTTGGGATTTTCCAGGTTAGGCTAGGTGGTGTTAGTCGGCCCGATACAGGAAAGTACAAAGAGACCATTGTTGTTCTAAATTGTGAGTAAGACATATATCTGAAATTTGGTGAATTTATGTTTTCGTGGAGAAGCTTGTGTATGGTTATGCAAGGGATGAAAAATGGGGTGGAAAAGGGGTCGAGAAGAAAATCCGCTGAAAAACATCATAGGAAAATGGGTACAAGGGGGGGGGGGAGTGGCACCGGTGGTGGGTGGAGGGGGTCGGGAGGCCTAAGTCCGAGAGCGGTAGTTGTCTGAATTTGATACTTCTGACATTGCCAAGTGGTACCTTCAGTCTTCGACATCAATAGTGAGAAACACCTTTTTTTTTTAGCACCGCTCCTTATACCTTTAATTAATTCTTGAAATTAAGGGTACAAATTACTTCCCCCATTACAGACGTCCTCCAAGTTTCGCTGGAAGCAAATTGTTCTTGATGGAAGACTAAACATTTTTTATTCAGACATTTTCTCCCTTCATACACTTTTTGGGGGTCAAAGTATGAGGGTGAAACACGTTCAAAAAATATTTCTCGGCTTTTCAGGGTGGGATCATTTAGCCCATTGTTTAACTTACATTTTCCAAGAGGAACACTTTTTTTTAACTGCTTCTATTTTTTTTAAGCTTAAATTAAAGGTGTCAACTTTTTGTCAACTTAATTTTTTTTTTCAGATTCGGGTACTTCCACTCCATAAGTTATTACCCGATTTCAACTCCTTCTGCTTCAAAAAAAATTCTAAAGGCTCATTTTTACACTTTTACCCCCATCATTTTTTACGCTTTTTCATTAAATACTTCATTGTCTTCTTATACTACACCTCATTATCCATATTTTCATGTACTAATTCTTCATACTACTCATTTCCTGCGCTCAAAACATTTTTTTTTAAATTCTGGACCTCCGACAACTGTCTATTTAAACTCATAAACGAATACAACAGGTTCAATAACACATATTACGCCTTATACACTCTTTTAATTACTCCACTCCTTCACCAATTAAAAAATTACTTCTACCTACCGATGCCACCACATTATAGAAATATTGCTACACCATCACCTTCGCTACCACACTACTCTATACCATTTCCTTTATATCCCCACTATGCCCCCACTCTTTCGCCACCACCTACCTTCCTATTTAAACCCTTGTCAACCTGAGAGAGCATCACTTCACCAGAAGGGTCTTGTGAATTAACATGGACCTTTCTCGTGTATCTATTGTCCTTTCACCATTCAGGCGAACTGTTAACGAAACCACCTTCCTCCAATGCGGATATTGTTTGCGCCTGCGTGAAACCTGTACGGCTGAAACAGGATTCTGCTGTCAAGAATATCTTGACAACAGACCTCTGCAGATTTTATCAATGCGATGTCGTAAACTTGTGCTGCCGACCTTGTCGTCAGGGGAGTCAATCGTACCTCTGCGAAAAGTCGGGCTTTGTTTACGAGATCGATGATACGCACACGCTGTACTGTATACTTTGCAATACTTACGAGGAAAGGCGTGAACTCTTCCGATCCATTATGCTTTCATAAACCTAACTTTCAATTACTATGTCATTACCTGTCCCTCCCTCTCCTACACCTTCCTTTTCCTTTTTAAAGACTTGTGACCTTGACAGACTTTCCGCATAACTTCTTATTATCCCCAAACTCTACCTTTATCTTATATATCAAACGTCTACTACCTTTTGCTTCTTTATTTATTTCTTAACACAAATATATACATGTACACGTTCTACGCTCCTTCTACATAACCAACATTATTACTTATTTCTATTACATATCCTTCTTCAAATACGGCCTTATTTGTGATACGGTGGTTCTCACTGCAAACAAACTCGTACCTGCACATCTCACCACACCATCCGCAATGAATGTGAACTTCGTCATGGATATACACTTCCAACATCCATAAATTCGGGACTCGTGTATATAATGACACAATTCCTCCATTACTTCCCCCATATCGACAGCTCCAACACATTGGTAGGTAGCGAATATTATTCCTATCACAGTACAGCACATACGCAGAACACGCTGAGAAGTTCGTTTCACATTCGAAGAGTTTTCGAGCTACGTTCGACCCTTTCATGGAGCTAACATCACTTACATACTTCTTTGCTTTATTTACAGTATACTCCTCTGGGTCTACGTAATCTCCTCTACGTAACACACTGTTACGCTGCGCATCATTCAGTCCTTCCATGTGGTGCGCTTTATTCCAATACTCTACTTCTTTTGTACCACCACAAACTTCATCGATACTACTACCTCTACTACTGCTTCTTACATCCATTCTCAAACCAATCTTCTCAACTACTTCTGCCTTCTCTTCCTTTTCACTACTTTAACGATTGTCTACCTGCTTACAACTGCACTTCTTTCCCATCCTTCCCAATCACAATATCTACATGAATCACGTACAATTGCAATTGCAATAATCAGTGTAAGTGTAACTAAATACCTAACATCATTCCTCGAATAACGTTGCAATGACACTTCAACGGCTGTAGACGTATTTAAAACCTTCCGTCATAAAACTTCAGGCGACTGCAGACGTATTTAATTTTACATTACCCACACATGTACATATGTATTCATTGTGAAGCATTCAACCGCTTCATACACACAAGTGAATGACCTTAAGTAACCTCTCCTCCTCTGAATTAGAACCGGTCATCTTACACTACTAATACGAGCATAAGAAGTTCTTCGTTCATGTTTTTCCTTGGGAATATAACCAGAGGCGGGATAAAATCACCTCCTGCACTCATACAAGGAATGATGGTAATAAGAGAACCTCTTTCAACTGATGTAAGGGACCCGATTTGTCTCTTTCCTTTTAGGCTTACTATATGAGAAACTTTACCTTGGACCACAGACAATCCAGTTTCATCTACATTATGTAACGAGCGTATATGTGTGCTAGAGCGGCGACGAGATCCGGGAGCAGATAAGCGGAGATCAAAGAATGCCGGCGTCGCTTTGATAACAATAAATAAGGCCATAAATAAAACGAACACAATAGGAGCTCGAGTAAATTTTAGAAGGTTTCTCGATTCTTCTGGATTATTCCTTGCCTGTATAAATACTTGTTGACGTGGTCAGTAACAGCTGTTTACAGTTAGCTCCCGAACGAGTAATATAAATACCGAACTACGATATACCGAGTGATATAAATACGCATTTTTCTTGTCATATAAATAAGTTCTTGAATTGTTATTAGTGTTTAAGTATTATATTAGTGTTTAAGTGTTAAAAAAATAGTTGTAATTAAATCTAGAAAAGTCGTTACAACATCGATCAGATCAAAAAACTTGTCTATCTTTCTTTATTATATCCCCTGCCTCTAGCAAAAGATGTGCCAATGGGTTAACGGACTGAAAGTCTCGGGTTCCTTTTCATAAAGTCGTAGAACCAGTCTTTGCCAGCAGTCCCGTCCCTAAATGGATGAGATATGTTATTACGAAGCGCAAGTTGATAAGCAAGATTGCAGACATCCTTTTTTGTGAGCCCATAGAACATAGCCTCCATCTCAACCAAATATTTTTGTAATTCATCTTCTAGTTGTTTTGGAAAAACTGGCTTCCGGCCAAGAGTAGTTGAAGCTGCTGCTTTTGCGTCGCTCTCCTTGCTGTTGACAAACCGGAAGAGAGACCCTGTGGGAACTTGGAATTCCTTGGACGCCTTAAGGTACCCCATCTTCTTCTCACGAACAGGTTCTATAGCCTTAGCCATCTGCGCCTCACACCAAAGCTTTCGTTTCTTTCCCTCATCTTCCTTTTTTCTAGGCATATCTGATAACTAATATTTATTGTTTCACTTTTAAATTTTATTTTTATTCAGTATAATTTGTCTGAAATTATGGAATACTATACTTTTACGTCGGGTATTATGAAATACTTAGCTATTCCATAATATCCGACACGCCTTTTTGAAAACTAAACCTATAACCTGATGAACAAAACATTATTAGCTAAAAAACGACCACAGTATTACAAACTACAATGCCTTTAGTGTAAATTATACTTAATATCAATTTTAAGTCACATGTGTAGTAGTAGGTTAAAGTGTTTGAAAACATACCTGCAAAAACTTTTAAAAATCACAAAATATACTTTACTCTGTGGCTAGTGATGCATCAACAACAAGCGGTCAACTGTCACTGCGCTGCATTATAGAAACCTTTCTTAAGTAGTTCATTGTATTTCTACGTGATAGCAGCACTAAATAAAGCCGAAACCTAAACTAAATAGATGTCCGACTCCCATAGTTCCTTGGTCGTCGCTCAGAGCACCATCCAAGTTCACCCCAGTCGTACTAGACTACACTTGAGATATATATTGTTATGATATGATATGATGGTGGGACTAATAAAATATGTTATGATATTATGGGATGATATACAAAACATATTTTATTAGTCCCATCATCATATCATATCATAACATTTTGGCGCCCAACGTGGGGCTCTCTTTAAAAAGCTGGCTCTCTTTAAAGTTTTGCTTGATAAAAAATTAGACTCTGATTAAATTTAGGCTTTATGATTTCAATCGTTTAAAAAAAATTAGCTGAATCAATAGTTCTAAAGGACAGAAGTTTATTAGATTTATGTACTTGCGTTCTGGAAAACATAAAAATGGATTCCGTAAATATGACTATCTTATTACAAAAGTTAGAAGAAATGAACAAAAATTTAAAAGAAGAACTTGGTAAAAAAATTGACAATAGCTACAGAAAACTTAAAGAAGACATTAGAAAATTAGGTCAAGAACTTAAAGAAGACAACAGAATTTTAAATGAAAAAATAGATGGAAATATAATTATGATAAATGAGGATATTATAGAAAATAATATTAATAATGATGAACAAATTTAGAAAATGAAGCAAAAGTTCCTAAATATTAAAAAAAAAGTATATTGAAAAGAAAAAATGTATTATTATTTATTTAAAGTTTAAAGTTGTAACAAATAAAATTTAATTTTAAATTGTTTTGAAATGACAGTAGCATTTCAAAATTATGATACTAATCTTGATTGCTCAAAAAAAAAAAGGAAAATTAAATTTTATTTAAAAAGATCCAGACACGAGAATTTGTTGTGGTTACTAGGGGTTGAGACTTTTAAAAAAAATATTAAGAACAGAAATTTAGAAATTAAAATAAAATAAATTAAATCAAAAGAACATTATTAATATAAATAGAAGATATTTAAAGTGATGAAGTATTACAAGTAATATTATGAAGAGAATCAAAGTTTATTGAATATTCGAGATTTAAGAAAAGCAGCTTCAATATACAAGTGGAAGAATAGTATAAGAAGAAGAAGATTTAGTTACATTAAAAGGAAAAAAAAATTAACATGGATTTGGTTTTATTTCATAAGCTGATTTTTCGATTGACATTGTGACAGTGAGTGAATCATATGTCTCCATAATTTAATAGAAAAACTTTTGACATCATCATTAAAATTTCATTTTTTAAAAATAATTGTTTATAGTTCTTAATTAGTTTTAGTTAAATAGTAAAATTTAATATTAAAAGGTAATTGTAATTTTTTTTTAAATATTATGGAACTTACTTCGAGTTAAGAGTTATACATGCTCTTAGATATTTAAAAATTTATTTTGAATTAAATTAAAATTTCTATTAAAAAATTGTTTTGTATATCATCCCATAATATCATAACATATTTTATTAGTCCCACCATCATATCATATCATAACAATATGTACATAGAAATGGCAAAGAAAACTTTCAAAAATGTGCTGCCAGCTGTACATAAAAATTAGAAGCATCGTAATTCAAAATTACACTACATTTTTATTATTTTAATTGAAAATTTAAAAAAAAGAAAAACATTCGAGTATTAACAGTTTTAATAAAGTATAAATACAATAATAAGTACAATTAGCACAAAATACAAGTAAAAAGCATAACATCAATTAATTAAAATAGTAGATACAAAAAAGGTAGATATGTTAATAAAACCCAATTTGTACGTTTTAGCGTTTCTAGTCATATGATTTTTGTTCAGAAAGGATAGTTTCAATTTACTAAAAAAAATAGTAGAAAACTTCAAAACGTCAAGAACCCTGTTATTAACAATATTGAAATTGCGTATAAAAATAAGGTTCTGTACGATTAAGGACTGTGCCAAACAAAAAATTGGATGACATGTGAAATAACTGAATAAATAAATAATTGGTTAAATGGTAATATACCTAATAAATAAATAAATAATAGATTATCTATATTTGCTGCATTTAGCAGCAGCAAGATTGAAGAAGGGATCCGCGTAAGGCTTCTGGATTTTTCCTTTCAAAATGGAATTTAGTTTCTTAATATAACTGAATAAAATGAGCTGGGCGGTAATTTTGAAAAAGTATTTTTGTTTCTCAATATGAGCCGAACATAGGAAATCGTCAATTTTAATAAAATCCAGCAGCTTTTTCAAAAGACAAGTTTGGTGTAGAAGACCCGGTAGCACCTGCAACGCTTGATTAGTGATAGTTTTAATCAAAGCGGTAAAATTACTAGAAGGGTGAAACAATGAGTCACCCTTGTACTCTTTGGAATGAACAAACACATTTTCAGGTAATTCGAGTGTGGTTTCTAAAAGAGACTTACACGATTTACAAGGAAATTTGCTAAAGCACCGTTTGGCCACAAAACCAGCAACGTACGGCATAGCAAAGTCTTTCACAACAAGGGAGGGAAGCTCTGTTTGATGAACTGTCTCTGTAACATCATTCAGTTCCACATCGTGTCGTTCGGCGACAAAACGTTTTAATGTCGACAATAGCCCTTTCGAAACATCCTCTTCACAGTTAGCTCCTACAGAACGTGGAGAGGAAAGATTGTTTAAAAAGATCGTTTTAAAGGAAATGGCAAAGGAATAACAGGTGGGATTTCTCACTGAATGGTTTCTAATTTGAGAGAAAAAATTCTCCAAAGGATCTTGATTAAAATTCCTGGGAGAAATTGATTGAAAGGACCCTTTCAATCTTTCCCACAAATACAGAAATCCCTTCAGAGTAGAAATCCAATTCTTAAGGCTAGGAATGGTGGTTTTGGTATTGTTGGCTTTGAAGGACATGGTTTGCAGGACAGCAATGGCAGACTGTAAGAACTGAGGATAACCGGAATTGTGTTTCAGCGCGCACTGTAGGCGTTTGCCGGTAGATGGATTCATCTGCGAGTCATTGACGCGATCAAAAAGCATGTCGAAGAACAGCAGGAAGAAGGGTCTAGAAAATAAACGGAATCTTTCGGTACGAAAGGGCTGTAACATGTCCTGGTACCCGTGGCAGCAGCAACGGTGTGGCTAAAAAATTACGTTGCAATTTTTACCTTCATTTTCAGAATTTTATGAGGTAGCACGTGCTCGTCCGTTAACTTGTAGCACTGCCTATAAAAACCTAGTTGCTGATCTGTCTAATATAATAGCAATATATGTGACCAGCTCGCTACTTTCTCCTTGCCGTCCTGCGTGAAATGTAAATCTTTGGTAAGAAGACTGTTCCTAATACCTCCCAGCAGATGGGGCGGATCGAATATTGGAACAACTTCTTTACCATCGATTACATAACCGAGATATCGACACTCCTACCCTGAACGAAGGCACTCTGCCCTTGTATCATTGAGGAGTGTGTTGAAAGCGGCTCAGTTGGTAGATCCCTGATTAAATATAGATGCAACTACTTTCAGTCTAATGCTATGGAGACGCCGAACAAGGTCTTTTATAAGCCGAACGAAGTCTACAGTGGCAGTTGTACCTTCACAAAATCCAAAAAAAAAAAAAAACAGGTTGTTTCCAACCACTCCGAATGCCTTTGATCATGAATACCACAGCATGGTCAGCAAAGCGATTTTTACGAAAGCCTCCGCCTAAATCTACGAAACCTTCAACAAGGTCCAGCCGTTTGGAGTACTGAAGTCCAGACTGAAAAGATATTTCGTCAAACATGAGTACACAGAACTTATCGGGATTCTTCAGTTTAGATACCGTCGTTCGCAGATGTTCGAATATGTGGTCGCTCATTCCAGGGAAAACTGGAGTTGACTGCAGTATTTGACCAAGCGTTGTACGTGATGGCAAACCGAAAAATTGGTATAAAAACCGGTAGGCTTTCCCACTTTGCTTGTAAAGTGACAATGCAAACACTTTGTCGTTAAGTGTAAACCGTCGTCCCCGGGGTTGCTGCTTCTGGTTTCTTAACTGACACTTCAAAAAGTGAAGGGTGGAATCATTCACGCCCTCCAAATAATTTAACAGATGCCCGTTAATCTTCATCAGAGCTGTCGCATGACTGTTACTAGTTCCCAGAACCTTAACGAAATTTATGGTATCTTGCCCAGAACAGTTGATCCCCTCTGGAGCCTTTTCGAATCCCTGTAATGAAATCATTATTATATTGCTAGTCACTGATAGTGATCCCGTTTTTGAGTTTTCATTTGAATGAATAAATTACTTAGACAGGTACGTACTGTTATAATTGTAGAATCGGTGAAACGAAAAAGGGGTTTCGTTCCGTTGGTTCCAATTATGTTTTACAATTCAACAAACCTTTTTATAAAATAACTATTACACGACTGAGAAACAGTCACTAAGTGTAATAATTAAATTAAAGATTCACTTAGTTGAAAGGGAGAATTCAAACACTTCAATAAACGACACGAAAGGGATTTGAGAAGTTTATTCAAAAGAAGCTAGTGAAAAACTGCCCTTTTCGGGTGTGGTACAAATATATATAACTATTCCTTATCATAAATAACTCAAGTCAAAGCCCAAACAGACATACTCAAGAGGGGGTAGTACTGCACTTCTTATCATTCCTCCCCATTTAAGATTTTTATAACGAATTTTCTAAATTAACAGTTATAAAAATTATGATAATAATAATTCTAAGTAATAAAGAGTCCTAAAGATAGTAACATCAAGTAGAGAATTGATTTATAATGAAACTTACAACGAAGAAATACTATTATCTAAACGAATTCTTAATTATGAGAATTGTTTTATAATAAACTTACAAAGAAGAAATACTATTATCTAAACGAATTATTAATTATGAAAAGGTAAATTTTTAAAATAAATTTAGTCTATGTAAAACTTTTTCCAATGAAAAACACTGATTAAAGTCTTTTGGGTGACCAGTTCAGGCTGATTTCACCTGGTTCATTAACGCAGTTATTTATTCCGGAAAACCGAACACTCGGAGTCCTTGTCCAGTTCGGGGCTGAGGCGACCAGACTTCTTTCAAACTGTTCAATGGGGATCATTTCGTCATACCGAGGTGGCAGTGGTTTTCTAGAGGATACTCGTTGTATATTAATTATTTTGGTGCAATGGTCATTGCAATTGGGCCATCTGGGTCGAATTAACTTGAGGCAGCTCGGGCAGCAACAACAGCAGAGTAGAAGGGTTAAGATAATACCGGACAGAATGGATAAAAGAGCGTGCCACCATTTTAGTCCAAGTATTTTAGTCACAGGCTTCAACTGTTCCTAATAGATTTCCTCCTCCAGATTGTCGAGTTTGTGTTTGTTCATTATGAGCTCCTCTTGGTTGAGGGCATGAACCGGTAGGGCGTGGAGTTGTATTTCCTTAGCCTTTTTACGTTCCTCGAGGCAACAATCTTCAGGTATGGGTATAAGTTCTTCTGATATGTTTTTGTAAAGTTTGTTTTGTTTGGTCAGTGTTAATTTTAGGTTATTACCAATCATCCCAGTACAGGGACTGTACATCGTGATGACGCTGCTTTGTATTAATGAGGTTGTATTAATGTCCCTATTAGAACATTTATAAGTAAATTCCGTCGTTTTGGCTATTAACACTAGCCACTGGTTTTTCTGGAGACGGACCATTTCGTTTGTAGCAAGTTTAACCACAGTCGTTTTGCACTGATCTGACCATCGTCCCGTGAATAGGAGGTCAGATTCACAGGTGGAGTCTTCTTTACTATGGATTTGGGGTCCAGATGTGAAGTAAAGACCATGTATTTTCCTTACATTTTCCAGGTCGTGGGGCCCAATGTACTGAAACTTCAATCTCTCTATTGCCATATAGGGCATGGATGGGATGAGGATTTGGAAGTTTTCATTTTCAGGTACTGGTAATGTTAGGAGGTGATACAATTTATAATCATTTTTATTTATTAAAGGGATCTTTATTATATAAACTATGCTGGTGTTTCTTAGTATTGTCGTGATTTTTGTGACATCAATAAATTTAGAAAGCTCCTTTGAAAAATCGAATGGTAGTTCGTACTCGGGGATTTGTTTATTTATTTCCAGTAAGCTCGACTGGAGAAAATTATCTTCTAAAAAGGATGGTGGTATCATATTCAATTTGGAATACAGTATCTGTAATTTTACTTCATTTATTTCATTTAATATAGATGTAAGTATCTCGTCACTGAATGTTATCATGTTGAGTAGTTGAGTCGCAAATTCGTTGCTATGTATGAGAGCTGAGTTATTATTTAGTGAATTTTGAATAGCTTTAAAATTTTCGGAAATTGTTGACTCCGAAAGTGAGAGAGATATAAGGGTTGCGTTAAAGTCCTTTACAATGTCTCTTACAACATGTATATTCTTGTCAATAATAGATAGGATATTTTTATTCGAATTTTGTAAATTATTAATAGCTGCAGTTATTTCCTCGTCCTCATTAGCGTCCATTGTACCAAAGGCATAATGGAACAGAGTGCCTATGCCATTAATTAAGCCACGTTTTTTTCGGTTTTCATGCGGTAACATTAGATTTATGCTTTTTAGTTCCTTATTAATTTGTTTTATTTGCTTATCTAATGTTAGTGCGTGAACATACGAGTGGAATTGTCCTTTTAAGTCATTCTCAATTTGTTTAATGGTAGATACTAATTTTTGTGCTTTGTTTAAATTTTTAAACAGGGGTTTGATGTCTTTATAGATTATAAGAGAATATTCTTGCTCAATTATTTTTAATTGGCCTATATATCTAGTGTAGAACCCGGTGTTTCGGGGGATTGTTTCGATTTCGATATCTTTAGAAAGTGTGGGGTTTATCAAAAGGAGAAAAAGAGAGATTGTAAGGATCATCTGTAACAAAGAAAATTTTAAGAGTTAATTGTTTTGGATAGGTATTTTTTTGATATTTGAAATATTTATTTTAGTGGGCATGGGGCAATTGACTTCGTAGCAATAGTCGTTAATTTTGTTATTAATTTTATAAGGGCCTTTAAAACTATATTTACCATTACTTTTTATTCTAATAAAAACTTTTTCATTAAGTTCGAATGTTTTTATTTCCCTAGCTTTTTGATCGCGTTTTTCCTTTACCTTTTCTTGTTTAGTTTGAATATTTGTTATAGCCTTTTGGCGTATTCTGGCGATTTGTTCATTGCGTTCTAATACTTCGTGCTCTTCCTCTCGTCGGGTGCCTAGGGGCAACGGTTTCTTACCAAACTGTAATTCATAAGGTGTAAAACCGTGAGATGTATTTATAGAAGTATTTACATTATGAACCGCTAGCTGCAATATTTCAAGATTATTCAACTCTTTTTTGTGTTGGTCGAACAGAAGTTTGCACTGTTCCTTAATCGAGGCAATGCATCTTTCTACCGAACCATTTGATTGCGGGTGGTATGTAGAAGAAGTGGTCCATTTTATTTTGAGTAATTCAATTAATCCCTTCACATATTGATTAATGAACTCCTTACCCTGGTCCGAGTGTATTCTTTTTGGTACACCAAATGCCGAAAAATAGGTTAATAGGGCCAACTTAACGCGGTCTCCATCTATATTATCCTGAGAGGGATATACCTGGCAGAATTTTGATAAGTCGTCTTGAATAATGATTATTTTGATTGTATTTTTACCTGCTTTTAAATTTGCTGAATCAATGTTTAGCCTTTGATTAACGTCAGTGGGTTTTTCGGGTATAATGATGGGATATTGTCTTGGGGTTCGGTCCACTTTGTTTCGTATGCATACAGAACATGATTTAATAAATTTTTCCGTTAATTCATTCATATTTTTAAATTAATGATCTTCCTTTAATTTGTTCAAAGTTTCGTTTATACCGCGATGGAAGTTTAGGAGATTCTCGTGATATTGTTTGACGATTTTAATTTTATTTTCCTCAGGTATGTCTAACTTAATAAATCGAGAAATATACAATTTATGGTTATAATCGTTTTCAGTTATTATCCTGTCATTGTCATCATTTATACTAATGATCAATATTTTGTCATTTTGAAACATCATACATATATTTTGTAGATTTAATTTGAAAGTTTGTTCGTTAGGCGAATTGTCGATTACAATTGTCTTATTATAAGTTTTTAGAGTAGTAATTTCTAGTTCGCGTAGAGGTAAATGTACGTCTATATCCGTTAATAGAGAATTTATTCTTTGTTTGTCGTCCCGATATCGAAACATTATAACGTCGAAACTTTCAATTTTTGGAAAAACTACGTGTTCGTAAACTACCTCATTAGTTTGTTCTTGATTATTTTCCGTATTCTCGATTGCATATATCCTTGATAAGGCATCAGCGTTAGAATTTAATTTGCCTGGCTTATAGATAATTTCATAATCATACTCTTCAATTTTTAAGCGCCACCTCATTAATCGAGAGCTCGGATCCTTAACAGAAAATAACCATCTCAATGGTTGATGGTCGGTGATGATTTTAAATTTTCTACCATACAAATATGGACGAAAATGTTTTAAGGACCATACTATAGCGAGCAACTCACGCTCTATAGTCGAATAACGAGTCTCGGCAGGATTCAGGGTTCTGGATGCATATGCTATCGGTAAAGAGTTTTTTATATCACCCTGCGAAAGAACAGAGCCTATAGCATGTTTTTTCGTCCTTCTTTAGTAGTCTAGTCAGTGGTTTGGATATAAGGGCAAAATTTGGGATAAATTTTCGATAATATCCTGCTAAACCGAGAAATTGCTTAATGTGCTTGGGATTTTTCGGGATAGGGAAACTCTGGATACATTCAATTTTGTCAGGATTGGGTTTTATTCCTTCTCTTGTTATTATGTTGTTTCTTTGCGTAAAAACTCTGATTTGTCTATCTGAATTTTGAAGTTATGATGCCTTATTTGCTTAAAAACATTAATTAATCTTTTATTATGTTGTTCTAAACTCGATCCAAAAATAATGATATCATCAATGTAGACTAGACATTGTTGTGGAGCAAGACCTTGTAAAGCCAGATTCATGGCTCTTTAAAACTGTGACGGGGCATTTTTTAATCCAAATGGCATGGTTTTGTACTCGTAATGTTTGCCATTTGCAGAGAAAGCTGTCTTTGGTACTGATTCAGGGGACATTTTGATCTGATGAAAGCCAGATGTCAGATCAAAAGCAGTGAAATATTGGGATTTTCCTAGATTGTCAAGTATTTCCTCTATATTTGGTAACGGGTACTTATCGTCGATGGTTTTTTTATTTAGTTCACGATAGTCAATTACCATGCGCCATTTTTGTTGTCCCGAAGCGTCTTTCTTTTTAGGAACAATCCAGAGGGGAGAGTTCCAGGGAGAGAAGGAGGGTTGGATAATGTCATCGTCAAGAAGTTTCTTAATCTGTCTTTCACCTCAGTATTTGCTTTGTAATTAGAAGCATTTATCTGAATTATTTGTTCGCAACGTTTTGGAATGGTTATCACATTTAATATTTTCTTTTCTGTGAAATACAAAGGAAATTCCCCATCATGAACAATTAATTTGTTTTGTTTGAAATCAAGTAGATTTATTTTTAAAAAAGAAATCTGAGCCTATGATACCGTCAATTTCTAAATTGTGTTTATCTATGTAATGAAAAGTAATTTTTATCTAAGGATTTTCTAAACAAGCCTTTACAGTACCTAAAGTTTGAAATGTCGGGGAATTTAATCCATTTATTGTGTGTGTTCTGGTCTTGTCCGGTTCTGGTAAGAATCGCGAGTACCTTAACACTGAGATGCAGGCTCCAGAATCAACTAAAAGTTTACAATCCTTACCGTGTACATTTACTTTAATAAAAGGTAATCGTCGATAACCTTCTAATTTATTAATTGGTTGAGAAGGGCTTTCTAATATTCGGAGTCCGTGCCTTCTGAGTCGTCCTCCCGATATGAGTTTAAATTAATCTCTTTATTAATTTCTTCATCATGTTCCGAATCTGAATCATGCAAGTCAGCTACGTTTATTTTCTTTTTATCTTCATGTTCGCGTTTATATTTAAAACGTGATTCCTTAAGGTGTCCACTCTTTTTGCAATATGAACAAATTTTATCACAACTTTCATTTTTACTATAATTACCCTGATTATTGCTAGTTTTATTTTCATGTTTCTCAAATTTGCGTATTTTATTAATGGGTTTACTATAAGAAGATTTAAAAGAATCCCTAACCTTTTCTTGTGCCCTGAATTTACATACTTGTTCGAATTGGATACAATGATCGAACGCATTTTCTATGTCTGTGTATTTATTTTGTAAAGCCAAATTTGATATCTCTGGCTGTAATTTGCGGACAAAACAACTCACTGCCATTTGATCAAATATTTGAGCGACTACCTTTTTTGTCTCGCCTGTTAATTGCATAGCACTAATTACTGAGGAAATAACAGAGTCCCTTAAAGGAGCTATCTTTTGATACAACTCTTTAACCGATTTATGTTGATTTCCATTTATGGAAAACATTTCCCAGATCACATGATCGTAGGCTTTTTCATGAACATAAAGGGAGTCGAATACGAATAAAATATCCTCTACATTATGCGAAGACCTATTTACCACCGCTTTTAACGCATGACCCTCCAATTTTGAGAATATCAACGTATCCAAAATGGACTGTTGATCCTTTGAACATTTATTGTAAATATTTTCAACTGTCCGTTTAAACAAAGGATATTTGACGGAGTTGTATCCACCATCGAATTTAGGGATTGCGTCGATCATTAGTTTAAAAACAGCGTTATCTAACCCGCCTGGGCTAGCCACTGTGGGAGTATTAGCCGTTGCCATTGTTGGTTTTAAGGATTTATCCTCTAATACTGAGGTTTCCTTAACTTCCTTTTTAATAATGGTTTTTAAGGGATCAATTTTGGAAATGTATCTACAAGAGTTAATGACAATAGAGAAATTAAAATTCCTACCTTATTTCTAACAATGTCCTTGTGAGTGGTTCCAAAAGTTGAATATAAAGTTTTTCTTTTTAGCCAAGAACCTGCGGCGTGGCGGAGTTCTTGACGGTGGTATAATCCGTCGGTCTTCTGTACTGGACCTGCGGCTGGGCGGTGTCCACGTAATTACAATTGATTTTTCAGATTTTACCAGCTGATGACCAATGGTTCTTGGATTTCCCGGATTTTGGAAATCCTACTGACTGCGCCAATGTTATAATTGTAGAATCGGTGAAACGAAAAAGGGGTTTCGTTCCGTTGGTTCCAATTATGTTTTACAATTCAACAAACCTTTTTATAAAATAACTATTACACGACTGAGAAACAGTCACTAAGTGTAATAATTAAATTAAAGATTCACTTAGTTGAAAGGGAGAATTCAAACACTTCAATAAACGACAGGAAAGGGATTTGAGAAGTTTATTCAAAAGAAGCTAGTGAAAAACTGCCCTTTTCGGGTGTGGTACAAATATATATAACTATAATAATAGGTAAAAATCAAAGCCAATTAAGGGGCAAATAGTTTAATTGTTTAAAAAACCAACGCACCGACGTTTCGCCTAATGTTTATAGGTTTTATCAAGGCTAAAAAAAAAAAATTTTTTAAAACAAATTAGAAACGTAAACATAATGATATTCCTCAAAATACTTACTGTAGGTTTAACAGTTCAAATCATATAGTTAAGGGAGGAATATAGACTGGTACACAAAGGGTACATAATTATCGCGCCCCAAGGTAACATACAAAACAAATAAATGTAAAAAACACACAGCAAAAGTTAAAATGTTGATAGAACAACAAAGTTAAAGTAATAAATAATTAATACATAGTTTAAACAAAAAAAGGAAGAACAATGACATTACTTAAAGATATAAAAAAAATTTCCCCACTTTTTTTAAAAAAAGAATTTAGGTTGTTTTCATTTGATAATTCTTCTTCATTTTAAATTTATTGTATATGTTGTAGTAATTGTTTACTATTAAATTATTTTCCAGGTCTGATCGTAAATTCATAGTTTTATTCTCATTAATCAAGATATAAGAGGCTTCTAAAAATAACCTTTTAAAATAGTTAGATTCAACGTGAACAACTCTACTATTATTAAACTGTGGCTTATGACCAGTTTCAATGCTATGTTTTAAAAGAGCAGTCTTATATATTGTGGTCCTGGTAGTTAGACTGGCATGGTCGTATTTGTGTTCTTTTAACCTAGTAAGTAAAGGTCTTTTTGTTTGTCCAATGTAACACATAGGTATCACAGTTGTTGCAGGGGATTTTGTATATAATATTAGACATATTTAGGTTGTCAATTTTTGTTTTATGTCTAATGAAGAAATTTGTATTTGTGTTACATGGTTTAAATACAATCTTTATGTTAAGATCCTTAAAAATGTGTTTTATTTTTTCTGATAGACCTTTGATGTAAGGTATTGAGATATAAATTTTATTTTCCCTATCTGCCGTCCTCGTTACGGTAGTTACATCCAAAATTGGGTTAGGTGTCAAACCATGGCTGCATTGTTGTTGTTGTCTTTGGTATAAGAATTTATTGATTATTAATTTAGGATAGCCATTTCTAATGAGCGTGCGTTCGATGTTGAGTAAATTCTTTTTTAAGTATTCAGGTGAGCTCAACTTGTATGCTTTTTTTCCAAGATTAAAGAAGGTGTTAATTTTATATTGTAAAGGGTGACACGACGAGAAATTCAGGTATCTATTAGACGCTGTTTGTTTAGAATACCAGTCAAATTTGAACTTGTTAGACTTGCGAATAAGGAGAACGTCCAGAAAGGGTAGCAAACCATTATTTTCAACTTCGTAGGTGAATTTCAAGGTAGGATGATAAGAACACAAGATGTTGTTGACAAAATCTACCATCCCAACAGGAACCATTGTGAGGCAATCATCCACATACTTATAAAAGAAGGGCAGACTAAAAGGTAGTTTTTCGAAACTTTCATTTACTAATTTGTTGAGTATTAGCTCTGCTAATATGGGGCTGCAAGGTCCTCCCATAGCGACTCAAAAATTTGTTTATAAAATTTGCCTTGAAATTGGGTGTAACCTGATTCTATATAAAATCCTAATAATTCTAAAAATTGGTTACAATTGAGGCTTGTATTACTAGAGATGGTATTCCAATTATCTCGAATTATGGTTTCTAGTAGTTTAGTAGGAATGTTGGTGAACAATGAGGTGACATCATAACTAACGGTGATATAGTTGTTCGGAATATTAAGTGTAGATAGACGTTCTATTAGCTCTGTGGAATTCTTTAGATTAAGATCTGGGTCCCTTAATGGTTCGAGAATCTTATTAATAAATTTCCCTAATTTGTTAGAGGGACCACATACAGTTGAAATTATCGGTCTTAGAGCCAAAGGAGTCTTGTGGATTTTTGGAAGACCATAAATTCTTGGAGCGATGGGATATGGAATCACAAGAGATTTTGCTATAGACTCATCTAGACCCTTTTCTACTACCATTCTCTTCAATAGTTTTTTGAGTTTATTATTTATATTCGTTGTAGGATCTTTATTTATAAGTTGGTATGTGTTTCTATCATTTAGTAAGTCAAGCAATTGGGGAAGAAATGACAACCAGTATATATAACTATTCCTTATCATAAATAACTCAAGTCTAAGCCCAAACAGACATACTCAAGAGGGGGTAGTACTGCACTTCTTATCAGTACGTATAATGAAACAGTTGTTTACCTAATTTAGTACTGCTTCTTGCTTCTACAGGAGGTGATAAAGTTTCAGAAACTGCAGAAGTACTGGCTTGCATAATGCCAATGATGTCTGTACTTTCTATAACAAATAATTACATGTTTTGTATATTTGAAACTGTTATCTGTATAACTACCTGCAGATGAAACAATTCTTCTTTTCCCCCCATACGTTCTTACTGGAAGCAGTACATCAGTGATTTTTAAGGGGGACAGGATTGTCTCCACCTTTTTCTCTATCTGAAGTTTTACAAAACATTTTCTTTAAAACTTAAGTTTCACAACAACTACAAATTACAATACCTGCCACTTTCTTTGGTACCTCTCCTTCAGGAACATAAACCGCAAATTCTGCAAGTGCTTCTTCAGGAATGTCATAATCTATATAGAACATTTAAAAATATTTTTTGTTAAATTTTTGCAATTGAAATGCTTACAAGGTAAATACGAAGTAGGCACTGCGTGTCGCCTCAATTTCCCATTTGCAAATTTGCATATAGGGTGGAAATGCCTATCGCACACTCCATAGTGGTGTAAACTGCCCGGCAGGCTTCCTCTCTGCTGGACAGAAAACACCCTCTCCACCCATACGCTTTGCAAATGGGGTTGTTTGGGAAACTTGTGTCTACAAGAATTACTAAAAATAAATGTATTCTCTTGTATACTAAACATCACTTCAATATTACCTTGGGTTAATTTCCTCACATCCTTCGACACTGCATACTCTAATATATAGTTTCATTTTTTAATAGCTGCAATACAACAAAAAATTAGTAAACTATGACTACCTATTCAAGGGTTTTTAACTAGATTTGATTGAAAGAGTGAACTTTCTAACAAGCACTATTTATTTATTTATTTATTGTTATCCAGCATATAATAATACATATATATTTCAGAAAACAATTAATTATTGTAAAGAATTCATTAATACATTACTTACATTTTCACACAAACAGTTTTTTACACAAGAACACAAAACGACTAAAATTAAACAAAACAAACACTATGCTAAAACAGGCTCCACACGCCAACACTCGCTTCAGCTTGTGGGGAATTCCTGTCGCGGTACTCAAAATAACCGCCGCCCTAGTCCATGGCACCGTCGTGTCATCTGCTGGTCACTAGCTAAAATTTATAAGTCGGTAATATCGTGATACCGATTTAGTAATTTATAAAATTACGTGCAGTACCACTGGGGTGACTTGTGGTGGCGCTAGCGGTCTACATTTCATACCCTGAGCCGAAACCTCGGTATTCCATATTTCCCGACTATTCTATAATACCCTCCTCTCCTCTACATTACTCTGGTCTATGGTAGGCGGTTTTACTGAGTGTTCCCACAATACAAAGTGTTCCTTTTCTACTAAAACTAGAATAATATATTATAAAATATTTATTTATTTAATAACTATTTACTACAAACACTACAGATTACGGAAAAACGTCCTCGCACAGTTAGCTAATAACTGCCCTCTCTCTCGTGCTTTTTCAAGCACAACCTTCCGCGATACAGTCATCGCCCACGCGTAGCTACTACAGCGCATAACTATATTAGCTATCTACTCGCTCTTACAAAAAGTAGTTAGTTTAAGTAAAAATTCAAAATTACTCAAAAATTTTCAAATAAATAAATATGAAGTATTCATATGAATCGAAAGAGTATGAAAGTAGGAATATATTGAACAATCAAAATATGGCAGGTGCCTTTTGAAAAAGCAATGTTATTCGAATTTCTTGTTTTTAAACTTTACATTTTTTTTAACGACCTATAATCATTATGTAGCGTATGCGCTAACATGTTTTAGCGTGTTTGGAGATTATTGCTTTAGCTAATCCACAAATTTTTGGACATCAAAAATAAATAATTGCGACAGTTCGGAAAAACATGCGATCCTTTTAGCTGTCATAGCTACAGAAGAAAAGAATATTTGAAATATTTTAGTATTTTAACCTGTTTGCTTTATTTACATTATATACTTTGTGTTTGTGAATCACCACAGTACCCCCCTGCCAGTGATGAAGTCACGAAAAACCGACTTGTAGGCGATCCGAGACTCGTACACGCCGCCCTGAGCGGGTTGTTCGCGGTCGGCGGGCGGTGGGATCGTCTATGATGGGGCGGCTGGCGGTTCTGGAAGGACTGGGATTCCTGTGTTGGCGGATGTTCGTAGATTCGGCGGAAACCTTTGAACTTCGATGGTCCTTTCCAAGGTGGTCTCGTTTTCATCTAGGTCGGCGACGACGTATGCCGGTTTAAGCCTTTTGATCGAGACCTTGACGTCTTGTCCCCTAATGTCGACCGTTACGGTTTTCTCTGCTCGAGAGACGACCTTGTATGGTCCGGCGTAGAGCTGTTGGAGTTGTCCTTTGGACCGTCGTGGCGTACAAAATCGTAGTCGGTGGTAGCGAGGTCCTTGAAAAGCAATGTTGCTGTTTCTCCGTGTCTCGTTCTACGTACCGGTCGCAGCTGTTGTGCGTGTGGTCGAAAGTCTTTCACGAAGTTTGTTGTTATATCCGTTTGCTGTGTTGTTTTCCCCAGAAATTTTCCCGGAAGTCGCAAAGGTTCACCGTACACCATCTCCGCCGCTGTTGACTGCAAATCTTCCTTCCAGGCTGAACGGATGCCTAGTAGCACTATTGGAAGGGTTTCGGTCCATTTGGATGATTTGTGGCATTGTATTGCGGCCTTTAGCTGTCGGTGAAGTCTTTCGACCATTCCATTCGCTTCCGGGTGGTACGCTGTTGTTTTTAGATGAGTCGTACCTGTCAGAACGTTTGATTCTCTGAACAGATACGACTCAAATCGTCGGCCTTGATCAGTCGTCACACGTAACGGCGTTTCAAATCGAGCAATCCAATGGTTGTAGAAATTGCATGCAACCGTAGCGGCTTCTTGGTCCTCCATTGGGATAGCCTCTGGCCAGCGGGAAGATCGGTTGACACTCGTCAATATGAAGCGATAGTCTTCGAAATAAGGCATTACCACGATATCGCCGTGCACGTGCTCAGATGGACTTGATGGCGGTGCGAAGTTGCCTGGTATTGTCGAGACATGTCGAGTAACCTTCGATTTTTGGCACTTCAAGCAATATTTGGCCACTTCTCGACAGTCTTTCTTGAGGGATGGCCAAACGTAGCGGACAGATACCAGTTGGGTGGATGCTTTGGTACCTGTATGGGATAAACCGCACGTAGGAAATTGAGGAGAATAAAAGGACGCGCTGTAGCAGTCGACACGTCACAGACCAATGAGGTGTTTGTTCCTGGAGTACTGATTAGTTTGAGTTGCAGGTTAGATTGGTTGTTATTTTCCAATAGTGCTAACGCCACGTTGTGCGGCGGCTAACTCCTGTGGGGTGGTTTTTCTCATTAGTTATTGTTTTTGTGGGAACTGGTTTGCGATTCTCGTCTGTAGCTACATAGGCCCCCCCATGTCTTCACCTCGTCGTGGTGGTGGGAGCCTAGTACCCGTGCTGGTACGGGGAAGCTAAATGGACAAGACGGGCATTTGGAGGCAAGATGGAGTTGAAAGCTGCTGATGGTCATGGACGAAGGGCCGGCAGCTGGCAGACAAACGTGTCATTATGTCCAGCACAGACGGGAAGGCTGACGTGGGAGTCGAACCCACCCCCACCAACATACCGAACCCGTCGACAGGGAGGTAATCTCGGTGCGGTCATGGGCACCTTCAGTGACAATCGCATGGGAACCTCGACAGGCTCGAAAACGTTCTGGACCTCTGGGTACGAGTCTGGCAAGGGGGCATCAGGCGGGGGTGTGGTGAGTGAGCGGCCTGACCCATTAAGGGGGTTCGCGACTAAGATGCGTAGGAGCGAAGTGGCAGAGACCACCGCGACGTGATTGCGCTAATTGGGGTGTGCATCCTGACCCTTTAGGGGGGGTGTACACTTGACGATGGCAGAATGAGACGAGGAGAAGAATAGTGCTCGGGCTAGTCGGAAATGCTAAAGAATGTCTAGTGTTTTTACGGGAAACGGATGCCACCAACCGAGGGGTGCTCCGGAGTAACCGATGGAGACCAGTATCCCTACACTGGTACCTCGGGGGTGGGGGGTGCTCAGGAGTTAGCTTCGCTCCTCCCCCGCCGATTAGTGTCGGACTCGAGGCGGCAGTGGTTGAAAGCCCGCATGCTGGGTTGGGGGGCTGTACTGCCGGGGCGTCCACTCCGTCACGCAGTTCCCGAAACGAACATCGTATAAGGGTTAGATAGGCCCGAGCTGGGGGTCACTCGCCTCGTTGGCCCCCAGTAGCGTCGTGGCTTGTCGGGATTTGACCCGGCAGGTCGATTCCCGGGGTCGACCGGGAACCACCGTTCCACCAGGTTCATCGTGTGCGGTTTGGCGTGTGAATAAGCCCAACGCGGGCAGGCGTCGCACGTTAAATCTCTTTAAGTTGTAGTTACATAGGCCGGTTTTAAACGATGAATGGACATTGCTTTTTCGAATTTGGCAGTTGTAAGGTGAAGTGATGTTTGTTCCTTTTAAGGACCCTATATGGACCATCGTATGAGAATTGCAGGGCTTTCTTTGGTCCATCGCGACAGATAAGGCCATATTCGGATGTCTGCAGGTGCTTAAAAAGGATGGTCTTCTTCTCACCATGCCGAGATGCAGCCAAGGGTCGTGGTGTCTGAAATTGCTGACGGAGTTGCTGTATATATGATGATGGTGTGGCGTCGGTTTCGTGGATGGTGCTAAGAATTCTCCAGGTTAGGTTAGGTCCGGACATTTTGGCCTTTTGACAACTCATGCATTCACGAGCTCATCTTGCACAATCTCTGCTTGCTGATGGCTAAATAAAGCGTTGTGTTACCAGTTTGCTTGATGCTCGAATGCCGGGATGCGTGAGTGAATTCAACTGTTTGAATGCAGCGTAACGAAAAGTTGGGGTCAAAAAAGGACTTGCAGTTCCAGTGGAAATGTCGCAGAAAATAGTCTTGTTTGATCCAGGAACATGGATCAGTTTCAGCAATAGGGAGTTGTTTGATTCGCGGTAGAATTTTAGTTCTTCATCGGTCTCTTATTCCGTTGCAAGGGCTTCGTAACCAATGGGCATTGATAACTCTGATATGAGTGAGAGAGTATCAGCTAGCACGTTGTCCTTGCCGAAAATGTGCTAAATGTTCGTAGAAAATTGGCTGATGTAACTCAAATAGCGGGACTGTCTGGAGGAACACTTGTCAGGGTTCCGACGGAAGGCGAAAGTGAGAGGCTTGTGGTCTGTGAAGATAATGAAATCACGAGCCTCAAGTAAATGTCGAAAGTGCTTGATGGTGCGGTAAATTGTTGTAACGCGGCGTCCAAATTATGATCGGAAGCGTCACAAAATACTGCTAGCGTAGGATTTGGCTGTGGGCGATGAAGGAGAGTAGTTTGCGCAAGCTGTCGCTTGCTCGCGTTGAATTCTTCAGCAGCCGTGGTGTCCCATTGAAGCGGTGCGTTACCTTTTATGATAGACCCCTAAATTCATTTCACATAATGATCAACGTTAAATTGGGATCACCAAAATTTAAACTAATAATAAAAGGTAAAGACAAACCCTTAACATCATTGCAAATGAACATGTCGATCTTAGTTGGTTAAAAGACAAGTTAAACGAAGAGCTTAAAGGTAGGGTATATGTAATCAAGTAGGAATATATTTCGAACCAAAAATTACAGAAAATTTTCAACAACAAATTTTTGAGGTACTTTACGACCATCTACACACAAAAAACAATCAAGTAAAAATTATCAAAAGTACTAACAATCCGTCTACTTACAACCAAGAAAAAGCTCTAGACGAAATCTCTAAATATCATGACGCTAACCATAATGGCATTGATGAAACCTACTACCATTTAAAAACACAATTTTATTATCCAAACTTAAAGAAACTAATAAGCCATTACATTAACAAATGTGATGTCTGCCTTCAAGCTAAATATGAACGTAATCCATATAAACCTCCTTATAAAGGACCCATCGTATCTTCTCGTCCTTTCGAGATAGTAATGTTAGATACATTTACATTAGCTAATCATAAATTCCTCACCATCTTTGATCATTTTTCAAAATATGCTCAAGCCTATTACCTACATGACACCAATATAACAACTTATATAAACAAAATTCGACACTTTATCAATCACCATAACCTACCCGGAAAAATTATTGTTGACCAAGGCACAGAATTTAACAATGTACATTTAAGAGATTTTTGCCGACTTTACCACATAGATTTGCATGTTATTAGTATAAGTAACCCTACGGGAATAGCTCCTCTCGAACGTATTCATAGCACTATCAAAGAAAAGGTAGCCGCCCTCAAAATCGCCAACCCCGAAAAAACGATGCCAAATTTAGTGCTACAAGTAATCTTTATGTACAATAACTCAGTACAATCAACAACTAAATTAAAACCTTTCGAAATAATTTACGGCCCGTATAAACAAATTAATAATAAAAGAAAATTTGAATAGGTTGTTTGACAATCAGAAGAAAGAAATACAGAAACAAAATCAATTTTTGTCATTAGCACTCCACATTACTAATTCTTATTCTGAAACACTCAATACCATAACAAAAAGATTTAATGAAACCTTTCACGCCTTCACGCAAGAAATAAATACTCTAAATATCGAAAGTTTAATAACTAAATTTATTTTAATCGCTCAGGCTTTATTAAATCAAATACAAGCCATAGAACGTTCCTTAACATTTGCGAAAGAGGAAATCGTAAAATATGAATTAATTTCAAACACTCAAATACTACAAATGATGCAACATCTTTCTGAAATATACTCTAAAACACAATTACTACCGCATTCCGAAAACAATCCTATTGTATATCTAAATTTCAACAAGCAAACAATGATATCAACAGATGATTTGATTATTGGAATAATTCAGTTTCCCATATCAATGTCAGTGACATTTAAATTATTACAATTATATCCCATTTTGAGTCCAGACGATTCTCTTCTCCTTATTTCTTCCAAACTTAATGCTCGCTATGAAACGATTTCTAAATGGTATGAACATTGTACTCGAATAGAAAACTGTAGTTATTTTTGTAAAAATGAGATAAAAACCAAAATTATACACGCTTTTGAAAGTCCTAGTTTCCAAGTTAAACAATACCACGAAGTTTATCAACTACAGAATGGAAGTCTTCTCGTTACTACAAACCAAGAGTGGATCATTGACTCCCAAAAACATAGGAAAGTCAGCTTCATCATCGACTATGAAGACAAAACCGTCATCGATCAAGACCTATTCAAGAAAAATCCCGATGTTATAACTAATACCAAAATACAAGAATATCATATTGAGGTGCCGCAACCGCAAAAGAAAATACATCTTCTTGAAAAATTCCCAAATAAAGCGGAAGATATTAATAAATTACTAGAGGAAATTGAGAAGACGCCAATTCACCTGAAACCAATCACCTTCTACGGACATCTCTGTATTTCTGCTATTTCTATTATAATTATAATGGCCTTAATGCCCTTACTATCTTGTAGAAAGCGCATTATAAAAACATATCAGGTCCGGAAGACTAACAAGAAAGAAAAAGCAGCAGAAGAAAAAGGATCGGAGCACCCCGAAATTAAAATGGTCCCAGCCGATCAAATATATCCCAAGATTGTTTAAACTTGATGAGGACATCAAACTTAACGGGGGAGGTATTATAACGATGGTATATTGACCCTGTATAGCACACTTCTACGCACCGCACGAGGCTTCTCTAGTGTCAAAGCTGATACAACAGTTTTAGTTGTAAAATACTTATGTAATGAGTTTTTAGTAGGAATCGTTCAATATTTCAGTAAGAAGAATTAGAATTAAGTTAGCCATTGTAGTGATAAGTCATATTGTGTATTTCTGTTCAAATAAATTGTTTTTTTTAACATCGTTATTTCGGCATCGACATAACTGCCATGCAATATTTCCTCGATAAATCGTTGGAATGTTTGGCTGGCATTACGTAACCCAAAGTTCATGTAGGGGAATTCAAAGACCAAATAGGGTTGTTATCGCCGTTTTTGGAAAGTCTTCTGTTGCAACCGTCTTGTTTCTTGGGTACCATGTGTAGCGGTGATGCCCAAGGACTGGAGGATGGTCGAGCGATGCCCAGTTGCACTAATGTTTCGAACTCCTGCCTTGTTGAATGTTTGGGGACGGACATTAGGCCACTAGGTTGTAGTAACGATCGATATTCTTGCAGAACGTTGTGGTAGACCGATGTGTCATGAATGCTTCTAGAGACTTGGCCAGGGGTAACAAGATGCGTCAGCTGGTCCAGTAGTCGTTGCTTGTTGCTTAGATCGACCAGTAATTGATAGTGCGTCAGGAAGTCAGCACCAATTATTGGTTTCGTGAGGTCAGCAATGACGAAACACCACGTGAAATTCCTTCGTCGACCCAAATCGAGAGACAGAATGATTGTGCTGAAACTTACGCCACAAATTTTTGTTTGACAGGAAGTCGATCCACGGACGATGAAGGGTTGGCGGTTCTGATAAGAACCGTTGGATGTGAAAGCCTATTTCAGATTCCAATGAGGAGCGAGTCAAAGTTAGACTGATTTTATTAAAATAAATCACAGCTATTTTTACAAAAAAACATTTACATTGATTATATGGAGATACCATTGTCAGCAGTTTACGTTAGTATATGTATTTGGTTCTGACCTAATTTGTGGCCAGAACTGTCGAAATTCTCTGTCAGCAGTATTTATATTCCGCTGTACAGAGTGTACTAATTTCCGTATTACGAACGATACTGAGTATTCCCACACCTGAATTGAATTCGCATGCGAGATGCGATGTCGCATACGAGAACAGAACCTTTTATGTCGAGTGGGGTGTACCTATACGAGATTGATAGTTGAATACGAATATTATAGGGATAACGTGTTATCTGCATTTCACTTGGAAGTTAGGTGACGTTATGTGAGTGTTTATAGAGGTGCAAGTAGTGAGAAAAGTAAAATAGAAGGGTATGTATAAAGTTTATTGATAAAAATTAATCAAAAATAATTGATATACCGATTTAGTTACAACCTATGCGTTATTGCGATAAAGGTTTACCTATGTTTTATGATTAGGTAGGCCTTGATTAAACGTACTTAACGAAACTGGTACTTACCTTGTATTAAATTGAATACTTTGTTAGTATTAACTTTAAACTTGCAGTAACAACAACAATGTATATGGTGATGGGGAATGTCATTCAACAGCATATAGCTAACCAGTTAGATAATTGCCATGGTTTCAATAAAGGATTGCGATTCCACGAAAGAGAAGATGCGTTTGATTTACCGGAACGAGAGTTTTTTAATTTATTTAGATTGAAAAAAGACACGGTAGAACGACTAATTGATACTGTAGAAGAAAATTTAGAGGGACCGTCGAGATCTTCAGCTTTAGACGCAGTTGTACAAGTTTGTTAAGATTGTAGATGTGTGATGTACAAGTACACTTTATCCTTTCAAAGGTTATGGCTGCATTGCGATTGTTCGCTTCGGAGTTACCAAAACTGTGTTGGTAGAAACCTGCACATGGCAATAAGTCAATCATCTGTCATCAGATGCATCCATAACATGATAAATATTCTCAATTTACCACCTGTTTTCAATAGATGGTATATTTCCCATTTCTCTTCACTCTTCATCGAATGTCATACCAAGCCTTTAAAACAAAAAAAGTTAGAACCTGCATGATGAAGACTTTGTTGGTATTAATATAATTTTTTCTGTTCCCATAGGCGATTCATTCTACTAAACAAATACCATACGGTTAAGGTTATAAAACATCGTAGCGTCTCAAAGTGATATGGTTCGCGCGATTAATTCTCTGGGAACTTCTCATTCTGTGGGCCCTGACCTCCTTCCTCCGATCTTTTTTAAAAACTGCAAAACGAACTTGAGCACTCCACCGTCACTCCTTTTCAATTTGTCTATGGCTCAGCAAAATGTTCCATCTCCCTTGAAAAGAGCATTCGTAACTCCGACCTTTAAGGATGGTGACAAACAGGATGTCTCACGCTACAGACCTATCGCGTTGATTAATATTTTGTGCAAGATCTTTGAAACGGTTCTACTTAACCAAATGTTAGTTGTAATATTCCCTTCAATTTCTGATTATCAACACAGCTTTATGAAGGGCAGATCAACTTTATCGAATTTATTCATTTTCAATGACTTTATACACAATGCGCTAGATAAAGGACTGCAAGTCGATGCCTGCTACTTAGATTTTGAGAAGGCTTTTGACAGTGTTGATCATGGTCTTCTGCTACACAAGCTTTACAACCTAGGGGTGCAGGGTAATGTCTTGGGTTGGATTAGGTCGTATCTATCGGAAAGAGAGGTCTTCGTGAAACTAAAAAATTGCAAGTCACGTCCCTATTTAGCATCTTCCGGAGTTCCTCAAGGCTCGATCCTTGGTCTTATTTTATTCCTGGTGTTTATCAATGACTTATCAGATGTTATTAAGTTCTCTAGTTTTCTTCTGTACGCTGATGATCTAAAAATTTTTAAAATTATTAACTCCGATCAAGATTACATTGACTTACAAGTGGATTTGCAGAATATATCGCTATGGTCTCAGATAAATAAAATCAATCTAAATGTTAAAAAGTGCTCTGTGATGACCTTCGGTAGGAAGAGAGACTTAAAATTATTTGACTACAGATGCAAAAATCATCCCTTGGCTCGAAAAGAAGATCTTAGACTTAGGAATTTATTTTGATAGCAAAATGTCTTTCACTCCTCAGTTAAACCATACCGTATCTCGAGCGAGCGGCATGCTAGGATTCATCATTAGAATTACCAAAGATTTTAAAAATAAGTCTTCCATAATCTACTTATATCGTACTCTTGTATTACCTATCATATTGTATTGTTCAACGATTTGGGCTCCGTTCTACGAAGTGCACAAATCCTGTCTCGAAGCAATACAACATAAATTAATTAGAAGAGTGAAAATTAGCGAGAAATTCTGGACGGTTGTCGAACAAGACGTTGTTATTATCGCAGTACGTGTTAACTGCGCGTTTCACTGAATTATTGTTAGATAACTGTCACTTTAGCACCAGTAACGTTTCCTTTAAATGCAAAGTTAAAGAAATCCACAATAATAAAACGATTTTCACTTAAAGTTTTTATTCTATATATCGCTTGATTGTTTGCACAATAATATAAAAGAATAACGATGAAATTTAAGATTTTTATTGAGAAAGGTTTCTCTTATTTAGGGGTTCCATTTCCATTACATCCCGTGTGGTCATAGCTTCTTCTTGTAAGTGTAAGGCGGGAGTGGAAGTGCTATAAAAGGGGATAGCGTTGGTTTCCCGTTCTCTGTATAAAGGTTTCTGTCGCACTAGTGTACGTGGTTTGTTAATGTTAAATATCTTCACGCAAGATGTACCACATCGCGGTTGGAATAGTTTGAAGCACTGCGGACAACAACAATAAACGAAGCAGCAACTAACAATTAAACCGACCGCGAGAGACACCATTGATAGAAACCAGCTTTGATGTCCCAGGGAGATGAGTGGTCGCAGTTTTTCATTGACGATTTTTTCCTGTATCTGCTCCAGTCGGTGTTTGTTCAACATCATTTCGTCTTGATTAAGAGAAGATAGCCTTATAGTAGGTAATTTTAGTTGTTCGGCTATTTTTTCACTTTCGAGGAAAATTTGTCGATAAGATGCAGTGGTGCATAAGTAGATTTTGATTGGTCAAGTGCAATGAACCGATAATTAGGTAGTAATATATTGTAGTGATCTTTGAGTTTTGACATAAAAGGAATTGGGATTAATTTATATAGGTCAAATATATCATTACTTGCAAGAGGTATTTGAATGATAAAGGAAATGAAATATTTCTTTGAGAATTTTACTTTTGTAGTTAGTAAACTTTGATATTTTAGAAGCTGTTCTTTGGTAGTAGAAAATGGTATTCTTGTGCCAAAGGTATTGGAATTGATTGTTTGTATTTCAGTGAGCAGTTTTTCTTTTTGTTTCTTATTCAGAGATTCTTGAATTTCTAGGAAATTTTCGTTTAGCAATTTTTCATTTATTTCCATGTTGGAAAGAGTTTGATTAAAGTCCCTAATTGTCTTAGAAAGTACTTTAGTTGTTTCTTCCGTGAGTGTTAATGTTCTTTTATTGGTTTCTTGTAAAATTTGAATTGCATTATTGATTTGAGTTTCGTCATTAACATCCATTACTCCGAAGAGTGTATGGAGCCCATTACCTAACAGATTGAACCAGCCTCGCTTGCTCTTGGGAGTAGAGAATAATAGTTCGATCTCATTCAATTCTTTTTGGATAGGACCAAACTCGTTTTTTAGAGTGAATGAATGCACGTAACCATGAGTGATATTAGCATGTTTTTTTTCTAAAGAAAATAATTTTTGAATAAGTCTTTCGATTTCGTTAGCCGTGTCAAAACAGGGTGAAATATCCTTAACTAGTATGATCTTATAGTAATCCTGTACGTTATGAAGGATTCCTAAGTGTTGTAGGTAAAACCCTACATTATCCCGAAGTGGGTGGAATTGGGCTTGCTGGTCCACTGCCCTTATCTGGGTTATTACCCTGTAAAAGAGGTCCTAATGGCATTAGTTGTTCTATATTTACTGTTTGTATTGATTCTCTTTTGTTAGAGGTTTTAATTTGATAATTTCTTTCATTGATTACTTTGACGATTTCATAGGGTCCTTCAGTACTCGTTTTATAACCTAGCTTTTTCTTTAAAAATACTTTATCACCGACATTAAATGTTTTTGTTTATTTACATTTTGGTTGTTTATTGCTTGTTCGCGTATTTCTTGTAAAAATGTCATTTTATCGCCTTCTAATTCAATATCGGCCAATTGTTCATTTTGAAAAACATTAGGTGGTTTTGTACCAAATACTAATTCGTAAGGTGTAAATTTAGTTGCTTGATGTATTGAAGTATTATAAGCATGAACTGACAGATGTAATAAATTATCAAAAGAGATTTGTTTTTTATATTGAGAAAAAAGAGTTTTCCCCTCTCTTTGATTGTATTTATAACCCTTTTTATATATCCATTCCCCTGCGGGTGATAAATCGCGCTTTGAGTGTGTTTTATTTTAAGTAGTGTGATTAACTGCTTAATAGTTGAATTAATAAATTCCTTACCGTGATCTGAATGTAATCTAATTGGGAATGAAAAGGCGGAGAAGAAGTTAAAAAGTGAATTTTTAACGAAGGTACCAGTTACTTCATTAGGTGTTATATAGATTTGTACATACTTTGACATTCGATCTTGTAGGACTAATAAATTACGTTTATTGGAACCTGCTTTAATTGTTCATGTGTCCATGTCTACGCGTTTGAATAACTTAGTAGGTGTATGAGAAATTTTCATAGGTATTTTCCTATTAACCCTATCGGTTTTATTTTCTTTGCAGTGAGTACATGAATTAATTACTTCTGTTAAGATTTGTTTCATGTTAGGAAAGCGAATATTCTGTTTGAGTCGTTCGAACGTCTCATTTATGCCTTTATGCGCGTTAATGGGACTGGAATGAAATACTTGGCAATGTTTTATCCAAGTTTCTTTTAGGTCTGGGAAAATAAAATCTTTAGATAAGTAAAATCATGCCGCTATAATTAATAAATTTATCATAGTTCTTATATTTTTCAAATGAGTTTGAAGAGTTACAAATAAAGGTGATTATATTGTTAGGAAAAAGGGTTAGGATAGCGTCTGTTATTTCTTCTAGTTCCATTTGGGTATGGTTGTAAAAGAGATACTGAACATTTTTGGTTTTTGATGATACGATTTCCATTTCGTGATTTATCTGTTCCTTATCACTGTCGAGTAATATAGCATTACATTTTAATTCATTGCCAGTGAAAGGGTAACAGATGATTTCGGTGTCTTCCGGAATGTTGTTAACGATATGCAGACTACTTATTGAAGAGGCGATTTCTTCAATTAATCTATCTTCCGTTTGAGGGGACAAGGGATCCATGTCTTCGTTGTCGAGATCCAGGCCCTCGATAAGTTCTTCGTATGATGAGGGGTTGGAGTCAGGACTTTTTTCAGTAATGTAAATTCTTGATAATGCGTCAGCATTGGTGTTGCACTTACCTGGTTTATGAATTATTTCGTATTCGTACTCGGACAATTTTAACCTCCACCGGACCAGTCGCGACGCGGGATCGGAAACGTTAAAAAGCCACTTTAGGGCTGCGTGGTCAGTAATAACAGTAAATTTTTTTCCAAACAGATATGGGCGAAAATGCTTAACTCCCCATACTGCAGCCAGACATTCGCGCTCTGTTGTTGAATATCGGGTCTCCGCGGAGTTAAGGGTTCGACTCGCATACGCTATAGGTAGATGGTTCTTCAAGGTGCCTTGTGCTAAGATAGCGCCAATCGCGTATTTACTCGCGTCCACCGTTAGGAAAAAGTCTTCTTCAAAATTAGGGTATTGGAGAACCGGTGCTTGAGTTAAGTCTTGTTTTAATGTTTCAAATGATTTCTGGCATTCGTTAGTCCATTGGTATGTGGCATCCTTCTGTAGAAGTTGAGTGAGCGGTTTTGCCTTTTTCGCATAATTGGGTATAAATTTGCGATAATAGCCGCTAAGGCCCAGGAATCCACGAATCTGTTTTTGATTTTTGGGAACTGGATAGTTGCGTACTGCCGATATCTTTTCTGGATTAGGTTTTATTCCCTCATTTGTAATTACGTGACCCAGGAAGCTGGTCTCTTTTCGCAGAAATTCAGACTTGTCCAACTGTATTTTCAAGTTGTGAAGCTGCAATCTCTCGAAAACATTTCGCAGTTTTGAATTGTGATCTTGTAAGGAACTACCATAAATGATGATGTCATCAATGTACACCATACATTGATGAGGAGAGAGGCCGTTTAGTACCATATTCATGGCACGTTGAAACGTACTAGGCGCATTTTTTAATCCGAATGGCATTTTGGTGTATTCGAATAGTTTGCCATTCGCCGAGAAGGCCGTTTTTTGTATTGATTTCTCGTCCATTTTGATTTGGTGAAATCCCGAGGTTAAGTCTAATGTTGAAAAGTATATAGCCTTTCCCAACGAGTCCAAGATTTCATCGATATTCGGCAAAGGGTATGTATCTGATATGGTCTTCTCGTTTAATTTTCGGTAGTCTACTACCATGCGCGATTTGGTTTTCCCGGAGGCATCCCTCTTTTTGGGGACTATCCAGATCGGGCTGGACCAAGGGGAAAATGATGGTCTTATGACGTCTTCTCTTAGTAATTTATCGAGTTGTTTTTTGACTTCTTCCTTATGGCAAGGAGGGTAACGGTAGTTTTTTGCTACGATGGGTACTACATCAGTGGTAATTATTTTGTGTTTAATAATATTGGTAGACGACAAGGTGTCATAATTTTCAAGATAGAAAATTTCAGGAAATTCTGATATAATGGAAATAATGGATTGTAACTCTTCCCTATTGAGATGATCAGAACGTATTTGATTAATTAATATTTTAAGTTTTAAGTTTCCTAATGAAGCAACCTACTCTTAATCGTTCAATAATTGTTGATATAACCTCCTTAGCTTCTTTTAGTTTTAACTAAATCCCTAAGTGGTGCGATCCCTGAATACAAATCTTTTACGGGTTTATGATGATTACTATTTAGGGTAAACATTTCCCATATTGCATGATCAAAGGATTTTTATGCTACATATAGAGAATCGAAAACGAAAATGATGTCATCACAAGCATTCAGCGCATTTCCGGCAAGAACAACCTCGCAACGGTACAACCAACCAATGAGGAACTACAATCCGACTGCAATGGAAACAACTCCCTACTGCTGCAACCGATCCACATTCCAGGAGCAAACCAGGCTATTTTTCTGCGCCATTTCTGCTGAAGCGACAATGAGGAAGCCTCACAGGCAAAAGACCCGCTCCGGACGACGATTTCGATTTCCCAAATTCTTCCAAACTTCAACACTGGGAAGGGGGTCCTGTGGGAACACTCTGTATACATCGAATTCTCCAAAGTAGTTCACACTGTACAGCAGAATTTAAACTCTGCTGACAAGCATATTGTCATTTTGAACCACAAATTAGGTCAACCCGCAAATACACATACTAGTGTAAATGGTTGACCATGCATTTTGCCATAAGACCTGTGTTAATAATTTTTGTATAAATAGCTGTAATTTATCTAATAAAATTAGTCTAACTCTGACTCGCCTTCTGTCCGCTCCAATACCGCAGTAGGTATTCACCCTAATACCGCAGAAGGTATTGATAGTACATCTTGGATGCTGGCATAATCACCGCATCAAATCGGTTATTCTTAGAATTATCAGCGCACGCACCCTGTTCACGTTAGCGACTCACACACGTTCGCAACAACTACTTGTTGATAACATTAATTCTTGTTCTGGCCTTTTTGGATGGGTTGTCATAGCTCTTCAGACAGATTTTTGTTGAAGCTTGCTTTCGAACAAACTTCTTTTGTAAACTTTTTGTTCGATTGCGATCAATGCCGCTGATTCTCATTTTTCTCTCACCCCGTTGATCAATCAAAAAGTCGTGTTCTTCTTTAGGAACTTTAACTTCTCTGGGACAATTGCACTCACTTACTATCTTGCATTTGCATGAACAAATATCGAACAAAATTTCGCTTTGGTGCAAGAACTCATTTTTTTCTCAGTAGACAACCTTTTGGATGATTTGATAATATTTTTGCATTTGGAATGATACGCTTTCAGGAGCTGAATGACTCTTGTATGCGAGACTACAGGGATTGATTCCTTTTGCCATACTCCTTTCTGGGTTACAATTTCTGCAATTTCGGAAAACGCGGGCTCTTTGTTACTGCTATTTTTTATTTTCACCTGTAGTCTATTCCACTCGTAACATTTCATGACATCCTGGTATGTGGGTAACACGTTTTCTTTTATATCTTCTGTAATTCCAAATATAGGGCACTTGTATGACTGTTTATTATTTGACATGATGGAAAATTTGAACTTCCAAGTTCTAAAACAAAAATTACACAATTTACAATTTCACAAGAAACTAGTGTTGTCGCCTAGTTTGAGACGACTCCTTAAAACTAAGAGTGCTTCTTACTTCTTTAATATTTAAGGTAATTAATGATGATTGAAACGACGTTCAATATAATGACTGACTTTATTGACGATGATGCTGTATATTCAACTATTATTATGACTGGCTAACCATCTACTGACTAATAACTTACTACAATCTAATATTTATAACATTATTTTAATTGTGTAATAAGAGAGCAAAGCTCAGGCAATGGACGCGTGATCCGCCCCATTGCCTATCTCACACTTTATTTACATTTCCCATGAACGTTCCTAATAATGCAATAGTTTCCGGCTTAAATTGACTTAAGCCGCTGGTAAGGATTATAATAAACAAAACCCGAACAAAGAATATATTAAACTGAAATTTTGAATAAGTATCGAAATAGTTTAGTTTTTAAATTATATAAAAAGATTTATAATTAGAAAGGATCTATGATTACTACCCACCTAATGCTTATACTATACTTACACTATATGACTAATCGTAAAAATGTTTTAACCTATTTGCGTGGACGTTTTGCTTTCGCTTATTTTTTTGAATAGTATAAGTTACATCAGAAATTTTTTCCGTTATTTTATATGGACCTACCCAAAGTGAGCATAGTTTTTTACTACGCCCCCTCTTACCAGTTTCGTTAAAAAGTAGAACTTTGTCACCTATATAAAAATTTCTTACATTTACGGTTTTATCGAAATAGTTCTTTGATCGCATCTTACATTTAATTGAACGATCAAACGAACTTACCTGTAAGTGAAGTTAGATCGTAATTATACGAATCGCCTTGCCAGAAATGATCCCATAAACGTAGTACCCCTATCTCCACATGTCATATCACATTATTAAAAGCTAAAAAAGAATTTTTAAAACTCCCGCTCTGCCTACAGTTAGTACTAAGGTTGGTGCGCCTGGGAAATCATTCTCTTCAGAGCTGAGGTCGCAATTAAGAAATGATCCGGGCGGGTAAAGAAGAGGGAAGGGAAGGGATCATTTCAGGCAAGGCGATTCGTATAATTACGATCGAACTTCACTTACAGGTAAGTTCGTTTGATCGTTCAATTATACTTTACGCCTTGCCCTTCATGATCCCATAAACGTAGATGTTGAAAGTTATTGCGACTCAGTAGAACAAAGAACTTTATTTTCGAGTCAGCAAGGTTTAAGCATAAAATCCAACAGAAAGAAACTAAATTAGATTTACATACGTTGATATGTTAAACTATAAACAGCTCTCTAGGGCAGATTCGGCGAATATCTCTGAGTGAGCTAACGGTCTATTATAAAACCGTGCAAAAGTTTCTGAACGAGAGCTCCAGCCTGCGGTGTTGCAGATCACGTCCAGAGAAATTCCTGCGCGATGGGCTGCAGAAGTTGCAGCGTGCCGGGTTCTATGTGCGGAGAAAATGGTGGTGTCGATGCCACTAGCGAGGAGGACTCTTTTTACCCATCGGCTTAATGTCTAGGAGGAAACAGCTTTGTGGGGGCTTTTGAAAGAGATAAATAAACGGTCACCTGAACGCAGTTGTTCCGTTCGCGCTAAATAGCAGGAGAGAGTCGAAGCGGCACAGATGGAAGGGTTTTGTTCGAAATAAGGCAGTACTAGGACCGGTTGAACCCGGCCTTTACCAGAGGTCTTAATAATAGGTAGTGGGATCTTTATTTCGATAGACGTAGATTTGTTAGTAATATTTTGTACTTGAATTAATGAAAAGGTTTGCATTCGGTGTGCCGTTATTAGGGCAAGAAGGGTTACTAATTTTAGGGAAAGCTGCTCCAAAGGGATCTCCTCATTTGGAATGAGAGAGGATAAGTAAGACAAAACAGTTGAGGGGTCCCAAGTGTTGGCGTATCGGGGCGCCGATGGGCGCATGTTGTACACACCCTTACAAAAACGTTTAATAAGCGGATGTTGTCCCAAATTAGGTGAGAGGGCCACAGTTAAAGCGGAACGGCTACTGTTGATAGTACCGGAAGAAGCGTTGGAAGAAAATAGTTGACAGAGAAACTCCATGGTCAGGCTGTAGGATAACTCAAAAGGGTTCCAGTCGCGGGACATGCAGAAAACCCACCATTTTTTCCAAGTTACATCGTACTGGCGAAGAGTTGCAGGAGAAAAGGATGACATCATAATATCAACCGCTGCTAGTGGCAATCCTTGATTGGCAAAGGCATCCCTGATAAAACTCCCGCCTCCAGGGTAAGGGAGCGCCATAGGGGATGACTGAGGCTGGAACATGAAAGCAACAACTTATTTGGTGGAAACAGCAAAGGTGGTTTCACTAGTAGTGATAGATACCAGGGATACCACGGCTGATTTGGCCACCAAGGAATGACTAAGATGCCGGTAGCTTGGTCAGTCACGATCTTATGTAAAACTCGGGAAACGAGTGAGAACGGCGGAAAAGCGTAAAAGAATTCATCTGACCACGGAAACGTGAATGCGTCAACTAACTGGGCTTCCGGATCCGGAAACCAAGAAACAAAACGAAGACATTTACTATTAATCCGTGTGGCAAATAAGTCAAAGGTCTTAACAGTGTTTTGAAAAATGCAGTTGTCAGATGACTGTATGTAGGAAGCAAAGATCCAGAGAATGCGTTGTTCACACCAACTCCATATGTTACGGGCAATATCAGATAGTTCTGGAAATTGCACACCTCCCATGCGATTTACATAAGAAATCGCAGTCGTATTGTCTATCCGCATCAGTATTTCACAATTAGGGAGTGAAGTAGTAAAACACTTTAGCCCAAAAAGGACTGCCAACAGTTCTAAAACGTTGATATGTTTTTTACTTTCTGAACTATTCCAATGGCCGTGTGCTCGGCGATTGCCACAGACCGCCCCCCATCCAGTAGGAGAGGCGTCAGTAAAAATAGTGGTGATAAATTTAAATTGTCTAATAGGACAATACGGGCCAGGGATATTGCGTTTCCACCAATGGAGATCTGGATAGATAGTGCGAGGAATATTCATCCATTGGTCATAATTTCCGTCAGAATGGACTAGGGCAAGGAACTTTGCACGTTCCAAACGTTTAGTATAAAGCCATCCATAACGCGTAGCCGGACAAAGGGAGATAAGAGTGCCAATAAGGCGCGCCCAGTCTCGAATCTTGCAACGTTTTTGGCGTTTGAGGAACGAGTCAATTAAGGCGATTGTACGTCTTTGCTTATCAACGGGATTGAAATTTCCATTTTTAAGGAGTTGTATTCAAAACCAAGAAAGAGGCAATTAGTAGTAGGAGTCATACGACTTTTGGACTCGTTAATTAAAAAGCCAAGTTGTCGTAATAAGTGATAGGTAGTCTTCACGTTATTTTGGCAGTCCTTCACAGTATTACCAATAAGCAGAAAGTCATCTAAATACACAACTGACAAAAGCCCACGTGCTCGAAGCCAGGCCACTACCGGCTTCATAATTTTTGTAAAGACTAGAGGTGCCGTGTTCAAGCCGAAGGGTAGGCAGTTAAATTCATAAAGGACATTTAAGAATGAAAAACGCAAGTATTTCCGATGAGATTCTGCGACGGGAACCATGAAATATGCGTCCAGGAGATCGATGGTTGCCATGAAGCAATCAGGGCGTAATAATTTAAGAGCCAGGGTCCTATCTTCTATTTTGAAGTGATCAACTCTAGTAAAGGCGTTGAGGCGTTTTAAGTTTAGAATAAACCGTTGGGACCCATCTGGTTTCGGTACAAGGAAAATAGGAGACAGAAACTGATCTGAACAGGGATGACAGATAGAGATGGCTCCTATGGTAAGTAATTTTGAAATATTTGCAGAAATAGTTCGAATATCAGAAGCTGACCATTCGGTTGGAGTTGGTAAGCTGGTGATAGGCCGTTCAAACGGAATACGATAGCCTTTAACCCAAGACAAAATGACCGGATCAGCCGTGATTTCCTGCCACTTATGAAGAAAAAGAGCTAAACGACCTGCCTTATGTGAAGTTACTTCCGATGAGGATTCCGACGTCTCTTTGTCTCCTCTTGATAACGACGTTTGGTGTTCTGGGAACGATGGTTCCTGTATCGGTGGGTCTGATAGGGCCCACCCCGCTGAATTTGACTCACTGCTTTTGCGGGGTGGGCTTTTGAAGTTTAAAGAGGGTTTTGATTTGGATTTGAGTGAAACCATGTTTGATGACGTTGGTACCGGTTTTGCCCTAAGTTCGTCGGCGGTTTTATCCAGTGCTTTTGCTTGCCTTAATGCGGTCGTCAAGACTGTCCCCAAAAATTTGCGAACTGACTGGTAATTCAGTCAAAGTCTCTGCCAGTGTCTTGTTTAGATTTCCTCGCAACATTAAACGTGTAGTGTGAGACTGTTCGTGATGCACATCAGCAACCAGTCGGGCTGCATCACCCACTAAGCGTATAAGATCTTTGGAGCTTTGTGACCTATCTGGCTCTGATAAAAGCAAATTCAAGGCACGACCCTGCACTGTTGCGATTCGTTGGTCACGAGCAATACTTGCTTCAGACAGAGTTGGTCGTACTTCTTTGTTAATTTGTGGCGGAGCCATCAAAGGCAGATTAAAAAAAAAAAGGATATTGCGTTAAAAGGTTATTTCTACTTTCCTCTGGCAAACCTTCTGCCAGTATTGCACTCCAAATTTCAGCCACATTTGTGTGGATAATATACTCATTTTTAAGTTCCTTAGAGCCTTTAAAGCCTAGAAGTTCCAGGACTTCACGGTCAATAGTAGGCATTGGTATTTGCACCGGTGTGGAAGAATCTAACACATCTATGTCTGTTGAATCCACCTCCGGTCCTACAAAGGGATACCACCATGAGCACTAGTAAACTCCCAACTTGAAAGCTAATAGAATAGCTAAAGGCAAAAGCCATAAAAGAATACTGCCTAACAGGCAGAATTTTAACGTCCTAACAGGACTATAAAATGGTAAAACTAGGTAGAGCATGTAATAGGCCGTAAAGAAAGACCGATAGGAAACAACCACCAGAATTGGTCTGTATTGTGGGCAAGCTACCAAAAGGTTGCAAATAGTATGCCAATATAAGATTTTTGGGTTTTTAACCAAACTGGTTTTCCAACACCTCGTTAACAAAGGGGAAGAGCTCGAAACATCTACGGAAGAGTAATCGTCAAATAGAAGTTAATACTCACCGGAAAAGTTGTTCGGTGGGATAGAAGAATGTTGTTTGCGAGCCCGGGCACGGCGTGCTAAAACCTTCTGAAGTCGACGAACCTGTCGTTGAACTTCATTATCAGAGGAATCAGAATCCGATGAATGATGTCGACGTTTGTGTTTTGGCATGATTAAAGGCGAACAGACAAATGTTTTTCACTAAATATAATGGAACAAAGGAGCAGAGCATTCGTGATATGACACGCATAAACAAGGAATGATTTCCCAGGCGCACCAACCTTAGTACCAACTGTAGGCAGAGCGGGAGTTTTAAAAATTCTTTTTTAGCTTTTAATAATGCGATATGACATGTGGAGATAGGGGTACTACTTTTATGGGATCATGAAGGGCAAGGCGTAAAGTATAATTAACGTTTTCCTGGCAATTTCTCTTGAATATTGTAACTTCTGCTTTAAATTTGCAAGAAAATCGTCATAGGTGTAGGTAACTTTTGGCGGTGTGGTGATAGACGTTGGGAGTGTCGGTTTCCGCCCGTACAAAAGTTCAAAGGGTGTATATTGTGTAGCACTGTGTTGTATTGCATGTAAAGGAAGCAAACGGTATCCAGTGATTCCAATCATTTTGAGATTCGTCGATAAAGTGACGTAAATATTCCTTCAAAACACGATGTGAGCGTTCTAAAGCGCCGTTAGATTCGGGATGATAACTGGTAGTTTGGACTTTTTTTATTTTAAATTGTCTGCAAACATTTTTAAATAATTCGCTTGTAAAATTTGTTCCTAAATCAGTAATTAAAGTTTCCGGTATTCCGTGAATACAAATATTATTTTGAACAAAGTGGTCAGCTACAATTGCTGCCTCCTGGTTTTTTATTGGGATGTTTACTAAAAATTTGGTAAGGTCATCCTGAAATGTTAGAAAATATTTGTTGTCTGCCTCAGTTTCGACCAATGGACCAACAATGTCCATAAAACATCTCTCAAACGATTTTGTAGCCGTCGTTGTTACTACCATAGGCATTTTTGTTTTACGCGTTAACTTATTTTTTTTACAGGATTCACATTTCTGTATAAATTCTCTAATGTCTTTATTCATTCCTTTCCAAGAATACAATAATGATAGGCTTTTATGCGTGCGGTTTACACCTTGGTGTCCCCCTAATGGTAAATTATGGAATTCGCGCAAGATAATTCGTTTTTCCATGTCGGATGGTTGAACCAACGTATTACTATAAATATTTATTTCTACATTTAAATTTTGAAAAATATACCTAATCATGGGAAAGACAACTTCCCACTTCATTTTTTTGTTATAATGATACTTTATAAGTGAAATTTTGTTAAATCCCTGTTTTGACAATATTGTGCTTAGATTAAGTAAACAATTAAATATATTCTCATAATTAATATCATCCAAAGAATTATCGCTATCAGAAAGTAAAAATAAGTTAGAATTAATGTGGTTATAATGAAAAACAAAACCTGTTCGAAGTTGGTCGAAACTATCAAATGAATCAAGACAATGTTTAATCTGATCGTTTTCCCTTAGTAAGAAAAAATCGTCTGTATTGAAGTTTTTTGGAATAAATAAAATTAATGGGTCAGATTCAGGTGTTTCAAACATTCTAGTATTATTTTCCTTTACTTTTGAATTCATGACGATATGAGTTTCAAGGAACGTTCGAATCTAAAACGTGCCAAGCGAGAACCCCGATCTTTGATATTAAAAACATGTTAAAGAAAATTCAAATATTTCAAAAAAAAACGGCTTGTTTCACAGATTTTATTAATTTCTGACGATCGTTTCGGTTACAACACCATTTTTAAAGAGTATTAAAATACTAAATAATATAATATAAACTTGTTTCTTAAATACTAGGGTTATCTATCGGTACCTGAATATTTACATTTAGTAAGGGGGATACGTCGAAATCTAGTTGGTCATTAACGATGGGAAGACCTAATGAGTTAGCTTTGTTTATTTCAAATTTTTCGAGCGTATTAAGACGTTTGCCTTTACTACATTGATGTAATAATTTTACATTTTCTGTATCTAATGAATGATTAAGATCTATACAATGTTGGGCTATACCTGTACATTTGTTATTGTTGATGATAGATTTTTTTATGCTCGTCTATACGCGTTTTTAAAGATCGACCAGTCTGACCTAAATAGAATGAATCACAGTCGTTACATTTTACATTTTATTTTATAAACTCCCGATTTGTACAATATATTTGTTTTTTCCTTATTGTTTACTAACATGTACTTTAGATTATTTTTATTTACACAAATAGTATTCAAATTACAATTTTTTAAATGATTACAAACTTTTTTACTTAAATTATGTATAAAATTGATTAAATGGAATATTCTATCAGGTTTACTAGGGGGTACAGCATAGAAGTTACGGAGGATTAATTTGTTACGTTTTTTCTTTATTAAGTTGTTAATCAGTGAAAATGGTGTTGTAACCGAAACGATCGTCAGAAATTAATAAAATCTGTGAAACAAGCCAAGCGCTTTAATATTTTAATTTTTATTTAATAATGTTTTACCAAGTGCCAAGCGAGTCTACTATTTCAATTATATGTTAAGGGTTTATGATCTGTTTTAATTTTGAATTTTGTACCATATATGTATGGCCTAAATAAATCGGCACCTGTGTCTAAGATGAGCTTTACTTCGGAGTTATTTATATCTATAGAATTAACCTTTACTATATCTAGTTGTTCAAAGTCGTTTGTAAATTTGTATGATTGTGATAATGGGTGCTTGTCCGAAATTTTGTTTGTGCGTGTGTTTGTTGTTGTTAATTGTAAATTATTATTATGACAACCGTTAAAAGTATTATTACTTAGGGGGCACTTGGCTGGCCGCCTGTAGCCAAGGTCTGGGTCCCGTTTCCCGACGAACTTTGAGGGTTTTGTGTGGCAGAAGAACTCGAAGGACTGTATTGAGTGTTGGAATTATAGTGTGTATTTTGAAACCGCTGATATAGTGACTGCTGCTGGGAATATGAAGGACCTCTATAATGATCTGAATTATTCGGGTTATTTGGAAAATAATTACGATTCCTATCCTGGCGATCGAAACGACGAGTGTAGTTACTGTTTTGGCGATGAAATGGATATGAATTATGCTGATTATAGTTATGATTTCGTTGGTGACTAAAATTTCTAAAATTGTTATTAAAAGTATGGGGGGGGGGTGAATTTCCGCCCAACTGTCTCTCTTCCTGACGTAACAAATCCCTACACTGTGACGTAACATGATTCGTCCGTGAACAAAACAAACATTTAGTAATTTGTCGCCGACTCTGTACATAAGAGATATTTTGGTTTTTAAATTTATCATTATGTTCCAATTCCATTTCAATTGCAAGTGAAATAGCCCTATCTATATTTGAACTGCTATCTGCTATTATTCGTATTTGTATCTTTTCATCTAGTAAGCCGTTTCTAAAGTTAGTGGCTATAACAGATTCCAAATTGTCTATAAGTATTTTAGCTTCTTCATCCTCATAATTCGTATAACACGTTTCTTTATACTTATTATAAATTTTGTATAATCTATCACTATATTATTTTATACTTTCCCTAAAATTTTGCCTAATATTCAATAAGTGGGTTGAAAAATAAGACGGAGGCCGTCTATCCGTAAAATGTTCTAATAGAAAATCTTTTAAATTGTACCCTACCTTATCTCCTACTTATATCTAAAAGTATTAACTAAACAGCAATCAGTGGCAATATTACAAGGAAAACAAAGACCTACTTGAGCATTCTTCCAGAAATAACAGTAGATTGATCCTGTTCCGTTCCACGGTGCTCGTTCCCGTCCGCAGATTTTCCAAATGTTCCGTGCCAACGTATCCAGGCGCCCCCCGCAGCAGACCAAGGAATATCCAGCTAGTGAATACCAATTCCGTTGCGTACTCGCGCTCCTCCGGAATCCTGCAGCCTCTTCCTGCTTCGATCTTGTTGTGGTTTACCGCTGCCACCAAAATATGTTGTCGCCCAGTTTGAGACGACTCCTTAAAACTAAGGGTGCTTCTTTCTTCTTTTATATTTAGGGTAATTAATGATGATTGAAACGACGTTCAATATAAAGACTGACTTTATTGACGATGATGCTGTATATTCAACTATTATTATGACTGGCCAACCATCTACTGACTAATAACTTACTACAATCTAATATTAATAACATTATTTTAATTGTGTAATAAGAGAGCAAAGCTCAGGCAATGGACGCGTGATCCGCCCCATTGCCCATCTCACACTTTATTTACATTTCCCATGAACGTTCCTAATAATGCAATAGTTTCCGGCTTAAATTGACTTAAGCCGCTGATAAGGATTATAATAAACAAAACCCGAACAAAGAATATATTAAACTGAAATTTTGAATAAGTATCGAAATAGTTTAGTTTTTAAATTATATAAAAAGATTTATAATTAATTATTATTGGTCTACAACACTAGCCACATCGATATATTAATTCTCCGAATGTACTTCTAAGAAAATCATCTTTTAATAAACAGCACAATCTATATAACAAAATTAACTGTTGAATATTGAGATGGAAATATTTCTTCAGCAGTGAATTTGAATGAAATAAAGTGATTATCGCGAGGGAATCAAAAACAGCTTACTTAGCAGAACGTTTAATTATAACTATCGAAATTTAACTGAAACATTTAAGGGAGAAAAGGCAAGGCATACATTAACTGCCGAAACCAACACAAACAAAAAAAAAGGGCCACGGTGTCAAAACATAATAATTCTTATAATATATGAATGCGACTCCTGTCGCCAGAACTAATCGCTAAAGAAAATAAACTCGATTACCAAAGTGTTAACATCATCAATTTTGGTAATCGATACCTACGACTTAGAAAAAGTATACAAGATAGATTTATAGTTTTTCATTGTTTTGGTAGTATTTCAAAAACACAAACATATATTATTTCAACAGTAACGTTTATTTCAATGGATACTAATTAAAACATTAAACTACACCAACGTCAAATGTGTAAGTTAAGATGTAAAAGTGGGTATTAATACGGCGGAACTTCGTTTAAGGTTCGATATTAAACTTGAGTTCGTCGTAGATCTTTCTTCCTCTGAGGATGACTCCGGAAGCAGAGAATTTCCACAATATGCTAATAGAAAAACACAGAAGAACTAACGAACACTTAATTCACTTAGTGAGTTTTTTAGTTGTTTCTTATTAACGGTGGAAAGTGATTCTAATAGTGACAATACCACAGTATATCACCTCTTAATTAGAATTAAAAAAAAGACGAGTTAACCTTAATAAAACTTTACTCGGTTACTGGCTACAAGTTAACTAACTTTAGAAAATTGTTGGGGTGTCTTTTATCCCTTTTAAGTAAAAGGGCGTTTTCTTACTTTCAAAAGTACATTAGAAACAAACTTCTGTCACCAAGGCTAATGATGCTACATAATTATTAGAAAGAACATATTTTTGTTAACAAGTCACTAATATAATGATTCGCTTAATTGATAGAAAGTAAACATTCGTATTAATGTGTCATACTTAACAGTATTTGAACTTTTTTTTTCAAAACTTCAATGGCGTTGCGCGGGCTATTCCACTTAAAATAATTCAATAATATTTTAAAGGGTTTATAACGATACCCAACTTCAACATATTTTCGCTATTAGAAATCGATTACTTAAAATTTTTTTTGACCCACCCTAGTATACAGTACGTCCCAAACAAAAAAATTTCTTATCCCCGATCGCAACACAGTTCTGTATTTAATAATTTAATGGCCCTTTCATTATTTGTGCCTTGATCGCAAACCATACAGCGAATTTTGATCCCGGCTTGAAAACATTATTCGATGCAGTTCTTTATAAGTTTAGCCAAATGTTCCCTTTTAACATCTACATGGGAGTGAAAGTAAGCTATAGGTAATTTCCAAGAATACCGCAATCCACGAATCGAAAATACAATTGATTTTCTCGCAAACATCGTTGGTCTACCTAATGCGTCGAGATTTTCGAAACTTTCTATAATATTTTCTATAATATTTCTTCATTGTCATTTCACCCCACATTATGACGGTATCGCGTTCAGCTGAAGACATTAATGTTACTTTTTCATGCAAACGTGCAAATATTTCCCTGTTAAAACCCGTAAACTTTTCTAAAATATTAACCTATGTTGGTACGTACTGTCGTTATGGTAGGTAACAATATATTTCTTTTGGAACGCAAAAAATCGTACGCTTTAGGCGAAATAGATAGATAGATAAATAGTTTATTGTCTTTTAGGTTGTTGCCAATAACAATTTGCCAATTATTTTTGGTCATATTCTTGTTTTTAAAAAAAATTTCTCTAACTAAATTATTTGATATACATATTTATTACTAAAATTGTGCTTGTTGTTTATAATGTTTTTTACTCGTTTAACATAAATTAACGCACTTTTAAATAGTTTGTTATGAAATAAAACATTTTCTTTAAGCTGTTCTCCTATTGGAAAGAAAGTACATTTGTCCCTTTATTGTAAGGTAGATATGTTTTTCAAATATAGGGCAGGTTTGGAATAGATGTTCTAGATTCCTCTTCTCATGTAGATTACAAATAATCATGTCCCAGACATATGACATAGATATTGTCGTATCTTATTCCCAGGACCCTAATTTCCGCCATTCTTAGCTGAGCGTACAAGCTAATTATTGGTGGAGGCAGTTTATATTTCAGGTATTCTTTACATTCGTATGTCTGTGAGTCCTCCATTACTTTGTAATGCTCGCAGTATGAAGACATTGTTATTCTATCTTTATCTTTATTAAACGAAGAAGCCACAGCTGCCTCTACGAACTTGTCTTCTCTCGCTAGTATGTATTCTATTGGCACAGTTTCTTCGAATACAGTGAAACCTAGACTGGCCAGAACAGTCTTCAGTATTGTGAACCAGTTCCTCTTGTTGTTCATCTCCCTGTTGTCGGATTGGTCCAAAGCAATTAAGGCATCTGGGCAAAATTTTGTGTATCTATCGCCGACTATTTGTTGAAGTCTCTTCAGATAGGATAATGTTCTTTTAAGTGATAGGATACCAAGTCTACATGAGCCTGATTCCATCCTGGTCATGTACCCCGGAGTGCACAAGGGTAACTGCAATAAGTTTTTTAGCCTGCAATTTGTCAATAGTATCTTGACAGTTAAGACCCCAAAAACCCGCTGCGTATAGAAACGTCGACGAAACTACCGATTCAAATTTATTCTTGCCTCCCAGTTGTCTAATTTTGTTTCTATCATCGATTTCCAAGTCGGTATTTTACTGCAGTGATGGCTTTACTGTACCGATATTCCGCCCGCAAACAACAGTAGTTGCATTTTTTTTGATTTTGTGGTGGCCTTGTTTAAGAAATAAATGCAGGATATCTGTCACAAATAATGAGAAGGGAGTTGGACTCAGTGAATTTCTTTTTGGGCCACGCTGATATGCTAAGGTAGATATTCTTTTGTTTCTTGATTGAAAGCCACATAATCTTTTCCGAAAGGATTTCCACTGTCTAAAATATCAAAAATGCTATCAATTTTTCTTATAAATTCCATTGTCGTTAAATAGTTGTAACTGACACTTATCTAAAAACATCCATTAATGATTTTATTGAAAAAAAAAAAATACGAAGTAGTTCCTTGTGCTGAACAGAATTCAAATGTTGTATTAATTCCCAGTTTATATCACCCAAATTTGAACGAAGATTAGTTTCTTATTTTTGTTTCTGACTAATTTTAGCACATGATAGGGGTCTAAATGCAATGAATATCTACATTTAGATCTAATGGATGAAAAACTATTGTAGCAGAAATTTTGGTTAAATCGCAACCTTAATTTTAAATGTTGCGATGTTAGTTTGAACACCACCAGCAGTTGTAGATCGGACAACGTGTAGTAATCACAACCCTTGCCTGATCAATCATTGAAAATGGACCCTTATTGTAAACAAAATACTTCAAGATGCACCGGTGAAAGCGTTAGTTGGAAAGGTATAATAGGTTCGGAGAAATAAGAAAAACACTGTATAACTTGTGAAATGGAATCAATGTTTTATTGAACTTCTCTTATAATTTTTGAAATGGCCAACCCAAAATAGAGTGCCAGGCTCAGCCTAGAGCTCCCGTAGAATAAGAGCCACGGCAGAGAAAACCACGATCTTTGCTCCAAAATTTCCCTATTATACGAGCTTCGATCAATACTACAAAGCTGGCCAAAATGCATGACAACTGAATGTATTTTATATTCTCTTTGAAACGACATCACGTTCAAACTCTCTAGTACAAACCAAGCAAACGTGAGTCACCAAACTTTCACAACTGAAGAGATTTTGTTAGTTATCCGGCGAACCAGAAGGTACTGGTCCCATACAGGAGGCAATTTAGCTATTAGTTGAAAATTAGGATGCAATCTAGGTCTCACTTTTAATATTCAAATTCAAGGCCCAAAGGGACACATTAATTTAAAACAACAGGAGAGGACATTTTATTATTGAAAAAAGTCAATAATTTGTCGAATTTTGTAGAGCCTGTCTTTTGGCCTCGATTCATCTCCTTCAGGATTCCTCGAAAAGTGAAGTACGTGTAATATAAGTAAGAAGCGATTTCTGCTCATGCTGGAAGAAATTCCCTTCATGTTAAAATGAGGGTCTGCTTTCCAATAGTCACGTATTCATAGTTGCCTTACTACACCCATATGTAGAAATATTCCCAATAAAATCATAAGTTCCTCTTTTGTAACCGGTTTCCAGCAACAATTTCTTGACTTTTCTATTGTTTTCTAAGACAGAATCATATTCTCCACGTTGATATTAGTTTCGTCGACAACTAACTGCTATAGGTCGTTCGTAAATAGCAGACGAAAAAACACAAAAGGGGCATTTTCCGATGGTGAAGTTATGAATTCCTCTTTACCTAAAAACGGCAAATCTTGCATGCCACTTGGCTCATCCTCCCAGTCCTTGTCTGATTCTTTATCTACACTTTCTCGTTCTCCATTTTCTTCATTTGGATGATCTTCAACTAAATTAGAACCGTCAATTACAGCATCCTCAAGCTCTACATCGGACCCTGATTCCGACTCTGACAGCCTGTCATCAGATTCACGAAACTCGAAGTTACTCTCCGTATCACTATCTTCCAACGTTTGTACATATTAATTCTTCCTCTGAATATCTACCATATCGACTTCTTTTTGTCCTAGAAAGCCCTGCTTCATCACTATCACTTTGCATTATCGCAAAAAGAACAGAAATTAAACAAAAATCGGATCAACTACACCCTGACTTTGCAAAAACCTTTACTGGAGTGCCTCTACAGATTCACATTCGTAACTGCATTCCCCGCCTAAATCATACAGGTGCACGATAGAACAATTCGAAACACTTATAAGCGACAGCGGTACCTGAGCAAAGCAGACACCGGCGCTTAAAAGCGACGGCATCATCCAACGTGTTAAAGCAAATAATCTAATACAAAATAAGTTATCTATACAAGGCACAACTTTCTTTTTTTTTTAATGACCTTATACGGAACACAAAAAGCAAAATTTGGAAAATGAATCTTCGACCACAACTGAATACAACCATCACATCAATTAGAAAGGGCTACACCTTTTTGCCCATTCAACCACCGCACAACTGTACACGTACAAGGATGAGTCTAAGGGTTCCCTATGGTTCGGAAATTGTCGAGAAATAGAGGCGCTGGGTGTCACAGATACTATAGCCCGTTCACTTAGAGAAAGGTACAGGACGTGTACTCGAAGTGCGCGGACTGCCCTAGTAAGGGTGACTACGAGAAGATGCGTATGTCTTCAGTGGCTTACGGTTGGGTTTCGATCGGACAACGGCTGACAACAGAATGATAGTGCGCCACTGAATTTACATTTGACTGTAGACCACCGGCTGCGCTCCGGTTATCTCTCCGCCTACGACCAAAATTCGTTTATTTGCAGCAAAATGTTTTAGTTATATTTATAATTTTTTGTTTTAAATTTTTTTTTGCATTTTAAAACAATTTCGATGCTTAAAAGAGAAGAAATTTGCTTTTCTGCAAATTGTAGAATTTTATATATAACATTTGAAGCATAAGTAAGACCTCCTAGAGTTACACAATTAACGAAGGATTTGTATGTTTCAGGAGGAGCGGTATATGTATGACCACTGTTAGATATACTTCCAGTATATACCAATATATTGATAGAGTAGCTACATGTGGTGGCTTTAATGAGATCACGAACTATATAGCCAGAAATGTAATATAGTACGTTTTCTTGAAATTCGCTTAGTATTTGTTTGTCTAAGCTCTTAATTAAATAGACAAACAAATACTAAGCACTTAATTAAATTAGTAATTTCTTCCGTGGTGGCATCTTCTCCGGAAACATTTTGAATTTGCCAATTGCGTGAAAGGAATTCAAACGAAGGGGCATTGTAACTTTCAGTCGCTGAAATTTGCAAAGTAACTGATTGGATGTTGGCTGGAAGGTAATAAGGTCATTAGCTAAAGCTTATGTTCTTGTTATTGTTACAATAAACCCAAGGGCGAAAGTTTTACGTATATGTTTCAGCAAAGGTATGCCGTCAATTGTTAATGTTTCAAAATAAGTTGTTGGGCTCGAGAATGTATCTTTAAAATATTGTAAAGAATTTCCAAACGGGTTTCTACAATTTAAAATAAAAAATCTTATCAATATACAATATACAAGTTTTAACGTGTACAGTGTAACGGCCTTTTGAGAAAATGCCTTTCAAGTGTTTTTTATGTCCGAGAAAAGCAGCTTCTTTGGCAGATGATGCTACCAAATGTTCTGGATGCAACTCCTATTATCATCCCTCTTGTGCAAAGAAGGCTAAACCCAGGGACGACGGTATATTTAATGCTTGCTGTGGCAATGGAAATGCAGTCTCTAAACATTCTGTTGATATATCCAGTGATTCACTCGATTTAGATGAACTTGATAATAATTCTAAAATACTTTTTAAGCTTCTTTCTAAAAAAATTGATGATAATTTTAATAACCTTGCTGCATCAGTTAATAATCTAAAAACAAAGATAATTGATGTAGAGCAAAGACTAGATATTTTAGAGGAGAATGCATTGCATAAATCAGAAGATATCATCGCCGAAATCCAGGATAGACTTTCACGTGCAAAGAATATCATGATTTATAAATTACGTGATACAGCCAATGCTGAAATTTCGGATAAACAGAAGGTTATCGAAGTCTTAAGCCAAGGTGATAGTCAGCCATCATTCAATATCAACAATATAATCGTCTCTCGTATGGGTAATAAGTTTATCAACAAAGTTACTCGGCCTGTTAAGGTCACATTACCATCTATCGAAGACGTTCATTGGGTTTTTCATAACAAGAAAATATTATGTAACAAGTCAGATATTGCTATATCAGCCGATCTTACTCGTCAACAGATAGAATATCGCTCCAGTATTGTTAATGAACTTAAGTCTCGTTTAGCGAATGGCGAAGAAGGGATCTTCATTAAATATGTACGAGGTGTGCCCACCATTTGTGTTGATAAATCAGTCAAGAAGAAAAATACACCTGCTAACTCTCAAGAATAGGATTACGGTAGCCCCATACAATTCAAGTTATATTATCAAAATGCACACAGCATTCGTGGTAGACTTAATCTAGTTCGTTCTGGTATTGGATTTCTCCAGGATTTTGATTCCTTTCGGAAACTTGGCTCAATGAAGATATCAGCGACTCTGAACTGGGTTTATGCAATTATAATTTATATCGATGTGATCGCTCTGCATTAACAAGTTCTAAAAAGGATGGAAGAGGTATACTAATAGCGGTTAAAGATAAATTTAAAACTCAAAAGTTATTGATTAGTAATCCTTGCTTCGAATTACTTCTTGTAAAGGCATTTTGTAATGAATCTTCTGTGGTTTTAGGGGCTTGCTACATCCCTCCTAATTCAAAATCTGAGTATTATGAAGAATTCATAGAATGTTTACAGACATCTCTTGGTGATATTTTATTTGATAAGGATAATGTTAATACCAAGTTTATTTTAGTAGGTGATTTTAATGTTCCTGGTTTCGATTGGTCAACTGAATTTAATTACTCTACTGCTAATGGTTATCATCCTAATGTAAACTTTAGAGAAGCTGCATTCCTTCTATCTAAATGGTGTCAATCTTATAAATTAATACAACAGAATAGTATTAAGAATAATCTTGGAAATTTGTTAGATTTAATATTTACAAATTGTTGTGATGCTTTGTCTGAAATTAGTGAAGAATTTCTATTAAAATGTGACGAGGCTCATTCCCCCCTTTAAATCACTTTCATTATTGATAAAATAACTTTCAATCCACAAAATGTAGTTGTTTATAATTATAAAAAAGCAAACTTTTCTGAAATTTCCTGTCAGCTAAATGGAATTTTTATTCCAAATTCAGTTAATGACGCAATCTCACTTAATAACTTCGTCTCAGATCTGGAAAATAAATTTTCTGAACTCATTAATGATTTTGTACCTACTTTCAATATTAAAACTAGATCATTTCCCCATTGGTATTCTAATGATTTAATAGCAGCAATCATTACTAAAAAAAGATCTCATAAACTATATAAACAATATAACTCAAACTACTATTTTAACCCTTTCAGGACCATTAGGTTATGAGACTTTATGCCATCATTTTAACTATTTCTATTGACTCATTAGGCTTATAAAAATTAAATTTGCAAATCAAAATACATTGAAATATTATAGTTTTTTTGGAATTTTCTGGGACACGTATGTCCCTATGGTCTATAAGAGATACTTTTCACTCAAACAATCTCAATTTTACTTTTATTAGATTTGCTTATTGGCAATGGCGTAATATGTAAATGAATAGGGTTTTATTATAGAAATATTATTTATTAGTTATGGTAATCAGCGAAACAATTCCTTTCATTGGTATAGCATAGGTGAGCTTTACATAGAACACAAATATTAGTTGTCCGATTTTCTTTTTTATATTTCGCACAATTTACGCATCTCTTTCTGGTTGCGAATTTTTCCATGGGGTGCGTCGGTAATTGCCGCTTTACAGATTTACTCACTGCACTTTTTTTTTGAAGTAGGAACCCCACGTTGTCTGGTACTGAAGCCGTTTACCAAACTCCTGGCGACTACCTGTCTGAACTGTAGGGTGGACAGTAGTCTTCCCTCCAAGTGCTTTTGAATGTGAAGTATAGTGTAGATGGTGTGTGCGTTATTTATTGATATATCGAACAAATCAAAGAAAAGTCGAAGGTAGTACTTTATTTTCGATCTTCGATCTATTTCGTAGCACACCTTACGTTGATCCATAAGGTCTACTCCACCCATGTTTTTATTATATTGTGATACAATTCTAGGGCATCTCACGTCAATTTTGTCCGCTGAACCAGCTTTGCGACGCTTTACGGTGTCAGTTTCTACAGGTGACAAAAAGTTGGTCAACAAATGTACTCCTTTATTATCCAACCATTTCACATAACTTATGCCATGGAAACTTGTCGTGTAAATATCGCCGCGCTTTGTCATTAGGTGCAGTTTTCGGAAGATGTTTCCTGTTAGTTCGAACTGTTCCACAAGCCTTGGTATTCTGATCAATCAGTTTATATTGTAGTAAAGGTGAATTGAAGAAGTTGTCCATGTAAATTTCACATCCTAAGCCTTCGACTTTTTTTGTTAGCTGCAGTATTACTGATTCACCTAATCCATACTCAATCCCAGAAGTTCGTTTGCCTGTGTATAAATCAAATTCAAATAGATAACCGGTCGCGGCATCACATCGGCACCATAATTTGAAGCCCCACTTGACTGGCTTATTTTTTATATATTGCTTCATTGCATTATGCCCCTTGAATTTTATCATATGCTCGTCGATTGATTGTTTTTCTGTATTATTGAGGGCATTTTGAAACGAAGTATTGTAGTGATCTATTATTGGCCGAATTTTATATGCTCTATCATAATCAGGGTTGGTCGTGTCTCTTACTGTTTCGTTGTTACAGAAATGTAGGTTCCTGCGAATTTCTTCGAATCGGGCCCGTGGCATAACATTGGATATGAAAGGTACTGCCATGTCTGGTTCTGTAGACCAGTAGTCTCTCAATGATGGTAAGATATGATAACCCATGACCAAATTCATACCAAGAAATGCTTTCATTTCTTCGAGTTCTACAGTAAATTCCCGTCCATTTTGATGAGCATATCGTATTGACTCCGATACTATATATTGTACTAAATCATCAAAATTAGTTGCTGAACAGAATATGTCGAAGGGAGTCAATAGTGCATTTTCAACTTCTTGACAAATTTGCACTTTTCCGAATTCGTATTCCACGTTACTAAAAACATTTGGTACGTATGTTCTCTGACTCCACTTGAAAACTGGTTGATGATTACACTGTGCCTCGATCGCAGGTTTTGCTGTGGACGTTGAAGGCTCAGGTCTTGTTGAGTCGGTGAGTTGAAGTGTCGTATCTTCAATCACCACGTCAATAATCCCTTGATCAACGTCTTGTGTCAAAAGCCTTTGATCTTCCTCATCAAGCAGTAAATCGTCCTCTTCGTCACTATTATCAGCCATCAAAACCTGTTGTATTTCATGTTCTGTAAGTTCGAAAACGCCGAGACCCTTGCGAAACATAATCTGGAACGACACGAATAAAAAATGAGGGTATTTGACAAAAAACATGAGTTAGTTGTGGTGCTAATGAATCAGTACAATAAGATCACTTTACCTCATAAATAGTATCTCTCTACGGCCACAGGGACACCGGTGTCCCTTTATGTTTATAATGATTTATCGTAATACTCAACAGAAATAATAATTTTGCATATGTATAAAATAAAAATTTACTTACCAGTCAACTATTATTTCACACTGTAAATGGTTATAAAACAGTTTTACACTTCCGAAACTATTTTATTATCCAAAAATTAAATTTAGTTTCTTAATTACTGTTTTATTTTATTATTACTATTTGGGACACTAGTGTCCCCGTAGTCGTCAAAGGGTTAATTGCTTTAAAAAAGATAGAGCTTATGCTAAACTGTTAGTTACTAGGGATGAAAAGGCTTACCTGAAATTCACGGAGGATTCAATAAAAAACAATTCCAAAAATTTCTTTAAGTATGTGAATAATCTAAACTCTTCCAGTACTATACCGTCAATGCTTCACTTTGATGGTCAAATGGCTGAGAACCTTCAAGACAGTGCTAATCTATTTGCCAATAAATTTAGTAGTGTTTATCGCAATTTAGACCTCAATAACACGATAATTCCATTTGAAATAAACGATTCATTTAGTAATATTTCTTTAAGTATGGCGGACATTGACGAATGTATAGATAATTTAAGTTCCAGTGGCAGTCCTGGCCCGGACAAAATTCACCCACTTCTAATCATTAAATGCAGTAATGAAATTAAACATTGGCTTTCATATTTATTTAATTTATCACTTAAGTTAGGGATTTTTCCACTTTGTTGGAAAATTTCTTATATTTCGCCATTCTTCAAAGGAGGTGATCCTACTGATATCAATAATTATAGGCCAATTAACAAGTATAAGGTCTTTGCAAAGATGTTCGATTATCTTGTTTACATAAAGTCTTACCCATATTTCCGAAAATTTATTACGCCCCATCAACATGGTTTTCTCGAGGGACGTTCAACAGTTACAAACTTGACAGCGTATTCGGAATTTATTTATGAAAATCTGAATTTAAATAAAGTAGTTGACTCAATTTACATTGACTTTTCTAGAGCCTTTGATTTAGTCAATCTTAACTTATTAATTAGAAAATTGCATGCGTATGGAACTACTGGTACCACGTTACAATGGTTCAACTCCTACTTAAACGGTAGACAACAAATCGTTAAGTTGCAAAATTTTATATCTTATACTTTTGAGGTATTTTCGGGGGTGGGTCAAGGCACTCATTTGGGTCCTTTAATGTTTTTGCTTTTCATTAATGATATTGTTAATAATATATCACATTGCAATATATCTCTCTTTGCTGATGACACTAAATTATACAAAGCCATCGAAACCCCAGATGATATGTTGTTGTTACGTCTTGATATTTCCTCCTTTGAAGAATGGTGTGGCTTAAATGGTATGGAATGTAATGCGAAAAAATGCTTCACGATTAGATTCGGAAGAAGTCACTTGATTCCATCAGTGGATTATTATATTAATAATAGCTATCTTGAAAAGGTAGAATATATCAAAGATTTAGGAGTGATATTTGATGCCAAAATGTCATTTAAATATCATATAGATCACCTTGATATTAAAATACGCAAAAAATTTTACTTTATAAAAAGATTTTCATTTAAATTTAAATCTAAGCTTACATTTCGTACATTATATTACTCATTTATCTTTTCAAAACTTATGTACGCTTCAACTGTTTGGAGACCTCATGAGAAAGGCCTAATTAAAAAGATTGAATCATTAAATACTTTGTACCTTAGATATGCTGCGTTTAAAACGGGTAATGCTATGCACTATACCGACCATGACTTTTCTTTAATTTATAAATTGTTTAATATTAGTACACTGGAATCAGCCAGAGATAGAGCAGACGTATTATTTGCTTTTAAGATATTTTCTGGTTTGATTGTTCAGAATTATTGTACAGATTTAATTTTTATATTTCTCCTAGAAGACTCAGGTCAAATAATTATTATTTTCTGAATCCAACATTGCGTGATGGTCAAAAAAGGAGTGTAGTGCATAGATTATCTGAACTGTGCAATGCTAATGCTACCTGGTTGGATTTATATTGTTCATCCATCTTTCAAGTTAAAAGCAAATCAAAGAATTTACTAAAATATGAATAAACTGTTATATAATTTTTTTAAGTATTTTTATAATGCTTTTCGTTTAATTACTTATATTTTAATCTTTTTAGTACATTTTTTAAGCTACACAATTATTCCAAATTTATATTTCTGTATGGGGCTTGCCCTGTTGAAACAATAAATAAATAAATAAATATTACGAAGAAACTCTACAGTGGCAGAGCTGTGTTGGAAACCGTTCACATTTGTGTCTGCAGGTATTCAATGGCATCTGTTTCACCACTACTCATTGTTTGAGCAGCAAGTCGTGCATTCATAATTTTATTATGATAATTGACGTGAGTAGCATGCTATGAATTTTTTAATTGTTGTTTGGTTTGAATATTATCCAGACAGCATCAATCAATAATTCAATTTGATCTTTAGACCATTTTTCACCTTTAGAATTTGTATTTTCTTTACTCATTGTGGAAAACACTTATTGAATACTATATCATCTGTCATCTTATGCTTATGTCAACCACGTGATAAAATACTGCTTCCCGATTAGCTCTCATTCGAATCCAGCAGCAAATCTAACTCGGAAAATAGCGCATGTTCTATGCGTAAAACCTAGCAGGCTCCCAAGCAACCAAGCCCGCAGTGACGTCGTTTTCTACCTCCGCAGCCAGCTTGGTTGCCAGCAGAGGTCTCAGCTAACAATCCAGCGCGTAATCTAGCCTCGTGTGATGCAGGCTTTAGAACTGATTCGCTGATGTCAATGAACATATACCTAGGAGACTTTTAACGTCTCATTGATCTCTTAGAAAACCACATCTTCATACCTTATGTGAATTCGATAAGCAACACCAGGAGAAGAATAAATTTCATTTTTATAAAGTTGTTAGAAATTTAGGTTACGGGTAGTACTGATTAGTGAGACGCAAAATTTAAATGAAGAAGGGACGTTCCTGTTTAACACGTGTATTTATTCCTATTATGCTTACAATTTAATTCACTATATAACTATAGCTAACTAAAAGAATACTAAATTTAATAACAACCCACTTACACTTAAACCCGCGCACCATCACTACTGGTAGTTGTCTTCCATCTCCTCAGACGCCTCCGTTGTTGCTGGTTTTCACAGCGGTGCCCTTTCCCCATGTTCTTTTCTTTTATTTAGGAAAGGCTTATCATGGAAACCACAAGGGTCTGGGTAGGTCGGTATCCTACGTAATTTTATAACAGGACGCTTAGATGCAGCCGTAGGGCAGGTTCTCGGGTCCCTGGGTTGAAGCAGTGCGGCAAGAAATTCCTCCAATTCCTCGGCAGGGGTCGGTGGGCGCTTCTCCTTGGTGGTTACTAGAAAGTCCACTGGTAACGTCTTTTTTGTAGGTCGCGTTTTGGCCGGTAAAGCAGTTGTCTTTCGGTTCTTTTTTAATTTTGCGACCGCAGAATACAACTTCTAACCCCTTCCCTGGAGTTGGTGGGCATTCGGGGCAATCGTTAGCGGAACTGGTAGGTTCCTCGTCCAAATCGGAGAGGGTACTTCCGAATAGTTCTGTATATACTTTTTTTATACACTTTATTTTCCGCACTGTTCACAATTTGGCGGCTCGAAAATGAATGAAACAAAGATATGGCCTAATAGAGGAAGAGCCAGTGACCAATTTTAGGTAGTCATTTTAAAAGTAATGAAAACTCACACAGTCAATCCTCTATACCTACTGAACATTAGAAATTACTTCTGGCAGCCCCCTGTTGCCGGGGTTAAGTACCTTAAAATTTAAAGGAGGGTAAGAAATAAGATTTATTTTAGTCAAAGTATTAGTCGTAAAATTTTAGGAAATTACCTTTGATAGTATTTTCTATTCACATAATTTTTGCCAGAACATTTACATCCCTCCTAATTGTTAACAGAACGCTATAAATATTTATAAAAAAATAACATTTTTTTCATTTTATCAGTCTTGAAATTTTAACAGACTAAATAAAATATATCCACAATAAATAATATAAAATGCCAGAACAAAATTCCATCTCCAACAATCTGCCTGAGCGAAAAACGTGTCCGTGCGAGTGCAAGTGAGACAGCATTATGGCAACCTGTGGTCTAGAAAGAAAACACACATGGAGAATAAAACATATACTTGTACAAGTGAAAGATATACAATGTGGAAAAAAGTTTATTATATTAATTGCGAATTACAAAATTTATTTTGGTTATGAAATTATTTAACCGTTTATTAGTATTCTTCCTCGTGTTCGCTATAATACTGATCACCGGTATTCTCAATGAGTATTGTATCATTGGAATCTTCTATCAAATGAATTTGAGGCTCTAATATCTCCTCATCTGTAAACAAGATTAATAATAATTATTCCTTTACGAATTAATATACATATTAATGTGAATCTGTGGGGTGAGAGAGGGACAGATGATAAGTAAGTTGGGCGCCAGACATTCATTTCATGAATATCAAAAGAATAAATAAAAAAATTAAGTTTTTTTTTAAAAGAACGAAAAATATATTGAAAATTGTCAAAGTTGTTTAAATATTTACAAAATTTTATACAAGAAAGCATGAAATTTCTTAACTCAGATAGTGAGTTCAATTAAATAAATTTTTAGAAATACCAACAATGAAATGTTATTAAAATTAGATTAAATAACCCTAATGTGAATAAGTGTAGTGTGAGAGGGAGAGATGATAAGCAAGTTGGGCGCCAGACATTCATTTCATAAATATCAAAACAAATAAAAAAATTAAGTTTTTTTTAAAGAACGAAAAAATATTGAAAATTGTCAGTTGTTTAAATTGTATTTTTTTTAACGATTGAAATCAAAGCCTAATCTTTATCAGAGTCTAATTTTTATCGAGGAGAACTTTTAAGAGCCCCACGTTGGGCGCCAAATAATGTGAATGAGTGGCGGTGTGAGAGGCTCGAGAGATGAAAAGTTGAACGCCAGACATTCATTTGTTGAATATCAAACGAATAAATAAAACGAAAAATATATTGAAAATTGTCAGTTGTTTAAATATTTACAAAATTTTATACAAGAAAGCATGAAATTTCTTAACTCAGATAGTGCGTCCAGTTAAATAAATTTTTAGAAATATTAACAATGAAATGTTATCAAAATTAGATTAAATAACCCTAATCTTCCCTAACTAGCTAAATTTCCTACTAAAGTTTTAAATATAAAAAGAAAACAACAATATATCTCATTATTTACAAAAGATTTTAAATTTTTAATTCACTTTGACGTCCTAAAAGTCTTTCCCTTGATTCCTTGAATTTATTGAATTCCTTTGGCCTTGGTAGTGAATGACTATACAGTCATCTGATGTTTGTTGTTGATGAATCAGTCAGTTAAGTTCAAGACATAGATGCTCACACTTTAATTTACTCAATTAGTTCACTTGGTTATGTTTAAATTAAATAACTTTCACTTATTTTATTTCCAAGCAGTCACTCATTGAATCTAACAATATTTAAATGTTTAATCGAGGTATGATTTTCCTTCTTATGAAACACTTTATTATTATTTCATAATTATTCCAGTTTTATTTTTAATCAAAGTGATTTATATATTTATTTTAGATTGATTCTTTGAAGTATAAAATGTCTTTTAATTTTATTTTCCAATTATTATTCAATTAGAATAATGCGAAGATTAATTATTATTATTGTTGGTTAAAACATAACCTTTAATAATCTTGAATTGAGTGTTTGTATTTTTAAGTATCGACCTTCAATTATTTCACGTTTAAATTAATATTAATTTTTTAATGATAACTTTGATATTTTAATTAATTTGGAGCACAATTAAATAGGTCTTATCTAGACGACACCAAAACACCTACTGTTTTAAGGAAATATCCTTGGATACCACGTAAAATTCAATTTTTTCTCATGGATACGAAGCAAAATTGCAGACTACATGGATCCAAATGTCGAAATTAAATACAAAATTCTGAATATTTTTCAAAATTTTAACGAAACTAGGAACTGTTTACATGAAAAGAATGCTCTTTTTAAAGTAAAAATTAACTATGAATTACTATTGTCCTTGAAATTACTTCCTTCTTTTGAAAATTTTAATTGAAAATTCTAATGACAAAACTTTCTTTAAATTTATTACTTTCTTAAATTGTGCTTAATTTCAACATATGATATGTTTACTTCAAAATTTATCATCTGGCATTGGAGTTGGACGTTTTATATTCATTGCAGGGAATATTTTCTGGTCATGTCGAGAAGTTCTATATTTTAGTCTTTCGATAATGAAATTCCTCTGTAAAAGAGTTTGAATTTGCAAAATTAGTTCAGGAATTGCTTTTTAAACATTCTTATTCAATTTACTCAAGATAAAAAGTTCATGAATTTGAATTATATTGAAATTTAATTCTAATTTACATCAACATTTTGCGTCATTTATACTTTCGTAATTTCTGTTAAGAGAAAAATTAGGTACTATGTGGAATACATGTATTTAGTTGCATTTTATTGTAATAAGGGGATTTAATATGATAAAGTGTTGAAATTAAGCACAATTTAAAATTTAAAGGAAGTTTTGACATTGGAATTTTCAATTAAAATTTTCAAAAGAAGGAAGTAATTTCAAGGAAAATAGTAATTAATAGTTAATTTTTATTTTAAAAAGAGCTTTCTTTTTCATGCAAACAGTTCCTAGTTTTGTTAAAAATTTGAAAAATATTCAAAATTTTGTATTTAATTTCGACATTTGGATTCAGGTAGTCTTTGAAATTTTGCTTGGACCTCTTCAGCCGTGTGTATGTTGAAATTTAGGTGGTTGTCTGATATGTTGGTGAGAATGTGTAAGGGGGTGTGTGTATGTGTGTGTGCATGAGGGTACGCGTGTGTGTGTGTGGGTTTGGGTGGTGGGTTTTTTAATTGAGTTGGGTAGGGTGTTGAAATAGGCGATGTATTCATCTTGTAGGTCGGGAGTTATAGCCAGGAGTCTGGCTGATGGGAAGAGAATTTTGTTTTTAGTTTTTTTTGTGGTGATGCGATTTGTAAACAAAATATTATTACATCCTTTCTTATGTACTATTACTATCGTGGTGGGGTTATATCTACTAATTTATCTATAATTACAGAACCATACACGTTTTTTATATCATTTAATAAAATTAAGTTACTATTTTTGAAATGTTTTTTGATTACTAAAGTTTCCAACATGTCTAATTTCTTTCCTTTTTCCTCTATGTAAATGTTTTAACGTTTTCTTCTAAAATGAATTTATGTTTATTAGTTTTTACATGATTCATTAATGATGAATTTTCATTATCATTTTTCAAATGTTCCTTGATTCTTTCATTAAACGATCTTCCAGTTTGTCCTATATATATTGCACTGCAATTATTGCAATTAGGTTTATTCACTCCATTAGAATCTAATTTTTCTTTTTTATCTTTACTGTTTATTAAATACTTAGATAAATTATTGGTAGTTTTAACGGAAATGTGAAATTTACTATTTTTATCTTTTTGTTTTATTGTTTTACTTATTAAATTTGAGGTACTCCCTATATACAAAATAGATTTGTAGTTACTGTAGCGGACATTTACAAAATGTAAATCAAATATTATTTTCTTAAATTTATAAAATCTTAAGCTAGTGTACGATAGTACAGCAACTTGTGCCTTTTGGTCCCTTAGCAGGTACTGCAATAAAAATCAATATTCAAGGTTGACCTAAGTCGCTAACTTGCCGTTGTACTACCAAAAGACCAGAGGGGTGAAGGGAACCTTTTGTAGTATAACGGTAAAACCAAAAATAGATACCGAGAGGCAAAGATGCAAAAGAAAAAAAAACTCTATCTCGAACCTCCAAAAATTAAACATTACGTCCGCTACGTCTAATCGAAGAAATAATTGTAAATATTCCATTTTATTAAATAAATTATAGTGAGAGTCAGATCTATTTTATTTACGCAGACCTATACGGTCCCGCATTGGTGACCCCGACGTGATTTCGAAAAATATACGGTCGAAGCGTTGGTAGTGTTTTGTAAATAATAAAAAAAAAATTATCGCGTGTGTGTATGATTTTCCATTAAAAGTGCGATGGCGAACAACGATGCTCCCCAAATCCAAGGCGAAAACATGACAGGTGAGCTGCAGTGTCGTCAGTGAAATTGCCGCCGTTTTGGTGTAAAAAGGTATCGTTATGGTTTACACAGATTGAAGCAGTATTTTCTGTGAATCGCATAACCAAAGACGAAACAAAATTTTTACACGTGATTAGTGAGCTAGGATCACAATACCTCGAAGAGACAGAGGACACTATATCAAAACCATCCACCGAACAGAAGTACGGCACTTTAAAACATGCTCTCATTAAGCGATTATCGGATTCAGATTCGACGCGAGTGAGAAAACTGTTAGAAAATGAAGAAATCGGTGACAGAACTCCCACTCAGTTTTGGCGTCACTTAAAAAGTTGGCAAACTCTTCAGTCAGTGAGGATTTTTTAGTGGCTATGTGGACTACGAGGTTACCTGTCAAAACACAGCAGGTTTTAGCAGCGTTAACCGAAAATGATGGTGATAAGCTTGCTGAAATAGCCGATCGGAGACGTGATATCCCAACGGAAAGAAGTAGAATCAACATGGTTTACGAGCCCGCAGGATCGAAAACGGAATCGTCATTACCACAGCTAACCCTAGAGAAGCTGTATGAAGAAATGTTAACAACACATCTGATGCTAAACGCTATTTTAGAAAACAAAAATCAACACCCAGGTAGATCACATACCCGGAGCAGGAACATTTCGAGGAATCGTAGTAAAAGCCGAAAACGCTACGACATATGTTGGTACCACTATCGTTTCGGTGATAAGTGCAAAAAGGACAAATGTGTTCCTCCCTGCAATTACAAAAATCCGGAAAACTAGAAAGGCCGTCGTTGTGTGCGGCTGAGCTCGGCGGTCCTCAATATAGTCGCATTTTCGTGACCGATAAAGACACAAAGACAAAATTTTTAATTGCCACTGGTGCGGATGTATGTGCGTATCCACGGGCGCGCGTGAAGGGCCGAGCAAACAAAAGTGACTATGAACTGTTCGCAGCTAATAGATCGAATATCAAAACGTACGATACAATTGCCCTTAACCTTAACTTATCGTTAAAACGCGAGTTCTTATGGCGATTTATAGTGTCCGATGTCGATATTCCAATTATAAGTATGGATTTCTTGTCATGCTATAATTTGCTAATCGACCCGAGAAACAAGAGGATAATCGATCGAACAACAAATCTCACGGCGATAGGGCAAGGTGCCAACCATCAAATTAGCTCCATTAAGACTATTGCAGGTGAAACTAAGCACCACCAACTACTTGCCGATTATCCGGACATCACAAGACCGGTAGTTTTCAGAAGAGAATCCGTTAAACACAACACCGAACATCTCATAGAAACAATCCCGGGTCCTCCCGTTTGTTGCAAGCCTCGTAGACTTGCACCAGACCGTCTCAAGGCAGCAAAGGCAGAATTTGACCTACTTTTCAAGCAAGGTATCATTCAACCATCAAAAAGCCCATGGGCGTCACCCTTACATCTGGTGCCGAAAAAGGATGGAAGTTAAGACCATGTGGAGATTACCGAGCGCTTAACTCACGTACTATTCCGGATAGGTACACACCACCACACATCGAAGACTTCACACAAGATCTCCATGGTAAAAAGTTATTTTCTAAAATTGATTTAGTCCAAGCATACGGATTATTTCTTACATTAGACTTCCTAGCAGTTCTTTATATGATAGTTTTGTCAAAGTTTGTTTATCAGAATTTAGTCTTAAATTCAAATTCTTTTCCATAGGTGTTTTAACTAATTTAGAATTTTCTACATTAAATTTCTTAACTAAATTTTTAATAGCAGATATTTGATCAATCGTTATGATGTTCTTGACAGCATTTCTACACACTCTAATTCCTAAGAAACTATTTACTGAGTTCAAAATTTTTATTTTAAAAGTTTGACCTAGCTTTGTCTTTAAATTTTCTAAAAAGTCATTGTTATTACAAGCAATCAAAATGTCATCAACATATACGAGCAAATAACATCGTAATTCTTGATCAAAAAAGGTGTATAAACAGTAATCAGATTTTGATCGTACAAAATTCATAGAAGACATAAAATTATTGAAGTTATCATTCCAAGCTTTTGGTGCTTGTTTTAGACTATATATGGCTCGTTTTAGCAAACATACTTTATTTTTATCTCTTTCAGAAACCTTCAAACCCTCTGGTATTTTCATAAAAACCTTTTCTTCCAAACAGCTATGTAAAAAGGCATTTTTAACATCTAGTTGCTCAAAATGTAAATTAAAATTGTTACAGACTGACAGAAAAATTCTAAATGTAGAGAGTTTAGCTACTGGTGCATGTATTCTGGAAAAATAATCAGAATTGCTTTGTTCAAATCCTCTAGCTACTAGTCGAGCCTTATATAACTCGTTTCCTTTGTTGTCCTCTTTAACTCGAAATACCCATCGATTAGTGATAACTTCTACATTATTTGGTTTGATTATCTTTTAGTGCAATTAATTCATCCTCTATTGCCCTTTTCCATAAATTCCATTCTGTACTCTCTTCTGCTTCCTTGAATGACTTTGGTGAATCTGAGAGATCAGACAATAATGCTAAACAACTCATATCTAGTTCATAGTCACCAAATCTTGAAGGTATTTTTCTTTCTCTTTTTGGTCTATCATTTATATTTTATTTTTCATCACCTATTCCTTCTTTTTCATTTTCTTCATATTCTTCTAAATTATCACTATCATCTAAATCTGTTTTGTAATGACTTCTTTTATCTTCCTTTGTGTTTTTCATCAAACACCACATTTCTTGAGTGAATGATTTTCTTTTCTTCTTCATGCCATAGACGATATCCATTTTCAGTGTAGCCAATAAATCTGCATTTTACTCCTTTGTCATCTAGTTTATTTCTTAAAAAATCAGGTACCCTTGCATAAGCAATACATCCAAAGATACGCATATTTGACACATTTGGTTTTTAGATAATCATAATTCATAGGGTGTTTTATTTCTTTCCAAGCACGACTGTGTTCTATTTGTTATATAGGCTGCCATTAACACAGCATCTTCCCAGAATGGTTTGTCAACCTGAGCTTGCATAATTAGTGATCTTGCCTTATCCATTAGTGTTTGGTTCATCCTTTCTGCTACTCCGTTTAATTGTGGAGTGTAAGGGGGAGTATAATAAATTTGAATGCCCCTTTTTGAGCAAAAGTCAGCTAACGATTTTGAACAATATTCTCCTCCATTATCGCAATTAAGTTTTGATATCTTTTTATCACAAAACAATGACGTCACTTTGTTTACATAATCTCTAAAACGTTCATAAACCTCATTTTTATGCTGAATTACGTATATCATTACAAATCTTGAAAAATCATCAATAAATGTTACAACGTATCGATTACCATTGCGAGAGATAGGGGTGATTGGCCCACAAACATTACTATAAATTCTTTCTAAAACCCTGTCTGATCTTGAGCTCTTTGACACATATGGGAAACATTTTTGTTTACATTTAATACAGATTTCACAGATTTTATTTCCATCAGTGTCATCAAAATTTAAGCCATCAACTAAATTCAATTTATTAATTTTTGACAAAGATGAACACTTTAAATGACCATATCTTTTATGCCAGAGTTTAATATCAGATTTAACTGCTAAATTAGCACAATTTTCTTCATGTTTAAGTTCAAATACCAATTTATAAAGACTTAAACCTTCAGCAAAAACCTTATTGTCCTTTTTAATAACAATAGTACTATCAAAGCAAATTACTTTATAACCAGCTTTTTCTATAGTTGATATTGACAATAAATTTACTCTCAATCCTGGTATACATAAAACATTCTTTAATCTAATTATTATCTCTTGTCCTTTTATTACACTTTTAACCAATATTTCACCTTCAGAAACTGCCTTCATTGATTTACCTTTTTCAGCAAGCTGTACTAGGCGGCACGCTGATGAGAGCCAACCAGCTCGAAATCGCGATCCGTGTCTGGTGGTTTCGACAGAATACTGACCTGAGAGCATATTTTGTTCTATTTAGGTTCGCGTTCCTTTCACGCAGTCGTAGCTATGCGTAGGTCTGGTTCAACAAGCATTACCTTAATGAAAAGGTATCTTGTTGAACACTACAGTACCTATTATTAAATAGCGTTGACCATAGATGGCGCTCTAGTGTCATCTTTGGTCTTTATAGTATTTTTAGTTTACTAAATATACGTATATTATTATTCACTTATTAGCTTCTATTGATTACATATATGTATCTATATTATGTATTGTACACATAATTTTATAATAAAGAGTAAAAGGGAATTCTTTGTTGTTTTTGGTCATTTAAAAAGTTCATAATTTTTTTTATGTGCATATATATGCATATAAAATGCATATTTTCACGATTGTTTCAGCATATTTGCATGCATATTTTTGGTACTCTTTAGTGAATATAATCCGAACTCTACAAATGACCAAGCTAATGAAAAATATAAAACTCGCGGGGCAATATCAAATTCGCTCCCGTTAACGACAATATACCTGAATCTGAAAAAAGGTTACAGCCAAATTCGCTCCCAGAGGTAGTCAAATTCGCTCCTAATGGCATTATGGTAATTAATTGCTGATAATGAAGTAGGTAATTACCCGAACAGATTAAAACAAACATATTTACTGCACATCTTGATTTTTATTTATGTTTATATTCATAAGACACAGATTTTACAAATTCATATCTCGATATAACATTCAATTTCAGTTCTCTTATTTTGTTATTAATGAATTCGATTTTTGCAATAATCTTTTTTTCGGACGTTGCTCTAATAATATTACAACTTTTTTGTTTGATGTAACTATCTATTTGACATGTTTTTAGACAATTCAAAAAATTGTAAAAATTAGGATGTGGCACGTAAAAAGATGAATTAAAAAATGAATGAAATAATTAGCAGGCATTCGTGGTCCGAATAGTGGAAGACGAATGCTCAGCCTAAACTTTCGGTGGAAACCTTCGGCAACGTAATTTTCCAATATATAATCTAAAAATTTATTGACGCTCTTATCTTGCGGTTGATTTTCCATTAGATCAAAAGCGAAACAATCTCCTACATCTTCGGGTTTTAAAAATGGTAGTCCAAATATACATATGAATACATACATTACTTTTATTAAACCTTAAGTTAATACAAACAAAAAAAATTTATACATTTAATTCAGTCTCGTCTCTCTAGACGTGTGACTACTACACTTATAATAAAATAACAAAATCCATTTGCCTTATAGCTAATAAATATAAATAAATACATGCTGCGATCTCTTACAAAAAAAGAACCAAATAAAAAGAAAAAAAAACAGCAGCAAAATATATTAATCCTCCCTAGTCCACCCCATTCACCACATTTAATCATAGCCTTTTCTAGTTTTTAATATATTTTTTAATATTTCCATTCCGTCATCCTTCCCCTCTAATATTATTTTACACTCATCTGAGTCCTTCGTCTCTTCACATCCACTTATTACGTGTAACACCGTCTCCTCCATCCTTTCACAAATCCTACATACTCTTTCTTCCTTCTTCAGCCAGTACTTACATCCTCTACTTTCATTTCCCACCCTAAACCTTGCTAATACGCTCATACCCTTCCATCCGTTCACATATTCCGGCATCCAATCGCTCTGCCAATGTTCCCAAAGTAACCCCTTTAAGTATTCCGCATACTTTGATTTATCTATTTTTCTTAGGTCCTCTCCTCTTATCATCTCTTCACTTCTTTTTCTTATAATTTCCCCTACATTCTCTCCCATTCTGATCCACTCCCTATATTGATCCTGATTAATCTTTAACATTTTGAATATTTCATCTCTGTCTTTATCATATCTATTTTTTCCCCCATTTTTTGCGACTTTCCTTTTCCATAATTCCTTTCTTATATCCCCTTCCCGCATCTCTTCCAATTTCTTTTCATAGTTTGCTACTCTTTTCCTGGTTCCCTCTACCATCTTTCCGCATTTGAATTCCCTTCTAATAACATAGTCCGGCGTATTTCTGTCGAGGTTCAGTACCCATTTTATATATTTCTTATGTATATTTTCCACCTGATTTTGTTCTTTCCAACCCCAAATTTCTACCCCATATAGTACTATACTCCTAATTATAGAATCAAATAGCCTTTTCCTCCGACTCCAGTCATCTTTACATAATTTATTTCCTATTCCCCATATACTTCCTAGTAAGGCGTTTGCTTTTGCTACTTGTGCATCAATATGTATTTTATCACTATTGTTCTCCCCCATAAGGTATCCTAGATACACGTATTTTTTAACTTTCTCTATAACTTCTCCTTTCCACATTATCTTTTTAACTTCTTTCCCCTTTCTACCTCTAACTTCCCCAAATTCCATATATTTCGTCTTGTTCACGTTTAGTATCAAACCTTTTCTTTTTAAGTATTTTTCCAGGGTCCTCATCATATCCACCATCGCACCGTGGCTTGTCGCTATTAGTGCTATGTCATCGGCATACGAAATCGTCCATATTTTCTTTCTACCTATTACTATCCCCCCCTCCTTTACTTTACTAATCTCTTTTTCTAAATCACTTAAATATATACTAAACAGCTGCGTACTTAATTTGCATCCTTGTCTTACCCCTGTATCCATCCAAATTTTTTTTGTCTCCCTGCCATCAATCCTTATACACCCCGCAGTTTCTTTATATATTTCAATTATGCTATAAATCAGACCTTCGTCAATTTTACTCTTCCTTAAACTCCTTATCAACTCGTTTCTATTTACCGTATCATAGGCTCTCTCCAGATCCACGAATACGGTGAATGTCTTTTTTTTTGCCTCCATAGTTGTTTGTATTATATTCTTTAGTAAATAGATCGCGTCGACTGTACCTCTTCCTTTTCTGAACCCAAATTGAGTTTCATTTAATACGCTATTTTCAACTACTTTCTCCTCTAATCTATTTTTAATTACCTCCGTATATATCTTATACCCCGTATCCATGATAGTAATGCCCCTATAATTGTTTATGTTATCCCTCTCACCTTTTTTAAACACTGGTACTATTGCCCCACATTTCCACCCTTTTGGTAAACCTTTGCCCTCGTACATGCTTTTAAATAGGCCATATACCTTATCAGATATCAAGTCTATTGCATAAATCCAAGCTTCCCCCGGTATCCCGTCCCTCCCACATGCTTTTCTCTTTGCTAACGATCTAAAACCCTTCATAATCTCCTCATTCCCTACGTCAGTTATCTTTCTTTCCGCCCTGTTTACCTCTTCTATACCAATTTCCCATACACTCCTCTCCTCCCTACCACCTAACCTTCTTTTAAAATGTCTAAACCATTCTTCTTCATTTATTGTGCTACTTAACCCTCTATTTACCTGTTTTTTTTTAAGCGTATTTACTATTTCCCAAAATTCTTTTGTTCCCCTTGCCTCTTTGAATTTCCTTATCATTTCATCGCTATAATCATATTTACTTTTCTTAACTTGTTCCCTGTATTCCCATCTCTTTCTTCTAAAGAGCTCTTCCTCGCATTTATTTCTTCTCCATAAACTCAACGTTCTCATGTACTCTTTCCGTTTCATCCCACATTCCAAGTTCCACCATCTCTCATTGTATCTCCACTTTCTTACTCTGTCTTGTATCATACATTCTTTCATTACCTTTATCAAATCTTCCCATGTTTGTATATCATCATTCATTCTTTCCTTTAAATTTTGCCTATATGTTATAATTGCCTTTTCAGTCCACATAATCTTTGCTCTTTTGTCATACATCTCCCTGTCTGTGTTCACTACATTTTTCCATTCTACTTTTATAGGTAAATGGTCTGAGCCAATTTCTTCCAAGACTTCGAAGCTTTCTATGTCAGTCCAAGCTCTACCATTTACCATTGCATAATCGATAACTGTTTTTCCCCGCCCTATAAACGTGTGTTCTCCCTTTAAATCACCTTTAATTGTACCATTTAAAAAACCTAGCCCATTCCTTATACTCCACTGTATTAATTCTTTTCCCTCCTTATCTATATGTCCATCTTGTGAATTTCTATTATTTACATCATCGTCTACTACCTGCCCTATTTCTCTCCCAATTCTTGCATTAAAATCCCCAATTATCATTACATTACTATTTTTATTTAACTCTATCTGCTCTTCTATTACATCTAGCCTGCTTATTCTATTTTCATTAAGATAAACAAACATAATTAACCATTTTTCTTTCCCTATAACTCCCTTAATTGTTACTAAATCATTATTTAATTCTTTGATTTCCAGATTCAAATATTTCTTTATTCCGACCAAAATTCCCCCTTTTGCTCTACCTTTCTTTGATGTCCTTACTGCACTAATAGTTGACCACTTATACATTTTATTTAGCTTTATACTATCATCCCATTTTCCCTTTTCTTCTAACCACGTTTCACTCAAGCACACTATCTCATATCTATTTATAAATTTCCAAAAAATATTACCTTTAGATTTCAGTCCCCTAACGTTCCACGCCGTCAAATTAACTTTTTTTTGTTCACTATGCTCATTATTATCCCTCACATTATTAACGAAAAATCCTATTTGTTGATTCTTCTACCATCATCTTCTTCTTTTCGTCCCAAATCCACCATACCTCACCTATTTTCACTTTATTATGCGACACTCTTACTTCCTTCCCTTTATTTCTCTCTTGCTTTGCCATATTCCATATAATTTTGTTTATCCTTCTCTCCTCCAATGTTTGGTCTTCCTTAATGTACACATTTGAACCTTTTAGTTGAATCTTATTCTTTAATATTTTCAGCTTTTGTGTAACATCTTCAGCTTCACTCCGTACACTTTTTCTTTCACTTTCCATACATCAACTATACCTACATTAACTTTCACTTTCTCATTAAACATTTGTGTCGTCGCCTCCTTCCAGTTTCCAGATCCCAAATCTATTCCAAATATCATTACATTACACTTCTTTTCATATTTATTTCTTCTTTCCATTTCGCTCTCCATATTTCCTATTCTTCGTTCTTGATCTTCTATTTTCCTTCTTAATTCATTATTGTTCCCATTATCAATCCCTTCTGTATTACTGTTCAAACTATCAATCTTCTCTTCTATCTCCTTGGTTTTTCTTGTCAGCTCATCTATTTTCATTTTGTCTATTTTCTTGTTCTCTCTGATCTCTTTAATTTGTTTATTCATCTCATCGAAATTCTGATTAACCTTTATCTCCCTGTCTTTCATCTTATTCTGCAATTCCTCCCATCTTTCGTCTTCTTTTTTTTCTCTTTCTTTCTGCCTGTCCTCTTCTTCTCTCCATCTTTCCTGTAACATGTTTTTTATTTCTTCCATCTCCAATGCTAGTTGTCTATCCGAATTCTTCTTTTTTGTCGTTCTTTCTTCTTGTTCCGGACTTTCTGCGATTAATTCCTTCTTCCTTTTTTTATTTACTTCTTTCTCAGCCATTTACATAAAACATAAATATAGCCTTTCCATTTAATATATATCTAGCTGAAAAAAAACTGTATCAGCTCCACTTTTTGTGACTAAAAACTCGTTCCGCCTGCTGGCCCGGGTCGACCCCTCGAAGGCCACACGCTGGTAATATGTTTATCACACAATTATGTAGGTTTTAATCCTCTAAAACATCATTAAATCCATCACTGATCAGCATGAAAACTACAAAAACACATTAACACAGTTATATCCAAAGAGCCCACTAAAAAATGAATTATTATCTCTTGAACTGTCCAACAAATAAGGCTTTAAAGACCGAGCACATTTCACACGTCTATACCGACGAGTCAATTCTAATTATATCTGGTAGTCCAAATATGTAACGCAAAAATTTGGATAGCTCCGAGTCTTTTTCCCTGAATTTTTTAGTTAGTCCAAGTTCTTGAATTTTACGCCACCTGTAGACGTATTATTTATTATTTATAAAGATATTTAAATTTAGTAAGTAACCTAACCTATATTTGTCCAGGTCGTACAATTTTTTATCAAACTCACCATGCTTGGCCCAAATGGAATCGACAACCTTCAATATTCGTCTTTGGAAAAACTTGTTGAAGTGCTGTATGGATCGCAATTTCGAAATCCACTGTTACAGTTTTTGGTGTGTAATACACTTTTAAATATTCAAAACAGGTCTTGTATGATGTGGCACTTTTGTTTGGCAACAAAAAGAATACCAAAGGAATGTAATGATTATTGTATAAACCGTGCACTGTTAAAAACTGTAAAAAAAACTTTGGGCAATATTGAAAAGTTCCGTCCATATCCCTTCATAGCATCAAGTGACATTTGTGTTACAAAGCAATTCTGGGCTCACAAAACTTTAAGGAAGCACTTAGGTCCATTTTAAGTCAATGCTACAGTACTGGTACATACCGTCCTGTGTTGTTTCAGTATATTTTATCGTAAGTCATTCGTATTAGCGAGCAAAAGGAGTCATTGAAGTTTAGTCGCCGTGAAACTGGTAACAACGCCGGTGTATTATTATTGTTATGTGTAAAAAAAATATTTATACGTGCTATTTGGTGTATTGTTTGGTCTATAGCAACAGGTAAGTTCATTGTTTTGAATATTAACTTCATAGTTAAGTAAATTATTTAGTAATTTTGGGATGGTAAGGGAATTTTTGTTTGTGACATTTCTGTAACGTTGAGTTACAAGGGTAAAATATTCTCTCAATGTTTACTGTATCCGATTTATCTTTTCTATTCCCGTCAGAATGGCTTTTCGGGGATTGAAGGATGATGAGCTGAGTGATCTACTTTTCAACAATGAGGACAGTGAGGATGGCTTCGAGGATGATGACGATAGCATTGCAGACCCCGACTACGAGCCTGGTAATGATAGGATAATGATTGCATTCCAGGTTTTGATTTCCAATGGGATGATGGACCGGATGGAATAAATCTTGAAACAATAATTGAAGATTTAGAACGTCGTGATACTATTATGGATCCCACACCAATGTCTGAACCAATATCGGAACCAGGACCACCAATACCCCGCCAAAGTAAAAAGAAACTAAATGTCCTTTGGAAAAAGAAAAATCTTATGTTGAATGAGCACCAGCTTCGTTTCATAGGCGATGAGTCCTTGTCTCCTAATATTTTACAATTAGATACGCCGATTCAGTTTTTTCTAAAGATATTTCCTCAGGAACTGATTCACTATATAACTGAGCAAACAAATTTGTACATAGTCCAGAAAGACCCCAGTAAAATCTTTCGTGTGTCAGAGAATGATATACAGCAATTTATAGGAGTAGTTTTCATAATGTCTTTAGTACATCTTCCAAGAGTAACAAGACACTGGCATACTTGCATAGGAACATGTTTGGTGAAAGAAACCATGCCAGTGAATAAATTTGAAAAGATCAGACAATTCATTCACTTCAATGATAGTTCACTAAGATAATCTATTGATTCTACTTGTACTTGATGGAAGTTCATATTAAGAATTTCAATAAAACACTTTATCAACTTTCACAATTATTTTAATCTTGACAATTGTTTCGCCACGATGTGGCTTCTTCAGAAGATACATAAAATCTTAAAACTAATGAAGACATATCTCATATATATACCTAATTGCTTAAAATTAAAGAGGGGGTGACAAATGTAAATTTAGTAAAGGGGAATTACTTAGTTCTAATTGTTCATTCAATAAAATATTATTATGTTTGTATTTGTTAATTTCCATACTTTCCAAAATATTCAGTTTGAAACCTTTACTTTCAGTATGCAAGATGGTAAACTCTGTATTAAAATTATGTTTTTCATTAATTACATGCGATGAATAGTTAGAATCATTTTTAAGTTGTTTAAATGATTTAAAATGTTCATTTATTCTTTTTTCGAATTATCTCCCTGTTCGAAAAAAGAATAAATGAACATTTTAAATCATTTAAACAACTTAAAAATGATTCTAACTATTCATCGCATGTAATTAATGAAAAAGATAATTTTAATACAGAGTTTACCATCTTGCATAATGAAAGTAAAGGTTTCAAACTGAATATTTTGGAAAGTATGGAAATTAACAAATACAAACATAATAATATTTTATTGAATGAACAATTAGAACTAAGTAATTCCCCTTTACTAAATTTACATTTGTCACCCCCTCTTTAATTTTAAGCAATTAGGTATATATATGAGATATGTCTTCATTAGTTTTAAGATTTTATGTATCTTCTGAAGAAGCCACATCGTGGCGAAACAATTGTCAAGATTAAAATAATTGTGAAAGTTGATAAAGTGTTTTATTGAAATTCATAGTTCACTAAGCGTTCCTTATGACCATCCTGATGCCGATAGACTTTTCAAGATTCGCCCTATCGTAAATAAATTAAATGAGACCTGCAAAAGTATTTCCTTAGAAAAATATCTGTGTGTAGATGAACAAATATATTCCACTAAGGCAAGGCTTAATTTAAAACGATATAATCCCAAAAAACCAAAGAAATGGGGCTATAAAATCTTCGTCCTTAGCGGTGTCAGCGGATTTGCATACAATTTTGAGGTAGAGACCGGAGCCGAAAATATTGTGGACGCTGGAGAGCCAGATTTGGGGGCTTCATCCAACGTTGTTGTTAGACTGTCACGGATTATTCCTAGGAACCAAAACTACGCGATCTATTTTGACAATTACTTCACGTCGTTGTCACTCTTGGAATTTTTGGCCAAACAAGGTATTCTAAGTCTTGGAACAATACGGAGAAACAGAATACCTGACTGTAAATTGCCGTCAGATAAGAAATTGGCTAAAAGAGAACGTGGATACTCTGTGGAGTATGTGGGGAATGTGGAAGGTACAGAAGTATCAATTGTCGCCTGGAAGGACAATAAAATTGTCACTATTGCATCAAATTTTATTGGTGAGTTGCCGAAAACACAAGTACGACGATACGATAAAATAAATAAAAGGCACATTACTATTCCACGACCGCACATAATTGGCGAATATAATCGCCACATGGGAGGGGTTGATTTGATTGATAGTATCATGGCCAGATATAAAATACTGTTACGGAGCAAACGATGGCAAATACGTTTGTTTTACCATTTCCTAGACCTTGCAATGTCCAATGCTTGGTTGTTATATAAAAGAGTTTGGAAAGCGAAGAACAAGCAGGGCGCACCACTAAACTCGGCTGATTTTCGTATGGAGGTCGCTGTGGTGCTGTGTAAAATGGGTACAACGACTCCTATGACCCACCGAAGTATTGAAGCAGACATCCAGGCCAAAAAACATAAGGGTCCTGCCCAATATGTTCTTTCAATAGCGATAAGACAGGACCAAATCGGACACTGGCCGATATGGGCGGATAAAAGGATCCGTTGTAAATATCCAGGATGCAGTGGGGTCTCACAAACCCTGTGTGAAAAATGTGGGGTAGCATTGTGTTACAATAAGCAAAACAATTGCTTTAAACAATTTCATACTTCGTAGATACTAAGAAACAAATTTAACTACTATAACACAATGTAACATAAATGTCACACTCCCTTCTACTACTACTTTCTCATTTAATTATTAAAATTTTGAAAAACTGAAAAACACGTGTCTTATTATTTTCGGAAAGCTACCAAATTAGCTGGTATTTAGTAATTTTTAAGAAGTTGAGTTATAAAGGGATATAAACGAAGTCGACTTTTGAGGCCAAAAATTTCATGTTTGTTTCGCAAGAAAACATAATAATATTATTTGTACAATCGTTCTTAATTAAAAAATATTCGCCCTTATTAGTGTCACTGGACAATTTCTAGATATGAATGTACTTCTTGTATATTCTTTGGCAAAGTTGGTAACACAGAACGACGGGCATTGTACATATTTTTTTTAATTTTTTTTAACATCTAACAATGTTATAGTATATAGTATCCACATCATTTTCAATTAAAGCTTTGTGAACAATTTTTCTAGGGATTTCAGATAAATCTTCTACAGCTTTTCGTTTCAGCTTGTAACTTAAATTTTGCATGTCAAATAGAAGAATAGTATATTGTTATTAGGTCCTTTGATGTTTTTTATAATAAACAAAAAGGAAAAATTATATTTTTAACATACATACATACCTATTGAATTCACAAATTGGGTTGTGGTTGTGATTCCCGCTTATTTCTACAACAATTTCCGTAGCTCCTTCTGTTTTTACAAAAGCACTGCACTTAATTTTGTTTGAGCGAGATGTGCAGGTCCACCGTTTAATTCCACCACTTAATGTTTATTGAAATGACAATTTAAAATTATCAATTATTAAGAAACTTTTTCCTTTTTCACTTTTAACAACTTCTACACTTGCCATTCTCATTTGCACACGTATTTAGTCAAAATGTAACTTTATTATTCATGATGCAATTTATATATTTTCTTACTTTCAAAATAACATTAGGTGGTTGGGGGTAAACAGTTGATTTTTGGTCAGACAAATATAAACAATAATAAACTGAAATAGCTAATTAATTACGCTACTTGGAATTTACTAATAAGTAGATAATTAAATACCTATACGGAGCGAATATACCACTAACATGGGAGCGAATTTACCTGTCACAAAAGTTGACCTGTTTACTTTGGGAGCGAATTTTACACAACCGAACTCGCGCAGGTCGAAAAGTACGATTCCCGGACGATTTCCAAGCAGGATTTCCCTAACCAAAATATATTGTATCATTTAAAACACAATTAATAGAGTAAGTAGTATAAAATGTAGAAAGTAAATAATTTTTAGTATATACGTTACCTAATAAATTTCTTTTATAGTTGTAAGCAAAATATGAAAAATGTAATATAATTAATAACTAATAGTAATATTAAGTATGCATCACAATAACCAATAAATAATATTAATGTTATATGTAATATACAATAATAGGTAAGCAACCCATACGTAGACAACTTTAATATAAACATTTTACTAAAACGTAGATTAAGTCATAGTCGTAGATGCTTTACATGTAAAATAAATTTTCTGTAGTTACAGCATTATACTGGTAGGAGGGTAATGTAGCGAACATTTACAAAATGTAAATCAAATATTATTTTCTTAAATTTATTAAATTCCTAAGCTAGTGTACGATAGTACAGCAAGTTGTGCCTTTTGGTCCCTTAGCAGGTACTGCAATAAAAATCAATATTCAAGGTTGACCTAAGTCGCTAACTTGTCGTTGTACTACCAAAAGACCAGAGGGGTGAAGGGAACCTTTTGTAGTATAACGGTAAAACCAAAAATAGGTACCGAGAGGCAAAGATACAAAAAAAAAAGAAACTCTTTCTCGAACCTCCAAAAATTAAACATTACGTCCGCTACGTCGAATCGAAGAAACAATTGTAAATATTCCATTTTATTAAATAAATTATAGTGAGAGTCAGATCATTTTAGTTACGCAGACCTACGACCCCGCAGTTACTGGTTTTTTAAAAAATTGTGATCTACTATATACGCTGATTGATAGTTTTTTGTGTTTTGTTTTTTGTTAATTAAATCTTCTATTAATTTTGGGGAATATCCGTTATTGACTGCTATTTGTTTTATGGTATTTTTCTCTATGTTAAAATTTTTATTATGCAATGGAAGATTTAATAATCTATGTGTCATACTGTGGAACGCTATTAGTTTATACTGAATGGGATGATTAGATGTTTTATTAATTAAACAATCTGTCCATGTTGATTTTCGGAATACTGATATATCAATCTTATTGTCTATTTTGGTTAAAGTTAAATCTAGGAAGTTTATCTTATTGTTATTTTCTAATTCCAAAGTAAATTGTATACGTTCGTGATTTTTTTTAGTGAAATTTACGAACTTAATTAGTTCTGTTACCCCTCCTGTCCATATTACAAAAATGTCATTGACATACCTTTTCCAAAATTTTATATACTTTTTGTACATGCTTTTGTTAATTTTTGTTTCTAATTGATACATAAAAATATCTGCTAGCAAAGGGGATAAGGCCATACCCATCGGCAGACCTACTTTTTGTAAATAGAATTTATTGTTAAATTTAAAATAATTTTGCTTTAAACATAATTCCAACGAGTCTATTATTTCGTTCACTATTGCCAGTAAAGTCGTAAATTCTTCTAACATTTGTGTAATGTCCGGGATTTCCAAAGTAGATATAGACCCAAACAAGTTCGTAACATCCAGTGAAATTAATAAATCGTCTTGTTTATGTTCTATTTTTGCTAAATCTTTGGCAAATTCTATTGAGTTATTTATACTATATATTGGCTTAAATTTTGTATGGAGTTTAAGTAAGTTTACCAATTATTTTGCTAGTTTTTTACTAGGTGCGTTAATGAAAGAACAAACTGGTCGAATCGGTATGTTGTCTTTCTGAAGTTTTATTAGTCCATATAATCTTGGTGCACTTGGATTCATAACTGAAATTTTTTTGATTTGAAATTCGTTAAATATATTTTTACAATGTCGTGGTTGGTTTTCGGGCTATCTGGCCGTCGTCGAATGAGACTTGTAGAACTACAGTAGTTTCGTGAATCGATGATCGATATGCCATAAGGAACAGTGGCAGATGGCGATCCCAGTCTCTTTGGTGTTTGGAGACCACTTTGGACAAGTGGTTGTTAATGGTCCTGTTCATTCGTTCTACCATGCCGTCTGATTGAGGATGCAGAGGTGTTGTCCGGGTTTTGCGAATGCCTATTGTCTTGCAGATTTCATGGAACACGGCCGACTCAAAATTCCGACCCTGATCAGAATGAAGCTCCATGGGCACGCCGAACCGGCTGCTCAGGTGGTTTACGAGCTCCTCCGCTACTGTGGTGGCTGTCTGATTTGGAAGTGCGTACGCTTCAACCCATTTCGTGAAGAAGTCCATTGCCACCAGGATGTATTTATTGCCACCATCGGTCTCTGGAAACGGTCCTGCGATGTCTATGGCAATCCGTTCGAATGGATTGCCGACATTGTACTGGCGCATAGGAGCACGCCGTCGTCTTTGTGGTCCCTTGCTGGCTGCACAAGTTGTGCACTTCTTGCACCAGTCTTCAACGTCCTTTTTGCAATTGACCCAGTAAAACCGCTCACGGACTCTTCTAAGGGTCTTGTTAACACCAAAATGTCCTCCCGAAGCATCGTCATGGAGGCACTTCAAGACTTCCTTTACCAGGCTCTTCGGTACAAGCAATTGACGTTTGCTCTCAGCACCATTCTGGTTTTCCACTATTCGCTTCAGGAGTCCATCTTCCTCAACAATAGAGTTGCATTGGGCCCACAACGATTTCACCTCCCCAGATTTGGCGGCGATCTCTTGCCAGGTCGGTCGTCTGCCTTCATTCTTCCATCTTCGGAACAAGCTCAGGACCGGATCAGAACCCTGTTCCGTCTTGATGTTATCAGGATGCCATTGGTCATCCGTGACGGTTATTCTCCGGACTTCTTCATGTTCCTCCAGGCGCTTGCAGTGCTTCCTATCCAACGCGCGACTTGACCCTCTGGATTCTTGAAACTCAGTAACCACCGTAAAGCAGCATAATCTGTTCGGAGCAGGAACTTCCTTTCATACAAGTACTTATAAAAGTGCTCCACGCTCTTTACTGCTGCCAGTAGTTCTCGTCGGGTTACACAGTAGTTTCGTTCGGGCTTGGATAGGGTCTTGCTGAAATAACCGATGACTTTTTCCTCTCCGTGTTGTATTTGTGAGAGTACTGCGCCTAACCCAACATTGCTAGCGTCGGTGTCCAGAACAAATTTCCCCTCTGGTATCGGATAACTCAACACGGGTGTGGAAACGAGAGCTTGCTTTAACTTTTCGAAGGCAGCCTGGCAGTCCGGTTCCCAGCAGAATGGTCTGCCACTTTCGCTTAGTAGAGTCAATGGCTTGGCAATATTGGCAAATCCAGGAACGAAGCGTCGATAGTAAGTACACAGGCCAAGGAAGCTTCTGACTTGATGTACGACAGTAGGTACTGGCCATTCTTGTACGGCTGTGATCTTCTGTGGGTCGACTGAAACGCCGGTCTTCGTGAATACGTGCCCCAAGTAACTCACTGTCTCTTGAAATAGCTAGCATTTCTTGGGGCTTAATTTAAGGTTGACATAAGGCAGCCTTCGAAGTACCTCTTCCAAGTTTTTCAGGTGATCGTCGAAGTCTTTTCCGATCACGATTGCGTCGTCAAGGTATACCAGGCAAGTTTTCCCAATCAAGCCGTTCAAGACCGTATCCATGAGTCGTTCAAATGTGGCTGGCGCATCACACAACCCGAACGGCATCACGTTGAACTGCCACAACCCGGTTCCGATCAAAAATGCCGTCTTCTCTTTGGCCTTCGGATCCAGGTCTACTTGCCAGTATCCACTTTTAAGATCTAGCGTTGAGAATATTGTCGACCCCGCAAACGTGTCCAAGCTATCATCAATGCGTGGCAAGGGGTAGCTGTCTTTCTTGGTGACATTATTTAGCTGGCGGTAGTCAACACAAAAGCGTGTAGATCCGTCCTTCTTCTTGACCAAAACTACCGGCGGTGTCCATGGGTTGGTCGATGGTTCTATTACTCCATCCTTCCGCATGTCGCTTATGATCTTTTCGGCCTCTTCCTTTTTAGCCAGTAGTAGTCTCCTTGGTCTCTGTCGGATGGGTTGCGCTTCGCCAGTGTTGATTTTATGGACGAAGATGTTGGTTCGCCCTTTCTTACCGTTGTCCAATGCGAATACGTCCTGGTACTTTTCGAAGAATTCCCCTATTCGACGTTGTTCAGGTTGATTATGGTTTTCACCCGCCTCTTTGTACAGTTTTAACAACGCTTCCGGAATACCTTGGACTTTGCGCATCCCTGTACTCATTGTTTTAACTTGTGGCATGGCAGTGTCTTGGGCATGTAACTGGAATGTTTCGCCGTTCAGTGTCATATTCTTTCTCCGGAAATTCAAGCAGAAGTCATATTTTCGGAGGACGTCCAAACCCAGTATTACATTGTCCTCTATATCTGCCACTAACACGCAGTGTTTAAAAGACGTTCTTCCCATCTTGATGTAGACGTAACTTTCGCCCCTGACTACTACACTACTTGTTCTCCAGTGGCGGTACGGAGCTTCCATTGCATCAGCAAAAGTTTACTGGGCTTGGTCAATATTCCGGGCCTTATGATTGTTCTGCTAGCTCCAGTATCCAGCAGAAATGAACACTGTTTCCTGTTTATGAGTCCAGTGAGAAAAAGGCTGTCAGTTCGGTCTTTCATTGTCTTAGTCAGTGCTACTAAACCTCGAGCCTCGTGTTCCGTGACCGACGTTTGCCCCGCCGCGTCGTCCCTGATTAGTTTTCCGGAACGCGGGGCACGCGCTCTTGAGTAACCTCTTCGTTCTTTTAAGCGCTTCTTACGTGTCCCAATTTCCCGCAGTTCCAGCATCTTATTAGTCTCGGTTTCTTATTTAGTCTTCCCGCTATCCTGCTAACTACTTCCTCTAGTCTGTCTTCTTATCGACCGTCGGGCTCCTCCCTTGCTCGCACACTCTACCTTGCCGTTGCGATGCCTGTTTTACAACGTCATAGTCCAGTGCCCGAGCCAACGTGTCAGCGAGTGTTTTTGGCCTGTTTAGTCGAAGTCGCTGTTGTATGTCGTCATCCCTCAACCCATTGATAAAAGAGTCGACAGCCAACTTTTCCAGAGTGTCGTCGGGAGTACCTGGATACGCGAGGCGGACCAGACGAGCGATATCGGCCTCGTATTCTTGCAGGTTTTCCCCTGCCTTCTGACGTCGGTTTCTTAGCTGCACGTGACTGACGCTCGTCATATGTGCCTGACCATACCGCATCTCTAACTTCTTCACTAGATGTTCATAGTCGTTCAACTTCTCGGGTGGCATGGTATCCAAAATCTCCTCGGCATTACCATGCAGCGCGCAGACCAATTCGGAGGCTTTATTTTCCAACGTCCATGCGTTCGACTTCGCGGCCGTTTCAAATTTCTTAAGGAAAGTGGTCCATGATGTTTTTCCGTCGAACTTAGGTGGCTTCGTATATGCTTTCGATGAAACACCGTGCCCATTTTCCTGCTTTACACTTCTAGCATCATTATCGATCTGTTCGTACATTGTCGTACATAGAAACTTTTCTTCTATTTCTTTAATTCGTGAATCTATTTCTTGAAATTTCCTTTTAGTTCTCGTTTCAGAGCTTCCTCGAGTCGCCCTTGTAAGGTGAGCTTATTACCAGACGTATCTTCGTCTCGCTCCTCCAGTTCACTTCTCAGTTCGGCAACTTTCAACTCCAACAACTTTTTCGGCATATTGATTTATGTAACTATTTTTCTTCTACTAGAAAATTCTCTTCTTTGGGGGATCAATTGGCTGAGCACCCCACACCTGACACCAATGTAACGACTTTTCTAGTTTAATTTATTTATTTAAAGGAAATTTATTTACAACTATTTATTTAACACTTAAACACTAATAGAATACTTAAACACTAATAACAATTCAACGACTTATTTATATGACAAGAGAAATGTGTATTTATATCACTCGGTATATCGTAGTTCGGTATTTATATTACTTGTTCGGAAGCTAACTGTAAACTGCTGTCACTGACCACGTCAACAAGTATTTATACAGATATGGAACATTCTAGAGGAATCCAGAATGACGTACTAGACCTAGACCAGGGGTCGGCAACCTTTTTTGGTCACGGGTCAAAATCAACCAAAATGCGAGTATTAAAGAGAGGTTTGCGTCAGAGATATTTTCATATTAAAACAGCATTTTAGTAAATAATAAGATATATTTTATTAAGAAAATAATTACAAACATAATTGAATGAACTTTATTTATAAACTTTCTCTACGATATCAATAGCTCCCCCGATGTTGAACTTGTGACGTCAATTTTGTCAATTCTGATTTATAGTTAGTAGTTTTAAGTCGAACACAAGCATCTGGATTTTCAATAGTTAACCTGCTCCTGTTTCTGCTTAAAATAAATTTCATTTGTGAAAATATTTGCTCACATTTATAAGTGGACCCGAATGTGGACAAAATGGCAAAGCCAATTTTTTTTAATGATGAAAACCTCGTAGGAAGTGATGCCCAACATGTATATATCATGGGAAAATGATTATCTTCTGTATTTTCCAAATCGTTCCGCAATTTCTTGAATTTATCCGTCCCTAATGTTAAACTTTTAAAATCAATCATTTCTAAACTAAAATTGTCAATTCTTAGATAGATAGATATATAGATTCAAATTTGGTACGTTCATAACTTTGCGACAAAAATTTTTTGGGAAAAGGAAAAAAAAATGTTTGTAAATCTTATATTTTATTTTCGGAACCAAAGTGGGTCACTTGAAATTACCAAATGGGTCACTCGGTGACCCACGGCTCATAGGCTGCCGACCCCTGTACTAGACTTTACTGGACTGCCTATTGTGTTCGTTTAATTTATGGCCTTGTTTATTGCCATCAAAAGCGCCGACCGACGCCGACATTCTTTGAACTCCGCTTATCTGTTGTCGGATCTCGTCGCCGCTCTCGCACACATATACGCTCGTTACAGTATTTTAAACCTTTATTAATAAACACTAATTCTTTGATATTAAATTGAGATTTTGACAAATTTAAAAATCTTTCCGCAAATTTTGATTTCTCTGTTTCTAATTCTATTGGTTTTACAATCTTATTAATGGTCAAATTCTTATTATAGATTAAATTACTTATTTTTTACATTGTTTTTTTGTAAATTTTAAAAATAATATAATTTTATATTCTTTTTGTACATGCTTTTGTTAATTTTTGTTTCTAATTGATACATAAAAATATCTGCTAGCAAAGGGGATAAGGCCATACCCATCGGCAGAAGTAGGGTAAGATAGCCGATTCTAGAACAAGGACGGGGGTGGAAGGTCGTTACCCTAACCTAACCTGTCGGGTAACGACCTTCCTCCCCCGTCCTTGTTCTAAAATCGGCTACCTACTATAGATAGATGTGTATACATGATATTTAGAAAATACAACAGCATACCCCCCCCCCCTTTCCCACCCAACCATTCACTCCAGTTTAGTAATTATTGTTTACATTATTTTTATCAGGAGGTTTTATAAACGGCTTACTGTATGTAGGATATTGTATTATCTGTATTTACCTGTCGAGACGTTAGAATTTAATGGAAACGTTGTTAATTTTAACGATTCTTTATTTTGATATAAATAAAGTATGTAAGTGCTACAATTAAAATATTGAACAATAGGATTACATTAATAGTGCTAACAACTTGTAGAAATAGGAAAGAATCAGTCAAGTAACCCGTTGTAACAATAGCTTTTCTATTTTGATCATCACGAAGATGAATCCATCGGCTTTCGATATATTTTCGTGATTGCCCATCTTTTCGACAAACATAAATTTTACGGAGTAAAGGTTTTGCACGTTTTCAACAGTGAAGACATTTGTTCCATTAACAGTTTTTAAAATAATTGATTCCTAATTTTTCATCCATACACAGGGCACATCAACATCTTTATTAGAATTTTTACATACATAGGCTTGGTCACCAACCGTATTGTCCGGTCGCGAAATGTAGAGAGTATTGTTATAGAGATATGTTAAAATCAGTAATGACGATACACTGATCATGATCAGCTTTTCCATTACAACTGAGATGATCAATACGGGTAGCATATTCTTATTACACAACCCCCTCTCCACAGTTACTTGTTTTAGTGGAAGGGGATTCTGCATAAGTTATGCGAATGAGCGAAGGAGCGGTAGATGTTTGTTTAGCAGAGTTGAGTGCGTTTTATTCAGAAGAACATGGAAACCTTTATTGAAAAGTTTAATAGTGTACGAGTGGGTTATGAAGAAAAAGAAATACGTTCTCTAAAATCATTAGAACTGAATCAAACATATCCCGTGCAAAGCTTCAAAAAAGTGCATACAAAATGGGGACCACGCCTGTTAACCGATTTCTACAGCTTCGTTGTTTTTCTTCCATGTAGACATGCAGAAGCCTTCACAGATACAGAGATCGAGGATATAAATGATAAAATTGATAAACAAGTGGGTCAACCATCGATTCGTCTTAAAGGATTTGTGGGAAAATCAGCTGATATTGAAATTCAAATATAAAATCTGTAATGTTGTTTTAAGAGAATAAAAACAATTTTTATGTTGAATATGTTTTATTTATTTGAATTAAAAAATACAACGCATTTATGAGTGTAAAAGACAACCAATATTTTAATAGTAGAACATTTTTATAAGCACAAGTCGGTTCAAGATCTGTTTTAAATAAATGATAAGAACACACACTAACTTTAAAATCAGTTGCTAAATTTGAAAGAGATGGGCAACCGATGTCTTCGATGTTTACAAAGTTGATAGTAGGAAAGTATTCCATCAACCACACTTTCTTTTGTAATCCCTTCACATACACGACCGTTGACTCCATTAATATGGGATGAATAGTATCATAAATCGTAGAGTACGGAAAATCACCATTATCCCAATATAAACCATGTAAATTTCTGGTTAACCAACGATTTTGACTCCTATAACGAACAGGAAGAGCGTGCCACGGAAATGGTGGTTCAAATGTGAAATGATGAAGTGGTTCTTTCTTGAGCGCAACAACAGCTACCTCTTTGAAAACAAATCGATTCTCACTACACTGAAAACCTTGAACGTCTAGCACGAAAGTCATAGTGTTCACCGTTCACCAGCAATAAAGAAAGTAAAGTGGGGAAGTGGTAATTGGGTTTTATACTTCTTGAACCAAATTTGTAGAGGGATTGTAACGTATCATTCTGTCATGAATAATTAAACAGTAAGCTGCTGTTTTTTCTGGTACATTCTGCTTAGTTTGAAATTCTAAACGAATATCGATACTACCAGATTCCACAATTTCATTCTGATACGAACAGTCTACTATTACAAGAGGAGCAATCGTTAGAAATTCCTTAGGATCGAATAAAGGTTCACTTACATTGCCGTAGTACGATTGTTGGAAGTTAACATACATTTCATATAAAACAGCGAATCTGGAAAGATCGAAATCTAAATTCAAATTATCATATGGGTACATAGTTGATCCTAAATGAACATTAAAATTGGTTAAGTTGCAGTGATCGAAAACGCTCATATTTTTTGTAATATCATTACTTTTGTCGGTTTGAAAACCGAAAATAATGAAGCGAGGTTTTTCTAATTGTGATGTTGTTTTCACAGTCCAGTTGTGAGAATGCGATTTATTAAGTAAGGGATATTCATGTAGTTCCCAACTACGAAACGAAAGTTCCATATTTAAATTACGATCAACGTAACGTAATAATTTCAAACGTTCGGTATCAGCAACAGATACATGAGGAGTTTTCCAACATATCTGATCCAAATGTATAATTACCTCTTCAACCGGTGTTGCTGAGCAATAGAGAGCATTATTATCAGTGCTGCTGCGAACTAGAACCAATTCTTGTCGTATGTTAAGTATTATTTTTCGAAAGTCTTCTCCAAACCCCAAAATCATACGAAGAGGAATACAAACGTTGAAGTAACCGTTTGCATCAATTAGCTTTCTACTATGAAGGGCAACTCCTTGTACAGCGCCTAAAGTAGGAGGCAACCATCCACTATTAATGAGACGTTTACTTTCGTTTTCATTGTAAGACGTGTAACCTTTCGTTGTTGTAGTCATACCAGGATTACGGACTCGGTCAATAACTTTTCCACCCAATTCATATCGAATTTCATCAAAAAGGTATAAAATTCCATTATTTATGAAATTAGTACTGTAAGGTACAGTTCCATCTTTTTTCAACAAACGCCCCTCTATGTATACGAAACTGTTGCAAGGTAAGGTGTAAACGTCTTCATTTTCTATGGGAATGCGTATGGTTTCGTTGTTTTTAAAAGTTGAATTCGCATAAGGCTGATGAGTATGTTTATCAGCGTTAACAATAGCGTTGTCGAATACCGCTTTCGCGGTGACATTAAGCATTTCTGCAACCATTTTAACTTTTCGTCTCTTTCAATCGCAATCCTAAGGATTTAAGGAACTGTTTATTGGAGGGTGTTATTCGCTTAAATGTTGTACGCGAAATAAACGTTTGCGAGCGCGGTATTTGTTTTATAGTGGTTGTCTTGTTTGAATATCTTTGGGTACAGTTATATCGCACAGCCATGTTATACTTTTCGTAAGTGAAGTCTTACTGTAACACGCTCTCCACGGAAATTAACAAGATTACCGTCTTGATCAACTATTTTAAGGGAAATGTAATCGATGACACGAGTGTTGATAGATAAATATATAAGACTTGTAGGATTCTCAACAATTTTAAATCCGGGAGGTACATTGGGAAAGAATTGATGTAGTATATGCCCATCTTGTCCTTTAGCACCATCATTAGTATGTATATAGGAGTTGGATACAAGGTTACACATTGCTGATATCGCGTTTACCTTGAAAATGTCAGCTACATGATCGGACACTTCTTGAAACGTCGGAAGAAGCTTATTTTCAAAACCCAATATCTTTGCGGGAGAATCTGCCGGAGTAAAGTCAACTTTTTTAGTACTCTTTATACGACTTTTTAATGTAGTGTTATCTCCAGACAAGAGAATACTATCAGTAGTACCTCCCAATTTCTCTTGAAGATAATCATTAATATCGTTGATTTCATAGGATCCTTCTGGAAGAACTACGACTGGTTTCGTGGAACCTTCAAAATAGAACTTGTTGTTGTTTTCATCTATATTAGGAATACTGTTATAAGCCTCAAAATTTAATAACGCTGTTTGATATTCTTCATCATCGCTTAAAACAATCGGTGGACTTATTATTATTTGTAGCTCGGACTTTGTACTAGTCAAGGCGAATGTATAAGACATGTTTTCGTTTTAACGTTCTGTTTAATACAGAGAAATAAGTTTGATGTTTCCTTTTAAAAAAGGGTTTTCGTAATCCTTCGTAGGAATTGTAGAACTAAATGACCACAGTTAAAATTGGCAGGATTTTGAACACGATTATAGTTATAAGTGATAGCACAAGGTCCAATAGATTGTAAATATTGAACTAGTTCTTTCGGTGGACGGAGATCACCAAAACTATCGAAGTAAATAGCTTTGCTGTTTCGTTTAACAAACGCTGTCCAATGTGTACCACTACCCGTGTCTAAATTAACGATTCCACATTCACACCTTTTAACTTTTCTTGGTAATTCATTGCGCATGAAAATTCCACGGAAATGTGGAATTTGTATATGATGAAGATAATTATACAAATCTAAATCTGTTAGAGGATGATTAGGTAGCTTCATGAAAAATTTGGTGTTTTTTTTTGTTGAAACGGTCTGAGGTATAAACCGGAGCCGTTATGATTAGATTGCACTGAAATATTTTTTCCTAGAGCAATGACTTCCATGGAAGCGTTATGACGCTTAGCTTCTTCTAGTTGCTGCTGCGCTGATTTAGCGTCTTTTACAGCTTTAGCTATCCCAGCGCCACCACCAGAGAGAGCTCCAAGTGCCGATAGTCCAGCAAAAATAGGAATTAGCGGTAGAAAACCACCTGTTTTCGGAACAGGAATGATTCTAGGATATTTGGAATGCTTTCCAAGTTTCCGAATTTGATTTAACGCAATTTTAGCAGCATCCAACAAAGGGAGCGGCTTATTTTTCTTAAGAGCAAGTTTCGCAGTTTTTACTAGTTTACTAAACGGTAGAACTCCTCCTTTTCTAATTCGTTTTCTCTTATTTATTCTCCTAAACGGAATCGAACCGCCCTTTTTATGGTGACTTACTCGATGTCCTCCTTTATGTCCCATTCCAAGTTTCGTCTTAGCCTTCATAGCGGAAACGATTGTTAAAGCTGCTAAACGTTCGCCTATAGACGCGTCCGATGACTTCAGTCTTTGTCAAGATTGTTGTACTAAAACCTTGTCTGCTCTTCGACGTTGCGAAATGTCAGGCGAAATTGTGTATGCAATATCGTGTAATTTGCAATGTTCGTCGAGAGAATTTATACCAGTATCACCTCGAGCTAATCGTTTGTTTAATCGTGTCCCTGGACCACAAATGTTATAGCCTGGTAGATGTAATTCAAAAGGTAATCTATCTATAACACTATTCAGAACGCTACGTTTCATGTAACAGGTATGGTGTGAGTGCTTTCACTATTACGAACCAACTGACTATATAAATAAGGGTAACACTATATTTATATATCCGTGAACACACAGCGAAATCGTTTAATAATAAATAAACATGCGGATAGTACAACATCCATCTGCTCTACCGATAACCAATCGTGACTTCAACATCCCTTCGAAAATAAATCGTCATGGTCCTTTATTACCATCAACAATACGATGTATCGTTGCAGGACCTTCAAATTGCGGAAAAACAAATGTGATTATGGGACTTTTGGAGCAACTAAACGGTTTACGGTTTGAAAATGTATATGTTTATTCAAAGTCATTGTATCAACCAAAATATAAGTATTTAGCAGAATTGTTGCAACCAATCGTTGGAATAGGTTATTTTCCTTACAGAGACTCTGACGATGTTGTGATGCCCCATTACAGGCAAGACCTAATTCTGTATTCATCTTTGACGATGTTGCGAATGAAAATCAAAATAAGATAAGGGAATACTTTAGTATTGGAAGACATAACTCAATCGACACTTTTTATTTAAATCAAACATATGCACAGATTCCCAAACATTTAATTAGAGATAATGCAAATTTAATAATACTGTTTAAACAAGACGAATTAAATCTCAAACACGTTTTTTTCTGACCATGTTGCTGCAGACATGACTTTCGATCAATTTAAAAGTATGTGTGGAGAATGCTGGAAAGAGAAGTTCGGATTTCTAGTGATAAACAAGGATTGTGGTATAAATGAGGGGAGATATCGCATAGGATTCGATAAATATATATTAATGTAAGTGACATAAATGAAATCAGTTGTTAAAAGACAACCTTGACAAGAGCATGGATGTAAAAGCAAAGAAAGAACTAATCAAAGTTAGGAAAGCGGTAAAGAGGAAATTGCAAATGTTAAAGGAATCGACAGCAGGACAGAATCTCCTGTTGCAGCAAGCATATCAACCACTTACAAAATCGCTGCTTAACTTGAAATCAGAGTTGGGTGAAGAGATCAAAAAAGAATTAAAGCCAGAAGTGAGTAATTGGTCGAAAGGCGACGTTCCAGCTTCGTCAACACCAATAAAAATTAGAAAGCTTGACCCTTCGAATGCTCCAGGTACCTTACTACCAGGTGCAGTGTTTATGAAAGTAACCCAACAACGGGTCATGAAAATACAGAACAGGATAATGATGACTTTGAACAATTGAAGAAAGCGTACATAGACTATATCAATAGCTCTAGATTTACTGAATATTTGGAAGAATTCGATCCTCTACCTCGAGACTATATAGAAGGAATTATTAAAGACTATGAAGGTGGCACATTTAACACTGACGTTCTGAATCCCCGTCTTGATAAAGTTCGATATGAATGGGACACAAATAAATTTTTTATTGGTGATTCTGAACTGGATTTTGACGGACCAAACGTTGTAATCGATGGAAAATTTAAATACATAGGTACTGTGGGATTATATAAACTACTCTTTAAATTACGTTTTGAATATCCGACATCGATTAAAGAAAGGAAAGACTATGCCGATATATTAAAACGCACGGGAGCAGTTTACAAGTTAAGACAACAAACATCGAAATTTTCTAAAGGCGGAGGATTGTCGTTGTTGACATACAACGAAAAACCGATCGAATACAAATATTTTGATGATGTTAATGAGTTGTGTGATCGTTTAAGGTTATTGACTGCTTCTCAACAAGCAGGCAACACAAATCATGAAAACGAAATTCTATCAATTTTAGAAGAGTTGCGTGAGTGCAATATAATCGTATAAACAAATTATTAAACTTATTAGTTAGACAATGACGGTTGATAAGTTCGGACGTGCGTTAGAAAAAAAACGATTGTTTTCGCAGGCATTCAGCAATGTTCATGATTTCAATCATAATCGCTTAACAAGAATCGGTGATCCTCAGCAGGAGCATGATGCTGTGAGTGTACGATTTTTGGAGAAGAAGGTACAACGTCTGTTATCGCAAGATGATGTAACCGATATTAGACAAGCATTCGATAAAGTGTTGTATTTCGTTAATGTGGCTAATAAGCGTATTACACATTTGAACGAGCCTACCGCAGGGTTTCATGCAGCTACTAAAATGTATGTAGATGAGAAAGATCGGTTAACAAAAGAGCATATCAGAATCGAGTGTGAAAAGGTAAAGGATCGTGCTGTCAGTGAAGGTGTCAGAAGGATGGAGGATTTACGAGAAGAATTGAAAACAGCTGTCTCCAAAAGTGGTGAAATGATGATGAAAACTTTTAGTAATAATATAGAGTTAGCGATTAAAAATTTAGAAATAGAACTTGAAAAATATAATACTGACAGGGATAAAGAAATAACAAACAAGGTGAACGATATAATAGAAAAGAATGCTGTCAGAATCATGGACGTCTTTTCAACAAAAGTAAAACTAGAGCGTAAAGATGTAGAAGCGTTTGTTAGGAAAGGGGATGAAGAGGTATCGAAGAAATTGAAGGTGGAAGTTGTGCAAGATATGAAAAATGATATAGATACGAGTTTTGAATTAATTAAAATCGTGATTCAGGATGAGTGTAAAAAAGTTAAGGAATTTGCAGAGAAAGAAATTCAAGGAACCAATAAAAAGAAAGATGATCTGAAAAAGGAATTAGTGACAATGGTGGAATCACTAAAAAAGGAAGCAAAGGAGCTGAAAGTAAGGCTAGATACTCTACAACAACAAAGAGGAACAGGTAGTGCAAAATCGAGCAGTTCTAAACCGACAACAGCAGCTCCGTCCATGTAGTTCTTATTATAAGGAAAATGTTAAATATGAAAGAAGAACTAGTGAAAGAACTGCATAAACCTGCGAGAATTAATTTTACACGTCGTAAAATGATAGTGAAAGGATTAGATGATCTTCATCAAGCCGATTTAGTGGAAATGATTCCGTATGCGAGAGAAAATAAAGGTGTCAGATACATTTTGGTTGTAATAGACGTTTTTTCAAAATTTGTGTGGGCTGAAGCAGTAAAACGCAAAACAGGTGAATATATTGGAAGGGCTTTACAGTTAATTTTCAAAAGAAGTAAACGTATTCCTAAGAATATGCAAACTGACTTGGGAAAAGAATTTTACAACGAACAAGTGAAACGAATTATGCAAAAATATAAAATTAACCATTACTCAACGTATAGCTCCAAGAAAGCGTCAGTTGTGGAGCGGGTAAATCGAACACTCAAATCAAAAATGTGGCAACGCTTTAGTTTGCAAGGATCCTACAAATGGTTGAAGTTATTACCAGATATGGTACAGGAATATAACAATTCGGTTCACAGAACTATCGGAATGAGACCAAGCAAAGTTAATAAACGAAACGAAGAAACACTTTTGGAAAGTATTTACAACAATCCAAAGAAGGTGGATTTACGAGAAATTAAGTTTAAAGTTGGAGTACGAATAAGCAAACATCGTGAATTGTTTAGCAAAGGTTATACCCAGAATTGGTCTAACGAATTATTTACGATTAGCTACATAAAATTGTCACATCCAATTATGTATTACTTAAAGGATGATAAAGGGGAAGACATAAAAGGAGGATTTTATAGTTTGGAATTACAGAAAGCTGCACATGCTGACATTTATTTAGTGGAGCGAGTATTAAGACGTAGAGGTGACATGGTTTACGTGAAATGGTTAGGGCTGGACAATTCTCATAATAGCTGGTTTCATAAAAAAAACGTTTTGTAATTTGGTTGCAAATTTTTTAATAAATAAATGATGAAACATTTACGAATTTGTTTACCCCCTCCCTCAAACAATGATTATAAATAAGATTAGACATGGCGAGTGTCATCAGTTGCAATCGCTAGTTACCGCATTAAAAGTTGAAGACGTAGTAATGTTAGAAAATTATGTAATTGAAGTGAAATTTTTCAGAGGGTTTCTTATCTGAGAGAAAACTTTTGGTAGCTTCAGAGTTAAAAAACGTAGTGCAAGAATTTGAGTTGAAAGGTGCATACGATAAACTTGTAATATCAGGCTATTTAGTAAACGAGGATAGCGACCCAGACGACTTAGAAATCGATTTTTTCTAAAAAATGGATTCCTTATCATATGAGTTGTATCAAGCGGAAAGGCAAGTCCCGAAGGAGGTGTGCAAATGTTTAACAATGTTGCAAGACCCATCGTTTGATGTTTTGTATTTCATTTTCGAAATAAAACGTCGGTGTGACACTTTCGTTGATGATTTTTTAAAAGCTTGCGGTGAAAAGGTGGAAATATTCGGCGATGAAGTTCAAGGGATTTTAAACAAAACGAGTTATAATTACACGAGGAATGACGTATATTTTCTAAGGGAAATGCTAACAAACGGATCAGTTCTAGCTAGGAGCAAAAGATTCTCCATCGTTAACATAAGGAAAACGTATACAACATTGTTAAAGTCTGTAGATGATTTAATAATGGATATAGCGTACTATGCACAACCGAAATTTTTGGAAAAGTGTATTAAGCTCATCAACTTATTCCGGTTTGCCTATTCCTTAAGTCCAAACATTAACGGTCGTCATCAGACAGTGATGAGGTGGATAGAAGAAAATATTTTACGAGAAGGAACGGAAAAGGCTCCTGGTTGGCAAAGCGGTCCTGACTCTGGCAAATGGCCATCAACTAATATTGAAGACTACAAGAAAACTTATTCATTGTTAATGTTATTGACACAATAAATTGTAACAGCTAAAACATTCAGTGTTTTCTTTCCATATTCAGGAAAAATGTAGTTTCTAAAACTAAAAAATTACAAAGCTGTGATATAAAGTTTTTATTTTATCTTTTAAACGGACATGTGGGTATAATTACTATTGGGTATAAACTTGTAAATATAACGTTGATACATTATTTACATATACAAATATAATAAATACACCAACTGATTAATATTATATAAGATGTTCATAAATAGTATCAATAGATTCGTCGGGAAGTGAGGAAGCCTGAAACAGTTTTTGAATAAAATATTCCCCAACGGTTAAGTTGTCGGTATACGGTTGATGAGAATTTTGGATTAATCGATCGATTTTACTATCCTGCTTTGAAATCGAATTTTCCGATTTTTTTATATTATAATGTCCCCAAGGAAGCGTATCAGTTGTTTTCGGAATTAAGAAACGTTTATCATCATTAGGGCAAAGAGGTACTCTAGTTTTCATTTGTGTGAACATAGTGTGGAGGTCGGAGACGAAAATATTCATACTTTTTAGAATGGTGGAATCGTCCCTAATAACGCGAAGATAATCGTCAATACCTAGATGCAACTTTGTAACGTTTTTCTTAACACCTTTAGCTTTTTTAACGACTTGAACCGATTCGACACAGTAAGCTTTAGCGCCGGTTCCATAAAATGCTTTAATGGGATTATTTGGAAACTCATCTTTAAATTTAACAACCACAGATGAGGTAATGGGAATATCGAAACTATTATCGCGCGGATAATTTGATGTATCAAAGTGTTGAATATTTTCGATAATATCCCGATAAAAGTTTTCTGTGGCTACTTTAAGAATGAAGGAATCGGTATCCATATACATCAAAGAAACGTTTTGTTGATTTTGTTTAAGAAACCTGTAGTAGAAGTCGTACATAACAACTTTAGACAAATCCAAAATAGTAAAACCTACATAAAGAGGTTTATCGTAAACAATACGTAATTTATTCATCTGAATAGCAACGAAATTTATTGTCAATATTTTAGAATTTTTGAAATTGGGTTTAGCTATTAAATTCTCAGCTCCCAGGAAGCGTCCTGAATTTTGCCAATGAGTAACCAGTTTCACATCAACTCGTTTATCAACGTTCTTTCCAAACGCGCTGTTATTCATTAATTTGAAGAACGATTTCCCAAATTTATTTTCAGACAAATTCCGTTTTCGGGTATTTAAATTAATGAAAGGTTTAAGGCAGTCAGACTGTTTAAACTGAATAACTCTATGAACTTTAATTAATTTTAATCCATTATGTAGGGCTTGTTGCAACGGTAGGTAATGAACAATATATTTTATCTTCTTAATATATTTTGTCTTATTCATAAGGTTCGGAATGAGCTTTCTAACTCTACCATTAACATTAGCAGGAGAAATAATATTTTCAACTAAAAAGGGGAGATCAGCATGCGAATCATGGAGGTGTTGGGGATATTGAACATCGACTTCTAAGACATAACCATATTCTGAAGAAGCATCTAACGAAAGAACATTTAATTCATCAATTTCGGTTTCGGTTAACCAACGAAAGTGTGAAAGAGGAAGCGGTTGGCTCATACTATGCCCATACAAATTAGTAGCATCTAAATACATTAAATAAGAGGTGGGAATAGAGGCGTTGTAATCGGGGAGGTGAGGGTTGTTAGCGAAATGCATTCTTTGAACGCATTGACTTATTCCTCCACGTACCCCTTTTTGAAAAAATTTTGACATATTGATATCGGTAAGAAGTTGTAAATTAACGCGAGTGAACTTTAACATGCTATCCCAGGCAAGCCCTGGAGCTGTATAATATTGAGCTGGGTCTAAATCGTATGTAGCAGCACATATTTCTCGGAAATTCTCGAATACATCAGCTAATAAAAGAACATCTGTTTTTAAATGTAGGTCTGAATATTCCCCAAGAGTTGAACATGAGAACGTATTCCAAACCGTTTTTGCTCGCTCATAATCCTCATCGGAAACGGGAAGGGAAGATAATTTATCGAAGAAATCGTCTTTCTGCGGAAGCATTGTCTCATCAAGCTTAGAAATGTCATCCACGTAGGAATAAGGAAAAAACCCCTTCCGTCGCATAAGCTCAAATTGTTGAGGATTTGGAAAGTACTTTTTCACTTGCAAACATTGAGAAGAATCTAGTTCTTCCGATAGCTTGTCGAGGGAAGAAGCCATGAAGCGAAAAGAATCGAGAAATCTGATCTTAACAAACACATTTTGAGCTGAGTCATCTGTATCAGTTTGCACAACATCAACTCGTAATAATTTAGAAAAAGAAATGTATTTTTCTTTATTTTGAGCGATTACGGTAAATTTAACATCGTTCACAGCCATTTCCTTTATAAATAGGTGACAATCGTATCCGGAGAGGTTATGGAAAAAGACAGGTACAAAGTTGGGTAGTTTGTAATTTAAATTACATCTGGAGTGAGCGGCACCTATGCGAACTTTACCGGTCAAATGACAATGATCGCGGACCCGCACATCATCGTCTAGAAATGGCTCTTCGCAGATATTACAAGAAGTGGCCTCCTAGTAGAGATGCATTTCTTCATCTGTAAGGGGTAGCATGGGCGTTATAATCTTCAAATATCGGTGATAAATATCATAAACGTCTTGATCGAGTGTTTGAACAAATCGATTAACACAATCGGGTCCCCGACATGATCTAAATTTAGAGAGCGAATCATCAAAGGAGCACTTCATCAGGTAAGCGAACGAATGAGGTTGATGTTTATGGGTAGATGTGGTAGAGTGCTTGTTAGGATCAGGTAAGCATGTATGAATTGGTTGTAATACGGTTTCAAAGTCTGCATATACAACAAAGGGCACTTTGATACGTTTGTGATAGTTTTCAAATTTTAAAATGTGATTTGGGACGAACCTACCCATCTTATCCATCTTGAAATCTCCGTTAGGAAGGGTGCTGTAGACGTGGTTGCAGTCATACTGTTGATGACGATGTAGTTGGACTAAAGTGGAAAAGTATTGTAAGCAACCATCACATAAGAATTTGCGATGTCCTGTCTTGGAAAGCTGCTGAGAAAGTAAACGAGACATGTTCTTGATCCAACAGTAATGAGTTTTGCCTTTATCATCATCGAGTAGCAGTAGATTGAAATGCAACCTCCGTTTGGTGGGTGTCTAGTATACGGGACTAACTATCTCCCAGATCCACCTTCCATCTTTCAAAACCGATTCAGTACGGTAGACATTCACGGAACAGTGGTTCTTGGATTCAAATGTGGAAATATCTCTTAATTTCATAGGAAATTCGATACCGTTAAAATCCAAAGTACGAGAGTAATGTGGGTAGGAAGTTGTTCTGTATGGGTTTGCTTGCGCGGGGTATAAAGCTGATGTTATTGCCCACGCAAAGCAGGCTTGATCATAGTTTTGCACATTTACAACAGCCTTCTTCAGTAGAATTTGTTTAGGTAAAGGTATATACGATGAGGCTTTCAACGGATTGTACTTGTTGAAGTTGATTTCGAGGAAAAGAACCCTTTCTAAAATCCATCCTATAGAAAAGAGAAAAATTAGGTAGATTGTTTGTAACCGTGTTATTAATAGAAAGGTAATATATGTAAAAAAGAATAGTCACCTGACTCTCGTTCTTGAAACTCGGAAGCTTTGGTGACGAGTATCTCAAAAAAGTTTTTGAAAACATTGGAAACGTTGGTCGACTGAGTCACAACTTTGTTATTTGTGTTAAACGATTTAATTTCTAACATTTGCTTAGTTTCATGCACATAACGTCCAAAAACATCCAGATTTATTTTAACCGCATAGTGGAGATTGATCTGATTACGTACAACACGCAAACATTTGTCGAGGACATCATTAAAAAAGTCAGTATAAGACAGGAAGTACTTCGCTGTCGTAAAGCGAAACGAAGCTATCCTGTTAGCGAAAGCAGAGGAGAGAAAACAGATTCCTTCCTCCAGAGGTGAGCAGCAAGTTTGTTTATGTTGTAAGGTGCGCACATGACCGTTATATGATTTTTGCGGAACATAAACTTTACAGGTGTCACACCACCGGTCGGTGGACATCCCAGGTGTAGCACAGTTGGGTTTTTTACTCGGTATAGACGATGTCGTTTTAAATTGTCAGATCGCGTAAAGGAGGTATGACAGTCCGGACAACTAATCATATCAACAAGTTACAAGAGACGTTTCTCAACAAAGACTGAGGACATACTGAGGACAACCGTTGGAAGAGGTAAATTTAATAGTATAAGAAAATGGAAGGGAGAAGGGGGATTTGAAAAAGGGTGAGGATCTTAAGAGAGGGGATAGAAGATATTTAAGAGAGAAATGTAAAAGTTGGGGTTAGGTAAAATGACTGAAAAGGTGGAGTGTGGTGTTCCCGAAGTGCCCGTCATTAGCCTAGACGAGTGAGAGCTGTCGGCGATGTTAGAGCAGTTCTTCCCCAAAGACGAGTTGATTGGTAAGACATCATCGTCCGGTGGAGGAGAGACGAGTGTAGGAGATGTGGTCTCGGAAAAGCCTATCGCTAGTACTTCGCGAACGGTGGCAGGGGGCGTTAAATCCATAGCTATGAAACCGAAGAAACGGACGTACAACAGAAGAATTTCGAGCGGTCCGTTGGATTATATAAAGCTTGTGGACCAAGTTAGGGAAGCAGTGAAGACTCTTCAACATGAAAAACGTAAACGTGAAGGAGAAATAAAGGAGCACCACACGAAGGATGCTCTACTGTTGGAGCAGATACATCGAAAAGAGAAGGAGTTGGAGAATCTGAAGAAAAGTCGTGAAAGCAGCAACAAACTGGTGGTGGAAGGTAGAAAGCGAGTAGAAGAGGTTGAGCAGCAGTTAGTTAGTTTACGCACACATTTATTGGATATATTTGAATGAAATTTTGTAAAAGAAACATGAAATAAATGTATGTAATGTAGTGTAAATTTTATATTAATTTGATAAATATGTATAATAATATATAATATTGTTAAATATAAAAATGTGACGCTACACATATACCATGTGTCACATATTGCGCCACACCGGAACCCTTAACCTCCAACAACCGAAGATTTTTTTCAAGTTCCAAAACGAACTCTACAGGGGGCATCTTATCCTTGATTGTTAAAGTGGTGACTACCCCTTCTAATGTCACCCACTCTCGGTGTAGTAACACAAAAAAATACCTGTTGAGGTTTTTTCTGATAGGTGTCCCGGTGAATGTGATAAAATAATGCATTTTTTCAGTCCAATACCAATTAGCTAAGAAGAAAATAAATACAGTGAACACTTGTCCATGCATCACCAAAAATACTTGCGAATTTTAATTATCAAACCTACATGTATGTACATATATTCATTTGGCATCATTATCTATCGTAATTTTATTATACAAATGACGACTACCTCTGCAAGGCAGACTGAGGCTATCAATGGGTTAGATAACTGTACGACTGCAGCCCACAGTCCCCATTGCACCGTAGTGCTTTAAAAAACCTTAGACCCCAATATTGACTTTATCACCGAAGCTTAACAGTCTAGGTCCCTATCATAATTTGCTCAGACGCAGTGTTGGCAGATTGGAGAGATGGAATTATGTTCTCAGGGCCGTAAAATTATAGTATATTCTATGAAATTATAGTATACTAGAAAAAAATCGATTTTTTTCATTCAAATAAATTTAATACGCTTATTATACGTTAAGATAAAACTCAACATGTAAACACAATATACGTATATATGCTACAATAAATGCGCAACCTAGTACATATGAGAATCGTTGAACATTATTTGAATTTCAGTGGGTAAATAAAAATATTTTATTATTGTTGAAAAAAATTTGGAATTGTAAAAATCGAAAATTGTAGCACTTTTTCCAATTATCGTACAGGCATTATGTGATATAGTACAATCTATCAAATTATGTGATGTGTACTATAATTATCATGAGTCTGCCAACATTGGCTCAGAGCTCGATTTAATACCATTGTCATAATTAAATTATTAATAACTAACTCAATATCATCAAAAAGACGATAATATATAGTCTGTCTAAACTTTTAGTGCGTTTATGGCTTTGATTTCTTAAGAGGTTTATGGTACCTCCTGTTGTTGTAAGTAATAAAGCTATCAGGATGGTATTTATCCCTCAACAATGAGCGTTAAGGTCCGTAGTAGTTAAAATTATAGTTTGTTGTATAAGTTGTTTGTTCGTTCGCATCATTAACAAAGAAGTTTCTACATTGTTTATTGTAATTTAAAATTGTAGTGGTTTATGCGGCGTAAGGAGAATTCCGAAGCAAATATGTATATTTTGTACCTAATGTATATAGATATTAGTCTTGCGTTTATTCAATATGGTTTGTCAATACCTTCATTAGGTACAGGTAAAATCCACTAATGAGTTTTTGGCTATACAAGTATCTTAGAATAACAATATGGGTACTCATTATGAGGCAGTTTATTGTTAACTACTGCTTGTGAAACATTGTTGTGGTTGTAATTCCAGTGAATCGAAATTATTAATTTTTCTAAAAATGTGGAGACCGTGGGGTGAAAAAAGGTGTAATTCTACTTAATATATTTATCAAATACGGCCCTGCTCCAAGAAAGCCTTCAAATAGAAATGGACAACTTTCATTGAAAGATGGCACGTGCAGATGAAGAATTTGTCCGAAAAGGTTCGCCTGGCAATCACGTTTTATAACTGTTTCCAGGTAGGATCCCATAAAAGTTAAATAGTAATTAAGTCATAACCGCACTAAAACTTTAGACAGACTATACTAAAACATGCAAACATACAAGGTGTTTAGTGAATAACTCACCTAATTTCAACAGTTCCGTGTTTCACGTTTTGTTCACTACAATAAGGCGAATCGGTCACTAATTAACTACGACACCTTACAAAGTTACACTTATTTCGTCAACGAAAGGAAATCTTCTGCTGAACGAACGAAATCGGAAGGTATTTATATGATTCGGAGGAGGACATAAACAGACAACATTGGATTCGTTTGTAGAATATCGTGGTTCGATAACCGTTGCTTATCAAGATTGTTTAGTGATAGAGGAGTGGGTAGGTTATTTTGTTTTGTATTACAGACTTCGAGGTAGATTTTTATCAGTTAACGATGAGACATGTGAAAAGAGCAAGAATATACTGACCATAAAATGGGGTTCGTTTGTAGACTATCATGGATTGATAACCGTTTATTAACGAGATTGTTTAGTGATAGAGGAGGAGTGGGTAGGTTATCTGCATTGTATCAGAGCAGACGTGTATGCAAAGGACTGGTCGGTCATAATCTTAACGATCAGGTGTAATTAATTATTTGTGACATTATTTTTATCAGTTAACGGCGAGACATGTGAAAACAGAGATAAAATATTGCTAATAAAAAATACGAACAAATGTGTGATTGCATCAGGATGTAAAAGACAACAACCCGAAATGCAACGAATCAAATTAATTATCACTCTAATCTTACTGCCCAGGAACGTGAAGATCGCAATGAAAGATAAAAGAATTCGGTCAGTTACAATCTTGACGATCAGGTGTAATTATTGATAGCATTATTTTTATCAGTTGACGGTGAGACATGCGAAAACAGAGATAAAATATTGCTAATAAAAAATACGAAAATGTGCGATTCCATCAGTATGTAAGCAGACAACAACTCGAAATGCAACGAATCAAATTAATTATCAATTTAATCATAGTATCCAGGAACGTGAAGATCGCAATGAAAGATAAAAGAATTCGGTTAAGACGGACCCCTAAAGCGCGACGTTCGAGTAATGACGATACAAGTTTGAATCGAGCTGTTGTTGATATCGTGGTTTAGAGGAGTGGGTAGTATCGGAGCAGACGTGTGTGAGGACTGGTCAGTCGCAATCTTAACGATCAGGTGTGATTATTGGTGACATTATTTTTATCAGTTAACGATGAGTCATCCGAACAGGGCCAGAAAATATTGGTGGTCAATTACGAAAAAATGTGCGGTAGCAAGCGGACAACAACCCGAAATCGTATATTGTCCAGGAACGTGAAGATCGCAATGAATGTAAAAGAATTCGGTTAAGGCAACCCCGTAAAGCGCGACATTCGAATAATAATAGTGCAAGTTTGAATAGAGAAAGTGTCTGTGGTATAGAACAACCATACTTATAGTGCGATTATGGCTTTGACTTTTTGAGTGGTTTACAATACCTCCTGATGTTCAAAGCAATAAAGTAATTTGGAAGGTATTTGTAGCGAAGCTGTGAGGTTAATGGTCCGTACTAGGAAAAATTATTTGAGTAAAGTAAAGTATAAAAATTATCATACAATTATTTCCATCAACGTTCTCGTTTAATTCGTAGATATTTAAAGTTCGATTGTTAGAAAAAATTGAATATTATTATTCTTCTGTTTGTACCTGTTTATGTAGAATTTCTTAATCGTTTCTTAGTTTTTGTTCATTTCATTTATATTATATATATAGTATGAATTCATTAATATAGGTACAAATATTTAGATGATTATCAACTATTTATGCATATTTAACATATAAAACTAAAAGCCGGATTATGTTAATGTTGCTGAATATTTTAATTATTAAACAGTAATAGGTAAACAATACACTAGTTAGGTTCGGTAACACAAACTAATAGAATATACGAGAGAAATGCACATTATTCATGAAATACTTACACCTACTACTAATAAATTAAATAAACAACCTAATCGTTTCGAATAATTAAATTTTATAGCACAATTTACTTAATTTTTTCTTCTAAATGCAATAAACGACAAATTTAATTTCCTAACATATATAAACCATAGAGTATGTTATAACTACCACTCATATGTTTGGGTACGTTCATTTATACTGAATCTATTTACAGTGTTATTTCTAAATAAGACATTTAAGCCTGGTAAAAATATATAACTAACACTATGAGCATTGAAATTCTGCAGTTATCGATAATTAGAATAGATGTTTAACTGCAAAAAGGATAAATTTTATACTTGATAAATTAATCAGATTGTTGAACATGGGTAGTATAAGTTGCAACGCTTCAGAAAACTGTAAGAGAACATTGTTCTAAATAAATCATAATGATCGCATTTTACTTTTGGTGAATTTATCTTTCCTGGGACAGGTTGTGTTTAGGTAAGGCGTGGTTGAAAACTGGGGTAAATATATAAATAATTTTTTTCTCTTACACTTTTTACATCGAACCAACATTATGTTCCTCTTTCATATACACTACATACCCCCACATGAATCCTCACCATTTTCCCAACCCTCTTTCTCCCTATTTAACTCATTCACTCTCTGTTCGCAACACTATTCCTTCTCCAACCTTCCTCATAGCAACATCATGTCTATGAACCAAGTACAAGGTACTCTCCTCCCAAACAATTACTCATTACCTGGACATGCTATCATTGCTGTACAACCGTTCCGACAGGTGGTTAAATCCTCTATCACCTTCAAGGTTACCACTAAGTTGCAGTGTCAGCAATGTCTTCAGTTATGTCCTAGCACGAAAGGCTTCGTTTGCCTTTCATGTCGGTTTATGGAACCCTCTGAGTTTTGTACTAGCTGCAAAACTTACTCGGAGGATGTTGTAAACCGAATTTGTCCTAATTGCAGATCAGGATACCTCTGCGATAAGACCGGTTTGTTTTATGAGTCCTCACAGTATCATACCTTGCAGTGCTACATTTGCGCTTCATGGTATGATAGGGAACAAGTCCGCAACGACGTAGAAAGTTATTCTACCGAAGAGTTCACACTCTCGTAGTTGTATTATTTCTTTCTGATCCTTTCCGACCTGTTTTTCGACTGTAAATACATTCGAAACATCGGTTTGTATACTCTACTTTTTCCAATCCTACACCACTCTTACCCCACTTCTTAGATCATCCCCACTCATCCCCTCTCTTCCTTCTTCCTATCTAAGCTGTTGCAACTGTGTAGCATACATCACTGCATGAGTACGGTTCACTCGTTCAACATGAACCTTTCTCATGTTTCACTTGTCCTGAGCAAAGACGTCGTGAGGTTACCAACCTTTTATTTATATCAAAATAAAGAATCGTTAAATTTAACAACGTTTCCATTAAATTCTAACGTCTCGACAGGTAAATACAGATAATACAATATCCTACATACAGTAAGCCGTTTCTAAAACCTCCTGATAAAAATAATGTAACCAATAATTACTAAACTGGAGTGAATGGTTGGGTGGGAAAGGAGGGGGGGGTATGCTGTTGTATTTTCTTAATATCATGTATACACATCTACCTATAGTAGGTAGCCGATTTTAGAACAAGGACGGGGGAGGAAGGTCGTTACCCGACAGGTTAGGTTAGGGTAACGACCTTCCTCCCCCGTCCTTGTTCTAGAATCGGCTATCTTACCCTACTGGCAGACCTTTTTGTAAATAGAATTTATTGTTAAATTTAAAATAATTTTGCCTTAAACATAATTCCAACGAGTCTTTTATTTCGTTCATTATTGCCGGTAAAGTCTTACATTCTTCTAACATTTGTGTAATTTTGTCGGGGATTTCCAAAGTAGGTATAGACCCAAACAAGTTCGTAACATCCAGTGAAATTAATAAACCGTCTTGTTTGTGTTCTATTTTTGTTAAATCTTTGGCAAATTCTATTGAGCTATTTATACTATATATTGGCTTAAATTTTGTGTGGAATTTAATTAAGTTTACCAATTCTTTTGCTAGTTTTTTACTAGGTGCCTTAATGAAAGAACAAACTGGTCGAAACGGCATGTTGTCTTTGTGAAGTTTTATTAGTCCATATAATCTTGGCGCATTTGAATTCATAACTGAAATTTTTTTGGTTTGAAATTCGTTAAATATATTTTTACAATTTTTCAAAGCAGATTTTAACTGTTTTTGAAATTTCGCTGTTGGATCTTTTGAAATCAATTTATAATCTTCATTCGCATTCGCTTCATTCAAACTGCTCTACTTTCTTGATGTATGTTACTTTATCTATTGCTATAATGGCGTTTCCTTTGTCTGCTTTTGTAAATATTAAATTTCATCTATACATTTTTTCTTTACTTATTGCTATTTTTTGTTCACTGGTTTTGGAAATATTTTTTACAAATTTTTCTAATATTTTACTAATTTCTACTTTTGTTCCAAAATTACTCTGGACTGTTGCTAGTTCTGTATCTATTGCTAAATTTGTAATTGCATTTCTGTCTTTATTGTAAATATTGTATTTTAAACCTTTATTAATTAACACTAATTCTTTGATATTAAATTGTGATTTTGTCAAATTTAAAAATCTTTCCGCAAATTTTGATTTCTCTGTATCTAATTCTATTGGTTTTACAATTTTATTAATGGTCAAATTCTTATTATAGATTAAATTACTTCTTTTTACATTGTTTTTTGTAAATTTTAAAAATAATATCTGAAATTTTTACTCTAAATTTGGAATCCAACATATCGAATTCGATTCTGTGAAGTTTATGTGCAAGTTGTGTATGAAGAATTTTTCTGTAGATTAATACAATATAACAGAAAAACACTTGTAAAAGTTACAAAACTTTATTGAAATACCACAATACTATTTCACCACACAGTGGCTTCCTCAGGTGGAAAGATATAAACTTAAAACTAAATACAAAATCCTTAAATACTGAAAGGGAAAGGAAAGGGTGTGGGGTGAACAATTAACATTAGAGGTTGAGTAATGGAGAATTATTTACTTCTAGTTGGTCATTTAGAATTAAGTTTATTTAATTTGTTGATCTCCCTACATTCTAAAAGGTTTACTTTAAGTCCTTTATTTTCTACATGTAACAATTTAAAATCAGTACTAAAATTATGCGAATTTTCTAATAAATGATTAGCGTAAGTGGAATTAGTATTTTTATTTTCAAAACATTTTTTGTGTTCTAGAATCCTGTCCTTAAAACATCTGCCAGTTTGTCCTATATCAGACTTATTGCAACTACCGCAATTTAATTGATAAATACCGGACTTATTTTCTTTGCTAGTTTTATCTTTATTGTTTTTTATGAAAGAACCTAACGTGTTATTCGTTTTATAGGAGATAATCGATTCTGAAAATTTAGAGATTTGGTGACCTAAACGTTTCGAAAATTGACCTAGGTAGGATAGAGAATTATATGTTTCTGAGCTTTTATTCTTGTTTTGAGGATAAGTTAGGTTTAAAGTTTTTTTAAATATTTTATTATTAAGTAGATCAGTTACGAAGGAAGTTTGGTAACCGTTATTGACTGCAATAGTGAAAATTCTATTAAGTTCTTTTTTATAATCATCAGATGACAAGGGTACAGTGATAAGCCTATGTAGACAAGAATGAAAAAAGCTAGCTTATGTGATATGTAATGGCAGGACTTAGAATTAATAATGGTATCAGTATGAGATTGTTTATGGTAAATGAAAAAAGAATGTTTATTGTTTAATTTTCTTATCGTTAAGTCTAGGAAACTGATCATTTGATTTTTGGATGGAGTTTGTTTAGAAAATTAAAAAATGTTGTGAGTTGTCTTTCTTTCTGTACTATTAAAACATACAAGAATGTCATCTACATAACGGTACCAATATAAACAATTTTTGAAAAGATTATTTTGTGTTATTTTGTTTTCGAGATTATTTAAAAAAATCTCTGCGAGAAGGGGGCTTAATGGGTTTCCCATGGCGAGGCCATTAGGTTGTTCGTAATACGTATTATTGAAAATTATGTACTTTTGTTCTAGGCAAATATTTAGTAAAGTAATAAGTTCATTAATAATTACGGGATTTACCTTATTGTCAATTAAGTGGGTTTTGACTATTTCAATTACCTCTGAAGGAGGAATGCTTGCGAATAGGTTACATACATCGAATGAGGCTAACTTACAATTATTAGGAACAGATAAACTAGAAATTTTTTGAATTAAATCTAATGAATTGTTCAAAGAAAAAGTTGATTTGAAATTTGTAAATTCTTTGATTTTATTTACCAAGAATTTTGACAATTTCGTACAAGGCGCTTGAATATAGGAAACTACAGGTCTTATAGGGTAATTATCCTTATGAAGTTTGATAAGGCCATATAATTTAGGTGGTTGAGGGTTCATAATTGTCATAGAATATTTTTGTTTATCGTTAAGAAACGAAAAAGAATTGCTAAGAAGTTTTTTTAAGGTTAACTGATATTTATGAGTAGGGTCTTTTTTTAATTCTAAGAAATGGTTTTCAGATAAAAACGTTTTTACTTTTTGTTTTAATTGAAATATACTTATGATTGCAACGATTTATTATATTATGTGAGACACACCATAATGTTACGACACATGTTGATGGTACAACCAATTGAAAAAAATGACCTGAACATAACCTACGAACTTCTAATAGTAACTGCAGAAATCAAAAATAACTAAATCCATAGAGAACATTATAATACACATCAAACACCTTCCCCTTTAAGATTAGTTTTCATCTTCATCATTTTCATCAATGTCACACATATCATATATGCCAAAGCGGTCGGGGGGATTAATTTTACGACCGAAACGAGAATGAACAGTTTTGCTCTTAATACTGAAGTTTTTTATACAACTTTCAACTCTATCACGAGGATCTTTTGAGGTACTACAATTACGTTGAAATGAGGTATTATTAGGACTATTGTAATTACTATCTATAGACCTATCAGAGTTCGTGGCATTACTGGGAGGAAAGCCAATTTTATTAGAATTGTCCTCTGGATATAATTCGGGTTCACTTATAACTTTAGGGTCAAGTTTAATAACCGACGGTTTTATTTGAGACGTGTTACGTCGAACGATCTTCCGGCTTCCTTTCTTCTTTACCCAGTAAGACCTCGGCTCCTTAGCTTTTTCTATAATGACAGCTTTAGACCAAACTTTCTCGTTATGACATTTTATTTGATATTTATCATAATTTGATTTGACCTTTTCTTTTTGTTTACTTAGTTTTTCATATATATGTTTTTGAATTTCAGGTTCTAAATACTTGTTTGTTATCGGTATTGACGACCTGAAATTTCTACTCTGTAATATTTGTGCGGGTGAAGAGTCTAGATTTATAATCGGGGTGTTATTATACTCGAATATGCCCTCCCTATAATCTATGTTATCCTCAAAACATTTCCGGAGTATCTGATTTCCTATACTTACAGCCTTTTCAGCCATACCATTACTCTGATGATAATATGGCGAACATGTCGTAATTTTAATATCTTTTTCCTTATAATAATTTTGACATTGGCTTGAAACGAAAGGTAAATTGTCCGTAACTATGGACAAAGGATATCCAAATCTAATGAAAATGTCCTGAAAAGCGTTTATGACACATTTAGAAGTTTTATCCTTCAATTGAATCATTTCAAGCCAGTGCGAAAAATGATCAATTACAACTAAATAATATTTATTACCGAATTCTACAATATCTGCAGCGATCTTGCTGAATCTATGTCTAGGCACTGAGTGAGGTAACATGGGTTCCTTAAAATTAGATGGCATATATTTTTCACAAACACGACATTCTTTTATATATGATGTGATATCACTGGAGAGGTTAGGCCAGTAGAACAATTTACGAGCTTTATTTATAGTTTTGCTGATACCTTGATGACCTTTATGCATCACCTAATCATTTCCAGCCTTAAACTTGTTGGTACTGTTATTTTGTTTTCAACAAAGATTAGACCCGCTTCAACGTAAACATAATTTCCTAATTGATAAAAGGGTTCGCAACTTTCGGATATGGCATTCGGTTTCGGCCGTCCATTGTAGTAATAATTATGAACTTGAATCAAAACTTTATCTTTACTGGTTTCTAGTCTGAACTGGTCTTTTCTTCTACTACTCATTGGTAAATATGTTGTAACTAAATGTACCATTTGGAACATTTCTGGATCAGGCCTACTTCGGTTAATTAGACTATTTCTTGAGAGCATGTCTGCAAACTGCACACTCTTACCTGGCACATAGTAAACATTTAAACAAAATTTTAAAAGTTTTAACCTTAGGCGTTGTAGCGTTACAGATCCTATCTTATGTATGGGTTTTTTCATAATCGAAATAATTGGCTTATGGTCAGACTGTACGTCGATATTCTGTTTGTAGATGAAGTCATGAAATTTTTGGGTACCGTAATGAATAGCAAGTAATTCTTTTTCCGTTTGACTGTAATTTACTTCGTGGTCATTCATTGTACGTGACACACAAGCTACCAATTTGAGAATATTATTCTAACACTGTTGAAACAGACAGGCACCTAACCCATTTTTGGATGCATCACACTGCAAAATTGATTTTTTTGAAGGATCAAAAGGAACAAGAGCTGGTGACTGTGTAGTCATCTTTTTAAGCTTATTATAAATTTCTTGATGCTTAGGTAACCATGACCATTCAGTATTGGCCTTTAATAATTCACATAAGGGGTGCATGAGTTCGGACATATTGTTTATATATCGTCTCACATAATTAAACGAACCTAATATTCTTTGTAACTCGAGCTTGTTAGTGGGGGGTTTTAATTTACATAAAGATTCAATTCTGTCAGGATCAATTTCCATACCCTTTTCCGAAAACATGTGTCCCATAAATTTGACTACATTTTGGCAATATTGAAATTTATCTTTATTAAATTTAGCGTTAACCTGTTTTTCTCGCTTTACAATTTCTGCAACAGCCTCATCATGCTCTTGTTTTGTTGATCCAGATACAATCATATCATCGTGACAAATTAATACATTTTTTATATTAGAAAAAAAAATTTCAACTTCTTCCTGAAAAAGGTCTTGTGAATTTGATAAACTGTAAGGCAATACAATAAATCTATATATACCAAAAGGGGTTACAAAACAACACTTCCATGATGAATCATTATCTAATTCTAGGTGGTGGTAGCCTTCAGCAAGGTCAAACACACTAAAAATTCTTTTACCTATTAAATTTGAACAAACTTCTTCAATACTGATACCTATTTTTGGTTTGCGAACAATTTGAGAGTTTATATCAGAGGGATCTAAACATAATTTAATTTTACCATTACCTTTTTCAACCAGTATAATTCTATTAATGCTTGCATCTGGTGCGATTTCCTCTATCCTAACAATTGCATTTCTGGCTACCCATCTGTCCAATTCCTTTTTGAATTCACCCTGAATGGCGATTGGTACCTTTGTAGGTGGAAAGCAAACCATCTCAAAATTTTCTTTAGTAGTTATTTTATGTTTACCTGGAAATCTACCAAATCCATTAAAAATTTCATTATTTTGCTTTATGAACTTCTCCTTAGCAGTAAATTTCTTTCATTATCTAAACTTACATTATAAATTCTTTTTATCAATCCTAACTTGATAGATGCTTGACCACTCAAGAGAATCTGACTTGCTCCCTCCACTATGACAAAATCATCATATATTTCGAGATTTTTTGAAAAACAATGCAAATTGGTTATGCCAATTGGCTTTTCTTTCGAACCCTCAAAAGCCTTTAACATATATTCAGCAGGTCTTACATTAAATTGTTTTTTAATATATTTAAAAAATTTTAAAGGGATAATATTAACATCTGCTCCCGTATCAAGCCTAACTTTAAATTTTTTATCTTCAATGGATAAATTTTCTTCCCACATATTTTCCCTATTTACTTTCTTGTTACTATTAATGCTACTTACACTTCTCACAAACACTTCTTCTTCGCTGGTTGTTTCTTCTTGTTTCTCTACGTTCCTAATATTCTTTACATAGCATGACCTTGCAAAATGGTTTTCTATTCCGCATTTCTTACACTTCTTTCCAAATGCTGGGCACATTCTTGGTCCATGAATATTTTGGCATCTTCTACATTTGAATTTTCCATCTGTATCTTTTTGTTGAACTTTTTGTCCTGATAGGGGTCTGGGATGTTTTGACAGTTTTCTCTTTTTGACCATGTTTACCTCTTGTGCTTTCTCCTGAAATACTAGACTTTGGCTTTTACTCTGCTCGCTGGTACGACAAAAATTAATGGCTTTCTCTAGAGATAAATCATCTATGCGTAACAAGGCTTCTCGATTCGTTGGATCTCTTATACCAATAACTATCATGTCACGTAGAGCCATATCTTGATGGGTCTGGTTGGGTACCACTGTATTATAATTGCAACTTTTTATTAGATGGCAACAATCTGTTAGGAAATGTTCAAACGATTCTCCTTCTTTCTGAGTACGTTTTAAAAATGTATACCTCTCAAAGCACTCATTGATCCTAGGGTTAACATAGTTTTCAATTGCTTTTATGGTAAAATTATACTTATCAGATTCATCGGCAGGTGTAATATACCTACATATAATTAAGTTACTTTTAATTAATACATATAATTAATACATATATTTTAGTAAATATTATAATTATATTTTATTATTTTATTTTAGTTATTCACATTTAAATTTAGAACGGATATTGCAGTAAGATAAGTACCAAATTATCAATAATATGTAAACATACAATAACAAATAACTGCAGTTTTATCGAGCTAAGTTTACTTACATCAAATATTGAACGCAATTAACCAAGAATAATGTAAATTAGAAATCGTAAACAATATACCATCTTATTTACTTTTCCCAAATGATTCACTGGGGATAAAGTTGGTACATTGCACGTTCTATCCCTACTAATTTAAAGATAACAATTAATATCAAAATTTCAGTGTTATAAATACTACTCAAAAACAGTCAGAAGAGAGATCTCAAGAAATATTTCTTATTTCAACATCCAATAATAAAACAAGTTCTACATCCTTTCTATATCTTCGTAGTATCTAGTAAAAGTGTAATTATTCTATATCCTTTCTATATCTTCGTAATATCCAGTAAAAGTGTAATTGTTAAATTAGAGTTAATAAATAAAGTGTTAAGACATTGGTATTCTTCCTTATTTCGTCGCCCAAGTACCAGAGGTCCATTACACAGGAATCTCAAACGTGGACATGATGCGTGCAGAATCCGTACCAGTTATATTTCTAAGAATTGAAAGTTTAACTGAATCAGTAGACTCATTTTGGCCTGTTATAATCATATAATCCTCAAATGCTGTACGCCAGAATTTCCACTCGGCGGCTGCATTTTGGCATTGCAAATCAAAATCTGGTGGTAATTTCACCGAACCTCCAAGATTTGCCATATTTATGCTGCCCTTAAATTTAAGCACAATTCACTTCTTCTTATTATTTTAATGTGACTGCGCCATGTTTTAATTGAAATATACTTATGATTGCAACGATTTATTATATAATGTGAGACACACCATAATGTTACGACACATGTTGATGGTACAACCAATTGAAAAAAAATGACCTGAACATAACCTAGGAACTTCTAATAGTAACTGCAGAAATAAAAAATAACTAAATCCATAGAGAACATTATAATACACATCAAACACTTTTGAAATGTAATCAGATTTTGACATAGCAATAACCGTATTTCCTTTATCTGCCTTAGTGAATAACACGTCCAGAATTTTGGATATTATTGGATATTGGATATTTTATAGAATTAAAAAAAGACCCTACTCATAAATATCAGTTAACCTTAAAAAAACTTCTTAGCAATTCTTTTTCGTTTCTTAACGATAAACAAAAATATTCTATGACAATTATGAACCCTCAACCACCTAAATTATATGGCCTTATCAAACTTCATAAGGATAATTACCCTATAAGACCTGTAGTTTCCTATATTCAAGCGCCTTGTACGAAATTGTCAAAATTCTTGGTAAATAAAATCAAAGAATTTACAAATTTCAAATCAACTTTTTCTTTGAACAATTCGTTAGATTTAATTCAAAAAATTTCTAGTTTATCTGTTCCTAATAATTGTAAGTTAGCCTCATTCGATGTATGTAACCTATTCGCAAGCATTCCTCCTTCAGAGGTAATTGAAATAGTCAAAACCCACTTAATTGACAATAAGGTAAATCCCGTAATTATTAATGAACTTATTACTTTACTAAATATTTGCCTAGAACAAAAGTACATAATTTTCAATAATACGTATTACGAACAACCTAATGGCCTCGCCATGGGAAACCCATTAAGCCCCCTTCTCGCAGAGATTTTTTTAAATAATCTCGAAAACAAAATAACACAAAATAATCTTTTCAAAAATTGTTTATATTGGTACCGTTATGTAGATGACATTCTTGTATGTTTTAATAGTACAGAAAGAAAGACAACTCACAACATTTTTTAATTTTCTAAACAAACTCCATCCAAAAATCAAATGATCAGTTTCCTAGACTTAACGATAAGAAAATTAAACAATAAACATTCTTTTTTCATTTACCATAAACAATCTCATACTGATACCATTATTAATTCTAAGTCCTGCCATTACATATCACATAAGCTAGCTTTTTTCATTCTTGTCTACATAGGCTTATCACTGTACCCTTGTCATCTGATGATTATAAAAAAGAACTTAATAGAATTTTCACTATTGCAGTCAATAACGGTTACCAAACTTCCTTCGTAACTGATCTACTTAATAATAAAATATTTAAAAAAACTTTAAACCTAACTTATCCTCAAAACAAGAATAAAAGCTCAGAAACATATAATTCTCTATCCTACCTAGGTCAATTTTCGAAACGTTTAGGTCACCAAATCTCTAAATTTTCAGAATCGATTATCTCCTATAAAACGAATAACACGTTAGGTTCTTTCATAAAAAACAATAAAGATAAAACTAGCAAAGAAAATAAGTCCGGTATTTATCAATTAAATTGCGGTAGTTGCAATAAGTCTGATATAGGACAAACTGGCAGATGTTTTAAGGACAGGATTCTAGAACACAAAAAATGTTTTGAAAATAAAAATACTAATTCCACTTACGCTAATCATTTATTAGAAAATTCGCATAATTTTAGTACTGATTTTAAATTGTTACATGTAGAAAATAAAGGACTTAAAGTAAACCTTTTAGAATGTAGGGAGATCAACAAATTAAATAAACTTAATTCTAAATGACCAACTAGAAGTAAATAATTCTCCATTACTCAACCTCTAATGTTAATTGTTCACCCCACACCCTTTCCTTTCCCTTTCAGTATTTAAGGATTTTGTATTTAGTTTTAAGTTTATATCTTTCCACCTGAGGAAGCCACTGTGTGGTGAAATAGTATTGTGGTATTTCAATAAAGTTTTGTAACTTTTACAAGTGTTTTTCTGTTATATTGTATTAATCTACAGAAAAATTCTTCATACACAACTTGCACATAAACTTCACAGAATCGAATTCGATATGTTGGATTCCAAATTTAGAGTAAAAATTTCAGATATTATTTTTAAAATTTACAAAAAACAATGTAAAAAGAAGTAATTTAATCTATAATAAGAATTTGACCATTAATAAAACTGTAAAACCAATAGAATTAGATACAGAGAAATCAAAATTTGCGGAAAGATTTTTAAATTTGTCAAAATCTCAATTTAATATCAAAGAATTAGTGTTTATTAATAAAGGTTTAAAATACTTTAACGAGCGTATATGTGTGCGAGAGCGGCGACGAGATCCGGCAACAGATAAGCGGAGTTCAAAGAATGCCGGCGTCGGTCGGCGCTTTTAATGGCAATAAACAAGGCCATAAATTAAACGAACACAATAGGCAGTCCAGTAAAGTCTAGTACAGGGGTCGGCAGCCTATGACCCGTGGGTCACCGAGTGACCCATTTGGTAATTACCACTGACCTACTACCTACTACTGACTACCACTGGCCAAAAAGGAACAGGCCGAAAAGATCATAAGCGACATGCGGAAGGATGGAGTAATAGAACCATCAACCAGCCCATGGACATCGGCGGTAGTTTTTGTCAAGAAGAAGGACGGATCTACACGCTTCTGTGTTGACCACCGCCAGCTAAATAATGTCACCAAGAAAGACAGCTACCCCTTGCCACGCATTGATGATACCTTGGACACGTTTGCGGGGTCGACAATATTCTCAACGCTAGATCTTAAAAGTGGATACTGGCAAGTAGACCTGGATCCGAAGGCCAAAGAGAAGACGGCATTTTTGATCGGAACCGGGCTGTGGCAGTTCAACGTGATGCCGTTCGGGTTGTGTAATGCGCCAGCCACATTTGAACGACTCATGGATACGGTCTTGAACGGCTTGATTGGGAAAACTTGCCTGGTATACCTTGACGACGTAATCGTGATCGGAAAAGACTTCGACGATCACCTGAAAAACTTGGAAGAGGTAGTTCGAAGGCTGCCTGATGTCTACCTTAAATTAAGCCCCAAGAAATGCTAGCTATTTCAAGAGACAGTGAGTTACTTGGGGCACGTATTCACGAAGACCGGCGTTTCAGTCGATCCACAGAAGATCACAGCCGTACAAGAATGGCCAGTACCTACTGTCGTACATCAAGTCAGAAGCTTCCTTGGCCTGTGTACTTACTATCGACGCTTCGTTCCTGGATTTGCCAATATTGCCAAGCCATTGACTCTACTAAGCGAAAGTGGCAGACCATTCTGCTGGGAACCGGACTGCCAGGCTGCCTTCGAAAAGTTAAAGCAAGCTCTCGTTTCCACACCCGTGTTGAGTTATCCGATACCAGAGGGGAAATTTGTTCTGGACACCGACGCTAGCAATGTTGGGTTAGGCGCAGTACTCTCACAAATACAACACGGAGAGGAAAAAGTCATCGGTTATTTCAGCAAGACCCTATCCAAGCCCGAACGAAACTACTGTGTAACCCGACGAGAACTACTGGCAGTAGTAAAGAGCGTGGAGCACTTTTATAAGTACATGTATGGAAGGAAGCTCCTGCTCCGAACAGATCATGCTGCTTTACGGTGGTAACTGAGTTACAAGAATCCAGAGGGTTAAGTCGCGCGTTGGATAGGAAGCACTGCAAGCGCCTGGAGGAACATGAAGAAGTCCGGAGAATAACCGTCACGGATGAACAATGGCATCCTGATAACATCAAGACGGAACAGGGTTCTGATCCGGTCCTGAGCTTGTTCCGAAGATGGAAGAATGAAGGCAGACGACCGACCTGGCAAGAGATCGCCGCCAAATCTGGGGAGGTGAAATCGTTGTGGGCCCAATGCAACTCTATTGTTGAGGAAGATGGACTCCTGAAGCGAATAGTGGAAAACCAGAATGGTGCTGAGAGCAAACGTCAATTGCTTGTACCGAAGAGCCTGGTAAAGGAAGTCTTGAAGTGCCTCCATGACGATGCTTCGGGAGGACATTTTGGTGTTAACAAGACCCTTAGAAGAGTCCGTGAGCGGTTTTACTGGGTCAATTGCAAAAAGGACGTTGAAGACTGGTGCAAGAAGTGCACAACTTGTGCAGCCAGCAAGGGACCACAAAGACGACGGCGTGCTCCTATGCGCCAGTACAATGTCGGCAATCCATTCGAACGGATTGCCATAGACATCGCAGGACCGTTTACAGAGACCGATGGTGGCAATAAATACAGCCTGGTGGCAATGGACTACTTCACGAAAATACGCAAAATAGGATGAATTTTTAAAAAATCCGTAATGTAATATACGGCAGCTGCATACTCCCATAATATTGCCTTAGCTAACTCCACTAATAGCACGCTTTATATGTGTGAATTGAAAACGGTCGGTCGTACCATGTATCTTAAGTGGAGCGAGCGTTCCTTCGATTTCAAGTGGAACGACACAGCCCCAGCACAGGCGTCGCCGCCGCCCGGTCTTAATGTATGTGAGAATCGGCCTTTTGTAATCGACACGAAAGTTATAAAAATAGTCAAAATGTAGACGTTCGCTATTTTTGTTCTCCTTGCCAACCCCGTAATAGTAGAACATTCGGACTACTTTCATTCGACTCGGAAAGGTTCAGCCTTTACAATGATACCAAAACCACCCCCACCGGATCGGACCACCCCTGCACCGATTCCTTAAACATTTCCAATGTTAAAAAAGCCTACTCTATTCTATTAACGGAACTAATCGTAATGTAGAAGTGATCAGCCATATCTCGAAAACTTGCGGTTCGATGTCCAATGTACCATATAAATGTTGAATACTTTAAATTAATAGATATAAAATAAAAATATATGTTTGTGAAGCACATACGTGATGCATTGCTAATAGTTTTCCATACTGTCCAACATCGGTATGAAAATACTGACATTACGCTTAAATTTTTTACAATATCCCTCGATAAACGAAAATGTTGGAAAAAAGCTTGAGGAGAATATCGTGGAACAATTAACTCTGTAAAATATGAAAATGCGATTAATACCTTCTTATTATTGCTTTTACATACAATTTATATTTATTTAAATAGTTTTCGTTTTTTAAACGTGGTTCGTAGACAACTTCATGGTCACTATCGTTGGTATCTCCTTCAGAAAAATCATTGAAACTTTCATCATCCATGTTGTAAAATTTCTGCGAAGTAGCGAACGAACGTTAACGGAAAACAGGGGCGAAAAATATTAAAAACTAAACTACTGCGCATATCAGTCCAAACTTGAACCACCAATAGACTGTGTGCTCATGCTTGGAATGTTTATTTTGTTTTGCGCAGGTTTTAGGCAATACAATGTATGGACATTTCGTTGCTTGGAACAAACCTAACAACATCGACATCGAACCGAATAATGCCAGTATCGATGGTAAGTGTATTTTTCATGAATAACATAGATCTGTAAATATGTTATATGTGTCTAAATAACACAATCTATTAATTCATTTACTTATTTAAAACCACACGGTTATTTTAATTAACAGGCAGGACAAATTATATAAGTTTTCCTTTCCGATCCTATTTCCTCACGTTTTAACGTCAATCTGTTTCTTTTAGCCCTGTACCTCATAAATAACCAAATATCCTATAATCCCGACCCAACTTGATACCAAATACCTCAACCATAAGTGCCCACTAATCACGAATGTTCCATATTGCCACGTAATAATAAATATGTCAGTCAGCTTACACTTAAATTAGTTTCGCTTGCCTGGTTAGTTTTATTTACACATTTCTTCCGAAATAGGCTCCATTTTCCCATGTGAATTTTATATCCATAAATGTCCCCGTCGTTGTATTTTTAGTCCAGTCGTAGTTCTGTTTTAGTCGATAATAGTTCACTTGTAACCAGCTGTAGTTTGTGTTCTAATAAACGTCTTAAACGACTACTTTATTTCTTTGAATCAGAAGTAATACATTACTTAAATAAGTTGATCAAGAAATAATAAAAATAGTTGAGCTACGCTCCAAGCTAATATTTTGATCTAGAGAAGTTGTTTGTGCAACTTAAATAAGTTCTTGGTCCAAAAGTATTAGAAAATCGACTCGACACTATCTCCAACAACAGCGAGCCTAGCAAATTCGTGGAGATTAGTGCTGTTAAACAAATTCTTGTTTATCTCTAATTTATCCCAGATATAACATATATATTAATATGAATGAGTGTGGAGAGAGAGGGAGAGATGATAAGTTAGTTGGGCGCCAGACATTCATTTCATAAATATCAAAACAACAAATAAAAAAATTAAGTTTTTTTTTAAAATTTTATTATTTCTTGGTTATATCTCTCCACTGGGTTTACTAGTGGATGTCTTATGCTCGTAAAGTGTATTTTAATATTATTTAGTAAACAAAAGCTTTTCATTCTGTCGTTGTTAAAATACGTCGCATTGTCACATAATATACTATCAGGTTTACCTATTTATTCAAAATATAAATTCAGTTTACTCAAAATAGTTTTTAGATTACATTTCTTACATGAAAATAACTTCGTATATTTGGTAAATAAATCTGTCATTACCAATATATGCTTAAATTCATGAGAAGAAGTAATTAAGTTGCTTACAAAATCTAAAGATACTATTTGTAAAGGTTTTGTTGCAACAATACTTTGCACTATATTTTTATTAGTTACACTTTTGTAGATTTAGTTTTAAGCCAGCTTTATCAAGCTGTTCCATTATCATATGTAAATGTTCTTGATGTTCTATTCTATTTTTAGAAAAAATAAGGATATGATCCACATAATGAGATGAGCAATATTCAAATTTACTTAATATCGTCTGCATCTCTCGAACCAATGCAGCGCTAGATGTAGATAACCCAAATGGAACTACGTTAAAGACGTAAATATTTCCGTTAATTTGAAAACCACAATATTTCCTGCTATCAGGATGAAGAGGAATTTTTTAAATCTAATTTAGAAAAGACGACTTTATCCCCTAACCTACCTAAAATGCTTTCTACGTTTTCTGGATGTTCGAATTGTGGTTGAGTAATTTGATTTAATTTTCGCGCATCTAGAAGTAGTGTAAGATGACCGGTTCTAATTCAGAGGAGGAAAGGTTACTTAAGGTCAAATTGACGAAAGGTCATTGACTTTAAACTTGTGTGTATGTAGTGGTCGAATGCTTCACAATGAATTGAAACATATGTACATGTATCGGTAATGTAAAATTAAATACGTCTGCAGTCGTCTGAAGTTTACGAATCTTAAATACGTTTACATGATAATGTAGAGGAAGTGGAGAAAAGTGTAGGGTATAGACATATGAAATAAAAGTGAAGTCGTTATAGTTATCGATTCTTTATTTTGATATAAATGAAGTATGTAAGTCAAAATATTGAACAATAAGATTACATTAAAAGTACTAACAACTTGTAGAAATACGAAAGAGTCGGTGATAGAGCCCTTAGTTATAACGTCTCTTTTTTCATCATCCTTAAGCTGAATCCATCGGCTTTCAATATATCTTCGAAACTGTCCATGTTTATCAATAAATGCTAGTTTTACAGAGTGAAGATTCTGCATGTTCTCAACTGTAAAGACATTTGTTCCATTGAATTGGCGTAGTCCTGATTCGGGTCTATAGGCCGTCGTTGGTTGGAATTACTTCCTAACGTTTCGCTGGCGCGAGTGGCGAGCTTCTTCAGAGGCCTTTCCATCTTCGATGTTGGATGTAGACTGATGAATTCTCGGACGTATCAACAGAAGCAGAACAAGCGGAACAAGCTCCGCCCCCTACCAAGTATAAATACAACTTACGTCCGAGAATTCATCAGTCTACATCCAACATCGAAGATGGAAAGACCTCTGAAGAAGCTCGCCACTCGCGCCAGCGAAACGTTAGGAAGTAATTCCAACCAACGACGGCCTATAGACCCGAATCAGGACTACGCCAATTCATCAACTGGCCGCGAAAGCCTTAACCATTTTGTCATTTGTTCCATTAACATTTCTTAAAATAATAGTATCCCAATTTTTCTTCCATGTACAAGACACATCAATATCCTTATTAAAATTTTTACAAACATAGGCTTCATCTCCAATAGCATTATCAGGTCGCATTCGCTTCATTCAAACTGCTCTACTTTCTTGATGTATGTTACTTTATCTATTGCTATAATGGCGTTTCCTTTGTCTGCTTTTGTAAATATTAAATTTCATCTATACATTTTTTCTTTACTTATTGCTATTTTTTGTTCACTGGTTTTGGAAATATTTTTTACAAATTTTTCTAATATTTTACTAATTTCTACTTTTGTTCCAAAATTACTCTGGACTGTTGCTAGTTCTGTATCTATTGCTAAATTTGTAATTGCATTTCTGTCTTTATTGTAAATATTGTATTTTAAACCTTTATTAATAAACACTAATTCTTTGATATTAAATTGAGATTTTGACAAATTTAAAAATCTTTCCGCAAATTTTGATTTCTCTGTATCTAATTCTATTGGTTTTACAGTTTTATTAATGGTCAAATTCTTATTATAGATTAAATTACTTCTTTTTACATTGTTTTTTGTAAATTTTAAAAATAATATCTGAAATTTTTACTCTAAATTTGGAATCCAACATATCGAATTCGATTCTGTGAAGTTTATGTGCAAGTTGTGTATGAAGAATTTTTCTGTAGATTAATACAATATAACAGAAAAACACTTGTAAAAGTTACAAAACTTTATTGAAATACCACAATACTATTTCACCACACAGTGGCTTCCTCAGGTGGAAAGATATAAACTTAAAACTAAATACAAAATCCTTAAATACTGAAAGGGAAAGGAAAGGGTGTGGGGTGAACAATTAACATTAGAGGTTGAGTAATGGAGAATTATTTACTTCTAGTTGGTCATTTAGAATTAAGTTTATTTAATTTGTTGATCTCCCTACATTCTAAAAGGTTTACTTTAAGTCCTTTATTTTCTACATGTAACAATTTAAAATCAGTACTAAAATTATGCGAATTTTCTAATAAATGATTAGCGTAAGTGGAATTAGTATTTTTATTTTCAAAACATTTTTTGTGTTCTAGAATCCTGTCCTTAAAACATCTGCCAGTTTGTCCTATATCAGACTTATTGCAACTACCGCAATTTAATTGATAAATACCGGACTTATTTTCTTTGCTAGTTTTATCTTTATTGTTTTTTATGAAAGAACCTAACGTGTTATTCGTTTTATAGGAGATAATGGATCCTGAAAATTTAGAGATTTGGTGACCTAAACGTTTCGAAAATTGACCTAGGTAGGATAGAGAATTATATGTTTCTGAGCTTTTATTCTTGTTTTGAGGATAAGTTAGGTTTAAAGTTTTTTTAAATATTTTATTATTAAGTAGATCAGTTACGAAGGAAGTTTGGTAACCGTTATTGACTGCAATAGTGAAAATTCTATTAAGTTCTTTTTTATAATCATCAGATGACAAGGGTACAGTGATAAGCCTATGTAGACAAGAATGAAAAAAGCTAGCTTATGTGATATGTAATGGCAGGACTTAGAATTAATAATGGTATCAGTATGAGATTGTTTATGGTAAATGAAAAAAGAATGTTTATTGTTTAATTTTCTTATCGTTAAGTCTAGGAAACTGATCATTTGATTTTTGGATGGAGTTTGTTTAGAAAATTAAAAAATGTTGTGAGTTGTCTTTCTTTCTGTACTATTAAAACATACAAGAATGTCATCTACATAACGGTACCAATATAAACAATTTTTGAAAAGATTATTTTGTGTTATTTTGTTTTCGAGATTATTTAAAAAAATCTCTGCGAGAAGGGGGCTTAATGGGTTTCCCATGGCGAGGCCATTAGGTTGTTCGTAATACGTATTATTGAAAATTATGTACTTTTGTTCTAGGCAAATATTTAGTAAAGTAATAAGTTCATTAATAATTACGGGATTTACCTTATTGTCAATTAAGTGGGTTTTGACTATTTCAATTACCTCTGAAGGAGGAATGCTTGCGAATAGGTTACATACATCGAATGAGGCTAACTTACAATTATTAGGAACAGATAAACTAGACATTTTTTGAATTAAATCTAATGAATTGTTCAAAGAAAAAGTTGATTTGAAATTTGTAAATTCTTTGATTTTATTTACCAAGAATTTTGACAATTTCGTACAAGGCGCTTGAATATAGGAAACTACAGGTCTTATAGGGTAATTATCCTTATGAAGTTTGATAAGGCCATATAATTTAGGTGGTTGAGGGTTCATAATTGTCATAGAATATTTTTGTTTATCGTTAAGAAACGAAAAAGAATTGCTAAGAAGTTTTTTTAAGGTTAACTGATATTTATGAGTAGGGTCTTTTTTTAATTCTAAGAAATGGTTTTCAGATAAAAACGTTTTTACTTTTTGTTTTAATTGAAATATACTTATGATTGCAACGATTTATTATATTATGTGAGACACACCATAATGTTACGACACATGTTGATGGTACAACCAATTGAAAAAAATGACCTGAACATAACCTACGAACTTCTAATAGTAACTGCAGAAATCAAAAATAACTAAATCCATAGAGAACATTATAATACACATCAAACACCTTCCCCTTTAAGATTAGTTTTCATCTTCATCATTTTCATCAATGTCACACATATCATATATGCCAAAGCGGTCGGGGGGATTAATTTTACGACCGAAACGAGAATGAACAGTTTTGCTCTTAATACTGAAGTTTTTTATACAACTTTCAACTCTATCACGAGGATCTTTTGAGGTACTACAATTACGTTGAAATGAGGTATTATTAGGACTATTGTAATTACTATCTATAGACCTATCAGAGTTCGTGGCATTACTGGGAGGAAAGCCAATTTTATTAGAATTGTCCTCTGGATATAATTCGGGTTCACTTATAACTTTAGGGTCAAGTTTAATAACCGACGGTTTTATTTGAGACGTGTTACGTCGAACGATCTTCCGGCTTCCTTTCTTCTTTACCCAGTAAGACCTCGGCTCCTTAGCTTTTTCTATAATGACAGCTTTAGACCAAACTTTCTCGTTATGACATTTTATTTGATATTTATCATAATTTGATTTGACCTTTTCTTTTTGTTTACTTAGTTTTTCATATATATGTTTTTGAATTTCAGGTTCTAAATACTTGTTTGTTATCGGTATTGACGACCTGAAATTTCTACTCTGTAATATTTGTGCGGGTGAAGAGTCTAGATTTATAATCGGGGTGTTATTATACTCGAATATGCCCTCCCTATAATCTATGTTATCCTCAAAACATTTCCGGAGTATCTGATTTCCTATACTTACAGCCTTTTCAGCCATACCATTACTCTGATGATAATATGGCGAACATGTCGTAATTTTAATATCTTTTTCCTTATAATAATTTTGACATTGGCTTGAAACGAAAGGTAAATTGTCCGTAACTATGGACAAAGGATATCCAAATCTAATGAAAATGTCCTGAAAAGCGTTTATGACACATTTAGAAGTTTTATCCTTCAATTGAATCATTTCAAGCCAGTGCGAAAAATGATTAATTACAACTAAATAATATTTATTACCGAATTCTACAATATCTGCAGCGATCTTGCTGAATCTATGTCTAGGCACTGAGTGAGGTAACATGGGTTCCTTAAAATTAGATGGCATATATTTTTCACAAACACGACATTCTTTTATATATGATGTGATATCACTGGAGAGGTTAGGCCAGTAGAACAATTTACGAGCTTTATTTATAGTTTTGCTGATACCTTGATGACCTTTATGCATCACCTAATCATTTCCAGCCTTAAACTTGTTGGTACTGTTATTTTGTTTTCAACAAAGATTAGACCCGCTTCAACGTAAACATAATTTCCTAATTGATAAAAGGGTTCGCAACTTTCGGATATGGCATTCGGTTTCGGCCGTCCATTGTAGTAATAATTATGAACTTGAATCAAAACTTTATCTTTACTGGTTTCTAGTCTGAACTGGTCTTTTCTTCTACTACTCATTGGTAAATATGTTGTAACTAAATGTACCATTTGGAACATTTCTGGATCAGGCCTACTTCGGTTAATTAGACTATTTCTTGAGAGCATGTCTGCAAACTGCACACTCTTACCTGGCACATAGTAAACATTTAAACAAAATTTTAAAAGTTTTAACCTTAGGCGTTGTAGCGTTACAGATCCTATCTTATGTATGGGTTTTTTCATAATCGAAATAATTGGCTTATGGTCAGACTGTACGTCGATATTCTGTTTGTAGATGAAGTCATGAAATTTTTGAGTACCGTAATGAATAGCAAGTAATTCTTTTTCCGTTTGACTGTAATTTACTTCGTGGTCATTCATTGTACGTGACACACAAGCTACCAATTTGAGAATATTATTCTAACACTGTTGAAACAGACAGGCACCTAACCCATTTTTGGATGCATCACACTGCAAAATTGATTTTTTTGAAGGATCAAAAGGAACAAGAGCTGGTGACTGTGTAGTCATCTTTTTAAGCTTATTATAAATTTCTTGATGCTTAGGTAACCATGACCATTCAGTATTGGCCTTTAATAATTCACATAAGGGGTGCATGAGTTCGGACATATTGTTTATATATCGTCTCACATAATTAAACGAACCTAATATTCTTTGTAACTCGAGCTTGTTAGTGGGGGGTTTTAATTTACATAAAGATTCAATTCTGTCAGGATCAATTTCCATACCCTTTTCCGAAAACATGTGTCCCATAAATTTGACTACATTTTGGCAATATTGAAATTTATCTTTATTAAATTTAGCGTTAACCTGTTTTTCTCGCTTTACAATTTCTGCAACAGCCTCATCATGCTCTTGTTTTGTTGATCCAGATACAATCATATCATCGTGACAAATTAATACATTTTTTATATTAGAAAAAAAAATTTCAACTTCTTCCTGAAAAAGGTCTTGTGAATTTGATAAACTGTAAGGCAATACAATAAATCTATATATACCAAAAGGGGTTACAAAACAACACTTCCATGATGAATCATTATCTAATTCTAGGTGGTGGTAGCCTTCAGCAAGGTCAAACACACTAAAAATTCTTTTACCTATTAAATTTGAACAAACTTCTTCAATACTGATACCTATTTTTGGTTTGCGAACAATTTGAGAGTTTATATCAGAGGGATCTAAACATAATTTAATTTTACCATTACCTTTTTCAACCAATATAATTCTATTAATGCTTGCATCTGGTGCGATTTCCTCTTTCCTAACAATTGCATTTCTGGCTACCCATCTGTCCAATTCCTTTTTGAATTCACCCTGAATGGCGATTGGTACCTTTGTAGGTGGAAAGCAAACCATCTCAAAATTTTCTTTAGTAGTTATTTTATGTTTACCTGGAAATCTACCAAATCCATTAAAAATTTCATTATTTTGCTTTATGAACTTCTCCTTAGCAGTAAATTTCTTTCATTATCTAAACTTACATTATAAATTCTTTTTATCAATCCTAACTTGATAGATGCTTGACCACTCAAGAGAATCTGACTTGCTCCCTCCACTATGACAAAATCATCATATATTTCGAGATTTTTTGAAAAACAATGCAAATTGGTTATGCCAATTGGCTTTTCTTTCGAACCCTCAAAAGCCTTTAACATATATTCAGCAGGTCTTACATTAAATTGTTTTTTAATATATTTAAAAAATTTTAAAGGGATAATATTAACATCTGCTCCCGTATCAAGCCTAACTTTAAATTTTTTATCTTCAATGGATAAATTTTCTTCCCACATATTTTCCCTATTTACTTTCTTGTTACTATTAATGCTACTTACACTTCTCACAAACACTTCTTCTTCGCTGGTTGTTTCTTCTTGTTTCTCTACGTTCCTAATATTCTTTACATAGCATGACCTTGCAAAATGGTTTTCTATTCCGCATTTCTTACACTTCTTTCCAAATGCTGGGCACATTCTTGGTCCATGAATATTTTGGCATCTTCTACATTTGAATTTTCCATCTGTATCTTTTTGTTGAACTTTTTGTCCTGATAGGGGTCTGGGATGTTTTGACAGTTTTCTCTTTTTGACCATGTTTACCTCTTGTGCTTTCTCCTGAAATACTAGACTTTGGCTTTTACTCTGCTCGCTGGTACGACAAAAATTAATGGCTTTCTCTAGAGATAAATCATCTATGCGTAACAAGGCTTCTCGATTCGTTGGATCTCTTATACCAATAACTATCATGTCACGTAGAGCCATATCTTGATGGGTCTGGTTGGGTACCACTGTATTATAATTGCAACTTTTTATTAGATGGCAACAATCTGTTAGGAAATGTTCAAACGATTCTCCTTCTTTCTGAGTACGTTTTAAAAATGTATACCTCTCAAAGCACTCATTGATCCTAGGGTTAACATAGTTTTCAATTGCTTTTATGGTAAAATTATACTTATCAGATTCATCGGCAGGTGTAATATACCTACATATAATTAAGTTACTTTTAATTAATACATATAATTAATACATATATTTTAGTAAATATTATAATTATATTTTATTATTTTATTTTAGTTATTCACATTTAAATTTAGAACGGATATTGCAGTAAGATAAGTACCAAATTATCAATAATATGTAAACATACAATAACAAATAACTGCAGTTTTATCGAGCTAAGTTTACTTACATCAAATATTGAACGCAATTAACCAAGAATAATGTAAATTAGAAATCGTAAACAATATACCATCTTATTTACTTTTCCCAAATGATTCACTGGGGATAAAGTTGGTACATTGCACGTTCTATCCCTACTAATTTAAAGATAACAATTAATATCAAAATTTCAGTGTTATAAATACTACTCAAAAACAGTCAGAAGAGAGATCTCAAGAAATATTTCTTATTTCAACATCCAATAATAAAACAAGTTCTACATCCTTTCTATATCTTCGTAGTATCTAGTAAAAGTGTAATTATTCTATATCCTTTCTATATCTTCGTAATATCCAGTAAAAGTGTAATTGTTAAATTAGAGTTAATAAATAAAGTGTTAAGACATTGGTATTCTTCCTTATTTCGTCGCCCAAGTACCAGAGGTCCATTACACAGGAATCTCAAACGTGGACATGATGCGTGCAGAATCCGTACCAGTTATATTTCTAAGAATTGAAAGTTTAACTGAATCAGTAGACTCATTTTGGCCTGTTATAATCATATAATCCTCAAATGCTGTACGCCAGAATTTCCACTCGGCGGCTGCATTTTGGCATTGCAAATCAAAATCTGGTGGTAATTTCACCGAACCTCCAAGATTTGCCATATTTATGCTGCCCTTAAATTTAAGCACAATTCACTTCTTCTTATTATTTTAATGTGACTGCGCCATGTTTTAATTGAAATAT